>JAWNLU010001585.1:2400000-4800000 GCA_035042165.1 Drosophila kuntzei
TTAAAAGCCCTAAGAAACTAAACTTTTTATCACTAGAGAAACTAATCAACTTAATAGGTTTATTCGCCTCAACTGAAGTTGCACTTTGTACAGCTTTCAAGATATGTACGTTCGTATGTGTGTATGTATGTATGTATGTATATGTGTATGTATGCAACTTTTGTCGCCTCTCTCGTCGCTTCTCACAATCGCAACATTGGCACAGGCCATTAGCATGGGCAACAATGTAGAACGACGAGCTGACTAGTTAAGAGGTATTTAGTTAGATTGACTAACTGAATAACTGACCAACTGAATTATTGAGTTGTCTTTTTAATGCGGAAGTCATCACAGCAACAAAATACTTGCATATCTACTATAACTAACTAAAAAAAAATGATGTCGAACGTCCGCTTACTGTCAACTTTAAAGCTCTTTTCCCCTCTCTCTCTCTTTCTCTCTCTTTCGCTTCGTGAGTTGCGGTGCAAATTGCAACAAATTGACTGAAAATGAGGCAACGAATTCAATTGAATGCATGAATGACATGAAAAATGGAATGAATAAAAAAATAAAACTCGCCAGTTTCATGGTTTTTTTTTTCTTCTATTTTATTATATGCTCGTAAACTTGTGTATTTGTTGTTGCTTTTGTGAGTGTATTCAATTCAAAAATTGCCGTTTAACAAATAGTTGCGTACTAAGCTCTGTTCACCTCTCATTCCCCTTTTGTCTCTCTCTCTCAAATTTCGTTTGCCTTCTATCTTTGCTTTCTTTCACCATGTGCGCATAGTTTTTTCTTTCTTTTCTTTCTTTCGTTGCGCATTCATTCATAAAAAGACATTTGGCATTTTGGGCGCCGACTTTGAAGGCAAGCAGCGGCTTATGTAAAAGCAAACTCTCTTTCATTTTAGCAATTATGTATGTATGTGTGTGTGGGTGTTTGTTTGTGTGTATAACAGGTGTACACGCCCCAAAGTCCACTAACTGCAACAACAATAACAATAACAACAACAAGAGCAAAAGCTGTGCGCCGGTTTTTGTCTATGCTAAATTTGTGCTCAGCTCAGAGCTGAGCTCTCGTTTTTCCTTTGTCTCTCTCTCTTTCTCTACCTCTCTCTTCGCGCTCCTCTCTTATTCCATCATTGACACAAAATATTTGGAGAGCGCGGGCGTTGCTTAAAGTAGAATTTTGATATTTATTTTCGTTTTGTTGTTGTGTGCTTTATTCTTGTTGCTGTTGTTGTTGCATATACAATTTAAGCCACGTTCATTTTTGGTATTATGACCGTAGGTGGTTTCAGCGGCTTCTCTTGTTCTCCTTGTTGTTGTTGTATTTGTTGTTGCTGCTGCTGTTGGTCGCGTGGGCGTTGTTGTTGCTGTCGCTGCTGCTGTTGTAACTGCGAAGTCGACGGTGACAGCGACAGCGACGTCGTTACGTCAAGTGCTCAAACAATGCACAGTGGGATGAGATATAGGTATAAACATAAATACGAGTACATAGATTTTTTGTAATGAGTATGTAAATATATCGTTAGCAAAAAGTAACTATTTATCATCGTAATATACATATTTCATATAAAAGTGTATTTAATTATGAGAAAGTGTTACAACTGTGGGTTGAGATATATGCATATCAATGTATAATACTCAAAGATATTAATTAATGAGTATACATTGATTTCGTTGGCAAAAAGTATCGATTAATTATTGAAGTGTATTTAAAAAGAAGTGTAATTAATTAGAAATATGGGCTTCAATTCTATGTAGCCAAACTATGCACTGTGGGAGGAGATATACTTACATTCAGTTAAACAAGAAAGTATCTTGACAAAATAAAAATGAACATATTTGTTTTTTTAATTTTTAAAAGTATTTTAATTCAAGGAAAATTTATTGAATTTTTTTATCATGTTCTAAAAACCATAGCTATTAATAATACAATGGAATTAAAATAAATGTCCATAAAAATAATAAGAATTAAAATAGACTTCATTTAAAAATAAATTATTTTTGACAAGAGGAAATGTGTACATTTGTTAAATTTGTCAAATCACTTTCTTGACTAACTGTATGTACATCTGAATCTTGTAGATAATAATTAATTCAAATAAAATGATATCGTAGGCGACAAGTTTTGATTTATTATCGAAATTACTTGAAATCAATGCAATTTGTGCAATAAAATTGTATATTGGGGTCAATCAGGCTGTATTTTAGTCTAATATTATTGTATAAATGTTTAAAAGAGTTGCAGAGTTGTAAATTTGTTTAAATAAGAATGATGATATAGACATATATGCATATGCATTTGTTTGTTTATGATTTAGGCCAGGTGCATAACAGGCCCGCTTCTTAACAAATTTTCAACATAATTCTGAACTTTTTCAAAATGAGTTCTTGGCATGCCTTAAATATACATATATGTACATATATTTATGGTCTAATGCGATGCATGAGCACATGCCATAGAATCCGCTAAATGCATTCCAAATATTTTTCGATGTTCCGCCATAGTTCAGAGTTGGCCTCCTTTTTGTTTAGCTTTGGATTTGGTGTGTGTTTGTCCTAAGGATTTGTTGTGGATGCCGCACACATAAAGCACGAAAACAGGGAGGGAAATCAATATTACGCATACGCCATGTGTGGCCGCTTCGGCGTCTCGTCGTTCTGTTTGTTGAGCACGCTTCCGTCTCCCAATCTCCATTTCCTCTCCCCTCTCTCTCACACTCCGTCATAGCAAATGCAGTCAGCCATGTGTTGCACAATGGCGCGTACTATAAATACATATGTATATACTTATATATATGCATGTGTATATAATGGGAATATATAGCACGTCTGGGATCCCAAGCTCCATGAATGAAACGACGAGAATATTGCCTGCAGTTCAATGCTATTTGTCAATGAGTCAGAATCTGAGTCTGACAGACACATCATATAAAATACAAAAAAAAAAAGAATATTGTATATAAAAAAGCAACTCGACAGATATGCACATGTATTTGTATTACGAAAGGAATACGAATATAAAAAAGATGAGGAAAAAATGAAATTCATTTAACAGGCAGCCAACCCGAAAATGGCCCCATTTTGTTTACATTTCCACAGACGCCCCAAATTTTCCAGTGTTGCCTTCGCGTTATTTTTGAAGCAACATTTTTTTAGCTGCTGCCATATAAACAAACTGCAAGCGCTAAATGGGGAAAAATGTGGTGGGGAAATTAATATGGAAAAGCAAAGGCAAAAAAAAAAGCATATTAATGACGGCCACTTCCGCCTTTGATGAGAATTTATTTAATGCATTGCAGCACAAAGTTGTTGAGTCTTGAGTTAAGTTTGCATTTCTTTCTTTTTTTGAGGAAATTACACGGAAAATTAATTTGCTGAGAATACAAGAGTTTCACGCCCACAAACAGTTGACATTTTAAATAAAGGGCAAGTTGATTGATTACAGCATGATTGATTGATTGATTCCCATAAAAAGTTAAAATATCAGCTGTAGCCTCCAATTAAGTTAAACTTTTAGAAAAAACTAAACCAGCTCAAAGAAAGAAAATAAATAAATAAAGAAATTTGTGCTAAAAACTCAAAGGTCGCAATCTGTTATCGCTCTCTCTCTCTCTCTCTCTCTTTCTGAAGTTTTGTGTATGTTTCATTCATATTCCATTTTGTCGTTTTTGTATCTGTGGTTATCACATCTCTACACACACACACACACACACACACACTTATACACTCACCATATAAGTCTATTCTCCATCTACATATGTACAAATATCTATAGTGTTTTTTTTGTTGTTGTCGCGTTCTCTGTATTGTTTCATTGATGAGTTCACACAACAACAACAACAATGACAAGAGTCGCGCACAGTGGAAACGACCTTCAAAACGTGAAAAATGTAAACTTGAAAAAAAAAATAAAAATACAAATAAATAACACTAACAATTTGTGAGCTGAGCGAGAAGCGCAAACTACTTAAAATACATATATTTTGTCTATTTATTGTCATTGTATCTATTGTGGGCTTTAAAACCGGATTTCAACCCCCCCTCACTTTACCTGGCTTACTTACAACTTCCATCTCTAAGTCAGAGTGTGGTGCGGAGGGGAGGGGAAGAGTTAGAGGGGGTGCGACACCCACCCATGGTTAGTGAGTTTTGAGTTTTTTTGAATATTTTGAGACACCGCCCACGGGATGTGCTTGTCATGCTAAGCGCAAAATTTGGATTATTTATTTATTAAGGCAATAAAAATAACAACAGCAACAACAAACAACAAACAACAACAACAAACTGCCCAAATAACATTATAAATAATACATGCAAGTTTTTACAACTGTCGTCGCAGTTCGTTTATTTTTTTAATGGCAGGGAAGGTGAGAGGGGACAGAGAGAGGTAGCGTCTCTTTTTCCATTCATTGTTTTCGCTCTGACTGTTGTTGCCATTTATTTGTTTGTTTGTTTATCATTTTTATCGCTTTTATATTATTTTCATTTTATTTTGTTGCTCTTGCTGCTTATCTACCGCGCCTGTTTCTTTCTCTCTCTCTCTCCCTGTCTCCCTCTCTCTCGCTCTGTTTGTCTGTCTATCTGTCGTTTTGTTGTATGCGTGTGAGTTAAAAAATAAATACTACAAAGTGAGCAAAAACAAGTCCAGCATTCAACTGTTGATACTACACAACTGGCAAATACCCTGTAATTTAAAACTCATTAAAAATATATTTTTTATAAACTTAAAATTTTATTTTTACTATGAATACTATTGGGACACATTTGAAATTCATCTAGATTTATTAACTAACTTTTTTATTTATCAACTTTACTGTAATTGTAAACTGAATAAAATATCTTTAAAAAATATATATCAATGAATATTTACTAAGAATATTAAATTCGAAAACATTTAAATTTTACATAGATTTATTAAATAGATTTATCAATAAAATATCTTAAAGATAAATCAAAAATATAATATTTACTATGAATATAAAATTGAGAATCATTTGGATTCATTCCCTATCGTTTTTATGTTTGAATGTAAACTGTATAAAATATCTTTAAAAAATATATACATATAAATTAATATTTACTATAAATATTAAATTGTAAAACATTTCGATATCACATAGATTTGTTCTCTATTTATTTTTCAATTTTTCTAATTTCTGAAATAGTAAACTCAATAAAATATTATTAAGATAAATCAAAAATTTAATATTTACCATGAATCTTAAATAATCAATAGAAAACAATCATTTCGATTTCAATTGAATTATTATATTACATTTTCTATTTATGTATGCTATCACACCCTGTATAAAACACTTATATGCAGGGTATAGAAACGTGAGTTAAGTAACTTTTAGCTCACTTTACTTGTGCTTTAACTTGAGATACAGATACAAACAGATACACACACACCCACAGCACTATTCATTCACATTTGCCCAGTTATTAGTTCCCATCTCCCTTCCCCTACTCCATCCCTTTCCTCATCCCCATTCCCCATTCCCCATTCCTATTCACCATCCCAGCAGGAAATGACGTAGGCGCACTTTTTCTCGCGTAAACAGTTAGACAAACGGTCGGCTTGGTTTCAGTTTTGTTTCCAGTTTGGTTGGGTTTGTTTTTTTTGTGGACTATCCTTATATGGGAGGTTGTTGTTGCTGCCCTTTTGGGTCCTAGGCTAATTAATTTACCCCTCGCAATTGGCTTGCGGTCAAGTTTCGACCTCATTCCCCCCATGCACATGACGCACTGCATTCGCTGTTCGGTTTTGTGGAACGCCCTTCAGTGGAACGGGCATCCGTTGAACCGTACCGTACCGCCGGACACGTACGTCCGTTTCAACTCTCATGGAGCCCAAAACAGGAAGCGCAACACGCGCAAATTATGCCAAAACAACAATTGAAAATCAAATAAATTTCTATTTATAACAAATTTCTATTGTCTGCGTATACGTATTTTTTAGTGGAGAGGTCGCAACTTGTGGGTTGAAAGCAAACCGCAAAATTACTAAACAATATCAGCGATATTTTAATGAGAGTTACTAGCTAAAATTAGTCTAATTTGCGGGTAAATTTGCTAGTAGCAATTACTAATGCTGTGAATGAAGCGTAATTGATTTCCAAAGAATAAAAAAATTAATATTATTTTAAATAAATAAATTACTTATTTACATACACAATTTGGTTAATTGCGGGTTCTGTCTTGGTATTGAAATGTTATTATTTTACACTATTATGGAAACAGAAATATTATTGTTAAATGGCCGCAATAAAATTCAATTGCAATCACTATTTTTTTGAGATATCAAACTATTTTAATTGAAATTAAATTATGAATTTTAAAATGTAAATCTACAATCATTTTAATGCAAATAATTGCATTTATATTGATTGCAATCTTTAGTTTAATTAATATTGTTAAGTGCAATATTAAAAAAAATGCAATTGGTAATGCATTATTTATAGGAAAATCTTTAGATTCAAAGAAGATTTTCATTCCAATAAAAATAACCAACTGAAATGCAGATGTTCTACATTTAACCTTAATGTTGTATTCAAATAAAGTTTAAAATAGTTTAATTTTAAATATTTTCATATTGTTTTTTTTATAAAACTAAAAAAAAGAATTTGCAAACTGTTTTTAAATACTTTATAATTATTTAAAAAATATGTAAATATTAAAATTTTAGATTTAATATCAATGTAGCATTTCAAAATCGATATCTGATTATTTTTAAGACTAAACAAAACTACAATTATTAATAATTCTTTTTGTTATCAATATTGTATACAGTTCAATTTAAAGGTCTTAAACTATCATAAAAATTGCAACGTGACCTTTTTAGTTCTCCGAATTCGTTGGCATCCTTAACACATCGATTAAATGTCCAAAATGCAAAATTTTCCCATTTTCTATTAACGACACTTCAGCAGCATTCAATTTCATATGTGTGAGAACCTGTCCAGTTGTGCCCTCCTCCCCTTTTCCTCCCCTCTGGTCATGCCAATCGGTTTATTTGCATTTTGAGATGCGCTCCGACAACGGATGAGGGAAGGGAAGAGGGGAGAGGGAACTCTCTGTAATACAATTTTCCACTATTTTCTGTTGCAACGGAAATTGCTATCAACTGCAGTTTTGAGCCCTTCGAATTCGGATTCTTGAAGTGTTCTGGACATTTGTGCGGGTGTTGACTGTAAATAGCAACTCTTTCCTCTGCCTTTACCTCTTGAACTGCCCGCATGCGAATATCTTGGATGGATTGAACACGTATACAACCCGTTGGCCCATGAACGTGTAACTGATTGTTGTTGTTGTTGTTCTCGTTGTTGTTGTTGTTGTGGTTACTTTTCCCAGTACTTTGCTCAATTTCAAATGCGGAATCCGCATTTATTATGCGCCAAGTAGGAAATTGTGAGCTTCCGTTTTGTGTTATGACAATTCGCAGCGAGTCATCATCAAACTTGTAGCTTGTAGCTTGTAGATACATAGATACATATTCAGGCTTATGCGATACTCGAGCATAAATATAGAAACAGCATTTCCGTTTTGCCACAATTTTCCTTCTTTTGCGTGTCTCTCGTCTTCTCTCGTGTCGTATGGCAGCCACTTCCGTTTCTAATTGGAGAAAAACGACGCTCAACGAAAGTAATTTTTTTCTTCTTTTTATTTTCATTTTTTTTATGAATGAAGCCACGCAAACTGCAAGAATTTCACGCACGCTTCACAGCACCAGCTTGGGCTATAAACAAGGAATAGGGGATGGGAGGGAGAGGGGAAGGGGAGGGGGAGTGGCAGGGGTGGGTGTGTGGTTACTGTAGGTGTTGTCTTACCCATAGACCAAAAGGCCACACTTGGCCAAGCATAACGAAATATTTTTCAAGCGTACAAAAGCCAAACAAAAAAAATAAAGCAAAGCAAAAAAAGAAAAACACAAACGTACCGCATAGTTCAAAAGTAAACTTAACTTTCGTATCTATATCTGTATCTGTATCTAAAGTTTCATATGTATCTTTCTATCTCTATGGTTGCAGATGGCTTCTCCAGTTTTCGTCAAGCATTTCCGGAGTGGTGTGAGGATGACAACCAGGCGCACAACAAAGAGATGGAATCTAGTCGTAATACCCAGGCCGATCAGTTGATGGGTCTTAGGTAAGTTTTTAACTTATATAACCCTAACTAAACTGAAATATGTGAAACAGTGAATAGATGATAGGTAAATAAATATAGAGATCTCAAAGAGAGAAAGAGAAAAATTAACTCTATACACCAAGTTAAGTTATATAAATATAAATAAATAAATTATATCAGTCGACAACACGAAATTATTTGAAATAAAATTATAAAATTAGATTATGAAATAAACAATTATTATATATAAGTTTAATTATTTATATACATATAGATTAATAAATTATGTCAGTGGATAAAACGAAACTATTTAGAATTTAAAATAAAATTAGATTTAAATATAAATCGACAAAACAAAATTATTGAAAATTTACAGTAAAATTATATAAAATAACAATTATTATAATATATTACAATTTAAATTTATATTGGAATAGATATAAAAATTTAAATTAACTTGTCTTCCAATGAGAATATTAAATATTATTAGAATATTAAGTAAGAACATTTTTCGAAAACGCAGCCAGAAAGTGAAACAAATATTTAATTTAAATTTAATATTCATTTAAAGTAAAATTGAATTTTGTTTTTAATAAGAAAGCTTAAAAGTGATTTAAAAATAGATCTATCGATTATCATCATACAAATATTTATTTGCAAAATTTATTAATATTGAAATAAAATTTAATTGTCAACAAATAGAAGAGAGTAGCTATAATTAGAAAAAATATATTGAATATCTGCAGAGTTTCTTATGAAATGAGAAATTTATTTATTTATTATTGATCAAGGCACAGAAAAACAATGCCAATTTATAACTTAGATAAAAAGTGTATTTAATTGTAAAAGTAGAGAATGTAATTAGAGAATTTTTAATTTAGTTTAGTTTATGTGTAACACTTTTCTCATTATCACTTTGTTGTTTACAGATCGCTACGCATTTCCACGCCACATTCCGATTCGGCGTGCAGCAGCTCAGCCGAATCCTCGGACTGTGAGAGCACCACACATCATCATCATCATCACCATCATAATTACAATGAGGTGCCCGTTGAGATAATTCCCGGCCTGTTTCTGGGCAACGCCTCGCACAGTTGTGACTCGAATGCTTTGCAAAAGTACAACATTAAGGTATGTGTCTCATTAATTAACTGAATTCATTTCGAATATTAATCGCAATACTTAACTTAATATTTTTAGTATGTTTTGAATGTGACACCCGATTTGCCGAATGAGTTCGAGAAGCTGGGCATTATAAAGTATCTACAAATTCCCATAACTGATCACTATTCCCAGGATCTGGCCATGCATTTTCCAGCTGCCATACATTTTATAGGTACGCACCTAATTATTTTAATATCTTATTTATTGTATTTATTTATTTATATCTTTTGTATTACAGAGGAAGCGCGCTCTGCAAATTCGGCGGTGCTGGTCCACTGCCTTGCGGGCGTCTCACGGTCGGTGACGGTGACACTCGCCTATTTGATGCACACGAAGGCAATCAGCCTGAACGATGCCTTCATGATGGTGCGGGCCCGCAAACCGGACGTATCTCCGAACTTCCATTTCATGCAGCAGCTGCAGTCCTTTGAGAGCCAACTTCGGCTCAGTCCCTGTGATGGCCAGGCGATGGATGAGGAAGGTAGCGCCAATATTATTGGACCAGCTGCCGGCTGCTCATCGGCCACATCGCTGACTGCCAATCCCAGCCTGGTGGCTGCACGTTGCGGTCGTGGTTCCAAATTCTCGTGCAATTGCATCGCTGCCGATTGCAAGTGCATGCAAACGGGCGGATTTATGGCTGCGCATTTGGCCAAGGCAACGGGCGTTTCACCAGATTCGGGCATTGAGTTCGATCGCTGGACACCGTCGTCGGATACGGGTCTCAAATGAGATCAGCTTGTGGGGAAGAGTTTTGTGCTGCCGCCCAGTCAAAGTCAGGAATCAACAATAACAGCAACAACAGCAACATCAGCGACAAATTCACCGCCACCCATTGGACTGATATCCGCAACAGCGGATAACATGTCACCAGCCAGCACCACCAGCTCATCCACATCGACAACAACCACAGCGGAAGCTGTCTCAGTGGTTGAGCTGGTGCCAATAAACGCCGTGGATGAGAACAACGAGGATCAGCAGTAGCTTCACTGAATATTGAATGGAATGCAAAGTTCAAACGTTGTAGAAAACATAACATAACAAAACAAAACAAAACAAAACTCTTTTTCCTACTTTGGTTGTCCAACAACACACGACACACACATAACAAACACATACATATGAAGCATATAAAATAATATACATATATAACTATAATATTAAAATATAATTTCTAGTTTATTTTGTAAGTCTAACACAAAATGTTTAAAAGTTACATACATAAGAAATTCAAGCAGAAAATGAAAGTTTGAAAATGGAAAATTATCCACACACAACCACTAAAAGAATATATAAAATATATTTATATAAAATATATCTACATACATACATATACCTTATGTACATGTTTGTATTTAACTCCTAAGCCAAGTCAAAACAAGTTGAATATGAAATAATAATAATATAATATTAATAATATGAATAATAAATGCAAAGAAAAACACGAAATCGCGTTATTTATAAAGTTGAAACTTTACAAACTGTTTTTAGGCGCATAGTTTTTTTTTAATTTTACTAAATGCAACGTTTATAAATTATAAATGTGTAATTGTTATATACAAGAAACAAAAAACAAGAAATACGAAAACCATTTTTAAAATATATATTCTATTATATAATTATAAATAAATATTGGAAGCCAAGTCATATAAATGTAAAAGATACAACCAATGAAGTTGGAAATTGCAAGCGAATTATTAAACACTAAAATGAGAAATAAACAAAACAAAAGTTATTTATTATTATTTAAAATATGCCAGTAAAACAAATCAACAGCTGGGTATGGTTCGATTTCCTCGGGGAATTGACGAAGATTGGAGTTATAAAATAAATAAAGATAACTTAAAATTGACTAACTAAAAGAGCCTCAAGGCGCGCCTAATTAATAGTTTATTCATTTTATTTTTTATTTGTGTCTAGCTTGTAAGAGTTTTAACGAAGAACAAACTGAAAAATATATTCTAAAAACAAATTGAAATGTGCAAAGGTTAAGAAGAAAAGTCTTTTATGAATGTAGTCGCATATATATATACTCGAATATATGGTGGTATATATGCAGTCTGGCAATGTTGGTACAAAAATTTATCAGGTGTCGTCATCACGAAAAATGGTTTGCAAAACAACCAAAAAACAAAACAAAACAAATACAAAATACATACTTATATGAAATCACTCAAAGAACCCCAAGAAATATTTCGAAAAAAGGCTGTGCGCAAATGAAAATATTGAAAAACAACAACACGAAACAAACAGATATATGGATCTAAAAGAAACAAAATCTATTTAACTTAGTGCAAACGAAACGAAAAACCGAAATGATAGAAACAACGTTAAGAGTAAAACTTAAGATCGGCATAGAGTCGAGCTTGGTAAGCTTTTCAAGATTACCCGAAGAGACTAAGATTTGACTATTGAAGATCGGAATAATCGGAGAGAATATGAGATGAATTTGATATGTTTGTACAGATTTTATAAGTGTAAAATGCATTACAGTCGAAAGATCGCATTAAAAACTTGTGATGGTAACTTCAGGATCTTGTCTAAGAAATGGCAAAATGTGTGGAGAGCTGTTACTATCAGCGCTGTTTATTTGTAGTAAAAGTAATATCCAATCTGTTTCTAAATTGTTGAAATAGTAAAGTGACATGCAAATTTGAAACAGATTTTTAAGATCTAAGTGAAGTTAAGTAGCATTAAAAGTTGCTTTGAAATTCATGTCATATTACATTAGTATTTGATATCATCTAGATGTTAAGGAGCTCGTAATTCACAGTCCTTACTTGTCCTATTCATAGGTTTCCAATAAGAAATAATCTCGTGATGGAACCGAATAAAATAAACAAATCCCAACTAATACGAGTAATTTCCTTGAAAAGTTTATGACAAAACAGTCTGAAATATTAAATACAAAAAGAAAGATATAACGATTTTGATATTGATTAAAATAAATGGCAGCTAAAGCGGAACGAGTTCCTTCATTGTAAGTTGAAAGAGCGCACACAATTTGCCTAATACCCTACGATTTTGAGATAGAGCTTTTCCAGCCGAATCGACGAGCCCAATAAACATACAAATTTAAGTGTGAAATTAAAGTTTGCAATAATGTTTAAGTGCAGTCAATACCATTTAATTGTTGAATGCCTCAGTCAGTAAAAATAAAAATAAAAAGCAAAACTATAAATGGCAGATTAAATGAAAATAAGTTTTAAAAAACCTTTAAAGACCCTTGAAAGGAACATACGAATATATAAATATTTTGGGTGTCGACCATTTTGCAAAATAAATAATTAACGATTATTAAACTTAAATAAATTAATAAATGTTTGCTGATTATTGTGGGAAAGAGAATTGAAAATGAAAAGTTGAAAAGTTGAAAAGTGAATTTCCATCGAGACATTTTACATGTGAAATATAAGGAAACGAAATTTGCTGCCTGGCAGCGCATTTGTTATAAAAAAAAATAAATCCCCCCTAGCAATGGGGGCGTGGCAGCTAAGCGATAGTGCGTTTTTAAACTTAAGTAAACACAATTTTACATATTGTATATCTGAGTGTTGAATTTTTTCATCAATGTTTAGAATTTTGCGACAGTGCCAACATTTTAACAAAAATTAAAAACAAAACAAGAAAAACAACTATAAAGTTAAAAATCAATTCAAATTGTACCTTGAAAATGTCCAAGCAAACGAAACAAAATTAAATTTTCGAAGAGAAGGAAAACCAAAAATTTGTTGTAGTACAAGAGCACAAACTATAAGTAAATGCCCGATAAATAGTCGAACAATAAAAAACAAATAAAATCTCCTCGTAATTAACCAAGAATATAAATATAATATAATTCTAACTAGTTGTGTTTTGCACATTTTGTAAATTTTACAACACAATTCAATGAAGAATCCCCGCAAAGATTTGCTAATAACGATATGATTATATATACATACATATATATATATAAACATATATACATATACAAGATAAAATATATACCTAATAAAACCGTTTATAAACCCGCATACTAAGTGAAGTTTTATTCAAAATCGAGCTATCATATCTTGTAGTCGAGCAATGCATAGAATATTTAAGCCATAATCTGGTAATATTATTGATTGCAGCATTTGTATTTGTTTTAATAACATTTATTTTCAGACAATGCGATACAAATAAATTCTAAAATATTACAAACATTAACAACATGTTAAAGTAATGGCGATGGAAACTGTGACTGATATGATAAAACCTGCATCTAAATTAAAAGCTGCCTCAAAGGAACTACAATGTTTTTCTTATCTGCACATACAATAGAATAAATATGTCGAAGTCGGAATATTATAAATGAGTATTATATGCGTCTGTTCCAGCTTTCACATTTTATTTAAATTCTCTACTTTCACTTTATTGAATGAAAATTCACGAAATGAAATTAGAGCACATTCAGGAAATTCACTTGCGAATAATCTTGCAGAAAGTGAAAACCGAAACAGGTCTGATAATCTCTAATACTATCTAACACATTAACATGTTCATATTTAATTTCAACAGTTAAACTTAAATAATGTACATTAATTAGATTTCATTACAGTTTACACGCTGTAAATTAATTTCAATGAACACACATTTTATAGTATTTGATTGGCAAATGCTTTTAGCTTTTCTAAACAGTATTGCTAGTTAGTTCAGTTTAGGTACAGGCCTATGAAACACATGAAAGTAGGACAGAATCAGCATACAATACAATCTACACTGTGGGACATAACAATTGTGATATACTTTTATGCTTAGTAGCTAACGACTATTGAGACTTGTTAAGGAACAAAATGAAAACGTTGCGCGTTTCTGTAAATGCCTAAATTACGACAAGCAACAATTAACACATTATTGTCTAAGGTTAAAGTGGACGATTACATGACTCCTTATAGGCCTTTGTTGAAGTAAACGCGCTTGGGCACGGCACCGTTGGTGCGCTTCACCATGTCCTCATAGAGTTCCGGTTCAAAAGTGCGAATTGTAGAGGTATCCAGACCGCATTGTTGTGGGAAAATAGCACAGGCTGTGGGCACCATGAAACAGAGGCTGCAAAAAAGGAAACAAATTAAAATTGTTTATAAAACCCAATTATAATACAAGTGGATTCACTTACAAGCATCCCACCATAAGGGTTTGGAATGGCGCATTGATCCATTTGATACGCTTATAGGCAGGCAGCTTCTCCAGGCGCTGCATAATGATGGGCAGAACCAGCATGCCCGGTGCGGCCATTGTAATTCTCGAGAGGACCACCTCACTAATACCTTTAATGGCAGCCAGACGACTCTGACCCACGACCTCGCCATCGGCATTCTTTACCTCAATGCCATTGATTATCTCGGTCTGACGCATCATAGGAATGTTGACACAGTTCGCTGCCGCGACAGCCGCAAAGGGCACATAGCGCTGCAGGATCGGTGTGGCCTTTTTGGACCAATAGTTCTTGCAACCGATGGCTGCAATTAATGCTGACGTGGTAGCAGATACATAGGATATGCCCAGCTGCTTAACACTGGTGGGAGAGTTGGCATTTCGATTTGTATAGTTAACGATTGCGTTGAAGGATTGATTGAGGAACTGCCAGAGCACCACAGCGGGCACCGTGCGGTAGAAGGCGAGCATGCCACCAGTAATCAGCATGCCCCCAGGCACCTAAGGAAAGAAAGAATGATTCATTAAATGTTTGGCACGCAAATACTTGGTACAAATGACGTCAGAGACACTTTAAATTTAAACTGCATCTGTCGGTTGACAACTGATGGTCAAGAGCATGAGACTTGCCTGAAAACTCATGCGACCGGCAAAGTTTTGTAGCTCGCCCGTATCCGGATGAAATGCAGAGTTATACAGCTTCATATTGTAGTGAACATCTTGGGGTTTTAGATCCGTTGACTGCTCTCCTTTGCGATACTGGTCCACCATTTGCTTGGCCTGCAACAAACGATCGCTGGAGAGCAGCACCGTCCGAGGATCCGTCATCCATGCATAGTACTGAAAGCGACCCGTAAACGTCTTCAGGTCAAACAACGGTTTGTCAACGTCGATAAGAGCTGCAAGGGAAACATAGATACATAGTTACAAATTGCAATTGAAAGATACGCAATAGAAGCACGGTTGTACCGTTTTAGAATAAAGTGTACCAATTTGTTATATGCACTAAAAAATATTTTATTTATTCTTATCTACATTTTTTATTAATAAAGAAATTTTAATAAGATTTATTTAAACACGTAAAATATTTGCCTTAAATCGAAAACATCGAAATTATGGGATATCTAATTTTTTGCATTGACAAATGTACCATTTTTGAAATATGTGATATAATGTACCAACGAATGAAAAATGCAGTTTAGGTACAAGTGTGCCAGCCGTGTACCCAATTTAAGTTCAGAAAAAACTCACCTAATTCCTGTGGCATCTTGTGGCCGACTTTAAATTTCGGTCTGGAATATTTGTTATTACGTAAGCCTCGTTGTCTGCGTTGCTGTTTTGATTAATGTGTACAGGTTTATCCACCAATTCGTCTGTCTTCTTACATATGTATGTATTAAAATACGCGTCTACGCTTCAATTGCTCACTTCACTTCACTTTATTGTGTGTGCTTAGGGCTGAAGCTCTGCGAATGCGATAAGTTGCGAGCAGGTGTTGTCGTTTGTCAGCTGGCTGTTCAATTTTCTGCCGTATACTCGTAATGCAGTTCAATGCTGCAACTATTGGCAATGTGCCAAATAATAAAATAAATGCTGTTGATTTGTTTTGTTATTGTTGTCGACGCTCAGCCGGTTGCCAAAGTGCAACATCTGTTGTGCATTTGAGAATTAAATAATTGAATACCTTTTGTAGTTCTATTTAACACACAAACACCAACAAATTGATGCTAATTCGCTGTAGTATTTCGCTTTTTATTTGTTTATATTTATTTTATTGTTGTTGCTTTTATCCATAGATATGAGTTGATTGTGAAAACCAATTTGCACATATATATCGATAAATTGCGATAAGCGATATTGCAAAGTGCGCAAACGTAGCATTTGAATATTAACGGCAAAAAAAATGTCTGGCAACGCTTAACCAAAAGTACAAAATTCAAATTTAGTTATTTTTCCCCCGAGGACTGACGAGGATCAAACTTTCATAATAATGATCACTTTAATTTTCTCTAATTTCGAATTTAAAATTTGTAACAAATTATTAATTTATTTCAAAAATAAATTTATTTGTACTATTGTACTATCGATATCTTGTGAGCTTAGGCTTATCGATGACGCACGAGCTTGGCATTCACCTGCATGCGCTGGCAATAAGCTCTTGCAGCCCTGGCACAACAGTATTTCCATTGTTGTTGTTGTGTTCTTTTCACTTTCGTTGCGCATTTTGCACACAATTTTCGTGATATTTAACTAATTTGCATTAATTATCGCATGGGGCAAACGCAATGTAGGATTGTGTAATATTTAAGTGCAACAGCAGCAAAAATGAAGGCAAGTTGCAGCGGCAGCGACAGCAACAGCAACAGATAATAATAGTGTCGTCGTAGCGGCTCGGCGCGGGGAAGCAAGAAGAAGAAGAGGAAGCTGCAAACCGGATAAGCAAACAAGCTTAGTAGAGGACACATTTGCGGTTCATTGCACTACGAGATGCGTGTGCTGCAGCTGTTGTTGTTTTGGGTGCTTTGCAGCCATGCAACAGGCGCAAATGTCCTGGCCGTGTTGCCCAGCGTATGGAGATCGCATTATCTCTATGGACGTCGTCTGCTACAGCAGCTGGTGGCTGGACCACAGAATCATTCGGTTACGCTAATCAGTCCACATGCAGCAGCTGAGACTGAGGCGGCGTCAATGCTGTACAACATACGTGAGATACGCATCGAGGATCAGGATCTCAATCAGAACTGGTTGGACATGGGCATGAGCTTCGAGGCGGAACAGATGCATGCCCAGAGCGTGATGGAGCGCTTCACCCGTATGATCTATGCGGGCACCACGAATGTGGATCTCTTACTCTCCGATGTTCAAGTGCGAAAGCTGCTCACCAGTGGCGAGAAATTTGATTTGCTCATTGTGGATTTATTTCTGAGTGAAGCGCTTCTAGGGTGAGTATCCAGAAGAACTGATGACATCACAATATAACGTTTAATCTCTTATCATTTCAGCTTGGCCTATTACTATGGCGTACCTACTGTTGCAATCAGTCCCACCGGCGCCAATTCATGGCTAAACAATATGTTTGGTAATCCCCAATCATCATCCTTGGATCCGAGCAACTTTCTACCCTTTACGGAACGCATGAATACTCGTCAACGCATTGCCAATACGCTGATGAGCACCTTCGAGCGTTTGACCTACAAGTGAGCAGAGTGCAGAATTTGATTAAGTTCAAGAACTCGAATCATTTCAGTTTTTAATTGCAGCTTTTTCCACCTGATCTCACAACAGTCGGTTTACTCCAATCATTTTGAGCTACTTGTGCATGAGCTGCCCAATTACCGCGAACTGAGCAAAAATCTCAGCCTGGCTCTAATTAATTCGCATCCAGCTTTGGATTATCCACGTGCATATTTGCCAAACATGCTGGAAGTGGGCGGACTGCATTTACTGGAGCCAACGGATCTAAAAGTGCCAAATGTAAGCAAGACTTTCGGCATAATATTTATTCACACACTTTCTTACTGTTTCTTCTTATGATACCAGCATGTTCGTTCCTTTATTGAGTCTGCGCCTGGAGGCGTCATTTACATGAGTTTGGGAGCCGAAGTGCAAACAGCTCAGCTGCCGAGCGAAAAATTAGCCATTTTATTGGACGTTTTTACGCATCTCAAAGAGTTTCATTTTCTGCTCAAGTGGGAAGCGGATGAGTTTATGCAGACGCTGCCGGACAACATAATGATCAATAGCTGGTGGCCACAACAAGCGATTTTGGGTAATTTCTCCTTGGCATAAGTTCTATGTATCGAAATTAAACTTGTTTGACTTACAGCTCATCCGCAGGTGAAGGTATTCATCAGCAGCTGTGGACAGCTGAGCGTTTGGGAATCGATTGCGGGTGATACGCCCATACTTGCCATACCCATTCTGGCCGAGCAGGAGGTGCTGGCCAAACGATTGCAACTGAAAGGTGCCGCGCTGACCGTCGGCTACGATGCCATTGCCTATGATGCACTGCTTCACGGCATTCGGCAACTCACGTTAAATGTCAGCTATGCTCAACATTTGGCCAAGTTGAAGACGCGTCTAAACATTGTCAACTCTGAAGCATCGGCCAGAGCACTCAGCCACATTGAGTTGATATTGGAAACTGGTGGAGCGGACTTTCTGAAATCGCATGCCAACACTCTCAACTTTTGGCGGTCGGAGGGATTGGATGTCCTGGTGATCATTGTGTTGGGCATTTGCGGAATTTTGACAGTGCCTTTTGTGGCCACTTGTTGCATACTGCGCAGGTCATACTATAACCAGGCGGCACAGGATCATCAGCAGCCCTATCGCACGACACTCAAGGCTGTGGGTCGTGTGCACAGTTATGGTGATCCCAGCAGTTGCACAAGTGGAGGAGCATCGGAGCCGTTGAGAAGAACGCGTTCGGCACAGTCACTATCGGCGCGTTCCAGCTGCTCCAGCTTTAGCTCAACACCGCCCACGACACCGTCAACCACTTCGACAACTCCACTCGATCTGACACCTCCGCCACCGTCTACTACTCTGTCGCCGTTGCAGCTTTACGTTAACCAAGGCGTTTATTCAACACAGGAAACATCCCACGAGGATAAGACGGAACGAGCGTTTTTATAGTCATGCCGATAGTTATTCGCTTGGCAGAACGATATATCTCTAGACTTCACAACTTATAAGCAACACAACGTATATCTATATAAGATATGTATATCTCTAATATCTAGCATTCTAAGCGTGTTTTATGCATCTGTGTTGGTCTTTGGTCCCTAAAAGTGTTTTTTTATGTTATTTTATACGTACGATTAGCTTATATGTTTAGATTGTAACCATGATACAAAATTCAGAAATGATATTGTATTTTGTTAAGGTATTAATTGTAATACATTATTGTCCGATTTACATAACAACATTTCATAATAAACGTTGCAATTGTTATTTTGTGAGTTAGTATATATGTATTAAATGCAATTAAAATTCGTTAAACGAACATTTTGAAGTATATTTTAAATAAATAATGCAAAATATTATAAGCAGGTGGACAAAATATGATGAAGTCAAGAATTAAAATCGACGGTATCGCGGAACAGTTTGGACCGAATCAAACGTTTTAATGTCGTATGTATTAAAAAATAGATTTTAAACTGAATTACTGAAACTGTTTAAAAATGAAAATGAATTCGAATACCAATGTGTGAATTTTAAAAATACTTGTTCCTATAGCAGCTATATCTTATGGGTATCCGTGCTGGACGTTCGCTTCAATCACCATAAATAAATAAAAACAAATTAAATAGAGAGAAAATGCAATATAAAATTTTGTATTGTTTTTTTCAATGGTTGCAATATTTGCAGACAAATAAACAAATTATAAACACAAGTTTCCGAATATTTCTTATAGGAAAGGTTCAAGTTGAAACCGAATATTGGTTTTATTTACGGTTTCGGTTATGCCCGAATTAAGATTTTCGGTTATCGGTTATGCAAAATCTTGGAGTATCGGTTTCGTAGCGGTTATCAGTTTTTTATAACGGTTTCGGCTTAAAAATAACGGTATGGTTTCGGTTCACAAAAAGAAAAAAAATTAATGTTTTCGGTTGACCAAAATCAGAAGCGATATTAATGCTTCACATGAGAAAAGACTTAATGCTCTAATAAGTTTGAAAAATATTGTTTTCTGGTTACTGGAATGGTCCAGCGTAATATCGATTTTATTATAATTTGACCTCATATAAATTTGGTTCATTTCGACTATTTGGATTTTACTGGTTTTTAATAACTTTAAACTGCCATAACTTTGTCAAAAGTGAATTAATTTCCACGCGCAATGTAAATTTGGGCATGATTTTACCTCTAAATTCATTCTGCATTTAAATTGTGTTAATTTTAAAAATTCGAAATTTTTGAATTTTTTAGAAATTTTACAGTGTTACCCCTTATCATTTTTCAAAAAAATTCGAAATTTTTAAAATTTTAAAAATGAAATGCAGAACTAATTAAGAGGTAAAATCATGCTGAAAATGACATTCGGCATGAAAATCGGAATACTTTTGACAAAGTTATGCAAGTTTGAAGTTTGGTAAGGCTTTGTACTAGGCACTTTAAAAGTCAAATTTTTTCTCATTTTTGGTATGGTTTTTTACCAAAAATAAATGATGCTGATCTAGACCCAAACTAATATTAAATATTATGCTTAAATGATAGAATTTACAATTTATAATCGTAAATATTTTGTTATTTTGCAAATAATTATTATATAATATTATGACAAATATACACTTTTCTTTAAATTTTTCAATTGTTCTTTGGGTAAATGATCATTAGAGTCGCACTTAGAGTCTGTCTACTTACGCTGGGTGTTAAATACAATCATAAGGTTAATGAATGATCTTTCAGGTATCAGCTGAAATTACGGAGTGCTTAAAATTTGGAATTATTTCTATACATTTTTATTGTTGTGATTTTTTATCAATTTTGTATTTTTTTTTTTTGGATGGGCAACAAAGCGTAAAAAACAACACCCAGCGGATATCATTAAAGAGACAAAAACAAAACAGTGTTTGATATGTGTGTGTGTGTGTGTGTGTGGGTAACAGTTAATGTTAATTACGGGCGGCGATGCCAATGGAGGCGTGTCTAATTAGCTGCCTCGTCGGCGTCTCTGTCGGCACGCTTTGATGTGCATGACGGCGTGTGCACTTCATTTAAGCCGAGTGCGCCTCAAGTGTCTCTAAAGGATGTGAATGCCATATGATGCGATGCGGACGGATGCAGTGCAGCCAGGGGCTAAGCGAAGGGAGGGGAGGAGAGGAGGAGAGGAGGAGACAAGTGGAAGGCAGACGCGGCACCTGTTTGCATTCAACAGTCCAGGCACGTACACACACACACACACATACACACACACACACACACACACACACACACACACACACACACACACACGCACACACACACACACACACACACACACAAATGCTGGCATAGAAATGGAGCAAAAGGTGGAGCAATTTGGGTTTTGGCAGTTGTTGCCGTTAGCTCTGTAGGATAGGGTCGTAGGGGAGAGGGGAGTGGGGAGTGAGCGGGTTTTAGCACAGCTGTGTCAATTTTTCAGTTGGCTTCTCCTTGTTGTATGTTAATAAAAGTGTAATTATGCAGCAAGCATATGTGGATGACGCTTTTCATTTGACTTTTCCACTCGCAAGCTGCACTTTTCCCATATTTCTCCTAGTGCTCCTCCTCCTTCTCCTTTTTTTCAGTTGCTGATTCTCTTTAGAAGCCTTTTTATGCGCATATTTTTGGTTAGACAACGGATACTTGATATGGCAACCGCAAACTGAGTGTAAAGTTATGGAACTTGGTCGGTACTCAACCGCAATCACAATTCTGAGTTGCTTGAGAATAGAGAGGATATTTAATCCTTCTAAATTATTCACTCCATAATTAGAAACAATGCTGCAAGCCGAACCCTAAAAATTACCTATCTCCTGAACCCAAATCGGATCACTTTCTAAATAAAACAATTGTAATAATACATATGTATCATAAATTGTCATATTTTTTAATCTATAATTGTATTTTAATTGGTTTTAAAAATAGCAATTTTATATTCATATTTTAGTATCAATAATTTTATTTTAGTTTGATTTTAAAACAGTAGAAAATCATATCTTAAAAAAGTTTGAAATATTTGAAATAATAATTTGATAGTTAAAAAAAATTCAAAACCATTTAAGAAAATACAATTTTTTATGTTGCAAAAAAGAAGGGAAACATGTTCGTAACCATAAGCTTGGACTCAATAGTTTTAACTTATAAACCGTCTCCAAAACTAATAATTTTTTCAGTTTATTAATTAATAGCGACAAAAGAAGAGTAATATTTATTTGTTCACTGCTCTGTCATGATAAGGAACCCCAGCGGAGCAGAGCAGCTGCTTCCTGAGATTGTTGGTAACATGGCCAAAAAGGAGTAGGCCGCAAGGCAGCAGCATCGTGAATGTCAACCACAAAGGAACCAAAGTCAAGCCTTGACATTGACAGCCCAGTGCAGTCGCAGTCCCAGTCAGCAGAGGAGCCGAAGAGAAGAAGATACGAAGAGACGAAGACAGCGGTGCTGGCATCTTGACATACCAAAGGTCTCGGGTTACCGCTGGGAACACAGATCGAAACTGAGCTACGTTTCCATCTCCCCTTTCCTCCCCGTCAACGACCATTAGCGCTGCTGTCAGCGACAAATGCAACCGGGAAGGGAGCACAGAGCGAGTGCATCAAAGGCCCATTGACAGCCAACATCTCCATACACCCCTCCATCATCCCATCATCCCTGCAGCTGCAGTGTGTGCAGCGGCTTGTGGCGCCTTTGAAGTAATGGCTACAAAATTAATTGCATGCTACATGAGTCCACAAAGGGAGCAGCACAATACACAGAGAAACTGAGACAGACAGACAGACAGACAGAGAAGCTAAAAACTAAGAACTTTAAACTGTAAATCAACAATCATCATAACTATAACTTTTGCACAGACTTGGACAACACCGATTTAGAGGCCCCTGGGAGGAGCCTACCGCACCAACAGGGAATGCTGTCAACATGTTGCCAGTTGCCAGTTGCTTTACTCGCTTCATTCCCCTGCAACACTTGACTTTTGCCGGGCCAAATCTTACCCACATATATAAGGATTAGGATATACAGTACGTCAGGTAATTGTTTGGACATTATAAGAAATTTGCATACATTTTTAATAATTTCAAAAATTCTTAAATTCATTATCTATCCTTTTTTAAACTTGTTCTATGAACCATAAGCAAATCTAATAATACATAGAAAAAAATGATATTTCTATAAAATGTATTTTTATGAAAATGCATTTTTTTAATTAATAAAAACCATATTTTTATGTGCTATTATTGATGCCCCTAAATTTACCAATTTAAGCATGAATGAAAAAACCGACTAAACATTGTAACAATTGCATTAAAAGTGAAATTTAATTATTGAAATTTTACTGAAAACAAATATGAGGAAAATACATTTTTTGCTATCTGTACAATTTTTATATTGACAGATATTCCACAAAATTCTATCAGCGGAAATAAACTAAACCAAATGTTAAGAAAACACTTCATGTTTATAAATTCGTTTGACATTTTTTTTAAATTTTTAAATCATAACCGAAACCAAAAAATTTAATGTCAAGCTTGTTAAAATAAATAAATAAAACTTTTTACCCAATTTTAGCTCTTTATTTCTGTCTCAAACTGCTGATAATTTTTTATTGGAAACTTCAAAACATACTAGTTTCACACAATTCTTTATTTTCGAATTTTTCCATATTTTCTTTATTCTGGAAATGCTTTCATTTGCGTTTTATTTTAAAAAATAGTTCAAATCAATGGAATTTATTATTGCTCTTTTTTTTAAATTTGTTTTAAGATCCTTAAGAAACTATAATTAAAAATGAAACAAAGCTGAAATGTGGGAATTTGCAATTTTGTCAAAACAATTACTTGACTTACTGTATATGTATATGCATATGTGTGTTTCTGTATCTGTATCTGTGCCACGCCCCTATCTTTGCCTTTGCTCTGCTGTGTGCATTTTGCAATTTAATTACTTTTGAGTTACGCAACGAGCGACAAAAGGACAAAGTTTGCCATAGCAGCAAAACAGGATTCTGCAGGACAACACAGAACAGGACAGTACAGTATAGGATAGTATGTATGTGCAGTCTCATTCTCATTTTATGTGAAACGAGCTTTGGATTTAAAATTCATAATTCACAAATTAAATTTCATGTACCGAATAGCTGACAAGTGTGAGGACTTGTAGATACAATTTTGTATCTGTATCTGAATCTGAATCTGTTATCTGTATCTCTGATTCTGTAGTTTCAACTTTGCCTGCTGCTGCGCCATTTGCATTATCGATTGAGGGGGGAAGCATACTGAATTTTTACTGATTTCGGTGACACGCAAAAACAACAACAAAATTTGCATAAAAGCCCGCAACTTAAATGAAAACCAGATACAAAGTGGCAGCTGTTGCAGCACCAATACAAACACACAAACACACATACAAACACAACAACTCCGTGTGAGGATGAGGGATATCGCGGATGTGAGAAATTAAAGATAAAATATTTGGTTCGTTGTTTTGGAGATGAGATAGAGTACAGGTTTCGGTTAGAAATCAAAATATTTGTATCTTTGAATGGGAAATGGAAAAGAATCAGATACATATCTCCGACCTTAAAACGTCTACTATTTTATTCTTCATCAGTATCAATAGTCGTTTCTATTTCCAATATTTTTTTACTTGAAAATTGCATTAATTTTGGATTCAAAATAAAGTAGTAACCTTTAAAAAAATAATCTCGTATGTTTTCTCTCTTGGTGAAACTTTCACTTTATTTAAGATAAAACAGAATATCAAAATATAACAGATTATAGTCAATAGACCTTTCAAAATAGTTTTACTAAAATGATTTTTATTAATCTTAAGTAAACCAAACATTTATTAAGACATTAAAAGTGACCTTCACTTCTTGTTCTTTTTTCTTCTTTTAATAGTTTCCTCATTATTCTAGTTATCAATTTTCGAAAATTCCAAAAGTAAATGTAAAAAAAGTTGTATCATTAATATTTAATCAATTAATATTAATATTTAAGCAGTTGTTATAATGTTAACTGAGTAGCGATCAAAAGAGCTATATCATCGTTAATAATCAACTTGAAAAAGTAATTAATAATAAAATAAAATAATCATTAGCGAATTAAAGGAATAACAAAAAATATGAATTTCATTGTAATCGTTAAATAATGTAATTTTCTTGGACCATTAAAATCGATTTGTAGTCACTGTCATTATGCATTTGCCACGTGGGTTCACCTAACTGTTAATGCCGCATCCACAGCAATGATGATGATGATGATGATGATCATGGTGATGATGATGATGATCATGCTTGATTAGCCAACCAGCTACGAGCCATTCACCCTCGCCTACTCACCCTCCTCTCTCTCTCTCTCTCCTGAAAGGCAACAGTTTCATGTGGCAACTGACAACAGTTTCTTGGTCCGCAGGCGACTGCATCTTTTGATGTGCCGCCAGTCGAATCGGAGGAACAGTTGACTGGTCAGTCCGTCTGTCTGTCCGTCTGTCTGCCGGTCCGTCTGTCTTTCCGCCTGGTGGTGCTTGCGGCATTTGTGGATGTCTGTGCCACCCGTGCGAAAAGTTTGACTGTCGGCTTGCTCTTATCAACTGTCCAAAGCTTTTGCGCTCGTTCAAATCAATTTGAAGCGGTCACCGCACCACACACACATTGTGTTTCTGTGTGTGTGTGTGTGTGTGTGTGTGTGTGTGTGTGTGTGTGGGCAATTGCAAGGCGCATGCGCGCGCGGTGCTTTAAAGCCACTTGAGTGACTGACACATAGAGGGCGCTCGTGAGCTCTCCCTGTCTCTCTCTCTCTCTCTGTCTGTCTGTGCAAATGGCAGGAACAAAGTACGTGTATCTGAATCTCCATCTCCATCTCCATCGGCATCTCCATCGTCATTCGCCAATCGCCAGCTGTTGTCGGCGGCCTTTTGGCTTTAACAGTTGTTGTTGTTGCTGTTGTTGCTGTTGCCGTTGTTGCCTTTGTTCTTTGCCGTCAGCGTTTAATGCTTTTTGCGGCTTTTATTAAATTATTATTTACTTTTATTACAAAGCGCGACGGCCGCATGGCAAATTGATGTGATATTTCAATTTGGGACGCTTGGCGATTCATGTTTGATGTGCCCACAGACGACATAATTATGTACATACATCCAAATACATAATATACATACATATGTACATACATACATATGCATGACAATATACAGTCAGTCAAGAAAGTGTTTTGACAATATCTAAAATTTACACAATGTCTTTTGCGGAAAATACATATACATATATTTTATTAATTTTATTTTATTATTATTGTTTATGGTGCTTAGAACAATTTAAAAAAAAGAAAATTAATATTAATACAAATTTACATAATTTCTTCTGCAAAAAAAATTATATTTTTTCATTGATTATTATTTTATTCCTTATTTTACATATTATTCCTGTCTATGGTTCTTAGAACAAGTTTAAGAAATAAATATTATATTAATAGTAATAAAAATTTACATAATTTCTTTTGCGAAAAATATATTTATATTTTTTTAACGATTTTTATTTTATTTCTTAATTTTTTATTCTTGTCTATTGTTCCTAGAACAAGTTTAAAATAAATTTAATCGAAAATAACTATTTTTAAATATAAAAGGCCAAATCTATGCATTTTTATTTTATCACAACACTTACTCGACTGACTGTATATATGTACATTTATACATAAATACATTCGTATATAAATATCAATGCTTTGCCGCAATACTTGAACTTCAAAGCGTTCGGCCAACCCTTTGCTAATAAAATTGGTCCAAAAATAAAACACTGAAAGAGACAGAGATAGAAATAGAGAGAGTGAGAGAGAGAGAGAGAGAGATGGCAAATTAGATGACGGTTTCAACTTCAAAGCGTTTTTCAGCTTTGCCTCGTGGGTGGGCGGGGGATTTGTTCATAAACAAAGGCAATTGAAATGCTTAGTGAGACAGAGAAAGAGACAGTGAGAGAGTGAGAGAGAGAGGGAGAGATTTGCTGATTTTGTTGTACATGTATTTGCTGCCTACTTAAGTTGGCAGCACGCCACACCCCGAACAACCGTCAATCCGGCCCGTCACTTTTTAATTGTTGTCAACCCACACGGAGATGGACAAAGCATCAACAGCCGCACCCAAAAGCGGAGCCCAGAGCAGTCCCTCCGACTCTCCACTCCACTCCACGCCACTCGGTTCGGTTCGGTTGGGTTCGGTTTGGGTCGGTTGACTTGGTCGGTACATGAAAAAGACATCAAAGCAAATCTTGACAACATACAAGTGTATATGCCTGTTATCTGCATCTAGCAGACACACATTTGAGCCACCAGAGGATGGATGCATAGTGGATAGGGAATGAAGAGGGGAGAGGGGAGTAAAGTGCTACGGATGCAGTCAACTCCCCTGGCATGTTACTAGCTGCACACAGGAAACGCTTGCCGACTGCTCCTTGCGGATACTCGTACATTTCCTGCTCCCACAGCTCACTCAGCTCTTAACTGTTCAACTGCATTTTCAAGTTGCTTTTCCAAACAACATCAACAACAACAACAAAAAGAACACAATCCTCACTTCGTTAGCAAACCAAATGTAGTTCAAAAATCTCTGTAAATAGGAAACATGTCAAAATGTGGTGGCTTTTCATTTTGGTCAGTCAATTGGGCCTAATGCATGTCTTGAGCACCAAATTGTGTTCTAACCGATCAACTGGGTCAAGTGGAGGATGATAAAATATATATATTCTCTATTATATTTACTCCTTTCTTTTTAACTAAACTAAACTAAATAGGAAATGTAGAACATGATCAGGCTTCAGAAACAAAAATTGTAACTAGCTTATAAGTTTTTGTGATATTATACTTTTAATTAATTGTATACTTCAGTTTACTTTTCTTGGATTTATACGGTTATTCGAATTATTGAAAACAACTTCGGAATAATTCAAGAAACTCCTTGGATTAATTTAATACAAAGGAATTATTTCATTTTCTCTATCGTTTTCCATTTTCTTTTATATTTTGAGATTGTACAGCTCATCAAATAATTAAATAACTTAAATTATATATAGTAGATTATAGATTGTAAATATTTCGAGCCAAACATAATCAGAACCGATTTACAGTCATGTTTAGAATCAATATGATATCTAAATGAATAATTTTAAGGTCTTGTTGATGCACATGTCATTTCGTCTATTATTTGGTTAGATAAATACCTCAAGATTTGCTTGGACTGATGAATTTATCTTCATCATTCATCAACGTTATGACTGTAGATGGAATTGTGGGCCTAGAGGGTCTCCATCTGCGCAGGCGTGAGTCCTGAGTTATGGCAATCAAATGGGCACATGTGTGGCCAGCACCAGCGGCTAGTAAATCACATTTTTGGCGTGCCGTGTAAACAATGTTATAAATCAGAAAACCGCAAGGCAGCAGGCAAGGAGTAAATTGCCAGAGGCAGCAGGGGAGAGGGAGACAGACACACTGAAAGAGACAGAGAAGGTAACGCCCACGCAGACAAGGAAATCGCAGGCGGATTGCAATGCGGCAGGATGCAAGTGACGCATACAGCTATTAACACACATATATGTAGGTGAAAAGGGGGGATGGAGGAGCAGGGGAGCAGGGGAACAGAGGGGCAGAGGGAGCGCCATATGAAATATGTGTGTGCATATGGACTGGCATATGGAGGAGGCAGACGTGGGTGTACGAACTTAAGATTTACCGCACCGACAGATAATTGCAATTGAGACAGCAACAAGCTGGGAATTATATTCAAGTCGGGGATTTACCCTTTGATAACTCTCGACTCTGGCTACTTCAATTAATTTTCGACAATTGAAATTAGTCAAACTGAGGCAGCGCTATTAAAACTTAAAACTTATTAAAAAGTATCTTTGGGCTAACCCCACAGCGCGTTCTTTTATTTCTGACTCTCAACTCAACTGTGTAATACAAAAAACGCGCTTTGTTTTTTGTTTTTGTTGTTGTCTCCGGCATCCACAACAAAAAATCTGTCTGGGCTTGACTGCGTTGAATAAAAAACGACGAGCCGCAAAAGTCATTAACGCCCAGTCAAAAGCCCGAAAAAAAACTTGAAGCGTAGAGGGAACCAATTGAATAATGCAGTGACGGCGTATACAACTAAGCAAAAGGGGTACAAAAATGAAAGTGGGTTAGTGCCTTAACTATTTTTAAATAAGAACTTTGAGATCATATCGATAGATCATTTTCTAAATATTATTAAGGAGCTTTTAGGTAACATTTTACCTATTAAAACTAAAATAATGAGCTTTATTATCAAAATGGGTTTGAAAAGTTTTGCTTTTAGGAATTAAAGATAACTTTTAAACAGGGATTAAAACCGAAACAAATATCGATTTCAGTTACGGTTTCGGTTATTCTCGGTTATCGGTAATGCAAATCCTTGGAGTATCGGTTTCGTAACGGTTATCGGTTTTTTTAAGTTTCGTCTTACAAATAACGGTATGGTTTCGGTTCAGAAAAAAAATTAAATTAAGGTTTCCGGTTGACCAAAATAAGACGCTTTATTCATTATTTTACATGAAAAAATATTTAATGCTCTTTTTAGTCTGGAAAATAATGTTATCTGGTGACTGGAATGATCCAGTGTAATGTCGATTTTATTATAATTTGATCTCATATAAATTTGGTTCATTTGGTTTGAATATTTGGATTATTTTGATTTATTTGAACTTTGATAACTTTGAACCGCCATAACTTTGTCAAAAGTCAATCAATTTTTATGCGGAATGTAAATTTGAGCATGAATTTAGCTCCGAACTCGTTCTGCATTTAAATTTTTTTCATTTTAGACAATTTTTGAAAATCGAATTTTTCGAAATTTTACAGTGTTACCCCTTTATCTTTTTTGATTTTTTCGAAAAAAAATCGAATTTTCAAAATGAACAAAATTTAAATGCAGAACGAATTAAGAGGTAAAATGATGCTCAAATTTACATTGTGCATGGATATTGATTGACTTTTGACAAAGTTATGGCAGTTCAAAGTTATCAAAGTTGCTCAGTACCTGCGACGGCCAGAACCGAAATTAACCCTTATAAATGAATCGGTTACTAAACGGTTATTTCGGCTTAAACAGTTTCGGTTTGTGGGTTTCGGTACAGCTGAAAACATTTTTTTCGGTTACGGTTTCAATTACGGTTACAAATTTCAATCGGTTTTCATCGGTTAAAGGTTACGGTTTCGGTCAAGGTTTTAATCTTGTAGAATGCTTTTAAATACTTGTAAAATCTGAATATGTATACAATGCAATTTTAAACTAAGAAAACATGCGATTATATTGAATTTTTGATTAGCAGGGAAAATTTATATTAAATATAACATTTAAATAATTAGAAATTGAAATGTTTAAATAGTTTCAATTAGTTTACAATACTTAAAATATCGAATAAAATAATACGTTAGGATTTCATGAAAAATAAATCTATGTAACAGTATTCAAAATGTAAAATTTCAAATCAAAACTGTGATTAGCATATCAATACATATCCTAAGTTACAACTTCCTCCCTGAAGCAGCTCAATCATTAACTAGTTTTTAAAATTGTAAGCGAAACATGTTACAAAAAAAGCTTCAAGGGGTAATATATGAAAATACTTATATGATCATAGTATAAGCGTTTCTTTTGTCTCGCATTTTAAAAGTCTTTTCGACTGTCCATTCCATCGCATTGCACAACAAATCAATTTTTTACGTTAAAGAAATTAAAATTTGTTCATCATTTGCGTTTTTTTCTTTGGGTTTTTTCTCTGTTTTTTGAAAATAATAAAATGACGAAAGATGTGCCACAAAGAAAAACTTTGAAAACAGTGAAAACGCGGCAGAAAATTGATTTTCGAGACGGCGAGCATGGACAGATGGATGGATGGATGGATGGTTGGATGGATATAGATGGATGGCCATAGAACTCTCCAATGGGGGTTCTTGAGAGACTCGCCTGTGGCCGCCGCTTCGAATGCTGCTTGTCCGTTGAGTGATGTGCGCATGGATAATGAAGCAATGATGCCATGAACAACTGAATGAGGCGGCTCTTTGTGTGTCCCTGAATGGTACCGCTTTATCTTTTCCTCTCCTCTTCTCACTCCCTAGCATTTTCGGTGTATGACACCGAAAGAAAAGCGTCAAAGAGACAGCCGACGCGTCGTTCCATGACTTGGATACGATTGAAGACTCAAATCGTGGAGCGGATCCCCTTGCCCCTTGGCTGTTTTATCCAACAGCCGCTTCAGCTGCGGCTTCGTCGTTTAATTAAAAGGCAAAGGCGGTGGCCAACGGTTGATCATTATCCATGACAGTCAGATAATGCCCGACGCGAGTCGCGAGTCGCGAGACTCGAGACCCAGACGGAGGCTGCCATATTGCCTGGAGATTGTGCTCGATCTCGAAATCGAACTCGAGCTCGGGTTAGGGTCTGAGTTTGGGTTTGGGTTTGGCTGTGACTGTGGCAACGCCTTCCAGTGTTTTGTGTCCGCACTTAAAAAAATGATTTTTTATTTTTATTTTGATTTTGATTTTTATTTCGTTTGGCCTTTGCGCGCCTCTCTATAATTTACAGCATGCATTTTATTTATTTATGTATTTATTATTTTTAGTTTTTTTTTCTATCTATCGAAAAATGTGTTGTTGTTTCAGCTATGGCTATTACGAAAATGCATAAATTATTGAGTCGAGCAAGTTCAATTATTTTTGTGCCACTCAAACGTGGAAATATTATTTTTTAGCTATGGTATGAAAAATGAAAGTAAATTCGTTTTTGATAATCAATTTATTATGTTAGAAGCATAGATTGTACCGATTAAAGTTAAAAAAAATGTGTAAGATTTTTTGTTGATTTTAACTATTAATAAGATTTTAAAATTATTATTATACACTTATAATTGATTTTAAACTGAAAGTAATAAATAACACCGATTTTTGTTTTTAAAATACGAGTCATTGTTCATTTAAAATTAAAGTTAACCAAAAAAACAGTTAAAATGTAACTTTTTCTTGAAATAAGAGCTATTCCAAAGCCTTTATTTTATATATTTTCCTAAAGAGTAGGGTATTCTGTAGTCAACATCCTTTAAGTGTATTTATTTCAATACGATTCAGATTGTCTGTTTATTATTAAATAAAAAATTGAAAATTGAAGTGAATGTTATTTATATATTTTTGTTTTTATTTTATATGTAGTTTTGTTATTTATACGAAGATTGAATTTTGAGTTTTGTGAGTTTATTTATACTGAGAAAGCACTCAAGTGTTTATGCTCGTCTTAATTTCTTATTTTGTGGATTTGAAAATAATTGAATTTGAAATATAATTTTATTATTTATTTGTCAGATTGTGGAACGAACAAATCTAGAATAATCATGTTCACATCATTGATTTCTTGCCCAAGAGATTCTCGTAAATTTCAATTAAAACTCGTACTCACACTTGTATTCCTTGTATTTCTTGTATATTTTGATTGTCTGAGCTGAACAACAATTCGTGCATTTTATTTATAAATAAAACAAAGTGTTCGGAGGGTGCAGTCAGTCGAGCAAAAGAATACAAAATATAAAATATATAAACATTTGCGCAATATATTTTCAATAAATTATGAGTCGAACATAAATTAGATACATTCATTCATTCGGCAGATACATTGGGATTGAGATTGCGTCACAGTCACAGCGCCAGTTACTGTTGTTGTTGTTGTTGTTGTTGGCTGAGGGGCTCATTAAAACTGATTTTCTAAAATTGAAGCAACAACTGATCAAGTGGACAAGGGAAGTGCGGTGGGTTGGGGTGTCATCAAAATATTTTCATAAGTTTTATTTTCGACGCTCGTAAAATATTAAAAATCGAAAATACAGAAACGATGTACGCATGCAACTATTAAATAAATTAACTTTGTTGTAAGTGCTGGTCATAAATATTTATGCCTGGCTTGTCATAAAATTCAAATGAAGTTGTCGTCGACCGGGGGATGTGTAGGAGGCAACAGAAAGCGGGAAGGGGAAGAGGAAGAGGAAGAGGGGGAAGACGGGGGCGCCCAGTGCGTTTATAAACAAATTTTTGAAAGCAATTATGAATTGTCTTTGGGTCGTCGGGCTGCCTCTTGACAGGAAATTATATTGTAAGGCCATAAAAGTGACAGGCGAGCCGAACCATTCACAGATCCAAAGATCTCTTCAGGCTGCCAGCCAACACAACATGTGCAACTTGCCCCGTTTGATGTTTGTGCCTCATTTTCCAAATGACTTTTACGCAGAAGTCGTTAAAAATCAACGAAAATTTCCAATTAATTTTGATAAACGCGCCCCCCCTCGCATTGCATATGCAACTCCTATTCAAAATTACAAAAGAAAATAAAACAAACAAAAATAACCAAAAAATTGTTTTGTTGCAGCAGCGGAAATTGTTGTTCGAGTTGTTCTATTGATTGGTTCGAAGAGACAGAGAAAGAGCGTCGACCAATTGTTGCTTATTAGGCCGAAATCGTTAAAAAAAAAACTATCCAACACTCACACACACACACACAAGCACACCCAAGAAATGTTGTCTTTGAAATGAAGCCATTCAGTTGCTGAAACTTTTTTTATGAGCTTTTCGGGCTGAATTTTGACCGCTTTTCTTAGATTTTACGATTTTCAGTTACAAGATTCCCGAATCCACATCATGTCCAAAGGTTTATCATTCAGCGATTAGGCTACGAAGAGTCTCTAAATTGGCGGTTGGGAACTTTATGGCGAGATTAACGATGCCAAAAAACACGATGTCTGCAGATTAGCTAAAGTATTAAAAACTAATGATAATGAAATGTGTGTTTCCCAAGACCCAAAGTAACTAAGAGAAGACAATCTGTCGTTGGTTAGAAAGATTTGATGTTTAGAATGTTAATTGATTTTAATGTACAACTCGTATTTAAATGAACCTTTGGAAAATTCAAGAAAATCGATCATCTCAACTCTTTTCAAACAATTAATTGCTATTTAATATATTAAAATTTCTTAATGACACTTATACTTTTTATTCAAATGCAAGCAACTACGAAAATAGTATAGTAATATTGTGGCTAAATTATTTAACAATCGAACTAAATTATAATCCTGAGTTAGGTTAATTGAGTTTGATTCCTACATAATATAATATGAGATAATATTATAATTTTTAAAAGAACTTCAAGATATTACAATAGTTTTATAGAAGTTTGAATTAAATAATTTCCTTAAATTTAGGTTAAATGATGCTCAGATTTAGGTAAATCCATTTTTATCGATTGAAAAGATTAACTTCATGTTTGGAAATCTAATTATAAAATGCAATCTAGCCAAATGAAGTTCCACATAACATCATAATTGCATCAGCAACATACATATGAGGCGGATAACCCCTGTTCCATATTTTTCCGCCCCTCTGCAACCCCTTTTAATTCCGAGTTGAAGCAACTGCCCATGTCAATTAGAGTGACAGTTGCCATGGACTCCACTCACTCATCGTCCATCATAGGAGGTGTTCAAAACCCTATAGCAATCACATATCCAGCTGCAGTCTGTTCCGCCCTCCCCTTTTTTACGCCCACTTTTGGGTAATTACATTTGCTGAGTTGCGAGGGATGCGAAAGGAAAATGAAACGGGGACAGATCCAACGGACGACAGACTGTTCATCAACTTTTGTCAAACGCATTGCGAAAATTGTGCGAAATTTAACGAAACATACAAAAACATAAATCAATAACAGTCGGGACAGACAGAAGGACAGACGGACAGACGGACAGGAGGACTGGAGGGACAGACATTGAACCGACATCAATCAAAGGCTTGTAGTAGGTTAAATAAGCGTAAGGAACAATCAAAAATTGCCCGCATCCCAAGAGGAAGATAGAGAGAGAGAGAGACTGAGAGTGAGAGAGAGAGAGAGGGTTGACGAGATGATAAGGAGAGAAGGGAGAGTTGAAGTAGGGGCTTAAATTATACAAAAGAACGGCATGAAATTAAGACGACTTGCGATGGATCAATGATGCTGCTGACGATGATGATAATGATGATAATAATGATTATGGTGATGATGATGATGATGAGGCAGAAGAAGCCAGAACAAAGACGCTGCAGGAAACGACAGCAAAACTTAAGACAAGAAAGAAAGGTTATCAAAGATTTCTTACTGAAGATTTGATACTCTTTCACAGTCCTGTATTCGATCAATCTTCGACTGATTGTTTTATTGACAGCTATGAGGTACAGTAGTCTGCTTTCAAACAAATTTTATCACAATCTATGAGATTCAATGAGATTTCTAAAGGAACAATAAGTTTGTTCATACTATAGATTGATTTTCCATCGATAGTTTCGATGGTAAATTTGATCAGGATATATATATTTCATATTACACAATACATATGTGAGATTAATTGAGATATCTCAAGAAACGTACTTAAGTTTGAATTCCTACCGATTGTTCCTATAGCAGTTATATGATTTAGTGACGAAATTTGTACCGAATTTTTTAAGGATGTATAAGAAATGTATATTCTGTGAGATTAGTTAAGATATTTTTAAAAAGAGCAACGTTTTTCCTTCTCATGGTTGATTTTCTGATGATCGTTCCTATGATAGCCATATGATATAGTGATCCAAGCTGTCTGGTTCCGACATATGTACTACCTGCAGCAAAAAGACGAACCTATAACAAGTTTTATCAAAGGCCGGACAGACATGTCTAAGTATATCTATTAAATTCCTCTTCCTGATCAAGAATATATACACCTTATGCGATATTAATTAATGCGTTACATATTTCGCGACAGAATTATAATATCTTCGGCAAGGGTATTAAAATCCGAACTCGAACTCGGACTCGGCATGGAACCCGAACCAAAAGAAAGAAACCCTTGCACTGCCTTGTGGCTGTTAGAGAGGCGGTTCCTCCTTTGGAAGGTTCCCGCTGCGATCGCGTGTTCTTCTTCAATTACAGCGCCATTATACCCAATGCGGAACGTTTACGGTGTCGGTGCCGTGGATGGCGATGGAGATGGAGCCCCAGGCTGGAGGATTGAGGCACAAGTGGACGCACAAAGCAAACGTTGCCGACGATTTGTGGAATCGCCGTCACCTCCACTTGTTGCCCCCGCCAGCGTTCCAAATGAATCATTTTTTTTTCTCTCGTTTTCTTTCCATTTTATTTTTTTTTTTTGTGAATTTGCAGCGTAATTCAGGATTCTGGTTGCTCTGTTATTATCGTCGGGTTTTGGGTCTTGGACTTGAGACTGGGGCATGTTTTTGGCGGCTGCTGTTGGGTAATTGCCCCGATGTCGAGCACAGCAGGCGGTGGCATTAACAACAACAACAATAACAATAACTGGGCTTTTCTACTGAGAAACGTAAGTTCCATAGAGGGGAGAAACTGCGATCAGAGGGGCAGAGGTGATGCAAGTTGTGAGCCTACCCAGTGATCATTCAAATTTAAAAACAATCAAATTCTCGATGCGGCTATGAAGAGCGAGTGTTCCTAAAATGGGTTATTACCCTTACATACTGCGTGGTCATGCTTATAGAGGTGTATAATTAGAAGGTTCGGTACACACCATCAAAATGAAATCAAGACTTCTATCTGGGTCAACGACTGTACTAATAACAACCTTAAAATGCTATAACCATTTCATCCATCAATCGATTCAAAATATATACTGAGATCGAATAATATGGAATTTATTTTCGAATATTATGGATTAACAAATATATTGTTATTATTATTGATCGAATTCGATAACAGTTTGTTTTTTAATTTTATATTATAATTTAATTATAGTAAAATTGCATTATTAATTGCAATATATTTATATTTGGTTTTTACATTACCCAAACATCCAATATTTTACCTTTAATGATCAGAGAAATCATTCTCGCAGAAGTAATATATTTTCAAGTAATATTTTTGAGTCTTTGGGTATCACCGACTAATTTCACATTTAGTTTTAGGAGACTATTAGAAATAATAATAATACAATAGTTGGGATACTTTACTGAAATAACTAATTTGTCTATCTGAAGTACTGTAGATATCACTTTGTTTGCAATGATATTATATATCCAACAGAAATAATACGTCGGAAATTGCAAAACTAATCAAATTATAGTCAGACTGTGACTAAAAAAGTGCAACGAATCAAGTTTATTTTCATTATTTATAAGGAAACCATAGATAGATCTCTCTTTTCAGTTTGTACAAAATGGTCAATATTGAGTATACGTTTCTTGTGTTTATTCTATTGGGACTAAGTGAATTTCTTCTAGTTTTTGGGGAAAATGTAACCACCTCCCTAATTGGACATGTACTCCGAGGGAGCGATGATGAGAATATAGTCTTCTCACCTTTTTTGGTGAGCGAGAGTCTGATGCAACTGTACTTGGGAGCTGAGGGAGAAACAGCTAAGCAGATTGAGAATATTCTGCAATTAAATGGAATACCAAAGAACCGGGCAGTTCGTCAGTTTGGAAGAAGGCTATTTCAGTTTCACCGAACCCGATTTTTAACATTAAAGAGAGGAAGTCGTATCTATGTGGATAAAGATGTTCCTATATTGTCCGCTTATCAGAGAGAGTCCCATAATAGTTTTAATACTACGGTGGAGAAAGTGAATTTCTGGAACTCGGAGGAAACTATCTCCCAAATGAATGACTGGATAGCTAAGAAAACTGATAACAAAATAGACACAGCAATTACGGAAATTGCAAACGATACAAAAATAATGCTCCTCAGTGCAATTTACTTTGAAGGGAAATGGAAATTTCCATTCAACGCTCTTGATACAAGTAAAGCTTCATTCTATATACCGCAGAAACCTGGAGGTTTTCGTACCGCCCTAGTGGATACAATGATGCGAAAAGGCCAATTTAAGTATAGCTACATATATAAATTGAATGCGTATTCCATAGAAATACCCTATGCCAACTCAGATATTGCAATGATCATTCTACTACCTAAGGATATGGACGGAGTCGATGAACTTGTTCAGAAATTGCATACAATTCACTTCCATGAAATTGCACCGCGTGATGCCCCGACTAATTTTCGAATCCTCTTGCCTAAGTTTAAAATAGGATTTATGCTGAATCTGAAAACAGCATTAGAAAGTTTGGGTATTCAAGATCTATTTAAAGATGCAAATTTGGGAGCAATGACTGGTTTAAAGACAGGATTGTTTATTAACGAAATCTTGCAGAAAACAGAGATTGAGGTGGACGAAAAAGGCCCTAGGATCGTTCCTTTCAAAAGTTTGTATCTCAAATATTTTTTAAAAACTTTGCATAATTTTAATGTTTATTTTTATATTCTAGAATCAAATTTTGGCTACATTAGCAGACAATTTGTAGCTGATGTTAACCATCCATTTGTGTTTTTAGTCAAAGACAGAAGGACAATTTTCCTTGCGGGACGTGTTAACAGTCTGGAATAGAAAATGGAATTTGATTTAATTCAGTTGTGTTCCACAAATTTCAAAAGCTTGTGATGATAATTGGTTTTGAAAACAACCGAACGAAATGTCGCAAATGCAAAATTCTCTGAGATTTAATATTTCGTGTACATTTTCGAAGTAACAAAAATCGGCTTTCATAAATTTAAATCAAATTTCAAAAAAATTATTAACATATAATATTTTATACTTAGTTTTAAATATTTTATTCGTCAACTTTTAAATGAACAAATCTGAAATTGAACTACAGCTCGAATATAATTAATTGGATTATGATTAAAGCATAAATTTCATTTTAGCTTAAGGATGCGTTGCCAGGAGCGGTTGCAAGTAGTATTGACAGAATTTCGACTTAAGATTCTGAAACGTAAAGCCAAACGTAATTTTTAATTTGTATTCTGCCATAAGCCTATTATCAAATTGTATGTTGATACGTACTATATAACTAATAATCTGAAATAAGATTATTTATTCCGCTTCAATATCATTTATAAAACTGATTCTACTGATTCTACATTAAATATATAGTGATCACGGATAAACGATATACAATCCGGCTGCAACTGCCGTTCTCATCGATTCCAATGACTTCAGGGGAGGAACAGCTTGCCAGACACTTCTCTCTTCAGGATGATTTGGGGGAGTAACCGATAGTAGGCGGTTGCCACTGGCGAGAACTTGGCATGATCTTTGCCAATGCCCTTAACAGCTGTGACGCATAAATCCAGCTCGTGACCCGGTCGATTGAGCGAAGCATGCCATCATGTATGCAACCAACGCTGTTCTCGGTGTAGATTTGTCCTTGCTTTCCTTCCCTTTATACACCCTTTATACTCCTTCCCAGAATACATGACTGATCTTTGCGATCGCTGGATATATGTACGCCTATCAGATCGTATTCTAAGCCGTGTTCCTCATCATTCCTACAAAGATAATAGCTGTAGCGAACTCAATAGTACTGCTGCACTGCATCAATCTCACCTGGTCGATCGATGGTCACTTGCAATTTGCTCTTAAAATCACCCATATTGAAGACCTCGTCGGCCAGCCCATAGTCGTGTGGATCCTGCTTGACTCTGTACTCCTTCAAGTTTGTTTCCGCCATGATTGATTTTATGAATTTGTCAGGATGCGGTGAAGCAACAGGTTTTTTATTAAAGTCAACTAAAAAGTAACGGGAAAATCGGACGCGGCGTCTTTCTTAACCGAGCTGCCAACCATCAAAATTTAAACGGTTGGCAACGCGACTGTGCGTCGCTCAGTTTCGTTTACACTTACAACAACATTACAGCGTGCCAGGTTTCATTTCCATTTGTTTCGTACTGCGAGAGAAGCAGAGAACCAGTCTGCCATTCACCACACACCACTCACCACTCTCTCGCTCTTTTAAACTAACCACTTTTCGTTTTGGTACGGTACGGTACGAGTCGACATCGACGTTTTGTGTTCCGCATGTTCAGTTTGTTTCCATTCGCCTTTCGAGTTGGTCGTGTGTGCGTTGTGCGCGTTCTATTTTTCTGGAAGTTACGCGAGGCAACCGCAAACGTGCGTTTTTTACGAATCATAAATAAACACAACACAACACAACAACTGACTAAAAATGTGTGTGATGTGATGGAAGTAGATGCATAAAAGTCTTTTGATAAATAAGTAAACCGAAGTGAAATTTTTTGGGTGTGCATTTAATGCAGCGAGAATGGAATGAAAGTGCCGTTAAATCGAAAACCGCCCCCGCAACAACAACAGCAATAGCAATAGCAATAGCAACAACAACAAGTACACCCCAAATATTTGCTGTTAGCGTCGCAGTCGCCGTCGCCGTCGCAGTCGCCGTTCGCATTTGGAAATACAAATCGTGTTTTGCGCTTTAGCATTTTGCAGTTGTTATTTGTTATTTGTTGTTGTTGTCGTTGTCGTTCATTCGGCAAGTTATTTACGTCGCGTCGTGCCAACAACAAAATTTACAATTAAAATTACGCGCGCTACTACGTCAAAAAGTATCTGCAAGATACACAATCAAAACAAAAACAAAAACAGGTGGAAAGGAGACGGGAGACGTGAGACGGAGCAGCAAGTGGAGCACAATATGCGCAAAATTCAACTAAAATGCAGCATATCACGGCTGTAAAAAGTTTTACGATCCAACCTTAACGCCACCCCAGTTGCTTACCCAAAATAATGCCAGATACAAATTAAGGTCGCTACGTTGCTCAGTGGCACCTGAGAGCAAGTGTATTACTCTCAGCAGTAGCGACAACAACAACAACAACAACACAAAAGGATAACCCACCCATCCACAAAGGCCGTAAAACATTTTGGCCAAAGCAGCATTACAGTTAAAGTCGCAACAGACTCGTAAATTGCTAACAACAAAAGCACAAAAACAAAAAGCAAAACTGCCAGCAACAAGAATTTCTGAGATGGCGGGCAACATTGTCAAATGGTGGAAGCACAAGATACTTGGCGGCTACAAACAATTCTCAGGTAAATCAACCAAATTTAATTCTCCTAAAAATAAAAAGGAAAATAAACCATAAAATTAAATAAAAGATAGTTTAAGTTCTTCACATGGACAAGTCGTATTTCTTGTAATACAAATTATCCAAAGTTATTCATAGTTTTTTTCATAGAATAGTAATTATTTTGTTTTTATATTTATTAACAATAACGTTTTCATATGTGTAATTTTATAATCTAATATTACTAAGAAGAAGAATATCTCCAAAAGAATCCATTTATCATTTTTCTTAAACTAAAAATATAGTGAAAATAAAAATGAACAACCAAATCTTCAAGATACTTTCAATAGCTGCTATCTTAGACACACATTTCAAGATTCATTCAGTCAAGGGCTTCTCCCACATCCTTTTCCAATAATTACACACAACAACAATAACAACAACAACAACAACAACAATGCGAACAACAACAACAAAAGCAAATGGAAAATGTAGGCAATCGACAGAACGCGTTCTTTATCTGTAAGATACACAGAACAAGGCGGCGTTCGCTTGTGGTCGCTCGAAAAAGAAAAGACACACAAAAATAGAACGTAGAAAATCCATAACAACAACAACAAGAACTACAGCAGCAGCAGCAGCAGCAACTCACAAAACATCAAAAGAAAACGACGCACGAAAACTAAATAGAAAATGGGAAAACCAAAGAGCACCGGCCAAGTGCTCCGGAGAATGCGTAAGGGAGAAGGGAGAGACAAGGGCAGAGGAAAAAGATGGCAAGAACCAAAGGGAAAACTACGAGTATCGAGTAAGTTCGAGTGTGCTCATAAAAAGATCGAATACGAATCCCCAAACAACGTTGTGATCAATAGAAGCAACGACTTCTTTGGCAAAAAAATAATAGATTTTTAAAACTTCATAATATATATAGCTAGTCAAGTAATTATTTTGACAAAATATTACAAAAATTACATATTTCCTAGTCATTAAATAAAAAGAAGTGAGATCCATTTTACTATTTCTTTTTTACTTATTTTAAAATAAATTAAAAAATAATTTTCCTTTTCTTTAATAAAAATATGTGAATTGTTATTTTGTCAAAGCAATTACTTGACTAACTGTATATGTGTTTGTATGTGTGTATGATATATGAAAAGGGTTCCCAAGTGGCGGCCAATCTTGGGACGACCTTTCTGCACAAACAAAACGTCGCGTCCATGGAACATCAATCAATCAATGTGTTTTTGTTTTTGTGGCAGTTCAGTTGAAACGTTTTGCTGTTCAAGGGCAAAGAGAGAGAGAGAGAGAGAGAGAGAGGGTGAGTGAGAGAGGAAGAGGGAAGACAGGGGGGGGGGGTACAATTGCTGCACCAATTAAATGCCAGGGCAACACTTTGAACCCAAGCCAAGGATCGAGAGCGGTGGCAACCCTGGCATACCACAAGCCCCCATACACTAATTGCTTGCAGATGCAGGCTGCAAAGAGAATTCAAAGGAAACCCAAAGGCACGCCGAAGTATGCAACTTCAAAGAAAGCAGCAACATCCACAACAGCAACAACAACAACAACAACAACAACAACAAGCAAAGGCACCAAAAACCGAAAAGAAAAATAAGACAAAAACCTAAAGAGAAGAGCAAAACACATTGAAATGCCGAACGAGCGAGCGAAAATTTCTTACCTGTTGCAGGTAGAGGCAAAGGCAAAGGCAAAGATATAGGCAGCTGCTATGCCACAAAAACCTTTTAAAACCCTCACGTTGATAACCAACAACAACAACGTCGTCGTTGAGTCGCCGCCACAAGCAAAAATAATAATAACTGAGAGCGGCAAGCGGCGTCGGCGCGTTGCAAGGCAGCAACAGCAACAGCGACAGCGACTCCTCCATCTTCAGCTTGCAGCTCGCTCTGCTCGCAGCTCCCAACTTCAACTCCAACTCCAACTCCATCCACATCCACAGTCGGAGTCGCAGTCTCCAAAGCAGGCAACCAGTTCCGCGCTTCCAACTATGCCAAACATCTCGGCGGCCATACACAAAAGCGATTTACAGCCGACGATCGACAGACAAACAGACCAAACGACCGACAGAGAGACAGACGGACAAACGAGCGTACGTTGTTTTGTTTTGTATCTTTGAGATACACACACCGCGCGTTGAGTGCCTGGGTTTGGGTTTGGCCTGAGCCGCGGGACAAGCTGCGCTTTGCGCTCTGTTCAAAAGATGCGCTTTTTGCTTTGACTTCGGCAACAGTGCGACGATGCACAGTGGTACAACAATGCATATAATGGTGATGAATTGAAATATATATGAACAGAAATTACAATGATTAGGATAAATTTCTCAAATATTAATTATGATTAGACTGATTGAACATTCATTGAATACTAAAAACTTGTGCTACTATAAAATGTGTCTTGTATGAAATTATACAAAAATATAATTATAGCTATCATTTTTAAACAGAAATTAAATATAAAAAATGATTTCGAGACCATTAAAATCTAGAAAATGATATTTAAAAAAAATAAGTAAAACCATTAAGAAATAAGGTATAATTAGAAAGAAATAATTTAGAAATTGGTGCAGATATAGAAATGAGATTATTGGTAAATATATAGATATCGATATAAATATAGAAATATAGATATTTCACAGGTATTATTAATATTATAATAATTATTATGAAATATCATTCTAATTTACGAATAGATAGTGGAAACAAAAAATAACTAGAAATGCAGCAATTATAATAAAAGAATTTGGAGTACAAATATTAATACATAATTATAAAAAGCATTTCAAAAACAATATTTGAATAGAAAAGGGAATAGAAATTATCGAAAAAATGATGCAGCAATAGTTATTAGTTTTTATTTAATTTAAAATATCAAATTATTTTATGTATTTATTTATATATAGTTTGAGAGCATTGCGTACCACTGTGCCTGGTGCGAGTTTCGCAACTTTTGCCTTGGCTCTGGCTCTGTTGTTATTATTATTGTTGTTGTGAATTACGGTAGAAGGCAACAGGCAATTCCAATGGCAAACTGTCTGGCAGTCTGACAGTCTGGCAGTCTGGCAGGCACCCATGACAGGCTCAAGCTTCAGTCTCGAAGCAGAGCTGCACTTTTCGGCTGATCCAACCTACAGAGCGCAGCTCTCTTTAAGCAATTTTCGTAATATTAGCCAGGAAGTTGCCGTTGTTCTTGTTGTTGTTGTTGTTGTTGTTGTTGCCTGACATGCCAGCGACCTTATAAGGCTTGGCCCGAGCCTCAAGCCTCGAGCGACTATTGGACACCAGTTTGAACTGGTTTTTTGTTTTTCTCGGTTTTATTTTTTTTTCTTATTTTTTTTTGGAGGCTGCTGCGTCTTTTGGCCTGGGCCGCCAAAAACAATGCCGCCTGTGCCAAAGATAAAAAGCTGTTAGCTTGTAGCTTCTGCATTTTGCGACCACTGAGGAGGAGAAGCAGGAGGAGGAGATGAAGGCAGAGGCAGGAGTAGAGAGCAAGGGCCTCAATCAGAAGATATATGTAATGACTTTTGAGGTTTTTGTTTTGCTCGTCAGAGTTTGTTTGTGTTTGTTGATTTAGCAATTGGCTTCTTGGAAATGTGCCGCCAGAGTTCAATGAGCAAACACACACACAAACACACAGACACATATACATTGGACTCTCATAATATATAGCTTATATGTAAATTGTTAGTTTAAACATAAAAAGTTCCATGGAATTGAATACATTTGTTTTCTTTTTCTTCGTTGTTTTGTTGCTGTTGAAAAGTGTCGGCTATCTTCAGTTAACGTTAGTTACTTTTCAATAAATATGATGGAAAAATCATGTCAACCAGTCAACTGACTTTCTGGCACTTCTCCTATTCCCATTCCCATTCTCTTTTCCTTTCCCATTTCTGTTGTCTGCAAATTGTATAGTTGGCTCGGTTGAACGGTGTCGGTGTCGGTGCGTCTGACGTCTGATTGATAAGCGAGCGAGCTGCGTCTTATCTTAATAATATTTAATGCATGGCAGGCGCAGAGGCCGCTCCAAATGAAGAGAGGGGACTGAAGAGTGAAGAGTGTGGAGTGAAGCAGCAGAAGAGCGTCGCATAGTGAAAATGAAATTGAAAATAATACAAAACGCTTTGTCGGTCATTAGCTTTGAGTGGACGCCGATGCCGCCGCCGTCACCGCCGCCTCCTCCGTCATCGTCATCGTCGTCATCGCTGTGGTTGCCGCATTTGGGGATCGGTTCGGTTGGGGTTCGTTGATTGTGTCAAAGCGAAAAGCCGCATCAAAAGTTCAACCGCATTTCGGGGGATAGAATAGTGACATGGGAAATGATTTTCCCAGCTCTCACAAGCTCATTCATTAAGCTCTAATCGTAATGCAAATTCAAACGCACTTTAATACCCTGTAAAAACTGTGATATTTTGTACTTCTTACTTATAGTCGACAGACAAAAATTATTTAGAAATTTAGAAAATAATAAAATTGACACTTAAATTGAAATACATATATTTTATATTTATATTTCATTTAATATAAAATATATAGAATATGTAGATGCTAAATATATGAGATATCTTATAAGATAATACTATTTTTTCTCATCCTCTTCAAAATTATTTGAAAGATATTTTACTTAGATAGAATTCTCCGAAATAAGTATCAATGACGTTTTATATGTATGTCTTATAGCCTTTTCCACTACCAAAATATGTAATTTTTACTAATTCTTTAAACAATTACTTTAACATAAAAATAAATTATCATTTGCCTAACATTTAAAAGACAAATAATTATTAAAAAAAGAATAGTAAAATGGAAGAAAACAGTTGAAAGAGGCAATTATAATAATTATCTGGGGAGTTGTTAGTCTATCCTTCATTCCGTACCAGGACCTACAACAACACAAATATCCATGCCCATTTTTTAAGGGTATACAACGATTTCTCATTATTGTTTTTTTTTTGTACGCTTCTCTACAAAATGTGATAGCAAAAGTATTCGCCGGAGAGATAAAACTAAAAGCGTCCAACAAACCAAACCGACGACAACAAAAGCGTACTATGAATTTGTGTGTGCGGGTGTGTGTGTGTTGGTGTGTGTGTTCTATTTGGACGTTTGTCTGTTTGGTCTGTTTTCAAAGTGTGTGTGTGTGTGTCAACGGCACACAGACACTTTCCGCTTTTGAAGTGGCTTTTAATTGATAAAAAGCAAAATAAAAGCTGAAAAAATAAACCCATAGAAAAAACGGCATTACACATACGCCATGGTGGCTGTGCAGCAAACTGAACACTGATAGCAAACGCACCAAGCGACAGAGACAGAGACAGAGACAGAGACAGCGACAACGACGACATTGATATTAATTCCCACGCTGTTGATGCCCCTGTGGATGAGTGGTTGAGTGGGTCGGTGGGTTGAGTGGGTGGATTGGTGGATGGGTGGATGGGTTCCAGACCCACCGAGTTAAATGATAAAACGTGTTGCACACTGTGACAAACGACAGAGAGTTAAAATGCAAAACTGAAAGCTGGACAAGTTGACGTTGAGTGCTTTTTGGGGAAATGGTCGACAGCAGATAATGGATGGTCTATGGACTTTTGGTTAGGCAAAGCGTAATGCAATTGAATGCTAAAATTGCTGAAATATTTATCGAATTGGTAAACATATCTGCAAAGAAATGACACTGCTTTAAAGTAGGGAAAGAATCCGTCCAATGACAATTCATTAGATCCCTTCCTGTTCTTATACAGTTGAGGATTCAAGGCATTATCATACAATAGTTTTTATTTTCAAACAGAAACTGTAACTTTTCTACAGTTTTTATATCAATTTTGATTTAAAAATACATTTTAAAAACTTGTTTCTTGCCTGTTTCTGTTATTTTTATAAAACTGCTTTGAAATAATTATAATAAAAGAAACATAAAAATTAAAATAAATTTAAAGTCAATCAGTATTAATAGTGCTGAGCAAAAATAATTACTTTTCTATAAATTTCCGAAATCTGTGTAACATATTACTATTCATTGGCATTGATCCTATCAATATGCTAAAGGAAAAACGACTGCAAAAAATGTGCATACAATAGTATTTCTAATTTAAAAAAAAAGTATTAGCTCTTTAGCATTTTGAATTTTATTTTATATACACTTGCAATAAATAATGCTCAACATTTCCAGTTAAATGTAGTTTATTAGCAAGTTTCCTTCGCTCTGTTAACCTAACCTAATGAAAGACCCTCCATTGTAGAAGTAGATTCCTTTAGTCAGTCACTTGAAGCACTTAATGTGCGCTTTGTAATTTAACGCTATTTTATGCCTCCTCCAAATGCTCAGCTCCAAGTCCAGCTTCACTAGGATGTGTTGAGGGTTCGGGGCCAGACAGGAGTCTGGCTTCATCGTGATTCAAGTTGATGGCGGCGCATACGCGTCGTATGCGTAACGAGTCGATGCCAATGTCGGCCCGCCATTGTTATTATGATTATTTGTAATGTATGTGAATTATTTTGTGGCTGGGCATTGTTCAATGCTTTTAGCATTTATTCAGTGTTCTTTTCTGTGCTCAGTCCCGTGTTAATCATGCTACATTGCAAGCATGCCACAATAATCATAATAATCAACAACAACAGCAACAACAACATCATTATTTTAGATATTTATGTATTATGGGTCTTGTGCTGGTCTTGGCCTGGTCCGCTTTGCTTTGCTCTGTTGCCATGGCTCTTGATAAAAATTTAATGTAGCATGTTAACAAGCGAGCCGTTATGATTACACACACACACACACACAACAACAATAACAATAACAACAGCAAATGGCAACTACCACGAAGCAATTTCAATACTACAATTCTGCAGTCCAATTTGCCATTTCAATGATGATGATGATGATGATAATGATGATGGCCATAACGATGTCTCCATCGTAGGCAAAAGGCGCTAGCGAAGCCATCAACATTCGCATTCGCATCCGCATCCGCATCCGAATTCAAATACATTGTAGGTGCGCCGCCGTCTCTTCAGGAAATGAATAATCAATATTCACAATTGAAATTTTCTATAAATTGGCAAGAGACCGTCTCGTAATAGCCATAATATTCTTGCTGTTCCTCAATTTAAGGCCCAGATTGAAATTGGGCAATCTTTAGGGTCTCGAAATGGAACAAATGAAAATTGTTAGTTGACACAATTAGTAGGATTTTCAATTGATAAAATCTCATGGAACAAAATTGTTAGTGAGGCTAAGGATCGCAAGACAAAAAGAAGCTAGAAGCTTTGATTAATTCTTAATTCAACTTAGAAAACTTTTAAATAACTTATTTACACAAATTTTATAGAAATGTTAAAGACACAAATACACATATTTTGTATTTATCATAAATAATATCAGCAAATAAATTCAAATAACTTAAACTAATATATTTGATTAACTATTATTCAAAATTTTTTATGATTTTTAACGTAAAAAAATAGTTGAAATACTGCACAAAAAGTAAACATTATAAATATAAAAAAATTATTAATTGTTGTAAAACTTTCAAGATTTTTAAAATTAAATAAAATAGAGTTTCACCAACGAAAATTGAGTTTAATTGGTTTTCGTTTGTATTCTCTGAACAATTGGACTTGTAAAATGATAGTATTTGATAGCATTGTATAGTATTGGGTGGTTGTGTGGGTCAAATCAGCCCCGAGCACTTCCAATAAAAGCAGCACATTTAATGATATTTACAGCACATTATACGCAATAATGTTATAGCTTGAATCCACATGAGACTTTCATAAATAATTATTATGGTATATAATTTATTGCACAAGAAAAAACAATAACAATAACCATAATGACGCGGCACACACACACACACACACACACACATCTTTACACACATCAAACATATTACATTAATATATTTATGTTGAAGTTGGAGCTGCTGTTGCGGCTGACGAAAAGTTTTAATCGCTTCGAGCTGATGTTGCCCATGTTAATGGTTAAAGGAAAGGGAAGGGAAGGGAGGGAATTGAAAGGAAATTCCATCAAGGGCTTTATCATACATTCAACTCGCTATCGTTGGAAAATCCACAACGACGTCATAAATTTGTAGCGCCAATTAATCATTTTCTTATATTTCTTTTTTTAAAGCAATCTCACAAAAAGTGTGAAAGTGACGAGGTGGGTGGGGGAATAAATGTGGTGCATTGCAGTGCATTAAATAATAGGTTACGTATCTAACAGATACATTTTTGTGAGAGACGACAGCACAATACTGAAAAGTGACAAATTCCATACAGAAACAAGTTAGCAACAAGTGCAAATGGGCAAAAGATGAAAACGGGTCGCACAGTCAGCACAAAAAGTATTCGCAATGGTATCTAGGGTAATGAGCACGCGCTCACAGCATTTCTAAAGGGGTTTAAAGAGGGGAAGAGATGGTTGCTCGTGCCTTTGAATTCATTAAAGGGTAGAACCATAAAACCGGTCACCATTCCCAGTTCGCAGGTCAGCTCGATAAAGAGGGAAAGAGAGATAGAGAGAGTGCGAGCAAAAAGGCAACAAAGATGCCAAAGCCTAGCCCAAATATGATAAGAATGCTTATCATAAAAAAGGTCCAACAGAAGCCCAACAATTTTTATTGCTTTGACAAACCAAGGAGAGTAGGAGATGTAGTAGATGCCCGGGGTCCGATATTTTCCAGGAATTCCGAGTGTTATTTATGTTTGTACAGTTAATTTGCATCCCATTGATGTCGCGCCCGCTCGCTCATTCACAGAAAATATGTTGAAAGAGCCCAAGTTGGCTGAGAAAAAGGTTCAAAAGATATTTTATGCGTGCATAATTAATACTTGAGCGGCCCTTGGAGAAGGAGAAAATGTGAGCAGAGGCGATGTTGAGCTGTTAAGCGGCTTCAACCCAAACGGAAATGCGGCATGAAAGATTCTTTGAATGCTCAAACTGAACTCACGAATACGGGTATACTCAAACTCAAACTCAAACTCAAACTGAATCTCAAACTCAAGCTGAACTCGAACTCAAACTGAATCGACATCTTTTTCAACGCTCTCCCGCTTGGGCATTGTGTTTTGGGCTAAGCTGGCATTAAATTTTCATGGTTTAAAGAGCGGCTCGAAATAGGCTTAGGCCTGCCACGAATTCAGTGGACCCGACACCGAACCCTACCACTACCATTACTACATACTACACCGACCTGAACCGAATGGTTTTCACTTGAATTTCTGTCGGCGACCATATAATTAAGGCGCACACCGGCAAAATATGAGTGCAACACTTTGAGGCACAGCGCAAAAAATAAAAGAGAACCTGCAATTTGCCAGCTCTACCAGCATCAGTACCGGGTCCCGGGTTCCAAGTCCGAACCGAAACCCTGCACGATGCTCATTAAAAATCAAGAAAACAAAAATAACATACATACACTCATACACTCTTACGAGGAGTATTACGAGTATTAAACGCAGCCATGTTGGCTGCTGCAAACCTGACCAACAAATTGCGGCGGGCTGCCCCCAAAAGTGCCACAGTTAATGGGCACCAAACAGCATCTCCCAGTTTCTTCTCCCCTTTTTTACAGTTACCCCCCTCTTCCCACCTTCCCTCCGACTTTCCCCTTTTGATGCCATTCCCTTTTCCTAAAACCTCGTGTCTGTGTTAATTTGATATGCTGCAGGCTGTAGGAGCCATTGCCATCTGTCAGTTGTAGTTGTAGTTGTTGCTGCAGTTGGACGCTAGATGGCGTTTCCGGGCGAGGGTGACCTGATAAATACATGAAACTATTAATTTAAGTTGTACTAACTTCGAAACTTAAAAGTTTTCTTCGTTTAATTCACATTATTATCTATTTAAAACAATTAAGAATTTAATAATTGAGAGAAATCAGAGATTTTAATTTTCGGACATTTTTTTTGGAGTTGCAATATCGGCTGCCATAAATTTATTTCAGATTTCAACAAAATTATTAATTATTTAAACATTTTTTAATAAAATTTTGATTAAAATTTCAATTAAATTGAAAATTACAATTAATTTAATACAATAAATTTCACATTAGATAAAATTCAGATTTTGGAAGATTTATATACATAAGAGATATATAGATTATGCCTAATAGATACAATAATCTTTGTAATTTAAATCTGCGGAATTTGAGCTCAATTCAAATAAGCTTGAAAGATCTTATAATCTTGCTAAATAACTTTTAGACCCACCCACGTAATCGGATATTTGGGTGCATTGCACTAACTTTTCAAGCACACACATAATGCAATTTGTTTAATTAGTTTTCGTGGAAAGTTGCTCAGTGTGTCCCCAACCAGATCCGATTCCCTATTAACTCACACTTATGACATCTGTTTAGATGTGTGTATTTCTCTGTTTGTGTATATGTCTATGTTATATCCTATGCGTATCCGGTCTGAAATATTTCCGTTACGCATTCGCGTCAGTCGCGTTGAACTCGAACTCAAAAAACACGACCAATCGTCTCGCTGTCGGAAAATGAGGGAAAATTCCGCGAAATTGGCGACCCGGGCCACATAATTCACTTCACGAGCGACTGAAAACAGCAAACAACATTTTGACGTATATGAATTGATCATTATGTAAAATTATGATTTGTGGCGTTCAAATTACAAATTTGTTACATATTCTCGAACGTAGGAAGTCGCAGCTCGCACGCATGACCGCCTCCTGCCTCCTTCCCTTTCCTTTCGTACTTTTTACCAAACCCCCCTCGATTGCCTGGTGCGCCAATTTGAGGCAAACCACAAATCATTTCTTGAAAATATTCAGCGGGTTATATGTACATAAGTATGTTATGACTCGTCGCTTGCTCTGTCTGTCTGCCTGTCTGTCTGTCTGTTGGTGCGTTATAAAAATTGACTTTTCGCAAAGCGATAAACGAGAATTATTACACAGTTTGTCGGTGCTGAAAGGGGGATTGAAGGGGTTAGGGGAGCATATCACATATTTACGCATAATTTGTGTGGCCCTCATTCGGGCAAGGCAAAAGTAAAATAAAAATACTAAAAATAATCATAACAAAAACAAAAATAGGCTATGGCTATGCCAAAAATATGCAAGACACATGCAATTTGTTGTCGTGGTTGTCGGAGGCCTAAAAAGCCTTCAGCCTTCCCTGAGGTACTATAAAAAGCTGTATGACTCTAACACTGATGAGCGGAAGCAGCTGATAGACCATGAATTGACTACTGAATAACTCACAAGGATGGAAAAGTTGGAAAAAGAAACACTATAATTTTCTATAAGAAATAAAGAACAATCATGAATGAAAATGAAGAGATAAAGTCTTAGAATAATCGTTCTCATACTTTCTTGAATTCCTTGATTAACCCCAAACTTTAAATTGTATTCCAAATCTGAAATTTTTAAATATTATTCTTTATATTTTCCGTTTTTAATGTAATTTTATTAAAATAAAATTTATTATAAATTTGTAATCTTGTAGTCAATAATTATATTCAATTAAATAAATTTTAGCATTTAAATTCTTCAAGGAAAAGTTCTTTGTACATTTTTTCACATTCCAAATTATCTGATTTTTATCCTTTAATCATAAAATATGAATGTGATATTCTATTCCTTATAAAATATCTCAATCTTTCTGATAACTCGAAAACTGTTTTAGTCTTTCTAGACTTGTGCTACTTTAAATAGTTTTCATCATAGTCACTGCACACTGTGGCAGCAGAAGTAGAAACATTTATGGGTATTTTCAAGGCAACTGCATCTAATTATCATCTCGGGATGAGTCGCCTTTTCGGCTACAGAGAAGAGATACAAAGATTGTGGCAAAGTCTTGTTGTGAGTTCTAAGAAAACCTGACACATTGTTAGCAGCTATAAAAACGTCAGCAGGCAGGAAGACAGTGAGACAGTGAGACCAGGAGATAGAAGACAGAGCCAGGACACATGGCGAGCAATCTTTCAGTTTGGTTTTTGGGATTTTCGTGGCAACAAACAGCGTGACACATGCAGCAAACTATGCGTCCTCATTCTCATTCTCAAACTCATTCTCAATCTCATCTTCCTCTTACTTGAGCTCTTCAGTTTCATCTTCGTTGGCGACACGGCTAATGACGAGAACGTCGTGTGTGTCTTGAGCTGTTGGTAGGGGGTAGAGAGATTGTTTCCCCTTACCAACTCTGACTTTAGACTTGTATCTCCCTCTCTCTTTCTCTGCACTGCAATTGATTTCAATTGTATATGTATGTGTATGTGTGTCTGTATCGAGCAGTTAAAACTTCCGCCTGCATAGCTCATAAACCGCATACACAGCTGCTCCAAATGCGGCGCCTCGTTTCCCTTCACCTTCCCCTTCCCCCCTCTGATATGAGCTCTCTTAATACCCAACCATTAGCGTTGTTCTCCTTTGCATCTGAAGCTGGAGCCGCACTTCCGCTCCCAGCAACCGACACAAAGCACCTGATAGGCAGGTGTTGTCCGTTATGCCGGCATTTTGTGGTCGCCACAGCATTTGTCCCCTGACTTTGACTCTGGTCTCTTGTCTCTTGTCTCTGGTCTCCGTTCTCTGTTCTCTGGTCTGGCAAATTCGAGGAAATGTTCTGGGTGTGGTCGGAGTTCTGTTTCATAAAGCGAACTACATTTCAATTTCAATTGCATCATGCCGAATGCGAATACGAATACGAATTCGTTGGAAAGTTCTTATTAACCTGATTCAGATTTCACTCCCTAGCATATGAATGGAGTCTCTCAGTTGAGTTCCTGATGTTGCTGAACGGTAATTGTGGTTGACAGGTTGCTCAACTTGAAGTTCAATTACGTTAAAATCGTTTGATTGACTTGAATTTTGTTAAAGTTTGAATATATAATAATTTTTAGATACTGCAAGTGGTGGACTGAAATATGCTTGGTATATCTTAGATGAATACGGATTAAATATAGTTTTTGAGTTTGGTATAAAATATAATCTCATTGATTAACATCTGCTATAATAACAGAGAACTGTTAGTAACATCATGCCACAGTTACTATGTTAATCTTTAGCAGAGATAAAAGTGTCAGTTTATAAATTTGATTTCATTGGATATATTTTTATAAATTTAAGAAACCCTAAACGTTTTTTTGTGTCTTTAAAAAATATAACTTGCAAAATATGTAAAAAAGTTAATTTTTATTAAAAATATGGGAATTCAGGGTTTCAGTCTTTTCTATATATTAAGATGAAGTTAACCCTAGTTAGTTGAACTTTTTTTATCTTCAATAAATTATAAGTAATTAAATATTAAATATATTATATAAATATATATAAATATATTAGATCTCTCCTTTTACTCGAAAAGCATTTCTAGCGTTTGAAGAATACTTAAAAATTGCAAACCATTAAATTGAGACAATTATATTAACATTATCTCAATATTAATAACATTTATCATAAAGAAATACTTATTTTAAACAATAAGTAAAGTTTTATTAGAATCAAAATGAAATTTGAGTAGTTTTTATATTAATAATCAATATTTTGAATAGTTAATTCACTTGATATTATTTAAATGCATCTTTGCAAAGGCAAATACTGGGAAAATAACAGTTGCTAACTAAACAGAGAACTGTTAGTAACATTTGCCTATCTATTGATTGATCGATTGACAATCAGCCTTATATAGTCTGAATAGACTCAGTATAAACTTCAGTTGAATTTAATTCTTTTAAAGGTAAATACAGGTTGAGCTATTGCTGTTCCCTCTCTCTCTCTCTGTCTGTCTTTGTGTTTGCTGTGATTGCTATGGTTTGCATACAGTGGAAACTCGTTAAAGTGAATGCCATTGACAGACATTGCATCACCTCTGCTTCCCGCTCCCCGCTCCCACTTTCCGCTCCCTCGACTCGCCTGTCGTTCACCACTTGCCGTCTGTCATTTGTAAAATTTATGACTTGTTGTCAATGAAATACCACCCAGAGCGTTGCCATTGTTGACACCACACATATACAAATACACACAGATACACACACACACAATGACAGAGGAGACATTTAGATATTGTTGTCGCATTGTTGCACATCTTTTGCTGCCATTTTCAATTTCGTTTGTGCCACAATTTAAAATGCAAAACACATGGAAACAAGGGAACCTCTTCCTCCAGCTCGTATTCCTTCTCCTCCCTTTCTCCTTCGCTGTCAACGCTTTCTCTTGACTTGGACTTTGACAAATGCCACAGCATTTAGCTAGGTGCTAATGGGGCGTTGGTGGTCGCATGGCCGAACCTCGATGTGGAGGTTTGCTCCGATCCGAAGAGCCGGCGTTTCATTTTCCACTTCCCACTTGCCACTTGCCGCTCGCGTTTATTGAAATTGATGAGCGGCCAAGTACGTGGCAGCTTAGCTTAAATCTACCCCGTCGACGGGCCTAAATTCTATAGTCAGACTCAGTGTCTGACTTTGACATTGATTGATTGTTCTCGCTGCGTAATTTATATGATTGTATTAGGAGTAAACCGAGAAAATAGGCAAAGGGCAGATGCAGGGCATAGGCAACCCAGACATCCCCTGGTTATTAATAGTTGTTGCCTACCTCATTGTTATTTCAACAACAAAATTTTGTCGAAAATAATATTCGTTCATAAAATGTGCTCGGGAATTTCATTTTTAATGGTCCCAAAAGCAGCAGCTACAGCATCAGTTCCTCCATTTCCATCCACAGTTTCCACAGCTTTTGGCGGTAATCCACAGACAGTTCAAAAAGACCCTACAAAATTAAAATAAACCAAGAATAAAACTTCATTTATCGTAGGCAAAAACTATACACTAAAAATTACTTATGCGCTAGTCGCAGATTTATTTATTTAACATAATTCTAATTGAATTAATTGAAATCCAAGAAATTATAAATTAAAAATGAATTTAAATAATTTGTTTTAAATAGAAACTTCCACAATATATTCATTATTTTTATAATTTATATAAAAAATAAATTCGTTTTAAATATGCCTTGACAATTAATACATTTTCATTTTATTGAATTTAATAAATATATAATATAAATAAATAAAACTTTTAGGAACAGCGACAATTATTTTATGTTTGTTTTTAGAGAGATACATATATAACTAAAATTCAAAAACAACTGATTTAAATCTGGTATTGAATAGAAATGCAATAATAATTAAAATTTGTTAAGCTAAAGTATTGTTCAAAAATCTCAGCAAAGTCGGCATACCCTAGGATAGTGTGCAAATTTATGTAAAATTGTTACCGAAAATATTTCCCAATAGAATTTCATCGAGCTGTGAGCATTTTGCACAAAATTTGATATAGAAAATATGTTGCAGTTGCCGATAACAAAACACGTACACAAACCGCAGCCAGGAGCAACTAACGGTCCATGCCCCGCCCACCTCCCCGCCCACAATCACTCCTCCTTCCCATCCCGAAAGCTCCTTTCTGTACAGATCCCACAGCAATCCTTGCAATTTTGTTAGCCGGCAAAAATTTGCATTTTATTTATGGCTGACGTTTAGCGTGTGGTGCTCAAAGAGGAAATGGAGGAGAAGAGGAGAGAGGAGAGAGGAGAGAGGAGGGGTCGAGTTGATTTTCAATTTAGCAGCTGCTTTAAAAAGTGGCGCTCAAATTTTTTCCTATTTGTATTTTATTTTATTTTATTTAATTTTTTGCTGTAGCTTTATTACTGCACTAACTTCATTAGTCGAGAGGCGGCTGCAGACTCTTGAACTTCCCCAAGGCAGTTCATCTGGGCACCGGCGAAAGTTTAATGTCTTTTCTGGCTAATTGAGTAGCCGAGACAGAGACGGAAGAGGAGAGAAGGGAACAGAAAGAGTCGGTCTATGTTGAGCCGTAAAAAGGCGCTGCCAAGTCATGCATCTAATTATGGAATAGCAACATAAAAAATAATCTTAAACTTTGAAACTATTTACTGCATCATGAGTGGTTTAGTAGTGTATAGGGAGCAGGAGAGGGTGGAGAGGGGAGAGAGGGGAGTCGCCCTCAGCTGTGTGGTGTTGAACGCAATTAACTGTTACTTCAGTTGGTATATGGTTTCTATGCGAGGCCAGACATTAATGGAGGTGCAATGCCAATGGCCAAGGTAACCATAAAAATTAAATACGACGTCGAGTACAAGTTTATTTTCAGCTCATTTCAAAAACGATGATCATGACTGCAAAGTGAAGGGCTTTAAACTTGAATTTACGCAGAATTTAGCCAAGTTTATAAATAATTGAATTTATAACAAATCAAAGAAAAGTCTGGGATTAATTTAACTTTGCTGCGATTAATTGATAAACTCCTCAGACTCATTTTACAATAACTGCTGCTTTCCAAACTCGAGATCATTTATCATTTTGTTGTTTCTTCTGAGTCCATTCAATAGCAATCTTTTCCAGAAACTCGAGCAGTTCTTTCTATTGGAAAGTCATCAATCTTCTTTGCTCAAATGCCTTCTGTCTATGCCGATTGATAGAAGTTGCTTTAATAATCTTTTAATTACTTTTCAACCAGCGAGAGAGAGAGAGAATAAAGAGATATAGGCTCACTCTTGTCAAAGGTGTAGGCAGCTTTGTAGAAAGGGGCAAAATTATTAAAATTAAAAAAAAAAATGTGTATTTATTATATCTATTTACTATATAATTGTAAGACCAAGTGGACTTTAGGAAAATTAAATGAATAATTAAAATTTAATCATATAAATAAAGCTGTAAATAGAATTGGAGATATTTATTTATTTATTCACGACTGAAGAAAAATTAAGTGCTAAAAAAATTAAAATAAAAATTAAACTAAAAGTTATATTAAAAATTTACAATTATATTAATAATAAATTTTAATTACAAAATGAAATGAAAAATATGTTAAGTTAGTTAATATTTCGAGATAAAAGTAAAGTTCCAATAAAGAAGCTGATTAATCTGAATCTTTTTTATTCCGCTATAAAAAGTATAATAACATAATATTTAATTCCTTTTAAACTCCTAAATAAAAAGTAACAGGCAGGTTTATTTTGTCTTTCACATCATCGAATCTTGTTTTATTTTTGCTAATTTCGGAAGTTACAAAAATGTGTAGTCATGATTGTTAAGGGGGGACATGTCCCCCTTCTTCGTTTCCCTGCCTACGTCCTTGTTAGCCAACAAGCCAAGTTAAGCCTACGCTCGTCTCTAACTAAGCCGGTTGGTTCATTGAATTAAGCTAACGGACATGAACATCAAGTAATAGCCGCAGTCAATTGCTTCATTGCCTTTAAGCCTTTATTCCTCTCTCTCTCTTCCTCTCTCTCTCTCTCTCTCTCTCTCTTTGCGCATTTCTACCTGTAAATACGAGTAGTTATATATATGTGTTTTTTTTCTCTTGCTGTGGGTAACCTAAGCACTTTAGTTGGCTCAGTGGGAACAACATAACGGTCCGGTCATGACAGTGGACAGCAGGGGGAAAAGGGGGGCAGGGACAGCTGCTTCATCCTGGCGCCAACTGTGCTGTCCGTCTGGGGCCAAATGGCGGCCACAAAGCACCCATAAAATTATACATACAGCAGTGTCTCCATTGGACAATCTGCACAACATGGACAACAACTCCGACTCCGACTCTGACTCCGATTCCGACTCCTAGAGAGGCAATGAAAAGTTGTTGCGGTTGTATCTGCATCTGTGCATGTATCTGTATCTCGTATCTGTATCTTGTATCTCGTATCTATGTGCAACTATTTCAAGCTGTTGCCCGGCAATTAAACTTTGTGTCTGCATTTTTGTAAATTGCCAATGCCATAAAATGAAATTAAAGCTGCCCCCCTCCCACTTCCACCTCTTTTCAAAAAGTAGGCTAGGCAGGGGAGCGGAGGTGGGGTGAATTGGGGGCCAATCCATGGCTCTGATATTTCCGTGCACTTAAACACTTAACGCCATTGTTTATACACTTGAGTGCACTCGCTCTGCCGCCTTTTGATGTGGTGTGAAAAGTCGTCGGGCAAATAACAAACACACACTCACACACACACTAATAGATACACACACACACACACACAGACACATGTGGAAAGTTTGAGACATTTTCCTTTTTTAAGGAAAAAACATATCCGTGGCAATGCTCATAAGTGTTCAACTAAATGGAAAAGCATTTCTTTTAAGCGTTGACAAAACAATAAAATAAAAGACGCTTATGCTCAAGAGGTTTTCCTAGGGTTGGGGGTGTCACTTGCCTCTTGCCACATGCCACATGCCACCAACCGATTTGTGGTCCCTACACGTTTCGATTCCTAGCCTCGGTTGTGCCATAATGAAGGTATTGTGATTGCCTCGAGCTCAGGATTCTTTCGAGTGTTTTTTGGCGTGAAAATTGCCACTGAAGATTTCCGTTAAGACAGACCCAAATGTCGCTATTCCAGAGAAGGAGAGTGATAGGGATAGGGAGAGGGGAAGGAGATGTAGGCGTTGCCATTGCCAATTTGAGGCAAGCAATTTTAGCGCAAACGAAAAGCTATAGAGATATCTTTGGGATATGCGTATCTGTATGTATCTGTATCTGTATTTCTTAAGCTGAAGCTGCATGCGTCTAGCGAAGTGGCAAACAAATAAAGTGCAGGCGACAAAGATGTCCCTAATGACAACACACTTTAGAGAATTCTTCAATAAATCAATGCCTTTGAATACGAATTTATTTGAATAATAAATAGAAAATAATTATTCATTTTATGGTAGTTTTAAATGTCAAGAGGAACATTAGATTTTAAATCAATGCTTTTGTAGAAGAATTTATACGAATAGAAGACAGCAAATAATTATAAATTTCATGGTAGGTTTAAATACCAAGAGGAACTTTGGATTTATTTTGCCGACAGGTATTTATTATTTTGAGCTCTAAGATTCTTGATTCACACCAGGGAATTCTTTAAAAAAATTATACAAATTTACATTTTATAAACATCATTTATTTTGGCATATAGTCTTAAATTTTTGATTATTTTGTAGAATTTTGCTCTATATTCGAAAGAACATTTCAAAAGGAAGGGAATAAATATGATAATCTCATTAAGTATAAATGAAACATAATTATAAACAAAAAAGAAAATGCAATATAATGAATAATGATCTACTTTTATTACTTAATTGATAATTATTAGGAATAATAATTATAATGTCTTGTATGTGATTTTGACACATTTGTCGGGTGTATCATCTGAGAAACTGGGTCAATTTAATGCCATTTTTGTGGCAGCAGCAGCCACATTTGCTAAGCGCCACGTTTATTGTGCTCTGGCAGCAGTTGCGCCAAAAGTGAAATGCCAATGTAGCCAATTATGCTCTGAAAATCCCTCTCCCCCCCCCCCCCCAACACATCTATTCGAAAGGTAACTGCCAACTGCTAACAATGCAAAGCCTCCAACGAAGCCAACGCCTGTCACATTCTTTTTCCTTATTTTTTTGTTTTGTTTTGTCTTTTTGCTTATTTGGCCTTTTGTTGTTATCATCTAGGCAAGTCGGAATCCTGCAAGGTCCGCTCCGGGCAACAGCTGTCAGCCAGGTTACGTGGAGGGAGTCGAGCATAAATTTAACCCACGCCTCGACAAGGGAAAGACAAGGGAAATGACAACTGCATATGGGAGAAGAAGAACTCTCATCCCATCCCTACATCATGTGAACTAGCCTAATTCGTATTTCAAAGCACACAACAGAATTAAGCCAGCTTTTGTTTTAGCCTAGCCCAAAGGGGAGAGCGGGTAGAGGAGACCTATTGAAAAATCATATGGCCAAAAGACACACAAGACAAACATAACAGAGAAACGGAGCCACATCGATACGTGCCTGGCATTTGGCATTTCGGATTAATTTCATTCTGGTATCTGGTAACTGGCAATTGGTAACGGGAAGAATACCCTTGTCTTTGCCTTGTGTTTGTCTTGACTCTTCGCATCGAGTTGGTCTCTCAATCTTTTCGGGCCGTGTAATGGCCGCATTAATTTGAATTGCATAATTTGTTGCGCAGCAAAAGAAAAGAAATTAAGTCAATGGCCTAAACAAAATAAGTATAAATATCGATTAGAGCGAGAGAGAGAGGGGAAAAGGAAGAGAGAGTGAGTGGAATGGACTCTTAGTGCCATAATGACAGACCCACTTACAAATCTTAGACCCAGGCCATGGACATACACGAGGGTGGGCTGATAAGTCTCTGGTTTAAGAGGGAAAATGCAACATTAAAAAAATAAAAATATTTTTGTTGGATAGTGTAATAATTCAATTGATTACTGCTTAAGTTTCATGAAGTACGGTCACACTGTTTAATTTTTGCAGAATTTTAAAGGAAACAACTGGAAAAGAATGAGATTAAAATTGTATTTCAATTCAAAGATGTTTACTTATGCCAATGACTTTTTAGACCACCCTCGTATAACCCATAGACTATGCCATACCATGTCAGACCATGCCAGACACTGTTGCCAGACTGTGGTGAAGGCAACCCATTTAATTGGTAAAATTTAACACGTACGCACATTTGTATTCATTCTTGGTCTCATGTCTCTGGAAATTGGATTAAAGACATTAAAGACTCTCTTGTCTTTGCTGTTGTCGCTGTTATCGTTGTCTCTTCTCTCGTCGTTGCCATTCCGCACAACTGTAAATTACACTGAGAGAGAGAGAGAAAAGTTTGTTAGTATGCCATAATCGTATGGTGACGCTTTATTTATAGCATTAGCGCATATTAGGCCTAATGGGCATAACATACGGCGTGCCAAAAGCAGCAGAAAGAGAGCGAGATAAAGAAAGAGAAAGAGAGAGAGAATGTGGGTGGCATATAAAATGCAAAATAAAGAAATGCTAAAAGAGACAAGAAGCGAGAAAGTGACTTAATTGTTATAAACGGTGAAGACCTCACTGTAATCAAAAGATATGGATGCCAACTCCACAGAGTAGTCTCATAAATATGCCTCAAATGGTTATGGAGTGCAGAAGACGACAGAAAGTAGGAGAGAAATACAAGAATAATCCGACAGATCTCTAGAAACTAAATTACGAATTTTAAATACATTTTATAAGTAGAATTTCCATAACCAAATACTTATAACTGAACTCATCCCAGAACAATCACAACGTGTTCATACTCATAACTTCTCCCTTTGTTTTTCCAACTCATCGAAAATCCATTCAGACTATATCACGTTGTAGCTGATTAAATAAACTGATTGATGGCATGCCTGATTGAAGATTTCAGCCAGTTGTCAGTCCATCCCCATCCCTAAAATATCCACATACTTCTTAACTAATGCAACCCTTCTCTTCTATTTACTTGCAGGTGTGTACCAGAGTGCGAGAGTGGCTTAAAGCTTATCCCTTGGAAATATAAGTGGAAGTGGGTCGGGCAACCCTTAAGGAACCTTAGGGTTGTCTTCTATTTTCGGGGTGTGTATGGCGATACACTTTTCACGCTTTAACAAACTGCACAGCGACGACAATCTCAGCATGAAAGAACTTTTCTCAAGAATATCCCAAGTATTATAATCGCATTTATGCCATAAATGACCGAAATCGATGCCAGTTTCCAGTTGGCAGTCAGCAACTTTGCCTATTTAGTTTTTCCACCAAAATCAGTGAGGGTGACTTTTGTTAGCCACCAAAATAGTCACGTACGTACGTGTTTTAAAGCAACCCTTAGTCCCCCCTCGATAGGAAATGGAAATGGAAAAGAAATGAAAAAAAGAGGAAGAAACACGCCCCCAAATTAGAAAAGCCGCATTGCCAGACTGTCAGGAAATATGACAGGAGGTGAGGATTGCTATCGCTAGGATTGCAGGCGAAGTCGCTGCAGCGGAAACGGCAACGTTGAGCAACCCCCACAAGGGGGTTGGACCCCTTACTCTCCCCACTCCCCTCCTACCTGCACGGCCTTGCAACAAACCACAGGGTTGGGTTTACTTTTCGCCGTTTATTGTCTGAGCCGATGACGCAATGCGTCATTTTTTGGAAGTAAAAGAGTTAAGGAAATGCAGCACAATTAAGACCCTAACAAAGAGAAAGAAAACTCCTACACTGAGATATTTCTATGTATGTATTTACACTTAGTCCATTCAATATCTGAGCTGTATCCCTGCGGGTATTTCGAAAGTTTTCTTCACACTCTCTCAAGTTGCGACTTCCTTTTGCTTTCTGTTCAAAGTGCAAACAAAATTTATTTTCCATTTAGTTTTTATAAAGCGCAAACAACAAAATAAAAATGTACGACAAGGAGAAAAACGTAAAAAGGAAAACACAAAAGTTGGGAAAAAGAAAAGCAGCTAAAGGCAAAGCCAAACAAAGTTCAATCAAGTTAACTTTGTTGCCAATGCCAATGCGAGCGACAAAAGCTGAGCAAATGTGGCCGGGGGCGGCTATAAGCAAAAGTTCAAAGCCGACCCCAGACTTTTGACTGAAAGTCGTGGCCGATTTGACCGAACCAGCGACCGTACCAAGCCAACGAACCTTCCCAATAATTCCCAGCCACTCCCATCTCCCATCTACCACTAGCATGGTCCCTAGGGTCTTATCACTCATCTCAGCAACTGCCCCCCATCTGTCACCCGCCCTTCACTTAGTTCAATCAAGTTTAAAGCTTTCCGAGTTTCAGAGACACACTTTAACGTGGCCTGGTGGAAAGGGCCATGGCCAAATAATGTGGTTTAGTGGGTGTCAATTTGTTAGGTTTGTCACGTTTCGCCCAGCGACAAAGTAAATAGCTCATTTCAGCACTGAAACTATGAGTGAACTATCCATGAAAATGCAAACTGAGCACTCAAAATAAAAAGGTATACAAAAGAGTCAACATTTGAAGGGTTAGGGAAAACCTTTAAAACGAAAGAAAGTACAGGCATACAGGTATAAATGAATATATTCAAATTAAAGTTAGGATTTGATGGCTTAGAAAAGGATCAGATTTGGTAAATAAGAAGAATGTCGGAAAAGGATTTAACAGAGTTAAGGTCTAAACAAAATGAATTCGATTAGGGTTATGTGAAGTAAGTGTGACAAGGATTGCGGGTAAGGTCTTTTAAGGGTAAACTTTGCAGGACTTTAGGTCTAAGATTTACTGAAGGAGAGTTATACTTAAAATAAATCCTAAACATACATATGTATCGAATGGAATTCAACATTTGACCTTAAGGAATTTCTTGCAGGTAGCAAACGTAGAATTTTAGAAAGTTTAGAAGAAAGTGATAATGATTTACTTATTTTTATCGTAGAAAGAAAAGTTTAACAAAATGTGATTTATATATTACATAAAGAAATAACTAAAGAAATGGCAGAAAATGAATTGTACTGCAATTTAACGATTTAAACAGTCATTTATTTTAAAAGACTTCAGTTTTTCCTTGTTCCCTCTTTTAACCTCTCTCTTCTTTCTGTGTCCAACACTCAACTGTCACATTTTAAGCCGTAAATATTTGAAGTATTCTGTTTGAGGAAAACTACAACAGCTGCTCAAAAACATGATACAACAGTTTGTTAAATACGAGTATTTTGAAAGGTCTTGAGAAAACAATCCAGAGGGCGCCACAATCCACCCACTTGGCAGTTTCGACGTGAAGACAACAATAAACTTTGCAACTGTGTTGAAGTTTTATAATGAGGCATGCAGCATGATATGGAATTGAGGAATTGAGGAATTGGGTCAAGTTGCTTGGCAATATGGCGCTAGATGATGGACAGTGGACGGCATAGGATTGAAGACTCTGGGACTCGCAAATTGATTATTGTTCTGGGAATATTTGCATAGCACTTTGGCGCGTCATGCGGTCGACGTGTTTTGCGGTCTGTGTTAGGCAATTAACTGCAGAAAGAAAATCAATTACAAGACTACTCTTAACTTGGAGAGCTAAACGACTTCCGCCAAAGAAGTTGTTGTCGGGGCCTTAATTGCATGCCCACTGAGAGAAGCAGAGAAAGAGAGTGACAGAGAGAGAGAGAGAGAGAGCAGGAGGAGATGTAGACTGTGCTGAAAGACGGTCGACCCTTTGCCTAAAACGGAAATCATGTTATGGACGAGACCGGCAACAACAACCGCAGTAATAACTCATAAATATCCAGACGGTTTGGGATTGGGGAAGAGGGCAGGGCAAAAATATAATGACAAATCAGAAAAACAACTCAGAATGGGGCAGCTGGACAGCAATCAGAAGAAGCTGATGAAGAGGCTGTTCCTGCATTCCCTCGACGGCATTGCTGAGTCAGAAAATAATGGAAAACAATTTAGACTCGGACAGCGGGAAATTGTATAAAAGAAATGAACACAACAGAGAAGAGAAGAGGAGAGGAGAGAAGAGAAGCGTTACTATCGAGAGACCATAGAAAAGAAAAGCTACGAGCAATAACAATTGAATTTTCAAATGCTGCTTATTGTTTTTCCGGCATCAAGAAATTGGCTGCCCCTTGTTAAAATGCAATCAAATTGAAGCCGAAGCCGAAGCTGGAGTTGAAGTTAGAGTTGGAGTTGGAGCTGCAGACGGGCCACAAATATTTCTGTGGGCTGCCTCAAATGCGGGCCAAGAGCAAACTCAAACTGGCAGTTGGACCGACACAAAGCGAGTTTAATTTTGAATCCATTCGAGGCCACAACAATCCCCAAAAACAGCAGCCACAACAACAACAATAGAAACAACAACAAATGCTTTGCCAAAAAACAAAATCAACTAAGAATGCAGCATATGAAATTTGTTAGCGGCGACTAGGAGATACCCTATAGAACTTTTTGCTAGGGTATCCTCAGTCTAAAAGTAGGCAGTACAATTCAGGAAAGATTGAAGTTATTTGAGAATAAACTGAGAGATTGAGTATAATCATATGAAGACTCATTAGGATCTTGAAACTTATTGTTTCTATAACCTTTTCAAAAATACAGTGAATAAAAATAGTTTTATTAATTTATAATGATGGGCACAGGGTATAAAAATAATTTTATATCAAGAGGGGCAACCAATTTTTAATTTTCTGAAATTAGGTGACAACGCTTAAATTAAAGAAAATCTCAATACATCTGTATAAATCTGTACAATTTGTATGTTACGATTTTAAGAATACATGAAATAATCCTTGTAAACGTAATATTTGTCAACTTCAGTGTTGATAAAAGCATAACAATCTTAACTAGAATTTGAAACTTTATGATTTTTAAGCTTTCACTCCGTTTGTAGTTAAAGGATCGAAACTATTGTGAAATTACATACTTCTAGCTCTTTGTATTTGGGCTCCGCGTTGATTGTTATCGTCAGTCAGGACAAAGAGTTTTAAATGTGTTTAGTGTAAAGCAAATGTGTTGCCCATAATTAGAGTGTTGAAAATAACTTAATTAGAACGACAAACTTGGTACCCATTTGTTCGTCTAACTACAGGGTATATATGGGCAACAAAAAAATACAATCACTTCGACGGCACTCGAGTGCAACGTGGCATGGAGCTGGAGTTGGAGTTGGAACTGGAGTTGGAGTTGGAGGCTTGGTTGCCTCTTGGCTACTGGTTTTGCCGACAAGCCACAAAAAACTTCACTCGCCAAACAGTAGCCCCGTTGTCAGAGGCTCAGTTGCCCCGTTCCGTTTCTCCCCGTCCGTCTCCGTCTCTGTCTCGGTCTCTGTCACCATCTCTGTCTCTGTCTCCGTTCCTGTCTCTGTCTCCTGATCCACTGCCAGTTGCCGTCTCGGCCCACATGTGTGCTTGTCGCATGTTTTGTGCCCCGGGGCTGACTCCGAAGTTTTGTACGTAAATCTCGGGGCTTTTTAAATACGCTACGTGCAGCAGCGATTGTGACTGCGACTGGAGAACGTGGGGAACGTGCTGCGTGTTGAGTATTTGTTGAGAGTAAAAAAAGCAAAGGAAATAAATAAAAAACATTTTTGCCAAGAAGTTGCCGACAACAACGACGTCGGTTGACTTTGTCATATGAAAAGTAAACAAACGACAGGCAAAAGGCAACAAAAACCGACCAGAGGCCAGAAAAAAAAACATGGAGATGTGGCAAGCAGTGACGTAGTTTTGCAAGGGGATTTGAGTTAAGTGAGAGAAGAAATTAAAATTCGAATGGGGGTTTAAATAGACAGAGGAATAGAAAACGTAAGAAAACAAATAAGAGTGAAAAATAAGTAGGAATTGAAATAGTAATTGGAATAGATATTATATTAAAATTGTTGAACAGGCATAGAAATAGGAAAAATTAATAAAAACATTATAGATGTAATAAAAAAGGAACAAATTTTAGAAAAGGGTGCAATATAATATAGAGATATACTATAGGAATGAATAGAGGTATATATAATAATTATTATTAAGTTGTAGTAGTTATCCCTCTTCTTCGCTATCATGTACTGACTACTACTTAAATCGAAAGTAATTATTCCTAATGACTTGAAGAGGTATCTTTAATATATATAGAAATATCCCATAGTTAATCCCCTTAATCCCCACAAACGCCACTGAATTTTTAGTATTCTCACATTGTGCTCGTAGTTTCTGTGACAAACTTCGCATTAACTCCACGGAAGAATCACACACGTAGCATATTCTCAAGCTACTTCTTGTCGCGTAACTTAACCCGGCCCAATCTGCAGTCTTCTCTTCCCTTCCCTTTGCAAACCCAATCCCAATCCCAACAGCAAACTGAGCATGTTCCGGGCACAGTCGAAAAACAGTTAATTACAGGAAAGTAGCTTACGGAAAAATGGCGACAATGGAGCCGGAGCCGGGGCAATAAAACTATTTTATGGCCAAAGTTTTTGGCTCTGAACTCTGAGATGGAGCTGCAGTGGAAAAGTTTATTTAATAAAAGTTGCTGGCAAAGTGCTTTAAGGAATTAAATATATATAAGAAATGTAACAAATGCAATCAGCTTATGCAAATGTTGTTGCTTACGTTGATTTTAAAATAATGAAAGGGGCGTGTCCAGCCCTCATTCCACCCCACTTCCCCTTCCCCGTTCCGTCACGGCCCGGACAACGCATGAATAATAAACGAACCAGCTGATTGCAGTATTCCTAATGTAATTGCAATTTTTGGCCAAAAACCAAATTCAAAGACAGTCAAAACCAACGACAAAGACAAACCAAAAGACAATCCAAATGCCAAGACCACGCATCTTTTCATAAAATATTTAGCTAAATGTTAGCCAGGTTCTGTTCTTGGCTCGCAGCTCGCATCCATTTGGATTTTATGGCCAAAAACTTAATTTGACGCCGTTTGCACAAAAATTGCTCGCATTTTGTATTTGCTTGTATGTTTCAAGGAAATTGCGTAAACAAATAAGTAAGGGGAATGGGAATGGGAGGAGGAAAAGGAAGATGTAGGGGAAAACAAAGGGAAGCAAATGGCCGTTGTAAATGACGGTACTCAAATGTTGACGCCTCTCGAGTGAACAACTCAAATGGCATAAAATTCAGTCAAGAAATAATTAAAAATTAAAGAATCAAATTTTGTTTGAACCAATTTACAATACTCTGCGATTGCTCTATAATATTTTATATCTACGAAAAATTAAAATTACATATAATGAAAGTACTTTCAACGTGTTTAAATTTATATCTATTCCATTTCAATCAGTCTCCCTTTGTTAAAGATTTAAAGGACTGGAAAGAGAATTCGAAATATGAGTTCCTGAGGAAAATCTTTTATTCAATAAAATTTAACGCCAAAATCTTGACTTTAAGTCACCAAGTATTTAATTCTTCAATCAATATTCAATTATTATGATATTAAATAAATATCAAAGCAATATTAAAACAATATTAAACATAGCCAAGGTAATTCTTATTCAAATGTCAAGAACTGGATTTAAAAATCAAGAACTGGATTTCAATAAGCTGAAAGGTGAAACTATAAATCCTAAGAAAAATTTAATATTTACTCGAGCTAATTTTGAAATAATTATCCTGAAGACTTTTCCCACATTTGAATCCAAATATTGTATATGAAATTAAAGCAATAAAAAACCCGAATAATAAATAATAAGATTATAATAATAAATTACAAGAATAATTAAAAAGAAATTCATAAATTAAGGCATACTTATGTAGCAAACATTAGTTATGTGGAAAAGTACCCTGCACTTTTAGAGTATTTCAAGTTGTTAGACTGCAAATTTTCCCATTAAGTGTAGGTGCTAAATGGTAAGGGGCAAGCACAGACAGCGAGAAAGATAGAAAGAGAAAAATAGAGAGAGACACAGAGAGAAAAAGAGAGAGAGAGAGAGAGCACAAGCTGTCATGCACTTGAGTTGCATTTTAGTTGGCAGACAACAACTACAACAATAATAATAACAACAAGCTGTAAAGTTGAATGAGTTGTTTGCGTGGGCCATTTAGTTGTTGGTGTTGTTGATGTTGTTGTTGTTGTCGTCATCGCTCTCTTTGGCAAATGAATGAACAATTTATGCGTGTGACGCATTTCTGCTCTCAAAGTCAAAGCCGAAAAACAAAAAACAAAAAACATAACATAACAAAAACAAAAACAAATTATAAATCTTCAAAAGCATTCTTGGCCAACAACAAAAACAAAACAGTTTTTATTTGCATGTGTGTGTGTATTGTTTTTGCTTTTATTTTGGCAAAAATAGGAAGACAGCCCAACGCAGACAGACGACTAACTTAAAGAGGAATCTGCCAAAGTACAGAGCAGATAGTAAGGGAGTAAGAAGGAGGAGGAGGAGGGGAGAGGAGGGACGTCTTAGCCAAGTAGTTGGCAGATAAAAGCCGCTATAAAAACTGTCAAATAAACATCAAAGCGGATGCGCAACGCTTGACATGCTAAAATATGCTTTACAGTCATGCGTAGCTATGTGTGGGTAATCCATGAGTATCTGTATCTGTATCTGTAAATGTATCTTTGTATCTGTATCTGTAAATGTATCTATATGTGCGAGGTGCCTACGAGATGATGGTGATGAATGGATAAAGGGGGATGGGGGTTAATGTGCCATGTTTATATGTGGGGCGTTGCCAATGCTAAAGTAATAGCACAACATAAAAACATTGATGGCTGCGAATGATAGAGAGAAATATTGTCCATAGAGTTGGCCTAGTAATCCTACCAGCTGAGCGCAGTGGCGTCGCTAAAAGGGGAAATTGAAGTATGTTAACTTAATCACATTCCCATGTTCATTTACATATATTTATAATGGCAAAATAAACCCAATTCGTTAGATATGATAATATTCATAGCCCTAGGCTTATTCATACGTGTACCTATGTACATAGTTCATTTCTCTCCTTCGACACGCTTGTCACATCGTGTCAAAATGAATTTCAATTTCACACTTCTAGTTGACAACACACAACATTTCGCCCCTTTTCCTCCCCCTCCCACACCGTCAATGCCCGTGGCATTTTCTTCAGGGCAGACGGAGAAAAAATAATAATGTGCGCCTACGCGTCGTCCATGCGTCTCCTCGTGGTGCCTCCCAGCTTCCTATTTGCCTTCTCCTGCTCCTGCTCCTCATTCCCCTGCTCCTTCTTCTCCCTCTCCGTTAGCACATTAGAAAACGTGACAAAAATTTCATATTGATGTCTTCTTTTTTCGGGCGCCTCTCTTTTTATTATACTTACACTGCTCCCATTGCAAATATACAAAGCAGGGTATACTCATTTTGTGCAGTTGTATGTAACAGGAATAGAGGCAATAGTCCTATAAATTCTATATGAAGAATAGGAAGAGCTGGTTCGATTTCACCAACTATATGAGCTAATAACATCTCGTTTGTTGATTACAAAATTGTGTTATCCCATTTTTAAGAACCGAAAACCGAAACTTTTTTACTGGGTCAGGTTTCGGTAAATTTGTTTAAAAATTAGTTGCTGTTTATCTAAGTAACCAAATCGCATTGAATTAAAAAGTTACTTAAAATTTAAGCAAGTTTATCACGATAAAATAGATACATAAAGAATTACTTATGTATCTGTTATAACATTTTCAGTCGTTAACATATTGAAATTTTTGAAAAATTTCATTGCTGTACTAAAAGAACAAAATCGGAATAGAACCTGTTACTTTTTAATATTGGTTTCGATATGAATCCTGGAGATAACAAGCCTTCAATAGTCTTGAGCACTATTATACATACGGTCTAAAATATTTATAAATAATTAATAAATAGGGTATATCGAAGTCGATCGGCCTTTCCACTTGTTTTTTTTTTTAATTTTGTCTGCTTTTTTGATGATGCTGCTAAAGGCAATACATAAAATTTTCACACACAGCTACACACAGAATAGCAAAAAAAACAACAACAGCAAATAACAAGAAAAAAAAATATGTGTGAATTAGGCGCAAAAGTTGAAAGCAGCATATAATTCAGTTGAGTTCTGTTCTGTACATTCTCGTATATTTTATTATAGAGCCCCGAATGCTTTTGAAGTGTCGGCAAGAATGTGTGGGATGGGCACCTACACAAGGAAAGTAGGATATACATATAGGGGAGAGGAGCATGTTTAACATTATGTATATATTTGGATTGCAAAAACAATTTTGGAGTGCATATGTCACAGACAGTTCCCGTCGCTTTCAGAGAGTGCAACAACAATAACAACAACAACAACAACAACAATAATAACAACGTCACGCTTCAAGTTCATAATTTGTACAACTTTATGATGGAACGGGAAAGATACTTACCTAGCCTTATATACCATGTATATTTTTACTTGCGTTTTTTTACTGAATTATTTATACAAATTTGTATCTTTTATCTGCCGCCGAGAGCTCTCGCATTGCAGGTGGTCATAAAGAGCATCTGAAAGATGCGAGCATTTCTGATAATGGCAGGGTATAAAACCTGAGATGTCGCATGGCTTCGACTTACAGTTTCGGGGGTATCATTTTACATTTTCTTCACGCCCCCTCGACCTGCACCTCCCAATTTTTATATGGCCATAAAAGGGCCGAGCAAAGCGACAACAATAATAAAAAATACAGCACAGTAATTTACGTGTAAATGCCTTGGCAGACAACTTGAGTATATGACATATTATGTAAGGGTTAAGTTCGTGAGTTAAGCGTAACTAATTGAGCGACCCTCGCAGCATCAACAGACAACATTTCTACACAAGTATCTTATCAGTTGTTGTTGCTGTTGTCACTGATACAAAGTACATGCATATTTACACAATTCAACGCAGCTTCTACGCTTTAGCAATCAAATTACAAAAGCAACACTGACAACAGCAACAACAACAAACACAACAACAACAACTGTGAAAACTGGAACATTGTTTGATTGACATTTGATTGGCAAAATGCCTGCAGAACTGATAAAATGACAAGCAAAACGGCGCCAAGCAAAAATGCCAAATAAATAATAATCATCAAAATAGACATAGAAAATTTGCAAAAGAATTTGCTTATTTGTTAGTCTGGCATATTAACGCCTTTAAGTTAATGGCCAACAGCAGCAGCAGCAGCAACAGACAACAACAACTATAACAACGTTTGTCCATTGGCTTCAATATGGCCAAAACGACAGCAACAACAACCTTCACTCATTATGCCGCTCATTCATTATTGTTGTAGTTGTTGTTGTTGTTGCTGTTGCTGTTGTTGCCGTTGTTGCTGCTGTTGTTGTTGCGGCAAGTTTAAGCGCGCTGTTTGTAATTAATTTCCGTTTGTGTGTAGCCGCAACAAACTTTGGCGTTAAACTTGAATAAACCACAGCAGGAGAGGCCTCCAAAAAGCCCCAACCGAAGTCAAACATACAAACCCTCAGATACAGATACAGCTACAGCTACAGCATGAGATACAGATACAAATACAGATAGAAGTGCAATGATATAGCAAAAGAATGGAACAAATTCGGACAACAATATATCGAAATCTACATGCTCTTAATAGAACTAAATAAATTAATTTGGCATTGTTTGAATGGTTTAAAAAAGAAATAATATTATTAAATATACATTAAACCTATTTAATTTGAACAGAAAAAGTGCAATATATTAACAGGATACTGATTAAAAATAGTTCTGTAGAATGATGAATTGTTGGCTTTCAGTTCAATAAAACTTCAATTCAATTAAACTTTAAAGTTGCTTATATTAATTTATGGCCAATAGCAGTAGATTTTTGACTGTTTTGACATTTTATTTAATGCTTTGAAAATAACTTCGAGACCAACTAGATATAAATTAAACTTTTGTCCACACAAAATTGACATGGATAATTTCCACAACAAGAATAGAATTTTCAGAAATCGATCGTATTTAGTTAGTAAAGCAATTCTTTAGACTGAGAGAAATAACTTTAAATTTGTCTTTAATATTTAAAAAGAGTTTAAGTCTTGATGAATCTCAGAGTTTATTTTTTTAAACTTGTTCTGAGAAACATTATCAACTATAAATAAATATAAAAAATACAAAACTACGAATAATTTTAATATAAAATATGGACAGTTTTTATTATATTATTATTGTATATCAATTTACGATTCAATTTAAACTTAGATCTTTAAAATTGTATTTGTTGCAAGTTGAAAGAAAGTAAAACAATCGCTTTGATAATTGCACTTTGTCGGCGTTACGTAGCTAATGCTGAAACTTATAGACTCCGATGTAAACTTGTGGCTGTATTAAAACAACAGATACATACATACATACATCCATACATATGTATGTAGTACATTTATATGGCCAACAAACCCGTTTTTGAACACGTTGTGCGGCAAGATGAAGGCCTCCATAAGCGACACGCGCTGAGCTTAAAGCCGAGCTGAGAGAGGGAAAGGAGAGATAGAGAGAGAGGAAGGTGGAGAGGAGAGCGCATGTTAGGGATTGTATAGTACAACAACAACAGCGACAACAACTACATATGTATATCATACAAATGGCACGCTCGATCTGTCCGACGTCTATTCACTTGATTTGTAACATTAACATTAAAGCAAAGTTTTCAAAATGCCGACAACCGACAATGGCGATGATGACGATGTCGGCTTTAATCTTGGCTAAAATGCAACAGGCCGACAGTCCGACAGTCCGACAGGCAATAACAACAAATAGCACATTTATAAACAATACCAACATCGATGACGCCGTGAACTTCAGACGTTGATAAGAACAGAGACGCCAAGTTCGTCGTGTAACCGTTTTCCCATCGATTATCGGCGTTTAATTAAACCTGCCCCATTCCAGCCAGCCCCAATAATTGCTACTGGTATTTAGCAAGCATTTCTGATAACAAAACCTGGAACAGAATTCAAGCAACAAAAAAACTAAAGCAGATTTCTTTCAACGATAGTGAAATATTTTTCGAACGTCCCCTTTGATTTTTGCCGGCTACGTTTGTTTTCTTTTTTTTTTTTTGGCGTCGATAAGTGCCTTGCCAAATTGTGCTTGTAAATTATCGAGTGCCTCAACAAAAGAAGAAAAAAAAGAATAAATAAATAAATAAATAATAAAGTGAAAAAAGTGAAACACTTGAATCGATTCATATGCCGGCTGCACTAGAAAGCGTCGTGGGGGAAAAAGACGATATCAAAGTAAATATAATATATGAGGTTTATGGCCATTAAGTGATCGAATTGTGATCAGCTAACAAACAAGCTGCAATCATAATTACTCATACAAAATACTAGAGTATAGGGAACTCTATCAGGAATATAAAATAAATAATTTTTATTTATTAAACATAATAATATCATAGCGTTCAGCTTTCAATAAATATTCGGTAGATTCACTTAAATCTTTAATATTATTTGAAACTTAACTTAACTTATTTCTCTATTTTATGGTGAGTGCAGAAATTGTAATCTTATTTCATCAACCTTATGATATTGTATTGTATGTAAATTGTAATTTCATTCAATCGCAATTAAAACTTTTTCATAATTTAACTAGTAATTCATTTTCGGAAGTGAACTTCCCAGACGATCTACATATAATATCTAACATCTTTCAATAAATTGCTAATTGAGTTTGATCTACATTTTATTACGGATTATTTAACATATTTTAAACGAACTTAAACATTGCTATCATATTTCCCAGATATTTAGCGTTGATTAGTTTTAACCAGCCCCAGTATCAAGTTTAACTTCATTTAATGGCCAAATAAATACTGTTTAAATATTTATGAACGATCCACGATTGCAATGTGTGGATGGAAATCGTAGAGTTAAAATGCCACCTGTTTCGTATACAACTTCATATTGGATTTCATGTTAATTTTGTGTTTTATTACAACGATTTATAATATTTAACTTTGGGCTATCAGAAATTTATGCGCATTTTTGATTTGCACTATAAAAACCATAAGCAAACGCCCAAAATCAAAATACGCACACACAAGTTGGCCAATTAATTATGGAAATCCTCTGACCACATTGAAAACTAATCTACAGCATCGCTTTTCGAATTTCTGTATTTTTTTGTTTTCTGTTTTTCACTTTTGATAAGAAAATATGTTAATGAGAATTTATGAACTACGCCAAAATGTCTAAAAATGGTTGGAATAAGTTAAATGTGTGTGTGTGTGTGTGTGGCTGTGTGTGTGCATTGGCTGTTGCGCCTCTAATTGAGTCAAGAGCAAAGATACATTACTCATGCGCCACGTACGCCGCAAACAACTTTTTGATAGATAAGCCTCGAGCCGTGACGTCCATTTATCATACAAAATTCATGAGGCTGCTGCGCTGAAATTTCAACATAAGCCTCAATGACCTCTCAGGTAGGCTGTTCAATCGTAGCCCCCCTTCCCCTCTTGATTCCCTTCCCTTGCCCCTCTTTGTAGCTATTAGGCAATGTGCGTGTTGTGGTCAACGGTCGAATGGACTGAAGAGGAGAGACTCGTGTTCATTTTCATTTGGTGGCTTTTCGACATTTGCGTAATGTATAAATTCAATTCATTGTGCACCCAACTGCAGATACGAATACACATTTGGGGTGTATGCGTCTTGTGCTGCAGTTTGAAACAAAGAATAAAAATATTAAACATATTCTTTATTGATCTAACTTTAAGCATCTTTGAGTCATATTATTTCAATTCGTTACATATAAAGTGTAATTTAATTAAGTTTATTACAAAGACAAATAGTATTTGTGTAAATCGTAAATTGCTTAATTTCTAGCTTTAATTGTTTAACTCAAAATAAAAAAATAAATCAAAAAATATTGATATTTGTCAAACCTTAAGCCACTTACAAATTCCTTTGCTTACTTTATAATTTGTATAGGGTATTTACTAGTCGTTGTTGTTTTATTTTGTGCCTATAAGCACATACGATTTGTATCTTTCAGAGTGGCTTAGGCCAAAGTTAATTTGCAAGGCGGCATGTTTCATATCAGACGCCAAAATGCTTTCAAGATGACTCAACAACAACATGATTCTTTTCGTAGTTGTTGCTTCTGATGTTGTTTTAGCTGTTGTTGTTGCTGTTGTTGTTGTTGCTGTGGTCGAACCACTTGAGAGAAAAACATGTTCTTTTGGTTTATCTTGGCGCCACGATCGTCGGCACCGGGCGCGGTATTTGCTCAAAAACACAAAGGCGATAATTAAACGCAAAACAAAGCGGCCGAGAACAGACAACGAGAGGCCCAAAAGACAGACCCAGGCAAAGATACAAATACAAATACAGATACAGATACATACAGCGTTACAGATACAACTACAACTGAAAAGATTCACAGCAAGCACATCAAGTGGTCGGCCTTTAATTAGAAAAGGTGTAGAGCCTAACAAAAATATATATACATACACAAACCTCGATCCAAAGTTGCCTTTTTTTCGGTGCGCGCAAAGTGCATAAAAAATGACGACAGCTAATGAATGTCGGACGGAATCTAAAGATGAATCCGACTACGTCTTCGACTTGGTGACTCTTTGACTCTCTGTGACACTCTGTGCCAGCTGCTTGCCAACAATTTATTAGACAGATGATGTGCCAACAAGGCAAAGTTTCAAAAAGAGAGGAAAAAAGAAGATATAAACTGAAGATAAACTTCATAATTGTGTCTGTGTGGCCAAGGAAAACAAAAGTTGTAGTTGTAGCTGTAGCTGTAGCTGTAACTGTAGTTGTGGCCATATCTCGCATGTAAGTGTTAATGAAGTTAAGTGTTTTTGACGCGAACGACCAACAACAACAACAACAATTAATGAGAAGTCACATACCAGAAGAAGACACAAAACAACAACAATAAAAGCGTTGAGGGCGAAACGCACAAAAATGTTCGAGCCAGATGATAAAGATCAACACATGGCAAAAAAAAAAAAAAAAAAAAGAGAAGAACAGACCGCATAGGCCAAAGAGCAGCCAGAGTATCTTACGGATAGCTCAAGACAAAAAAAAAAAAAAAGTAACTACAAGTGTCTGCCGGGCTGCCTGCCAAGTGAAACTTTAGTCCAACTTAATTGAAAGCCATTCAAAGTGCTTAAAAGATGACTAGATTAGAGAATAACTAACTGACAGATTTCCAAGGAAACGACTAAGTCAAAATTAAAAACCAAATTCGAAATTAAACAGCACTTATCCCTAAAAAATAAAGTAAAAATGTATACATTAGTTATAGTTACTAAATAAAATAGATACTGAATTTGATTTGTATGTAAGCAAACACTGAATCCAATAAGTAATGAAACCATTTTACTGTCTGACTCTTGACTGATCTCAGCACTTTTTGGGAAACCCCAGATAACCCAGTTTTCCACACAATGTGAGATAAGAAAGGAAATGAGGTCGGCAGTGATCCGGCAAACAATCAGAATTATAGTACTCCCAACTTGTGTTTTTGCCTCTTAAACTCAGGTGTAAACAATAAATCACTTGATGCGAGGACAAAAACCGAGCAACAACTCATTTTCCCCCGGCACTCTGGCTAATTGTCTTCAATTGTTGAGGTTTTGTGGGACTCAGCTCAACTCTTTGGCTTGAATACTGCAGGGAAATAGGAAAATAGGGAAATTAGAAAACAAAACAGCAGACGACGCGACGCGACGCAGGGACTCGACTGCATAATGCCTATGCAATTAAAAGCCAAGCTCTGTCAGGTCCTGGCCGGAAAGGAGGTGGGAAAGTGAAATGCAAAGTGAAACGCAAGAAGAAGCGAGAAACGAGAAATTGGGTCAACCTTACGAAAGAGGCGAGAACTGGAAATCAGTGTTGCCAGAAATTGATAGTCAAAATAATAGCTCAATTTCGAAAACTAGCTAAATTTTAAATTATTATGCCAAATATAAAAAGTATTCAGCCTGAAGGCCTCAGCTGCTCTGGCTACATTATTGTACTATAGAATTAATTGTAAGCTAAAATTAAAATAAATAAATAAATAAATAAATAAATAAATAAAAAGAATTAACTGCAACAGTCAAAATATGTAGTTTTAGTGTTTTTGTTTATTTTATTTGCTAATAATAGCTTTCAAATCCGCATCCTTTCCTTTATTGAAGTATTTGTCAACAGTTTAAATTAAATTTAAATATTTGGAGAGGGTAATTTATATTTTGAGTAATTTTGAATTCATATCTGTCAAATTTAAAAGAAAATTACATTATATCTTACAATTATACATATTAAAAAACATAACTTAAACTAGCTCTAACTATAAACACGCTAAAATGACAACACTGTTGAAAATTTGTGTGTGCTACTTAATTAATTAAAAGCCGTAGACAAGATCTAAGGGAAAACTTGTCCAGCGAGTGGAGGAAATTAGTAGTAAAAATTAAGAAGACACCAAGGGGACGACAACTTGAAGTTGGAGTGTCTGAGAGAATGGGATAAGCAACAACTCTCAGTGCTCTTTTGGGAGCTTAGCTTTGTGCTGTGGTTCACGCGGCGTATGAGTAATGAAATGGCCAACGCTTTTGACTGCTCACGCCGCGTGCTGACCACAAAAGCCGAAGCCAAGGCACAAAATGCGCTCTAGCATTTTCAATTAACATCAACTTTTTAGACGGTCAGTCGACGCTGACGTCGACGCTGACGCTGACGTCGACGTAGACGTAGACGCTGAAGCTGTCGACGACGTCATTAATTAGGAATGCTCTCGGCGCAGTCGCCTTTCAAGTGTCGGTCTGTCTCTCTGTCTGGGTGTCTGTCTGTCGGGCAGGTCCGCCTGGTCGCCAACGCTTTGTGTTGGCGTCGAGGCATAAAAACTTTTTTGTTGTAATGCGTTTTTGTGCAAATTGCAAATAAATTGCAAGCAGCCGCCGCAGACGAAGTCAAAGGCAAAATGTGCCGCCAAAGAAACATCAAACGAGGGCGTTGGCGGTTGGTGGGAGATTAGATATACTATAGGTACATATATATATGTATATACATATATCAACTGGGGGCAGCTGTTTGGGCTTAGATAACCAAATGTTTGATGCGCCTTCAATTTCATGCCACTTTGCATTTTAATTAAAAAAAGTATCTCTCTCTCTCTCTGTCTCTCTTTGCAGTTCAGGAATGCACCACAGACTCGGAGGAGCTGATGTATCACCAGGTGCGCGCTCCATCCTCCTGCAGTGCGCCGCCAGATTTGTTGCTGGTCAGCGAACGTGACAATAATATACAACTGAGATCGCCGGTGGTTAATATAATCACAACGCCACCGGGCAATGCCTCCACAGCAACCACAGGCAAACAGCAGCAGCAGCAGCAACAACAACAGCAGCAGCAGCAACAGCAGCAACTTCATCATCATCATGTGACCCGACATCATCAGCAGCAGCAGCAATTGCAACAGGACATGAGCAGCAGTGGCAGCCACAGCAAACACTTGCGCATCAGCAGCTCCAGTGGCAATGGCAAGCATGGCAAATATGTAAATATGCCTCAATCCCACCATCAACAACAGCAACAACAACAGCTGCAACTGGAGGAGGATGTGGTTGATGCTGCAGCTGCAATGCCAACACCACATGCAACACATCCACAACACTCGCGACATTTGCATCATCACAACAAGGAGGAGCGAATTCGCTTAGAGGTGAGTTCAACTATTGATTGAGTTACGAATATTGATGGCAATAAGTTTACTTGACGAAGTTTTTTAGTGTCTCAGTCTCAGTAAAAAATAAAGAGGGGAAGTACCACAAAATATATTTGATGGATACTTCAATTCAACTAAATAAAAAGCGAAACAGCTACAAGTTTCTATATTTAAAAACAAAGTCAAACATTACATTTAAATATATTTAATTTAAACTTGCTTTCAACATTTGAAATATATTTAAAATGCACTTTATTTTATTGATATGAAGGAAAAGAAAAGTGAAATGTATACTTAAACTCAAAAGAGATATGACATAAATTTTATATGTGCATATTTTATACAGCGAATTATATACAATAATCTATAAAGTTCCCTCGGTGACAATTAAATTTGTTATTATCATATTATTCTTACATTAGTTAGATATTATTTCTATATTTGATTGCTTTATTCTGTTTAGTTAATATGGACTTTATTCACGACTAAGAACAGTCGGCAAAGGGAAAAAAATATAAATAAAAATTATTTTAAAATTAATAATAAATTAAAATTAATATGGACTTAAATACCATTCATCAGTCAGGACAAATTATGTGATATATATAAAAACTAATAACAGAATTTGTCAGATTTATTTATACTAAACTTAATTGTTTGACTGAACTAATTATATTTTAATTTTTATTGCTTATGTCATGTGGGGCAAACTGATATATATATAAAGTTTTATTAAATTAATAAGCTTAAATTCTGGATGAAATGCAAAATAATTGTAGATTAAAGACAATGAATCAAAAGTAGAAGTGGAAAGTCTGTTGGAACAGTAATATTATGTATATGATGGAACTAATTCTCACTCCAAGTAAACCCAAGAGATTTGCGAAATATTTAATGCCTTACAAAGTATTAGAGAATCCAATCTGAAATGAAATAACAAAATTGATGAGCAACTCAATTACAAATAATGTCTAATAAAATGTATGGTTTATTTGTCTATAATAATTGTGCTCATCTTACAACATTTGCAGATACTCGAAGTCAGCAATATTATTTCTGATTTGTGAAACACATTTTCTAGCTTAACATTTGCTTATAAATTTTGCATTTGATTTTTTTTGTATGCGTAATTCTAATTCCTAATGGGGGGCCCCATATAAATTAAATGATGTTTTCTTTTCTATTTTTCATTTTCGAATTGACCCCCAGCCAGGTAGGGGTATTCATACTGTTGGTCAAGTTTAATCAACTGGCTGTTGTTATTGTAGTTGTTATTGTTGTTGTTGCTGTTGTTGTTTCAGCACCACCATCGCCATATTTCATGACCCACTGGGCAGCGGCACATAAACTCAACTTTTAAATGTGCGTTTAATTAAATTTTCAATGGCTCGTGATACAAACAAAAACAACAAGAAAGGAAAGAAAAGAGAGAGACAATGAAAATATTTCATTAACGCAATGTTGCCGGCAATTTTCAATTACCACCCACTGTAACAGACATTCCCTTGTCTTTAGCCAAAAAAAAATATCAAAACATTAAAATTCAATAAAACCCATTAAAAATCACACACACACACACACACATACAAACAGAGAGTGAGAGGGAGAGAGCAATAAGAACAAACTCGAAGCGAAAGCACTTAAAGGCAATTAAAAATCTTCAAGCCAAGTAGCAAGAAATAGAAATTATATTTATTCCCCTTTTGCAACGGCAAGTGGGAATACTCAAGTGGGAGTTGATGCCAATGCTCGATTGTGGTGCTGGCCTGGGTGGTTGTATCTGGCACCACTTTATCAATGGCAATGTTTTTGGTATTGTTTTTGCTTTGTTTCCTCTGCAGTTTCAGTTTCGCAGCGTGCGAGAAATTAAATATTTAGTCAAATTATGGCCACAATTTTCGACTCTACTTCCAGCCATTAATTGTTGTTATTCTTGTTTCTTTGTAATTGTTGTTTTTGTGGCAATGCACACACACACACACAGATACTCTCAATCACACACACACACACACACACACACACAGAGGAAATTCCGCGGTGGAGCAACAAAAAGTGTTGCATACTTTTGTGCTAGGCATTAAATTGTATAAGAGCGAGAAGGAAAGAGAGAGAGAGAGAGCGGTAGCTTTCCTGCAGCAGATTTTACTGCATTTTTTATGAACTTTTAAAAAAGAAGTTAAATATTGCACTTTATTAGCATTTTTTCGCACTTTTCGTGGCACTTTATCCACAGCTGGCAATATTTGGGAGAAGTTTTATAGTTTAAAGTTTTCGATCCTGCTTCCAAAAAGAGTTCGCACCGAACTAGTTCAATTCATAGTTTATATTATTAAAATGTATTATAACAAGAAATATGTAAGCAAAACATCTTTCATTTACATTATGATTTATACTGGTTTATGAGATAATCTAATAAATATTGAATTTAATATGAAATTTCAAATATTTCCATAACTTAAATATCTGTGTTGCAAGTTCACTGAAGAACCAATATTTGCCAAGCCTTGCCGTACTATTTTTCTCTATTTAAGTTCATACATTTATCGTGTTCATTTGAATATTGAATATCGATATAATTCTAATCTGCTGCTGTGCATCACTAAGGAGGAGTTGTTCTCGAAAGTTTTAGCACGCAGCAACACATTAAAATAAATTTTCTGTAAATTTTCCTTTTTTTTTGGTCAATTTTGTCAATTCTTGATTTGTTTCTTTATAATTAAAGACATTTAAACAGAGTTGCATATTCTATTTTTGTGTTGTTTCATTATATTCTGACCAGGTCAGAACATTTTTATTTTAATTGATTTGCGTGCTAAAAAGTATTGCGCAGTACACACATACATACAACGTCTGATGAAATAGTTGTGTGTGGTGAATTCGAAGAAAAATTAGATGGAACTGCGCAATAAGAAGCGGCTTTTTGGTGCTGGTGAGATGTCCGGATCTTCGACACCAAAGAAGTCTGACGAGATGGAGTCAGACAGTGACCAGGAGTCTGACAAAAGCCAAACAATTGTGACCAGAGGAAAAGAAGACGTCAATACGATCTTACTACAGCGTATGATTGAGCAGATGTCGGCAATGTCTACTCAAAATACAGCAATGTCTGCACAAAATGAGGCATTAGTTGTACAAATGGCGAACGTAACAAAGGATTTGTCTTCTCGCATGAGCAATCTTGAGCGATTGGTTGCTTTGAATCCAATAAGTGCATCAGGCGAAGCCACACAGGGTGGCACTGGTGTTTCTGCACACGGCAGTGACTTACATGGATTGCCAATCGGCGATGCCGTACAGGATGGCACAAGTTTTGCTTCATGCAACAATGAGATACAGGACGGATCTGGTACAGCCACACAGGGTGGTTCTGGTGTTACTGCACAAGACAGTAAAGTTGCTGAGCTTCAAACTGGTACGGCCACACAGGGTGGCACTGGCGTTTCTGCACAGGGCAGTGACGCAGCAGAATGCATTGCTACACAATGCAGTGGTGCAATCATGCAACACACAAATAGCTTAGCCACACATGGTGGCAGTCGCATTGTTGCATTTGACACTGGCATTGATGCAGCCACGCAAGGTGGCTCTGGCGCTGCAAATCATCGTGGTGGCACAGAAGACTCACACTGGAAAGCCCCACAGTGTGGCACAGGCGCCGCTAAGCATAGCGGCGATACTCAAGGCGCTTATGGAGGCGGCACATTTGGCGGCCACACAGGGTGGCACACGTTCTGCTCATCATGGAGGAGACATTCAAGGCGCTTACGGAAGCGCACACTGGACGGCCACTCAGAGCGGCTACGGTGCTGCTTATCAGAGCGGCAATATACAAGTGGGCTATGGTGGCACACCCTGGACGGCCTCACAGAGAGGCTATGGCGAAGATAGAAGCTATGGCAGAAGAATGACAATGGACGCTAATAGAGGCTTGACTAGCGCAGATGATTTAAGCTCTGGACAAAACGGTATGTATGGGCTTGATGGGAATTATGGTGCGGCAAGGTTTGATTTGGCACAAGGTAGGCAACCACGTAAATTGATAGATCTGCCACTATTTGGTGGAAATGCAAAAGATTGGCCTGTATTTTCCACAATGTTTTCTGAGTCCACTGCTGCTTACAAGTACACAAATTTGGAGAATCTATTAAGGCTTCAGAAGAGTCTTAAGGGAACTGCTAGAGATGAGGTTGAGGCTTTGTTGATCAACCCTGTTAATGTATGTCACATAATGGATAGGCTGCAGTTTCGGTATGGACGCCCGGAACACTTTTGATAAAATCGCAGATGGATATGGTCAACGATCTACCGAGCATTCCGGAGAATAACCTGGAAAAATTGGTACCGTTTGCCTCAAAAATTGAAAATTTGGTCATTTATTTACGGTCAGCTAATGCTTCTCAGTATTTGCTCAACCCTGCAATGCTGGATCAGCTGGTTGGGAAATTGCCATTGACAAAGCGTATGTTGTGGAACGAGTATGCCGCAAGTGTCTTACCTTTTCCAGATTTGAGTCATTTAAGCATTTGGCTAAATAGTGTAAGCCAGAGCATTGCAAGGGCAACGTTGATGGCGCCTAAGCAACAACCAACAAAAGGTGAGCAGCGTGCTCAGCAAAGGTCGGTAATGCAGACTACAGAGGTGGCTCCTTATCAAAAGAGCGCTAAAGATGGGTGCTACAAATGCAAAGGTGACCATAAGTTGGTTAAATGCGAGAAATATATAAAAGCAGCTGTAAAAGACAAATGGAACACAGTAAAAGAACTTGGCGTGTGCTATAGCTGTTTACATCGAGGTCACAGCATGAAAGATTGCAAGTTCAAACGCACATGCGGTTTGAATGAATGCGACAAGATGCATCACAGATCGTTGCATATGGATCAAGTCAAGACTACTGATGAGAAAGGCGTAATAGAGACTACAGCTACAGTAACCGGAGTCAAATCGAGCATGTCCAAAATACTGTTTAAAGTAGTTCCAATAGAGTTAATGGGTCCAAACAAGAGGATAATCGAAACATTTGCTTTTATAGATGAAGGTTCTTCTGTTACATTGATGAACACAGATTTGGCACACGAGCTAGGTGTCAACAACGACAAGACAAAGCTCACTCTGAATTGGATCGGAAAACAAGCTATGGACGTAGACTCGATGAGGTACAAGTTGAAAGTCCGCGCACAGGATAGTAACAACAAATGGCTGTATTTGAATGGAAACACGGTTCCTGAACTTCAACTACCGCTGCAGACGCTTGATATGCAGGAGTTGGAGAGCAAGTTCAAGAAGTTAAAAAATATACCAATTAAAGGGTATATAAATGGTCTGCCAAAGCTTCTGGTTGGAGTAGATAACTGTCAACTTATACATGCTATGAAGAGCGTTCCACTGGACAGCAATTTGGTTGCAGCAAAAACTGAACTGGGATGGTATGTCTACGGTTTGACAAAAGGGCAGCCACAAGTGTCATCAATTTGTACAGCCGTTCTTCACACAATTGGTACGAAGACGGAGTTTGAAATGGACATGCAGAAGATGATGACCGATTATTTTACCACAGAAGGTTTCGGCGTTAAGGCAACAGGAAAACCTTTGGAATCTGCAGCTGTAACCAGAGCTAGAAATATATTACAGAATACGACAAAACAGTTGGATGGAGCATACGAAACAGGATTGCTATGGGCTGAGGATAATGTAAACCTACCTGATAGCTACAGTATGGCTCTACACAGGCTATACGGAGTCGAAAACAAAATGCGTAAGATAAACAAGATGGATGAGTATAACCGAGCTATGATGGACTTTGTGGAGAAAGGATATGCTGTTAAGCTCTCTAAGGAAGAGGCAGAAGCTATACATCCTCACACATGGTATTTGCCGCATTTTGGAGTGCACAATATCAACAAGCCAAAAAAGATGCGGTTGGTATTTGATGCAGCAGCAGCAATAAATGGCGTCTCCCTAAATTCAAAACTTCTGAAAGGCCCAGATGAAAACCCACCATTGACGAAGATTTTGTTTCAGTTCCGTCAAGGAAAGATTGCTGTATGCGCCGACATAAAGGAGATGTTTTTGCAGGTGCGCGTCAGGGAACCTGATCAGCATGCTCTAAGATTTTTATGGAGACATGGAAAACCGGAAGAGGCAGTGACTGTCTACAAAATGACAGTTATGATATTTGGAGCAGCTTGTTCTCCATGTTGTGCGCAATACGTGAAGAATATCAATGCGCAAAATGCCACAAATCACAAGGAAGCTGTCATAGATGCCATTGAGACAAAGCACTACGTGGATGACTTTGTAGCTAGTTTTAATTCTGAGAGCGAAGCTTATGACATCAGCAATGAGGTGAAAACAGTACACAAGATAGCTAATTTTGAGCTGAGAGGATTTGTATCAAACTCTATGGAGGTTCAAAATAGGCTTAATAGCACATCTTGCGAGGCTCCAAATGCTACGGTAAAAATGGATAGCGAGAAGATCGACAAGATCCTGGGAATGCATTGGGATAGCAGCAACGATAACTTTATATTTGATCTACAGTTGAACCGCGTCGATAAGGATATTGTAAGAGCCGCAAGATGCCCAACAAAGCGTGAATTGCTCAGTCTGGTTATGTCTGTGTATGACCCGTTTGGAATGCTAGCAGACTTAATGGTACATGGAAAGATTTTAGTCCAAGATGTATGGCGCTCAGGAATACACTGGAATGATATGATACCTGATCCTTTGTTCGAGCGATTTAAGCAATGGGTTAGTCAATTGGAATTTGTTAAGGATTTTAAGATGAACAGATGCTATTCCATGAATTTCTTTGATCAAGATACCTATATTGAACTACATGTGTTTGTAGATGCCAGCGAATTGGCATTTGCTGCGGTAGCTTATTGGCGGATTATGAATAATGGCTTGATTAATACAATATTTGTTGCAGGCAAAACAAAATGTGCTCCATTAAAGATGCTATCAGTACCGCGGCTCGAACTTCAGGCAGCAGTATTGGGCACTCGATTACGGAACTCAATTCTGGCTTGTCATGACATAAAGGTACAAAGCACAACATTTTGGTCCGATTCCATGACAGTTATTTCGTGGATTCGGTCAGATCATCGACAGTATAAGCCATTTGTAGCCCACCGCATAAGCGAAATTCTGGAATCAACTGACGAGTGTGATTGGAGATGGGTACCCACTGACTTAAATGCTGCCGATAAAGCCACAAAAGCACCCAAAGGTATGATGTATACAGCTGGAAACGTGTGGACAAAGGGACCGGAGTTTCTGAAACAGGATATGGTTTTTTGGCCTCCCTCAAGGATAGAAGGCAATTTAATTGACGACACATCGGAGCGAAAGAAAATAATTCTGACGGTTCTACAGGATTCCCTGGTCGATATGAATCGATATTCAAACTATTTGTTTTTGAAACGCACAATGGCGTGGATAATACGATTTATAAGGCGTCTTCGTCACCAGAACGCAGCAGATAATCATGGAGAGCTAACATCCAGCGAATTACGGTGGGCGGAAATCGCGCTATGCAAGATGGCGCAGAGTCAAGCATACAACCAGGAGTTGATGGACCTGAAAGAAAATGGAACTGTCATGAAAAACAGCTCATTATATTCCTTGTGCCCAGCAATATCTTCTGATCGCATTCTAGTAGTTGGTGGAAGGATTGATAATGCAGCTGCATTACCACAATCAGCTCGGCGGCCAATAATCATGCCTAAAGGACATCCCTTGACTAATTTGATAGTTAAATGGTATCACGAGGTTTACCATCATCAAAATGAGGAACTAATTGTCAACGAAATTAGACGAAAATTTTGGATTGTACATCTGCGCAAAGCTGTGAAGAGAGCTAAAGCAGTTTGTCAACGGTGCAAAAATGAGAGAGCTGTTCCAATACCGGCACAGATGGGGCAGTTACCTATGGATAGAGTAACACCGTATCAGCGTCCATTCTCGTACACAGGACTGGACTATTTTGGACCAATCATGGTCACGATTGGCCGACGACATGAAAAGAGATGGGTTGCTTTGTTTACATGCCTTACAATAAGAGCAATGCACCTTGAACTAGCAGCAGATTTGTCCACAGATGCATGCATACTTTGCATCCGCAATTTTGTAAATCGGCGAGGTGTTCCAGTGAAAATCAGGTCGGATATGGGCACGAATTTTGTTGGCACCGATAATGTATTGAAGAAAACCAAGGATCTGTTTGATTGGGATGCCATAAAATCGGAGACAGCAAACAGAGGCATCCATTGGGAATTTAATTGTCCATCGAACCCGAGCTCAGGTGGATGCTGGGAGCGCTTGGTGAGATCAACAAAACGGGTCTTAGCTGTCACCCTTAAAGAGCAAGCTCCTCAAGTGGAGACACTAAGAAGCTTACTGATAGAAGCCGAAAATATTGTTAACAGCAGGCCGTTAACACATGTACCAGTCAACATAGATGATCCAGAGCCGTTGACTCCAAATCATTTTTTGCTTGGCACAACAAATTCGACACAAACCCCTGGAGATGGTGGCAATTTTTGTTTTAATAAACAGTACCGTATTGCCAAACAGCTTAAGGACAACCTATGGCGACGTTGGATAAGAGAATACTTGCCAACACTAACCAGACGCACTAAATGGTTTGCTCGATCAAAGCCAATTTGCGTTGGTGATGTTGTCATAATTTGTGATGATAATCAACCGCGTGGCAACTGGAAGAAAGGAATCATCATTAAAACAATACCAGCAAAAGATGGGCAGATTCGAATCGCCGAGATACAGACACCATCTGGAGTACTGAATCGTCCTGTATCAAAGCTAGCAGTGCTGGATGTGTTGGGTAAAACTCCCGAGTAGTTTTACGGTGGGCGGGATGTTGCAAGTTCACTGAAGAACCAATATTTGCCAAGCCTTGCCGTACTATTTTTCTCTATTTAAGTTCATACATTTATCGTGTTCATTTGAATATTGAATATCGATATAATTCTAATCTGCTGCTGTGCATCACTAAGGAGGAGTTGTTCTCGAAAGTTTTAGCACGCAGCAACACATTAAAATAAATTTTCTGTAAATTTTCCTTTTTTTTTGGTCAATTTTGTCAATTCTTGATTTGTTTCTTTATAATTAAAGACATTTAAACAGAGTTGCATATTCTATTTTTGTGTTGTTTCATTATATTCTGACCAGGTCAGAACAATCTGTATAAATTTATGTCGAATTTAAAAATATAATCACATATTGGGAAGAATAGTATTTAATGCTGATAATCTCACGTTTGCTATCTAAATATACATTTTTTTTTTATACATTTTATCAGATTTTCAACATTATTTGTAATGTACATTTGTTAAGATTTTAAAAATATGCAAATTTACATTTAAAAATAAATTAAAAACCTTTCATGAATATTTTATTTATTAAATTAACAAAAATAATATTTCCTAGATTAATTGATTACCATTAAACATATACCAAATTTATGTTGATTAAAATGGAATAAGATCAATATTATTTGATTAAAATTATGTATTGTTGATTTAAAGCGATTGCAAACATTGTTAAATTTGATTTTACTCAAAACTCAATTTTGTCTCTCACTTTTTCTCTCTTCGAATAGGAATTCACCTGCGATGTTTCGGTTGAGGGAGGAAAATCGTCACAGCCGCTGCAATTCTCATTCACATTCTATGATTTGGATGGGCATCATGGCAAAATAACAAAGGACGACATTGTGGGCATTGTGTATACCATATACGAGTCCATTGGCAAGTCCGTGGTGGTGCCCCACTGTGGCAGCAAGACAATTAACGTGCGCCTCACCGTCAGTCCCGAAGGCAAATCGAAATCGCAGGCAGTCGCGGCTGCCGCAGCGGCAGCATCCACATGCAACAACAACAGCAACAGCAACAACAGCAACAACAATAGCAGCAGCAAAGTGAAGAAGCTGCCCACGGGAATGGCGGCCATGTCAAAAACAGTGAATGGCGTTGCACTAACGACATCCGGCGGCGCACGCCGCCAGCATCGCCATCGACCACGCAAACTGATTAAGTCCGATGACGAGGACGATGACAGCAATAGTGACAAGGAGAAGGAGATGGCAGCAGCAGCAGCAACAGCAGCAATCCATATGGAGCCCAGTGGTAGTGGCAAGCAGGCAAAGACCAGATACCAGAAGAACAATGCCAAATTGGAGCAGTGCTGCAACGGACAACAACAACAGCAACAACAACTGCCGGAGCAACACACGCCGGACAATGCTCACAATACCTATGAGAATATGTTGAATCTCAAATGCTGCAGCGGTGCCAACAAGGAAACAACTGACACGGTCGACTGTTCACATCCACATCCACATCCACATCAACATTCACAACGAACGCGTCACCAGCACCACAGTCAGGATGTGTACATGAAACAGGCCACCCAACGGGTCAAAATGCTGAGAAGGGCTCGAAAACAAAAGGTAGGCATAAGCTACAAATTCATCCGATCCCAATCTCAATCTCGATTCCAATCCCAATCCTAATTGCACTTACAAAAGCTAAGCTCAAAACAAAACTTTACTTTTTAGACGAGAAAGAAGGAACCATTTCAATAGTATTTCTATATTGCAATAGATCTATAGATTCTATATAAAATAAAGTAACTTTGCAAGGAAAAGCTCTAAACTGATCTAAGAAGATCTTTCCCATGTTTTCAATGTCAATTGAAGAGATATTTGAACATGAAATGCATAGAAATTAAAGTCAAATTATAAAATATCTCTTTAATAAAATTTAAGTGGATGTTTTTTTAAATTTTTAACAAATAGAAACTCAGAATTATGTTCAAATCATATTTTAGACCATGTTTTTTGACACTAGATGTCGTTTAATTATAAAAAATTAGTACAATGATTTTCGACAATTAAAAAATAAATCAAAGTTCAGAAAATTCAAGATCCAAGAGACGTTTCATACAGATGTTTGTTTAAAATGATCCCAAAATCTGAAAAACTACACGAATAAAAGTAAAAATTTACAAATTTGAGCAGGAATTTTGGAAAATGTATAATAAAAAGCACATACCATTGTCTCGAATAAGTTAATCAATTTGTAATATAAGTATCCTTACAATTAGTCGCCATTTTATTCGAATATTAATTTTGAGTTTGGTTTTTGATTTGTGCATGAATTTGAAATGTCGCCTCTTGTTAATTTCCTTATTTATAATTTATTTGTATTGTTCTTTTCGTTTTTGGTTGACTTGCTCATTACGCATGATTGATTGATTGATTGATTGATTGATTGATTGCATCACTCCGTACATCTCACTCCGCACTCCGCGTTCATCCTCGCAGTATCAGGATCATTGCCTTGAAACGCGTCAACGTAGCCTCTCTGTGGGGAACGATTCTTGCTGGCAGAATCGCCATCTGCAACAACAACAACAACAGCAGCAGCAGCAGTTGCAACCACAACAACAGCAGCAATTGGGACAGAAGAGCAACTCATCATCGCCACCTTTGGGCGATGTAATGCTCGATGGCGTCCAGTTGCGTCAGCCACGCCCACAATCTCTGCTCGCCCAGCAGCAGCGCAAATCCGCCGAGTGCTGGAAGTCGGCGTTAAATCGGAACGATTTAATTAGCATCATCAGGGAGAGCATGGAAAAGAATCGCCTGTGTTTTCAGCTGAATGGGTAAGGAAAACAGAACTCGACTCAAATCAAATCAACGCCTGGGGAAGCAGCACAAACAAATGATAATGAGTGGAAATGTTGAGGAAAAACAATGAGAAATTTAAGCACGATTAGATGATGAGAAGTCGCCGCTTAAAGTTTAAATATATTATATGTTGTTGATAAAATTAGATAGATTTTTTTAATAAATTCCACTTAAAATCGTTGGGTTACTGCTGCCCCCAAAAAAAAAAAAACCCGCGTCCACTCATCCACTCACAATTTAATTGAGGCTATGTTTCATTATTATTTTTAATGCTTTTTGAGTTTTAATGGCGACCAACAATATTCCCAAGAAATGCTTTCTAAAAACCTCCACGCTAATTGTAACCATTTGTTTTGTTTTTATAGAAAACCCCAAGCCAATGTGAGTCCCATACGGCAACCGGCAGCACAACAACAACAACCACAACAACAGCAACAGCAACGCCAACGTTGCAATACAGGATCGAAAATCCCGACACTAATTGCGAACCACAGTCCACAGTCCGGTCAGTCGCCGCTCAGCTGCAGTCCGCCCACGCAATCGCCCACGCAGCCCATCAACAACATCGAAGTCGGACACGATACGGCCAACAGCAACAGCCTCTACCATCCGCAGCCCCATATACCCATCTACCATCAACAGCTGGCCATTAATCCGGCCGTGGTGGCCGCCCAGCATAGCCACAACAGCGCCCACAACAAGCTGAATCTCTGTGGCTACGATTCCTTTTTGCATGCCACCATTTGTGGCGGAGGTGCCGCCCACTCGCCGCCAGCAACTCCGAGCAATGTGGCCACCGTTCAGCCCATACCCAAAAAGACAAACAGTCACAACAAGACCCAGGGCTATCAGCGTCTGGAGCAACAGCAGCAGCAACAGCAGCAACAGCAGCAACAGCAGCGAGGCAGCAAGGATTACAAGAACTATGGCAATCTCATCTATGCCAAGTTGAGTGAGCAGCTGCAGCAGAAGGAGCGGGAGCAGCGTCGCCATCGTCACAAGCAGTCACAACAGCAACATCAGCAGCAACATCAGCAACAACAACAGCAACAATCGAAGCAGGAGCGAGAGGAACCACGTCCAGCAACGTCCAGTTCGAGTTCGGGAGGATCAAAGATCTATGGCGATGCCTTGGAGTGCGCACATCTGCTGGCCAGCGAGGAGGAGGAGTTGCTGCCAAGTCCATTGCACACGAGCACGCCCAGCAAGGTCGTCTCCACGGACACTCTGATCGACCTGAACGATGAGGTTGGCGAGGCTGTTGCCGAGGCTGTCACGGCCAAGGATGTGGAGGAACCTGCAGTGGCTGCTGATGGGGATCTGGATACGAGCGCCTCCAGCTCGATGATACATCGCTATGTGCACGAGCATATACATCATCATTATCATCACTTCAAGGAGCAGAAAGATGTCTAGACACTATATATGTATACATAAAACTACTCGTATAAATGTTGCTTATGTTTCTTATGATTAATGTAGCGCAATTTGTAATTTAATTAGCATAAACAACAAGAAAGAAAGCAAAAAACATAACAAAGAAAACTCAAACAAAATCCCAAGACGATATTATTTGTTGTTATGCGATGCGACTCAAAAACTAACCAGAGATGACAACTCTGGAAGAACTTACAGATAGCCCTATAACCCTAAGATATATAGTCTCCCTATATATTATACATAGCTAACGTTAAGATATTTGCGCCTTTGCCTTAGCAACATTTAATAGCAAACATTTAATAGCCATCGATTGCTTCGCTTTTGCTAAATCAGCCTAGCAACATATCATCGCTCTATATAGTATGTATGTGTATAAAACGAAAACGAAAACGAAAGCTAAACAAAAGATATTCTATTATTTAGTGCAAATTATTCACTGAAAACTAAACTAAACTAAATGCGAAATTTGTTGTCTATTATATGAAATTTTATGCGCCGCTTTTAAGTGTATAGAGAGCAACATTTGTCTATAAATATTATTATTATTATTATTATCATTATTACGTATAATTAAGTACAACTATTATCATTATTATTATTATTATTATTAATATGGAAACATGGCCTCCATTTAAGTTAACTATCATCATGTTTATTTATATACCAATTAAAATACTATTAATTTTAAAAGCAAACCAACAAGACACGCAACAATGCAACAAAAACCACAAATCATAGTTCAATTATTATTTCGCTTATTGTTTCTCGGTTTCTGTATTTTCTCATTTGAAACAAACTCGTTTCTTTCCATCAATCAAACAATCAATCAATTAACAAACAAGCACAACAACAAAATGCATTTAACTCTTATTTAAATAAAAAAGACTGATTTCCAATTAAACAATACATTAATTATCTGCGTATGAATAAATATATATATACATACATAAATATATATATAGAAAATTTATGAGAAATACTAAATAAATTATTGAATTGCAAAAATTAATAAAGCATCTTTTAATTTAATACAATGAATACATGAATGTTACGTTGTGAAGAAACAAATTTAGTCAATCCCGACTGATTGAGTTTTATATCGGACTATTTAGAATGAATGAATATAGAATATGTATTTAAATCAATTGTTTTCCCATTATGATTTACAATGAAAGAATTCCCAATTTTTTAAAACTTGAAATAATGATCTAAATCAAAATAATTTAAAGGGGAAGTAAGCATGGATTTAAACAGTAACTGAAACTTTGAACTGCCATAACTTTGTCAAAAGTCAATCAATTTCAATGCGCAATGTAAATTTGAGCATGATTTTACCTCTAAATTCGTTCTGCATTTAAATTTTGTTTATTTTCAATAATTCGAAAATTTCGAAATTTAAAGAAAATTTACAGTGTTACCCCTTATCATTTTTCTAAAAATTTCGAAATTTTAGAATTTTTAAAATGAACAAAATTTAAATGCAGAACGAATTTAATGGTAAAATCATGCTCAAATTTACATTGCGCATGGATATTGATTGAGTTTTGACAAAGTTATGTCAGTTCGAAGTTATTAAAAGTCAGTAAAATCGAAATAATCGAAGTTTTCAAACCAAACAAACCATATAATAAATCGACATTACGCTGGACCATTCCAGTAACCAGTTAACAATATTTTCCAGGCTAATTAGAGTACTAAGTCTTTTTCCATGTAAAGCAATGAATAACGTTTCTTATTTTGGTCAACCGAAAATCTTAATTTTTTTTTGTGAACCGAAACCATACCGTTATTTTTAAATCGAAACTTACAAAAAACCGATAACCGTTACGAAACCGATTCTCCAAGATTTTGCATAACCGATAACCGAAACCTTAATTTGAGCATAACCGAAACTATAACTGAAACCGATATTCGTTTCGGCTTTAATCCCTGGAAGTAAGTTTTCGGATAGAAAGTTTAATATAAATTAAGAATATCACATCTACATAAAAACATAGCTACATTTTCATAAAGACAATTTCGCAGGAAATAAGTTGATTAGTAAAATAAGTTTTCAAAACATTATGATGAAATTTTCAGATTAAGATTATGGGCGATTAAATATATGTTTTCACTCAGGCCAACTAAAGCTAGCGGGTATCTAGACCAATGTGTAGAAAGATAGATTCCCTGAGAGCTGAGACGACATGAGAACAAATGTTTAGCCATAGGTTGTGCATTGTTCGTATCGTTTAAAATCTAATAATAAATCGTCGTGCGCCAAATGACAAGAGATGGAGACTGAGGTTGTGATCGAGGAGAAACAGAAACTAAGAGATCGTTCTGCCTGCAGAGACACAAAAGAAAATTACCTCACTCGAGAGACACAAAATTGTTTTATGCTCGGCATTCAGTGAATTTTCAGCCGTTGTGAGTTACGCAAACAGCCGGAGACAGTTGAAGTTTAACGTATAACGTACAGCTGGGAAGGATTAGGATGATGACTCCGCCAACAAGTTGCGCTCTGTGTCAGGCACGTGCCACGCAACTGTGTGCTGCATGCCGCAACGTGGTCTACTGCTGCCGGGAGCACCAGAAGGAGCACTGGAAACAGCACAAATGGGAATGCAAGTGCTACGAGGTGGGCACCAATGAATTACTGGGCAGGCATTTGCGTGCCACACGGGATATCCGAATGGGGGAGCAAATCTTAAGGGAGGCGCCTATAGTTATGGGTCCCAAGGTGGCATCTCCTCCAATTTGCCTGGGCTGCCACAGAAATCTGCTGGCACCGAAGAAGCGATCGGAAAACTTTCACAAATGCAGCTCCTGCAGTTGGCCAATGTGCAGCAGGGAGTGCGAGCAATCTCCATATCACCAGGAAGAGTGTCGTCTAATGGCCGCCAGCAACTTTCAGTCCAAGATCAACTATAATCCCGTGGAGCCGGAGCGCAAGGAGTCCGCCTACTGTGTCATCATGTTGCTGCGTTGCATGCAACTGAAAAAGTCCAATCCGGCGGCCTTTGCCCGTCTCAGCGAGCTCGAGGATCACCTCAAGGAGCGTCTGGAGACGCCACTCTACCAAGTGCTGCGTGCCAATCTCATCACCTTCATCAAAACTGTGCTCGGTCTGCGGGATTGGCCCGAGATGGAGATTCTACGCATTGCGGCGATTCTGGATACCAACGCCTTTGAAGTGAGACAGAACAGCGAGCGTAGGAAAGTACGAGCCTTATTTCCGAGCGGAGCAATGATCGCCCACGATTGTGTGCCCAACTTGCGACATCGATTCGATGACGACATGAACATTGTGTTCCTGGCCAAGCGGAATATTGCAAAGGGCGAAATACTGAGCATATCCTACACACAGGCTCTGAGGAGCACCATCCAACGGAGGCTGCATCTCAAGCAGGTCAAATGCTTCGATTGCACCTGTGCCAGGTGCTCAGATCCAACGGAACTGGACACCTTTGCCGGCTCACGCATGTGCGAGATGTGCAAGGTGGGAAAGGTGAGTCCCCTTATTTATAAGTATATTTATATTTATCCTATCTGAAAAATATATTCTCTTGGAAATCTTATCTCAGTTTATCTCAGTGAATCCTCTTCAAAACGCTGCTAACTGGAAATGCCAAATATGTAATATTGTCAAGTGTGCCAAGGAGGTGCTCACTCAAGATGCCAATCTGCAGCAGGAGATTGAAGCGTTGGACAAGACAACTCCTGATGCTTTTGAGGATTTCCTTTATCGCCATCGCGTGGAATTGCATGAGACAAATACTCACATATTACAGGCGAAATACGCACTGACTCAACTGTATGGAAATGCGCCAGGATTTTCAATGGAAGGTACGTTCAACTAATTAAATTGGTATTCGGGTGTGTTCAATAAATCTCTAGAGATTTTAAAAAAAATTTATATTAAAAGCAATAGTTCGAAAAGTCTCTTCACATTTATTATCTTAATTATTCTTAAATACATTTTTATTTATTTTTACATTTATTTATATTTCACCTCAAACTCCATAGAACTCAGTGAAAAGTCGCTCCAACGCAAAATGGATCTTTGCGAGGAATTGTTGCAACTTTCGAATCTCATCGATGGCGGTTGGAGCATATTTCGAGGCAATTTGTTAATTGACTTAGAAGATGTCGTTGTGATGCAGGCATTGCGCTCGGAAGATCCCACAGAGTGCGTGTTAAAACTTAAAAAAGCCGCCGAGTTGCTCAAGGAGATTGGAAACATTATGAAACATGAACCAGAGATGCAACAGTTGATAGCGGAGCGCCAACTGATTTTGGATTCAGCTTTGACGCGTTTTTCGATTACTGTCGATTAAGCATCATTTTCTAATTTAAACACTTACTACGCATATTTTTTTGGATATTTATTCTAAAGAAATATATCCAATGTAAATCACAACAATACGCGCCTTAATAGTATTCAAATTCCTTAAGGTCGTTGGCAACGCGGTACCAGTAAGCTTGCGTATTGTGCTCGATCGACCCACCGCCACAATTCATCGTCGATAGTCTTTAGCTTATAAAAAATATCGAAATGTTAAGCGAGAAAGTTGTTGTTGAATAAAAACATGGCAGTGGCCTACGTGAGTATGGATTATCAGTTGACTAAATGCATTTTGAATAATTTGCAATAACATAAAATAATTAAATTATCGTTTTAATCTTAAAGTATTTCAAATTTGTAATTGCCCGCGTAAAGTGTTATGCGATACCTCATTGTAATCGATATGTAGTATAATATCGATAATTTAAGTATACGCTCTTTTGTTTTCACGTGTTGCACATGTTTTTTTTTGAGTTTATTTATTAAATAAAATAAAATGGATGTTGCAAATACAGAAAATCAGCCTGCTCTTGCTGACAGCAATGTGGAAAATAAGGAAGAGTCCGAGCAGCCCGTTGAAAGTATAGCAGGGAAGGAAGAGGCTGAAAAAGCCGGCAATGAGTTCGAGTACCTGGAACGCAATGAGTTTACATCGGAAATCTATAAAATCGAAGTGAAGAACTTGGGATACTTTGGCATTGGCGTAAGTACTCGCAGTTGTGGATCGCAGGCATATATTGGCATTCGCTTATCCTTTGTCTTTGCAGGAGTTTAAAAAGCTGCTGAAGAATACACTAAAGCTGGACATAACAAAAATCAAGTCTCCCACACGCAAGGAGTTTGCTTTCGTGTGTTTTCGTAGCCAGGAGGATCAGCAACGGGCTCTGGAAACGCTTAACGGCTACAAGTGGAAGGGAAAGGTACTGAAAGCTCTAGCAGCAAAAGCATCTGCAGATCCCTTGCACAAACGACGTGGAGAGGAGCAAACCGGCGAATCAAAACCGAAGCGTCAAAGAACCGCGTTGGAGGCCACTTGTCCCCTGTCTGAAATGCCCTACGAGAAACAGCTGGAACAGAAGACGGAGGAGATGTCGGCCCTGCTGAAGAAATACACCCAGGAGCTGCGCCGTCTCAATGCGGCCGCAAAGCCGCATCTGGACAAGTTTAAATTCAATGGCGTCCTGCCGTCGCCCACTGTTGATGGTTACCGCAATAAGAACGAGTTTACAGTGGGCAAAAATGCCGATGGCGAGATTATTGTCGGTTTCCGACTTGGCAGCTACAGCGATGGATCTGTTGAGGTGGCTGATGTGCAGCAGCTTCCACACTTGCCCGCGCAGGCGAAGTGGGCGGCACTCAGCTTTCAGCAGTTGGTGAGGCAGTCCAAGTTTCAGCCCTTCAATCCTGTGGGCAACTTGGGCCACTTTCGCCAAGTGATGGTGCGAACTTCCAGCGATACAGGTGAACTAATGTTAGTAGCTGGCATCTACTCTTCCAACTTGAGCGAAACGGAGCAGCTGGAGCTGCAACAGGAGCTGAAGAACTTCTACGAGCTGGCCGAACAGAATGCGACTTACAAATGCTCATCGCTTTACTATCAGGATGTGAAGCACCGGGAGGCGGGACAAACGATTAATCCCGTGACACATCTGTCGGGCAGCACACACATAACAGACACTATACAAGGACTACAGTTCCGCATCAGTCCTTTGGCTTTCTTTCAAATCAATACGGCTGGTGCAAGTGTCCTCTATCAGCAGGCCATTGACTTGGCTGCTCCCACACAGGACACCACCATGCTGGACATTTGCTGCGGGACTGGGACCATAGCCCTCGCCTTTGCCAAGCACTGTAAGCAAGTGCTGGGCGTTGAGATTGTCCCGGATGCCATTAAGGATGCGGAATATAATGCAGAAGCCAATGGGATCAAGAATTGTAAATTCTTTGCTGGCAATGCCGATGATTATATCAAGAGCATGGTGCGTGAAGCTCTGTACGGCCAGGAACCCGGCAAACCAGTTGATCTGATAGCTGTTGTGGATCCTCCACGTGCAGGACTGCGTAAGTTATATACAATCGATCCAAGAACTGCACTTTAAGCATTAGATTTATCTTGAGGAAAACGCTCTGAGCCACAACAGAGCCTAATTGCATTTACTTAAAGCAATTAAGCATGCTAAAAATGAAAATGAGCACAGAAGCAATGTGCAGTGTAGGAAAATAAATCAAAAGAGCATTTTCTTTGAGAGATTAATCTAATGCTTAAGTGTCACTTCAATTAAATTGTATTTAACCTTAATAGTATTATTCTCTTTTTGCATTTATCACAGATAATCGTTCCATTGCCGCCATACGCTCAGCGAGTGCTATAAAACGTCTGGTCTACGTTTCCTGCAATCCTAATAGTGCCAAGCGCAATTTTATTGAGCTAGCGAGGCCAGAGTCCAAGCAGTACAAGGGGGAGCCCTTCTATCCCAAGTCCGCGGTAGCTGTGGACATGTTTCCACATACATCGCATACGGAGCTGGTCATTCTATTTGAGCGTGAGTCGAAGACTACTTCAACTCCAACTGAGGCTGTTGCAAAGGAGACAGCGGCTGAGACTGAGCCTGAGACACCGATGGAAAGCAATGAAACTGTTGCAGCATCTACAACGTGACGCCTCTGGTATACTTATTCAAATAATATAGAACCGCATTGCATTATCGCTGATAATCACTTTATTAAAGGTCTCTCTCGTTATGCTCTCTCTCTCTCTGTGTCTCTTTGTTGATGCTTATCACGATGTTGTCATCCATCAGGGGCTCTTTGTCCGGCTGTGGCTACGATTTTCATTGTTTTAAATTGATTTAATTGTATTTACGTTGTTCCGGCGTCTGGTACGATACAACGACTTCCTATTTAGTAGATTTAGAACTTTGTTGAGCAACATTCTCAATTGTCATCAGTCCCTTACTGCCAGCCGTGCCGTGTGCGTGATAAGAACTGTTTGCTAAAGTGTTAAACATTCAGTGCGAAGAGTTGAAGGTCTTACAGAAGGATAAGTTTGTTGGCGACATCTAAAGTAGTTTCAAGTGTTAAAACCACGACGAGCCTCAGCAATTCTGACACGAGTATGTCCGAGCAGGTACGATTAATTTGAGTAAATAATTACTTAATATACTTAGTTATAAGAACTATAAAGCACCTTATCAGCGCAGTGTAATCCACTAAAACTTGAATAGAAACCACATTTTATTGTTTCTGATTTGAACGTTACAATTATATTTTTTAAATTATTTCATAATCTTAAATATAGAATACGATTTTATATCAAGTAGTTGGATTTGAAGAAGATGAATGATATCTTATCTATTATTCTCGTTTAACTACTTGAGGGCTATGTATAGACATATGTATCTAAATTATATTAAATATATCTAAAGGATTTTTTTCAACGAGTGGTGATATGGATAGAAGTTTAAAGGCTAGGAGCTTTGAAATTATATTTTTTAATATGAAATTGTAGTGTATAAATAATATCACTTGCAAAGTTTTAAATCAGCCATACTTTAATCTTTTAATATCACATCATCCTATTTATATTAGAGATTGCAAATAATAATGTAGGTATTACAATTGCATAATCCCTCAATGATTTGTTAACATTCTCACTATTTACGTGGCTTATCAAAGCTTTCAATATTGATATAAACAAATTCCAGTTGTAGTAATAAATTATATTACACCAAAATAACATGTAAACGTGCCTAAGAACATGTTTATCCATATGCAAAGAAATCGAAACGCGGGGACACGTACATCTGTATTTATATTCATAAATATGTGTGTATGTATAAAGATACATACTCTGGGAATTGTACTTTAGACCCGATGTTGGTTTTGTACGCATAGTGAAGTGAATTTCAAAACAAAAACAAATAAGAATGCGGCATGAAGATGAAGATAAAAATGATCGCAATTTACATTGAATCAAAACAAAAACGATCGAAAGCTGCGAGTGAAGAAAACAAAGCATCCGCAATGAAATGGGAACGGAACACAGAAACAACAATCATATGATATACATTTATATGCGCGTGGCAACATATGTATGCATGTATGTATGTAGAAACATACATAAGTATATGTATGTATATTTATATGATTACGATCGTTCTTTGCATAGAAGACAGACCTTGACCGGAGAGCTTTAAATTCAAAGCGATTTGCGCACGAAAAAGCTCTTGAGTCCAATAAGACGCTTATTGGCATTTGCTGCCTTATCAACTTCACGACTGTTATACGTAAACAAACAACAAGGAAAACAATGACCAAACAACCGACGAGAACCGGTTCAACAATGAGACGAGAGAGAGAGAGAAACACAGAGAGCGAAAGCTTTTGGATGCTCGCCAGCATCACGCAAAACTGACATTAGGGGCCTGGCAGCGTCGACGCCCCACAAACAAACTTTTCACGTGCACAGCGACGACGACGCGACGTCTGCACACGACCAACACGTTTTGTTTTGGATCAATGCGTGTCTCTCTCTCACACTCTCGCTCTCTGCCGACTGTAGGTGCAGCTGTTGTTGTCGTCTTGTTTGTTTCCGTTTGATTCGAGCTTTGGAGCAGCTACTTGTGCGTGTTTTCAACTACAAGCTTAAGCACAGAAAGCTGTATACAAATATTTGTGTATGTTTTTCAATACCCTATAAGTTTGCTTTTGAGGCTTAACTATAATCTGCGAATTGCTTGGTCCGATAACAACCGAGAATTGGATTGTATAGATTCTTTATAGCAGAATATACAGATTTTATTAACAATTAGTCGATTGATTTGACAAAATAGAAATTCCAATTTATGTTTAAATTCTTTAAAATAGTTAAACCGAATTATATTTTTGATTTTGTAATACATAAGGAAACAAGTTAAGCAAGTTTGCAAAATGTAATATGTGTTTTTCTATTATCAAATTATTTGATCATGAATATGTATTTCAGATTTTTGTTAATGAATATTGTAAATTGACATCTCATTATTAAGTAGAAACACTCTTCACTCCTTCCTTATCTCTTACCATATATTTATTCGCTTATCTGAATTATATTGGAGAGCATCATAAAGTCACCTCGGGAATACTATGTATTATACAGGTATACACGTTTTATTATCGTCTGTTTTTGTTTTTATTGTTGTTGTTGTTGCTGTTGTTGCTGTTGCTGGCAGAGGAGGCCAACAACATTTCAAAAAAGCCCGAGCAGCAACTGTACCCCCAAGCTGAAAACCAAAACAAATCGCCAACGTGAATGTCGTCGTCGCTGTAGCTACAAACACAAAGAAAACTGGCAGAAAAAGCTCCACGAGCTGTTTTCGATAAAAAGAAATCGTTTAAATTGCGCGCACAACAAAATCGCTTGGAACAGTTGCGACTGCAACGTCGGTGCGACGACGACGACGGAACGTCTAAAACGTCCTAGTTTCAATAATACTTAAAAGGATAAATAAACAAAAAAAGAAGTAGGCTGTTTAAAGAACTACATACTTAAAAAAAAAACAAAAAACAAGCCAACACAAAATGTTTGCTTAAAAAAGCAAAAAGTTACGCATACGCCGCGTGGTGCAAAAAATACAAAATATAGAAAATTTAACTGTGATAAACATACAATACAATACAATATAATTTCAATTTTTATACTGTGTTAATAACCTCACAGCAGCACATTAAATCACAAAAAATGTCGGTACCAATGCTATTAACTCCCTTGGAAACCCAGACGGCGGAAGAGCACAAAGAAAATGTAAATATGAATAATATTATTATGGTTATTATTATTATTTGCGTTTGAACCCTATTGAGGAATGTAATCGCAATCGCAATCGGAATCCTACGTAATGTGATTAAAGTGACGTCAAGTGTAATGTAAATTTTTCGACTTTGACTCTTTGGTTCATCTGAAGGTCGAAGCAGTTGTCATCCAACATTTGTATTTGCATTTGTTTTCCTCTTTTCTTTTTTCCCCAACACAATAAAATCAATAAAAAGAAGCATAGGAATGTGTCGATGTGAATGATTTCTTCAGCTCATTGTGAATTCTAAAGAAACAAATAGTTTCGCTTTAAGCAACATATGATATCATTTCAAATATAAACAGGAACTTGATAGGTCTCGTGGGTTGCTGACTCATTTTATTAATAACAAACTCATAAATAAATCCCATTGCTGTGGTTGCATGTTCTGCGAAAGCTTTAAGTATTGTGCCACATGTTGCAAGGCACTTTGTCACGTGCCCCTAGCCCAATTGTTCTTGCTCTCGAGTTGAAGTGCTTTCTGGGGAACTTCTGCTTCTCCTTCTCCTAACATCGATTAGATTGTGCTTTATTTAATTTACAAACTCAATATAAACAATTAATTGATAAATCACACTTGATGCTTATCACTGCCTGACAACTGTGATGCCAACAAAACATTACGATTTAAAGTTCAAACAATCAACGCCCCAAATTGCGAAAGCTTTTAGCATGAAATTTCCCAAAACAAAGAACATATGTATGAGCGATAAAGACCATCAAAAGCTTTCACTGCGAGAGCGAGAGAGAATGCGATGAGCTTTGCCAACACGTGCCAGAGAGTCAAAAAAATAATAGAGAGTAGGAAGGAATACAGACATGAAGTGTAATTAACATGAAAACAACAAGATTTCAACATATCGCAAATGCCAAAAGGAAAAGAATATAATCAAATAAAATAAAATAGAATTTTGGTTCTTTCTTCCCATGTTTTCGCATTCTTTTTTTTCGCTGTTGTAGATAAGATGGTGCCAAATATTATATATAAATTTTTTCATTCTTATTGTTGATTCGTTTGCAAGGCTGTGCTAATTGTGCCAAGAACGACACGGGCCCGACTAATTGATTGACGTAAGACAACCGAAAATACAGATCATGCGGAAAACTATACCTAACTATCTACTTATACATACATATGTACTACTTAGTTCGATCCTCTCATTCTCTATATTTTGGTATAGAAATGCGAAATTCTCATACTATAAGAGCACGCGACTTTCCCCTAGACTCTCCCAGTCTTCTCATTTTGTTGTTTATCGTTAATCGCATTCGCTTTTCTTGGCCCGGTTCGAGCTCTTTGGTTACGTGGGCGTCCAGTTCTGGCCAACTGTAATATAAATTTTGATTGTGTTCGCCGTCAAATTGAAACAAAACAAATTCGCAACCACAACACGTGATAAATAATTGGTGCGAGGAAAACAAACTTGAAATTATTGTCGTTTTTATGGGTTCCGCAGCTACCAATTTGCATAAATTTTTGACATTGCGATTCTGTTGCCAGGGCACGTTATTTGGCAGCGGCAACAATAGTGGCAGTTGCATCATCAGCCGCTGTTTGCAGCAACAAGGTTTGCCCCACCGCACGCGTTTTCTCGCTCAGGTAAATCGCGCGCGTGTCGCTGCGCGTTTTAAAACGCGCGCGTGTTTTTAGCTGCTGCCAAAAATAATTGGAAATTAATGTAAATTAATTAATGTGATGATGGTAGAAAGCGTTACTGAAATTATTTTTTGAAAAGGTAGAAACTTAATCTCTCTTTTAGAATTTAAACAAACTTACATCGTAAACTATTTATATTATATAATTTTAGAATATAATAATAAGGAATATAGTAGCAACAAATTGACAGAATTTCAACAAACTTAAGACTGTAAACTTTACAATATTGGAATATTATAACAACTAGTTTTATCAGTAGAAACTTAAAATATTTCTCTTGGAATTTAAACAGTTTATAAAGGCTTCAATTTTCATTATTACCAATATAAGAATTTTATAATAATTGGTTTTAAGGATAGAAACTGATCATAGAATTTCAATAATTTGTATATTATTATAATAAGCAGTTTGTTTTGCATAAATAATTAGATTTTCGAAAACAAAAAACTGATTCGAAAAAATGTACGACAATCGAAACGCTTTCAATCCTTTGTTTAGCTTATAGATGAGCTGATACAAGCGTTATTTTGGTTGTATAAATAAATGTCTAATCTATAACCCGCTGATCTGAAGAGGGGGATAACACGTGATCATGTTGTCACTTGCGCCAAAGTCACGAGCTGTTTAAACAGCGAGCGCGATTAAAAACGCGCTTGATAAGCTACGATCTAATTTCTGTGAATAAAACTGAGTGCGAGTCTGAGGCGTTATCAGAAAGAGAGAGAGAGTGAGAGAGAGAGATAGAGAGAGATGGGGAAGAGGTCGTCTGGTTATTTGAGCCACTGTCGAAAGCTGGATGAAGTCAGTTGATGTGTGAATCTCAGAGCTATCACCATGTCTAGCTCTTGGCTAATCTTTGGCATTGCCGTCTCTTGTGTCTTACAGTGTGCCTCGTATGTGGAAGCGACTGCGATAAGTGCTGCCAACTACGGAACTGGCAATGAGCTGCTGGAGGCGTCTCCCTCAACTGCCTGCAAACCGACGTTGAGGCAGTTCAATGTGCGATTGCAGACATCTCTGGCCGCCGAGGAGCAACTGGGTCTCACTGGAGACGTCAAGGCACTGGGCGAGTGGCAACTGTCGCGCTGTGTGCCCCTGGATCGTCTGGATGAGCTCAGCTGGCAGACAACGGTTCGTCTGCAGTCGTGTCGTCAGATCGAGTATCGTTACTTTGTGTATGTGGAGGATGCGTCGGGTCACAAGCAGATTCGCCGTTGGGAAACGAACTTCAAGCCCCGCCTGCTGCTGCCCAGTCCCGAGCAGGAGTCCACCCAGTTGGATGCCTTTGGAGTTGCCAATCCGAATGATCCCACGGCCCAGGTGCATCGTGGCTGGTTGAATCATGAGGCCATTGTGCAGCTCAAGTTCAACGGCGAGAAGATGTTCCAGGTGCATGACATTGAGACCTTTGACCCGCAGCACGTGCAACTCAAGATTGTGCCCGTGGAGCAGTCAAGAGGACTCCATGTGGAGTACTCCAAGCAGCTGTACGGCCGGAGTCAACTCCAGATGCAGCCGGCACATGGTGTATCCTATACCAAAGGCGACATTGTCATCTTCCACATCACATTGCCGCTGGAACAGATGATGCTGCAGAGCTTCCGGCTCGAGTGCTACAGCCTGGAGCACGAACTACTGGGCAGTGCCACCTTGAGTGCCTCCCAGCTGACCGGCAGCGAGGGATTGCTCCAGCTGCACATTAAGTCGGTTAATCGGCCGGGGGAGACACTGGCCAGGTTGAGATTACCCTATGTGGTGGTGCAGCCCTATCAATACTCTCCGCTGGACTTTAAGAACACCTATGCCCACTACTGGCCAAGCAGCTGGCCCAATCTGGATGTGGGACATCGAGGCAATGGCAAGAGCTACATTGCCGAGGCGCCACAGGAGCGGGAGAACACGATCGCCTCCTTCCTGAGTGCCCATGCCCATCATGCGGACATGATAGAGCTGGACGTGCATCTGACGGCCGACGGTATTCCCGTGATCTATCACGACTTTGGGCTGCGCACTGCGCCGCCTGGAAAGCAGATCGAGAAACCCGATCAGCTGGAATATGTTCTCATCAAGGACATCAACTATGAGCTGCTCAAGCGGCTGCGCATCTTCTCAGTGATCAATGGCAAGGTGCTGGAGTATCCCTCCCACAATGCCGAGCCACACTTTGAGCATCGCATCTTCCCCAGACTCGTGGATGTGCTGCAGCAGCTGCCCAAATCCCTGGGCATTGATGTGGAGATCAAGTGGCCACAGCGTCGACAGGCAGGTGGCTCCGAGGCGGAACAGACCATAGATAAGAACTTCTTTGCGGATCGCGTGCTCCATGAGGTCATTCAATATGGCTGTGGTCGACCCCTGATCTTCTCCAGCTTCGATGCCGACATGTGCACCATGCTGCGCTTCAAGCAGAACATCTTCCCGGTGATGTTCCTCACCCAGGGCGAGACCAAGAAGTGGCAGCCCTTCAGTGATCTGCGTACTCGCAACTTTATGGCCGCCGTCAACAATGCCCAGGCCTTTGAGCTGGCCGGAACAGCTCCACATGCGGAGGATTTCCTGGGCGAGAATGCCGCCCAGATGCTGAAGCAGGCACGCGATCAGGGACAGATTGCCGTCATCTGGGGGGATGACTGCAACTCCAGGGAACGCGTCAAGTATTTCACACAGATCGGAGCGACCGCCACCTGCTACGATCGCAGTGATCTCAACATGCCCGAGTCCAAGCAGAGGGCCTTCTTCAATTCCAGCGCTCTGCTCGCCGAGTTCGAGGGTCAGTGCCGGATCTAGGGATCTAGGGGGATCAGAGGGTGACCAGAGGGTGACCAGAGGGTGACCAGAGGGGTGGGTAGACATAGGCATAGTCTAAATATATAAAGTTGTAGATGGTTTTGTTTCTGTCTGAAATGTAAATATGTGAAATGAAAGAAATACTATATTTTTGTAATAATGGGAAGAGTGCGAACTAAACCCAAGTCCAATTGATGCTATATAATTATATAATATAATGATTTAAGCTTGTAAATTGTTTTTATTTTTATTATATTTATTACAACTAAGCAAACCATTGTCAACCTGTTGAGGGCGAGCTCAGGGAGGGGAAGTGGGCATAGATATATGTACATGTAGACTAGAAACAAACTCCAGAGAAATCTATTTAATTGTTCTTTACAAACTATAAATACACATTGTTAACTACAATATTTCAATTTAAATTCGTATCTATGCTCAGTTCGACCGTTTAATAAACAATAATGCAAATCAAAAAAGATATTTTTGATACTAACAACAATTGTTTAAGTTGTTTCAGTATATGTATGTATAACTGGGGGATAAGTGGGGGGTTTTCTGCGGAAACGTTATAAAAGACACAGAGAAGAAAGCAACACAAATAGCTTGCTAATAACTTAAAACACAAATATACAAAAGAATACCTCTTCAAGCTTGTTAATGCTTCTACACAATAAATATAATATGGGATATACACTTGTGCAAGTACAGTTAAGCTTCTCTATAATGAACAAAAGCAGCAAATAAAATTAATACAAAAAAGATAATCAATTGTACCCAAAAGATGAACGAATTTGAAAAAAAACAAATAAAATGCAATGCAAATATAATTAAAAGACACAACGAATTTGAAAATAATAAAATAAAATGCAATTCAAATTTTATTAAAATACACAACAAGTTTTACAATTAAAATAAATTGAATCGTAAGTTCGTTAAATTTTAAATTAATTGCAATAATATTATGTTCATGAAAATAATGAAACAAAATAATATAGTAAAATAATAAAATTAGTCATAGTTGGTTAACAGGAACATTATGTTCGTAATAGAGAGGTTTAACTGTACCATAACAAAAACAATTACCAATAACTACACTTAAACAATATTCTTTTAAAATGAAATAAATTTATAAAATGAAAAATTCTTAAAGAAAATGTGTAAGAATTACATTAATAGAAAATTAAAAAAATTATAAATTTCTTTTCAAAATTTAAAAAATGCTAATAAATATTTGTCATTTACTAAGATTTCAACGAGAAATAAAGCTTAAATATTTTAAAAACAAATTTATAGCACGAAAAAAAATAAATGGTAATAATTTCTTTGACATATATTTAATTAAATTGTAAGTTTAATTGAAATGAAAAAATATGTATACAATATATTTACATAAACATTAAGATCGAAAAGGTGTTGCAGAGAGAGAGAGAGAGAGTGGGAGGGAGAGGCATAAAGAGAGAAAGAGAGAGAGAGAGTGAAGGAGAGAGAGAGAATATTTGATATGCCATTATTTAATAGAGTCTATCGAATTTTTAGAGCCATAGCAAAGCCGAGTCGAATAAAATAAGCCAAGTTGTCTACAGTTTAATGGTCTATGGTCAATTATGGATAGATGGGATCGTCTCATTTGCATTAAGATGATGATGAAGACAACATTGACAGCCTATCGACGCCTCAGGTCGAAATTGGATCTATTTTTGTGGTTGCTGTGTTGTGTATCATTCTTGGAATGCGATGCGGTCGCTGGTTGGAAATGTTTGTACAAAGAGTTTCCAGTGGACGCTCAAAGGGTGAATGAGTATTGATCTTGAGCCAGATATGCAAATTAACGTTTATGTTACAAGTGCTCCACAGATGAAGGGCACCTGGTGGATCTATGGCACCAATCCCGAGCCAACTGACAGATGCTTCTTTGAGGATTGTAAGTAAAGGTTTTCCGGTCAATTCTCACTCTGATTGATACCTGTTGCAGTGGATCTTTACTGGACACGCATTACCCAAACAGACTACGACAACTTTGCCGTGGAACTTCACTGCTCTCTGCCCTGGTTCCGTCATCAAATGGCAATTTATACACGCTCCGAGAATCCCAGCGAACAGGTAATCAACCAGGTGGAAAAGTATCTGAAAAGTGTGTGCCTATCTATCAAAGATTTCCATCTGGTCGATAAGCAAAGTTGTAGTAATCAATCTAAAGAGCCTATTCAGCGCTGGCATCTGTCCAAGTATATGCATCTCGATTATAATCCCTATTATGTGAAACCTCTGGTAATAGATGAAAATATCTGAGCGACTCTTTCAAACTTTCTTCGGCATCCGCGACATTAGCATATGAGCATGCCAATATTTCGGGGCCAACCTGATTAGCTCTTGCCGACTTATTAATCAGTATCGGAGAGGAAAAATTAACGCACACTGAGAGAAAGAAACGAAGGCCTAAAATATAGATTAATCTATACCCTAGGAAAAGATTTGTCTTGGGATTTTCATTGAATTTGTATTTATTATATTCCTTCTATATTGGAATATTTTCATTAAATCTAATTTAATCTAATTAATACTACTATTTAATCTTGTCGAAATTGATTTGTCAAGCTTTTCAAATTATATTTACGATAAAGATACAATTATATCTACTCTTGATCGAAAAGAACACATTTAAAAATAAAAGGGTCCTATGAGGGATGGAAATAATTACATAAATTTTATTTTATTTACAGTGGAAAACCACATAAATATGAATATCTGATATTATAATCTGTCCATCTATTTTTCTTAACATATATATTTAAATTTGTTAATTATAATCTAACTTTATCTTTTGGGTTTATTCTCAAGACCTTTCAAAGTCGGATATCGATTAGTAAATAGTAATAATCTCCAAGTTTTTCTCTCAGTGCAGTGCCAGCTGATTTTGGAGGCACAAAACTATGCTGAGCCATAAGAAATTCTTTCATTCGATCGTCTGTTAGTGCCGGGTTAAGAACTCACTCGAAGAAAGTAGACATCGGGTTCGGGTTCGGTTTCGGTTTCGAGATAGACTTCTTTCGCCCTCGTCTTCGCCTTCATCTTCGTCTTCGTCTTGTCGGTGTTTCGTTGGTAAAACAAGTTTCTTGATTTGGTGCGAGATGATGCTGCTGGTTGATCTGGACAACAAAGATGTATCGAGTGCTAAAATCAATTAGCATACTCTATAAGTTCGCTTTGTTCTTTCCATTGTTTTGCAAAGCGGCCGCCGATCCAACATCCAATACAATTCTGAATGAAACCTCTGTCTTCAGTTCCGCGCAGCTGCAGGCCTTTAAAGTCTTCGATGATGAACGACCCACTGAGATTACCGGACGCAGTTTTCTCTGTGTGCCCTTCTTTCGTGTCTTCAATGTGGAACTGCAGGCGGGAATTCATTTATCTCCGGATGAGGTAATCGCTGTCAGCGGGGATCATCATGCTCTTGGTGCCTGGAGCATTGCCAAGGCATTGCCGCTGCGTGCCCAGAACAAGCAGAGGAGCAAGTGGTTCCTCCGCCAATGGATCTGTGCCAGTCGGCGTGTCTACTATCGCTATCTCATCTACTCGCTGAATGCGGCAGGGGAGCGAGTGCTGCGTCGCTGGGAGGGGCAACAGGTGCCTCGCATGCTGCAGAACTATGAGATCTATCGCTCCCCGGGAGTGGACACCTTCGGCGAGGCATATCCCCGGTCCGTGGGCGGTGGCCATTGGTTGGAGCGGGGATGGCTGCTCCAGGAGTACGTCATTGAGTTGAAGTTCATCTGGCAGCAGCACTTGCAGATATCTCTCCCGGATCAGGTTGCTCTGGACAAGCTGAGACTCAAGTTGAAGCCCCTCAGTCTGTTGGACAATACGAGAATTGAGGTCTCTCGCTATGGCTACAATCGATCCTCGTTTCGGACACAGAGTCGTCAGGGCATCAGATACGTCGAAGGATCGATTGTCATCTTTCGCCTGAGTCAACCCCTGGATGTGGCCAATGCCTTTCGTCTGTCCATCTTCGAGCTGGATCGCACACAGTTTCCCCTGGGAGAGGTTTTCATACTGCCGGAGCAGCTGCGGGGAAGTCGCGGAATTCTCCAGCTACCAATCCAGCGTCAGGTCAGCCAGCAGGTCATAGGTCAACTCACATTGCCCTATTTGGTGGTGCATCCCATGCCCAATGCCCAGGCCATCAATCTCTGTGCGAGTTTCCAGCGATATTGGCCCAACAATTGGCCAACAATGGACGTGGGCAGTCGGGGATTGGGGGCCAGTTATCATCAGACGAGCACAAGTCTCGTGGAGAACACCATCGAGAGTTACCTGGCTGTGGTCAAGGCCAAGGGTGACATGGTGCAGCTGGATGTGCAGTTGACCAGGGATTATGTGCCCATCATTTGGCGTGGCTTTGGATTCTACACCTCCAACCGGGCAACCACTCAGCCCATTGTGGATCGATTTGATCTGCGCTATGTGCTCATCCGGCAGCTGAGTTATGCCGAGCTGAAGGCCAGTCGGGTCTTCATCCTGAATCGCTGGACACTCCAGGAATACACGCATCTCAATGTGCGCAATGTCAGCCAGTTGGAGCGACTCTTTCCCAGATTGTCCGAGGTGTACGATGTCCTGCCCAAGAGCTTGGGATTGATTGTGGAGATCAAGTGGCCACAACTGATGGCATCAGGTGTCCTGGAGTCCACTCAGACGCACAACAAGAACAACTATGTGGACAGGATTATAGAAACCACCGCCAGATATGGCTGCGGTCGTCCTCTGATCTTCTCCAGCTTTGATGCCGACATCTGCACTATGATGCGACTCAAGCAAACAGCTTTTCCAGTCATGTTCATGACCACGGGCAGAACGGACATTTGGGATGCCTATATGGATCTGAGAACTCAGAGCTTCCTCCAAGCAATCAACTTTGCCGAGAGCTCTGAGATTCTCGGAACAGCGCCGCATGTCCAGAACTTTCAGCACAATCCGCAGCTAATCGATGTTGGTTTAGATCTGTTGCAAGTCGTCTTCCTCTGGGGCAGCGATCTGCGCAATGTCCAGCTTCTGGAGCAGTTCCGGGCCTTCGACGTCACTGGTTTAATCTACGATCACATCGAGCGAGTTGGTCCAGCTCAATGGAAACGTGCTCCCTTCTTCCAAGCGCCACAGCTCCTGGAGGTCTTCGGTGGCCAATGTGTCGCCATTGGCAACTCGACAACGGTGCCAGGTGCTAAGCCAACCAAGCCAACAGTCTGGCCCAAAATGAGGTAGTCAATAATTAATTGCCAGTTCTCAGTTGTGAGTATAAAATAAAGCGTGGACTCTTTTAACTGATATTATTATTTAAATTAGAAAATGATCAATTTAATTAATTAAATAGTTAAATAATTAGTTACTTTTTGTTGTTTCTTATTTCTCTTTTGTTTTGTGTATCGGCGAATTTTATGTTTCGGATTTATAATTTCTATAAATTAAATTTCATTTTCAAAGCAAATTCAAGTTACAATTATTTTTAATAGCAAATTTATTGAATATCTGTAAATATTTTGTGTGTGTCTTGATAGCTGAAAAAAATGCTCTAATTTAGATTATTTTAAAAAACCTGATCGACCGGAAAGAATTTGGAATATTAATTGAAACGCGTTGACAAATTAAATGGTACTTAATTTAAGATTTAATGATATTAATTATTTTAATATTTTAATTTAATTTCCTGCAATTTAAAACGGGTCAAAAAATAAAGAGATGAATAGAGAAAAATAGAAATAGAAGAATGCAATTTTGAGCAAATTAATTTATATTACCTCTTATCAGATATACAATTCTAATTAATTTTGTATACAGTTCAGTTTAGAAAGTTTTTGAACGAAGAAATAGTTAATAACAGAAGATAACGATACTAACACAAATTTAATTACGAAGAAAGAGTGTCCAATTCTATAGAATAATAGTCCAGATTAAAAAATTTTACATCCGTCGTTAAGACTTAAGTTAATTTAAGTTAATTAGCGAAATTAACATTAATTTACATATAATAGAAATTAATGCTATCTAAATTAACGAATATTAAAATAATGAAATTATAGTTTAACAATAAATATAAATACGCTAATAAATGAATCAAAAATTAAGTAAGTTTTTAAGTAAGTTTTAAAACTCAATATAATTTTGATTGAATTTTAAAAAATAACGCTCGAATTTGTATTTAAAATTAAAACTAAGCCAGATTTAAAGATCGATCTCAATATGAAAAGCATGTTTAGAAAATGTTTATTAAATAAACTTTATTTATACAAGTGTTGTTGCTAATTTAATTTGTGCACATTATTTACCAGGTAGTCGTACTGCTCCATCTAATCCTCTAAACATAGACACCAAGCATGCATTCAAATGGAGCAAGCCGGAGACAGAGAGAGAGAGAGACAGAGAGAGACAGAGAGAGAGAGAATGCTCTTTTCTGTCTAGAAATTTGAGCAGTGGGATGCACTGTAGACCTCCATCAGTTCACCCGAGATGCAGGCACTTCCCACTCCCATGCCCATGGGTTCACAGACGCCAGGGACTTTGCTGGTTATCTCAATGGTGCATGCACCGTGTCCTCCATGTCCATGTCCATTTCCATGGTCATGCAGATGCTTGTGCTGTTGCCCAATCAATGGCAGATTTAAGAAGGATGCCTTGTTGTTGACCCTGGGCTTCTGGACAGGATCCTCGGCAAACTGCAGCCAGGGAGGTGGCAGTGAATGATGCGAACGTGTTGGATGCGGCAACTGTTCGACATTGTCATCCTGATCCACATCTAGAGGCAACTCAACGGTCTCGACATCCACATCATCATCCACATCCACTAGTGGAAACGGAGTATACTGCGTCTTGGCCTTATTGCTCGCCTGCTCATTGGCGGCGGCGCTAAGAAACTGAGGTGTCAGCTCCAAAGCGTTGGCAATCAGTAGTGTTGTAGCACAGCAGAGCAGGAACTGCAATGAGGCCATGCTAGTGTAGCTGCTGGGAGGAGAGATGATGCTGCTTCCGGTCTTAGTTGCTTCTTCTAATCTTTGCTGTGGTTTGTCTGCTGCTCGATGCAGGAATGTTGCTTGCCAGGCGAAGGATTTGAGCTTTTATAGCTCGTTGCATTGCTGCGATTGCTCCGAGTTAGCTAAACTGGACAGTCAATGAACCCCGGGCGCCAAGTTCTCAATTGAAATTGAAAAGAAGCCATTTAAGCAGACACGCACACATATGCATTATCACAATCATACAAAAGCCGTAATTAATTATGGTTGAGTATACGCCCCGTAAGCCGCCAGGCAACTACAATGACAACAACAACGACAACAACAACAATGACATGAACTCGGACTACTTGTGGTGCTTCTCGACAACGACAACGACAGCAGCTTGATGAGAAAATTGAAAATCTTTTCCGATGCCTTTTCCTTTTCCTATCTATTTGATTTCATTTGTGCCATTGCCATTGCCATTGCCAGTTTCACAGCTCGTGCCGTTTTCCTTTTGTATTTCCGGCAATTATTTTCGACGATGTGCCAATATTGCTAACGGCATCTATCATAGGAATGGGATGCAGAAGGAGGAGAATCAATGGTAGCTGAAGGAGGAGCAACAGCAGTTGTGTTAACGACTTCATAAGCATCGTTGGCATCGTTCTAATTTCCATTTGAATTCAATTTAAATGCATTCCCCCGAAATTTTACTACCAATAACAGCGGATGTGGTGTTGACGCCATTTTTAAAATGACGCATACGTGTGCGACGTGTTTATGGCAGCCGTCTTGGCCCAAATGACATGACAACCAGTCTAACAAGCCTAGTCAAAGTCAATAAACAGACATGCGAACAAGTCACAGACAAGCTAACAAGCTGACACATAGAATACTCCGTGAGTACAAGTAATTGCCAGGGATGGAGTGAAGTATAAATTATGAACTTCTATCATTTATTTACAATCTCATATTGTTTAATTTATTGTTTTATATTTTTTGAAATTGTTTATCATGTCATAAGATACCAGTTATTAAACTCTTCATTGAAAAACACACCAATTTTTTATACATATTTACTGAAAATTTACAATATTTAATTTACCTGAAAATGGGAAGTTCAGTATTAAATTAAATTGATTATATATTTACTAAAATTAACAATGTACTCTTAAGTCAATAATAATTCAGTCAAATATTACTAACATGTATTAGGTTAATTTAAATCGTTTATTGGATAAATTCAATCCATAAAATAATTCTATATTAAGTTAAAGTTCAGCCCATCCCTGGTAGACATCAGCAAAAAGCAATCTGTGCAGCATGAGGTGGGAGAAAGGGAGACTGTCTTGTCAGTATGTGAAGTGAATAGAAAAAAGCAAATTATGTTGCCCTTATCATAGATAATATAATTCGCTGATTCGTGGGAATTCAAGGATTGTTGAAGCTGCAAAAGACACGTGAAATTAATTTAAACGTTCTGATTTTGTGCACATCGATCGAATGCGAATGGCAAAGGACGAAAGAGAGATTCAATTTGATTATGGCACAGCACTTGAGGATAATGGATGGCATCGCTTTTGCCAGTTGGCCTAATGACAGTTAGCCAACGTTAAGCAGCTTAACCCTACTGCGGTTCAGCTTCATTTCCAGGCATCAGGCGGACTAATTAAACGCCTTTACCTGTGCCTCCAAATGCTCCTTTGGCCCACAGCTAATTAGAGCAGCTGTCACAGGCGAAGTAAAGTATCCAGCGCACAAATAATTCAATTAAATTGCTCACGAACAGCAGACACAAATGCACAACAACAAAATGAGACTAGAGAAGGGTAGCATTAGGGGAGAGACAGGAGAAAACGGTTGGTAATAAGACAAGCCGCAGAGAGGAACCACAAACCAATGTCTAATCCCTGAAAACCACCGTGTCGAAGTAAATGCCAAAGCAACTTAATGCAAATACGACCACATTCAACCAAATATCCGCAAATAACCGCAAATACCAACAACAAACTCAGTCTCAAACATTTTTTCTGTAAACTCTTAGCTCTTAGACATTTGTTTGAAAATTTCTTCTAAACTTGCTTTCTGTTCATTGAGAAAACTAAATAATTTAATTTCTGTCTAAGATTTATCGCATTTAATATTATGTTGCATTTAAAAATTGTTTGCATATTTCTAGATGTATGTCAAAAACTACTTCCTTTTTTTGTGAAGTGCTTGCTTTTTGTTAATAAATAAATGTATTAAAAATATTTATTTGGTTTGAAAATTTCGATTATTTTGATATTACTGATTTTTAATAAATTCGAACTGCGATAACTTTGTCAAATCTCAATCAATGCGCAATGTAAATTTGAGCATGATTTTAGTTTTAAATTCGTTCTGCATTTAAATTTTGTTCATTTTCAAAAATTGGAAAATTTCGAAATTTTTAGAAAAATGATAAGGGGTAACACTGTAAATTTTCTAAAAATTTCGAAATTTTTTGAATTTTGAAAATGAACAAAATTTAAATGCAGAACGAATTTAAAACTAAAATCATGCTCAAATTTACATTGCGCATGGAAATTGATTGGGTTTTGACAAAGTTATGGCAGTTCAAAGTTATCAACAAAAGGTTTAATAAAAATAATATAAATTTTATTGTTATTCAATTTTAAAATTGTTTAACCATTTTTAATATGACACAGATAAAGTTAATTTGCTTTCTGCTCATTTCTGTGCGACTGGTATTTTAGCTTTCTGTGCTATTTCTAATTTTAAACTTTTAACCCAACATTTTTTTTATTTGAGAAATAATAAATTTGTCAAGCATATTCAAAATTTCCATACTTACCTCTTTACATTTTTTAAATACTTACCCCTTTACATTTTTCAAAATAACAGGCGAACAGAAATCACCAGCATGTGAATATATAATGTATCTTTAATAATGATTGATGTTATTTAAAATGTAAATAGAAGCTTTTGTCTGATATCGCTAATTAAAATTAAAATAATAAAATTAATAAATAATTTTTGTAACTTCGAACTGCCATAACTGTGTCAAAACTTAATCAAATTCCATGCGTAATGTAATTTTGAGCATGATTTTACTTTTAGATTCGTTCTGCATTTAAATTTTGTTCATTTTGAAAAATTGAAAATTTCGAAATTTTTCGTAAAATGATAAGGGGTAACACTGTAAATTTTCTAAAAATTACGAAATTTTTTGATTTTTGAAAATGAACAAAATTTAAATGCAGAACGAATTTAGAAGTGAAATCATGCTCAAATTTACATTGCGCATGGAAATTGATTGGGTTTTGACAAAGATATGGCAGTTCGAAGTTATTAAAAATCAGTAAAATCAAAATAATCGAAATTTTCAAACCAAATAAACCAAATTTACATGAGGTCAAATTATAATAAAATCGATAATATGCTGGACCATTCCAGTAACCAGATAACATTATTTTCCAGGCCAATAAGAGCAGTAAGTCTTTTTTATGTAAAACAATTAATAACGCTTCTTATTTTGGTCCACAGGGAATGTCTTTAGCGGCATTAGGATATAATCAAACTCGGCCAGCATACAGGTGTGATATACAGTCACCAATGGACACGATGCATAACCATCATAGACATCAAGCAGGGGATTCCCCTCCAAAACGTCGATCATATTTCGGAACACTACCGACGACTGTGCAGCTGTAAAATAAAAATCAATTTTTAATATACTCAATTTTAATTAAATTAAAAAATCTCATTAATACTAGTATTTATTTATTATCGTAAAATGTTGTTAGTTTTCCACATCAGAAGATAAGCACAAAAGTTATATATCACTGTTATGTATATATCACCTTTAGACTAAAATAAGCAGAAATTTTAAAATTAATGGCCTTAAAAAAATTGAGTCGGTTAAAAGAAAAATAGGTCTTAAAAAAATAAAATTAAAATTTACTAAAATTTTTATTAAAAATAAATTAATATTAAATTCTAATTAAAAACTGAAACAAAAAAAGGTTAGGTCTGGGGTATAAAAAATAAATAAATGAAAACCCAAAAGATCAATGTGACAATTTAATAATTAGAAAAAAAGGCGTGAAAAAAAAACCATATTTTATCTTTATTCTTCATATATCAAAAAATAAGCATAGAAATTAGATACCAATGTTACTTCTTAAGGATATGATTTTAAGAATAAAATGAATTTGAAATCGAAATATTAAACTATTCTTCTTATTACGGAAAGGGCTTTATTTTCAGATGGGGAAGTAAAATTTCAGGAACTAAAAAAAAAATGTTAATTTGATGAAATGTTAATTGACAGAAAATGTTAATTGAGTGAAAATGTAAATTGAGTGAAATGTTAATTGAGTGAAAATGTTAATTGAGTGAAAATGTTAATTGAGTGAAATGTTAATTGAGTGAAAATGTTAATTGAGTGAAAATGTTAATTGAGTGAAAATGTTAATTGAGTGGAAATGTTAATTGAGTGAGAATGTTAATTGAGTGAGAATGTTCATTGAGTGAGAATGCTAAAATTGAGCGAAAAACATGACCTTGAAATTCTGCTGCTCAAATTAAATATCCACCTGCTGCTGATTTCTGTTCGCCTGGTATTTTTACAGAATTTCCGGTTCCAGCGGGCCGTTGCAAGTTCAAATTCATAGACGCATACATACACACGTACATCAATCTGTAACCCCTGAAAAAGCCAAAATACCAGCTGAAATACCAGGCGCGCAGAAATGAGCAGAAAGCAAATAAACTTTTTTTGCGCCATTCAAAATATGACCTTGAACTTTTCTGCTGCTCAAATGAAAAATTCGCCTGCTGCTGATTTCTGTTCGCCTGGTATTTTTGTCAGAATTGTAGGTTGCCGGGAGCTGTTGCAAGCTCACATCCATGGACACATACTTACACACATACTCCAATCTGAAATACCTAGAAAATCCAAAATACCAGCTGAAATACCAGGCGAACAGAAATGAACAGAAAGCAACCAAATTTTATCCCATTATATTTTAATATGACCTTGAATTGCTGATCTGAGTGGAATTTTTTGAGGGACAGGTAAATTTAAATTTTTTGCTCTAACGACCTACTGTAATTTCTGTTCGCCTGGTATTTTTTGAATTCCTTTACTTAGTTCCTGAAATTTTGTTTCCCCATCTGAAAATAAAACCCTTTCCGTAAGTAAGAAGAATAGTTTAATATTTCAAATTTAATTTCATTTTATTCTTAAAATCCTATCCTTAATAAGTAACATTGGTTTATAAATTCTATTTATCTTATTTTTTGATATATGAAGAATTTAGATAAAATATTTTAATATTAGCATTAAATATAAAATGAATAATTAAAAGTATAAAAGTACATATAATTTTTATCAGAAGAATGTGAGTGCAATATAAGCATTAAATATAAAAGTCATAATTAAAAGTACACAAGTATTAAAATTTTGTTTTTTAACACCTTTTTTTGCAATTATTAAATTTTCATGTTTATCTATTGGTTTTTTCTGAGTTTTCAGTTATTTATTTATTATACCCTAGACCTAACCTTTTATTTCGTTTCAGTTTTAAATTCAAATTTAATATTCATTTAATTGTTAATATAATTTTAAGTAAATTTGTATTTTAATTTTTCAACACTTAATATAATTTTTGCCGACTGCATTTAGATGTGAATAAATAAATAAATAAATCTTAACAGTTTTGGTCATTTTAGTCTTAAGGAGTAACCTTGAAACACAATTTCTATGCTTATCTTCTGATATATGAAAAATATAAGTACAGCATTTTAATATAAGCATTAAATTTAAAATTCATAATTCAGAAAATTATTTCTTTTTATTTATTTTACGCTATTAATCTAAAATTTGTTTGCCTTTTTTAGTCTTAAGGAGTAACATTGATATATAACTTTTGTGCTTATCTTCTGATGTGGAAAATTAACAACATTTTACGATAATAAATAAATACTAATATTAATAAATAAGATTATTAAATTTAATTAAAATTGATTTTTAATTTATTGCTGCAGCCGCCGTCGGTGTTTCGAAATATGATCGCCGTTGTGGAGGGAATCCTGCTTGATGTCTATGATGGTTATGCATCGTGTCCATTGGTGACTGTATATCCCACCTGTATGCTGGCCGAGTTAGATTATATCCTAATGCCGCTAGAGACATTCCCTGTGGACCAAAATAAGAAGCGTTATTCATTGTTTTACATGAAAAAGACTTACTGCTCTTATTAGCCTGGAAAATAATGTTATCTGGTTACTGGAATGGTCCAGCGTATTGTTGATTTTATTATAATTTGACCTCATGTAAATTTGGTTTATTTGGTTTGAACATTTCGATTATTTTGATTTTACTGATTTTTAATAACTTCGAACGGCCATAACTTTGTCAAAACTCAATCAATTTACATGCGCGATGTAAATTTGGGCATGACTTTACCTCTAAATTCATTCTGCATTTAAATTATGTTCATTTTTTAAAAATTCGAAAATTTCGAAATTTTTATAAAATTTACAGTGTTACCCCTTATCATTTTTCTAAAAATTAAGAAATTTTCGATTTTTGAAAATGAACAAAATTTAAATGCAGAACGAATCTAAAAGTAAAATCATGCTCATAATTACATTACGCATGGAATTTGATTAAGTTTTGACACAGTTATGGCAGTTCGAAGTTACTAAAAATTATTAATTATTATTATTATTTTAATCTTAATTAGCGATATCAGACAAAAGCATCTATTTACATTTTAAATAACATAAATCATTATTAAAGATACATTATATATTCACATGCTAGTGATTTTTGTTAGCCTGTTATTTTTAAAAAATGAAAAAGGGGTAAGTATTTAAAAAATGTAAAGAGGTAAGTATGGAAATTTTGAATATGCTTGACAAATTTATTATTTCTCAAATAAACAAAATTTTGGGTTTAAAGTTTAAAATTAGAAATAACACAGAAAGCTAAAATACCAGGCGCACAGAAATGAGCAGAAAGCAAATTAACTTTATCTGTGTCACATTAAAAATGGTTAAACAATTTTAAAATTGAAAAATAAAATTTATATTATTTTTATTAAACCTTTTGTTGATAACTTTGAACTGCCATAACTTTGTCAAAACCCAATCAATTTCCATGCGCAATGTAAATTTGAGCATGATTTTAGTTCTAAATTCGTTCTGCATTTAAATTTTGTTCATTTTCAAAATTCAAAAAATTTCGAAATTTTTAGAAAAATGATAAGGGGTAACACTGTAAATTTTATAAAAATTTCGAAATTTTGATTTTTGAAAATGAACAAAATTTAAATGCAGAACGAATTAAGAAGGAAAATCATGGCCAAATTTACATTGCGCATGAAAATTGATTGAGTTTTGACAAAGTTATGGCATTTCAAAGTTATCAAAAACATTCTGAATGAAAATACATAATATAAATTTGCAAACACCAAATGAACCACATTTATATGAGGTAAAGTTATAATAAAATCGACATTAAGTTTAGAAACTGTAATTGTTTTATTAATGTTATGACATATTATAACAGCTTTTAAAATAAAAGTTATGGAATAACTCTTATTTATAACTTTTAAAATAAAAATCAGAAATATCTCTTATTTGCTGTGCTATAAAGGATAAATATAATTGCATATAGTTGTTTGGTGTATTTAGCTATTAGTTGTATTTAAGAAGCGTAAATAAGATCTTGTCATGGGAGATTATCGTATTAATTGGCATCACTCAAGTGACTCGTTTGGAGATGTCTGCTCTCAAGACTTGTGTTAAATACAATAATAAATTGATAAATGGTGCTTCAAGAAATTGGCGACTCTTGAAATACAACAAACAACTGCAAACAGCAATTTGGACACGGTTTCTTCGTAATGCAGTCAGTCAACAGCTACTTGAGTTAACAGAAGAGGTTGAGACTGGGTTTGGGTTTCAATTTTGGGGAGTCGAGGAGCTCAATTTAATCTTTGACATGGCGTATGATGGAGAACGGGCAACTTTTTGGCGTCGGCAACGTTTTAATTTGCATTAAAACGAGTCGCGAGCTGTCAAAGCGAAAGAGAAGGAATGCTGAAAGGAGAGGAAAAGGGAGGGAGAAAGTTGGCCGGACAACAACTATTAAACTAAACTTACGAAACCTTGGCTTACAAGTTTGCTTAGGGTTGGTGTTGCGTGAGCGTGCATACAAATGGGATAAAGAACAAGTTAACCCCAAACTCACTCCTCAGTCACTCGCAGCCCACAAAAGTCGCCTTAGGGCTTTAATAACTTGTGCCGCAAATCAAAGTGCCCCTCAGTGAATCGGCTTAAATCTGAAAGCCAACAAGTTGCCGCATTGCGTGCCAGCCATTTTTTATGTCTGCGCCATTTTGTAAAATGGCAGGCAATAAAAATGGCCAATAGGCAAAACGTTTTAACAAATGTCATCCAGGCAACCGCTTAGGCCGATTGAGTTGGCCCAGGTGTTACCTGCGTCTGTAAATTAACCCACTAATTTTCAGTTGAACTATTTTGAAATGTAAGCTTTATACTTAATCACAAAATTATTTTCAACAATTAAGAAGGAAACATATTTAAATATTTTGAATGTGTTGTGGATTTCTCTAGGTAAGAGATAAACACAAATACTTTGATGATAATTGCTGGAAATGTACTGAATTAGATGCCATCGGCAAGTTATATATATATTAATTATTTAATTTAGTTAAATGTTATTCATCTCTGTTTAATTTATTTACTTATTAATTTAATTTGTTTAAGAAATTTGGATAAATTTGTGATTCTCGTTTGTTTCGGGTTTATTTAAAAAATACTTAAAGTTAAATTTTAAAATGTAGACATTTATAAATAGTTGTGGTAGATTTAAGATAGTATTACATTATTATTTTAAATTGTATGACTTTAATTATTCTGCACAAATTATTCATTACAAGCTAAACATTTATTAAATACCACAGAAAAATATTGATGAATCTAAGCAGCCGAAATCAATCATCACGAATGTGTTTTTAGTGAAAATATATTTTTTTTTATAAACAAATTTTATGTCTAATAGATATATATTATTTTAGTGCAATTACTCTGTCCGGAAAATGGGCATGTTAAGCTTAAATGGGTGAAAGACAATTAACTTTTCAACATTTTTCACAGGGCTCAACATTAATTTATATGAAAATGTATTACAGTAATCGGACTGTAAGACAGGTTAAGCAAGGATCAAAAGGGTAATAAATATGCCTGTCTGTCAATGGGTTAATGCCACTTTGGCCAGGTAAACATTTCAGGACAGTTTCAGGGCGTGTCGCATAGCCCGTTGAAATTTACTTTTAAAAAGCTTTTAATTTGGGGCTTAATCCTCGATGTGGCATGGGAGGCCGTGCAACAACTGTGTAGCATGCCACACACGAACACTGGCATGCATGCCACATGGCTGCAGATGCTGCCACACACTTTCCTTTCCTCATTTACTTACTATACTTCCTCCCTATCTCCCTCCCTTGCCAACATTCACTTATTCTCACTAGCGGCGCCAGAAAACTATTTAAAAATTAATGCCACCGAATTTCAGCATTTTCGCGGCAGTTAAGCGGGACATGGCTAAAAGGCGGACTGCGAACTGTTAAAGAACTCAGTATACTATATATGTATATGTATGTAACGGGCATATCTGGCACGTCCCTGGTAAGTGGGAGATTCTCACATCTTCAGCTATTCTTTGCTGTCGTTTGCAGCATCCCTCGGATCAAAGGCTGCGGCAGGCGAAAAAAGTTTTAATACTTTTGGCCAAAAGTGCTTGAAGTTGGCCTTGAGTCGAGTCTGGAGGATGGTGCCACAGGATGTTGCCGTAATACTGATCAAGTTGAGCCGCAAATGCAACAACTCAGATAATTTATATGCAGCAAGCGCAGAAAATGAGTTTTGCTTTTCGAGGTTTTCTTTTCTGCATAATTTGGCATGGGAAAACCTAAAGCCAACAACTTGATTATCATGTTGGCCCAAGTTCAATATGAGGGAACATAAAGAGCAACGTCGCGTCGTTGGCCATGTTAAACAAGCCATGGAGATGCTTCCAAATGTGCGTTGAACATTTTTAAAGGCCATAAAAAGTGAGAGACAAGTTAGTCGTAAACAGATAGGCGATTCATTCAACACCCATCGCATTCATCAGTAACAAGGAGTAATAAGCTGAGCAATTGGGAATTGCGCAGTTAAATTGCTGGGGCAGCCACACAAATGTTGATTGTCCTTGGTCCATGTCAAATCAAGCAATGAAAACTTTAATGACATCAAACAACATTCACATCCAAGTGCTAATGTAAGACGTCGTCTGGGCAACATCATCAAATGGCCTTGACTTTAGGGCCATCAACATCTCTGTAAGAGACGACAGTTAGTTCTGACTTGGCATCCTAAATAAGCAAGCAATTGTTTGGCATCCTAAATAAGCAGACTGCAGGCTTCTTTTCCTCAAGTCACAACTAGACAATTATTGTGTTTGATGAGAACAAAAATATTATATAATCGGAGCAACAATTGCTTTTGCTTCTTCTGCGAAGCATCATTTATGCCTCAAAGCCATTGCTTAACTAAGTCTGATTGTTATGTAAATCAAATTCACGAAAGCTCTTCTAAGAACAAGAAACGCTTTAAAGAAGACCATTTTCCCGTCCTTCGCTCAGCTTACCGGCTCTGTAAATAGAAAGAGCTGATTTACCCTATTTCACTCGCAGATGATATCGATTTTTGACTCAATTCGGACTGTTTTTTTTCAACGATTTTTCTCCACAGCTGATTTTGCTAACGCTTCATGCTTTTGTTTTTGCACTGTCGCCACATCGACTTCCGTGCTTTCAGTTTGTATCGGAATTTCATACAAGACGGAACGCGAGCGCCAAACGCGTTGGGGGTCATACGTATACGTGATACGTAATTATAACGTATACGTATTCGCACTTGTATTCGTATATGTACGAACACATTACGTATACGTAACATTGACATTGCTGCTGCTGCTGTTTCTCTTACTGTTGCTGTTGTGTTGCTGTTGCTGTTGCTGTTGCACGCAGCTTGTCGTGCTATTTCGTGCTATATAATTCTGGCTGTCGCTTTCGTGTATGTGCTATTATTGCTCTGTCGCTGCCTCTTCCTCTGTCGCTGCCTCTGTCGCTGCCTCTGCCGCTGTCGCTGCCTCTGCTGACACGGCATCACTTTTACGAGTGCACTGAGAGAATAATGTCATGCGGTTATGACGGAATTTAGCACAGAATCGATTCTGTGTACGAAAGTAGGGTAAACCCCTTAAACAAACTTTGTTATCTGCCTTGTTTTAGTACCGTTACGGGCATATTCAACCATTTCAGAAGCCATAAATGACATAAAAGTCTTATACTAGCAGATACCCTCCATAATATAGACTCATTTCGTAGTACTCTTCTCATTTCTCCAAAATGTAAGAATGACAACTAATTACAAGTAAGACAGATCAGGAAATATACTACCTGTAATATAAACATATATCTTCCATTTTGGAATACAAAGTTTGTAGTTAATATTTACATATTGCTGGTTCGTTAATAAAGAACTTTGGAAATGAGAAGATCCTTCGAAAATTAAACATTCAAAGCCTTGGACCCCCTATTTTCCACCCAGCTGGGTGCTCATCCGAAATCGGTGATAAACACGTTGATTAAAATGAGTTTGATGCCGGTTGAATGAAAGGCAAAACAAAGGAACAAAAAAAAAAAAATGAAAATGTTCCATGCAACAGTTTTCCACAAATTTTCCACCCTTATGGACCCACAGCCAGCATACACTCTCAGCACTCAGTAAACAGCACACCCGGCATAAGGCACAGGGCACAAGGCATAACAAAGAGCCCGGCACTGGGTGAAGGACGGACAATGTGTTTTCGGGGCAAGTCCGGGCATATCATGTTACTTTGTGAGGCGAGAAGCATACACAGTCAGTACTAAAGTAAACCTCAAGGTAGACTCATGCATGTGTGACATAAGTCCGTAGCAATCCAGCGAATTGTTTGTGGAGCTGCAATTAAGGCAGTCGGACACCGTGACGGACACCGATGACAAAGGTGGGGCCAACAGATCCATAGACCAGGTGCTCCCAGTAGACCCATAAGTGCGCGGTTTCCACTGCGGTTTTTATTTACATAACAAAACACGTAGACCACAGTGGTCAGAGGTCACCGCCTGCCCGAGCTTATCCCGCCAAAGCCATAGCTAAAACCGTAGCCATAGCCATAGCTAAAACAAAAACATGCTGTGTAGTTGTGGCTGTTTGCAAAAGGCAGGCGGTGGAAAGCGACGCAGCTCCTCCGTGGAAGACGCCTCGTCGAGTCGGATGTCGGACCTGGCGTCCAATGGGCAGCCCCAAACGGAGGCAACAACACGGACCTCCAGTCTGCTGCAATTGTTTCACAGGAAAGGTCCAAAGTGCTTCCGCAAACCCCAGCGACCCAAGAGCCCAATGCAGGCCGAGAGAAGTGAGTACCCAATGGGAAATTGACATATTTTAAAACAATTTACAAACGAATTAAGAAGTTGTGATTTTCCTTGGAAAAATGAAAAGCAACCCAAAGGAAAATCTCATCATACTACGAATACTCTCGCTAAAAGGGATCGATAAGTACTTGCCAAAAAGTTGATGACTCTTGACATATTCTTAAGTTTAAGAGGTAGCAAGTGAACTACTTATGCTCCTGTTCGATGACTTTTGTTTTCGCGACTCAAAAGAAATGTGAAAAGTGAAAAGCATCTAGTATCGACCTTATTTCCACTTGAGTCACTTTCGACACACCAGCTAGTTTACAAAACCAAGACAGCCGAATCTTTCACCACAACCCTGGCTGACCAAAGGGTGGCCACTGTCCATATCGACCGACAGAGCTGCCTCTTTCAATATATATATATGTACATATGTATATATACAGTGTGTATGCGTTTGTTTGCATGGTCAAATAAAACTACACACTCTGACACGGAAAACGGGGGCACAAGTTGGTATTACGACTATGCGGTGGGAAAATGGAAAACCACGAGCAGCGCAGAAAACAGAAAACAGAACACAGAGCTTAGAGCACAAAGTATAGAAACCTACCCGTTCAAGTCCCAGTCTTGCGTTGGATTTCGCGTGTACAACAAAGGAAATGTTTTTCATAATTCTATATAAAGCTTCTACATAAGGCTTGATAGTTGCAATATTACCATAAAACCACTTGGCCCACATTTTATTGGCCGAAACTCAGTGCGAATAACCAACTTGGCCATTTTCATTAAAATACAAAATAAAGCAAAGCAGTTAAAGTCCAAGCAGAAATCGATATACTTAAACACAGTCCGTGAAACTTAAACCAAAACGAGGTCAAGTTCTTAAAGTATACGTTTTAAAAACATAGAAAACTAGTGAAGAGTATGTAATTTGAAAAAAGCTACTCAAGGACTATTCTACATATAACTGTGCTCAGTTCTTTACTACGTAACATTGTTTTGAGAGCTTACTGAAAATTTCAGCGGTTATTACATAATAATGGATGACAACGGCAAGTAATTACACAACCAACTTTAAAAAAAATTTAAGGTGTAAAAACGAGAAGCCCGATTTGGGAATTTCTCATGTATATATCCATTTTATTCATATCTAAGAAATTTCAATAAATTATTTAACCGATTTTAATTTGAAATATATATATATATTACTTCTTATTAAGTTGTTGATATGCTTGTAAATTCTGTCTATCCCAATATTATAAATTGATAAATTTAAAATAAATAATCACAACATTATTCAATTAAAAATCAAGAACACTTTAGTCAAGAATGTTCAACTATAATCATCGCTCCCAGAAAAAATAAGAGCTATTGTCTAACAATATTAAAATGTTAACACGTTAGTTTGAAGAGAATTACAAGAATTACATTGAATATATAAAGAAACACAGGGTATTAAAATCGAAGGATGAAGATTTTTAGAAAGGTTGGACCTAGTTTTGTTAGTGTCTTAATGATGCGAAGAGTTGGGTTCTTAATTAGATTTAGCGACTCCTGAAACTAGTCCAGGAACCGAACCAAAATCTTGTTCTTTGACTCGAACCTTAGATCCGATTCTTTTCCTAAGTTTTGAAGCTTTTACAGCCTTGTAAAGAAGTAATTGTTTTCATGTGTATAATTCACAAATAATAATCTTTAAATTGGCACAGTTTTCTGCTATTATAATTAACTGAAGTTATCAAGAAAGGAAATAGAAGCCATTACTGATAAATGCGAAGGAATTTGTAAGAAATAATATTTACATTTACACTTTAAGTTTCCTGATAAAATAATATTTCGACCGGTTATACACGATTTAAAAATACCCTTACTGATGATATTTGCAATATCATATTCGACTTATTTAAGTTATTCGCATTGATAACATTGCCCATAATGTTTCTTTGTTTTTCAGCAATCAGAGCGGCAATATTTATCCAGAAATGGTATCGTCAACACCAGGCACAACAAGAAATGAGGAAACGTTGTAATTGGCAGATATTCCAGAACCTGGAGTACGCCAGCGAACAGGACCAAGCCGAGGTTAGATATCAACTATTAAATTGTATTGTGTTAACTTAATGATAAGCTTCGAAACTGTATAAAAGTAGGCTTGTGTAATAAATATAAATTAAATAATTGCATATTAATAATTATGTATGAAGAATTTGTACAAAAAAAATAAGAAAGAAAAAGAATTCTCGGCCAATTCCCTTCCAGGAAAATATTCCAAGATATCTCGATAACAATAATAATGTATAATATGCTATTACCATAAATATCTTTACTTACAGTTGTATAAGTTTTTCAATGAGCTTATAAAGCACATGCCACAAGCTGCTGGGACAGGGAACAAAAGTCCAACGTCGAAATTCAGTAAGCTCAGTCATACTGATGTGATCTATTATATTTAAATTTAATATTATTCTATGTAGCTTCTGTTTTGGAAGAAAGTGATGCATTAGTGGAGGAAGCTGGCGATATTGTGCCTACCAGAATAGATTTACCCATAATGAAGAATCACATAGACCTTTTAATTGATGTATTCCGCAAAAAGAGGGTGGGTCGAAAATAAACATTATTTAAGTGAGAGCAGTAAATGAATGAATTGATTCATTATAGTGCAACCGTTTGCATCCCAAGTTTGTGGCTCTGATACTTCGAGAAGCTGCAAAGTCCTTAAAACAGATGCCAAACCTATCGATGGTATCGACTGCGGTTTCAAAACAGGTGACAGTTTGTGGAGATCTGCACGGAAAACTCGATGATCTGCTGGTAGTTCTCTGTAAGGTGAGAAACTAAGAGGATATTTAAAGTGAATGTATGATTATTTAAAGTAAATGTTTTTGCAGAATGGATTGCCATCCACTTGCAATCCTTATGTCTTCAATGGTGACTTTGTGGATAGAGGCAAAAAAGGATTAGAGGTACTGCTGTTGCTATTGTCCCTCTATCTGGCATTTCCCAATGCCGTTTTCCTTAATCGAGGCAATCACGAGGACAGTGTAATGAATGCTCGTTATGGGTTTAGTCGCGAGGTTGAGCGAAAGTATCCTGTGAGTATGTCCATTTATCATCCTTGCTTTAATTTCTTTCAGAAATTAACCCAACATATTATCTCTAAACAGCGCAATTACAAACGTTTGCTAAGGCTTATCGATGAGGTCTATCGCTGGCTTCCACTGGGATCAATTTTAAACAGTCGCGTGCTCATTGTGCATGGTGGATTCTCAGATAGCACAGATCTGGACCTCATTAAAAGCATTGACAGAGGAAAGGTAAGGCTGAGAACCCTTAATAAAAATATAACTTTATTTTATTAGCTGATTATTTAATTTAGTTTTTTTTTTTTAATTTATGGAATTATCCAAAATTGAGACTGGTTAAAATTAAATTTCATTTTTTATTAAACTCATTTAAATATAACTTGTTTTCACTTAACTTTAAAAATAAATGATAGAACACAGCTTTCAGTAAATGTTGTGGAATTCACTTCCACTGAATATTAAGTTGGAACATTCACAATTACTAAGTTATAATTTGGGATTTTAACTATCATTTTAATAAACTCTTACTTAATTATGAACACTTTTATTGGCAGTATGTATCAATTCTACGTCCGCCTCTCACAGAAGCTCAGCCCCTGGACAAAGCCGAGTGGCAACAGGTAGAGTCAATTCTCATATTATTTATAAATATTACCTCTTATAAGTTTGATCTATGTACAGATTTTCGATATAATGTGGAGTGATCCACAGACTGTGCCAGGCTGTATACCAAATACTCTACGAGGAGCTGGAGTCTGGTTTGGTCCAGACACAACCGATAAATTCTTGGAGCGTAATCGTTTGAGCTACGTGATAAGGTCACATGAATGCAAACCCAATGGACACGAGTTCACACATGATAACAAGGTGATTACCATATAGATACAGATGAAGACACATATGCTAAATAAATCTCTTCATTTGAATAGGTCATTACCATATTTTCTGCTTCAAACTATTATGCCATGGGCTCCAATAAAGGTGCCTATATGCGGATCAATAACCAACTTGTGCCCAGATTTGTCCAGTACGTGTCGGCTGCCTCTCAGGCCAAGAGACTCACATTCAAGCAGCGCGTCGGGATCGTGGAAAGTGCCGCTTTGAAGGAACTGGCGGTGAGGATGCGTGAGCATCGGGATGAGCTGGAGACGGAGTTTAAGAAGTATGATCCCGATGATAAAGGGTGTATAACCATTTCAAAGTGGTGCCAAGCCATGGAAAATGTTACCAAGTTGGGTCTACCCTGGCGTCTACTTCGCGACAAACTTGCACCAGGCACCGATAGTCAAAATGTGAATTACTTCAGAACATTGGATCTTCTGGACACTGATGTTATTGTGAGTTAACTTTCAACCATGGCTTTCCATTTGTAATTCTGATAACAAACTCCCATATCATTACATAGATGGAAGCTGAGGCTGATGGCACAACAGTGATGGATGCTTTGTATGCCAACAAGTCCAGCTTGGAGACCATTTTCAATATAATAGATGCCGACAATTCAGGTTCGATTATCTTCAGATTCACTCAGTTTGTTAAATGATTTAATCAATTTACCTTTAGGTGAAATAACACTGGATGAGTTCGAGAAGGCCATTGATCTCCTGGTCGCCCATATGCCAGGTGTTTACTCCAAAGCAGAAATGCTGGAAAAATGCCGTATGATGGATCTCAATGGGGATGGCAAGGTGGAGCTCAATGAGTTCCTGGAGGCCTTTAGACTAAGTGATATACATAGAAAGCAACAGCAAGAAGCGGATATTCGAAAGCGTTCCACGACCAGATCTTTTATTAATCAGCCTCCATCGGAGTCTGTTACAAAGTTGGCGAACATAATATCCAAAAATACTTTGGTCATTGAGCAGGATATAGATCCAACGGATTGCGAATCAAAGATCATTGAACCAAAGTAAAAATCGTTATTAGTATGTAGAACAATATATTATTCGAATGTTTTCCAACACTATGAACTGTCAAATCTAAACATATTTTTATTTATACTAAAATATTACTTTATTGGTATTCTTCTTCAAGGACTTTTTACTTACTATCGCAGCACATGCTTAATTTAAGATATATTTTATGCCGCTTATTTTTTGCTGAAATTATACACTGAAAGAAATAAAGATCACTTTCCTTTCGACTCTAAATAACTGTCTTTTCTTTTACATTCTTTTTGAGATTTCAGCAGGAATACCATATAATCTCTATAGAACTGTAGCTCTATGGTAAAAATGCAGCAAGTTTCTGTTTGCAATAAGTGTGTCATATCCTGTGTAAAAGATTATAATCCTTTTTAATTTCCGTTTAAACTGAATCCATAAACCTTATTTCCTGAGTCTATTTAAACACTTTCGCATATTGTATTTGGTTTTCCCTTTATTGAATTTAAATTTCTTTTGTTTCTTCGCGAAATAATAATGACGCATGCCGCCAATTATTCGTAATTAAATTCATTCATTTGCATTTCAGAGCTTTCGTAAATTAATAAATTGTTATGCATGATTTACAGTTCGATTAAGCCAAGTTATTGAGCTGCTTAGTCAAATAAATTGCCTACAATTAAATTGCGAATCAGCAGAAATAAATCACAAATATTTATTTTTACCACTTCTATTTACTTAATGTGATACCCTGCTTTCATTGATGATGGGTATGTATTTATTTACTTGTGATTTACTGAAAATAATATCAATAACTATTGGACTCCACATAAATGTATTATTATTAGTATATAACAGAGGGCAGCTACAGGGTATCTACTAGTCGTGTAGTCTTGGCTACGTGTTTTATAATCGTAGCAATCAGTTTTGCGGCACGTGACTTTTTAAACTTTGTGCAACAAATGAAAGTTTACATGTTGCTGCATGTGGCAGGTATAGTTATTGGCAATCGTTCTTTTTCCCTCTCACTCTCACTCCCACTCTCTGTCTATCTCTTGCTCTTTCTCTCTTTTCGCTCTGTACTTTGGAAACTCTTAAAGCCGAACGGATTTATTGTTGAATTTTTTTCTTCATGGCCACCTTCAGGAACATTGGGAGTGGGCTTTTTATTAATTTGTGTGTTGGTCAAAGTTTTTCAATTTAAAATTTCTCTAAGTCGGATATTTAATATACAAAATGTGGCTTCGCCTGCTCGGCACACCTGTTCCTCAGTTTCCAGTTTTTCCGTTTCCTGCGTAGATGATGCAGGCAAAAGCGTTGACCATTCAATAATTAAGTTTACGCCGGACATAAAACTTTTTACACTTGTGCGTCATTCACTTTATATACCCTTGTAGAGGGTATTAAAATTTGGAAATTAAATGTGTAACACATTGCAGGGACTTGCAGGGAAATTCGTCGAATTAGACTAGGGCATTTAAATTCTAAAAATGATATAACATTTTATTGTATTTGTTTAAGATTATTTTTGCCATTATTGTTATTATTATTTGGCAAATGTTGCTAACTTAATATTTTGAATGAAATCAGGTAAGTTTCTGGAAAGGTGGAATGAAGGGAAGACAAATTTTCAATTTACCCTCTACCAATTTTGAATTATTAAATACTGTTTTAAGCAGGGATTAAAAACCAAAACAAATATCGGTTTCAGTTACGGTTTCGGCTATGCTCGAATTAAGATTTTCGGTTATCGGTTATGCAAAATCTTGGAGTATCGGTTTCATAACCGTTATCGGCTTAAAAATACCGGTATGGTTTCGGTTCACAAAAAAAAATTAAGGTTTTCCGATGACCAAAATAAAAAGCGTTATTCATTGCTTTACATGAAAAAAGACTTAATGCTCTAATAAGCCTGGAAAATAATGTTATCTGGTTACTGGAATGGTTCAGCGTAGTGTCGATTTTATTATAATTTGACCTCATATAAATTTGGTTCAGTCGGTGATTTTTAATAACTTTGAACTGCCATAACTTTGTCAAAAGTCAATCAATTTCCATACACGATGTAAATTTTAGCATGATTTTATCTATTAATTCGTTCTGCATTTAAACTTTGTTCGATTTGAGAAATCGAAAATTTCGAAATTTTTCGAAAAATGATAAGGGGTAACACTGTAATTTTTCTAAAAATTTCGAAATTTCAGAATTTTTGAAAATGAACAAAATTTAAATGCAGATCGAATTTAGAGGTAAAATAGTGCTCAATTTTACATTTCGCATGGAAATTGAATGAGATTTGACAAAGTTATGGCAGTTCGAAGTTACTAAGTACCTGCGACGACCAGAACCGGAATTAACCATTTATTTCCATATAATAGTCATCTTATTTTGCAACTCTTAGCAACTACTTAATCAATAATATCTATCAGCAATATTATAAATAAGATGGCACTAACAAGAAAAAAAGGATAAACAAAGCTTAAATGTAATACTCTACCATTACAAAACAAAACCTTAAAAGCTGAACTGAATTATATTTATCACTTCCTTAAGCTTTCAATTGAATATTTAAATTTAATTCTTATATGCTTTAAATCATCAACAGCCTCTTCTTCCAGTAACAACGGGTAGTCATGTAATGATAACGTTTATGTCCTAGCACTTGTTGGCATTTGTCCTTGATAATACCGTCCTCTGCTGACTTCTCCGCATACATGTGTAATATATATAGTATTTTATTCTATATCTTAATATTTTTTCCTACATGTTTGTTCACGCGCACAGTGAAACAATTGAAACGTGATGTGCATTGGCAACGCGGCAAATATGGCGTATGAGCGATTTTTTTGTGTGCTCTGTTCTTGTGCTGTCCCTTAAAGCAGATGGCGAATGTTTCAACTTTGAACCCTGTACTTAATTTTTTATTAAGCACAATAATCTGATGCTGGCCCTGAGCAATAGCTGCGTGTCCGTTGCATGTCAACGCATTTGATTGACGAGGGTGATTTAATAAGAGAAATGAACTGGGAACACAAAAAATAACGATATGGGTACCGAATTGAGAACTCGCTCTTTTTCCTTCAAGGACGACGATGACGCAAATATATGCAAGATTCAAAAATTACAAAAAAAATACAAGAAATAAACACAGCTCTGGCGACGAAAGTTACCATTAACAAGCGTACTTAAATACATATGTACTTACCAAAGTATATAAAAAGCTTTACTCCTTTACCCAATATATGGTCAGTGGCCTACATCCAAATCATGTGTCATAAACAATGCTCGAAAATGAAACTCAACCTAATGCAACCTTTTTAAGTTGCACAGAAAAGTCCGCCACAATTAAATTACAAATAGAGGTAAAATTGAAGGGAATTAAACGATTAGAAACGATATATATTAAGTTTTATTTCTTATATTTATAACTTATGATTTTTATTTGGTTAAATATGCCTTTCATGCATGTTGCTAAATGTAATTATTGTAGAGAATAAAATTGGTAAACTGCATGTGAATAAATGAGGGATTAAAACCGAAACGAATATTGGATTAAGTTACGGTTTCGGTTATGATCGTTTCGGTTTTCGATTCGGTTGGAGTATCGGTTTCGTAACAGTTATCGGTTTTTTATAAGTTTCGGTTTAAAAATACCGGTAACCAACCGGTTAACCAAAATAAGAAGCTTTATTCATTGTTTTACATGAAAAAAAAACTTAATGCTCCTTTTAGCCTGGAAAATAATGTTATCTGGTTACTGAAATGGTTCAGCGTAGTGTCGATTTTAATTTATTTGATCTCATATAAATTTGGTTCATTTGGTTTGAAAATTTCGATTGTTTTGATTTTACTGATTTTTAATAACTTTGAACTGCCATAACTTTGTCAAAACTCAATCAATTTTCATGCGCAATGTAAATTTTAGCATGATTTTACCTCTAAATTCGTTCTGCAATTAAATTTTGTTGATTTTCAAAAATTCAAAAATTTCGAAATTTTTAGAAAATTTACAGTGTTACCCCTTATCATTTTTCGAAAAATTTCGAAATTTTAGATTTTTCAAAATGAACAAAATTTAAATGCAGAACGAATTTCGAAGTAAAATCATGCTCAAAATTACATTGCGCATGGAAATTGATTGAGTTTTGACAAAGTTATGACAGTTCGAAGTTACTCAGTAGTAGGACAGAACCGAAATTAACCCTTATAAATGAATCAGTTGCTAAACTCTTGTCAACCAATAGATAGATGCCAAAATAGTTTTTAAAAAATAATAATACTGATAAAAGCTGTTGCGAAATATAATATTATTCTTGGTAGTTTGAGAAAAGTATAATAAATAAGATAAAAGAGTTGTAATAGCGAAAATTGTAATATCGTAATATCCAGATAATATAATATCCGGAGTTTGTTCAAAATTGTTGAATATATAAACTTACCAGCAATGTTTAGCAGATATAAATTATATGTTGAATATTTAAATAGACATTGTAGCTCTTGTGGGCTATTAGGTTTTATTAAAGCATTATATGCATGGATATGAGTTCCAGTTACAGTTAATTTTAGCCATATCATAAGATAATTACAGCACCTAAGCAAACACCGGAATCAAGCATCATATAGCCTCTACTTCTACTTTTGCTTTTGTTTTTGTTTTTGCCAGCCACTTCCTGCCATTTCCGACCCTTTGCCCAGTCACCATTAAAAGAAAAGAAGATAAAAATTACCCAATGGCAACAGAAGGGCCCCCAATTTTCCATTACCCACATGTCGTTGCAATCCCGTTTTTCCTTTTTTGCCTCAATTAATTTGCGCTTTATGTTTTATACTCGTATGACCAACTTTTTGCCTTTCGGTTATGCCCTTGTTAAATTTACATAAAATTTCGCATACAAACTGGGGAGATGTGTGAAATTGTGTGGGGTTTGCTTTTAGGAGGCGTGTTTCTTCCCCTCTGTCATAAGCAATATTTTAATATATATGTGTGTGTGTGTGTATCTGTGTGTGTGTGGACACACGCAATAAATCATGACTGCTTCAAGTTACATACTCCGGAATAAGATCTCTCCTCATCTCTGCATCAAGGCAACATACAATATTTTCACTAATGAAGTTATTTCACAGTTCAATGCCGTCGAAGAAGCGTCGTCGTCTTATACTTTATATTTATAGTATCTTCATCTTTGCTGGCCACACGCAACCAGCCAAGCAATCGCTCCTGGCATCCTTCTGACTCCTCGCAGGCTCCGTGTCTTATTGGCAAAACTAATTTAGTCACGTTTCCGATGGCGATGCCCTTGCTATTGCCTTTATTGTGATTACTTTGTGCTCCGTAGCTAACAAGTTGCCATAGAAAATTTGTTCACTTTTAGTTTATGCTCCATGGACTCTGTATGTATATCGAAGCTATTTTAATTAAGCCAGATATGTTGCACATGCCAACGCAACTGGTTTCTCTTCTACTTCTCTTCTGCAGTGTCCCCCACGGCGTATGCGTAATATGAAACGCATTGCAGCTCTCCGCACAATTTATGCATAGAAATATAAAAAATAAATAAAATGTGAAGAGTATAAAAAAAAAGAAACTGCTGACAACATTTTCCGACCCTCGTTGAAGGGTTCGGTTCGAGCATACACCTATTTTTGGAGAAGAACCAGGGTCTATTTCTCTTGGGTTCTGGGTGACAGAGCGGAATTTTGTATATGCCATAGAACACACATACACTCGCATCCAACAGATATACTTTCATATACACACACACACATTCAAATAACGCTGCTGTGTGACACTTTTTTAGTTCCTGCCTCGCGAACGGAAAAGACAACGACACACGCACGATGGACCACAAAAGTGTACAGCATATTTTTATGGCACATAAATGTCATAATGTCATGCGGTATTTCCCATCTCCTGTTCTGTCGTTCTGGGAGTCACCGATGTGCCATTTCTATACTCTGAACTAATGGTTTGTAAAAAATGCTGATGTTTATGATCCGAAAAGTCTTCAGAACTTTCATAATAAAAACATCCGCAACTCGAACTTCCCGAAATTAAAAAATCTCAAGGTCTTTGCCATTTGCTACAAAATGGGATGTTTTTATGTTAATATAGAACAAATTTCGGGATTCAATTAAATGAGTTTTCTTCGGATTATATTTTTGCAATCAGATATGATTTAAATAAGTCGAAGTTTTTTAGTCTGCACAAACTTTTAGAATTGTTTGCATTAATTAAGGCGTAAAGTTGACCTGACCCAAGGCATCGTATATAGAAAATATGTATTATATCGAGCTATAATCTTTAAAATTTTAATAAGTGAGATTATGAATTTTACATCTATTAGAAGAATATCTCCATCTCCATTTGATATTGAAAAGTACCACTAAATATTTCTACTGAAAGAATACAAAAACAATGACTTCCAAATGTAATTTTAATAAAGAGAATTTTGAATTAATTTTAGTCATTTTGGATCGGGAGTTAATATTAGGGCATAATTTAGTCGGGTTTATTATAGCTATAGTGTATGGATTTGCCTTCTAGTCATTCGCCATCTCGATCACAATGTTGTTGTATAGTTTCGTGCAACAACAAGGTCGAGTATATGTACATAAATATATAATACTGTGCTAAATACATACAACAAACTGTCGGCTATTCGATTGAGTATGAGACTTTAATTCAACTCAAGCCAAAACAGTTGTTGTTTGTGCTTTGGCCAAGGCAAATATTAATTAATTTTCCATTTGGCGAATTATTAACAGCAAGGGAAACTTTTGGCGAGTGGAAAGTTCGGACTTTTAGCAGCTGCCGTTTTTTAAATCCAACTTTTTTGTTCCTGTGCAACTTTAATGAACTCAAATGAAAAACAGCAGCGAGTGCAAGAAGCGCATGAAAATCGAAACCTAATCAAGCAAATTGGCCATAAAAATAAATCGCATTAGTTGGTCTAAACCGGGACGAGGCTCACACACCTCTAAGCCTTTAAGTTGGTAACTCATGTGTGTAACAACTTTTAAGTGTGTGTGAGTGTGAGTGTAAGTGTGTGAATGCAGTTTGCAGGACTCCGTTCAAAACATGCTCTCTGTGTCTATCTCTATTTCAAACACACACATATGCATACATTCTATTTCTGTCAGTTGCACAGTGGGTAAATAATTGACTGAAGTGTGTGAAATGAATTTTGTATAGCTTAATTTTAAGGAAGTAAGAAGTGAAGCAATATAATTTGTAGAGTTTATGTTTATGGAATTGAATAGTTTATATACATATACTATATAATATACTATTAATCGTCAGTTGCACAGTGGGTAAATAATTGACAGAAGTGTGGGAAAAGAATTAAAAGAGATATCAAGTATTGATAACATAGTTATAAAGAAGTAAGATATATGAAAACAATTTAATTTGTGTAGAGTACATGTTTATGGAATTATATATTTTATATATAGTATATATTATATTATATTATATATTATGAGTCCACACAATATGTATTTACTAATGAGAATAACCAATTTGGTGCAGTGTAAAGTGTTGCCATGTGGCAAATAGTATTTAACTTTGTTTGTTTAGTGTGGTGTGTAATTCTGAGGCGTGGCAGGGGCATGGAAAGAGGGAGGGCGTGCTAAAGTGCATATCAAAGAGAACTAATGAATAAATTCATTGATTGCGTAGCCAGTTTCGAGTTTGCAGAGCATTCGAATCCAGCAGCAAATGCGGCTTTTGTTCTCAGCTAAGCAAAAAGAGAGATGAACTAAATTTAAGTTTATTTGAGAACATTTCAAGAATATTTTCGCATCTCGAGAGCTATTTGTAGAAACAGACCTAATCGAAGGAAATGTGTGAACCCACATTTGTTGCAAAGGGTTCTCGACAAATTTATGCGAATGCGACCCTTTGGCTTATTTATGGGCATTACTCAAGCATAACATGAAAGTGTTTTTTAAACCAGCTGCCTTTTGAATGAGCTGCTAATTTGAAAACTGGCCATTAAGCGACTGCAACCAGCATCCATCTGACAGGTAGAAGCTCTTAGTATAAGGAACAGGAGCAGAGGGAACTGTTATTTAATTCGCCTGGCAAACATCGCACCTGTGGCTGTCATTAAAAGTAAATAAAGTGAGTGGAAGAGAGCGAGTTGGACGGGTAAATGGTTTATATTTGTCAATTAATCAAGGCAGTCAGCTCAATTAAAATTTTACACGGCAACTGACTTGAAAGAGTTGCCAATTCCGATAGCCATAAAATTTTAATTGGTTTCAAGTGTACAGCATGAAGGTTAGTTTCGGACTGGATGATATACGATACAAGTTGTGTGGCGTTTGAAACTGAAAATCAAAGGTGCAAATATGTAAGAGACGACAATGCTATACTAAAAGATATCCTTTAAAAACCACTTAAATTAATATTAATAAAATTAAATAAGTGTAAATGGAATTTGACTTAAAAAAAGTGTAAAATTTAGCTGTTAAATATGTATATCGCTTTATTTACTTATTTATTAAATTTTCTTAACACATTATTTCAGTTTTACAATTCAAATGACACATTTTCCGCTTTTAGTCAGCACATGTGGGGCAAGTTACGAGTATCTGTTGGCCACATTGAAAATGTGCTTAAATTATACTTAAAATGCGCATTGCGTGTCTCCAGACAGACAGATAAAATGGCCCAGTTAGCTGAATGCTGTTGGCTGAAAGCCCACCTCATTGGTATGTGAGAAAGCAACGTCTGCGAGGGCTTTTCCAACGGAAATCACTTAAAGCGGCAGTGAAAAGGGAAGTGGCAGTGACACCTGAAATCGTGGCCAAACAATGCCAAAGATGCTGCATATGTTGCAAGCGGATTCGTTTAAATTTACGAAAAGTCAAGCAACATCGACTCACACACACAGCCAAGTGATTGTTTGGCAAATGAAAAGATTTATCGAAGGGGAAATTAAGTTTTCGGTGCGCGTGAAGAGTAAGAATGGATTTATCCTTGATATCCCGAGGAGTTTTTCAATTGGAAAATCAATTTTCATTTTCATTTTTAATTATTCGCTGTTTTATGCAGCCAGACACAATTTTTAATTGACACTGCACTGTATAATCATATGACAGCTGAAATTGATTGACAGACAGACAAATCAAGATACGAGAAGTGTTGACAGTTGTCTGTTATCCAAATATAAAATTAAACAGGAACAGAAACAGAAACAGAGGCAGAAACAGAAGCAGAAACAGAAACAGAGGCAGAAGCAGTGACAGAATATATTGATATGCATACGCTGCGTATGCGTGATTTGAATGTGTTCTGTGTCATTCGATATGCTCGTGCGTTGCCGTTGCCTAGACATCATTTCATTATGGCTCACATTTATTATTCCCATCACAGAGGACAAACTCCTGCGTATCTCCAAGGCTGCTTAGATCTCAGCTATTAATACACCCATATAAGTCTCTACTATTCTCTCACTCTCTTTCCCTCTGTGTTCTGTATTAAAATCTAATTTTGTAGTGGCTTTTATAAAGAATATTATAAAATGAAAACAAACAACAACAACAACAACAACAAAAAACATTGCTCTCAATTTAATGCTAATTTTATGCAAATGTCACAGCTAAGGGCAGAAAATTTCAACATTTTTGGCAGTCAACAGCTTTTAGCTTTAAATTCATCAACTGAGAAGTTGGAACCCCCCCTCCCCCTCCCCTCGGGGGATAAATTTTCTAAATTGGAATAGCAATCACAACATACAGAGTAAGTGGAGGACGAAAAGGAAGAGGGACATGACAGACAGACGACTTGGTTGCAGCAACTTAAGTGCTGACGTCTCTAGACACCTGAAAGTATGCAATACTTTGCATGCCTATAATCAGTGGAGCACCATAAAGATTTGAGTATGCTCGAATCTGTCAACTCAACTGAAAGTTGCTTTTTTTATATAATATATTCACTGATTTAAATCTGTTATTCTAGGAATAAAAATCAGTGTTTATTTAGTTAAACTAACTAAATGTTAATTCAATTAATGTCAATTAAGGTCAATATCAAAATCGTTAGTTAAATAAATAAATTAAGGTCAATATCAAAATCGTTAGTTAAATAAATTAATAGTCATACAACAAAGAGCGCAGACTCTAGTTTAATCAATATTTGGAGTCATTTTTAATTTTGAAACTAACTAAATGTTAACTCAATAAATGTCAATACCACAAATATCAAAATCGTTACTTAAATAAATTAATACTCATACAACAAAGAGTGCAGACTGTAGTTTAATCAATATTTGAAATCATTTTTAATTTATCTACTTATTGAGACAGAAATCTGTTTTCACCAAGGATTCTTTTGAGCTGCTGCTGTGTGGTCAGCAAATCCTCAGGACAATGGCAGCCAATTGCGATAGTAGAACGGAAAAGATAATCAGAGAGAGGGGGACGGAGGACACGAGAGGGGGAAGGAGGACACGAGAGAGGGGGAGAGGTGTAGGAGAATGGCTTAGTGGCATTGCAAATTGTGCTACCGTTTATTGCGCCAGAGGAGGCCAACAATTTGATGGCCACGGCATGCTGAGCTAATGCACACACGGACTTTACTACACTTGTACTTATGTAGTTGTACAATGATATCGACAGACATTTATACTCCTAATGTATGTGTGTGTGTATATATGTGTGTGTGTGTTGGCCATACCCCATTTGCGTTGCATGTGGCAACGTTTGAGCTTGGCTCAGTTCTTGACTCATTGTGCTTGACAAACAAATGGCACATCTAACATTTTACTTCGCAGCACATTGTACAGTGCCTGCTGTCAGTTTCTGGCTAAGCCTTAAGCCGGAGACTAAACCAGAACGTGGCTCACCATGGCAACGGATTACATTTCATGCCAGCAATTTAAAAAAAATGGAAACATTAATTTAAATTTATATATGTACATATAATAACTGCGAGTAATTATACAGGAAAGGAATTAATGTTTTACAACGCTTTTATAATTCTGTTTAAATCCTTAAATAATTGAAATATGATTTCTAATTTTTATGTATTTATGATTAAGTTTTACTAAAGTTTCAATTGTTTTTTAATCAACTTAAAAGACTTAAACACTTCAAAGGTTTTTTAAAAATATAAAATAATATTTGTTTTGATATTATTAAATTAAATTAATTTAAATAAAATGCCATTTAGCACTTAAAGTGTATTTCAAGAGTATTTAAAAGATTTAGAATTTTTCCTTTTAACTTGGCATATTAAAGAAAAGTCGATTAATTATTATTTGATACGAATCCTTCGATTAAATCCCAGACTGGAAAAGAGTAGGAAATTTTCTACAATGTTTTCCACTGTTCGCACTGATTTTCTGAAAGCATCTTCTACACTCTACACTCACACTGATGCACACACTGAGTGCCACTCTAGAGTACCTCTATAATCCACACATACATATATAATCCATTATAAAACTGTTTACATAAGGTTTCTTTAAATTGGTTTATTGTTGTTCCTCCTCCTGCTGCTCCTGTTGTTGTTGCTCCTATTGTCTGGGATCCCTGAGGAGGAAGTAGAGCAGTTGGTAAGCCCCTTAAATCTGTTGTGGACCAATGGCGCTGTCCACTGCAGTGTGGTCTAAACTGTCATTAATAATGCAATTGTCGGTATGGCTGATAAATTGCTGCGGCTTGACAATTTGCACTTGCAACCGCAACAAAATAGAAAACGAATAAACTGAAAAGAAAAACCAACAACAAAAACATGAAAATTGTTGCGATATTTGCAAAAATTGTAAAATCCGTTTCGATTTGTTGTTTGTAATTAAATAAAATGTTAATTTCGGTAGCTTCCGATACAAATCGCAATTCAGCAAATTGGGATTCGTGTTTATTGTGCTCGAATTCAAATTGATGGACGACCAATGATAAGCAAATTACAAAGATAAAAATGATGATGCCGATGATGATGATGATGAAGCAAATGACTGTGAAGCATTCAGTGAAGCTTAATAATTAGCAAAAAGTCAATGTGCCAAATTGAATTAGGTACGAATTCGTATGGGGAATTATTTGTGTGCGCAACACGTCGTATGCGCAATAAAAATGACACGCATTAATTGCACGTTATCAGTGTGTACTTTGTGTGTGTATAAATATGTATGTATATTTAAGTGTCTGTGTGTGCGTGTGGAAGTGTACGTTTATTGAATTTCAGAAGAATATAATGAGATTGCTGTTTTGTTATAAACATGATGGAAATTATCATTATATTCACTTATAAGAATGGTACAGTCAGATGAACGTTTTGTTTGCTCATTTATTTTATATTTAATTACATAGAAATTGCAAGATATTTAAATTAGAGAATCATAATAAATATTAATAATAAATAATAATTGGTTAACAAAATTACTAACAGAATTATAGTTATTAAGTAAGCAAATGTGTATTTAACAACAACAATTTAGGCAACAGAAGGTATCTCCATACTCTTCTCAAAGTTCCTTTAATCATGTTACTATCGGATGATAAATTATTCAATAAAGTATTCTTCATAATATTTTATTATTATTATTTTATAATCGAAAACTCTTGACTAATTTGTCAGGAGTATTTGAAGGAGAACTTTCTACAATTAAGTTATGTATGCCACATCTTAGCACAGATAAACTAATGTCGCTGATTACGTTAGAACCCACCCCATATTCCCGTACTAATGTATGCTAAACATTTAACAAATTGAAATTTATAAAAGCGCCAAATCCAAAAACCTTGAGAGACACAACAAGACAAGACACGGGAAGCCAAACCAAACCAAACCGAACCAAGCCAAGTTAATGCAATGCCACCCAAGATTTGTTCGAGTCAATGGCTTCAATTTGCTTTTATAGTCCCCGAGGGGTGGGAATGGAAGGGGGAAACTATTTGTCAGCGAGGAACAGCGAACAGAGCGAGGACACGGACTGATTTGGATTTGGATTTGGAATTGGGTTCCCTCAACTTGTTTGCACCATCATTTGCAAAGTGTAATTGTCGCAATTATCGTAAATATTCGTCCTGAATTGTTGTCGCATTAAAGTAAATTTGAGTTTCTTTGTTTCACACTTTCCTCGCACTATTTCAGCATTAGCCGAAGTTTTGTGCCGCGAAATCAAAACACGTTTATCAAAACCGAAACCAAAAAGAATCCAAACACCCCCCAAAAAACAGACGACGGCCTGTTGCACGTTGTGAAAGCTTTCGCTCTTAAGTTCGCCCTCTCTCTCTTTGCTCTCTTTGTTCTCTTAGCTCTCTTGGCCAACTGTGAGCTAAGAGAAATCACATTTCGACCAATTCATTGTCGGACGTGTCTCGATTTCAGCTTTGCCATTATGTTAAGTGCGTTGAAGTACTCGTACTTTGATGCTGTTCATACAAGTCATGTGGCATGGTGCATGGTAATGGGGGGAGGGGGAGGGGGTGGGGGGACAACTGCTTATGCTAAACAAGAACACATTAAGGCACTTTCTATATGAGCTGTTCGGGTTATTAGGACAAAAGTTGTTGGCCAAACTGTTAAAGCCAAGCAACAACAACAACTGCAAAGTGTGAAAACAAGCACAAAGGTTGGCCCAAAAGAAGGCCACGGGGTAAATGGAGGTTAAGGGGTAACAGGTGATATTAACAAGCTTGCAGTTTTCATAATGGAATTAGAAAAGGGCATCAAAAATATGAGAGTACTGAGATTAAGCCAGAAGAGAGCAAGAGAGCGGGGAAGGGAATGAGATAGTTGGGCGTTAAGTTGATGAAAAAATACAAATTGGATTGGCCCTAATTGCATTTACTTGCCAGTTAGTTGGGTATTCATGGGATACACTCTGCAAAGCGAATATTTACTCTGCACAAATGCTCGAAATATGGGAATACATTTGTATGTACATATATCTCAAAGTGAATAACCAAATGTAAAAGTGAGTGTGAAAACTACTTGGATATTCATAGATCAAGAGTGAAGATGGCATTTTAGAATATATATAATAAATATTCTAAATATATATAAATTTAATATATATAAAGAGACAACAACTTAGAACTTGATCCTTTACTTAAAGTCATAAATATCTGGCTATGCATTTCACATATTATAAATTTGATATTGGCTTTAATTATAGGACTTACCTATTGCACTCTTCTCTTAAATACTTACAACAAATAGAAAGACATTGTCATAATTTATAAAAATTTTTAAATCACTTGATCAACACAAATACTTCTCAAGATTTATTATCTAAAAGGACAGTTCTGTAATTTCAGAAAAAGTTTAGTTCTGAAATTTTCAGGAAAGGTATTGATAAGTCGGATAGTTACAAACTACTAATAACTGTGCAATCACAGCAGCTAGAAACAACGAGGTCGCGTAGTGTAAAAAACCGCCTGGGGATTGTGACATGTGCGGCAAATTCATCACATGGAACGAAGGAGGAACGAAACCATTGCCCTAAAATGTATCATTCTGGCAAGGTGTCAAACTGACAAGCCGGCGCCTTCTCCATCTCCAGCTCCTTCTTCTGGTCGTAATATGTATATGTATATGCTCTGGGAAGTCGCTGAGTTTGCCAGGCAGCTTAAATGAAAAATTTAAATATGCAAGTACTTTCAGCGAGTCGAAAACGTTGACTATCTATTAACATGTTATGACATTTGCAGCTGAAGCTGAGATTGCCAAAGACATCAGAGAAGGAGAGAGACACACAGAGAGAGAGAGAGAGAGAGGCAAGCATTGACAACTAAATGTCAATTTATTTTACAACGCTCCAGAGAGCAAGTCTCATTCCAGGTGAATTCTCCTCAAAACATAGACGAGTACCACATACCATAGAGATAAACCAGGCAACAACTATGGACAAGTTTTGACTTTCAATTTTGCAAATGAGGTGCTGAAGACATGTGCAAAGTTGGCGATAACAGACACAAGACAAAAGACACAAGACACAAGAGACAGGACAGAGTTAGGACAAGGTCCTCAGGTGTATGAGGTGTGCATACGTGTGTGTGTGTGTGTGTGTGTGTGTTCTTTACAAGTTAACTGATTTATGTTTTGTGATTTTGGTTAGAAAGTTTCCATTTAACACATTTTGATGACATACCAGAGGAGAAGTATCACTAGACATCTGTGTCTCTCCGAGTATGTGGGTGTGTGTGACCAAAATGTCGCTTTTAAACTATTTACAATCTATATAATCAACATGTGGAATGTGTGAAACAAGCTCTCAATATTTACACACACAAGGAAAAACATTCAGGATCAGAATGTTTCACCTAGAACCACAAAATCTATAGAGCTTCAAGAAATAATTGGCTTAAAAACAGCTTATGAGACACGTTAAGTCTTGATCTAAAAGTTAAAAGATTATGATAATTTAATAAATTAAATTTTTAATTATAATGTTGTGTGTTGAGCTTTCAAATTCTTTTATGCAAATTGAACTTATTTTGGTCATCAAGGAAACTAAAACTAATCTAAAATTAGTAATTTCCCAAACTGTCATTACTAACACATTTTCAGACTTCAAATTTATTTAATTATTTTCCATTAAAATAATTAAAAATTACTTCTTAAGTGAAATTGGGATATCACTTGTTCTTCTTTGTAGTATTTCAAAATATTCAAATGTTTTATTGTTTCAATGCTACTTATTTAAAAAAACTTTTAAAATAAACTTTATCTGCTTACAACGGAACCTACTTAGACATAATACCCTTTATATATATACAAACACCCCTTGTATATATGTATATCCTTTTTAAGTACAAGGTTCCGACAAATATATTATCTTAGAGCATCACTATACAGATACACTATCACTATAGAATTCAGATAGTCTTATAAGGAATATATATTATGTTCATATGTTTCTTACATTAACAAGAGTAAAAATCTGGTTATTTTTCCTTCCTGTTGCAAGGACATTTTTAGACTTAGAAAAATCTACTTACATTATAATATTATATTTTTCTCATTGGGCTACAGACTTTCCGTCTTCAACCGCGACCCCAATAGAAAAGTCATTTGCCTATGAAATAGACCAATGAATGAGAATACATATATAATATAAATATACTTGCATTTGCTTTTTATTCATGGCTTCATTTAAATGGAAATTATTAGTGTCATTTGTAGCCATCGCCCCAGGACCTCAACCAAAACAAAAAAAAAAACAAATTTTATTTAAATTCTCATAAAATTGCCTTCAGGCGGAAGGAGAAGGGGAACAACAAGGAGGCATCCATAGCGCATATGACCTTGACTAAGTTTCTTTATGCACAGCATCGTTAATAGAGAGGGAGAGAGTGAGAGAGAGATTGTCCTTTTCGCTGCGAGGGCCAACCATAATGTTTGCATAATTTACTTGCGTCTTGCGTTTAAAGGTTTTAAATTACTTTTTAATTTGGTTTTTCCGTTTTGAGTTACGAAACGACCAGCGAGGGCAATAACAAAACTGAAAACAACTCAAATAAATATGCAAATTTCGAAACATTTTATTGAAAATATGTATATTCTGCATGGCGGAAACGGGTGACAATCGGTGGCATAAAACGAGACGACTCGAGCAGACGTGGCATCTGTGTCGAGCTTTTGTTGTCAGTTTTCAATATTTATGTGAACCAAAAAAGCAGGTGTTCGAAATCAATTTCACACGCATTTCGCCATTAGAATTCGACACAACAAATGGAGTAGAAATTGTGAAAGTTTTGTTAGTGAATTATTTTTTTATTGAATTATTATTATACTTTTCATTATTAGTAGTAGTAATAATCAATAATAAATAATCTAGAATAAATGAAGAAAAGTTAGTTAAATGGTTATTTAGAAAACTGCAAACTAAAGGAGAAGTGTCATGAATGTAATAAAATAAAATAAAATAATAATCTACACACCGTCAATGTATCTTGACTGTGTTTTGAAATTTATAAACACAATTTAACCTTACTTGTCAAATAAACAAGTCTATTTGATGGTGATTTCCAATTGCAGAACCGTTCTTAGCGCTTTCCACTTATGTCCTTGCGGCGTTCTTATTGATTGGCGTAGTCCCATGACACATGAAACAAAAGGAAGAGCAAACAAAGGATCTGCAGCATGCAACATACAACATACAACAACGAGGCGTTGTGCAACGTTGATAGTAGTATTTAAAAAAATTTAATTATGTATATTTACTCGTAGCTGGAATGTCACACTGCGGTGCAAGATAAAGGTAAAAGAATGGCACAGAGTCCCAGAGTTCTGACAAACTTGAATGGAAGCCACTTTTCAAGCAACACTAACAAACAAAAAAAAACAGAGAAAGATACACTGAAAAAAAGAACAACTTCTAAAATCAAGAACATTCATCTTAAATATTTTGTTCTTAAAATAAGACCATTTTAAGACAAAATTACTAATACTACGAATATTCATCTAAAAATTCGCAGTTCTTAATATATGAATTAAAAGTCTTAAATTGTTAAGAAAATATAAATATGTCATATTTAATTTAAGGAGTCGCCGCTTCATTTTGATAACAAGCCGAGGGATCGAAATCCGCTCTAGCCAAGGAAAAAACATATAATCGGAAAATTTATATAAAAAAAAATTAAAAAAAGATCATATGTATACATAAAAAAAATATTTTACAACACCTGCCTTATTTTATTATATGGGTTTAGAATTACAGACTGTTTGGTCTAAAAACAAGAACTTATTCTTATTTTAAATCAAGATGTGTTTTCTAACTTTAAGAATTTTATATTCTCGATGCATTTTTTTGACTAAAATTCTTAGTTCTGAGACCAATTTTGAAAATTATTTTATCAGTGCAGATACATGTGAGTTGTTGCTGTGTTCAAGTTGCACTATTGGGTGTGGCAAGTTTGCCTGTGGTAGGATAACTACTCAACTGCCAGGCACAATATCAGGAGCCAAACAATGATAAACCTTCGAAGCTTTCACTTGTGAAAAACTGTCAGCATCAAGCAGAGAAGGAGGAGAGGGAAGAGGGGAGAAGAGAAGACACAGCTACCATTGTGGCCCTCGACTTGGGCTCATTTGTAATTCAAGTTTGACAGTGCAGCCACACTAAGCTAAGCAGACATTGATGTGTATTTGTGTGTGGCAAGGCAAGAAGCCTCTGGCTGAGTTGCTGCCCCCATGTACTTACTTGGCATCGATCACATAACACTGGCTCAACTTTTCACCCGGGTCACGTGCTGCACTCTGTGCAACGTAATGGGACTCTGATGCAACCACTTCCCACCTCCCACTTCCCACCTCCCAGCTCCCACTTCCCATGTCCTCCTGCTCCTCTGTTTCAATATTGATGCATTGCCAGGCTGCTTAGCATGTGACCAAGTCATGCATAAATCCTTCAACCTGACCCACTGACTAACTATCCCTATTTATCCTTTCACTCACACATATCTCTCTCTCTCTCCTCTCTTTCTCCTTCTCTCTCTTTCGCTGCCATTTGCGGTCATGTCAATTTAGTACAATTACTTTGCATGCCGTTTGGCATAAATTAATTGCAATAGAGCTGACGTTACGGTGTGCACTTGATATATGCGACACATTAAGGTCTCGTTGCCACGTAATTAAATATTGTGCCCTATAAATCAAGGTGTTTATGTTTTCTTTATGTTTCTATCTACGTTGATTTACAACAAGCCCAAAATTGCTCTAGATATATATTCTTGATAAGCTTTTGGGTATTCTCCAGATAAACTTTACGATTTAAATTAATTTAAAAATTTCCTACAACATTAAATCAGTATTTTATTACTAGTTTATATAATTAATGCCAAATTAATAATATAATAATAATAATAAGTTATATTTTGAAAAATTATGTATACTTATAATTACATTATTATAACTAGTAACCGAGTTGATATTTAAAATTTAAATATATTTAAAAGTTATTCTTAAACTTATTTAATTTATTAATTTCAATTTATATTTATACTTTTATATTCTACTAGGGGGCTCCGCCCCTGCTCGCTTCGCTCGCCAACCCCCAGCTCGCTTCGCTCGCGGAAATGAAATTTAGTTAATAATGTTAATTAAGTTTAGTCAAAGTAACCTGTAGTATGAGTTTGGTTGAGATTTCTTAAGAAAGAAAAACTAATCGATAATTACTACTAATACATATTACATACTAATCGATAATTTGCATTATATTGTTCCTATGGCAGCTATATGTTAGAGTAATCCGACTTTTACCAAATTTGGTCAGAATGATGAATGACAATCCCAAACATATAATCTGTAAGTTTGCTTAAGATATCTTAATTTATATAATATAATGCACATTAACCTTTAGTATGAAAAACTTTTTTGTTTTTTAAGATATCTAAATCAAACTCACAGATTGTATGTTTGCGACTGTCTCTTACATTCTGAACCAATTTGGTCGAAATCAGTCAGCTATATCATATAGCTGTCATAGGAAAGATCGGTCGAAAATCAGGTTTTAGTATGAATAACTTTTTTGTTTCTTAAGATATCTAAATCAAACTCACAGATTGTATGTTTGCGACTGTCTCTTACATTCTCAACAAATTTGGTCGAAATCGGTCAACTATATCATATAGCTGTCATAGGAAAGATCGGTCGAAAATCAGGTTTTAGTGTGAAAAACTTTTTGTTTCTTAAGATATCCAAATCAAACTCACAGATTGTATGTTTGCGACTGTCTCTTACATTCTGACCAAATTTGGTCGAAGTCGGATTACTATATCATATGAAACTAACCTTTAGTATGAAAAACTCAGCAGCTGTATGATATAGTAATCCGACTTTGACCATATTTGGTCAGAATGTAAGAGACAGTCGCAAACATCTAATCTGTAAGTTTGGTTAAGATATCTTAAGAAACAAAAAAGTTTTCCATACTAAAGGTTAATTTCATCCGATTATTGCTATGTCAGCTATATGATATAGTAATCCGACTTTGACCAAATTTAGTCAGAATGTAAGAGACAGTCCCAAACATCTAATCTGAAAGTTTGGTTAAGATATCTTAAGAAACAAAAAAGTTTTCCATACTAAAGGTTAATTTCATCCGATTATTGCTGTGGCAGCTATATGATATAGTAATCCGACTTTGACCAAATTTAGTCAGAATGTAAGAGACAGTCCCAAACATCTAATCTGTAAGTTTGGTTAAGATATCTTAACAAACAAAAAAGTTTTTCATACAAAGCAATTCCATGACCTTTTGACCTCGGGTAAACACACTTCCAGGTGGAATTTTACAAAACGCCGTCTTATTGCACGATGAAATTGCCTCAGCTATGTTGTGTGAAAATTTCAGCTCTTTACCTTTAGCCGTTTGGCCTACACGTTGATGTGTCAGTCAGTGAGGACAAAGAGTTTTATATATATAGACTGGGTATTTTGTTTCGCTTTTTACTTTATAAGATGGCTCTAGGTGTGGTCATTTATATACATTAAAGCCAATATTCATGCCAAAACCTCAAATTAGCCCCAAATTGCACAAACTGTCCTAATGAGGCTTTTGGTGTACACCAAAGAGGGCTTAACCAGGCTTATTTCCATAGCTTACATATGGAGCATGTTTAGTTAAGGGATCAATCGCTTCACGACGGGGGCAATATTATGATTTAAGCTTATTGCAAAAGCTTTAAAAGAGTTTAAAGATTGAATTTTTAAAAAGAACTCGTATTAGATAAGAACTTATTGGGACTGCGAGTTCTTTTTAGTGAGTGAAAAGTGATTTGTATGCAAAGCAATCAACATGTGGTGGACGCAGCCTTTTCTTTTTTTTTTTGATATTTGCAAATTCCGAATGAATATCCAAACAGTTTAACAAATAAATGCTAACAACTACAAATAAACAAACAAATAAATAAATAAATAGCAAGCGAAGAACGTGCAAAAACAGCTGCCAAGAGCTGAAAAGCAAATAAAAACTGAAAGCCAAAATCTGAAAGTGAAAAGTTGTACACAAAATGCGTCGTATTAACGCCTGTCCGCCTCCGCGCAACGCTTTTCCAAATGGAACCCCAAATGGAAAATACCTTAACTTCTCCAGCTCCTAACAACGACAACGGCAACACAAATACATACGAGAATTTATGTGCAATCAGACCGACACGTATGCTTTACGTGTTTGTCCCGTCGAGCATACCCCTTCTCCTTCTCCATCCCCTTCTCCATCCCTCGCTTTTTCATTCTAAACATCCACAGTGCCCCACAAACCTCTGACCACCATTGGCACCCCACGGTGAAGTAGCCGTAAACCTAAGCCGAAAGCTTGAAACACAACAACGCGCAAGCAAAACACCCAAAACACGCTGACCTTTGCCCCCAAGTTGATGCCTGCCATGGTGAATGTGTGTGTGTGTGTGTGTATGTGTGTGTGTGTGTGTGTATTTACTATGGCATTGTATGGCAAACATTTCATTTGTCATGTGTTTGTGTTTGCTTTGTTCAACGTGTACAACGCAGCACTAACGAAACTTAAGAAGCTTTCGAAAATGAACTATAAACACTTTAACCTGTATACTTGTTAGCCCAAAAGATCAAAGATCACTCCAACATAGCACGTGATGCTAAGGGATGCGATTATCTTCAAGTCAATTTTCAATAAAACTATCAACATCACGAAACTGCAAAGTCTGCGAATATAAAGATGATGCTATATGGAATTATTCTCGTATGTTTGAATATCCTGATGAATATTCATATTTGTATCTAATCCAAAGCTTATTAATGTCATTAACTAATTCCTACCATTGACACAGAACAATAGATGAGTTTACCCTTAACTCTCATGTATTTCCATTAGAATTCTGATTACCTGCGTTTTATTCTGTAAAAAATATATAAGTTTACTTTAAATAAGGAATTAAAACTTTAACCGAAACCGTAAACTTGAACCGATAAAAACCGATTGCAATTTGTAACCGTAACTGAAACCGCAACCGGAAATATTTTTTCCTCTGTACCGAAACCCATTAACCGAAACTCTTTAAACCGAAATACCCGTTTAGTAACGGTTACATTTATAAGGGTTAATTTCGGTTCTGTCCGTTGCAGCTACTGAGCAACTTTGAACTGCCATAACTTTGTCAAAATACAACCAATTTCCATGCGCAATGTAAATTTGAGCATGATTTTACTTCAAAATTCGTCCTGCATTTAAATTTTGTTAGTTTTTAAAAATTTTTAAATTTGAAATTTTTTGAAAAATGATAAGGGGTAACACTGTAAATTTTCTAAAAATTTCGAAATTTTACAATTTTTGAAAATGAATAAAATTTAAATGCAAAACGAATTCAAAAGTAAAGTCATGCTCAAATTTACATTTCGCATGGAAATCGATTGAGTTTTGACAAAGTTATGGCAGTTCGAAGTTATTAAAAATCGAAAAATCAAAATAATCGAAATGTTCAAACCAAATTTATATGAAGTCAAATTATAATAAAATAGACATTGCGATGGACCATTCCAGTATCCAGATAACACTAATTTTCAGGCTAATTAGAGCCTTAAGCCTTTTTTCATGTAAAACAATGAATAACGCTTCTATTTTGGTCAACCGAAATCCATAATTTTTATTTTTTTTGTGAACCAAACCAGACCGGTATTTTTAAAACGAAACTTAAAAAAAGTAGTTAGGAAACCGATACTTCAAGATTTTGCATAACCGATAACCGAAAACCTTAATTCGAGCATAACCGAAACCGTAACTAAAACCGATATTCGTTTCGGTTTTTATCCCTGCTTTAAATTCCTTGTAACAATATAATTGCCTTCAATAATTTATTAATATTATATTAATAATTATTTCTTCGTCATAATGTTCATTTCATTAGCGAAATTGTTTGATATAAATTCAAGTGTTTGGGCATTAAATGCTTTAAAAGGAAGTTGTATTCTGTATCCAGATGAATTCAAATTATCACATACTTATCCCGTCTACGTGACCTTTTCCTTCATTCCCTTGATCTGGTAGTGTTATAAGCGTTGTTTAAAACCACAAATTGTTACGTATACGCAATGTGTTGAATCAAGAATGCCAATTACCCAGCCGCAAATAGACTGGCCCATACTTTTGGCTACCAATTACAGTCAATTATGTTAAATAAACACATAAATGCACGCACACATCCAACACTCACACTACAATACTCAGTGGACAGTACTTGGTACCCAGTATTCGGTAATCGGTACTCGGTACTCAATGTACCATGTATCTTGTGGGGTCGCAGCTCATTTGCGACCTCATATGTATTGCCCAAAAATGAGTCTGCAAATTGACGCGGCCATAATGCAATTTGAAGGCAATTCTTAGTACGTGCCACTCTTCCAACTATCTGACAATCTGGCTAACAGTCGGACTGACTGTTTGGCATTTGAATTAGCAGCGCATAAGGCCGCACAGTTAATGAGCCTTGCAGTTGTGGTTCGGGCTTTTATATCCTGTTTCCAAAAATTGCCAGAATGTGTATAAGCAGATTCGCTGATCGTTTGTTACAGATGGAAAAAATGTTTATGTATAAGTCCTAAGAGTTTCTATATTTTACTTAAATTTTTAAAATTTGTATATTTAATCTTAGTAATAAATTCTAAATTTATATTAAGACTTTATTGTAGCTTAAAGGAATTTCCTTAATAATTATATTTAATTAACTGTAGAAAAGTTCTTGAATATTTTAATGATGTACCTTTCAGGTCAACTAAAACCTTTTCTTACCCTACAATAATTATATATATAATAAAAATATATTGTGGTCAGTTTGTAAAATGTGCGGGCCTATTTTGAAGATCCCAAACTAATCGTACGCATAAGCAAATGGAAAATGGGGAATTTAATTTCAGGAACATGTTTGTAACTCACGCGAACAGGAAATAATGGGAAGGCCCTAGGATTTTCACTCATATGTGTATTTGGGTATATTTGTATGTGTGTGTGTGTGTGTGTGTGTGCAAACATTCCACTATTTGAAAATTAAATGGATTTCTGTTTGGTTTCACTGGCATTCAGGCCAAGCAACCACTTGACATGCTCTCTGGTAAGTGTATAAAAGTGCGTTGAAGTGTATATGACGACCAACAAGCGCCCACAGAAATGTCCCTTTTTTCGAGTGGGCCACCACAATCCACCACACTCCACCCTGAACCACCGACCACTCCCCCTTGCGCCCCTGCGGCTCTGTGTCAGCGACAGAGCTGTCAGTATGTGACTGTCAGGCGAAGTCTTAAGTGTGCGTAATGATTGTGGCAAGCAAACTAAACTTGACTCGACTCAACTCAACTCGCTCTGCCAACTGTCAGCTGTGTACCCCTCCCCCCATAACCCCTAGCCCCTTGTCCAGCCACGCCCTGTCCTGCCTCTTGGCAGTCGTCATCATTCTGAAGCACCACCTAGGGAAAATAGTGTTAATGATGCTGATCTCTCCGCACACGCTTGACAGCATCAAGTGCTTTAATGGCATTTCTCTCTCTCTCTCTCTCCCGCTTACTCTGCCTCTCTCTCTCTCTTTTCAGTTGAGAGTTTTAAAAGTGTATAGCCATGTTGCATACTTTAAGTGGCAATTGTTGTCGCAGTCGACATCCCCCAAAACACATACAATTCAAACATCAGCAGAGTCTAAACTGTCAAAATTTAAGTATCTGAATAGTTTGAGAATTGCGATGTGGCCGAATTAGAGACAAGGGATTGACAGACAAATATCAAAGTTGAAAGTCCTAAGATCTACCACAGATTTTAATTTACGCACTTGAAAACTTTTACTTGAATAACAATTGCTGAGTTTTGTTCTACTTTGCGTATGCGTAATTAATTTATTGTTTAATTGGTCAAAAAGTAAACCACTGAACTTCTCCTTATTATTATTTTAAATGCCATGTTTCTTTAATATTTAATAAAATTAAAACTTTATAATATAAATGCTTGACTATGTTCTGTTCTACATATCAAAACTATTAACAAATTTCAAACATACCTTTAATAATATTTATTATTTTGGCGGTTTCTTTAGTGTTCACTTAGATATAAACTGAGACTTCATATTGAGCTTTAAATTAATTTCTACACACTGTATAAATCTTAATTATCAAAAAAAAAACAAAATTAATAAATAAATCTTAATTCAATAACGTATATTAGCTGCCGTTCTACTTGGCGTATACGTAATCTTCAGTTAACATCATCATTAATGATTCAGCTGCAGATTAGAATCAGTTTATGACATAAATATGAAATTTAAAAGGTCAAAAATAATTAATATATGAGATACGGCCAATTGTGACTGTTTAAATAGAGGACAGTCGAGCATATCAAGTATACGCAGAGGTGTCCACCACAATCACTTTTCTACCTCTGCCTGTTTGTCAGTTGTGTCCGGTCAATAGCCTTTTGGCCACACCCTGCATTCGATATTGTAATAAATTGCTTTTGTGAAATTAAATTGATTACCTACGCCCACACACATGGACGGTGGCTTGAAGCAAGGCAACACGTTGATAATGGCACACAATTGTTACCTGTGTGGTAGATACCTGTTCCACTTATATTTATTTATTCCACGGCTTTATTTGTTTATTTGTTGCTTTGTGCTTGTGTTGCCTGCATTGCTGCTGACTGATTGTTTATGTGGCTCTCTACCTGATTTGTTACTCCTTTGTCTGCCCTCGTCGCTGGACTGCCCACTATTTATCTATTAGTAAAAGATATCCCAGTGGGCGAGTACCAAGAAATATACTCTAATGTTAGTAAGTGAGTGACTTTAAAGTTAATTGAGAGCATTTACAATTTACCTTATATTATATTATTAAAGTCAAAGTAGAGCAAATTTCTTACTCCCGGTATCCATTTAAAATTAACAGAAAATTATATAACGTGCAACTCGATGCAACAGATGGAATAACATATTTCGGACCCCATTTAGAATTACTGATCAGCGACAATTCACAAGGTCTTAGCGGACTTTAAGAACTAAAATCAATTTAAAATATATCTCTCTGATTAAATGTAACTAACTAATTTAAATTTTTGATTATCCTCACAAAACAGAATTAAACCTATTTCGTGAACAATTCTAAAAAAAATATTATATAAATAAATTAATACAGATTAATACATCCAGTAAATAATTTAATAATTATATATTCCATGTGTAAATCAAGTACGTAATTATTAAAATTAATTATTTATTATTAAGAATAAAATTGAAATAAATAATATGTTGTATATCAACAAACAAAATTATTCAATTTAAATTGCAATTAAAATTAATCAAATGTGCAACCAGTAAATTGATAAACGTAAAATAATATTTGTATTATATTTAATAACATCCCAACTTAAATCGACTTCAGAATATTTGCCTTCGCATATTAAATAATGATTGTTTGATCAATGATAATAATCAGATATTAATTAATTTATTTTCTGGCAAGTTCTTACACTTTACCCTCTGGAGATTTACACTCACTTTAACAAAACGAAGTGTATGAAAATTTATTACCGCCAGCTTTAGAGCATTTCGAGCTTTTCATCGGGCCCATTGTAATTGCAAACTACTTAATCATTTATCCAATCAAACAGAATACGAACAATGCCCCCAAATGGCAGCTGGGAGATTGAAGATGGGAGATGGAAGATGGAAGATGGGATGGAAGACACCATTCAATTAAACAAGTTATGCTGAGGCTGCGACATTGCTTTGGCTGCGTCTTAATGCAGCAGAGTTGGATCTTGGTTTTTGGCTACCCATCTTCCAACTACCGTTTATTCGCCTCCAGACTTCTGCTCTTCACTCTCCGCTCTCTGCTGTCTGGGGAGCGTTTGACAAGCGTTTCGTGTTAGCAGCGCCTTATGACTGTCTCTGTCTCTGTCTATATCTCTGTCTCTGTCTCTGTGTGCTGCATTAGCCCGGAGCTTTAGTCGAGCCACTCACACATGCCATCGATGTGTATGGGAATTTGGATGAGGATAACAAGGAAGACGAGTAAGAGCATATGTTGAACTGGATGTGGATGACGATGAGGATGTGGACCCAGACCTGACTGCTTGTCACTTATGCAAAATCCCCTAATGGAGGAATGGTAAGGTGTAAAAAATACAAATACAGCAACAACAAAAAAGACCGAGACCGAGACTGAGCCGAGGCAGATGCCAACGTTGCTTAGTCAGTTTTGGTTTTGCTCCTGCTGCCGTTACATACAAATGCTCTTTAAGCGGATTTGGCAGCGCTTTTCTTGTTTGCCATTGTTAAACTGAGTGCTCAGCATCAGACCAGGCCCAGAGACCGAAAGACAGACCGTCAGACCGGCGGACCAGCGAACCTGATTCCCTAACTCGTACGATGATACCCCGGGCTGCAGGCTTAAAAGGTAAACGGCATGCAACCGAAGAGTGTAGTCGAAACTTGTATACCCTGTAATGCTAAGTAACTAGTAATTCGATAATTCTTACAAACCTTAAATCCGTTGTGTGACCCTTTAATTAATCTTATCTTTAAAATATAACTTATCAAACATCTATAAAAATTCTAAGCGTTTTAATTTATATGATATTGCTCTCCCAATTTAGATACCCGCAATAGGACGACAAAAATGTAAACGCAGAGAGATTGAAGAGTTTTTATTTCTTTTGTTTTTGGTATTGTTTTCTTTTTGGTTTACTTTTTACTGGAGTGTGCAAAAACCCTTTTAATTATGCCAGAACATGCACAAATATTTTCTTATGCTTGGTTACTTTTCGAAGCGGCGCATTAATTAATTTAAGGCTCCAACGCAGCTCAAGTGGCTCAAATATGTGGCCTGCTCTGACTTTTGGCCAATAAAGTCACAGTACTGAAAAGTTTTTAATTGAATTATACAAAGCGTGTTTGCCTAATTTCATAACAGAAACAAAACCAAAAAAATATTTAATAAAAATAATGCAAATGCGACAAAAACTGGCTGGTGAATTTCCTGCAATCAACTGCTCGGAAAAGGTTATACATTTTTTAAGAAATTTAATTAAATCTGAAATTTACATCTGTTATTTATTTAATTTAATATTTTTTCAGAAGCTAATATTATATGGCTAAAGCACACACTGCGAATCTAATTATTATATTTTTTAGTTATTACTTTCGAATAAAAAAATAAATAGTATTTGAATAACCCTGTCTGCAATAAAATTGATATTTACAATTGCTTGAAATATTATATGAAATTCTTGCCATTATTTAGCAACCACCAATTATTTATTTGTCTAACACTTGTCATACATTCTTTCTAAAATAATAGTTGAGTTTATTACGTTGGCTGTAACTTTCAGCTAAGAAATAATTTAACAACTTATAAAACCAAGAACCAGAAACCAACAATAAATATTGAAAGCTTCTAGCGTGTCGAAAAAAATCAGAGTCATGGAAAAACGAGTGAAAGCTGATCATGAAATCAATCAAGCAATTTTACGAGGCTAGCAGCAAACAGCACAGGCGAAAAAAGTCATAAAACTTATTTACTTAGCACCAGCGAAATGAGCGAACAGCTGGCGAAGGCGAAAGCGAATGACTTAAACAAAAGGCGGACATAAATAACGCTGTGAAGAAAACAAAAGAAAAGCGAGAGCGAGAGCGTAAAGCAAAAAGAAGAAACCATAAAATTGTGCAAGTCAAGTCAATAATCATAAAATGCTCGGAGGAGTTGCGAATCATCTCAGAAACTGTTAAATTGTCTGCAAATGACAAATATTGTGTTATAATTTCTATTAGTGGAATTAAACAGCCGCACAACATGGCGTATGCGCATTATTTAATTTCTCTAAGTGTTTTCGCGTCCAAGTAGCCATGAAATTAATCCAAGTCTAGGCCTATGGCAATTCAATGAATATTGCCGTATTCCAGTATTAACGGAGCCAACGTAAACAATTCAATGGACAGCTTAAAGCCCGGGTCCGCAATGGCGTCTAATGGACAGTGACATAAGACAGTGTCTGACAGCCTCTCCAATTGTTGTTGTTGTTGTTGTTGTGGTTGTTGTTGTGTCAGTTGATGGCCTAACGTGTTCGGACATGGCTAAGCAGCGTAGACAATGGCAGCAACTGAAACGGAGGCAGAGGAACAAACTTGGCTATGACATCGCCTTCGCCTTCGTCGTCGTCGTCGTCGTCGTTGCCGTCAAGTGGGCGTCAACATTTTTCTAACATTTTGCGTGCCAGCATTTGGGAAAAGCTTTATACATTTCTGGCAGTGCGTTAAAGTATGCTACAATATTTTATAAATGTGGCTAAAAGTTTTAAAATGGCCGAGTCTTAAAGTTGTTGAAATGTGTTGCATGCTTTCAGGCGCACAATTAACATATTGAACTTCAATACTTATGTATATAGGAAAGAATTTAATGATAGTAAATTGAACTATGATTTTACATAAAAACTGTTGATTGAAAAGCTGCTTTACAATTTACCTAAAGCTGCTGTTGCCTTTGCCTGCTTGTTTGCTTTGCACTTTTCTTTTGTTTGTTGATGTTGGAAAAAGTTCGTTTCTAACAAATCAAATCTCTCACAGCGGCAAAGCAAACCAGAACCAAGTCGGTGTTCCTGAAACCGAGCAACCAATTTTTTTAAATGTCAACAACATTTTTGAAAGATTTCACAAAGTGTAAAATTTATTGATATATATTAAATAATTTTTTAAATTGAATTAAAAACGGCTGAAGTAAATATTGTTAGAATTTCTTAATTTTATATAAAACATACCTCAAATTAATAATTTTGCGGAAATTGGAAATAATCTTGTGGTAGTCGATTTTCGATTGAAAAAGATAAATCCCTGATATTTAAGGAACACCTACATTTCGAACGAATTAAATTAAAATATTTTTTTAATTGAATAAAAACGGCTGAAATAAATATTGTTAGAATTTCTTAATTTTATATAAAACATAACTCAAATTAATAATTTTGTTGGAATTGGAAATAATCTTGTGGTAGTCGATTTTTGACTGAAAATATTAAGTCTCTGAGATTTAAGGAACACCGACATTTCGAATGGTTGTTTTCAAATACCATTCTCTTCAAAATCTCTAGAGATTTGTAGAACACAAATGTACATATGTACACATTTTTTTAGAGAATTTTTCAATGTTGAAAGAAAAACAAAAAAAAAATATACGCGCCTACAGTTGGAAGTTTACATTTCATCGCTTTTGGTATTTTTAATTAAATTTTTTTGCACACACATATGTGTGTAGGATGCGGCATATATCCATTGCAAAATCCAATTTGAAATCAAAAAGCCACACAGGGTTGCACAGTCGCACTGGATACGTGCCGGCAATTCGCCGACATCGGTCTCATCAAAATGAGCAGCGGATACTTAATCTGATTTACTTGCCTTGCCTTTCCTTTCCTTTCCTTGGCTTTTCAGGGCAACGAGAAAGGCTGGCAGCTCCTGACGGCTCCTTGGCAGAAAGCAAGTAAACAAGCGTCTTCATAAAAACCGACAGCCGCAGTCTCAGCCCAGAAGGTTTACAGACCGAGGGGGACAGCGAATAAGGAAGAAGAGAGAGAGAGAGAGATAGGGGAAAAATGCTTCTCATTGCTGCGCTCTGCGGCGTTGTGTACATCATAAAAGAACGATAAGATAAGAGCGACCGACCAAGGCACTTGACTGTTGTGTCCCTATTCCTGCCCCACAGCCAGACACTCGATGCATACTCTCTCCTCAGGCATATTGGTTTGTTTGAGCACTTTGCAACACTTAAAGAAGAAGTATTTTAAACGATACTGAAAATAAAACTTATACTGCAAATCGAATATGCAAATCTTTTAGATAAAACTCAAATCGTAGCTATTTTAAGGGTATTTCGGATTCAGTGTTGTGCCAACTCTTGGGTCTGTTTCATATAATTTATTTGATTTTCGTTGGCTGACGTTCTTCGTCTTCGTTTTGGACTCCTCCTTTGGACTACCGAGCGTCTTTAGTGTGATTTATTTTGGCAGCACACAATGTACTTTCTTTTCAAATAAATCATAAATTTCAACGCACTGCCGCAACAACACGCAATTGTTGTTACTCGGATTTCGGTCTCGGAGTCCGAGACTCGTGTCTTTGTTCTCGCATAAACGAACTCGGTTCTTGGCTCGTGGTCTCCTCCTGGCTCCTGGCGACTAGCCTATGCCCAAGCGACGGCAATTGAGTTATCCGAAAAAGGCTATCTGGCAGGAAAAATATATTTATTGTATTTTTATGACGCCTAGGCACTTGGTCTAAGCCGCATACAACTTTGTTGAAAAATGTAAAGCGCACCCCCCTTGGGCCTATTGAGAATTATGAGCCAAACGCGACACGCGTGTCCTGAGAGTCCTTGGAAGGAACTGACCCAGCCTGGCAAGACACAGGACAACACATGATTTGTGGTCGGCCATTTGGTCAACAAGCCAAGTGAGATTTGTCCCATCTCATTTGATTTACAGCACTCGGAGAAGTCCAGCCACAGCTGATTCTAAGTTTGCTAACCAAAAATTCAACTATAATAAACTAGGATGTCTTGTCTGGCAGTTTGAATAAAAAAGGTATATTTCTATATTAAAATCTTTAACTTTTCGTAGATGTGCTTTATCTGCGATTTATAAATACTATTTCTATCGATTTATATACTGAATTGGTCTCGAAAATATCAGATGAATATCAGAAGAATTGGTTTAAGGTTGTATACTGATCCTCTCAACTGAGGAATCATCCCAACCTCATTTAAGTCATATTATTAACTGGAAACAAAATTAAGCACCTTCGCTTGACATCTTGAGATAAATTAAAAAATTTAAATGCAAGTCCAGGCTACATAGTAATTCTTTTTGGCTAATTTGTCTTTATTAAATTATCACAATACTTTGCTCTAACTTTTGCAACTAATCAATCTACAAATCGGCATTCAGTGGACATTCGATTGATCTATTTGCACCTGAATTGGTGTCCGGTAAGCACTCTGTGCCATCATGGAGACCAGAACCATTTCGACCAGTATCAGGATATTGATGATGGCTGCAAATAGAATGCAATCAATAGAGTCAAGAGTCGAATATAAGACATGCACTTACTCTGTTTATAAATGGTGTGATTGATGGGATACTCGCCGCCCATCTTAATGTGGTTGAGCTGCTCGTAGAGTACCAGGTACTGCAGTTTACAGAGCATCACCACAAGCTGCAGGCAGAACATCTTCTTCCTCAGCTGATAGTCGCCCCTTATCTTGGTGATCATTCGTACTGTGATCTGCAGCGACCAAGCTCCCAATATAATGGATCCAATGATGAATGGAATGAAGAAGAACATCACTTCATGGTACAGCTGGCGATCACGATAGTATAGTATATTCATGACCAGCATAATGGATCCCTGCCAGAAGGGCATCTGCCAGACCATATAGCGGGAGATGCAGAGTTTCGCCTTTGTCGGTACCACTGTGGGCAGGCAACCACAACAACAGCAAATTGGAGGTGTATTCAGTGAGACCGACTCGGCGGATGTTTCCTTCAGATAGTTCTGCTCCGAGATCACATAGCGAAAGAGCAGAGTTCGGAAGATGGGGCCACCTACCATGAACATGGCATGCATCACCGTGTGGCAAAGAAACCAGGACGAAGGCACTAGTATCGTCACTAGTGCAGCCAGCGAAATAACCGGATACAGACTGACCATCAGTATGGATGGGATCCTCAGTGGCTTATCGAGGTGACGACGCAGTCGCATCACAGTCGTCAGATATATGGAAATGTTGAGAATAGTCAGCAATGTGGCTATAAAGATGGCCAGCGATACAAAGGCCGTCATGTCTACGGGTGGTACAGCAAATAAAATAATCAAATTCAATAAATAAATTAATGGAAATAATTATATTAAAAATAAATTGATATTTTCTATACGAAGATACATAACATTAACTGGATTTTGTAGAGTTCTTAAAATATATAAACAAATTACTGTAAAAATTTTTTATAGATAGTAAAAAATTCGATTTAACAATAAAAGTATTAAAAGCAATTGTAAACGAATTTAATAGAAAGACTTTGATAATAATTTAAGTATCATAATGTAATAATCATTCTAATGAACCAAGTGACAATTGAGATATCATACATAGTGATTAATAATTAACTAATTATTTCTTACATTATAATAAAAGATAAAGAAATAAATAAATACCAAAATTTTAAATAATTATTTAGAAATAATATAAATGTGAAAACTTTGGGATAAAATTTAATTATAAATATTTTATGTCTAGTGCAATGAATTATCAGCAATCTCCATAATTGTAGCACACATGACAAATAAATAAAATAATAAATAATTAAAATCATTATAATCAAATGGAAATAATTATACTACTAAAAATACTTAATTTTCAGCCAAGTTAAAATACTTTGATATTATTATTAATCAGGGACTAAAACCTTTACCGAAACTGAAACCGTAACCTAAAAAATGTTTTTCCACTGTACCGAAACCCATAAACCGAAACTCTTTAAACCGAAATAACCGTTTTGTAACCGATTCATTTATTATTCGGTTCTGGCAGTCGCAGCTACTGAGCAACTTTTATATCTTTGAACTGCCATAACTTTGTCAAAATACAACCAATTTCCATGCGCAATGTAAATTTGAGCATGATTTTACTTCGAAATACGTTCTGCATTTAAATTTTAAAAATTTTTAAATTTGAAATTTTTCGAAAAATGGTAAGGGGTAACACTGTAAATTTTCTAAAAATTTCGAAATTTTCGAATTTTTGAAAATGAACAAAATTTAAATGCAGAACGAATTTAAAGGTAAAATCATGCTCAAATTTACATTGCGCATGGAAATTGGTTGACTTTTGACAAAGTTATGGCAGTTCGAAGTTATTAAAAATCAGAAAATCAAAGTAGTCGAAATGTTGAAACGAAATTAACCAAATTAATATGAGATCAAATTATAATAAAATCGACATTACACTGGATCATTCCAGTAACCAGATAACATTATTTTCCAGGCTAAACAGAGCATTAAGTCTTTTTTTATGTAAAACAATGAATAAAGCTTCTTATTTTGGTTAACCGAAAACCTTAATTTTTATTTTTTTTGCCAACCGAAACCTACCGTTATTTTTAAACCGAAACATATAAAAAAAAGCGATAACCATTACGAAAGCGATACTCCCAGATTTTGCATAACCTAAAACCGAAAACCTTAATTCGAGCATTACCGAAACCGTAACTGAAATCGATATTCGTTTCGGTTTTAATTCCTGTTATTAATATATAAGATATCTGAAATCGGAAACAAAAATATTGAAGATCTCAAATACCATAACAAAACTAAATGGCTCTCGATAATAAATCCGTTTCATATATTCGAAATATTAAAAAATGTGTCTATCATTTACTTGAAATCCATCAAAGTCGCGTGGTTGGACTTTAAGTAATTGAGCGAAGACTAGGACAAATTTTGTTAATATGATCTCAATTCTCTTTTCAAATATTAATCGATTAATATTAAATTTTCATTGAAACAAATGTGGCATACTTTTTGAAGCAGCTTTAAAATAAAATGATTGGCTTTGTAGAACTGCAATATAGTTTTGAAAAGCTTTTAAAAGTATGCAACATTAGTTTGTTTAAAAAAAATAATTCGACATTACTCACGTGTATAATACTCGGAGAGTTTTGGAAAACTGTGGATGCTGATTGTGTGATTTCGTTGAATCTCTAGCTCCAACTCGACTTGGTCCTGCTGCTCCTGCAGCCGCAGACGCTCGTAATCCTCCCGAGAGCTCATTTTGTATGTGGTGTAAATTCGAAGCAGGGCAAGATTTAAGCTATAATTGTTGTTTGTTAGTTTTGTTTTTGCTTCGTTTCACTTTAGCTCGTCGCACTTCACATTTTATCACTGTACACACAGTGCGAGTTAACAGATGCTTTGCTTTTTTTTATTTAAGTTGTTTGGTTGTTTACTTATTTGTTAGCACCCATAAAAATGTATCGTTGAGATAGTTTGCATAATTTGTCACACTCTCGTCCAGGTTCCAGGGCTAACCCTAAAGTGACGAGTGATCGGAGAAAGTGAATGAACAGCAACTTTAGCAATAATTGTCACGTGATAAACGCGATTCAAGGTTTGCAAATACTTGGCAATGAATTATTCATTTAGTTTCAACAAATGACGCTAACTGAAAATCTAGACAAACAAGCTAATCTCAGACAGAACAATGAACTCAGAGCCAAATTGAGGAAGATAAATGCATGTACTGAAGAGAATTAAATTATCCCAATCAGATTCAGGACTTTTTAACTGGAGTAATATTTCAAAATATCCTTAAGGTTTATTCATTCACTTCACATTTTATTTATGTATATCCAGTGAGAAAACTCTATAGAATATTAGTTTCTATTAACCAACTGTCACTGCATCCTTTTAATCCTGACCAACAATTGTTCACATCTGGCGATTGTCGTTTGAACAACTCGAAATATTTAAACCAACTAAGAAACTGACACGCGTTTCAGTTGATTTTTATATTTGTCATGTGATCTGTCTAAAGATATTAAGGGGGAAAGAGAGGGGAAGGGGAATGGGTATGCATAATTTATGACCCTAAACCATTCATTGAATTAAGAGACTCCAACAGGTTGGCACAAACAAATACCGCAGACAACATTCAAACGATCTATGAATGAGAAATGAATAATTCAAATCGACAATAGTGTCCTTTGCTTTAGACCTTTTCGACTGCCAGATGCCCTATCATTCTTAGAAATAGTTAAAAAATAACAAGTTTACAATTAAATAAATAAAGAAACAAACACAATTATGAACTGCATAATAATTTGTGTAAAAGAATTACGATGCTACTAATCCTATTCATATTTTCAATATAGTCATTTCTTTATTTAATTATTTGTCAAAATATGTATTTCAATTAACAATTAACAATTATAATAAATTATTTGAAGATAAAGAAGTGGAATCTTTTAAGATATTTTTGATTTAACAATAACTTTGTATAAATGAGATTTCATCAACTTCTCATTAAAGTTTAACTTCTTCACAAAGTTGATTTAATAGATTGGCAAAGATCCCATCACTTGGCCAACAAATGTGGTATTACAACATGAACATTCCACTTGTTAGGCTCTATTTAATGATGCTCTAAACTGTCCAGCCAAGTATAAATATTATATGCGTTACGAAGCTCAAATAAAATTCATAATACCTCAAACAATTTTGGTACAAAAATGCAAATCATAACCGAAGCTGCGGCTCTTAAAACGCTTTTAACAAGCTCCGGCATAAGAAGGCACGTGACTTGGCCTAGGGCGACTCACTAAAGAGAGAGACTCACAATTGGGCAAGAGAAAGAGACTGTCCGACTGTTCGACTTTCTGTGAGTCGGATCGCACCCCAAAACTAAAAACTGGTTTTAAAAAACATAATCAACAAGCGACCGGGCATACTAAAATACGTTTTATTGTAAATATGTATGTTGTATTTGTATTTGCCTTGTTGCGTATGTTATGTAAGTAATTGTTTTTTTTGTTTTCCGCTTGCAAACCGGTTTTCAAGTTAGTTCAACGTAATTGAAGCAACCAACTGTTGGAGTACCCCAATAACCATAAACAGGAAAAAACAAAATGTGTAATTTTCTCCAAATATGCGACCTTCAGAATGCAACAAAAACTGCAAGAAATGTGCCACAGTTTAAAAATTATTTTATATCAATCTGAGCAATCTCCTCCTAAGTATCCAGAGATGGAATATTTATTTCATCATAATCGCTAATCATTTGTCTATGATTCATTTACAAAGCTCTTTTAAAGTATTTCATTGGATTTGATTTGATTTTATTTTCGGCTCCACAATTAGCACAGAACTCGAATTTGGCACTTAACACATTTTTTAGTGCGTAAACGAAGCGTCCCAAATAAATGTCATAAAATCAATTTGACATTTTGATGCTCATTTTTTCACAGCTCGCAAATCGTTAACACACGCTACAACAACATTAAAAGCAATACAAAAAAATACATAGTACAACAATTAATTAAAAAACAATAACAGATGCTGATTACAATTGGGTACCAACATCTCAAGCGAAGCAGGAAAGTATGACAAAATTAAAAAAAAATAGAAAAATAAAAGATTATTTTTTGAAATGTAATTAAAGATATTGTACGAGGTAAAAATGGCATAATAATGTTCTTTATAAATATGTCATGGGCAGAAGTACTCTTCAATCTTATAGATCTGCCCAACAACATGTACAATATCTTCTCATTCAATAAATTGGATTGATAATTTTTTCAAAAAGTTGCCCAAAAATAAATCGTAAGCTATTCACTTTAATAATTCATAAAAATAAAATAAATAAGTATCTTACAGAGGTATTCTCCTTTTCTAAGGAGTCCCAAGTGTCCCAATTAAAAAGTTGTATTAAATTAGTTTAAGTATTTGTTTAAAGCTGCGTAGACTTTACAGATATGAACCGGTTCATACCTAGTATATCAGATTAATTAATCGGTTAAAACCGGGTCAAAAATATGCTAATACCGGGATTCCGCTTCAATTAAGTTCAATCAAAAAATGGGTAGAATTATTATCCATCTCGAAACATCGTAAGCTGAATGATATTCAATAACAGAGAGCAAAAACTGAAATATGTGTTATTAAAATAAGGCATAATTATTAGCCAATATAACCAAAATTTGGCAATTTGCTGGTGGCCCAATTTAAGAGACAACCGAAATGAAGAGAAATAAGTCAACAAGTTTTAATACTTTTAAGTATGAACTTGTATTTGTTTTGTTGTTGCAACCACGTTAGTTGAAATACACTTATCTTTCTGCATACAAAAAACCCATGGCAAGTCTTCGTCTTCGTCATCGTCATCGTCTCCATCCGAAAGTCGTAAGTCGTAAGATTGTCCCTGGCAGCGACTGATGCTCTCGACACTTGACAAGTCTTTTGCTTTTTGCTTGTGGTTAACAAATATTTCAAATATCACATACACGATGAGAGTAAAGACAAAAAATAAACGAAGCAAAGCAAATCGAGAAACGACCTTACACAAACCAAAAACGTTGAGAGAAATTGTGAAAAACCGAAAAGAAATACAATTATAAATGCCAATTCTCAAACACAAGTAAAATGTGTAGCAATTTGCTTCGAACTTGAATGAAATCTATTTTCAAGCGACAATCAAAATCACAACCAAGAAATGTGTTCAGACCCCCACAAAATCGAACCCCTACGATTTTGGGCAACTTGCAATGATAATCTCATTCCCTCATCCACTCGCAATATGCTAACAATTTCTTTAAAGAATTTAAAATTTAACTAAATAAATAGATCACGATTATGAGGTACCCTGTAAATACCAAACCCACCAATATACCATATCATACCCTGCATAGTCTTATTTATAACATTCGTAATTATGATTCAATTATCCAACTATAAAAATATATTTAAACATGTCAAAATCGCAAGAAGATATATAAACCAACGTATAGGTTTTATATCTTAAGAGAGAGTTTAATTTCGAATAAATTTGTAAGGAAACGAAGAGAGGCTTAAAAATTATACAATTGCTCATATCCAAATTCGCAGGGTATACAAAAATAAATTTTTCATCCCGAGAGATATTTAATTCAAATATATTCAACATCCAAAATGACTACAGCAAATGTGTAAATATCTCATATGCCGCTTTAAAATGCATTCATGCAGGTCTCTATTAAAATCATATATAAATTCTTTATTCAAAAAATTGTTTGTAAATTATATTAATAGTTATAAGTGCAGGTTGCACAATTATCAAAGCGTGACTAGTGGATTTTATTATGTGGAATTTCGATTTTAAAGTCGATTTCTATTGTTATTGCAAAATGATTGAAGCTAATTTAGCAAAAATATATTTTCATACTGCTCACAATTAGAAAACGACTTTAAACTGCATGTGAGCAATGGAATCCGATTAAGATCCATAGAACTGGGCTTTGAAGAGAGAGAGAGGCTTTTATATCTAGAAAGGGAAAAGGAGACAACTAATAGTGATAAGATTGTTGCTCAAAGTAAGATAGTTGAGGTGATTGCATAAAATCTAGAGAATAAATATGAAAGGAAAATATTTTTAACATTCGCAAAAGTTTATTTTTTAATTTCCACCTTGTGTATTTTAAAAAAATTTCATGTGCAAAAAGGTAATTACTATAAACAAATCTTAAATGTTCCCACAAGCATTTAAATTAAACAACAAAATCATTTAAGTTTAGTATAAACATTTCTATTAATAAACTCAGAAAGTGAATTAAATATCTTTCTATGTACTTAGCACTTAAGTATAATTGTTCCAAGACTACAAATTGCAAGTTCATCACATTCAACAAATTGTTATATTATCTATTAAAATTCAACTGTTCAATTAGACTTCTGATCTCTTACTCATATAATCGCTCGTACTCGTAAATCATTAAAGTCCAGCGACAAACATTTTGAACACAACTTGAATTGAGATTCAATTCCATTGCCATGGCGACCTTGACCATCAAAAGCCGTCAAAGAGAAGACCCGAATAGACCACGTCTGTTGGCGCTTGTTTAAACAGTTTGTAGTATTTTAAATATTATGTAAAAACTGTCTGGCTTTTGATTAAACTCATATGCATTGAACATTTTAATTAATTTTGATTATTAGCTGAAAACTTTCAAGAGCTCACTCGTGTTTATTGTTTAAAACAATTTGTTTTCAATACGAAATAATCAATTAATTCCTGTTAAATAGCGGGAAATTGTAAATGGTTTGTTTGATGACAATCCGTAATGCCCTTCATGCTCTCTCTTAACCCCTTGTCGCCCCTCGCATTGGAGTATAATACTTTGTACTCGAATTGAAATTGAAATTGAATTTCAAAACTGTAATTTTCGTGTATGCCTCTCACTCTCACTTTCTATCACTGGCTCGCTCTAACACTCGCTGATCCGCGCCGTGTCTGTTTCGCTCGCGCGCTGCTCACAAACTGAACTCAAGATTTGCTCACTGAGCAATGCTCAGCCCAATGCCGATCACGAACGAAATTATTATGTGCCCGGCCAAAACAGCAGCAACAACAACAACAACAGCAATCACAACAGCAGCAACAACAACAACAACAACAACAATCACAACAACAACAATAATAATAGCATTCACCGCTGACGTTGTTACAGCACCGAAATGGTCAACTGACGAAATGGCGAATTGGGGAATGGCAGAATTGCTAAACTGGTGAATTGAGCGAATTGCCAAATTGTCGCAAAAAATATAAGAAAATTAAACAAAAGAAACGTGCTAATCGCATTTCGTCGTCTGGGAAAAATAGTTGCCATTGAATACTACGATCCTCACAGGCGGAAGTTGGAAAAACAGGGAGTCTTAGAGTCCAGTCTTACATATTTGCAGTCCAAATAAGCATCAACTATAAAGCTTCCTATGTTTATGTTTTATGTTTACTTTCAGCAGTCAAAAGTCGCAGATCATTAAGACTAAGGTTACGTTCGATGTGGGAAAATCAACAATGGGCAATCCCAAGTTTACAGATTTCCAATATTATGCATTTCTGAAAACTATGCAAATGAATCAGAATGACGCATTGTCATTTCGTTTAATATTTGTAAGTAAGCATAGAAACAACAGGCGAATATTGAATGCCCTAAAGTATTTAAATCCGCAATAAATTTAAAGCAAAGATTTTTATAGCTGATATTTGATAATATTACAGTTGAAGTCTTCTTGGTTATAAAATTTGATAATAATATCTTTAAAATATTGGAACAACAATTATTAATACGTTATCATGCGTTACACACTTCATGATAAAATTGTTATGCCTTCCTTAAAGTTAACTAAAGGGTATGAGAAAAAGTAGCACAATACCGCGGGTTCAACTCACTGATAAGACTGGAATTAGATCGAAAAAAAAATGTTTATGTTATTTAACAGGCTAGCTGTAATAGCTCTTTAATATTGAAATATTAATACATATTTTAACAGAAATGTTTTGCAATAAATTAATTATTAATTTTAAATTCCATAATCTTAATAAATAATACAAATCATAAACCAATATTTTGCTTAATTATTAACAGCGGATATTTGAATAAACTATAAACACTTAAGTTTGATTTAAATATTTTGAGGAAAATAGATCGCTTTTACAATAATACGATTCACTTGAGTGAAGTTCTCTTTTGGTATTTACAAGATAGTTAACGGCACTAACAGCTCTTATTTCACGACAAACCAATTAGCAAGTCTCTCCCTATACACACATTTGCCACATTCAAGTTATAACTGTCCAACTGTTCAACGATTCCCAAGTGAATCACCCCGCAAAGGTAAAGATGGTACGGGTATAAGTATCACTCACCTGTAACATACAAGTAATCATGTTCATGACATTTATAAGCATGGAATGTAATTTCTAATTGCTTCAACTGGTTAACTGGTTAACTGTAAAAAGAAGAGAGTAATTGGGTTTCTGGTAACTGATGTTTCTGATATCAAAACACATCCATATTTATATCGTGCAATTTATTTGTATTTGTTTATAATTGAAGGTGCTTAAAGCGGACCAAAAAAAATGCCATCAACTTTTAATTATTATCATTATGATCGACCGCATATCCGCTTACTAATTTAATGAGCCTGATGAGCCGTTTTTCATTATTTTATTTTTGATAAACAAAAATGAAAATAAAGCGAGCTGATAAATTAAATGCTTATTAAATTGTGGTTGCTTAACTGGACGACCAAAAAGTATGCAATGAATTATGGTCAAAATAAAAAACGGACAACTTTAAGCGTTTTTATGGCATACTCTTCGGCGCCATTCACAATTAGGGTCAGAAAGCAGAAACTTTTGAATAGAGGGGATGGTCATGTGGCAATTTAAGTTATAATTTGCAAATAAATCTAATTGTCTTTAGAAGAGGGTCAACGTCGAAAGAAATGCAGATAAAAGAGAAATAACAATGGCCCAATAACAATTTCACACAAATGTGACTCAAAGTGAAGCAAGTTTTGAGCCCCAGGGATTTAATACAGATAACATTTCCAAGTACTATATTAACAGCAAGCTTTAAAAAGTACATATATTCTAAAATTATTTGGAAACTCAAACAAAATACAAGTATAAGATAGAAAAATAATATATAATTTTAATAAAATAATGATATTTATTAGTACAATCAAAGATTAAAAATTTGTATTAAATTATGGCAGCTGCGACGTATTCATTAAATTTTAGTGAAAATGACTTATGCGACTTGGGTATTTTAATCAAATTGAATTTTATAAATTAATTTTAATTTAATTTTTCAATTATTTTAGAGGGGACAATTGTGGCGTCTAATGAAATCTCTGACATTAGCAAAAGCGATTCACATAATTAAAAAGCACTCAAAGTTGATATAATGTATCATTACAATTCAAAAAAAATATAATTTCATTACAAAAAACACATCTTGATACCTTCATTAGTGAAATAAAAGTTTGCGATACATGCATAAACATGCAAAAACTTGTTTTCCATCTGTATTTTTTGATTACACATTTTTATTTAAATATTAAATATAAAAAAAATATATTATTTTACTAGAAAACAATTAGCTTTTTAATAATTGAATAAAGTGACAATTCAATGTTCGGATTAAGTATTATGACAAGTTATGAGAAAAAAGGAACTGTTTAATTTTAACTTGACTTGAAAATAAATACACTTTTAATAAAAGTAAGACATGTGACAGCTTTTTCAAATTCAATGTGATTAAGACTGTAAATGTCATCAACTCTAATTTTTATATTTAAATATATTTATTATTTTATTAGAATACAAGTATATTTATTCTCCTTTAAGGCGAGAACATTCCGACTGTCCTATTACAAGAATCGCAACCGCAACCACATCAACTTGGATTTCTAATGTTACTGTCGTCGTCAGTCAGTCAGTTTGCCATGATTGTTTTGCAGGCGCCAGCAATATGTTGTTCTCTCCTCTCTCTCCATCTCTCTCCTGTCTCTCTTTCTCTGTCTCTTGTCGCTGTTCTTTCGCACACAGCCGGCGGCTAAATCAACTTTCATCGCTTTGTAGACCGTCGCGGATTTAGGGCGCTTGCGGCGCTGCCTTTGATGCTGCCGTCGTCAACGTCGCGTCGCTGCCATCAACGCCTTGCCATTTGCCATTTCCCAGTTCCCAGTCCCCTTGTCACATTTCGTTTGCTCTTTTTTCGCTTTTTGCGCATTTTTTCAAATAAGAAGCAATGCATTGCTTTTTAAATTCCAAAAAACAATAACAAAGAGGAAAAGGAAAAGGAACAAAGCAAACGCAGGGAGCAATAACTACAAAGAGTAACAACTGGTCGCAACTCCGGCATTTCCTCAGGCTGACTGAACCTAAATCTTTTTCTCCTCCATTTCCATCCTCATTTCCATCTTCGTCAACGGTGTTGACGGTCTTCGTTTCAACTCTATCCTTTCGCGTGTCGTTTCACTTTCGTTTCTTTCCGCTTTATTGTGCTCCTTTCTTTTTCTGTTCGTCGTCGGTTGCTTCTGTTGTTTGCTGTTTAACGAAGCAAATCAACAAATTGTAATGATGCCGAGCAGAGAAATCTGTTCTGCGACGCTTGCACTTTTCGCTCCTTCCCCCTCGCATCCCGATCCCGAATGTGAACCCAAAGTTCGCAGTCCTTTTTGCATGGCTCGCTCCACTTGAAACGCAGTGTAGCGTAAAATGAATTGAGACATTCATTCGTACCCAAAAAAAAAGCATAAAAAAAAAACAAAAAACCGCAAGCAGAAAACCCTTGAAAAGTTTTCCAACAACTAACAATTCGGCCCTCGCCACACACAAAACTGTGAATGCAAAAGTGGCAAAAGTTTCGTAGCACTCAGCAAATGCTTCGAGCTGTTGTGCATTCAGGTGTGAAGTTTTTGGTCGGCACACAAAAGTATGCTACAAATAATTAAATCATGCAAAGGTTATCGCAACTTTATGAACACGACATGCAAGTCGTGCTTGATGAGAGAGCCACTTGGAAAGGAGGTGTGTTTTTTTTACGGGTATGCATACAAGTTCAATGCCGCCTCCAAGTCCTTGTCAGCCTGTCAAGTAGTTTGATATTGTCTAATCGATATTTATATTTGCTCTTTGTGAGCAAGGGTTACGAATTTGCATTTACCAAAAAGGAATAGCACAAATATAACATGGTCCGAGTTCGTGTTCGAAATGCCCAGCAGCCATGTCGGCTTTTTTTTCATCAGAGCTACTGCTGGCATTTCCGTTTCCGCTTCAAACGCACAGAATGTGAAAAACGTTAAAAGTTAAATGTTTACTTTTGAGTTGCCATCTAAATGCCCTTGCTGAACGGATTTCATGATTATTTTAAAGTCAAACAAATAGTTTGGGCAAATTTATTAGAAAAACCAATGTAAATATTTGGCCGACATTGTTGTACTTTATTAAATTTTTAAAATCATCGCTGCGTTCTTATTAATTTTAAAATTGAAACTTTGAAAGAGCCTGTGGAAAATGTTACTAAATTATTAATGTTGTGATTGAGTAAAAGCATTAATTAAAAATGTGAATATTATATTCTTATATGTAACCTAACATTTAATTATGCTTAAAAAGAATTTTATTTAATTATTGTTGGTTTTATAAAGAAATATATTCCCATGCCCTAAAGAAAATATCAGCTAATCAGAACGTTACCAAATCAGGTAAGGAACTTGGAACCATTCGAACCCACAATTCAGTCCAGATAAATTGAAGTTTATTTGCTCGACTGGCTGTGGACCATAATTTATGAGCACCAAATGATTTGCATGCACTTTTTCTTTCACCTTTTTCGCATACCGACCACGTACACCGATGCAAAAAACAAAAAAGAAAAGTTACACAAGGAATGGCAGAAGAGTCCTGGCAGCAGGAGTAAGGCATAAAACATGTGTGGGGTTGACTTTGCTTTCGATATGTTGCACTCAAAACAATTGGCGGTAAACAACAAGCAAATGGCCAATGACAAAGTGGTCGAAACGGATGCCAATATTGGTCGAAAACCAACGAATGCTCTCTCGTAAAAGCTCCGCGCCGAAAGCTTTTGCCGCCTGCCTTATAAAGAACCGTGTTGATAAAATTCAAAACAGTTGCCGTTTCGTCCGCGTTGCCAACGCAGCAGCAGCAGCAGCAACAGCAGCAGCAGCTATCGGTGTGACAGTTAAAGAGAGAAAGAAAACAAGGTATAAAAACCGTTGCCTACTTTTGAGCGCCAACTAAAAGCGTCGATCTAACGGTGAAGCATCTTAGGTGCCGGCAAGGTGCATGAATGTGCATGCAATACGTGCGGGAAAACAAGTTGAAAAGTATTTTTTCGAAAGTCTTGCGAAAATTTTGATGATACTAAAAGTGAACTACACGGTGAAAGGTGAAAGAACACAGAAAAGTGAGGGAAATTAAATTTTAAATTCAAGTAATGAACACTTGGGTAAGTTTCTTTAGCTTAAGAATTAATTAATTTCACGAAGGATTAAGGTAATAAAACAGGATGTAGCTATAAAAGAGTTGAGAATAGTTAAAACAAAATAGGAACTAAATGTGCACATAATGGTATAAAGTCAATCAATCTTTAAATCTGGAGTAGCCTAAGATAAAATGCATAAATAGAGTTCTATTAAGTTAGTTTCTTAAGCTTAAGAGTTAATTAGTGTTCATGTTTCACGAAGGATTGAGATAATAAAACAGGATGTAGCTATAAAAGAGTTGAGAATAGGTAAAACAAAAAAAGGAACCAAATGTGAACATAATATAAATCTTTAAATCTAGAGTAACCTTAGATAAAATGCAAGAATAGAGTTCTATTAATTTTATTACATTTCCTAAAAGATAAATATATATTGGAATTTACTTATGTACATATATTGTTTAATTAGAAGTCTGCATAACTTTTATTTGCTCTTAACAATTCGTGGAATTTTCGTATACTTGATTTGAGTATGGGGCTCAATCAAAAAATAAACATTATATCGACTGTTTCTTCGAGTGGCTGCATTTGAAGAAGATGTCAACGGTAAACTGACTACAGCATGTACCAAAATCACTCACAAAAATGTTGACTGAGAATTCCCAACGGAGCACCATGGAGGCGGCAATTTTACGGCAGTTTGACTTTGCCAACGGCAGGCGAATCCTTTAAAGCCTGCACGTTAAAATGCGACTCGACCAGGCTTAACTTAAGCACAGGACGAGCAGCAACAAAAATAAAAAAAATAAAAAAAAAAAAATGGTAATGCTCAAGTGGCGCGGCGCTTAACACAAATTAGACGCACTTAATTACAGCGCAAACAGTTGCGGGGAGTGGCCATAAAATGTGCGATGCAAACACAAAAACCACAAAAAAAATATACACATACATATACATATAAATACTCCTATATTTGGAGAAGACAACAAAAACAAATTAACTGGAGGTTGGAAGGAGACAGTGCACCAAAAACGTCGGCAACTTTCAATTACGGCGAGCCAAAAGTTGCGGCTTAAAACTCAATTAAACGAATTGCTAAAAAATTTAATTACATTCTATTTTATATTGTTTTGTTAAAAGAATACATTTTGCCAACTTTCTAGCAAAAGTTTCCATTCAACTAATTTTCATTTCAAGTGAAAAACAATTAAGACAGTTTATGAACAAACTGAATCCAAGACAACTATGAAGACGGAGAATATTAGCATAAGAAAGGTTAATCAAGTTGTTATTTATTTTATAGTTATTAAAATGTATGTTTTAAAATTGTGAGATTTAAAATTGTATCGATACTCCAAAATTTAAGTATCCAGATAACAATATCATTTATAAAGATATATGTATAGATTAGCTTATTTTAAAATTGGAAAAAAATTGTAAAATCGGAAACCATATAGAAACTCGGAATTATAAATATCATGTTAACACTTTAATTTATAAAGATAAGATAGATGTATATTCAGATGGAACCTGTCATGTCAACGTGTACATTTTAATTTATCTATATTCGAAATAAATTAAATTATGTATTCAATGTCAGAAAGCCCGACTCAAAATTTCTAATTTGTAATGCAATTATACTCAAATATGCTGTTGTCATAGACATTTATTCATAAGGGGTATTTAAAATGCGCTTAATAATTATAAAACGATTATTCACTAATTGTAAAAATTCGCATTTGATTTAAAATCGCCATGATAGTTCGAATATTGTTTAACTTTCTAAAATATTTTTCAAAACTTAAGAATAAATTACACTAAAAAGATAATTTTTAAAAATATAATTTTATATAAAAATTATTGAAAAATGTTTATATTATTCAGAAATTGTTTTTCTAATGAATAGCAATCGTCCTGGGAGACAAAGCAAAGGGGAATTTATAAAAGGGTTGTTTCGGAGGGAAGTTGATGCTAAAAATAAATGTGGATTAAACTTATTAATTATAAGTATTTCGCTATTCATCAAGTTTCTTTGTCATGTTAAAAGTGCAACATTGTGATCAGATTTAGATTTGTTTGAAACAAGTTTCAGTAAGAATCAAAACAACCCACGCAAATTAGCTGGTCACAACTTTTCAAGGTTTCAACCCTTTGGTAAATACCCAAACCCCATGTCGACAACAACGGCCATTTCCGCTGTTCCGCTATTCCGCTGACTGCTTTCCCCCATTTCCCTCCTGGCCACGTTTAGATGGCAAACAATACGCTCATTAGTTGTCAGAATCGCCTCATTTCGGGGCTGTAGGCTGTAACCATAACCTCTAAGCTGGCGATGTCGAATGCTAAGCAAAGTTTTCTTAATTTCAACATCGCACACATAAAATAATATTTTTGTTTCTTGAAACTTTGCTGGCAATTAAGTTGTAAGTGCCAGAAACTGGCCTTAGGCTCACAGTTTCGAAGAGGCCCAAAATGAAGACATTCATTTTAATTATTTACAGAAAGCATTAGCCTCACTGCCATCATTCAATGGGAACCATTATTATAGGGATTTCGGGACGAATCATAAAAGTGAAAAGCAATATCTGCTGCCCTTCGTCTCAAAGTTTTCCACTCGAGTTGTCGCAGCTGCCAGGCAGTTGGCCAAGTTGTAGTGTCTAAGAAACCTGGCCCACTTCAAAGTGGTGACAAAGTAACGCAAAATGAATATGCAAATGGCTCAACGATTGACTGCCACAACTAAGTGGCAAGTAGCAAGTGGCAAGTGGCAAGCAACTCACAGTCCAACAAATAATGCTACTTTATTTAAGTTTTTTCCCGTGGCATAAACTGCTCTGTCATTTTCCTCGAACTGTTGCCAATGCGTTAAACTTTTCAATGCAAATTGTGCCAAAACGTTGCAAGTTCCTCGTTGCACGTTGCAAGTTGCAAGTTGCACTTCACACGCAGTTCTGGCCCCAATATAAATTCAAACCCAAAAACTTTTCCACTGTTGCACTGTGCAAGATGCTTAAAAACTCTTATTAAGCAGAGTGCTAGACTAGCAAATACTCTGTAATTAGTTTTAATTTCTTATATGTACATTTTTGTCAGTTTAATTCAAATGTCTAATGAATATAATACTTTATAGATCTTATAATTAATTATAAAATGAAATTACAACAATGAGAGGAATTATTTTATTTCTTTTAAAAAAGAATTTCAGTGAAATAAATTAATATGGGTTCTAATATTTACTTATATATAAAGTTTATAATACAACATTCTCATTGGAATCATCACAACCGCTTACACACTCTTTTACAGGGTACAAAATGAGATGTAGACAAAGTTATTTCTTGATTTGCACGGCTTTAAACAGTCTTATCAATGTACTTGCAATATCTTCTAATGTAGTTTCTATTATAGAACATCATCTATTATTCCCCCATGAAAAAGGACGGGGATTATGGACAAAAATGCCACTCAGTCTCTTGAGTTTCGGGAGCACTTTTCCACAATGCACACTCCTCTCAAGTAATAAACATAAAAGTCTTGGCAATGAAATGCGAAACAATAAATAATAAAAGAAAATGAGAGCAACACAAAAATCAAATGCAAAGGAACAATGAAAAACAATGCAAAAAGAAGAAGTAGAAGAAAATAAAAGAAAATAGAATTGTAAACAAAAGGAAATTAAATATTTACGCTGAAAAGCGAGGCGAGGAAATTACGCATAGTAAATAATAAAAGCCAAATAGATGTGGCAACGGAATGTGGCAAATGACGGGGAAAAGGGGGATAAATAGCACACATTATTGGCATGGGGTTCGACTAATTAAAGCCCTCGGGGGACATTCGGTCTATTAGGCAGCGTTTTGTCCTTGCTCACCACACGCATAGCCATTAATTTACTTTTATGCTCGGCATAATTTTATTATTATGATTATTTCTCTTTTTTTCCTTTCCATGTCGACTTTGGCAATATCTTTTTTCTTTCACAACATTATTGCTGCGGAAAAACAAAAGGACAGTCGAACATGCAGAGTTACAAGGGGGAAGGGGGAATCCGGATCTGTTGGATGCTTTAAGGATGCGCCTTAACCAATACAAAGACTGGGGGCGCTGGTCTGGAAAAAAAGCCAAAAATCTCTCTGCTGGGCATACATTCCCAATCCTCGCATATTCTGCATACTTCCTATATGTATATGGTACATATTTGTATAGCCCGCTTTTCCTTTTCCTTTGCCTTTGCGATTGCCTCGCTCGTTGAGCCATTTGAATTCGTATGCATACTTAATTTGGCACGACTTTGGCTTTCGCCGGGTAGCCGGATCCGGCAATGGCGTACTACATTATTGATTGGATATTTGTGAGGGAATTTAATAAAATATGCAAATTTTTTTGGCAGTCCGCATTCAATTGGAAGCTGATGACGCTTGAGTAGCGGTAACTACCGGTAACAATTCAACATTCAACTGACTTCCAATGAGCTCAGACAGACGCTCTTTCCGTTATTGGGACTCAGACTTATGCACATTCCTGCAAGTGATCCTTTTCTTCAACTATACATAGCAAATATTAAATAATTGATATATAACAACACTTAATTAACCACTTGCTTAATGCATTTAAATATATTTTAAATTATTTAAACGATTCATTTAAATGTATAATTTTATTTGCCATTCTATTTCCCGCTAAAAGTCGTAGATCAAACATTTCTAGGTAAATGATAGTGTAAGCAATAAATAATTTAATGACTGTCCCATAAGTACAGATCTTAAATATATATACTCTTATAATAAAAATACATGGAAATAAGTTCACAAGCATACAAACTGACTTTTCGTCTCATTTTCAAAATTTCTTTAATTTATATCATTAAATTTAGATCTTAGCTTTGTTGAGCTTTTAAATTAAATAGTTATTATCAACAGCAATGTATCATAATTTTTTATTAAGGTTAATTTTATTAATTTAAAAGGTGTGACTCTAATTAAATAAGATAACATTAGTCCCAGTCCCATCGCATTTCAAGGAATGTGGAAATTACACACGATGTTAAATTTATTTCATTATGATAATAAATGCAGGCTAATCCCGTAATAAAAGTACTCATATGCATTTGTTGGAGGTCTCATTACTTATGCAAAAGTAATTTAATTTCGTCTGGTAAAACCCAGAAAATATGTTAGCTTTACATTTATCCGCTTTCATTATCATCCAGTTCAGATGTAAGCCCATAGCCTCAGACTGTGCTGAATCGTAAAAGAAAAAGTCGCTTGCTCATTCTGGACAAGGTCATCAAATCACATGACCAAATACATTGAACCCACAATTGTTCACAGCGACATCAAAAGACGACTTCAAATGTCTTCAACAGCTGTCCGAATGAAGCTCACAAAAGCATCAACAATAAAAGGAGATGAGGCTAAAACAAAAACGAACATCACGTGGCCTACATAAAACCAAGTAACCCCATACTATTAAAATGTATCACAGTGATGGACTAAGAGTTACCCTGCTTGAAAGTGTACAATACAAATATCGAATACACCCAGGGAAAGTACACATACTATACATACCATAAATGCAATTTTATTGGAAACAAATTTTCAAATTTATTTTTATTCTTTCACTTATGAAAGTTGAACTTACAACATTTATTTTTAAAAAGTTAAATTGAAAAAAATGTATATAAATAATAAGTAAATTAAATACATTAAATAAATAATACAAATCTTAAAAACGTTTTATTTTTTATTTTAAATTGATAAAGATCTGGACCAAAATCTATTAAATAGCTTACATATGAGACCCAATGTATTTTAATCAAATTAAACTTAATAATACGGACATTTTTAGTCCTGATAAATTTTAAAATTAATATGTGCATATTATAGTTTGGATAACAGAATCAAATTTCGGAATTTTAAGCTATACCCTATAATGAAACAATCTAAATGGTATAAGAAAAACAAACGACGAAGTAAACTTTTTGATAGACGAAGATTGCCTGCAGCTGCACTGAAATGTCCCCGTCTTCCATATCCTGGTGACAGTTTCAGACCCAATCCCATTCCTGGTCTCAATCCCCACTCAAGTCCAAGTCCATGTCCAAGTCCAAGCAAAACCCACTTGACTTCCTCCCGGCACTTAATCAGTCAAATTTTATGCGACGCGTAAATGAAGAAGCGAGAAAAACACACTGAACAGAGCGAAATATATATGTGTATAAAGAGAGAAGGAAAGAGTGAGAGAGTGAGAGAACGAGAGGCAGAAAGAGAGCAAAAATAACGCTGGGAGCAGCTGTTGACAAGGGGCATTAATTGCTTTTAGTTTTTGGACGACCGGGCATATAATACATATAAACGTGTTGTGAAATTTGCGTTGCATGTCTTAAAGCTGACAGCCAAAGTTAGAACTTGGCGACTGCAATTACACTAAATAGACTTTAATGTGGCATATTCTCCAACTTATCTTTACCGCCCATTTCCTCTCACACTCTCTTTAGTCCAATAAAAAAGCGCTGCAAGTCATTTTAGCGGTTACCAAAAAGTTGCCTACAACTGAACTTTGCATTTGCCTGTCTACCAGAAACTTGCTCAAAAGCCAAAGAAAGAGATGCAGAAAGTAAGAGAGAGAGAGAAGGCAAGATGTTAGTTGACAGTTCCTTTTAAGGCCGCATTGTTCCCTCTTGCCACAGCCCTTTCGCAATTTAGTTTGTGGCAAATTATTTTGTGCCCCTTTGTCGGTCTTTTGCCTCCCGTTTCGATTTGGGCAGAAAAACTTTCTGTTGTCACAAAGTTGTTTATTTTGCTGCTCCTCTGTTTTCTTTTTTGTGGTCTTTTGTCTTAACAACTGAAGTACACAAAATTTGTGGTTTAATTCAGGACTAAGATCAATCTCATCAGTATGTCAGTAAAAAGTTTTCTTATTGATTTGATTTGGATTTTTTCGTGCAACAAATGTTGGATTAATTAAACAATTTTTAAATAACCCAGTCTTAACTTTAGTTTATAATATAATTTTATTCTTTTTTTTACTATTCCATTTAAATTTTAATTATTTTTTTGTTCTCTCTTTCGACTGTTTTTTGTAGACGTTAAATAAATAAATAGCCAATAAATGCCTGAAAGAGACAGGTGATTTTTTCCTATTTAAATAAAAAATGATTCCAATCTGATATAATTTTGATACAATTTCCGTCATATTCCAATTAGCCTGAGTCAGCTTTCAACGCTTTTAATACTCATCCTTACAAATTGTATTTGGCTAAGAAATTAAACCACTTTTTATGACTCAGGAAAATTTGGAACTCACATTTATTTATGCGAACTTCAGCTGAAAGCGCTTTTCATCAGCTTTGACTTCGGCTTCGGCCTCTTTTAAGGCTGATTTATGTCAACGGCAGGATAAAGTTTACCTAACCTTGTATGATCTGTCTGCTGCTTTAGATAAATATGCATAAATCCTAGATGCGTGCCCCATAAAAGTCTGTGATTAAATGAAACCATTTATTAAGTAGGTAAAGACAATGCTGCCACGACACCTCTTTCCCCCACTTTTTCACTTTTCCAGTTTCCCTCTTTCCCAAGTACAAAACAATTTCTTTAAAAGCCACGAGCAGAACACGCAGACTTATGACAATGCACGTTAAATGCCAAGACACCTTTCCAATCCCCTATTGCCACAGACTCCCCTCCCCGACCCACAACCCCTGACAAGGTCAAGTAAACACAAACAAATTTTTAAATTTGTAAACACGCAGGAAACGAGCCACGTGGTAACTGAAGGTAACAAATCCCGAGCCCCAAAAACCAACTGAGTCCCTAACCACTTGACAGACGATGCATGTGTGTGTGTGTGTGTTTGTATATACATATAAGGATGTGTGTGTGTTTGTGTGTTATGTGTTGGTAACAGGAAATCCGACAATTTTTGAATTTTTCGCATGAGCCAAATAAAATAAACAACTGAATCGCCTCCATCTGCACTACGGTTATGCGTAGTTTTATGACAATGACTTTAAGATACCCATTACAAAATATATATACTTATCTCAGAGATTATAGTAGCTATAGATACGAAACTTAATGCAGTGTACCATTAAAAATAGCTTCATAATATGGTTTTCCCATAATGTCGTCAATGGATTCCAGTCACTATAAATAAAATTAGAAAAATTCAAAATCAAATTACAAGTGCAATTTAAAAGCTAAAATCTTAATTATTGCGACATACGCTCCTTACCATTTAAATATTAAAGCAAGCATGGTAGTGACTTCAATTTGTTAATTATATTCTTATATTTTTAGCCTACAGCAAAGTTCTTAAGCGTTTAAAAAGAAGAAGAAAACAAATTCCGCCAATATTTAGGTACCTTATGTACAGGAATAGAATATGCATTAAGTTTTATTTGATATAGCATTTTACATATTTCACATTTTTGTTAATTTCGACTCTTAGACGCAATAGCAACTTAAAAATGGTTAAAGAAAAATATTAACCATCCAGTTTGATGCCTATCATATTCTATTTTTACTTTCATTTACTATAATAAATGAAATTGTCTGCACTGCAAAAAGTGTTGAAATTTCGCGTATCAGATCTCAAACGGTAACGACTTATAATCAAAATGTATGCGATTTCTTGGAGCACTTTTGATTAGGCACAAACACAGCCCAAGCCGCCCACATAGACGACGCCCACATGGGTGTTTAATGGCACACTCGGCGTATGCGTAATATTCCCTGCTCATATGCCACGCATATTTGCATAATTTGTCTGCCAGCCTGCACACACTCTCACACACACACACATGCATATGGAGTGACACACACACACACATATTCGAGCACATTGCCATCATTTAGGCAGCCGAGCTGTCTGAGTTAGTAAATTGCACATACGCCACGTATGCCGTCGCATTTAGGATTGGGTTTAAGCGAGAAGGCAAAGGTAAAAGGCATTGTTCAAGCCGGGCTAAGCTTATTTGGTACTGGAGGGGGTTGGATGAGTTGGAGGGCGGCGTTAAGTGTTTGTTGCAGTGTTAGACGCGCACTTGCTGACAAATTGAGCCTGATGTGCGCAAACAGGCAAAAGGGTCTAGGAAATGAATAGAGCTGCTTGAGTGGATAACACGGCTGGGACAAAATGGAATGCGATGCAGTCAGCAGCAACAGGTAGTCAGTAATGCTTAAATAAAGAGTATTAGTAGAGAGAGAAAAAGCCTTCTATAAGTTTTCTAACCAATACCGAGTACTCGTATATTTAATTTCTTTTCACATTCATCGGGTGTTTAATTATCAAACACAATTCTAAGCATTTCTCGGTTTGTTCTCAGTTCATCCTTTTGCTAATCAGAGTTCCAACTTTCCCTTCATTCATTAATAAACGCTGACAACAGCAGCAGCTGTTGCCATCGTTTAACTGCAGAAACATTAACTTGGCTAAAGAACTTCATTATGTGTGTGCAGGATGGGCTAATAAATCTCTTAAATTGGCTACCTTTTGACTGTGGCCAAAACCAGCAATGAATCATAATGCGGCCATGGTCAACACCTTCAAGTCAGAGACAAAGACAAAGGCAGGCATCCAAATTACGCATACGCCCCGTGTGGCACATAACCAAACTGGAGGCAGGCTCAAAGTTGCAGCTTGAGGCCAACTGGTAATATTGTGGCGTGTCGACAAAGCAAGCAATAAAGCGTAGCATAAATTAGCCAAATAAGCAAGAGGCTAACAAACAAAACCAAAACCAAAACCAAATACAACAACAAAACACAAAACTTTAATGTTTGCTGGACAAATACAAAGTCAGGGCAAGGACAACGCCTGAGGGCAGGACGAGATGGAGAATGAGAGAAGTTGTGTAACACGCTTGTTTTTGTTATTATTATTGTTGCTTTTGTGTGTGTTACATTATTATAAAAATGTTATACACACACACACAGGGAGAGAGAACGACGACAAGCGCATAAACCATATCTGAAACAAAGGGCAATAATGAAATGTCTTTATGTGGCGATTATCTGAACATAACCCGGCCCAATGTGCAATTAACTGGCATGCGGTTTTGCCCCATGAGTTGGCCAACAACATACGAACTGAAATATGCCATTAATATGTATGTATCGTCGACTTTTTAGGGGGAGTCTCTAAATGTGTCCAAATGGTTGCCAACGGCAGCTTTTGATAACAGCATCTGAGGTTTAAGCCAAAACTGAATGCCAAAAGCTAATTTCAGTTGTATTTCAAGCAAGGCCCATACCAACTATTCACAAAAAAAAGCTTCAGTTTTTCGTTAATATTAGCTGCTTTCTCATCTTAAGCCTCTGTCTCGATTCTCTTACATCTTTAAAAGCCTCCTTATTCATTTTTGCCAACTTCCAACCAGGACTCAAAGTCATTTCCTTAAAATTACTGTCTTTAATTCAGTGCGTCTTTAAGTTGTTGTCGACCCATCCGGACATTTTTATTTTGTTCTTTTAATTTGGAAAATTATTACATACATTCATATCAAAGCTCATCAAATAGTGCGCCCAAAAAAATAAAAAAAAAAATTTAATAACATCAAATCAAGTTTGTTCAAGCCGGAAATAGTCGAACAAGGAGAGTTGTGAAAAGCTCTGGATGTCGATGATGTTTCTTGCCTGGCAGCTGGCCAATGTTTATCCAACTATCTGTGGCTCTATGGCTATTCTGGATTGAGGTTTTGGGTTTGGGGTTTGGGGTTTGGGCCTTGGGTTTGTTTTCCCATTTTTAAACTGAACTGTAAATGAGATTTTGCACATTTGCTTTGAGCTCATCTTTCTTATTCTCTCGGTCTGTCTATCTACTGCCCTTTAGCTTTCAAATAGTAATTTGCAGCACAGCTTTCACTACACGACCTCCACTTTCAACTGATGACTGCCTCTGACTAAGTAATAATCAACTAGCTGCCGGCAGCCTCAATGTCAGCCCATCGGATTTTGCGTAAGGCCAACAAAAAACTAAATTGCAGGGCATTCGATTTCAGGAAAATACGAGTTGAAAATTAAAGAGTCGAGTTGTTTATTCAAATAACGAATTCACATTCACTTTTCCATATCATGAACTATAAACAAGTTAACTTGTTGTAACATTTTGAAAATTGCAAACAAAATCTGAACCAGGCTGCAATTTTAAAAAGGCTTTAGAAGGATAGAAATAAGAATAAAAAACGAGACATAGTCTTGGTAACTAGGTATACTGGGTAGTCTATTCCAGGTGAGCATTCTCCATTAATAGTAACTCGAAAAAATCAAAATAAAGGAACATATTACTCTGCAATCTAAAGGGCTCGTTATAAAATTTTCAGGATTACTTGCTGAAAATTCGTTTAAATTTTCGGGAGAAGAGTAAAAAAAAAAACAAAATGTTCCCTAGGATGTAGCAACTAAATTTATTTTTTTATTTGAAAAATATTACAGAAAATTTATACAACTTTATTATTCTGAATTTGCATAAATGAAAAAGCTGAGAATCATATTTAGTAACTTCAACTTTTTGTATGTTTAATTGAAGCACCTGCGAAATTTCACATAGTCATGTTTTTATTCTATATGTTTTCAATTGTTTATGCTTAAAGTTATTTAATTGGTAGTTGATTTTAATACTATTTTACCATTTTCCCACTCAATGTCCGTTGGGTTTCTGAATCTGTTGCTGTTGGTCCTGTTTAAGGCAAGTTTCAATTGACAGGCAGAAACACATTTCATGATTTTCATGGGAAAACGATGTCCGATTAAATGCATGGCAGACAATCGGGCGTATGCGTAATTAATGATAGCTACGAAATTGTCAGTCTTTGACAAATATCGCTTGATGGGCTGTCCAACTCTGTGGGCACTTAATCAACGCCAGAGAAATCTCTAAGATGCTTTCAATTAGTTGGCGCTTAAGTAATTATGTCTAATGCAAAAACTTCTGACGTATGATTGATGGCAAAGCCGTGTTAAGAACTAATTGGGAATTACAGAAGAGGGCCATACATATGTCTATATTGACAGTGAGAGAAAGCTGAGCGAATCCGCCCGCATACACAGACATGCCACATTTACACCGTGGTATACCATATATAATGTGCAAGGACACGTTCCTTTACCTCGCACGCTCTGATGGTCAGACTCAAAAGGACCAAAGCGCCAACAAGCCAAGATACACACATGGAGAGAACCCTGAAACCCATTCACAATGTAAAATGTTTACAGTGTCATAAAATATCAGCAGCAAATGTGAAATGAAAACAAACAAAAGATGGAAAATGCGCTGAATGTAAGACAAATAAGGAAATGGATAGAACTTATTCGACAAGGTGATCAGATGAATGCGAAAGAACAAAGTATGAGAACTTTTATTCTGCAATTCAAATAAAATCAATCTACGAGAGAAATTTTCTAACTGAGCATCATTGAGAGTTTTTCACTTGAGATGTTCATTTGAAGCACACATTCCTTTCTTTTATTCATGTAAATTAAAATAATTATATATCCGGCAGCTTCGCATGCCAAACTGAGTAACATTCTTAAGATTCGCCCCATAAAATCCTGTGAAAATCCTGTTGAAAGCAGCAGAGAATGCATCGCATACATTTGTGGTCATGCAGCTTGAAGGGTTTTTGTGTAACCTTTGAATGGGTTGGCCTTAGAGTCAAGTTGCAAATGCATACTGCAAACATCAAGTGCTTTTATATCAGCCAACCCGTTGGACTAAAATACAATGTGCCTTACAACACACACTCTACACTCAGTCTCCCACACACACATTCAGACAATCAGAGTCCTCAAAGACGAGCATATAAAAATCAATAAAAAATATCGCATTACACACTTTGCCCGCATTGTTTTCGGTTTCATTTCTCTTTTTTCTCTCATTTTTCTCATTTTTCCTTTTTTTTTTGGTGTGTCAATTTCGATTTTGGCGGCCACGGTGGCGTATGATTGATTTTGGGGGCGCACACGCGAGTCGCAAGTTCCCATCCTCATTGGAATGGCCAGGCACGAAAGCGTTGCATAACTAAAGGCGCCACCGCCAGTCGACACAAATTGCAATCGCAGCGTTGACATGTAGCAAGCAACATGAAGCAGCTGCCATATCAAAGCGATTCACGAATTGCTAGTCAACAAATTCAATTCAATAAGCGCCTCACATGGCTCGCATCAATTTTGCGTTCCACTTTTTTATACCCTGTGGCCATTGTCTAAAAGGGTGTAATTACTTTGTTAAATAGAATAAGATACCTGTGATTCTATATTGCCGAGGCAACTTACCCCTATTTATATATATGTCTGTTTCAACACGTTGATCTCCAAAACTGAAAGAACTTTAGATACCAAATTCGGCAGGTAATTATATAATCTGTGGTAAATATAATAAATAAGTGTGTGCCTAATACGCCTAAGTATACACTGATAAAAAAAATGTTCTTATGTCAAGATTTTGGTCTCAGAACTAAGAATTTTGGTCTAAAACATAGAACATAAAATTCTAACATTAAAAAAAAAAATTAAAAAAGAAGTTAAACTTTTTTTTTTGATATTTATATTATTTTTTAGATTTAATTTCTTTTATAAATATTTATTATGTGTTTTTCCTTGGCCTAGAGCGGGGTTTCGATCCCTCGGCTTGTTACCAATCTGAAACGGCGACTCACGGCGACCACGGTCTCATTATTGTCTTCATATTAAATATGACATATTTATAATTCTTATATTAAGAACTGCGAATTTTTAAATTAATATTCTTAGTTTTATTAATTTGGTCTTAAAATGGTCTTATTTTAAGAACAAATTATTAAAGATGAATGTTCTTGATTTTAGAGTTGGTCTTTTCTTTTCAGTGTACCTAAGAGCTAAGAGCAGGGTATCTTACAGTCGAACCCCTCTCGACTTTAGCACACTTATTTTTTAGATGATGCCCGTAAGCGTCGACTTTTCCATGACTGTGTTTGCCACATGTATGTGTGTGGGCGGGGTGGATGTGGGCGTGGACATGGGTGTGGGCGTGACATAAGCTGATCAGAGAATCTATACATGGCAATACTTGTACTCTGTATCATATCACGAAATGACTTTTGTGAGTTGTTGCCCTGTTCCTAAGCGTATTACATGGGCGAAAGAATGGTTTCAATGAGGAATCAGAAAAAGGTACGCAAATTGGATAAATGCTGCAAATACTTTATAAATATTGTATGGGGCTACCAAATTGTTTCAATTTATTATTTAAGTATTTGTTGGACAATAAGTAAAATGAGTCTGAAGTATAATATGAGTAACCAACTACTTATAGTAATAGTTAAATTGCAACTAAAATCAGTGCTAGGGAAAATGTGAAATAAATATTTTGTGGTATTGGAATCTACATCACTACCAGTAATAATTTAGTATAAGCTGCACATATAACTAAACTAAACTTTAGTGAAAAACTCATTTAAATTTTAATTTGAATAAAATATATTGGAGTTAAAATTTAAACAATTTTTAAAGGGATTTTGAGTTGGTTGAAATATTTTAAAAATTAAATCAAATAATTGTGCAGTGTTCGCAGAACTTCAATATTAAATTAAATATTGATTTAAAAGTGTTGTCACGTATAGGAGCAATTACTGATTCATACGCCAGGTTTCCCGATTTCCCCACTGGGATAGGATATTTGCAAAATCCGGTCTAAGTGCTTTTAAAAGGAAACTACAGTGGAAATTGAAATCAACTATTTAAAAATTCAGATTTACATTTCTTTTTACGCTGTGAAGTTGCATACATCCAATAAAAAATTAAAATAAATTTGTATATTTAAGATAATTCGATAAATTGTTTCTCTCTCATGAATGCCATCAATTTAAATCATTAATAAAGTCTTTAACTCTTTTAAAAGTCATTCACATCAGATTGATGCTCCAATCAAAATATAATTTAATATGTCGCAATTCCCCATAAAATATAAAAAACATTGAATGTGGGCTTAAACAGCTTAAAAGCTCAACTGTGAAATGCAGCAAAAATGCCAATAATTGCAGGCATTTCATATAAAAATAAATTCCTGAGATAGATGCAGGGGACACGATTTGTAAAGGCATTTGAAAGTAAAGAATATAAAAGGAAATTGCAGAGTTGAAAGATTGATTGAATCAGGGAAATCAAAAATGGTTGAGTTATAGCACATGTACACATTTATACAAATACAGTTACAGATATAGAGATGAATGAAAAGCCCATTTAACTGCAATGATTTAACGCAAATTTGAATTTTATCTTGTATTTTTGCAGGCCGTCATCATCCACAGTGAAAGATAGATAGAGAGAGGAGGGAGACAACGTTAATGGGCGGTTTTTGCATTGCCAGCTCAACTACAACAACAACAACAACAAGATCAACAGCAACCACAAGAACAAAAACAACAATAACTACTCACATCAACAATAACAACTCGTCCTCGCCATGTTGTCAACGTAATGAAAACGAAACACAAAAGTTGCATTTCAGTTGCCACTGCGAGTAGTGAAAAAATGAAGTCTGTCATCCTTTATCCATATGGACCGCTAACTGGTGGCACTCGCTGCTGTCGCATGTTGCATGCCAAAAATTTGGCCATAACAAGTGCAATTTACACAATTGTAAGTGCAATGAGTTTTCACCTCCTCCTGTTATTAACTTGTACATTGTTTGTTTGTTTGTTCAATGAGTGCCGTCCCATGGGGCGTATGCGCAATGTCGTTGTAAACTGTTACCATTGTTTCAGCAAACAATTTTGCAGTTCCGTCCAGACTTGTCCTGTCGAGTCTCTTATGGTTCTTTAGTAATTATGTCGTAATTAATACAAGTGTCGCATAGAGCGAACATTTTTATGGCATTTATCCTTTCATTTTTAATGAGAATGGGTAAATCTCATTATCTTGTCCCGCCGCAAAGCGCAAATACCCAACAATGTTCTATAAACCTATTTAATGCAAAACAATTACATTAATTAGCAATATTAATAATACATAAAAAAAAACAGTAGCTTCCTTTAAAGTTTACTATTATTAAAATTTGATTGCTAATTTTTTGTAACTCTTTTTTTTGGGTACAGGATTTTTGTAGTAGAAATTAAATTATATGAGATCAACATACACTTCCGTATATAAAATCCGTGTAATCTCTTGTTATTAAACGAAAATAATGTCGAAATCATTCACATTTCCTTAACACTGCTGAAATTGAAAGTAATTTTAAGAAATGTGTAAGCTTATTAGATAGTTAATGACTTGCCAGAAAATTAGAAGTAATCGTCTAAATAAAATTCCCAGACTCTAGTTAAGATATGTATCTGGCATTCTTATAGGGTCATCGCTACTTCATTGTACTCATCTTTAGTTCCATATAAATTACAATTACATGCCGCTCATTATGGCTTTTAATTTATGTTAATGGCCAAATCGTGCTCAGGATTTTTATATGTACCTACGAGTATACATACATATATACTTGTACTTGTGCTGCCAATGAGTGTCTGCCAACTACAGGAACAACAATTTGCAACCATACTCATAGCAACTATAGTGCAATTTGCCATACAAATTATGTGCATGCAACTGGCAAGTTAACTTGGCTTTCTTTTTATATTTTTTTTGGTATTTGCCTGCAATTAGTGCCACGTTTTATTGTTGCAGAGAGACACTTGAGTAAGTTACCAGCATGAATGCTACGTGTTTTGCATGAATCCAATGTATACGAAGGAGTTGGGATAATAAATGTGCCCCCAAAGTACACAATTTCGCATTTAATTATGTGAGTTGCAGCATTATCTTTTAGCTCCTCAATGAGTTAATGCCTGTTTAAAAGTAATATCGTGTTTCATTCAGGTATCAAAGGGAATGCCACTCGACTTTATGACTATGCGGTTGCACGTTGCGTATGCGTGATATGTGTGCTTATTAATAATATACTCTCATATTTCTCTGCCATTTCAGAACATATCGCTCTTAATTGTCTTGATCTACTCGTGGCGCATCAATGTGAATATGCACAAATCTGGCGAACTGCAGGATGTCTACTATGGTAAGCACACACCTCATAAATACTTATAAGCAATTAAGCAAACACTCACACACACACACACATACTGAAACAAGCAAATACCCTGGACAGCAATAAACTGAACATCAGCATAATAAACAAGACATTTTAATAAATAAATAAAATGTTGATGGCCATGCGGTGGAGACTTAATAAACCAGTCCATTACAAAAGCGTCAGAAGTGCTCTACTAGTCTCAATTATTAGATACCCTGTAGAAAAAAACTTTCAAAAAAGCTGTTCATAATCTAATCTGCTTATAAAAATAGCATGCCATCATATATTCACACTTAGCAAGTATTTACTTATTCATTATCTATAGTTATTATTAATTATTAATTTTTTATAATTTAAAAACAGAAAGACGGATATTTTAATTTAATAATTAACTTGATGTGTTTTTATATTATCTCCTGATAAAGTTAGACCTCCAAAAAACTGTTAGATTATACAAATTTATGATGTTCATACGAATGTCATTAGACCGATGATGAAATAATCAGGAGTAATATTAAATATAAAGTTTAAGTTTTAAAGGACGTAAGCTTAATTTAATCCAAAGATCCACCCAAAAATAATTTACCTATATTTAATCTTCAATAATCAAATTCCCATCGACTAAAGAATTTCTGAAAACATTTTTTATTTAATTTATTTCAATACTATATATAAATGGTAATAAAATGCGCATAACTAAACGTATTCTAAAATATTATGCTAGCTTTCTAATCGTTTTTGAATTGTCACTAATGTTTTCCTTTTACCTGTTTCTGTTTTGCAGGTGTGCAAATTGCATATTTTGCCATAATTGGCACACAAATGTCGATGATATTGTTGAGCATTGTGTTGATATTTGGCATCTGTCGGGTAAGTCTCATTGTTTGGTTAACAGCTTTTTGGGCATTTTACAAAATTCAACAAGAGGTTGTCAAGCAAACAAATTCCTTTACACACACAACCACACACATGACACATATGCGCAATTCAATGTTGCCAGAACAGCTTTTTACCCGTCAAATCTGGCTTTAATTAAAAAAATGAATTGCGGGAAATAATCAAAATCAGCGAACAGCGGGAATTTTGAATGTTTTAAAACGTGCTTAGTTAATTCCGGTTATTTTATCCTTAAAATATTTACAAATTTCTACTACTGAATAAAGGTATTTTCAGGAATACCTAGAGATTTTGATAACAATTAATTTTAAAAGCAAGCTGCTGATTTCATATTTAGAAATTATTTCCAGAGTCATAAAAATTGTCGATGAATTTATTTCAAGCAATTAATAATTATTGGCAGACTTTATACAATAAATAAATTCTTTTAAAATTTGTATTGTGAATTTAAAATCCAGCTAAAAATAATATTTATTTAATTCAATCAATTTATCAAATCACTCAACAAATAAATATTTTTACATTTGAAAGCAACAAAAGATGAACAAGCATCAATAATAATTGATATTCTATTGCTTTTGAGTTGTTAGACATTTATGGAACAAAAAAAAAGACGTATTCATATTTTTTGTTGAAAATTTTAGCTTTTTTTCGATCTTTGCCTTTCAAAACTTGGCAACACTGGTGCAAATTATGCGCATTTTGTGAGTGTGACTCTGAATCTCCCTCTGAACTGTTTACAGACCCTGGCAAATAAAGCGCATTCAAATGTAAATTACCAACCAGTCCAGCTAAAGGCGTAACTCATGCCTGCCACGCCCACCCAGCCACCTACTTTATTGAATGATGTATGACAAACAATGGCCAAAGTGAAGGCCATTAATGATTTGCTGAAAGTCAAATGCCCTTTTTTACTTTAGGAAAAAGTAATTGAATGCTCTTAACGTAACATTCCATGGTTTAAGTATATTAATTATTTATTTTTTTATAAAAAATAATATTAATTTAGTTCTGAATACAAATAGTTTTATGTGAAGTTTCTGTAGAACACCAAAACCTTTAATAGGAAAAACAACACTTTTTATGTATGTGATGATACTTTTTATAGTTAATAAACTTCTAGCTATATATATGTATATATTCTATTCAAATTGGCATTCATTTTAAGAAAATTTAAAATATAATCAATAGACAAATATACAAAGATATAGATTTTTCTTAAGTCCTTGTAATCTTAAAGATAAAAATAGACATTTTGTAGAAGAATGTGTCAAATAAACTGTCAATGAGTTGAGCTTCTTGATAAAAATGAACTTTGTGATGAAGCCATCATGCCCTTAACTCAAAAATGCAAATATGTTAGTCCAAATATACCGACTGGCATATTTAGAAGGGTTGTCAAAAAACAAAAAAAAAGAAAATGTAGACAATTTGTCACACAATTGGGTATGGAGATCCATCTGTCGACACATGACAAAGATGACAGCCAGTAGAATAGGGAACACATTGCGTGGCGCTTTGTGTGGAATTTTTTAATTTCGACCTTACAACAAATACAACAACAGCAACAGAAAATAGAAACAACAACAAAACAATGGTAAAGGCAACGATAAAGCTGCTGGCAAAAAAAAGCCCCAAAAAGTATGCTACAATTATTTGTATGTGTTTGTGCATGTATATGTGTGCTATATATATATATATATGTGCTGGGTAAATTAATTGCACTTTGCTTTCAGGCGTCTGGTTGGAAGCCAGCTGTTGATGGCTTAAATATTGCATTGGAAAGTGGCCTTAATTAGAGCTTGCCAACAATTTGTATGAAAAACAATACAACTAAACAGCTTCAATTTTGTGTGTCTGGGTTTTGAGAGAGTCAGAAAAACATGATATAAACTCAATTAAAAATAAACCAAATGGAACAGGACGAAAAATGTTGTTGGTAGATGGGCATTAAGTTTATTATGATAAAATCAGTTTTAATTAATTGTTATATTTATATTTGGCAACATTTTTATTTATTTAATCACGCAATAAACAATCAATATTGATTTTGAAAATATGTAAATAGTAATTATTGAAAAACACATAATAAATACACAATAAATAAATAGCTTTATTAATTGAATAGATAACAATTTTATATTGTTTATTAATATATATTTTAAATAATATCAACTATCAGTAAAATTCATTTACAAATACTTTCACATGCAATTGCAATCTTTTTAGGGCCAATTATAATTTATATTTTAATTTCTTCTACTTCGAATTTTTGACCTTTAAATAGTTTAATAGTTTTTTTTAATTATTAAAACAGTCAGTTCATAAACTTAATGCGAAATCACTTATACAAAAGTCTGAATTCACTACATAAAAATATAATTGCAAAAAAAGTGAAGTACGTGTAAATACTTTTCGCAATGTGAAGTAATATATTTACCACAATGTAGTTTATGAATCGTTTTGGTCTAGGAATTTCTGTGTGAAATTTGCGGTGAAAACTGTCAGCAGCAGCAAACGGGAGAAAAAGCAAAAATATTAAACCCCAAAACGCCACACGCGAAAAAGCGCCAAAAATCCAATCAGAGGTTTTGTGCCATTGCATGATAAATTACAATACACACACACAGGCACGCACGCACACTCACACACACACGCACACAGATGCATAGTCTCATATGGCACATAAAATATTTTATATAGTGAAAGCAGTCAGGAAATCAATGCCAACAATTTGATTTCAGCTAAAGGTGTGTGAATGGTTTTCGTGGGCAGCCAATTTCCTCCCTTGAGTCCTTTATCCCCAAAATAACAGAGCAGGAAATGTTCTAAGAACGATATAATATTATGTTCCATCCTTTTTTCTGATACCCACAGGAGAACCCTGGACTAATTGTACCCTGGATAATTGGCTATATTACGTTTATGGCCTTGGAAGCTGTCGCCATGGTTTATTCGAATGTACTGCGTGATCATGTAAATAAGGTAAGTCGAATCCTTTGAGGATAACGAAGCATACAATACTGACAGGTGTGGGAATTTAGCGCGCCAGCCAAACGCTTTTAATGCATATTTAAGATGGTTTGCCAGGTCGGTCCATTTGTTTAATGAAAGCCCTCATTTCAATCCCCTCCCTCAAGAGGAAACAAACCCCAAGGCTTTGACGCATGGGGAATGATATCAATAAGATTTCTCTGAATACCGCGTTGGCATAAATCAATTGGAAGCAAAGCACAAAGATCTGGCAAAACAAACAAATAAATTACAAAAGCCCAATGCTAGGAAACAACAATAACGAGTTCAACAACTGCAACAACAACAACAACAAGAAGAACAAGAACTCACAAGGGGAGAATCCGTTACATATGTAAAAGTTGCTTTTTTATGCTAAAATCAAACAAAGGATATGGGTTATGGTCGGATGCTGACGACAGTTGAATGCGCTGCAAAGCAGAGACAATTGAAATTGAAATCCAAACACAAACACAAACACCAAACATATGCTCCAAGTGGAAATGAAGGAGACATGCATACATATGAATCGATATACGAGTACTCGAATATGGTATTCACAAATGGGAAATAGTGTTTGAAGAGCAACAGACCAATTTATTTTTGCTGCAAGACAGAGGGATAACAATTTGATTAGAATAATAAATACATACATATACTTTAGATTATCAGTATACTTTAATATTATATCTTCAAAGCTTGCTTCAATTGGAATTTGAATAGAAAGCACAAGAAATGCAATAGCCACAGTTTGATTAGAATAATAAATAGCTTAGAGATAAATATATTAATTATATATATTCAAGATATATATATATACGTCATTAAATTAAAAACAATTAAATATTTAATATTTTAATAACTTTTCGCAATACTTGACTCAAAATTAAAGCTAATCAATGTCATTCTTTTGGCTACAAATAATCTGAGTAAGAGTAAAACCCAGAAAATAATACTCACAGTTTTTGCAAGTAGTCAATCTACTCGTAATCCTTTGATTTATTTAACAAAGTGCTAGAGAAAACATATCCACTTAATTTTAACCAAATACTGTTTGGAATAAACTGCTTAAACTTAAAAAATATATACTTGAACCCTTTACACGAGGGTAGGTATTACATAGAAATGGGTAATAAGTCATTGACCCAAGTAGGAAAACTCAACTCGTATCTGTTGGGACATAAGAGATTCGCTTTACACTCCTTTGATAACTAGGACAAGTTTACTACAAAAACAACATGTGTCTTTGTGTTAACAGTGCAGTGTCCTGCTTTTCAGGACATGTTTAAGACCACAATCAATAAAGCACTACAGCGGTATGAGTAAAAACCGTTTGTACCTAAATAAATAGAATTTTGTTAACGCCAAAATAATATTTAGTCAAAAAAAATAAATTTTAAATACATATAATAAATATATTTAAGATATAATTAATAATCTCAAAGAGGAATAATTTATAATAATGTTAATGATTAATTATACTTAATTGGGATTTTTATGAACAGGCTTAAGTTTTTATACATATTTATTTATATTATATATTTATTTTATTTTCTGTTTAATTTGTGGTGATAAATCAATTTTTTTGTGAAGCGAAAGTTTTGAAACTGCAACTCATTACAGTATCATACATATTATCGGTCCTGAATTGAGCTGAATGTCAAAAATAAAATGATTAAAGGGTTTTGTAGCTGAGCGCAACTACTTACTCAACCTCATTTAAGTATCCTAGATATGAGATGAGTTATTGCAGATGAAAGAACTAAAGTGCCTGTTCAGCTTAATGAAGCGCAAATAGTTGAGTAAAAAAAAACTCAAGAGTCCGACGACTGTAAAGCAGCGACAGAGACAGCGAGAGTGACAGAGACAGAGACAGCGGCAATCGACGCAAAGCACAAAGCTGACAACACAGTTCATTCACTTGCTTTCTCTCTCAGCTGTGCTCTCCCTTTACCCCACTCTCAGTAACTGCCCTCTAGTACGACTCACTGGTGAGAGATTGGGAAGCTCACTGATTACCACTCACCAGCATGACTTACCCGTCAAATTACCTCATTGGTGAATTTAACATAAGGATGTCATTGCCTGTAAGAACTCGACAACTTCTGCATTACCAATCACCATTGAATTCTCCAACCATTGAATAACTTTCATTGGTGAATTCACTGCCGAGTAGCAGTACTAGAGGGATTTGTTTCTCTTCCCTACTTAAAGCGCTGTCAAAGGCCTATTACACACATGCACTCACACTCACACACACACACACACTCACACTTACTTACACTCTCACTCACACTTAGACACTGTGACATGTACTTTTTTCCATCCCATTTTGTCTTCCCTCTGCTTTGTCTCCCTCTTCCCCTGTCTACAATTTTATTTGTCTCCAACATTTGTTTTGCGGCTTTTTCTATTACGAACGTGCTGCGAAGCCCATATTGTTGTTGTTGTTGTTCTAGCTGTTGCTTTTGTTGTTGCTGTTGTTGTTGTTGCTATTTTTGTTGTTGTTTGTTTATTTTCTACCAAAACGTTTCAAAATTGTCGCCTCATGCATAATTTATTGCAATTGTAGAGGTAAAAATTCATGTTTTTTGCGCTCTGTTCGCCGGGACACAAAAAACTTTCACTGTGGGTGGCATCTTTTTTTCTAGTCTTCCTTTTTTGTTGTCTTTGTTGTTGCATTTTCTGGTCGCTTAAATATTTCACCTGACGCAGGAGTTTCAGGTACAAAACACTTGACTTCAATAAAATTTTATTTAAATTTGCTAAAGTTTACATTTAATTAAATTAATTATTGGATTTTCCATATTGCAGCAATTCGACGCCATGTGCAAGGCGGAGGTGGCATTTTTTATCGCTCGTGCTTTTATCAATGTAAGTAGAAAGTGTGTGTTTAAGTGTGTGTGTGTGTGTTTGAGAGTGTGTTGCATAAGATATTAAACAATATTGCAATGTTTGCGGAACAATTTAACGATTTCGTAACAAGCAAAAAAGTAAAGTAGCCTTGAGAAGTTTTATTATAAGGCTTATTTTTTTAATCTCCCAAAGAAATAATCAGTGATCCTAAACTCAGCAACTAATTGAATTCATTAAATATTTATTAATTATATGAAATATAATTTTTATAAAAATATGTCTTGTGACAGACAGTTTTTTACTTAAAAATCTGAAACATTTAATTTGGTTTACTTTGCTTAAAAAAACTTCTATTGCACTAACCCTTATATCCATTAAATTTATTTTCCATGCGTTTTAAATCTATAAAATTTTCACTTATATTTTATTAATATTTATTTTTTTTTACACTTTTTGATTCCACATTAATCATGAAACTTTAACTTATATCCAGATTATTACATCTTTCGACCCGAATAGCTTCATAATATCTCTTGCTAATATAGACAAATCCAGTGGTCAAAAATTTAAATACTAGCGACTCCAATCTCAGTTCTTTCCATTCAATATGACCGATTGTGGCCTTAAGGAAGATCTTTACAAGAGAAAGTATTAAGCATGCGCTATGGTAAGCCAACCAGGGTATCATAAATCCGGGCGAATACTATCAGATAAAAATTAAATTAATTTAAATTAAAAAAGGACCTACAAAGGTAATTTAAATATGAAGCTTACGTTAAAAGCGGCGTAACTTAGAAATATCCAAGAATTCAGTTGCATAAATCTATTAATCGAACTTATAAATCGATTAATATCAGAAGGTAAGACACAAAATCTGTTTTTATGCCACTTAGTCGCCGACATGGGATTTTTTTTAATACAAGTTCTGACAAAGGTGTATATACTATCTAGCTGTTCAGTAAATATTAAATATAGCTTAAAATCAAGTCCATTAATGCTTACCACACCATTGATACACAACGCGATCAGAACAAAGCGCATTATGTCTAGAGAACTCTCTTCCCTTTTGGGAAATTCAATAATATTGTTGCAGAAATCCCCCTTTAGGCCATATCTGTGGGCCAGCAGACAGAATTGATGATTGAATGGTTTTAATTGAAACATTTCAAAAGACAATTAAAAAAACAATATGTAAATTTCTTTAAAAGAAATTTATGATGTTAAAACTATACAATTTAAAATAGCTTGACTAAAATCTCCTGGAAAGTGTGTTCTCAAAATGTATAAAGGTTCTGAATTTTCTGGTGTAACATTTTAAATAATTTAAAATTTAATAATTCATTTTTGCTGTATTATAAAACAATTTCTTCAACTCACACTAAATGATATAATGATACTTCACGTAATAACTTAAATTATGTTATTTTTCAGATTCTCATAAAAATCATGCCACTAAATTTACACAACAAAACAATGTGTTCTCTATCGAGTTTATCGATTTAAATAATCTCCCCCCATAAATAATCGAATTACATATAAAATCCATTAAAGACTATGAGAGAATAAAAATATTTTTCCGAATATTAAGAGTCCTCTAGTTACAAGTACAGTAAATTCATTCAATTAACTTTGTGAGTGAATGCTTGAATGTGTGTGAGTGTTTTTTAATGTTATTAGAATTTACGTTATATCAATCCAAATGCCATTTTATAATCCAATTCAAACAGGTTCTAGCCATGTGGGGCGTTCTGCGATTCTACAACTTGGTGCGCTCGGGAATTACCTGGCGCGGTCCGGAGGTAAGTTCGAATATTGGCGAATAATACATACATACATAATAATCCACAATTAATTAATAATATCATTTTTAAAATTAAAATTGAAATAAAAAAATTTTAATTTTAAATTATTTTTAAATATCCATTTTAATTAAAAAATCATAAAATAACTGAATTTTTACAGTACAAAATCAGAGTTTATAGTTTATCTCCATTTTTTGTCGAGATTAATTTTTTGAGTCACTGTATGTCACAAATAACGCTCATACCTTAAAATGTTGTGAGTACGTTTGTGCTTAAAAATAAATCTCCATTTTTTTGTCGAGATTAATTTTTTGAGTCACTGTATGTCACAAATAACGCTCATACCTTAAAATGTTGTGAGTACGTTTGTGCTTAAAAATAAATCTCCATTTTTTTGTCGAGATTAATTTTTTGAGTCACTGTATGTCACAAATAACGCTCATACCTTAAAATGTTGTGAGTACGTTTGTGCATAAAAATGTCTTGGATTGAAATAAGTGAGGATAGATACTTTATATACCTTATAGTTACCCTGTATGTAATATAATAAATTATAATTAAAAACCATACATTTTAAATAAATTTGATGATAATTGTTATTAAAATATAATTGTAGATTTCATTGAGTGTTCACGGATTGTACTAACTGTTTCAATTATTTGTCTAACTAGGCCAAAACCGCCATCTTTGCACCCATGTACAAGAGTGTGAGCACACACAGCAAATCCTCGCCTGCCCACTTGGAGGGCAAGAGGTCAAAGCAGCGACAGAGACGCTTAAGTGTCGAGATGGAGAGTGGTTGTTGTGCAATCTTTGACTTTGACATTGACTACGATGAGGATGATGAGGACGAAGCAGAGGATGATGCTGTGGGCTACGATTATGATGACTACTATGACTACTATGAGGATGAGGACGAGCAGCAGCTGGAACTGGAGCTGGAGCAGCAGGACGATGCCGATTGCAGCATGTTGGGTGCTCGGGTGCCCAAGACGCGAACTCGCAAGGTCAACTCACAGGTCAAGGGTCAGCGTCAACGGCAACGCACCAACAACAACATACGCAGTGTGCTGATTAATAAGCGACACAACAAATACAAGATCAGTCGACCGCAAACACAGCTGGAGGTCATCAATGAGGCGGAGAGGAGTGCGGGAAGTGGCAGCGATGAGAATGACTCTCTGCTGGTGGCCTATGACAGCAGCTCATCGTTGGCGTCGGTTTGACATTGGCCGCCATGCCACAACAATGGAGCTGCAACAAATGGGAGCCGGAATAACACTGGGCCACCAGCTGACGACAGCAGCGGGAGCGGTGACGACAGCGACGCCAGCAGCAACAGCAACGGAAGCGGCAGCGAGGACAACGATCCACGAGAGCATCTGCAGGCTGGAACGCGACTCCCTGGTAAATGTTGTGGTCAGCGTCAGCGTAAACGTCGACGTTCATTGCGACGCGTCTACTGCGCTGTGAATCTCTCCATAATGGGTCTCCTGGTGGCCGTGGAGATCTATGCCCAAGTCGCCATATTTCTGTAGATAGTTCAAGAGTCCATAAAGAACTAAAAGAAACCAAGGAAATATAAATCAGATGATTCAATGAATATTTTAAACGAATCTAAAAAGAATCGTATCTTATAGAAGAATATCTATAAATCGCTCATTTATCTCAAAACTATTCTAAAATAAGATGTTAAAATATTTTGTATGTTCTCTCCTCTATTGTGTAAAAATTTCATATCTTGAAGACTTTTCATCTGAGAGTCGAAAGATTTATTGTTTTTACTGTACTAAATCAAAAACTTTGAAAGTAAATGAGCGAAATGATGAGATCAATATTCAAGAAAATATAAACTTACTGGATAAAACTAATGATCCTCCAAAAGAAAGAACAGTTTAATGTATATAGAAAGATTAAAGAAAATGTAATATCACAGATTCATATACAGACAGAAATAAACTACAATACTAATAGTTAAATGTTTATAACCTCTTCTTCCTATCAATTGAAGATCCTAACTAAATTCGATTTCGATATTCGAGCATTTTAATAATTTCAAGAAATTGAAATGTTATATCACAGATTCATATAAAATAGTAGACAGGAATAAACTACAGAGAGAATAGCATAACTACAGTGAATAAATAGTTAAATGTTTATAACTTATTCTTCCTATCAATTGAAGATCCTAACTAAATTCGATTTCGATATTTCAGCATTTTAATAATTTCAAGAAATGAAAATTTCAGGTCATCAGAAAGTTAAAAGAGAACGAGCTTTAAGAAACCTTCCCTATTACGTACATTGAAAGTTAATGTAGAACGTTCTTTTTCTACTGACCTATGTGTACTTAAACAGAACAGAAACTTAAGCAACTTGAACTGTAAAGATAAGAACAAGGTCAGCAATATGTCGTATACCAGATAAGATCTTTAATGCATTATCGCTCTTTAACAGCAAGAAAAGCTTTAAAAACATATAACAAATAGATACATAAATGTAAGAGTTTTCAAGCAAGTCAAACCAGCCGAAGAAAAGAAACAATAACCAGTTCTAAGTATAAAAAATAATAATAAAACTTAAAGTATTTAGGTGTAAACGTTTTAAATGTTTAAGTGTGTTATTCATAGTTAATTAAAAGTGTAAATAAAAAACAATAACCAATCAAGCGGTTCATATTGATTATCAACAAAAAAAGATATTACTAACAATAATCATATCGATAATTTTATTATTATTATTATTATTATCATTATTATTGTACATAAGTACAGTAGCGCCTGCAAAAACTAAGCATTAAATGTGAGTTGATGTATACCCAGAGATAAAAAAGAAAAAAATATATATAATATAATGAAAAATAAACACTTGATATTTGTGCAAAAATATGTTGAAGAATGACGTTCTTGATGGCCAAACGTGTGGGACACGTGAGGGAAGTAACCACTAGAAGAAGAAGAAGACTTCATACCAAAATTCATTTAATATTTGCTAATCATCCCAAGTACCCAAAAGATAGATAGACAGATACCTTGTGACGTTAATGGGACGGGCCCGACTAATTAAATGATAAGAGTAAAAACCCAAAACTCGTTCACACAGCACGCGAATCTCCAATGAGTACTCGACCGAGTACTCATACTCATACTCGTACTCGTACTCGCACTCCGATTCATAATCATACTCACACTTATAGTTGTTTGTAGTACTCGCTAATTGCGACTAAAATATCGATCTAATCAGTTTTGGGGCATTAGATTTATAAGCGCCTGGGTTTTTCAGAATGCCCATCAGTAGAGAAACATGTGGAGTCCAATACTGATTGCCCTATTCTTCTTGGCCAGCAGCAGCCAGGCTCGTCTGCTGCCCAGCCAAAATGAGCTGCTCTGGTCGGCGGATATGATCGAGTTGCCCCTGGAGGCGGATCTCAATGATCTGTCCATCTCGAGAGCTGGTAAGCTCCTTTAATCTTTAACTATAATTAAATACTTATTGGACTTGAGTTGATTTATTTCCTAGCTGGCTGCTCCATTAAGATAAGAAGCACGGAAATGAAGAATCCTCAGCCACTGTTGATTAAGCCTGGCACCTCCGAGTTCTATCCGTTCTCGGCCACCGGCTATGTGGATGTTGATCACGACAAGACCATTGAGTTCGCCTGCACCAGCAGCTTGGCCTCTCCGCTTTCGGGCAAATCCGTGACTGCCAAATGTGTGGGTGGTTCGAGCTTCAAGGTTGGCGATAAGGAACACGACGTCTCCGACATTAAGTGCACATCCTGGCCAGCTTTCGTGGGCAAGAAGTCCGGCGCCAGATGCAACGGTGGCACCACCCTCATCAACGTGGGCTTCGAACTCAGTGGATCTCGGTTTGCCAAGCAGTACGAGGTGTGCTTCGATGAGAACGAGGAAGTCACCCGTTATGTCTATCACACTCTGGATGCAGGCAGCAATTACTATGCCACTGGTGTGGATCGCATCAACTTTGCTCCCGGCGGATTCTTCGCTGGCAAAAATGTGGACAAGCTCTACACACAGGCGGTGCAGAAGGAGACCATCGACAAGGCCTTGGGAATGGACTCATCTCGCTACTTTGACTCCCCCAAGAATGTGTTCCTGGCCAGAGGTCACATGGGTGCCAAGGCCGACTTTGTCTATCCCCCAGAACAGCGTGCCACCTTCCTGTTCATCAATGCGGCGCCTCAATGGCAGACCTTCAATGCCGGCAACTGGGCACGTGTCGAGGATGGAGTGAGAGCCTGGACATCGAAAAATAAGAAACATGTCGATTGCTGGACTGGTGTCTGGGGTGTCACCACCTTGCCCAACAAGGATGGCAAGCAGACCGGCTTGTACTTGGCCTATGATCACAATGGCAATGGCCTGATCCCAGTTCCCAAGCTCTACTTCCGTGTGGTCATCGATCCCTCCACCAGAAAGGGCATTGTCTTTGTCGGTGTGAACAATCCCCATCTGAGTCTCGCTGAGATCAAACGCGACTATATTCTCTGTGATGATGTCAGCGATAGGATCAACTGGATCAGCTGGAAGCGCACAGACATCACTGCCGGATACTCCTATGCCTGTGAGGTGCCCGAGTTCCGCAAGAAGGTTACCCACTTGCCTGACTTTTCCGTCAGCGGATTGTTGGTCTAAGTTGTTGGCCTTTAGGTTTAATTTAAGATTGAGTTAATAAAAGAATTTTACAAAAGTTTTCAATTTGTTCGACAAGAATAAAATATAGATTACAAAATAATTTGATATTATGTATAATATGCATTTAATTACTATGAATTTTAAATTCAAGCATTATAAAAAATACTGCACACTTTTAGGCGTTTGCGAAACATCTCGTATCATTCCTAATGCTTTGGTAAGTGGCGCCAGAGAGACGCACAAGCGTTCGAGCGCACAGGTGCTTACAAAAACTATATACATACGTTTAAAATTGTTTGTTTCATAGTTATTCCTCTATTTTATAGTTTCCTAATTTTATTATTCCTAATTTTACATTTCTACTCACGGTTTCCCTAATATCTCCCAATTTTGGAATTTTAAAGTCCTATTTTATCAATGTCTGAAAGACTGAAAGATAATTTGACATAAAATTTATCCAAATTAATATCAATATCTCTCAGTTTTACATGAAACTTTCTTTAGCATTAGTTGTCAAAACTATTAGAAGGGATCTTTAGATATAAAGATAAAGAAAATTCAGCCCATATTTTCCTCTTCATAATCCCACCCATTTTTCATTGATTACCCCGTAATATATGTATATTCGATATAATCGTTCTGTTTATTGAATTAGCCTAGACAAGGAGACCATTCTTGGCAGTCAGGGCTGGCAAATGTTTGACAGTCTTGAGGAAGTCGGCGACCTCACAGGCATAAGACCAGCCAGCCTTGATGTCAGTCTTCTTCCAGTTGATGTAGGTGACCCTGTCGCTGACATCATTGCAGATCACATAATCCTTCTTGATCTGAGCCTCAGTCAAATGGGGATTGTTGACGCCCACAAAGACAATGCCACGATTTGTCGAGGGTTCAATGACCACACGGAAGTACAGTTTGGGAACAGGAATCAGACCATTGTTGTTACCATCACGGGCCAAGTAGAGAGGAGTCTCCACACCATTTTTATTGTGCAGAGTGGTGACGCCATAGACACCCGTATAACAGTTCACATTCATCTTGTTCTTGGAGACCCAGGTGCGTAGACCATCCTCGACACGTTGCCAGTTGCCGGCATTGAAGACCTGCCACTGAGGAGCCGCATTGATGAACAGGAAGGTGGCACGCTGCTCGGGAGCATAGTCGAAATCGGCCTTGGCACCAAGATGACCACGGGCCAGATAGATATTTGTAGCTGTGTTGAAATACTTGTCCGCATCTCCGCCCAGATCCTTGTTGATGGTCTCCAACTGGGTGGCCTGAGTATAGAGCTTATCGACATTCTTGCCATTAAAGTAACCGGCGGTCTGGAAGGTAATACGATCCACGCCCGTCTCGTAGTAGTTGCTGCCCGGGAAGAGCTGATGACGTGTGTACCGAGTCACTTCCTCCTGCTCGTTGAAGCAAATCTGCATTTGCTCGGCGAAACGCGATGAGGTAATCTCGAAGCCAACTCGGATGACCACGCCCCCATTGCAGGTAGCGCCCGATTTGATGGCCTTGAAGCCAGGCCATGACTTACAGGCAAGATCCTTGAACTGATAGCTGCTGCCATCGACCTTGAAGGTGGTACCGCTCTCGCAGGTGGCAGTCAACAGGTTCTGGGAGTGTGTGGTAAAGCCACTGGGACACCACAGTTGAAGGGTCTTGCCACTTTCCACGTCCATGACGCCGACATCATTGAAGGGATAGAAGCTCTCCGAGTTGGTTACCAAGACCACAGGCTCTGGCTTGGGCATGCCACCTCGAATGGTCACCTTGCAGGCTGAAGAGATATTAAATGTGTATAATATAAGATTAGCATTGCCAAGTGGATTACACTTTCTACTCACCGGCTGCACGGTTCTCGATGACGGGATCGTAAATCTCATCAATCACAGGGGGCAGCTCCACGTCGGGGAGGGACTCGAAGGCGACACGAGCCCAGGCAGCCGGAGCCACAAATAATAATAGCAAACAGAAGCACTTCATTTTGCTTATAGCAAATGCCTTGGGGTCGATCCATTCTTAAATAGCCTCAGCTAACTAACTAACTAACTGATATGTGAACTTAGCATTATCTTATTGGCATTATCGATTGACAAATTAATAAAAAAAAAAGAACGTATATTATAAATATTTCATAAATCTTAAACACAAATACCTCCGGAATTGGTTATCATATTCGATTGGGAATTTACGCGCTTCATTTATTATATTCGAGTGCACGAACAGATAACCAGATAATTGAAGAACTGAGAATGAAGAATGGAAAATTGAGAATATTTGGGTTGGGGAGGAAGAAGACTAAGCTCAATATGTCAAAGTTCGACGGCCATTGGCGTTAATTAATGAAATGTAAAATGAACAGCGACAACAGGAAATGCGGTGAATGAAACGAAAGCAATTAGGACCAAGGACACAGCTGAAAGCACCAAAAAGGATAAGGATGAGAAATCGGAGACGAGCTGAAGAACGAGGACAATGAAGGGACGTCGCGTATAATTTGTGAAAATTGATGATTTGTTTAGATTTACGAATGAGCGAGCAAAACGAGCCAAATTGGCACGTAGCAAGGACATCAACAGGACAACAGGACAGGCAGCAACAAAATGGTGAAAAGGAAAAAAGGTGCCTCGATTTCTAAGGAAACGGTATGTATTGGCCAAGGTCCAATGGTCCCAAGGTGTTCCCTAATTGATTTGATGCAGATAAATGAGCTAAGCTCAACTCAGGCGCAAATGTTTAGCGCCGCCTCTCGCTAGATGGCGCCATATAATGATTAATGAGTGCCACGGGCTAAAGTTTTCGCAGGCATTAGCCCATCAATTAATTATATGTACTTGGAGGATTTCACATTCCATAGGAGAAAATCGAATACTCAACCTTTGGGGCTCATAAACTTTAATTACTTGTTGATTTCAAATTATTGACATACTTGCATACTTCAATCAAGTGGTTGACTTATTAGTCGGTGTCCTAATTGATTCAACAAGTTTAAAGCGTTTAAATTTAAGTGTACCATCAATCTTATTTTTTATGGAAGTACTGAGACAGCGAAGTTGAAAAATAAAACTCAACTTTAATATTTTAGTGCTTTTTGTTCTTAAAGTTTTAAATTTAAGTAAAATATAATTTTTTCAATTGTTCATTTTCAATCTTCTTTCCTAATATAATTTAAAATCACTTCTGGTCTTCGGTTCTTACTTGAACTCAATTAAGTAAATAACAATTATATAGCTTGAATAATAATAAATGTTTTTAACTTTCAATTAAATAATAATTAATTGACAATAATTATATTGAAGTTGTTGTTAAAAAAAATGGGAATAATAAACACTTTTAAATTTTTCAACAAAATTATAAATTACGTTTTCTTAAATAAGATTTTGGGAGTAACATTTAATCTAAAAATCCAAATTAAATTTTAAAGAATTAAAAATGAAAGGTTTTTTCATAACTTTTAAATAAAAACTTAAATATAATTACTATTTTTCAATTTTTTAATTAAAATTCAAAATCAAAATATATTAAAATTATATTATATAAATTAAAATTGATAAATTATTATTGATTTGGTGTTTAAGTTCTACACAAGTGTTTAAAGAGATTAAAACACTATAATCTTTGCTTAATATTTTAAATATTTAAAAGAAATTCTATCGCATACAGGGAAGACCTCTAACTATATCCGTACATATAAAGTATTTCTCGCACATTCCGTAATAAAAGTTAGTCAGTTTCAATTTTGTCTGTAGAATCACAGACTTCATTGAGAATTTGTTAGAACTGGAAGTGTGAGGACATGTTTTGATGTCCAAAGGTTTCATCAATGGCGCTTCTTATAAATGGGTCATATTAATAACATATGTATGACTGTGTGTGTGTGTGTGTGTCAGGGGAGCAGATGCCTTTGATTGATAAGGCTGCCTAAGCGTGTTTGCTTAACATAAAGAAAAGCGAGTCAAAGAAGCAGCCAACATTTTGCACCTTTTCAACAGGTTGTGAATAGACGTCAGGCAAATTGAAAGTGGGAGTCAATAAAGCTGTGGACAGAACCGAAAAGAAGAGGAAAGAAAAGGAAAGAAGAGGAAAGAAGAGTCGAGGGGAGCAGAGGTAAGAAACGAAAGAGCTGCCCGAGGCGAATGATTCTCTGTCTGACTGCGTCTTTTTATATACACAAATGTAGCTGTGTATATATATGTGTGTGTGTGTGTGTGTGTGTGTGTGTGTGTGTGTGTGTGTGGATTGGTGTCTGAGCGCAATGATGGATTAAATGTATTTCAAAGGCGTGAAAGCTAAAAGGTAGCACAAAGTATCGCATTGTGGTTACATAATAAACATCAAGCACACTTCAATTTAGCTTAGGGCAGTCACACACCCAAACACACACCCAAACACACACCCTACACACACCCCCACACACACACACACACAGTTAAAAGAATTCAACGCTTGGGCGATTCAGTGTGGCCCAATAAAATATATATTGGCTAATTGTCAAAGGCTTACAGCTTGTAGCTTCAGGGCTTATGCAAATCAGGCCAACAACTGTGCAGTCAGGTGAAAGATCTCCGATAATTGTAGTGGCTCTGAGAAGCAGGGAGACGGACACGGGTTATCCTTCGGTTTGCATTGACTTACGCTTAATAAAACCAGACAAGGATAAAGCTGCGATACACTCCTTTAAATATTTACTGATGACCGGCCAAAAAACATTGAGAATACGAGGAACTAATGAAGCGTAATGTTGAAAATGTAGTATAAAGGGTCTCCAGGGATTCAACTTTATCTTCCAGCATGTCAGAGGATGAAACTATTGTATCCCTCAAAAAGAAATCATTATGCTTCCCAGCAAGGATATTTTAACTTGACAGCAATGAAAAATTAAGCGAAAAACAGCTGCGTGAAAATTATCAAAGTAGTTGAACATGACGGGAAAAAGTCCAAAAATGGCGGACATGATTAATGGGACAGCAGCGCCCTCTGGCGTTGCAGCTTCACGGCACATTGTAGATGTCGATGGATGACAGCAAGAATTAGTTGAACATTTATAACTAAAACTTTCCTACTCTGCAAACTTGTCGAATACATACATAAGTTAAACTTCATATTAAATATAGTATAAATTGTAGACCTTATGCATTTTTTGCTCACTCATCTAAGATGAGATCTTTTAAGTCAGCTTTTTTCGGAGAATAGCCTTCTTTCTTTTGGTCCCAAAATGAAGTCCTAATTAAGCTGAGTTTTCAGTTTTTGAAGTCATTTTACTTAAAACTATATGGAAAAGTAGTTATCAACTTGGGTTGCTTTCAAATGTCAACAATATTAAATGCAATTAATTTTTTAATTGAATAAAATGTAAAGAAAAATAAATTTTAAATAAATGTTAAATGAATTTATTTTTACATAGTATAAAATATACAAAAATGTAATTATTGTTATAATAAAATAATCTAATATAACTAAAATAAATAATTGTGTAAATTTTTGAAAATGAAATATCATATATATATATCATTTCATGAATTAAATCAACAATTCGGGCTTATCCTTTAGAGCAATAAAATGGGATAGGTTCGAAACTTGATTTTTCTATTTAAAGGGTATTTTGTAAAATTCAGAATAAATGTAACAAAAGTATAAAGATAGACGGCCAGGACTCAATCGACTGGGATGGTGATGCTAATTAAGAGTGTTACTTTCTGTAACATAATGATAATGACCTTGATTGCACATTTTGAAGAGAGTGCAGAGGGTATAATAATGTTGCAAATTACTTAAAGTTACTTTGCTGTGCCCACAGACACAACGAGTTAAAGACCAAACTTGTGCAAATTTGTGCAAGTTTGTGCTTGTCGGCGTATGACAAGCATTAAGAAGCAATTACGAAAATTGAAAGCATAAAAATCTCGGAGCGACAAGAATAAAAAAGAACAAGAAAAACTAGCATTAGTCTGATGTCACAGAAACAAGCCGAAACACAAACTCAACACACACACAGATACAAACTGACACACAGATACAAACTGACACACAGATAGAAACACACACACATTAACACAATTACAATCTGCACATGTGTTAGTCTTATAGTCGCATAAGACATGCGTTGACTATAAAGAAAAACCCAATTAAAAGTGATAAAAGTTATTGAAGCATGGCCGTAGAATGTGCTATTCTCCCGGAAAACCTCACTGTCAAAAAAAAAAAAAAACAAAAATAAAAGAAAATGCACAAAATTATATAAAGAGAGAGCTGGAAAGACAGAGGCAAGAAAAAAACAAATGGGCAACAAGCGAAAAGCGAAAAGCGGTCGAAAACAGCCGTACAAAGTGGGTGCCATTAGTGTGTTTGCCACAACAGCGGAGAAAACCAACAACAACAACAAATAGAACAACAACAACAACGACTCGATTCCAGATTATCACACGTTTGTGTCTAGCATCAGAACAAGATTGAACAAATGGAGTCTGAGCTGAGAGAACAGTTCCAATCTTTATTACGCCATTTTTCAAATCAATTAGAGGATTTCTTTCTTTCTTTCTTATTTTCTTGAAATGCGAGTTGACAAGTCAAAGAAGATAAACTAATGTTAGCAGCAAGTAGACGATGGGGTATTGAAAGAAAAAGGGAAAAGGTGATAAAAAGTTAGGCATACTGCAAAGCTAGAAATAAGTGCGAACTATAAATATTTAATTTTATTTAATATTCATATTGAAACATGTTATGGTATATATTTTTATTTTTTTATATTATTATGATTGCTATGAGTGCGAACTATAAATATTTAATTTTGTTTTATATTCATATTGAAGCATGTTATGTTATATATATTTTTTTTTTATATATTTATATTATTATGATTGCTCGTATATTTAATTTTAAAGTTAATGATTTTTTCATATTATGTTGCAATTCTCATATTTTTTAATTATTTTAGTTTTTTTTTTAGTTTCCTTTTTCTTCAGATTCTGTCGGATCCCATTTAAATCTTTTACATAACCTTTTTTTAAATATTTTTTTATATTATTTTATTTAACTCAATTTAATTTTATTATTTTAATTTGTTGATATCTAACTAAAATTGTACCTTCAAATTAATTAGCTATGAAATTAGGTGATTAGATCAATTTCCAATAAATCAAAGCACTAAAAGAATAAAAGATATAACTTTAATAAATTTAAGCAAAATAAATGTTAGCGGAATTATAAAATTTTGAATATCATCCTGTAATTCATTTTGGCTAAACATTCCCTTAAATTAAAAAAAAAAATATACACTTAAGAAAACACAATAAAATAGTTTTTCTTTCGACGTTTCCATTTTACTTTCGAATAAATTGCATTTGGCATTTTTCCCTTTTTAAGTGTTCTCAATTAAATTGAATGGTTTGGCAACGTGATTTTGTAGTGCTGCTCTATCTCGAAACTTATAAGGTAGACTTCCTTTTCGATTATCCTGCTTATCCGGCAACCAATCAAAAGTCAACTAACAACTCACTTACTTATTTCATTCAGTAAGGCAATTCAGCTCGAAGCTGTAACTGTAACTTTCTTGCAATGCCACGTAATTGACTTTGGTTGGACAATTTGAGCGGCACTTGGTCGACCAATTAAACGCCATTCGACGACCAATTGCAGCTGTCGTCAGAAATTGCTATAAATTGCGGCACACGCGGCGTATACGTAATATGACAGCAGGCGAAATGAAGCAAAGTGGAGGAAGAATCAGCGAAGCGTAATCAATGCATAATTTTAATGCCATATATATATATATTTTTTTAAAAACGTAGTTATATTTAATGGCTTCACTGTGGCAATTGCTGACCGAAAAGGTCGCCAGGTTGCTATAAAAGCGGAATGTCAACGGAATACGCATGCAAAGGAGTAGCAAGTGTAAGAGCTGGAGCATGAACTCGTTAATATTCCCAGGGCGGCTGCTCTGCCTGCTGACAGCAGCAACATCAATGTCAGGCCACGTGTCACTGCCAGCTGCCGGAGCAATCCCCCGCGGACAGCAACAGCAGCAGGAGCAGGAAAAGGAGCAGGAGCAGGAGCAGGACGAGGTCAAAGGCGATTCATGGGGCAATCAGTTGCCGGATATGCTAGTCGCTTACTATCGCCAGCATGGCGTGCATAGTCTGATGCTGGTTGTTTGTCACGCGGACATTGGTGAGTTGTCCCCCCCCCATGTCTGTTATATTTATGAACCATCCTTTTTCCTCCGCACAGATGCGTCACATTTACAGTTGCTGTTGCAACACTTCACTGCAAACAATTTCTATGTGCAGGTCAACACGGAGCGCACTTTGAATGATCTGCGACATGTCAGCAATGAGTCGGACACGCCAGAAGCGCCACCACCCCGCACCTTTCCGGTGGACAATGAAACCCACTGGCAGCTGTCATTCAAATTGCCAGCCCTCTCCTACAAACTGGGCATCCTCATGCTGCAATTCACCAGCCCCTGTGCCCTGATTCTTTTACGCTGGTCAGCAGCCTCCGAGAATAATTACTTTACTACCAATCGGTTTTGGTTGCTGCTCACTCAGAATCTGCAGGATTTGGATGTGCTCGAGGATGCCGAGATCTTTATACCACCCGATAGCGAACTTAACGTCCTGTGGTATAACCCCTCTGAACCTTTTACCGCCACTCTGCTGGATATGTACAAAGTGGCTGCCTGGAAGCCTCTCAAGCGTCGCCTTGTTGGCCAACATCTGCGTAATTCCCGTCACGTTGTCCACGCTCTACGGCACTATGGATCGGCGATTACCTATAGACAGGATCTGGAGGGAATTGTCTTCAATACAGCCATTTGTATTGCCTTTCCCGATCTGTTTACCAACATTGAGGACATGTCCATGAGGCACATCGACACTATTTCTAAAGTTAATCATCGCCTTATGTTGGAGCTGGCCAATCGATTAAACATGAGGTACGTACAACACGTCTATTTTTAAAGACCCTGCACTTTCAAAATTCTATTGAGACGCCGGAACAAAGTAAGTATAAGTAAGGGAATTTACCATAAAACTCTCACATCAAACTCAAATCATCAAATATTTATAATAATATCAATATTTATAATAATCAGGGATTAAAACCGTAACCCTTAACAGATGAAAACCGATTGAAATTTGCAACCATAACTGAAACCGTAACCGAAAAAATGTTTTCCCACTGTACCGAAACCCATAAACCGAAATAACCGTTTAGTAACCGATTCATTTATAGTGGTTAATTTCGGTTCTGGCCGTCGCAGCAACTTTGAACTGCCATAACTTTGTCAAAATTCAATCAATTTCCATGCGCAATATAAATTTGAGCATGATTTTACTTCTGAATTCGTTCTCCATTTAAATTTTGTTAATTTTCAAAAATTCGAAAATTTTCGAAATTTTTAGAAAATTTATCATTTTTTGAAAAAATTCGAAATTTTTAAAGCTTTCAAATCGAACAAAATTTAAATGCAATTTAAATTTAGAGGTAAAATCATGGTCAAATTTACATTGCGCATGGAAATCGATTGAGTTTTGACAAAGTTATGGCAGTTCGAAATTATTAAAAATCAGTAAAATCAAAATAATCGAAATGTTCAAACCAAATGAACCAAATTTATATGAGATCAAATTATAATAAAATCGACATTACGATGGACCATTCCAGTAACCAGATAACATTATTTTCTAGGCTTATTAGAGTATTAAGTATTTTTTCACGTAAAACAATGAATAACGCTTCTTATTTTATTCAACCGAAAACCATAACCAATACTCTTCAACCGAAACTTAAAAAAAAACCGATAACCGTTACGAAACCGATACTCCAAGATTTTGCATAACCGATAACCGAAAACCTTAATGCGAGCATAACCGAAACCGTAACTCAAACCGATATTCGTTTCGGATTTAATCCCTGATTTTAACATATATTTTCAAATATCTAAATACTGATTGATTGCAAGTTTTCTTGACAACAAATAATTTGATCAACTTGTAATTTATTTAATTAACTTACTTTCTTACCAACTGAGCAGTTATAACACCTACCAAACGGTTAATTATGGCTGGCGTCAACCGAATGGTTCATTCGATGGATTGATGGGTCGGCTACAGCGCTACGAATTGGACTTTGCCCAGTTGGCGATCTTTATGCGCTTGGATCGCATTGCCCTCTGCGACTTTGTGGCAGAGACTTATCGTGTGAGGGCAGGAATCATGTTTCGCCAACCTCCACTGTCCGCGGTGGCCAACATCTTCTCGATGCCCTTCACCATGGGTGTGTGGATATCAATATTGCTGCTGTTGATTATAACCATTGTGGTGATGCTCTTGGAAATGGTTTTCTCGCCACACACACACAACATGTCCTATTTGGATGCATTGAACTTTGCCTGGGGCGCCATGTGCCAGCAAGGATTCTATGTGGATGTGCGCAATCGATCTGGAAGGATCATAGTCTTTACCACATTTGTAGCGGCGGTTTTCCTCTTTACCTCCTTCTCGGCGAATATTGTGGCACTTTTGCAGAGTCCCTCGGATGCAATCAGATCGCTTGGGGATCTGGGACAGTCACCACTGGAAATTGGCGTGCAGGATACACAATATAATAAGATCTACTTTACAGAGTCCACTGATCCTGTTACCAAGAGTTTGTACCACAAGAAGATCGCCTCCAAGGGCGATCACGTTTACATGCGTCCAACGACCGGAATGGAAAAAATGCGCACTGGACTATTTGCATACCAGGTGGAACTGCAAGCTGGCTATCAAATAGTCAGCGATACCTTCAGCGAGCCAGAAAAGTGTGGACTCATGGAACTAGAACCATTCCAACTACCCATGCTGGCAGTTCCGACACGCAAGAACTTTCCCTATAAGGAACTATTTCGCAGACAGTAAGTAGAGAGGATCAATTAACTACATTATTAATGCATTTATCAATTCAATGAAAATCTAATTTCATTAGCATTAGAAAAGTTATTTCTAAGGACACAAATTTTAATTAAAATTCAATAATTATAAGTAAACAAATTTATTTAATTAGCATTGATATTTTAATTTTGTGGAATAATCAAGTTTTGTTAATTTGGTATTTTAAAAATATACAAAAAATTTTTGTTGATTAATATCAATCTCATATCGACAATTAAGCCAGACCTCGAGTCAGCTTAAAGCAAACAGTTTTCTTTTTTTAACCTGTTCAAAAATGTTAAAAATGTTGTTTAACAAGAATTGAAAAATGTTTAGAAAATTTAAAACATTTCTTAAATGTTTTTACATCTCTAGACTTTTAAAAATTTATACCATTTTTGGAATATTTTTAAAATACCCAGTTTCCAAAATTTAATTATTTTAAAAATTAAATTATCAATGCTAATTAAATTAAGTTTTCACCATAATTATTTAAACTGAAAAGAAAAATGTGCATTCCTTTCAATTTTCAATTCATTTCAATTTTAATTGAAAAGTATTGATTATGTTTAAAGACTCAACTCTGTCGAGAATGAAATAGGACTCAATTGAAGTAATCTCTAATCTGTTAAATTACATATAGATTACGCTGGCAACGTGAGGTGAGTCTGGTGAATCGCGAGGAACGGAAATGGTTTCCTCAGAAGCCGAAATGTGAAAGTGGCGTTGGTGGATTCGTTTCCATTGGCCTCACCGAATGTCGCTACGCCTTTGGCATCTTTGGCTGCGGAGCAGCTCTTAGCTTTGGTATATTTCTCATCGAGGTTATCTGCAAGCACAGCAAAAGCATCTATCGCATTGTTCAGGATTACAAAGTCATGCACCAGTAATGTGTCAATTGTTTATTGAATACACAGTAAAAGTTGTTAGTTGTTAATTGTTGATACTTAAATGGGTATGGACAGCTTCTGGACAACAGCACGTAGCACATCTGACGTTTTGAACTGCCAATTTCGGATGCACTTGCTCACACTGCACCACGATTCGCCGTGTGTCGGCTCTGCGGCTATGCAACGTTCCAACACCTCCTGCTGCTGCTGCTCCGTGCCATGCAACAGCTCAAATTTGTAGAAATATGCCCAAGCATCGCCCAGATCCGGATCGATTTTCACCTAAGTAGAAAAAATATCGGAACAAGTATTAATATAAAATAATAGTTATTAGTTAAAGGAAAATCAAGCCCGAATGAAATTATCTGTATGAATTAGAAAATCGCAGATAAATTTCTTGGGCGATATTCTGGTAATAATAATTTACATATATGCATATATTTTTTTAAGTAACTTAACCTCTTATTTTTATCCAACAAATGAAAATAATAATTAAATCACAAATTTTATTTATAAATCATTATATTACTCTCATTTATAAATTTGCTATAATACAAATTTTTATTTATTTTAAATTATAATTATACAAATTTAATATAAAAGTTATTTTTTGTATATTCAGAACTAAATAATTATAATAAAAATTGTCAAGTTAACTTTATTTATAACAAAAGTAAAAAGTTTAATATTGAACGTAAATAACTTTAGATTTGGGAGTTGTATATGGATAAGTGATATATTTTTCCGACTAAATGATTTTATGCATTCAATATTTAATTTCAATTTAAAAAAAAAGAAAGAATTTCAATAAAAATTTAGTGGTATTTAAAGCGGACTTACCGTTCGATTAAACCAATCTCTGCACTTGGAGAACTTGTGCTCCGACCAAAACAACTTGGACACAGCCAAGAGCACGTGTGGATCGTGTTCGCATTTCTTGAGAGCATCCACAGATTTGGTCTTTCGCTGTGGCTTCGTTTCCATAAAAATAGCCTCTGCCCACAACTCGCCAGCGTTGGGACACTCCTGTAGAGCACGTGCCATCATTGTGCTGGCAATCTCTTTAAGTCCGGCTCGCAGTTCCACGCGTATCGCCTCCAGCCAGAGAACTGCGACCTTGGGATTGCGTAGTCGTCCGCGTTCCAATATTGAACGTGCTTTGGTTAAGACGCCCTTGCGTTCCTCCAGATTGGCAGACAGAATCCACAGGGGTATCGAAGTCGGGCACTTCTTCAATGCCAATGTGTAGGTGGCGGCTGCATCATCCGTACGTCGCTGTTGCTCCTCAATCTGGCCCTTCATCATCCACAGTTTGGGAAATTCTGGAAAGACCTCGACTGCCTCTGCTAACAGACGCAATGCCTCATCGAAACGTTCCAGCGCCCATTCCAGACGAGCTGACTTCATCATTACACGCGGCGTGGGAGCAGATCCACGTGCCTTGGCCAGCAAACGTCTGGCACGCTCATATTCCGAGTTCTCCGACTCCAGCTTGACGGCAGCAAGCCAAATGTCCTCGGAATTGGGATTTGCCTGAAAGGCCAATGAGAGAATGCCTCTGGCAGCTGGCACATCGCCTGCCATCCACTTCGACTTGGCCCCCATCAGCCAGAGAATCTCCGATTTAGGACAATGAGCCACAGCACGTTGCAGCAGAGCCTCTAGAGACTCGCGTGTGCCATGATTCTTCTCAAAGTATGCAGCACGTAACCAAATGCTCTTCTTAGACGGGAACATCTGCAAAGCATGAGCGTACACAGCTCGAGCGCATTCGAAAGCATTCTCCTTGGCACACTAAAAAAATGAACAAGGATTCGAAGAGCACTAAAGTGAACAGTCTATAAAATGCTTTTAATTAAAAATCATGCGTAAGTAAAAAAATAAAAGAAAATAAGGTTGCATTGCCCTCAATTATAACTAAATAATTAAATTTTAAAAAATCAAAATTTAAAAAAATTAGTTAAAAACTTTGCATTGATTATTTAAAATTATGTATGAATATTTAATATTCAATTTTATTGTCTATTAATTAAATCTCAAAACAATAAAATTAAAAGTTGACTATATAAAATTGTAATTAAAAAACAACTTAAAATTTAGTTTCAATTCAATTCAATTAAAAAAACATAAAAATTTGCAATTTAATTTGTGATATTTAAAAATTAAATTAAAAATGTAGTTCCAAATTGTAAATGGTGGTCAAACATTCGTTGAATTGGAGAAACAAAACCCGGAAAAAACCAATCTGACCAACAATAAGTAAATATAAATTAATTTGATTAGTACGAAGAATTTGTTTTAACCAGGGATTAAAACTTTAACCGAAACCGTAACCTTTAACTGGTGAAAATCAATTGAAATTTGTAACCGTAACCGAAAATATTTTTTTCCACCGTACCGAAACCCATAAACCGAAATAACCGTTTAGTAACCGATTCATTTATAAGGGTTAATTTCGGTTCTGGCCGTCGCAGCTACTGAGCAACTTTGATAACTTTGAACCGCCATAACTTTGTCAAAACCCAATCAATTTCCATGCGCAATGTAAATGTAAGCATGATTTTACTTCGAAATTTGTTCTACATTTAAAATTTTTTCATTTTGAAAATTTTTTAAATTTCTAAATTTTTCGAAAAATGATAAGGGGTAACACTGTAAATTTTCTAAAATTTTCGAAATTTTCGAATTTCTGAAAATGAACAAAATTTAAATGCAGAACGAATTTAGAGGTAAAATCATGCTCAAATTTACATTGCGCAAGGATATTGATTGAGTTTTGACAAAGTTATGGCAGTTGGAAGTTATTAAAAAGCAGTAAAATCAAAATAATCGAAATGTTCAAAACAGCACTGGAATTAATTTCCCCAGATAAAACCCTTTGAAAAAATCTCATAAAATAGCATTATGAAAAGTATACTTACAAATTCAGCATCATCGATCCAGGTTTGCTTGCGATCCTCCTCCTCGACGCCAATGCCAATGACAGCCTTTACAATTGCCTGGCAACAGTTGACAGCTCCAGATTTCTCAGCTTCGATAGCCTCCTGGAACCAATGATCCCGATTGATTTCCACTCCGTTTGCTGTGAGCGAAGTAAGCGAACGATCGACAATCTTCTCAACCATGTGGATGTTGCCATTTGCTTCCTCCAGCTTGGCAGCTGTTGTCCAAATCTGTCGGTCTGTGGGAATATTCTCACGTGCCTTATTTAAGACCTTTCGCGCATTCTCATAGGTCTCGAGGCGAGCCAAAGCGAGCCACAACTCCACACTGGTATTGCAGCATTCCACAGCACGTGACAGCAGAATACGAGCATCATCGGGATTCTCCAGCTCCACGGCCGCCTTCCACAGACGCACTGAATTCGGTATGTGCTCGAGTGCTTTGCGGAAGACACGTCTCTTGGCTTTGGTTTCCGTCTCGAGATCAGCAGCCTTTATCCAAATTCGCACCGATGTGGGAATGTGACGAGCTGCCTGGGCAATTACGGCTTTGGCCGTATCTGGCGGTTGAAGACGAGCTGCCTCCAACCAAAGATCCTCCGACTGTGGATTTATCTCGCAACCACGCATTATTAAATTACGCGCCATTTGCACCTTTCCAGTGACCTCTTCCAGACGCGCTGAAGCTATCCAAGCAGGTGGATGATTGGGATTCGTTTCGCGCACGCTCTTGAGCAACAATCGTGCCTTCTTAATGTCATTAATGTCTCCACCATGTGTGGGTATCATGCTCTGCAAATCTGTTAGATAACCCTTAGGATCGACCACCGTTTGTCCCGTGACCGAGTCCGAGACTTGTGAAAGTTTGACATTCATCAACGTACTACGCGCCTGACCAATTTTCCGCAAATCTAAATCGCCCGTGGGCGTCAACATGCCGGGCGTGGCTACGCCTGGGACCATTGAAGCCAAACCGGAGCTTGCATCCAATGAAGATGCCGTATCTCCACCAAGATTACGAGAGATCACACTGTCTGGCAGTGGGGTGAACTTTTCCGCACGCGGATTACGCTGCTTGCGATTACGACTGTCGCCCACTTCTGGTATAGTGGACCATTCTTCCGAGGTGACCGTGGCCAGCGATCGCTTGAGATCGCTAAACTGCTGCTGTATCTTAGGACGTTCCTGGCGATATCGCTCCAAATCCTCACGTAACCGACGATCGCGATATTCCTTACGTTTCTCGTCCATACGTTTCTCTATGGAATCGTAAATGGCATCCGCTTCTTCGTCGTCCTTATCATAGGGATCCTTGGAGAACAGCGAGCCACTGTAGCCGCTAAACTCATCATAGTTGGAGTCATTTAAGTCCTCATCCTCCTCCTCCTCCTCGTCTTTTTTCTTTCGCTTGGTGGCAGGCGGTGCGTGTCGGTCGTCGGACACATCATTGGCGTCGCGCGCAGGACCAATATCAGAACGTGTGGTAAAGCCCGTTGCACTGCAATACAAATTTATCAATTACTACATTTTGATCTACTTGTTGAACCTTTTTATAAAAGAAAGTAAACTTACCCGCGTCCCACGCCGGCAACGTAGCCCAACGGCGCCGGTACTCCCAAGAAATGCTTCTTATTGCGGTTGGCAATCACCGCAGCGGTTATGTTCGACATTTTTAAAAGGTTTTACCACTGTTTTTCTCTTAATTAATGTTTAATTCATTTACAATTTATTACAAATGAAACAAACAAACGTTTGGACTATGTGCAAGACGTTGCCACCTGGCGGAAAAAAATTTACGATTATTTGACGTTGCCAGACCGGCGTTGTATAAAATCGTTCCGATTAAGCTCTATTGAACTATTCATCGCCAACCAGACACGAACACAAAGCATGATAATCGATAGTATATGTAAATGTCATATCAAAACATATGTGTATCGATATTTCATTTGATATCGTTTGGCAAAAATCGGCAAACAGAAAATAATTTTAATAAATTTCGCAAAATTACGCTTGCAAAATGCCTGTGCTGCCCATGCCGCCGCTAATGCAGGTGCGTAAATGATCAATTTCAACTGACGTTCAGTAGTTTTCACTTTGCTGACTTTCTAGAATGCCGTCGAGCCAATGCAAGTGGATGCGCCACCAAACGAAGACAATGAAAATAATGAGGAGCTGCAAATTGTGGTGGAAAATCCGACAATTGACTTGGAGGTGTATGCAAATCAGTACACGGGAATTGCTCGTCTCGATCGCCTGATTTACGTTGCCGACGTCTGTCCAATGCTGGCTCTAGAAGCATTAAAAATGGCCATCACCTATGTGCAGTCCACTTACAATGTTAAAGTTTATCAAATGCTGCACAAGCGCTTGAGTGATCTACAGGCAGTTAATGGAGGAGGTGGTGGTGCTGCTGCCCCTGCTGGAGGTGATCAAGTAGCCGCTGCTGCTGCTGCTGTAGTCGCTGCCCTGCCCGACATTGCTGCACAGCCGGCAGCAGCCGCTGCTGCAGCGGCTCAGGGAGGTGCCAACAATGGAGGAGAGAGAGATGCATTTGCCTATGACGCCGTCTGGGTGGATGCGAAAATGAAGAAAGCAGCCCTCAAATTGGAGAAACTCGACTCTGATCTTAAGAACTATAAATCGAATTCCATCAAGGAGAGCATCCGACGAGGCCATGATGACTTGGCAGATCATTACCTGAGTTGTGGGGATCTAACAAATGCCTTAAAGTGTTATTCGCGTGCTCGCGATTATTGCACAAGTGGGAAGCATGTTGTCAATATGTGTCTCAATGTTATCAAGGTTTCCATCTACTTGAAGAACTGGGCCCATGTCATGAGCTACATATCCAAGGCGGAGAGCACACCAGACTTTTCCGAGGGATCCAAGGAAGCCAATGCACAGGTGCATACCCGTCTTGAATGCGCTGCCGGTTTGGCAGAACTGCAGCAAAAGAAATACAAAGTGGCAGCCAAACATTTTCTGGCTGCCAACTTTGATCATTGCGAGTTTCCAGAAATGATCTCCACCAGCAATGTGGCCGTCTATGGTGGCCTCTGCGCCTTGGCCACTTTTGATCGGCAGGAGCTGAAGCGTCTGGTCATTGCTTCCACATCGTTCAAGCTCTTTTTGGAGCTGGAGCCGCAGCTGCGTGATATTATCTTCAAGTTCTACGAGAGCAAATACGCCAATTGCCTCACGCTGCTTGACGAGATCCGCGACAATCTGCTGGTGGACATGTACATTGCACCGCATGTCACCACACTGTACACCAAAATACGGAATCGTGCGTTGATTCAATACTTTAGTCCATATATGTCCGCTGATATGCACAAAATGGCAACCGCATTCAACTCGACGGTTGGAGATCTGGAGAACGAGGTGATGCAGCTGATACTGGACGGACAGATCCAAGCCCGCATCGACTCGCACAACAAGATCCTGTACGCGAAGGAGGCGGATCAACGCAACAGCACCTTCGAGCGTGCCCTGCTCATGGGCAAACAATATCAGCGACACACCCGCATGCTAATCCTGCGCGCCGCCATGCTCAAGAGTCACATCCATGTGAAGAGCGTCTCCCGCGAGACGGGCAGCAATCATGGCGCCGAGCTCTGCGTCTCTGCCGGCTCCAGCACAACCGCACCACTGGCTCGCATTTAAAACTAAACATATTGCAACATTCGATACACTTGGAAACCTAATAGCCAATATAAGTTTTCCTTACATTTTCTGCGAATTTCATTTGTGCGGCAAAATAAAGTCTTATAGCTGAGCTAATTAATTAAAATCGGATTTTGAAGACTCTTTCCATTTGAATTGAGTTTATCTCACTTCAATTAATCTACATTTTTGGACTTTCCACTATGAAATGGGCATTTTCACAGAAAACTTAAAATTTAGAAAATGTTACAAGAATTTTCCACATTATTGCCTGTTTTCTTTAATATCATATAAAGAAGAGTTGATTTGCTAGAATGATTATTTAAATATTTTCATATTATTCCAAACCTCTTTTGTACCACCATCAATCTAATCAAAATGAAAAGAGAATACTTCAATACTGATCTGTTAATTTTAAAAAATACATAAATAGATGCTTGCCCAGTTGAATCATACGAATATATTTAAACAAGTCTGATAAAAGACATAACTATATTATCAAAATGTTATATTGGTGGGTTTTCTACCGGATTGATTATAAAAATGTAAATGCATTAAAAATTAGCGCCTCTCGCGGTCTCTGCGTTCCCGTTCTCGACGATTATCTGCACTGCGGGAGCGCTGACGCCTGTCCCTGGAACGTTGCTCCCGATGATGACTGCGGGATCCATTAAATTCAGTGCTTCGGTGATTGTCTCTACTGCGTTTATGGGATTCTTCAGTAGACTTTGTGTCATTGTAGTGGCCATTCCGGCTGGACGACTCGTGACGACGACTTGTCGACTCCTTGATGCGATGATCTCTGTTATTGCTCCTCGAACGTGATCTTTCACGATGGCCATTTCTTTTATTACTGACTTTTTCGCTTTCCGAGTCAGAGGAAGAGGATGATGATGATGAAGAGGAGGAGCTATCACTGCTGCTCTCTGCAGACTTTTTGCTTTTCTTTTTTTTGTTATCCTTGCTGTCCTTTTTGACCTTCTTTTTGGTCACTTTGGACGACTTTTTCTCCCCCTTGCGTTTCATGCGCTCGATTTTCTCGAGTTTCTTTAACAATTTGAGTTTTTGCTTCTTGCTCAGAGATTTGAGAAACAACAATTCAGGATTTTGTTGATTAGCTGCACGTGTTGCCTCGTCCTCCTCGTCGCTCGGCACCAACTGATGACGCTGCTGAATATCTTTGATGCTTTGGAGTTCCAATGCCGATCTTTTCATCATTAGGCCATCCTCTTTCATTTGCTCCTCCAGAACATTTTTGGACATGATATCGTTGGCCTCGGACTCGGAGTGCAGCTTTCGTGCCTCGCTCATGGATATACTATACATGGTGCACTCCTTGTCCGTATTGATGTGGCCCCATTTGTGGCACTTGAGACAACGCACATTGCGCACTTGGATACCAAATGGTTGATCCCGGATTTCAGTATCACCTTTACAGTAGGATTCACGAGGCGCATTATATTTGCGTTGCCATTCGAACTTGTATTCCGGCTCATTGTCGTCTTTCTCACGCTCCTTGCGCACACCTGGCGGAGGCTCATACATGAAATTCACGCTCAACTTGTCCTTGCTATCCTTGCTAAGCATTGCCTTGTTCTCATGCAGATTCTGTTCTTTCTCATACTGTGTGCGCAGCTCCTCCTGCTTCTTTTTGTACGCCTCCGCCTGCTGCTCCGCCATCCATACCTAAGAAAAGATTTGATTCAGACTTTAGCTCAGAGTTGACCAAAACATAAACGTTTGCATGTTACTTACCCTCTTCAGGTTGTCCCTGGAGGCAGGATGGAAGAATTTCTTGCACATATAATTGTTGAAACCCTTGCCCATCTTGTCAAGTTCTTAATCACTATTTTCTAATATTTAAAACGAATTAAAACAATTCTTTCTCTGCAAAGTTTTCATAAAAACTAGATATGCGCTAGTATGTGTGTTGTTGTTATCGTTTAACGCGCAGGCAACTCTGATAGCTATCGATAGTTTTGCAAACTTGGACTCCGGTAAATTGAATATAATTATTTTTAGTTCTGCCGGTTTCTTCATTAACTTTTATTTAACTTTAGATAATTTTTCCATTTAACAATAACGCTATTTCCATTACAATTAAACTCAGGCTATTTCATTTTAAGATCGATACATTCCAATTTAATCGATATATTTATAACAAAGCAACGCTGCTTTAAGTCGCGTTTGCCAACACTTGTCATCTTATCAAACCTCGCGAAATCAGCACTTTTAAATTTAATTTATATACATAAATTCAACATGAACAACATAAACCCTAATGATATGGTACACTGTCCGTACAACAAAGCACACAAAATGTTGCGCAAAAAACTTCAGCAGCACATACTAAAGTGCAGAGAGTATTATAAGGACGAGGTGGAACTGATGGTGTGTCCATTTAATAAAGCGCATTTAATACCCGAGCCGGAATATGTCGTAAGTATCAAGTTGAAATCGAATGAAACTTGATCTAATACCCTACACACACAGCAACACACAAAGTCTTGCATCGATCGCAAAATCATAGCGCATTATCAGCACAGTGCGCCCGCCGAACTCAACGAAGAAACCAGACACGCAAAAATTGAATGTGAAGAGAACTGGGACAACGATGATGTACCAGACTACAATCCGGAGACTTACGTCTCAACGGCAAACGTTGTACGTGAAGCAAAGGGATTATTCCCCTCTCAGCGCAAGGCATTCATCAAGGAGGAGCGTAAACGATTGTTGGACGAAGAAAGCGATGATGATCATGATAATGATGAGAGAGCACCAGTTAAAAGAGCGATCACGATTACCTCCTCCACCTCCACATCACATCGTGCAACACCATATAATATATCAAATCGGCGCCGCTGATCAGTAGATATGGTTTTTTTCATGCAAACACCAAAGCAATTTAATTTTACACGCTTATACGAGAAGTGATTTATTTATTTCTTACAAACACAAATTTTAAAATCATTGTGACTATCGGTTTAAATAAGATCACAATTAAATTGTAGCTATTAAAAAAAAACCAAAACTGATTTTATAAAAAGTGTAAGTGAAATTGATCGGGATTATCTGTTTAAATTATAATATACATGCAAATACTAAATTCAATAGAATTTAATCATGCACAACATTGTAAAAGAACAAATATTTATTATTATAATTGGATCTAGTTTTTTGGATTACTATCTTTCACTTTTTATCGTTTAAACGACGTCGTTCCTCTTCACGAAATGCGCGTCGTACCGACTTCGATTGCCCCTTGAGTCCGTTGGTGCGGATTATGTTGTTTTCCTCACAATAGGTCTTAGGGTTGTACGCCGGAACATCTGGCTCGTTGTCCCAGTTCTCCTCGCATTCGGCCAGCATTGGACGTGGCACAGTCGGATTTTTTTCTATCTTAAACGCTTCGAATGACTTTATGACTGCTGCATCCGGACACTCTTTAATATGCGCCTAATTTACGTATTTGTATAAACATGAAAGAATACCAAATAATAAAATTCACTTACAGCCAACTCTTCAGCACTAAATCGGTGAGTTTTGTTATACGGGCATATTTCTAACTTCTTTACAACTTCCGAGCTTCGGCTACAACGAACTAAATGTTTAGCCAGGCGTCCTCTTAGCAATTTATGCGCCTTGTTATACGGACATGTCACTATATCATTAAAATCATTCGATTTCTTCTCCATTATAGCAATTTGATAATTGTTCGCTTATTTTTACAGTTGCTGTAAAGTTTAAATAAAAAAACCTTTTTATTTCTATTATTTACTGTTCAAAATCGAGCTGTGTGTTAACCTGGATATGATCGATATCATAAAGTTGACTAGGATTAGTGTTACCAAATATTCAGAATGTAAATCTGCCTCAGGACTGATCATTTTCAATATTTTAGTGTGACCAGATTATTATTCCACACATTTTGTATGGATCAGTAAATATATAAACGCAAAAACAAAGTATACTTTTGATCTGACTTAATTTCCTTTCTTTAAAGCCCAACAGCATGAAAACGTACTTAACGCGGAGTTGTTGTTGCAAATCCCATATAAAAAATATATATCCATATCGAGATTGGAATTACTTTCCATTAACATAATAATAGAAGTCATAACGAAGAATTTCGATTTGATAAATAATTCCTTAAATCCAATTTTAATCTTATAATATAATCTACGTATCCAGGAATACGGAAAAACAAGCTTTCTGAAGGTATTACAGGTATCACACTTTGTGGCACCCTGTATCAATCCGTATAATAGTATAAACATGTGATACGACACTAATGCAAGAAGAGTTATACTCAACACATAATAATCTATGCCAATTTCACTATTTACAGACTTAATAATGGAAAAATAGCTAATAAGTCGAATAAATTTGATTCTTTTTCCAAATTTGTAGCACTTGTATTAGTTGGAGATATTTTGGATTCTAGCGCAAGCGAATGAAGAACACAGCAATAGAATTTAAATTTACAAATATGGGAAAATTTAACTCTTCTTTATTGTAAAAGAATTGCGGCATTTTCTCACTTCACACTTTTTGTTTTCTCATTTATTCACACTAAGCGTTACGGTAAAAACTGTAAACAGAGACGTTGGCATTGAATGATGATGTTGTTGTTGTTGTTGCTGCTGCTCGTGCACATGTTACTCTTGTTGTTGTTGTTTGTAAGCTTTTACGCGGTCTCCATGGGCTGAGCGGCAGTCTCTTCAGTGTATTTGCCCTTGTCCTTGCCCAATGCAGCCAAACGTCCCTTGCTGCGACGCTCCAGAATAGCCTTGCGATCCTTGTCAAGCTTCAGCTTAACAATCAGCACCTTGCTGGGATGAATGCCCACATAGACGTTGGTGCCGTTGGCGTTCTCACGCTGGATCTTCTCAATGTAGACGACGAACTTCTTGCGGTAGGACTGGACCACTTTGCCGACCTGGTTGCCCTTATAATGGCCACGGATCACCTGAACCTCATCGTCGCGACGAATGGGCATCGAGCGCACGTTGTACTTCTGACGCAGCTCCTTGGAGAGGGGGGCGGACATCAGGCGACGGCGGATGTGTGAGGGAGCCTGGAAGTGACGCTTGCGGTTCTTCCTGCGCGACGACGACACAAACTGGTTCAATTTCATTTTGGTTGGTTGTGCGGGCTGTTGAAAAGTCAAATAGTTCCAATTATCATCAACATTAATATGCAATTTGTATATGTGTAGTGTATTTGCTCAGTAGCGACATTTGTTTATTTTTGGGAATCATTTTTATCACTGCAAATTATAAAACACGGCACAATTTCACTTAAATAGTGCGTGCCACAGTGTGTGCTACACATTTTTATTAACAACACGCAAAAATAAACAATGATTGCAGAACAAATGCAAAATTATATTGAACATGATAACTTACACCAAACTACCGTCGAAAAAACAACGAAAAGAAAGAATTTTGACAGTTGCGACCGGCGGAAGTGTCAAAATTGTTGACTCAAAATGGTTACCTTACGTTTTACAACACTAACGTCGCATCATATGTTGCTCAACAGTTCCGCAACCGCTACAATTTTCTATGGTGAATAAGAAGTTCATCTTAAAAATTAATACTATTTAAAATATGGCAAAATACTAATAACAATAACGGTTGTAATGTAAAAACAAATAATATTGGATATTTGTTTTTGGCTGCGATTCAAGCTGACAAACGAACTTAATTTTTGTACTTCTTTCATAGTGGTAAAAAATATATATAGATGTGAAGTTAATAATTTCACCACGATCGTAACACCGTACATCTCTTAACGGCAAACCAGTGTTGCCAACTTTTCAGGACCGGAAAAAGCCATATCAACATTTAAAAATAGCTAGATAAAGATGGAAAAATGTAGAAGAAAGCCAGATAATAACGTTTTTATACTTCTTAGGCTGACTATAACTATATACAAGAGTCATCCTGAACTGGTTGCCAAAGGGAAAGCAAGGACAATACTATCATCCTGAACAGAGAAGTGCCTGGCAAGGATGCTTATCTGCTGCTGAGCTGTTCTCCCCTGGAATCGATGTGAACGATTAATTGCGCATATGTCAAAGACGGCCGCTCTCAAACCCGAGGTAATATTCCTGGAAGCCATCAAAATAAATAATTTTATTTCAGTTTATTTCAATATACAACGGGAAAAAAAGCTGAATTGGCAACACTGCTGCTGACGGCAACACACTTGCTGTGTTGAGTTTCTACACACAGAGCTTTTGAATTCTTGAGTTTCTTCTTCGCGATCGTTCACCAAAATCTGACGCTGGAGCCTAATTGGAAATTAGTCGCGCGTTTGTAGTCAACTGCTGCTGTTGTTCGTGGAGAGAGCTCGAAAAGTATCCCGTTTGAGTGTCTCAGGTTGATTGAATTTAACATTCTTTACATATATACACACACACATACACATACACAATGATGAACAGCCTGAAGAAGCTGCCCATGCGTATGGTAAGTGAATGCCACGCCTCTTCAATTTAATTCGCAACTTGAATTCTTCTCTTGCTTTTTATAGCTGGCCAATGCAGCACGTCAGCAAAATGCCGCCATGTCCTCCTCAGCCACCGGCCTGCCCCCTCCGCTGACATACCTCACCGAAGATGAGAAAATGATGAAGGAGACGGGTAAGTCCTTCCATCTGTCCATTCCACATTCTTTTGATAAACGAGTTTCCACTTTCAATTAGAGACAAAGATATTTAGATAATATTTTTATTTTATAGCCAACTTTAGGTCTCCGTTTTGTGTTACGTAATTTAATCATCGCGTGTGAACTTGTTGTTGTTGTTGTTCTTCACGTATTTAGTTATTGTTATTTTTGGACAGCGCAGTTAATGCATTTTCTATTTATTTTGTTTTTCTACATACATACATACATATGTACATATATTTGTAAGTGTGTGCTGATAAAAAACTGTACATGCCTGTGCTGCAGGTGTTGGAGAAAGGGGGTGGGAAGGGGGAATAGGAAGAGAAGTGTGGAGATGAGCTTGCAGATAAGCATATTTTAGTTTTGATAGTGGAAAAATCAAATGAAAACCTGCAATTTTCATATGTCTTTATTTATTTGATTTTTTACAGTCAGGTTACAGTTAGCCAAGTAATTCATTTGATAAAGAAAAAATTCCATTGGACTTAACTATTAGAAAACAAAAGAAAATTGTATCATATATGTACAGTATGTCAAGTAATTGTTCTGATAAAGAAAACAATTCCATTCAGATTGGGTATTCTTGTTTATTTTTATATTATCTTAAATAATTTTTAGAACCATTAGCAACAAATATATATAGGAAAAAAACATTAAAAAACAACATAGAATATTTTTTGAAAATAAAATATTTTTTAATTCGTCAAAACAATTACTTGACTAATTGTATATTAATTTTTTCTATTATATATGTAAGTACATACATACATATGTATGTATGTATTGGATTCTGTTTGCAATTCTTGCGATTTTTTAATGCCTTAGTAGCGTTGACATTTAAATTTTTCAATTTGCACAATACAGCAAATAAAAATTATATAATTTATGGCAGTTAAAGCTTAAATTTATTTATTGAAAATTTCTATTATAAAGGACATGAAAGGATTCTTTTATTTACACAAATTAATCACTCAACGTGGCATTTTCAAGGTCTTGGCCAAATTTCTCCTTTTGCCTTTATATAATTAAAAACTTGTACGTTTCACAATTGACAAAATAATTATATTTAAATGTTCACATTTCATGAATTATTTTATTTTTTTTTTTTAACAAACAACATTTAAGACAGTTTAGGGGGTGGGGGTGTCGCAAACGTGTGCTAAAAATAGCTTTGTTCGCAGCCGCAACTTCTCTGCCTCTACCTCTGCTCTTATCTCTGCTTCAGACGACGTCGGCGCATGGACGTCGCTGGCGCTGAGCGTTAAAACGAAGCTTAATTTTCTGTGGGTAAACGTGAGTCGCGAGTTCGAGTATTGCGATGGTAGAAAATGGAAAAAAAACAAGGAAAGAAGAGAGGAGTAGAGAATACGCATTTTTAAAATGATCCTAATATTATAGAGTAGTTAAAATGTTGTTGGTTTTTTTCACAAGTAAGTCAGCTGTTCAGTTGTCGTTTTTAATGAACTCCACAGCGTTACACTTGTGATAGAGTAAATATGCGGCTGTGCCACGCCCCCGCTCAATGTGTCCACTGTTCTAGTGGCGCGCGAGCAACGGGTGTGCGGGGTACTTGGTCGCATAACTCCCCTAGAGAGTTGAGCCAGTGGAAGTGGGGAATTAGCATTCGCTATTCCTTACAAATTCCTCCCACTGATTCTTAGTTGGAGAGTTGACATTTTTTCAGTTATTTATTTTAATATTTGATCAAGAAAGGGAATTCAAGGTGCGGTCTGCTGTTCAGATATTACTTATCAGTGTTGCGTAACATTATTTATTGCATGCAAATTGTTTTAAGTGTTTGAGCCCGAACTAAACGAGTTTAAGGTGAGGCTGTAAATCTAAATAAGGTGAGACTGCAAATTGTGGAAAATTGAAAAACGGAAAGTAAAAAAAAAATGAAAAATTAGTACTATATTGAATAAATAAAGCAAAAACTGAGACAAAGCACGCCAAAGAACTAAAAGTACAGTTGTGTTCAAAAGTTGGTTTATTAAAAATTAATTCAGGTGTCAATGCTTATAGGTCAATTTTGAACACGTCAGGACAACAGCTGCTAGAAAGTACACATTATCCCATTAAAGCCTTCCCTCGTTAGTTAACTTATGGGTCAAGTGCAAGGGAATCGGATAAAGTACATATAGAAATGTTATCAATTATTCAGCTTTTTTATCTAGCTTGTGCAAATAACGTTCATAGTATGCAAATATCACTTTGTGGTCAAAGTGGGCGTGTGCACGGCGTCGACCTCAACGTCAGTTGGTGTTTTTCCGAGCAAAACAACAACAACATAGCGAACAACGCATCAAGCCAAGAAAAATGCTTAAAAAAAGATCAATAAAAAACAATAATGCATATAGACATAAACACATACAAACACACATACATGTACATACATATGTACAAATAACATACGTAAAGAGAGAGCAGTGCAAATGGGAGAGCGACACGCGAGTTGAGAGCAGGCGTTCTTATTGATAAAGTGAATACACACATACACACACAAAAGCACAACCACTCACACACGCGCATCTGACAGATAAATAACGTTGAGGGGGGCCAGTTTGATAAACGTCTTAAAAAGCTTATTCGAAAGCTTTTTAAAAGCTACTCCAACTGATCGCAAGCTAGTGCTGCCAATAGGCGATTTTATAGCTAAACTAAGCTATTTTATAATTGCAAAAAATAGAAAACTTTAAGAAAATGATTAGGTAGAAATTTAAATAAATGATTTGACTCTTGACTTTTCCGGATTGCCAGATAATGAGCAAGGAAAGGGCTTGAGATTACAGGTTAAGGCATTAACATTTTGTAATACTATTTATTGACATTTTTTTCAATTTATTATTCCAATTAAATTAATATTAAACAGAGCCCTGAGATACCGGAGACATAAACCCATTCGCCTCAATAAATGTTTACAAGTTTTGGTTTTTATCTTTTACCATTTCAGTGGCTAAATTGGCTCAGGATCAAATTCTGCCCTTGGTCAAGAAAATGGACTTTGAGCACAAATTCGATCCCTCCGTGGTGAAGGCTGTGTTCGATAACGGTCTCATGGGCATTGAGATCGATACGGAACTGGGAGGCAGCGGCTGCAACTTCATGACCAACATCATTGTCGTCGAGGAGCTGTCCAAGATTGATCCAGCTGTTGCTGCGTTTGTGGACATTCACAACACCTTGGTCAACTCGCTGATGATTAAGTTTGGCAATGCGGAACAGAAGGCCAAATATTTGCCCAAACTGGCGCAGGAATACGCCGGAAGCTTTGCATTGACGGAACCAGGCGCAGGCTCCGATGCCTTCTCCCTGAAGACTGTGGCCAAGAAGGATGGCTCCCACTATGTGATCAATGGCACCAAGATGTGGATCTCCAATTCTGATGTCGCTGGTGTCTTCTTGGTCTTTGCCAATGCCAAGCCCGAGGATGTAAGTACAATTCGGAATAGTATTTACAGTGAGGAACAGATCTAATTTATTTAATTATTATTTTTAGGGCTATCGTGGCATTACCACCTTCATTGTGGATCGCGATACTCCCGGTCTGATTGTGAACAAGCCCGAGGATAAGCTTGGCATCCGCGCCTCTGGCACCTGCATGCTCACCTTTGACAATGTCCGCGTGCCTGAGGAGAATATCCTGGGCACCTTTGGACATGGCTATAAATATGCCGCTGGCTTCCTGAACGAGGGTCGCATTGGCATTGGCGCCCAGATGGTGGGTCTGGCCCAAGGTACCTTCGATGCCACAATCCCATACTTGCTCGAGCGCAAACAGTTTGGCGATGCCATCTACAACTTCCAGTCCATGCAGCATCAGATCGCCACGATTGCCACAGAGATTGAGGCAGCTCGTCTGCTCACCTACAACGCAGCTCGCCTCCAGGAGGCTGGTGTGCCCTTCCTCAAGGAGGCTGCCATGGCCAAGTTCTACGCCTCGGAGGTGGCTCAGCGTGCGGCCACCAAGTGCATTGACTGGATGGGCGGCGTTGGATTCACCCGCGACTTCCCTCAGGAGAAATACTATCGTGATGCCAAGATCGGTGCGATCTATGAGGGCACAACCAACATGCAGCTGAGCACCATTGCCAAGTGCGTTAAGAAGGAGTTCTCTGGTTAAGGTAACCTTCAACCTAATCCCTAAGTCTATATACAAAGCTGAGATATCGTACGTCAGATACGTCAAGTGCATTTACCAATTTACCAGAGCTGGTCAACATTTGATCCTTCATCGATCGTTGCCAACGCATTTTCATCGATTTTTTTGTTATATTGTATAAAATACAATTAAAATACAATTTTAAAAAAGTATGAGCATTTTCTATTCTAATTCGAGTGTCCATCGGTAGTGGTAAAGGCAGCCAGGAGTACATTAATCACAGTGATGAGGAAAACTCCCATTACAAGCACTTCGTTGGTCCTCATATAGTGACGACTATGACAGCGTTTAAGGCGACGCTGTGAATGAATCCTCATCAGTTTCTTAGCTGACTGTGGGGTAGATTCTATTGACTTACCTTAAAGATCAGCACAATGCCCACAAGCACCTGCAGCACAAGGGAGAGTATGACCAGGACAAGGCTGTAGTAGAAGGTGGAAGCCTCGTGATTGTAGGTGATCAGAAAACGCAGTTGATTTGCATTTGCAGAGAGCAAAGCAATGTCCATCAGACCTTAAAGAACAAATATTATTAAGCAGAGTCTTGCCTTTAAGCATTTTTATTACTTTCTCATTATCATTACAAAAATTAATGACAATGCAATCACATTTCACAAGCATTGAAAAAAGGTAAAGCTAATAAAATGTATCATAATTTCAAGATACTTTTTTAATATTATTGAAAATTATTATTATTGTTGCACTAGCTAATGAAATTTTATAAGCATTAAATTTATTAAAGCTGGTGAAATTTCATTACATTATCATTAATTTTTAATTAGAATTCCTTTTTTTCAATTCTAATTAAATAACATTAGAATTAGAACTAGAATTACTTTTTTTCAATTCTAATCAAATGTCAATATTTTAAAATTTGATTTTCATTAGCATAATTTTTATCAATGGGAATATAATGAGCAATGTATTTCGAAAATAGATAATTAGGCCCTACTCTGTTTTTAATTATTTCGGAATATATAGATTAACGAAAGCTTATAATGCTCCTTTCTATTATATCAGCGGTGATCTGCATTACAAATTGGCGTCACAGAGTCGCCTTCTTGATCGTCGATATGAAAACAATAATTGCTGATGTTGTTGTAGAGATCACTTGTAGATTTAGGCTGCCCACAACTGGATTAAAAAGTGTTTCAACTGCCCGATATTTAATTTTGACTTACCCTCAGCAACATTTTTGCTGGTCGCATAGTTCTGGCCACCCGAGAGTTCGCTAGGACTCTTTTTGCCCTTGGCGTGTGATGTTACTGCCACATCATCCAGTTGAATTGCCTGTGGATCATTCTCTTCCTGATGGGAGCTACAACATTGTCCCGTCCCGGTGCTGGTAAAGCTGCCCTCGGAACTGAGTGTATCCTCGACTTCCATAACCACCTCCTTGGTGTTGCCCATTATAAGAAATTTGGCTGAACTGAGCGCATTGATTAACTAACTAAATGCGAATAAACTACTGGCATTTTCACATTTAAACAATAACAAAGCTTTGCTGTGCCATTTGTAAACATTCATTGAAAGTTGCGGTCAGTCTCGATGTGGTTGATCCACTGATAAAAGAACCCACCATGACACTGACCCCACTGTGCGAACGTTCCACATGCTGAAATGGTGTCACACACAAATCCCACACAACTGAGGTTCATGTCTACGCTCCGAATAGACGGCCTAAAAGTATGCTACACAGCATGAAGATACGTAACGTATCCATGAGATACTTTTGCTTACTAGGCGCCACTTTGGCTAGCACAGAATACTCGCTGTCCTGGCAATTTTTGCCAAGATTGAAAAAAGTCAGTTGTTTAAAGGAGGTCTGGTTATGAGTTTGTTGGTCTACAAACCATTTTGAATTTTTTATGAGTCAAGTCGAAGCGAGCTTTAAATCAGGCCAACGATTCCACAAAATGTCGTCGAAGCGACAACAACAGCTGTCAGAAAGGACACATGCATAACAAACGCTAAATACACTCTTCCAGCGACCGGTCAAATGCGAGGGTTATGCGAACAGAATTGCAAAGTAGCTAGGTGTTGTATAAAAATGAATATTAAATACATAGTAGTTATGTATATATGTATTTACTATATTTAAAATTTCATATGTTAAAAATAAATAAAATATATGAGAATTATTTAAATTGGAGACTTGAATTCAAAATTAATGATGTAAGTTAACAAATAAGTTAATTTTTACGGAATAAAATAATTGATAAAATATGCGTGCAAATTAAAAACTTTGTTGATGTCACGGATCATTGATAACAGATTAACTAATAAGCAGATAATGATATTATTTTAATATCAATGAAATACCTGACAATAAGAACTAATTGTTAATAATGTTAAAAATAGGGAAGTGTGATATTTCTTTAAATATGCACAATTCAAGTTGCAACTCTTTTTGAGCATACTAAAACAATGTATTAGTTAATTGTTCCAATATTTAAATTCATTGAATTTTTCAAAAATTTATTTATATTATTATTTTATTTTTAATTTTCATTCGCTATTTAATCAAGTATATTAATTTCCACTTACCAATTTCTAATTAATTTTATATTCCACAGTTGAATCGCATCGATAGCTCAAATGCCTTGAACTGCCCTCGCATACACATGTCGCACTGCAGGAGCAATTGCGTCACGAGAAGCGGCTGCCCGAACTAAACATACGGTAACCACCCCCAAATAATGGCTTTTTCTTTCTTTGCACATGACGCACATGTCCCTCTTCCCTTTGCCGCCCTTTCTCTGTTTGCTTTGCTTACTCTTTCGCCGACACAATGCACAGAGGTATGCAACTTCCACTCTCTCTGCCTCTCTCTCAGTCTGTCTCTCTCTGCCAAAAGTAAATTGGAGCCTGCACGTGTCGTGCGTTTGCCTTTTAGCCGCTTGTCGGGCAGTTCAAATTTACTCGAAAACATTGTTTTGACTGTTTTCGCTCTCTCACAAAGTAATGCTCTCACTCTCTGATGCTCTCTTTGCTTTGCGTGTATTTGTGCGGTGCTCTCTCGGCTTCATTCATATGTCTCGTTGTCGCCTCGATGCACGCATGCCCCGCAGCTCCTTTGGCCATTCCATCAAAACTGACTTTGTGTCTGAACTTTTTGGTTTGGCTTGAGACTCGGTTTCAGTTCAGTTTAGTCGCTCGAAACGTTTAGCAGCATTTTCGGTTTGTATTCTCTGGTTTCTGATTCTGCATTGCACCGCGTCCCCCGTCGTCTAGTCTAAATACGGCTGCCGGGTCGGTGTTAAACGTTAATTTCATTGATTTTCCCCACATTTATTTATGGATATTATTGGTTTTAAAGTGTTAAATCAAAACGGAAACATGAATTGTGCCACGCATTCGAGAATGTACTTCTGATAAATAACCTGAGAGTTTCATTCGTGGTAAGTTGCAATTTCCCTTTTCGAGTGCACGTGTCTCGCCATCCACTTAGGGAAAAATCAATGCTCCCTCCCAAAGCAAAATGTGCAGTAGCCAAAAAATGAAATGGCAAACAAAAAAAGAAGAGAAAAAAGGAAACAAAAAAAAACCGCCTTGACCTCACAATGAACGAGCTCGAAACTCTTTATTTCTGCACTCTCTCTCTCCCCCTCCTCACTCTATCACTCTCTTTCGTTGCGTTTGATCCGTCGAAACTTTATATGAGCAATCAATGGGAGCCAAGTTAGTACTTGGGCTTATAGTTCAGACATTGCATAATTCTGCAAGTCTAGACCGCCTTCAAATAGGTCGTTCCTTGGTCTTTGGCCCCCGGCTGCATAATCTCATTATGATGAGTGCAAAGTTTCAGTTCCCCAGCTATCCCGAGGGACTGATAAAGCCGACTTATATACTTATGTATATACATATAATAATAAATAAATGTCTGCACTTATCAGCTCTGCTTTTAGTCTTCTCTGTTTTTTTTAAAAGTGCATTAAATGAGGCAAAAAAGCAAATCGTATCAGCATATATGCTAGGTCTACCCTCTTCTCAGGTTGTTACACTCATAAAGAACCATAAAATATAACTAACTAATAAGATCTAATAAATTAGATCTGAACTCTTTACCCATAATATATTTTTCGAGCTGTTATTATAAACTGGGAATCAATGCATGCAATTTTATTTATATTGTAAGATATACAAGTTAAGCGAACTTATCGGAAAATCCATTTCAGCTTATCAACTGCTACAATTTTGACAGGTTGGGAATTACAAGACACCTGCAATTACAGGTTATAATTGAACAAGTTTTACAGCAATGTTTGTAAAGACATTACGTTTTTGTTTAATATTTAAATACATTTATCGACATTAGTAAATTGTAGAAAATTGTTTTTATTTGAGAATTACTTTATTTTCTTATATCCTGTTAAGACTACATTACTAGGAAATACCCTGTAGCGACACATATTCGTACATATTTAACATTCACATGCAAACAAACACTTTCTAATTTACACACGCTAGATGGCGCCACTTCCTTTTCAAATTCTTTCTGCACTTTAATAGTTTCTTTAATAATCGAAATGCAAATACCATGTTAGTGAAAGAGCATTGTTAAACAACAGCTATGGTATATAAGTATATTAAGACGATGTCTTCGAACATTTAGTTCTTCTATTTATACCCAGCGTCCATTTAATTTTTAATAGAATACAATTGTTTTTTGCAAATGTATGAAATGGATATAGGGAGACATCTCCGAATCTATAAAGTAGATATATTCTTGAGTGGAATTAGCTATATACCAAATTCAAATCATGTTTACTTAAAATTTTGGATATACCGCCACCTTTGCGACAAAATAGAAAAAAACTAATTACAAAAACATTTCTACAAATTGAATTTTAATATAAAGTACCGATATGTCTTGAAAATTTTATCACGATCGGATAATAAGCTCTCGGAAAATATTCAAGAATGAATTATACGAGAGATCGATCTGGAGAAAAAGAGAACTCTGACGCCACAACTTACACAGCATATATTTTCCTGTGTATGTGTTCTAACGTGTTTATTTATGTTTGTACGTGAGTGAAAATAAATGATAGAGTATCTGAGGGACAGGTCGCAGGGTATCTGTAGTACCCATTTATACATCTGAACCTAATTCATAGTATTAGTACCTGAAATGACCTAAAGTAACCTGAAATGTTGAAAACCCAAATGTATTTCTTTACTTCAAAGCTCTAAAACGTATTTGAAATATCCCAGAATATATTTAAAGTTTCAGTTCTTGATTTGAAATTTAAGAAATGTTTGTAGAGTATACAAGATTCGTTCAAATTGGTTTTATTTAAGTGAATAGAAGTGGCAATTATCAAGTATCTTAGTATTTGTTGTGGCCCACAAAACATTGCAGATAAAGGCCGTACAAGTGTGTTGAGAAGATAGTACAGCTGTTTTTTTTTTTTATTATTCTTTCGTATTCCATATTCCATTTCTCTAGTTTGAGCAGTTTTTTTTTGCTTTCGAGAGTAGCAGACCAATTCCTGAGGCAAATCAAAAATCCAATAACACCTTTGAACTAAGGCATTCTAATTATAATTCTGTAATTATAGTAAACTTAAACAATTCGTAGACCTTGTCGGTGAGATTTAATCATTTTTATTGTCTATATACTATCTAAAATTTGAACCCAGTTTTATGAGTACAAATGAATATTTAGAAATATGTTAAGTATAGTAAAAATTATATATGTATTTATGCTATTTATCTCAGAATGCGGAAATATGATCTAGCATGTAATTATTCATTGATAACTATTTAATGCTCTGGGAAGTTTTCTAATTATATCAAACTTGTATGGTTATGGTCAAGTGCATAAAGGGATTTTAAAATGTTACATATGAATACATATTCTTGAATATATATAAATTTATATGTACACATTAATATTAGTCTTCAACTGACGTATGTTCATTGTATTGATTTATAAATTCGTTTTCATTGCAGGCAAAGTTTTGTGGGCAATCATTAAGCTAAACACGTAACGTTCACTCAGGTATCTAAGAACAACAAATACAATTACAAAACATACAACAGCAAACAGCAAACAGCAACAACAACAACAACAACAAATACAACAATGACGCCAGAGAAATCGGTTTTAGCATATATCAATCATTTGATAGTCAGCAATTTTTCATACTTCTGTAAGTATTCATAAGCTCAAGAAGCTTTTATTTAAATCAATATTATTTTTAATAACAGCAAATTTTAATATTTTTTATAGCACACTTAAAGTATTTTCAAATTATTTTGAATTTTCTATCTTCCATTCATTCTAAAAATGAAAAATGTATTTTATTTATCGTCAATTAAGAGCAGTTGGTCAATCCTCATTTAAAATTTAAAGTAAAAAAATATCGGAAAATTGATGTGAATTAAAAATGTAAATATATTTTAATTTTTAAATTAACACTTACAAATAAAAAGAAAGTAATCAAATTTTTAAAAGAATACAATTTTAGAGCTTATATTATTATTATTAAATAAATTATAAACGGGATGTCCAAATAATGATCAAAAGCCGTAAATAACTGTCGCATGACTTATAATACATTATAAAATATTTGTTTAGTTCTGCTTTTATCTTACTTTCAATCTTGATTCTGACAAACCCATCCTAACAATTGCGCCTTTGTTTTGACGTCTTGCAGGGGACGAAATCGATGGGTATCTCAATTACTTTGGTGGAACGTTAGGTGCTCTGACCTTGACCAGCGTGGCGGCCAGTATTGCCTACTACTTTGTAACGCGACCAATACCGGAAAAACCATTAGTGCCTCTGGAAAATCAATCCCCAATGCTGGAGGTAAGAAACAATAATTTTTAAGTGCAATTGTCAATTTTTACGTGACCATTATTACATCATCGATTTGCTTGTCTTAAGTTTTCTATTATTGTTTTGAAAAATTTTCCTTTTTTTAATTTGAGGTAAAGCAGAATTCGTTGGGCGGCCTTTGATGTGCACATGTCTCACCGAATTGTGATTCTGTTTCGTTTCTGTTGTCGTCACATGATTCTTCACTTGGATTTTCTCATTCAGAACTGTTCAAGACATTTCTATTTTCTATTTTTGCAATGACGCGACGGCTACCGTGGTGCAAAATATTCAAATCCCACGCTCCAATTGCCGGCCTATTCTAATAGCTGCCAAAATGTGCAATATTCTAGTGCTCTTGCTGATCATTTATCAACATAAATCATGCCATGGCTCAATTGACACTGTATTTTGCCTTAATTAGCCAGCTTTAGCTCAATTGCTGATAATTCGAAAATCATTCTCTATGTATGTAAATTTTTATAAACATTTCGCATATGCATTTATTGACATTGTCGACATTTGTTAACTTTTGACCGCATGCAAGGCATTTTTCCTTTATTAACTTATCTCTAAATAAACAAATTCGGCACATATATTGACATCTTAAATAAACAATCGATGCGCACGAGTTCAAGTATCAACAACAATGCACATCGATTTTCTAAAAATATTTCGGTTTTGTTATTTTCATTTCTTCTTCAAGTTATTTTACACAATAAAATGCAATTGATGGCTTTTCTTACAAATTCTCCGATCCGAAACGTTGTTTTCAATAGAATGCAGTATTTTTTATTACATTTATAAGTAGTCCAATCACAAGGAATACCCTTACTGTAAAGATACCGTTACTTTCTAGCGATAATTATCGTTACTTGGATTCTAATTTTTGAGACTAGCTGGCAACTCTGCACGATCGGCGAATGATAACAAGCAAACACGTCGAAAACAATGAGGAAATGTAATGCCAAATAAATGTGTTCATAAATGCTACTACACATTTACGAAAATATATTTACATATATGTATGTGAGTGACAGGACAGGGACAAAATGTCTGCCGATGCAACGGCAATTTCAAGAATGCATTTTGCATATTCAACGATCTAGCATTTAAAATGTTATATTACATGAATTATAAATGTCATACAAGTAATTGGATTTATTAATTTAATAAGTCTTTTGAGGTTACAATTGAACTAATGGAAAACGATATTAGCTTCTATACACAGTTTGAGGTTATGTCCGAAATGTAAACAAATATTTTTATGTTTATTTAATTTGAATATTTCGAAATTGAACGTAACACCATGCTCCTGCCATAATTCATAAATCATGTTGTTAACACATCAAAGGGTCGCCGCCCCCCAATCTATAATTCGTATTCTTGTTACCATTACCGTTACCTCACCTCCCGATCCCGATTCCGATTCCTATTCCGAATCTGATCACAACCACCTTCCCGATGACGACGTCACATGTCCGCCCCTGTGATTGCTAATCGCGTGCACATAACAAAGAAGAGAAATAGGCAAGAAGAGGCAGACAGACAACTTGATCAAGCCAAAAACGAATAGAAGAAGAAGAGCAGAGATTCTATATGTACATATGTTGATTTGTATTATACACAACAACATACGAAAGAAACCGTTTAATATAAAAATTATAAACGAATGAAATTCCTAGGCAAACATTCGTATTCGTATTCGCATTCGCATTCACCTTACCAATCCCATTCCCGTCTCCCCCGAATCTCCGATTCGATAATGCGCTCACCCCTTCTCTCAGCAGGCCTGAAGAAGATCAACATCTTTTGCCAAAATAATTTTTAGCTACGAAAATTGCTGTTCAGTTCGAAATTCAACATCGTGTCGTCGAGATCTGCGTTTTCCGTGTCAACGATAGAAAATATCAGATAAAAATTCGTTTGCTAACAACAAAAGCAACATCATGTACATATCGTATATATAGTACATAAGTCGCGTATTACTTTTTTCTTTTTTTTATATAAATAATAGCTCGCATATACTACAAATTTGAAGAAGAACAAAAAATTATAAAAAAAAACACACACACCCGAGTCGCTCGACAATTTGCAACAAATTGACAAAAATACGGTCGTTTAATCATTACGTAAAACACGGACCAAATAAAAATATATTCGAAAAGAACGAACAACATATTTAATAGACCAAAGTGTCAAAGTACCGTTGTCCTCGATATTGCCTGGGCCTGTAAACTCGGTCCCTCAAGTTCAAGTTCATACATCGGTGATCAGTGATTTACCATAAATATACTGAGGGGCCACCGCCCAGAAGAAAACTTATCAAAAGCAAAAAAGGAAAATTTAAAAAAAGAATGAGAATTTAAAATATAAAACACACATAAAAATCAGTTTCGGTTCTAATTCATTTTGATATATGAATGCATAAAATTAAATTAGCATTGAATCACAAAATGTTGAAACGAATAAAAATCCAAAGCAATCCAACATTTAAGTTACTTACCATAAAATCTATTTTATAGTTATATTTCCTATAGTTTTTGGGGGTGCTTCCAAAATCCAGAATATTGCCATGTGCTCTAATTGAATATAGACATTTGTTTTGAGGTCCAGAACACACATTTGGGAAATGGACAAAGCCCATTAGGAATGTCCCATCATATTTAAATACGTACATAGAGTTTACAGCTGCTAGAATTGTACTAGATATGATATTTATTATATTTTTTCGGAATTTCTAGTTACTCACAATATATAATCGAAATTAGAATATTAAATAATTGAGATAATTTGTTTTAAACGATTCTCCGTCCTACTCAATCAAGAAACTGTCAAACAGCATGTCTAAGACAATTGCTAGTTAGATTATAATGAAAGAAAGGAAGAAACGTATTATTTTACTCAAATAAGTCTTATTTGAAAGTAAAATATACATAGTATCTTTAATATTCAATATTTTACTGTCAAATTTTCCAAATTGGTGAAAAAACAAATTAAATTTAAACGTTTGAGGTCAAATCGTATCTTACCCGTACTCAGCATTGGTTTATAGCATTTTTACGGTATCCACAATTACCATAACTCAAACATCAATTGCCCATTTGTATTATTCAATCTGCCATTGCCTGAAGGAAACTCAGCGAGGCGCAGTCTTACAGTCTTTCCCCATGACTCAGGCCCCCAAACAATACGCTAATATTTTGTATAAAGCCGTATACTTAATATTTCTTTCAGTTTTCGTTTTTCAAAATATTTGATAATCTTTTATGTAGTAGTACATTTATTCTAATTTATTAATTGCAATTAAGTAATGCATTTTTGACAATTTAATAATCTTTTACATGATATCCAAAATAAATTAACGACAAACTAACTTAAATATTTTTAATTAATTTCAATAATTTCTTTAAATAGAATTCCATTACAATTACTCAACTGTCAGAGTATTCAATTTTCGGCATCTCTTTCATTTTTTTCTATTTAATTTCGTATGTTTTGCGTCCATTTGACTGAAGATAACAACAGAACAGCGCGACTATTTTTAAACATTTGGGGCAGGCCAACTAAAGTCGGTCGTCTTGTCGATATATCGTCTCAGTTTAGGGGCTCTGACTGGGGACTGACAATATTGAAAAATTATAAACAAAATTGAATTGGCTACACTTGAGAGACGTATGTAAATTGTAAGCGCCATAATTATAAATTTGCTTTGATGAGTTTTCCTTAATAATAAAAAAAGGGCTGAGGAGGGCAAGAAAATATAAAAATAAATATAAATAAAACAAAAACCAAATGTGATTTAATTTTAGATCAATATAAACAATTTGGCATACCTGTGCAATAATTGTAGAAAATATATAATTAAATAATACAAGACCGAGTAATTTAAATTAAATATGAAAGTTTGTGTAAATTGATTAAATTTGCAGCTATGTAGTTTGGAAAATGTGCATATTAAAAGCGACAACGTCTAAGAGAACTGAATGACCAATAAAGAGACCCCTCAATTCACCCAATTCAAAATACTCGAACGGACATTAAAGTCCGAAAATCAATAAACCAGTGAATTATAGTGCTGAATAATTAGGACAGACAAAATGTCTTGTTGCGGCCAAATCACCACTGTACGCGTGCCCATCGAACTAAACAGTCAGAGCGATGTGCTCAAGGTAAACATGGAGGAGATATGGCGAGGATCTAATATTCCCGAACCACATTCCGTATCCCCAAAAACGAAAACCTAACCTCGCTTTTATGAAGTTTCGCGCCAAACTAATTAACAAATATTTTTGCTTCTTTTTTTTCGTTATTTGTCGTTATTCATATTCAGCTTAAATACGATCCACAACTAGACACAAAGCACAGGGTAGGCGTGGTCTGCCCCTAGGGGTAGGCAGCCTTATTATTTTGTTGTTCTTCTTCCCCCGATTCGTCCGTGCGTCATCATTATCATTATTCTCAATCTAAACAAAATCGATATCAAAATCATTTGCTTTTCTTTTTATCTGTTTATTGGCAAACTACAAAATATTTGAAATACATTTGGATTCACACATTAAAAACAAAATCTGCTCCCCCCTTCAATTATCGAGATTCCAAATTTCTAGATCCATATCCCAGCAGGCACTTTGGTCTATTTTGAAATTCGTTTCCATGCATCAACACATCTGCCATAGTCGAATTCTCTTCGCAGCTGTTGGCCATAAAGGAAGTGCTCTATTGCCAATCGAATCAATAGAATTTTGCACTTACTATATCTAAGTACAAATACATAACTATATATATACAATTGTATATATTGCTCGATGCTCTATCGCATCCATTAAAATTGTTGAGTGATGGGTTTATGTTTTTTGGCTAAAATAAACCATATATCATGCCAATTGCATATTGTACATCAACTCAAACGATTATTGATTTATGTCCATCAATGTGAAACGATTTATTTTCTGGAGAAACCGTAATCAATTCATTTTCATCACACTTTCCAGTTTATTTGACCACAGGAAATGCTGTGACAAAACAAATAAACACAAATATTTTTCTATTTTGGAAATATTACTATGTTTCTTGGCATTAAGTTGCAGATTTAAGCCACATTAGTCGGGAATTTTCACAAATTCCTCAAACACTTAAAAACAAAAACTGTATTTGTATTTGATTAATAATTGTTCATTCACATCTCTGAATTATATAAATGTTTTATGTACACTGACCACATTGTTTGACCAAATATTAAATAATTTAAAAATTTATATATATAATATAAATATAATATAAATTAAAAATTTATTGTATCAGAGTCTTTGAAATTTTGAATTTTCTCTAGAATCAAAGAGATGCTTTTTCCAAACAAACGTTAATTTATAATTTTGTTTAAATTAATTCTTAATACATTTCCGAAGTAATAATATTTGTTTACGAGTATGTAGTTCAAAATAAAAGTGCAATTTGAAATTTAAAAAAACTTAAGATAATTAATTCAAACAATATAGGATTATTTCAGTAAAGTGTATGAAACAATGATTTCCAAAAATAAAAAAATAAATATATTTTATTAGACGTATTCAGAATTCAAGTTTAGAACTAATTTCCTTAAAATTATTAAAAATCTACTTTTAGAATATAATAATGATGTAAAGTAAAGTAAAAGTAAAATGAAATTGATTTAGTCTTATTGGAAACTTAGTAAAAATGTTTAGCTGGATTCGTCACAGGACTTTTTCTTTTAGACTTTATTAGGTGTGTTCTACGATTCAATAGATTGGATGACATAAGCAATAATAATAACAGAATGAAAAGTCGGTGCTTCTGAAATTTCAGATAATTAATTGACGGAGTTACGAAAATCAACTGCAATTAATATATTTCAAATTATTATTTATTAATTGTACATATAATACAATACAAATATTCATTTAAAATCTATTAAATACCTTTATATTCAAATTAAAAATGTATTTAATTTAAATCTTAACAAACATTTTGACACTTTAAATTTGTTTGCTTTTTGGTTTTAGGAACACCGAAAATTGCTTTTGAAATAAGGTCATTAGGGATTTTTAGAACATGCCTTTAAAAAATTCATCATTTCAAGCATCTCTTATCATTATGCGTATATATCATTCTGTTATCATTGACAATCTCATTGACGTTCTCTTCCAACTCCTTCACTCATTTTGCATGAACACGATTTCTGTTTGTGTCTCGAACTGATTTCAGGGTCCAGAACAAATACACGTCTCAAAATTCTACAAAGAGTCGAAGAATGGTAAATTTGTATCCTACATCACAGAGAATGTACGGACGCTGTACCAAACGTTCCGCGAAGGTGCCTATGCATCCAATAATGGACCCTGTCTCGGCTGGCGAGAGACCCTGACGTCGCCCTATCAAGTGAGTTACTTAAAGGATTTCAGTGTACAGTACAATCTTGATAATATAGGACAATTAAAGATCAGGCAGTGCCCGATTTAAGGGATTGTCTGGACTAATGATTTTAAAATCTGATAAAAAAACTCAAATTTTGAAAACGTAACAATTAATTAAATGAATTTTAAATAAATTCAAAACTTATCGAATTATAGATCAAGATTTAGGTTCGGTTCGAACCTTTGAGCAATGGAATATAATAAAATATTAAAATTATTTAATTTTTCCTTGATTTTTTAAGAAATTTAATTTAATTGGTATAAAAAAAGGAAATTTTGTATATAATCTAACTTAATTTTGGGATTTAAATATGAATTATTATTTAATGTTTTTTATTTTAAATCTTAAATATTTGCACAATTTTAAAAAAAGTATGTAATTTATGTAATTTTAAAATTTTTTAATCCGAACTTTTAATTGTAGAAAGTGGTTCTCTTCGAGTTCGGTTCAGAATCGGTTTGTAGCCTTGAAAAATGTGCCTTGATTTTAAATTTTTTTCATTTATTATTGCCACTTTTATGCTTTTCTATTATACAAAATCATCAATGGGTCCGAATTTTAGAGGTATACGAATTACAGAGTATTTAATAGAAAATATTTGAGTTTCCGAAATATCAAGATTGTGCTGTATATACTTAAATTCGCTTCATTGATAACACGTACACTAACAAGTATTTTTCTTGTAGTGGATCAACTATGATGAGGCGCTATTGCGTGCCAAGAACTTTGGAGCGGGGATGTTGGCACTTGGAGCTCGACCCAAACAGTTGATCGGCATCTATTCGCAGAATCGACCCGAATGGATATTGTACGAGCAGGCATGTTACTCCTTCTCCCTCGTTGTGGTGCCCCTCTACGATACCCTCGGTCCAGATGCCTGTGCTTTTATCATACGCCAGACGGAGATGGCCATCATTGTCGTTGAGGACGACGTCAAGGCGGCAATGCTGCTGGAGAAGGCGCCGCGTACCTTGAAGATCATAGTGTCCATCAAGCCCATACGCCAGACGACGCTGGAGCGGGCGCGCAGTCGTGGTGTCCAGATCTTCTCGTTCATCGATGTGGAGAAACTGGGCGCCAAGGGCAATCATCCAGAGGTGCCACCCGCATCGGAGGATCTATGCACCGTGTGCTATACGTCGGGCACCACCGGCAATCCCAAGGGCGTAATGCTCACACATGGCAATGTGGTCGCCGGAGTCTGTGCCGTCATCCTACAAATGGGCGATCATCGCATCCGAGCCGGAGACGTGATGGTCTCGTTCCTGCCGCTGGCGCACATGTTCGAGCGTTGCTGTGAGAATGGCATGTACTATGTGGGCGGATGCGTGGGATTCTACTCCGGCGACATCAAGGAGCTGACTAACGATCTAAAGATGCTGAAGCCGACGGTGATGCCGGCGGTGCCACGTCTCCTGAATCGTGTCTACGACAAGATACAGAATGATATATCCGCCTCGGGACTGAAGCGTGCCCTGTTCAACATGGCTCTCAAGGCCAAGGAGAAGGAGATTGCCCGTGGAGTGCTGCGTCGCAACGGATGTTGGGACAAGCTGGTCTTCAAGAAGGTTCACCAGGCCTTTGGTGGCAATCTTCGGCTCATGGTCGTCGGCTCAGCGCCTCTGGCTGGCAATGTCTTAACCTTTATGCGCTGTGCCCTCGGCTGTCTGGTCCTCGAGGGTTATGGACAGACGGAATGCACTGGCGCCATCACGCTAACGGTTCAGGGTGATCATGTTCCCAATCATGTTGGTCCTCCTGTCTCCTGCAATGCCGTCAAACTGGTCGATGTCCCAGAAATGGAATACTTTGCCAATCAGAACACGGGTGAAGTTTGTGTCCGGGGATCCAATGTGTTTCATGGGTAAATCAACATTATTATTAATATATATTGATGGTTTAAACTTTAAACTAATCCATAATCTCTTCCCTGTGCAGTTACTATAAGGATCAGGAGAAGACGGTGGAAGCCATCGATGCCGAGGGTTGGCATCATACGGGCGATGTCGGCATGTGGCTGCCCAATGGAACACTGAGGATCATCGATCGTCGCAAGCATATCTTCAAGCTCAGTCAGGGAGAGTACATAGTGCCAGAGAAGATTGAGAATATCTACACACTGAGTCAATATGTCAATCAAGTTTATGTCTACGGCGAGAGCTTAAAGGTGAGCTGAGATTTTCTGGGTTGATATAGAAACTAATCCAATGATTGGTAAGGAAATTAATCGGGTATTACTTGAATTCAAAAAATTAAAATCGTATCTATATATATGTATATTATTAGTAAGTTAGTGAGTTACATGATATATTAACTATAAAATTACTAACACAAAAGATATTTTTAGATTAACGACTCGAATTACTGAAAATGAGCATAAAAACTCTTTAAACAACTCCCAATAAGTTTGAAACAAGTACAATTCTAGATTTCCTAGAACTGAGTACGAAAATTCTTTATATAAGTTCGAAACCCAGGTTAAAAACAGTTCTTTACTTACAGAAGAAGTTCCTAAAATCCTAAGATACTTATATTTTTTGACTTAAAAAAAGATCGCGATATTCGACTTTAGTATTGTAATTTCTGTGAAGGAGTTAAATCAAGAATCTAAAATCTGAACTATTTTGCAGATAAATTTATATGTTTATATCTAGAAATTAGAAATCTAACCAAAACAAATTAAGTAACAAATTATTTAAATTAATTTTAAAAATCTAAGATCTTAACTACTAAATATTTACATATCTGCTCTAAAATGAAAACCACAACCCCACTACTAAGTATCAGATATCAGTTATATGAACATTTAGCAGGAAAAAGTGGGTTATCAAAGGATAAAAGCTTAATTTTTCATAACGATATTGAATGTTTTTAAAAATGAAAAACAAAAAACAATTTTTAAAATTCCAGAGCTGTATTATCGCTGTGGTTGTACCTGATATGGATGTACTAAAGCAATGGGCCACGGAGAACAATGTTCGGGGCACCCTTTCCGTCCTGTGCAATAATAAGAACGTTAAGGAACTGATAATGAACGATATGCTCAATTGGGGCAAACAGAGTGGACTGAAGTCATTCGAACAGGTGAGAATAATGCTTAAGGTGATATCGTGTTTATTTACATCAATCTATTTAATTATTAGGTCAAAGATGTGTATTTGCATCCCGATCCTTTCTCGGTACAAAATGGACTGCTGACGCCCACATTCAAGGTTAAGAGACCGCAATTGAAGAGCTATTTTAAGCCACAACTGGAGGATATGTATAAACATTTGGATTAATGAATTAAACCATAGAACACCAAGAAGAAAAAAACAACGAACAAATTAAAAAGCATTCAAAATGAATAACAGAATAACTTTATATGTATCTTAACGGATCATAAGAAAGACTACCATACCATACAATACAATACATAATACAATACAATACAATACAATATTTTGAATACCAAGAAAAGAAAAGAAAAGAAAAGAAATAATAAGAAATGAAAATAGGAGAAAATGCTAACAATATTTGTGATAATATTGTTGTAGACCTCTAAATGAACAGCAGTCTAATTTTTTATAGTTCCGTCAATTCTTAGCACGTAAGCAGCGCAAGATATAATACAATATACAATACATATACATATAAACTATATACGTATGTACTATATAGAGATGAAGGTACACAGATTCTTATAACTGACAAACAACTTTTGGCAGAAGCATTTTTCAATATCATTTAATTGATGACTAGCAGCACTTTATCAAAAATAACACATTAACATTAACTAATATGTTAACTATTTCTTAACATCAGACCCAATGGTTTAGTTGAACTTTCGAAGTGAGCAAATGTTTCAAATTTAGCAAGAATTGCGTAGTCTGAACGAAAACATATACATACATGATTAACATATTGAGAACGAGAATATTAAAAGATAAAAAACAAAACAAAAAACAAAAAATATAAAAACCAAAGCTTTAATTACCTAACACTCGTATACTACACTCAGCGTTAGTTTAAACATTTTTAATGAAAAAGTTATATACTTGTACTATGCTAAATAATTAAAGGGAAGATCAAATACAAATACTACGTTAGGTAACTTAACATACACGCTTTAAAACTTAAAATGAAAATAATATTTACAATGAATTCCCAAATAAAATACAAAAAATAAATAAATAAATAAAAGCAAATGCCAGAATTAAAGCATACTAATTAGACTTTAACGTCTGCCTTACGATAACTAAAAAAAAACCCCCTAGGCGGACACAAAATTCAAAATAAAAACAAGCAATTATGCTCTAAACATAATAAACCCAAACTTATGATAATATTAATAAATATTTTCTTTACGTAGATAAAAAAGTACGTGAATTTATGCAATGAATTCATATTATAATTTAAAATAAAGTAAAAAAAAAACAAGTACGAAAGTGTTTTATTCAAAAATATTTTCAAAGAATTTCAGAATTTTTAAACAAAATAAATGGCAAAAAATGAAGCTGAAGAAATTACCATTTTCATAATTTAATTATAGATAGTAAAGCTATTGAAAGAGCTTAAATAATTAAATAATTAAAAGATCTCCGCTGCTTAAAATAAATAAAACAATTTCCATTATTTGCATTCAATTATTTTGCATTTATTTTTATTATTTTCAGCTTAGTTCGAATCTTGGCGAGAGGCTCTTGGAATGCAAAATTAATTCAGACTTGGAGCTTTCTGCCCCTTTAATTAGTTGCTAATTAAAATGTCTAATTTATTGTGTGATTTCGCTTGCTAGAATGGCATTGAGCTTAGCTAATTTGTAAAGGACATTGGGCTTAAATTTACTAAACAAATGAAGATGACTGCGATCAGAGTTCGCCGTGCACATGCTCTGGTGCCGGCGGCTCTGTTGTGATGACCATATGGTCGTCATCCTCATCGGCATTATCCCTGTTGGTGCTGCTGTTGTGGTTCTCATGATCCTCGATGCGAGCCAGCAGCGCCTTGAGCTCCGCATCGTAGTCCTTCCACTCGGGCACAATGCGTTGGGCGGCCGTCAATTTGGCCTCCTTGGTCTGCGGATTGTTGCACAGATCGATGACCTTGGCACTCTTGAACGAGCTATCGCTGCACCAGGTCTGACACCACAGCCACTCATCCGGCAGCGATTTAATGGCCACCTGATGTATCATATTATTTGGTAAATCCTGATCCAAATTTGATAAACTATTTGGATCCTGACTGAGCGCCTGATACTGTCCACGCAGCCGATCTCCAGCCGCAATTTTGCGGAAACGCTTCAAGTCCACCACATACAAAGCGGAAATGTGATACCGTCTGCCCATGAGATGGCTTCGCCAATAGCCCTGTTTCCAGAAGCGGAAGCCTTCCATTTCCTTGCGCGAATCACAGAATGGGGTATATGCATAGGGCGCTCCGCCCAAATCCAAGTCATAGAGCTCCTTAATATCGGTGCGCACAATCGCATCCGCATCCACGAATATTATCTTGCGCACATTGAGCGGAAATAGGACATCCAGGAAGAGAATCTTGTAGCCCCAAATGGTGCGCTGTTTCTCCGTTTGCTGATGCAACCAACGCGGCCATTTGTACTGCACGAGTTCATATTGGAAGTTGTACTCCTTGGCCATGTGCGGCAAAAAGTCCGTAAACTGTGGCGACAAATAGTTCTTGAGGAACCAGAACTTCACCGGTGACTTGGTGTGCTTCATCAGCGATACCATCATAATGCGCAGCAGACGCTCATACAAATGTCCCGAGGCTACAGAGAAGATGTTGATGGTTTCCGCATCCTCGTCGGTTCCCGTGCCGCCACTATTTCCACCAAAGCTATTCGCAATGCTATTCCAAATCCCCGACTGCGCTGGTGCCGTGTCATCGGAAAGGAGCTCGGCGTGCTGCATGCCCGGCTTCTTGGATACCCTCAGTTTGGTAACATGCGATCGCAATGAGGTGATCAACACCTGGACAGCACCCGTCTGCAACTGATGCAGTGTGTTGGGACCCTCGGCATGGCTGATTGCATAAATGTCAGTGGATTTGCCATCGCGGAGGCGCAATGTCCAGGCTCCAGGATTTGCCTTGAGCTGGAAGTAGCCCAAATTGGCCATTACAATGGTGTCGACCAGTGTGGGCTGTGCTTTGGTGCCCAACACAAGCTGTAATCCTCTGGGAGGGGCACCACTAGCCGCATCAAAGCAATGTCCCTCCAGCAGCAGATATTCCAAGTCAAATTCACTGTGCACAGGTCCGCCAATGTCGCGTAGCTTGATGTTATCCAGATCGTAGACAGCATGCACCGCCTCCACAAGCCAATTCTCGGGTACCTGAAGCTGCTGGGTGAGCAGCGGATTGGCGGGTAGTCCACTGAACTTGGCCAGCGGTCCCTCCGCCCGTGTGCCGCTCGTCTCGAACTGCACCTCCGGCTCAACCACATAGCGATAGAAATTCTTCACGGGCATATCACTGTGCTGGGACACGGGCGTCAGGAAGAGCTGCAACTGGCAGTTGAGCGTTTGCCGGAGCAATATTAAAATCGGAGTTAGCTTTTGTGCCGCTCTCGACGCGGGATCGAGCACAGCAGCGATGTCAAAGTGTGGCAGGTTTTGCTCCTTCGCAGGCAACTGGACCACAGAGTGTTTGGTCTTCAGATCCGTGGGCAGCTTGAAACGCGTCTTGGTTTGTCTGGGCAACAGGCTCGCATAGAGCTTGAGCAGCGTATCGCTGTTGAAATCCGAGTTCACCTCATTGGACGATTCCTTGAGCACCTCGCGCACCTTATCGCCGTACTGCAAGTCACTGTAACGCGCCAGCAGAGCAAAGTCAGCGCTATCGAAGCTCTCGGAGGAGCTGAGTGGTCCGTAAAGTCGTCCATTGCCAATGACCAGGCGTTGGGACTTGGACAAGCCCAGCACACGTTGTGAATAGACACGCAGCATCTTCAGATGCAACTCCGTGCTGCCCAAGATGTCCTCCAGCTGTTTGGGTATATCCTCAATGCGTTGCGTCTTCTGTCGCAGCCACTTCAACACCTGGTCCGTTGCCTTTGCCGGCTCCAACGTTTGCATTGCCGACCAGGCCAATCGGTTCAGATTGCGCTTGTTACTGGAACCCTCCGTGTTGGGTATAAATGCCAATCGGACACTTTGGCTGCTCTGCACATAATCCAGAGCGTGTGTCATCAGTTCTCTTCCGTCAGGCGTCTCCAGGTCAGCAAATACCCAGATCGTTAAGAATTGCAGATTAGCGCTTCCGATGCGCTCCGTGCTCTTCTTGCCACCAAAGTATTTAAGATTTGCCATCAACGTGGCTGTCATGTCCCGGTTGGAGAGCTTGTTGAGCGCTGCAGCATTGCCAAGTTGCTTGGCAGGCACACCATTAATATCCAAGTACTTGGCATCTTCCTGGCTGAGAATGCGCTGATTGAGACGAGGCATCACATGCGGCTGATTCATCAGGTAATTGATCATCTCATCGTTGTCGCTCAGCTCGCCACGATATACAGCCTTTTGTAGCGTTGTTGTCTGGCTCATGATCTCGGTGAAAATGGCCTCCTCAAAATCGCTGTCCGCACTGATGATGTTACTTGGCATGGGGGCGCCATTGAGCAACGCTTGAGGAAGACGCACATCTCCAAAGCCCAGGCGTTGTACAAACTCCGCAGCTAGCTGACGTCCGTAGTCGTAGTCGGACTCTTCAGATATAATTTCATTAGCTTTGCTGCTGCTCACAGAGCTAAACTCCTTTGTTAGCTGTTTGACTATGTGCGACTTGGTAACGGGAGCTGTTTCGCCAACAGTGGCATAAATGTCAGTGAGGAAGCTGAGTGCAGCTCGTGCATCCTTCTTCTGGCTCACATAGTTAAAGGCACATGCAATGGCCACGTAATCCGAGGCAGTCTCATCCTGGGCAGCTCGGGCATCGAACACCAGACCCAATCGTATGGGAGCCTGGTGAATGACAAAGGATTCAGCCAACTTAATGACGCTACGGGCTTCCGGCTGCAGTGGATCCACAACCAGCACAAGATTAAACACATTCTTGCGAATGTTGCGCAACATGCCGGGAAATGTGGGACGCAGCAAGTCCATGACCGATGGTGGCCAACGTCTGTACTGAGTATCCTGCTCAATATCGTTGATCCACTGCACTGATGTATCCCTGATATCAATGGCAAACTCACGCTTGCTGGCGCTGTTCAAGTCCAAGGCCAGTAAAGAGCTTGCCAAGTTTCCGTGCACATTGTTGCCATGTAGACTCTCCAGTACACGCATCTCGGAGCGCAGCGTTTCCAGCAGTGAGTACAAGTCCATAGTGTCCGCATCAAAGAACAAGCCATTGACAAACAATGCACCATCTGGAGGCGCCACATTCAAACTGCGACCCAGCGATTCCGTATTGTGCTTAATCTCGGCCCGCATTTCGTCGGTCACTTTGTGGGCGAGCAAGGTGCGAGCCAGCATTGGGAAATTATGTGCAGTATATTGAAGGATTTGGAGCGCCTCATCGCCCTGAATTTCGGCAACAGCAGCAGCTGCCTGCAGGCCCAAGTCTTGGAATTCCCAGGCCTTCAGCTGTGCAATCTCGTCATTGCCCTGCAGCAGACGCTGACGCAGTTGGTCCAATGCGCTCTTAAGTGTTGGATGCTTGGCCTTAAGTACTTTGAAATCGAAGCCCTGGATATCCGTTTCGTTGGCTAATTCTTCGGCTGCAGCAGCGCTGCCAGTGCCCGCCTCTGGCTTGGGAGCGTCATCCTGACTCTTATACTCGGTTGACTTTAAATGTAACTCCACGCCGTAGCCGGACAGACGCACGGGCCTATCACTCCGACGCGCCAGCTGATGGCGTAGTAAGTAACGAACTTTACCAGCGTTCGCAGCGTTTTCCAGCAGCTTGTGATATGGCCGAAATGCGGCACTGCCCAAATCTCCATAGAGAACTGCAGTACGAGTATTGTTCTCGCTGCCGGGATAGATATGATCAAAGCTGTAGCTTCCAACGTCCGCATCCAGACTGCTCGCTGCATGGGGCAACTTGAGTTTTTGCTCCAGCTGTGCATAGCTGCAGGCAAGCTCAGTGCCAACCTGCGCGAAGATAGCGCCCTCACATGCGCCCGCAGCACGCAGTTCATCGGCCAGTTGGAAATGCGTTTGGATGCGAGGCGTTAGACTGTGCATGGAGACGACAAGCTTCAATAGCGGCAGCTGTGGACCGCTCATATGTGAGCGTACCACCTGCAAGGCGGCATTATACTGCTGCGACTCCGTATCTAAAATTAATTCTTCGTTAATATTTCAAATTCTCAGTTGTTTACGTATTCTCCACCTACCGTAATCGTTGAGCGCAGTGTCCAATGCCGCCGCAGCCTGTACATAATCCCAGAACAGACCAGCCTGTTCATCTGCCAGATACTCGGCAATTTCTAAATATAAGGGCGTTTGCGTCCATTTGGCATTAATTAGAGTGGTAATTGGGTAACTTTGACTGGACTCTGCTGCCTCCACGACCGGGACAGAAGCAGGCGCTAGTAATGCCACCAGGAAAAAACACGCAAGACGTAACATTATAGTTGTGCGTAGTAACTATGTTTGTGTTTATTACGTGCACATGACGCATGCGAAATATTGCTTTATTTAAAATATCTCACAATGCACTGTTCCTTCGCACTTTTCTTTATTTGTTAATTTAATTTAAGGCGAAAAACTGATGTGGCGTTTTACCGGTCTGGCAGCGTTGCCAGTTTGCTCCAAGAATTAATCGGTAGAGTTGTTCAAAGTGAAAAAGAATTTAAATTAATCGATTGTCAGAAATAAGACAACAATTTTTATCGATAAATTTAAAACATCGATGAACGATCCAGCTAGCAGCTGTTTTGTTTATAAACTAAACCGCGCGGAAATCGTAAATAAAGTGGTTTTACTTATGCACTTTGATGAAGTGCACATTGGAAGGGAGCAATGCGCGCAGTAAGTAATATGAGTCACTCAATGTAATATCAAATAATATATGATTTTCTGCTAGTCATTGCGAAGGCCATACAATCGCTGTCCAAAGTGGGCAAGGAACTGTTTATTGAAGCAGATGCCCAGGGACTGCAAATCCGCACCATCAATGCAACACAATCGGCTGTGGGCAGCATACGCTTCAGTCGCGCCATGTTTGATACATTTCAGATGCCACCCAGTGGCGATTGCTATTGTAAAATTGCCATGAAGCCATGTCTTGGCGTCTTTCGAAACATGAAACAGGTACGCGAATTTCGTTTATTTTGATAAACCAACATAAAGCTAAACTAATTATTCAGGTGGAGTACTGCGAAATGAGCATAGTTGGCAATCGCACCAAATTCCAAGTGACTCTGCGCTGCAAGCTGGAGACCATGAAGCAGGCACTCATTTCAATTGTGGATGAACAGAATATTGCGTCGGCTGTTCCCACCGACCAAAGCTCCAATAGGTACGTCTAAAATTTAGTAATTTAGTTAATTGAACAAACAAATATGTAAGTTCTGTTAGTTTGTCAAAACAATTACATCACTAACTGTATAGTTATGGTGCACATCTTTATTTATAATATTATTTGCTATATTTTCTCAGTATTCGCGGTGACTACAAGCTGTTTATGGAAATTTCGAATAGCTTCATTGCCTCTGAAGACGAATTGACTCTAGAGGCCAAATCAGACAGCTTGTCGGCCAAGAACTACATTGAGGGCGCCCGTGTCAATGACAAGTTCATGCGATCCCAGCTGAAACTAAAGCCCAGCGAATTTGCACATTACCAGGTTGCCCAAGATGCGGTAATTACATTTTGCATCAAGGAATTTCGAGCCTTTTTGCTCTTTGCTGAAGCACTGAATGCGGAAATGACATTAGAATTTGATGATGCGGGGAGTCCTTTCTTTCTGAAGATTAAAAAGCATTCGGAGATTGAGTGCTTGTTGATTTTGTCTACGCTGTCACCCGATGATGTTAGCTTCTCGGAGGATTATTGCCAGCGCGAGATCGGCGAAGCTGATCTGACCAATGTAGCTCAGAAACGTAAGAGTAGCACACCAGGACCAGTTATCCAGCAAAAACGCCGTTTAGCAGAGAGCACAACGTTATCAGATGTGGACTCGTCGCTGTTTCAGTTTCGCGATCATCGACCTGTGCGTCCATCCGAAGCAGCTTCCGTGCAGCCCGCACGATTGCTTGCCGAGGGTGATACTGTAGATTTGGTTGAAGAAGAGGCCGACGAGGACGCTTTGCTACTGGCTGTGTCAGATGCAATGGAAGCCAGTCAGGAAATGGTACCCAGCAAATCCAATGTGTATTTCTATGAAACAGAGGATGCGCCGCCCACGATTATACCAACACAAATGGAAGATCACATGCAGGAGGAGGAGGGGGAGGACGAGAGCATACCACAGTCGCCGCAACGTGATCGGGGTAACAGGATGCGAACTATCTTCTCGCGCTGCTTTCAAAACACATATGTGCCGCGCGAACCATCACCAAATAGTCAAGTGTATGCTCCGAATTCGGATACAGAGGATTAGCCTAGTTTGTTCGTTTATTTATAAAACTTTTATAAACATTTCCTTTTGCACTACTTCTATGTGCTTTGATTATTTATCTGAATAACGGGTAAAAAACTGCTCGTTAATGCAGATGCAACGCGGGATTGCAACTGTGCCGTATTCCTTTGGGCCTGTTGCAACGCAGTGTGTGCCGATTGCAAGGACACCTGTGATTTGATGAGCATTTGATCGGTGGTCAGCAGCTGCTTGGAGGCATTCACCACAAAACTGCGCGTAAACGCAGTTAGAGCCCTCCAAATGGCAATGTTACTCTCAACTGAAGTGAAATGAAGAAATCTTTTAAGACTGTTGGTAAATTAGAAGACTAGCAAATACTCAGTTTGCGCTGCAGCAAGTTGTTGCGATAGATGGAGGCGGTTACACTGGCATTACTTGGCTGCTCATATATGTCTTCGTCTTCTTCTTCCTCCGTTGCTTCGCCAGAGACTTCAGCAGCAAAAATCTGCAATCATTTGTTTAATTAAACTAAAGATTTTATTAAGTCAATTGAATCAATTGCCTCATGCTTGTCTTGCTCCTCATCCGATTCGGAAGCTTCTCCACGAACCAAATCCGTCATATTTAAAACTTTATTTATTTTTCCAATTTGTTTATTTACATTATCAAACGACAAATAAGCACTTTCAATCGAATAGTCCCCAATTTATTATCGATAGACAATGTGGCGGCAGAATATAAATGCCGATAGTCCAAAAATGAGAAAAAGTATCGGTAACTGCTTTTTTGAAAACGAATTTTTTATTATTGAATATCACATTAATATTGATATAATTAATATTTGATTTTAATATTGCCAAGCCAAACGGGCGAGCGTCATTATTCTGTAGATGGCGGCTACAACCAGTTAATTATTGTTTAATATAATTTTATGAACCGTGTAAATAAATTGAGTTTCAATTATTAAACACCATGTAATTTTTAGTTTTTTAAAGTCTTCCATTTATTTCTATTCTGATGACAAAAAAATCAAAGGCGGCATATGACATCAAATTTTGAATTTAAAACTACAAGTTTTTTGACGGATCACGAATTGAAAACTACGAATGGCTCTGAAAACTAAATTTCCGATTGCGATTGTAAATAGTAGCTGATCCCACACTTGGAGACAAGTCGACACCTAATCCGTACAATAACAAAGCTCCAACCTGCAGTACATAGATCCGACCAGAATGGACTCACAGCAAAATAAGAATCAACTTCCTCCGGGTGGTGCCGACAATCCAGTTCAGATGCAGGAGGGCGCAGGCGGTTCCCAAGGCAATCTGCAGACGCACATCACCAACAGCCGGATGCCCATTCATCCAGATGTACGTCTGAAAAAGCTAGCGTTCTACGATGTGTTGAGTACTCTGATAAAGCCATCGACGTTGGTGCCCCACAATAATCAACGTTTGCAAGCGGTGCCTTTTTGCTTTACTCTAACGCCACAGCAGGCTACAGAGATCGCCAACTGTTCCAAGACTGGGCATGACATTCAAGTGCAATTGCGTTTTTGTCTGGTGGAGACTACATGTGATCAAGAGGATTCTTTTCCGCCCAATGTTATCGTCAAAGTCAACAACAAATTATGTCCGTTACCCAAAGTGATTCCACCAAATGGGATAAATGTGGAGCCAAAACGACCGCCACGTCCGGTGAATGTTACCTCATATGTAATACTGTCGCCAACAGTGACAAACACAATACAAGTCCAATGGTGCCCGGACTACATTCGCAGCTTCTGTCTATCCGTGTACTTGGTGAAGCAACTCACATCCGCGCAGCTGCTGTGCCGCTTGAAGAGAAGGGGCGTGAAGGCAGCGGATTATACGCGTGCTTTGATTAAGGAGAAGCTTACGGAGGATGTCGACTGCGAAATAGCAACTACCATGTTAAAGGTGTCGCTTAAATGTCCACTGGGAAAGATGAAAATGTCACTGCCGTGTCGCGCTTCAACCTGCTCGCATCTTCAGTGCTTTGATGCCAGTCTCTACCTGCAAATGAACGAGCTCAAGCCCAAATGGAATTGTCCAGTCTGCGATAAGCCCGCCATCTATGACAATTTGGTAATCGATGGCTATTTCCAAGAGGTATTACGCTCATCCCTGCTGAAAAGTGCAGATACTGAGATTCAGCTGCATCAAGATGGTTCGTGGAGCACACCAGGACTGAGTAACGAGACCAACATTCTGGACGCACCATCAATCCCAACCAAGACTGAGGTCATTTCGCATGATGACGCATTGATTGATGACACAAAGCCGATAAAGTCTGAGTTATCGCCAGCGCCTGAGGATCAACCAATCTCTACGTCCAACACTGAAACAGTTGATCTTACCCAAAGTGATTCTGATGACGGAGCCGCTCCCTCAAAAAGAAGTAAAACAACCGACAACTTTTAAACACTCAAGAAACCGATAATAGAAAGCTGTTCAACAACAGTGCAATCGATACACAATGTTAACAACAGCGGCCCACATCTGTTAATGTATCGGGTACACATCGATAGCCTGCATGGATGGAGGTGGGGAAACATCGATGTTCAGCAAAATATACAAAACATATCGATGTTTCTCCACCTCTAGTAAATATCGCTCACAGTAAACAGTTCACTTGTTCTTTTTTTCGATTGTACTTGTACTTGTAACGTGGTCAGTTTTTTGTGAAAATAACAAACAGCTGCGGGATGTCCTGTGCATTAAAAGCGGAGTTGAACAAGCTTTCCTGCTTGGAAAGCGTGGCATCAGAACTATGCGCTAAAATGCAATGTTCGAAACAAAGGGAATGTTTGCCATTTGTTGAATGTAATGATGGTGTGATGAAGCTGCTGACTGAAAATATGAAACTTAAACACCGTCTAGCCACAGTCAAACAAGCAATAGTCGCTGAGAAAAAGTCTGTTTCGGAAGTAAATTTGGATTCTGCACTTTTGATTATGGAACACTTGGAGGACATATTTTCTCAAGCGATTGGACTAGCCTATCCTGCCTACAGTGGAATTCCGGTTATCATTGCAGCAGTGAATAATGTGTCGTCGAAATTCGGAGATTATCAATGCAACAATGCAATGGGATTAGCAAAGAAAATGAAAGAGACTGGCGTTAACAAAACACCTCGTGAGATTGCTGCAGAGATACAGAGATGCTGTCCGGCTTCCCCAATAATAGAGAAGATTGAAGTGGCTGGCGCAGGATTCGTAAATGTTTTTCTTAGCAAGAAATATGCTGTACGTGCCTTGACCAACCTGTTGCGTGATGGCATCCGACCGCCGAGTGTGCCCAAAAGGCGCGTTTTAGTCGACTTCTCCTCGCCCAACATTGCAAAGCAAATGCATGTGGGTCACTTACGTTCTACCATTATTGGCGAATCAATTTGCCGTCTTCTAGAGTTTTTACAACACGATGTAATTCGGATTAATCATCTGGGCGATTGGGGTACACAGTTTGGGATGCTAATTGCGCATCTTGAAGATCGCTTTCCCCATTTCTTGACTGAGAGTCCACCAATTGGAGACTTGCAAGCATTTTACAAAGAGTCAAAGAAACGTTTTGATGACGATGAAGATTTCAAGAAGCGAGCCTATAACCACGTTGTAACTCTTCAAGCCGGTGATCCAAAATCAATAAAGGCTTGGCAACTCATATGTGATGTTTCTCGTAAAGAGTTTCAAACCATTTATAATCGATTGGACGTAACTATCAAAGAACGTGGCGAATCATTTTACCAATCACGCATGCTGTCAATCGTCGAGTTTTTGGAAAAGAAGAATTTGTTGGAACTGGATGATGGACGGAAAATTATGTGGCCAAATGAGAAGAAGATTGGAATACCATTAACCATTGTAAAAACCGATGGTGGCTTTACATACGACACTTCTGATATGGCTGCCATTAGACATCGGATAGAAGAAGAACTTGCCAATTGGTTAATCTATGTTGTGGATGCTGGTCAAGCCACTCACTTTAATTTAATCTTTGAAGCTGCCGAGCGCTGTGGCATTTCAAATCCGAAGGAACATCGCATCGATCACGTTCAGTTTGGTGTTGTTCTAGGAGAAGATGGCAAAAAGTTTAAAACACGCTCGGGCGATACTGTGAAACTGTCCGATTTGTTGGACGAGGGAATGAAGTACTCATTGAAGCAGTTGCAGCAAAGAGGTCGTGACCAAGTACTGTCACCAAAGGAGCTCAGCGATGCCCAAGAAGCAATTGCGTACAGTTGTATCAAGTATGCTGATTTATGTCACAACCGTATTAGCGATTATGTGTTTTCCTTTGATAAAATGCTGGATGATCGAGGAAATACTGCTGTATATTTACTATATACATACACACGCATTTGCTCAATTGCCCGCAATTCAGGAGAAGATTTTACCAAGATTTCGGAAATTTTAGATACAGTTAACATAGAATTGGAACATGAGAAAGAGTGGAAACTTGCTAAAACATTGCTCAAGTTGTACGACATAATAATGAAGTCTTCAAATGGTTTATATCTTCACTTCCTTTGTGAGTTCTGCTACGAGGTCTGCACAACATTTACCGAGTTCTATGATAGTTGTTACTGCATTGAAAAAGACAAGTCTGGGCAAATTATTAAAATTCATCACAGCCGAATTTTACTATGCGAGGCGACAGCTGCCGTATTGCGACAATGTTTCCATATCTTAGGACTGAACCCAGTTGCTAAAATGTAATTATATTCGAATACGAAAATCGTTCAACAATCACTAAGAAATTCAAAAATATGTAAATTTAAACTTGAGAAAGAAAATAAATGTTACATGATAAATGAAACTAAATGACGCATTATATTTCTCTCTATTTTCTTTTATTGTATTTTATTTATTATAAATGTTGTGTAAAATGCTGTACAACAAAAAACCTATTTATGCAATTATTCTTTGTTTTTAATGTATGATGTAAGCTTTGCGTCGAGACCACAATACATTTTCTTAGTAAGCAGTAAATTGAAAATACAATTTATGATACACCATTTGTACAATTTATCATTAAATTAAGCAAAATGTATATGTAGTAACTGATACTAGGACTATTCAAAGTATTTTTGCAGTGTTCCCATTTCGTACATGCGCTTTATATCCGTGCCGCCACCCACAAATTTTCCGTTGATAAAAACGCGAGGCACCTGCGGGTAGAGAAGAGCAAAAATTAGTTGTTAAGAAATCAACAAGTTATATGAATATTTACCGTGCGAGCGCCTGTCATCTCGCCCAACACAGATTGGATTTCATTGCCATCCTTACGTCCATCTAGCTCCACAATCGATGCATTCACATTTAACTTGCGAAATGGCTGAAAATTTATAAACATTACAATAGTTTATAAAGCAATACTTAGTGTGCTATCCCACCTCTTTAGCCATTGTGCAGTACGGACAAGAACTTTTGCTGAAAATTGCAACCTTATTATTGGCGATTGCATCGCGCACAAATTGAGCTTCGACGCTGTCCATGTTGACTTCTGGTTTTCTTATAGCACTTTCAATTAACCCCATAAAGGGAAAGGGAAACTTTTTGGAGAACGTGGATAATGCCTGGGTATCTGATTTCCTTATCGTTTTACTGCTACTGTTGATTAAACTGTTGCAGAATTGTACCTCGAGGTTAGTTAAATGACAAATTTTAATAAACAATGCGTGGCTGTTGTGGTTGCCAGATCGCTTAAACAATACTTGGTACGTCCACTTACTATTTGCATGTAGCTAAGAACATTTTCGGCACTTGTCAACTGATATTAAATATAATTTTTTAAGGATGAAGGGTGGGCTGCACTGTACAAAATAAATAAATAAGTATTAGCACACGAAAGAAGTTCCGCGGCGGCGACTTATTTTTTTAAGCTGATGTGGCAGCCTTGATCCTTGAATCCCAGAAAACGTCTGGCAATCTTTACATTCAATGGCAATCTTTACAAGTGCGATAGTAATTTTTTTACCTTTCCAAAAATTATATATTTTCGTATTTTTCTTAACATAAAGTGTTTAGAAAAACGTTAAACATCAACGTGATTTCATTTAATGCACCTTAAGCCATCGTAAAAGATTGGTATTATTAGTTGCAGGAATACCCTATATGCTTCATGCGCAAAGGACCGAGCTGCCACTTGCGTTCTTCAGCCAGCTGCTATTACAATTCTGAGGATGTGGCAACTTCAAGTCAACTTGAACGGAAAATCAATTCTTTTGCAAATGCGTGCCACTATGGAACACAAAGAAAGACTGCAGCAAAAGAAAGATAGTTAAAAACATACGGAAATAGCCATGCCCAGCAGCCTACTGTTTGCCACCAGCAGCGAGGGACGCGTACACACGCTGTCCACGAGCTCAAGTGGATGGCGCGAATTCCCGTATCTCGGTTTGGAATTCAAGAAAATCTGTGCTGTTCCAAATTATATGTGGGCTATTGGTGGGGATCGGCAGGTGTATGTACATGTCCATGGACTTGATGTGCCGATACGCGTCAAGGAAGAGTCATATGAGAACGAGCGCTGGCTGCCCATCGAGGGATTCTCAAAAACGATGCTGCCCACCGACCGCTACAAGTATTCAAATGTGGATGGCAGCGTCGAGAGGAGCGTGGACAAGATACGCCTACCATCGATGGCCTGGCAGTGGGACGGCGATTGGCACTTGGACCTCGAACTGGAAGGTCATCAGTTGCCGGAAGATGGCTGGATGTACGCCTTGGATTTCCCAGCGTCGTACTCCGCGAAGAAGTCGTGGAACTCTTATGTGAGGCGGCGCAAGTGGATACGATTTCGGCGCTATGCTGCACTTAACGGCTGGTGTGCCGTCGCCCCTTTGCACAAGGATCCCACACAGGAGCCCTTTATCGATGTGGCCATTGGTGGCACACATGTGCCCAATGCGCGTGCCGGGACGCTCTGTGTCTGGGCAATAACTGCACATGGTCGAGCCATGTTTCGCACTGGCGTCACACAGTTTGCACCGGAAGGTCTCCGCTGGACTGCCATCAACACACCCACCGGTAGTGAGCTATCGCAAATTAGCGTAGGTCCAACAGGACTCGTCTGGGCAGTGCTCTACAATGGACGCGTCATTGTGCGCACTGGCATTACTCGGGATAATCTGTCGGGTGAGGCTTGGCTCGATGTGAAGCCACCAGTGGCCACCAGTGCACAGACGGATACGCCACGTGGTCTGCGTATTTTACAAATATCTGTGGGCACAGATGCAGTCTGGTGTATTACAAATGATCATCATGCCTGGTTTCGACGAGGTATCAAAGGTGATGCCGCCGGCATAAGTGAGGATGCCGCCATAGGCAGAGGATGGGTGGAAATGGTTGGCAATCTATCGATGATATCTGTCGCTCCAAATGATCAGGTAATGACAATTACTGAATCAGTCTCATGACCATTTACTTATATCAACAATTCTTTGTGCTCAACAGGTGTTTGCTGTGGGAGCTGCAGACCGCGCTATATACTACAGATCAGGCGTCAGTGCTGCGGATCCCACCGGCAAGAAATGGCTAAAGATTCAGTGTTCAATGCAAATTAGTCGCTCCTCCAGTTCCTTATCCATAGTTTCGCGCAAAAGTGGAGGCAGCAGCTCAACGCCCGGCTCCAAGCACCAAAGTTTCTCCAATCTCTATTCAAAGGAGAAGGAAAAGGGTGTTGTGGAAACGTGTGCCGTCATCGAGACGGTCGCCACACGCAGCAATGCAACCTTAAATAATGGACTTAATAGTCGCCTAAAAAGTGAGCGCTGGAAACTAAACGCGGACTCGCCGCCCACAATTGGCAGCCTCAATTTGAACGAGCGACAGAAGCATCGAGCCACAGCACTGCGAGAACCGACATCGCATGCCTCCAGTGCGCCGGCCGCTGAGATCGCCGAGATAAGCGGCAAGTTTGAGACGCAGCTGAAGAATCCAAGAGCCTGGTCGCCGGTGCGTAGCGTTGGATCTGTGGTTGGCACTGAGGCACATCCCGAAAGTGATTCGGCAGTTTTTGAGTCGGAATCGGCTCATGGATCCGATGCATTCCTCGGCGAAGACGACGATCACAATGGCTCGCAGTTTTGGACTGAGTGTGCGGTTATGTGGAGCTGCATAGCTACAGGCGCTGTCACTGTGGATGCCAACAACATTCCCAACTGGTTTAATGACCATCTGTCCAACGATGGCAAAGCCGATGCGAATCCCACATGGCGAAACGATATTCTTGACAAACTGCAGCAACGACAGCAGAGCTTGGCCAAGTTGCAGCAGGCAACGCATTTCGAAAAGGCCGTCGAGCTAACATCTTGGGTTAAATCGGCGGATGCACGATATCAGCATCCGGCTGGTGACTTCGACGACTGCATCATAGAGCTGGAGTGGGTGAGCGGTAACGGCGGCAACGGCGGCAACGGTGGCAACGGCGGCAACGTCAACAGCGACAGCACAGACAGTGACTCAGGCACCTTCACTGTGCTCAGTTCCGATGGAGCAGCAACCAAGATTCAGTTCACACTTTCCGACATTACGTGTGTTCAGTGCTGCAGCGAGGCGGGAGCACCACGTCTGGCCATACATGCGCTCCATCTGCCCGTCAATTTCAGTCCGGTTAAACTACAGTTTGCCAGCGATGCGGAAATGGAGGATTGGCTATCGCACTTGTCCTCCGTATGCAGTCAAATCAATATGCTGATGGGCAAGCCGGCCAGCAATGCGATTTGGCTGACCAGCGAACTGGGCGATGTCTTTGTCTTCGATGCGGCTAACATGAAAGCCCAACAGCTGGAGAAAACCGACAGCGGTCACAGTCATTACGTGGAGCGCATGGATTTATCCACATGTGAGACACCTTATTACAACACGCTCTACAATGGGTAAGTCCAAATCGGAGTGTATTATAAAGTAATAGGAATTTAAATTGATCATCGAGTTTATAATTGGATTGTAATCAGGGATTAAATCCTTAACCGAAACCGAAACCTTTAACCGGTTAAAACCGATTGCATTTTGTAACCGTAACTAAACCCGAAACCGAAAAAACTGTACCGAAACCCACAAATCGAAACTCTTTAAACCGAAATAACCGTTTGGTAACCGATTCATTTATAAGAATTAATTTCGGTTCTGGCCGTAATAGTTACTGAGTAACTTTGATAACTTTGAACTGTCATAACTTTGTCAAAACTCAATCAATATCCAAGCGAAATGTAAATTTGAGCATGATTTTAATTTTAAATTCGATCTGCATTTAAATTTTGTTCATTTTCAAAAATTCGAAAATTTCGATATTTTTAGAAAAATGATAAGGGGTAACACTGTAAAATTTCTAAAAATTTCGAAATTTTCGAATTTTTAAAAATGAACCAAATTTAATTGCAGAACGAATTTAGAGGTAAAATCATGCTCAAATTTACATTTCGATTGAAAATTGATTGAGTTTTGACAAAGTTATGGTAGTTCGAAGATATTAAAAATCAGTAAAATCAGAATAATCGAAATTTTCAAAGGTCAAATTATAATAAAATCGACAATACGCTGGACCATTCCAGTAACCAGATAACATATTTTCCAGGCTAATAAGAACATTAAGTCTTTTTTCATGTAAAGCAATGTCAACCGAAATTTTTAATGTTTTTGTGAACCGAAACCATACCGGTATTTTTAAACCGAAACTTACAAAAAGCCGATAACCGTTACGAAACCGATACTCCAAGATTTTGCATAACCGATAACCGAAAACCTTAATTCGAGCATAACCGAAACCGTAACTGAAACCGATATTCGTTTCGGTTTTAATCCCTGATTGTAATACAATTATACTTATAATATCTATAATTTTTATCGAGAAATAAGAATTATTTTCTTATTTAATTTTGTTTAGGATGCCTTGTGGCAGCGAGCTGGAAATTGCCGGCTGCGTCTACGATGATGCGGACCAAATTCGCTTCGATTTGCAGTGTCATTCGAATATCAAGGCACTGCCTCATCGGGTGGAGAAGTACCGGGTCATTGCCATGCATTTGAATCCACGCTTCAATGAGCGAACAACCGTGCTCAACTCAATGACGGACTCGGAATGGCTCGAGGAAATACGCAATGATTGCATGGTATTTGCCCCCGGAGCGAGCTTCACTGTAAAAATCAGGTGAGTTATTGGATAGATTGTCGGCAGTTGTATTGAATACTCATTGATCAAAACATTCGCAGGGCTCTTCAGAATCAATATCAGATAGTGGTAAATAATGCAATCTACGCTGATTACAAATATCGCACTGATCCGGCGGCCGTCACCTGCCTCTATGTGAGTGGTCGTGTTAAGCTCTTTAGTGTCGTGTATCGTTCCCCCTCGTTGATTGTCTCAATGCAACAGATGCACTGGCGCCAGATGGGAGGTCATGTCAAACGTGTCTACAACAGTGGCGTCGATGTGGTCTGGGGCATTTCGTGTGATAATACGGCTTGGGCATACAATGGTGGCTGGGGAGGAATGTTTCTGAAGGGGCTGGAGGGATCGGGCAAGATAAACACCATGACTGACACGCACACCTACTATGTGTATGAGAACCAGCGCTGGAATCCCATCAGCGGCTTCACTGCGAAGAGTTTACCCACAGATCGGCACATGTGGAGTGATGCAAGTGGACGACAGAAGCGCAGCAAGGAGCATACAAAGCTACTGTCCACACACTGCGAATGGATATCAGACTGGGCCATTGATTACAACATACCCGGAGGCGCTGACAAGGAGGGTTGGCAGTATGCAATTGACTTCCCAGCCACCTATCATGCGCACAAAAAGCTGACCGATTGTGTGCGCCGGCGACGCTGGATGAAAAAATGCCGCCTTAGCAGCAGTGGACCTTGGCAGGAACTCAGTCATTCCAAGATACTTGATGCAGCATTACAGGTGCTGGACGATGACGTGGACAGTGCACATAATGTCGAGGATATGCCCGTGGCAGCTTGGGCCATTGCCTCAAATGGCGATGTGCTGATTAGACATGGCGTTACCACATTAAATCCTCGTGGCGACACCTGGGAGCATATTGTTAGCGATCAGCCGCTGATTGGCATTAGTGTATCGCCAGCAGGTCAGGTGTGGGCAGTGGCCCGGAATGGAATGATCTTCTTTCGCTTTGGCATCAATAAGCTGAATCCCTGCGGTGACGCCTGGCAGCAAGTGGAGGCGCCGCCTGGCGTTACTTTTAAGGCCATAAGTGTTGGACGCGCTGGTATTTGGGCATTGGACAATCAGCAACGGCTGGCTGTGCGCAGGGAAATAACGCGTACATTCCCGGAAGGATCACATTGGCAATTTCTTCCAAATGCTGGCAATGTGCCACCTCACACTGAGACGCACTGTGGCTTTCGATCGGTGTCCGTTGGCAAAGAAGTCTGGGCTATATCCCTTAACGGCGTCATATGTCGACGATGCGGCATTACCAAAGAGAATCCCGCAGGAGCTGGCTGGAATCTGGGCATTGCGGTATGTTCATAAATTTATTCATCTGTTATATATTTTTATTAAATTTGTAATTCATTACAGGGCCAGTGGCAACAGGTGTCCGTGGAGGGTTATATGTAAACGTATTGCATTCCGCTTTCAGTATTTATATGTGTATATACCCTGTACCCAGCATGGGTATAATAAAGTTATGCAAATGTATGCAACATTCATTGTCTTAAACATTGTATGTTCAGTCAAAAAATATAGTTACTATTATTCGCCTATTAATTTTCTTCGCCAACATTTGAATTCATAGATTATCACTAGTCATCTAATTTCAATTGATATTTAAAATTATTTTAATTATGCTATGTCGATTAATTTATTATTTAAGATTTTTAATTTATTTGTACAGCTTTTACACAATAAAACTCATTGATCTGACTCATTTTCCAGAGCGCTTAGCTTCTGCCCCAGCTGAAATATCTACTCAAATAAGAAATATTACTAAAGATGCATATAATACAAATTAATTGAATTTGACAAGAAAATTCATTTTAAATTTAACAGCTAAAAAGTTTTTGTTTTTAATAGCCCCATCTATCGTCTTAATACTGAAACTAACCATAGGTTAGCGCTAATTGTAACCCAATGCTGCTCAGAGATGGCGCCACTGTGCACTTAGTTCCGACTTTAAAAATGGCCTGCGCGCAATTTAAACTCGAATTTATTTTTAGCTCTGATTTTGAACTAAATTATTTTAAATTTACAAAATTCTAGCTTCAAAAGTATGAAAAATTTATAGATAGAACATTCTTGGAGAAAATACTAAACATGAATTTTGCACTTTTGGTCCCGCGTTGCCAGATGGTTTTTTGCGGGGTGGCAACTCGGTGTTAAGTTATAGGTTTTACTTGTAGAATTGTCAGATTTTAGTTTGTTTATACAAATTATTAAATTAATTTAGTAAACGATGTCAGACTACGATCATATTCGCATAAAAAAACTGGTACTTAAGGGAGAGAAACACAAGTATAAAATACAAAAGAGGTGTGAATAAGAATTAACAAGTTTATTGCTTGTAGGAAAAGTAAAAAACGTAAGAAGGAGAAGGAACACAAGGACGACGACGATACAGCCAAACGAAGCAAGTCACTAACTGATGAGGATGCAGTTCAGCATGGTGGTTGGTGGACGGCGCCGACGGCAGCGAATATCATCGGATCGGTGGCCATTGAGTTTGGCGATCGCTGCTATTTGAAAGCGTTGGACAATGGGTATGTCAACCATATTATCAGACAAAAAGATGGGATTAAAATGAACACTTCTGCAGATTATTTACACTGGGCGCACCGCACAATCAAGGCGATGGTCCTGATCCCGAAGAGATATTTACGGCTTTTCCAATTAACGACCGCAAGGTGTCCTTCAAGTCGGGCTACGGAAAATATGTAAAAGTTGAAAAGGATGGAATGGTTACTGGAAGATCTGAAGCAGTTGGTAGCATGGAGCAATGGGAGCCTGTCTTCGAAGTAAGTTCAGTTAAAAAGTTTATTAAAATTGGCAGAGTTTTACAATGATTTACGTGTGTTTAGGGCAAACAAATGGCGTTACTATCGGAAACGGGTCACTTCATGTCCATTGATCCTGAGGATGATGCCTGTGTTGCTCTCCATAAGAAAGTGGGAGATCAAGAAATTTGTCGAGTGCGTACGAATGCCGCCAGAGACGTTGTTGTTGACGACCAACCTAAAGAAGAGAAAGGCGACTTGGGCGAAGTTGAGAAAAATTATGTGTATGTGTCCCTTATACTAATTTTAAAGAATTCTCCATTTAAACAATTTATTGTTTACATCTTTTTTTTAGCAAAAAGTTTCAAAAGTTCCAGGACAAGAAAATGCGCATTAGCAAGAACACCATCAAGGAGCTCGAGGAGGCCAAGGCCCAAGGACTTCTACATGAAACGCTTTTGGACAGACGTAGCAAAATGAAAGCAGATCGTTATTGCAAATAAATCGCAATAACTAAATTATAATTTAAAAATTGAGGGCGGAACAAAAGAAATTCTAAAGTAGAAAGAAAGAAAAGTAAAATTTTGATCGCAACTATTTAAAAGGATTAAAACAATAAAAAGAGATGTATCTAAAAAGAAAATTCAACGGAGTCTGAAAAGTCTAAGGTAATTTTTATCTTATGTTTTATTTATTTTAAATTTCCCATTCTTATTTAATTCTAACTACTATTGTATTCATTTTTGTCGTATTACAATAATATTTGAGCTACCCTACTACATGTTAGACCAAGAATTTACTTCCAGCTGTGGCGAGGAAATAACTGTGGGAACAATTGAGAATTGAATATTTATATTTAGTATTGTAATAAATTGTACCTGGGATAATTCGGATCGGAATTCCAAGCGATGAAAGCAATACAAATACAAAGGCGTCTACAGCAGTGCTCTCTCTAGCTGTAAATTGAAATGCTCAAGAGAGCGGCGAAGAGCGGGAGAAGAGAAGAGCAAAGCATAACTCCATGGAATTTACAAGAGCGTGAGAGCAAAGAAACCGGTTTGCAGTGCGAGAGAGCAAATATCTAAGCTAGAGTTTGAGCTGAGCATTTAGTTGCAATTTGTTTGAGAACGAAGACAGAACGCAGCGCAATAAAAGCGAAAATATATTCAATAGATTTTGTGTGTTTATAAACATTTATTTATAAACATTATTGATTGGGATCTGCGAAATGCGCAAGTCACAGGGCATAACATTGGCCACTGATCGACGACTTGGCCTGGACGCCTCGGAGACATATTCCACGTCGAGTTCCTCGCTGAGCAGCTCGTTCAGCGATGGCAGCGACTTGGTCAACTGGGAGGAGTACGTGGCTGAAGATGGCAGCCTCTTCTATGCCGAATACCAAGTGTCGAGTGTCAAGTCAAATACGAGTGATCGACGTGGAGAAGTCTTGCGACGCTCATTGCGTCTGGGAAAGAAGACAACAAGGCGGCATCAACAACAACAACAACAGCAGCAGCAACAACAACAGAATAGAGGCCAACGGGGCAACAACAACCACAACAATCACAGCAATGAAGCAGAGAGCAACAACAACAGCAACAACAGCAACAACAACAACGGGTTCCGTTTCGCAGACATTAAGAGTTCACACAACTCTGAAGAGAAACAATTGGAGTTGGTTATAACGGCCACAGATCGCTTCCGCTTTGGCCGACGCTCCACCGCCGTGGAGTCCATTCTGGGCTTCCGTGTGCTCCCCTTTGCCGATCAGCCCGAGTGCCTCATGGTGGACAGTTTTGTGCATGACATCAGTGTGATGACGCACAGCATCAAGCGGGGAGATTGGTTCAAATCCTTGAATGGCATCGAGTTGTATGCCAGCAATTTGGATGAGCTACTGCAGCAGTTTCTCGAGCCGACCCAGGTCTGTCTCTGCTTTCAAGGCACCAGCACTGCCAATCCCCCCTCCTCGGGAACAGATGAATCTCTGGCCCAAGCATCGGGTGGCAACCAAGTGCAGCAGCAAGTGAGCAAGTTGCTCAGCTTTGCCATGTTCGCCGAGCACTTTGAGCAGCTGTTGCCACCAGCCGTGGTGGGTATCCCGGATACCCTGACGCCGTTTGGCATGCTCCTCCTGCCGCCGGAGTGTTATCAGGATGACCAGCACAAGGATTCGCTCTATTACTATCCGGAGTGTCCATTAACCAATTTCCTGTACAAGGCTCGGGGCAGCTTCCTTACACTCTCCTCGGTGCTCAACGAGCTGCACACGGAGCCGTTGACTTCGCGTCTCCTGGTGGAGCAGGTTCCCTACTTTGTCAACTATCGCCAGTTGAATGGATTCCTCGTGATGTTCGCCTATGCAGCGGGATTGTACAGTTCCGCCGAATGCAGCTTGAGATCGGATGAGCTCATTGGTTACATTCGATTCTCACTGCCGGGTCTGAGTCTCGACAACTTCTCCAACTCGAATGGATTGCGCCTCTTCCTGCGTCACTTTTGTGGCATTCAACGAACGCGTCTCTTGGCACATCCTCGTGGCGAGGTGCAGTTCGAGCAGCTGCTCCAGCAGTCACGGAATCTTCCCCTGCCCAAGGAGGCGCAACTGCGCATTTTTGATGCCCTCAGCGAAATGGAGGCCATGGATTACCGCAACTGGAACGACGAGCCGTTGACCACACACCGGGAGTTCTTCATCTATGGCTGTGCCCTGTACTACGACAACTTCCTCCTGGCCAGCCTTCTGCCTGCCGAGGTGCGCTCCAATGTGGAGCTCTTTCTGCGCTGTCGCGGCATCTTCGACTTCATTGGAGCAGCTCCCAATGTTCGCGTGCGAGAGATGTACGTGTGGGAGGAGATTGTCCTGGCCAATGCCACTGGTCGCTACTTCCTGACCGTCTGCTCCCGCAGCCACTTGATCCTCACCGTCATCCTGAAGATGTATGTCGATGCCCCCGAAATGGAGGCATATGGGTCGGTGCCTCCTTCATTGTTCTACATCGAGGAGATACAGGAGACATTGGATCATCTCATCCAGTGTGGTATCGAATCCCTGGCCAGGTTCTGGTCCATATCGAACAAAAGACCTGAGGTCTTGGATCAGCTCAAGATCGAGCAATCTGGCGACGAACTGGAATCCAATCGCAAACTGGAATCTTTCCTTAAGCCGAAATCCAACGTCTCTCATTCCACCTCCGCCAACGATGACGAGGCGCAATTGTGCTCATCCCTGGGCGGATCATCGATACACAGCCTGACGCCCAGTGAGGATGACATGTCCCGGCGGCGTCTCACTCCCGCCGATGACTCCGACAGTGGCTCGGATTGGGAAAACTTTGCCGAGCAGCATCCTCTGCATTACGGGCTCAATCTGAATGCGGAGACCCAAAGCCAGATAACGACATCCCTGTGGAAGGAGATCAACAATGTGGTGCCAGTCAAAATATCCGCCGGCTGGAAGAATTCCGTCCTCCACTACGTCTATGTGGACATGGCCAATGATGTCCTCCTTTGCCCCTTTACCGCCAGTCCGGAGAGTTTTCCATACTTGTCCGAGATGCGAAGGGCATGTCATATGATTCACCTGGTGTTGGATCGCTCCAAGCATCATCGGCGACAACTGATGGAATCCTCCAGCGCCATTGGACATGGCAGTCACGATATAACCATGGTTAAGGAGCATGGCATCACCATGGAAGTGGCAAATGTCGCCAAGGATCAGGCGGGCATCCAATTTGTGGTGGTCGGACGACTCTTCCAATCTCCCAGCAAGGAAGTGTATGTGTGCCACCGTCCCGAGGTGCCACAAAACATGGTCGAAATGGCATTCAGACTGTCTTTCTTCTCAATGGGTTAACGACTGCAATATAATCAGATCCCTTACCAATTAGATAGTTTACTAAATATAATAAAGTTTCATCCCAATTATAATTGTTCCGATTTATGTAAGAGTTCCGGCGACATCTTTTGACGATCTGAAAGTCTTAAAATGTTTCATTCATATTCGAAATGCGAACGTGGAAAACATTGACACTAAATTTAGAAGATCGACAAGACACACGCCCCAGTCGCATATTTATAAACATAAATTCATATATGTATGCCTATTTTTTAGACCCTGTACTCGGAAAGTACATAGTGTTTATTAGGCAGAAGGATGAGTAACAAACCACAAAAGTTTTATAAAACTGGATCAAGATATAAGATTATATAAATATATGCTGCATCAAGATATATGAGATCTAGACACACAAACTATATAAATATATTGTGGAACAAGATATGGGAGCTAGACTCACCAAACATCTAATATAAGTAAGTTCCTGTTTATGGGCATTTCCTCATTAAATTAATCAAAATCTAATCTAAAAAACCACAAATTTGCAAAATTTTTGTGACTATTATTATTATAACGAATAAAAGATCTAATTCGAATGCAAGGAAAACACTGAAATTCAGAAAAATACATTCAATAACTATGAAAAAAATGATTACAACATATTAATTTTTGCATAAAATATATTTTTAAATAAAGTATAAAGAATTTTATATTACGTAACGTGACATATTTTCCATATCTAGAGGTTAAATAACTATTTAAGAGATATTTTCATGTTATTAATGTTTCAAATGAGGTCATCCCAAAGTACAGGGTCTCCAACAGTCTGGTTCACTCGACTGTAGCCTCTCCAACTTGTTATGTTCACACAATGTCAACGTTTCATTCAGCAAAAGTTGCTCCTCAATGTTCTCATTTGGGCCCTTGCCCATCCATCCGTCAGTTGTCAATGTGGCCTCCCAGAGATCGGAGCACTCAGTGTCGGAAATATCTTGGATCATTCTAAGTAGACATATATCATTGTTAGCCGGAGATGCCAAAGTATCTATTTTATGGGGCATGTTGTGTTCTCTTAATCTCTGTACTCGCAATTGACGAGTCATCCCATAACTTGGATGGAAACAACATTAACTCCCATGGATATGATAACTCGAGAGGGGATGAGTCCGGCGTAAAACTGCCCAGTGAAGTGCAGAGGGCAGTTTGCACCGTAAATGCCGGCGAGGTCAAAGCATCCGCGGAGGCAGTGACAACCAAGACTCTAAAGGGTGTCTGTGGATCGGGTATGACCTGTATACTCCTTGCATCTTGAACTGAATCTTAACAGCAAATATTCTCCACTTAGATGAAATGAATCTGGCCTTTCGAAATCTCGAGGAGAAGCTGTTCGAGGAATTGCGAGAAATTAAGGAATTGCTGAGGAAACTGACAGATGTGCAGGATGAACAGGACAGCAACTCCATTCCAATTGACCCACCACCTATAGTTAAACCTGCCCCAATGAAACGATTTAAATTTGAACAGATCACCATGAAACCCAACCAAGACATCAATGTGAAGAAGCAGCCGCAGCTGAAGCAACTTGAAAGTGTTCCAGAGCGAGAGGAAGAGGTTGACAAATTCAACAACACGATGCTGGCCGATCAGGACTTTAAATTATTTACCTATTATTGGAAACTGGAGAACATTACCGAGCACATTGCCAATGCCTCGACCATGTCCATCAAGAGTCCCATATTTAGCATTAGAGGCAAGTACGTATAATAAATGGCAAGAATAAATGTGATACGAGTATGTTCCTCATTTATCCAGGTCGAACTGTGCAGTTGAGATGCACCTTTCAGCATTTGCATCGGGAGATGATCAACTTGCAGCTGACATTGGCGTATCCATCTCACGATCATGGCAAGGGTAAGGAGAACAACATTATACTGGATATGGGTGGACAATTCAAGCACTTGAAATGGGCCGAACATGAGACATTTAAACATAAGATTGCACTATTGGATCAGAGTCAAAGTCATCGGCGCACACAAGATCTCAGCTCGCAGGAGCTGACCAAACTGGATATGGGATTTTCGATTCCAAATAGTGCACTTATTGGTAGCAATTATGTGAGGCACAACTCGCTTCTAATACAAGTTATTTTATATTTGTGAACGGGTTCAATAATCAATTGTTATTATTAAAATTAAAGAAAGCAACCAAAACCATTAAAACAGGCATTCCTCAATAGAACCCAAAAAGCGGACAGCTAAAATTATTACAGGCAAGATGCATCCACTTATAGCTTGCTGCGGGCACCCTTGGCCTTGATGTCCAGGAAGGGCATGGCGATGGGATACAATTCTTTGCAGGATTTGAATGCAACAATATCGCTGATTGTCGTATGTCGCTCCATATTCGTGACCTCGTTGGCATCCTCCTCACTGGTTGTGGTTGTGGCATTTGAATCCTTAAGAGTCGATACAATGTGAACGGATAAAACTCTTCGTTCATCGCCATCTTTTGCAATGAATTTCTGCAATTTCATTTAAACATAAGTATTTGCAATATACGTAATAACATTCCAATAATATGTACCTTGAAGTAATCAACAAAATCGGATTTCGATATTTTGCGGAGTATTGCGACTTCGGCCTCTTCACGCTCAAAGTGATAGGTTTGCATGGCAATTTCACCATAGAACTGACTAAATTGCTGGAATATGTTCTTCGGTTTCTCCAGTTTCTTAACAATCAAAGCCTCCTTGTGGCGCTCAAACTCATCCAGCGGCATATCCTCAATTACTTGCTAAAAATGAAGAAAGAATAACTGAATGATCAACTAAATATCAGATAAGTCGGACTTACCAAATAAGTCTGAAGGAAATTCTCGATGCGATCTTCGACAAATGAGGGATGCTTCGCCGATTGCACGATGATGCGAATGCCATTGGATCCATTCACTTTGCGAACTCCACTGAACACAATGTAGCCCAGTTGCTCCTTTGTGCGCAGGCAATCGTAGCAAGGCTCTGACAGCACCTGCGACACCAAATTGACCATAATATTCGTGTGATCTGTTTGTGCGCCACATTGCATGTAAAGCTGGGTGCAGGAGCTCATATGATACTCGTTCTCCTTCTCAAACAAATAGCTATCGCCTGTCCGATATAATTAAAAATTAATACACATTAATTGTCAAGTTATTTAAAGTGTATTTACCAGGTAACAGTTTGTACTCGCGCTTTTTAAGCATCTGTCGTGCCAAAATTGGCAATTTGGTGGCATTTGTTTCCTCGAGTCGCTTGTTGACTCGTCCTGCGATATCAGTTGCCTGTTGTTTGGTCACATTGCCAAAGATGAAGCACTCTGTATGCAGGCGCTGGAAAAACTCCTTGGCAAAGTTAAGCACGCGATCATAAGAAACAACTGCAATAAATGAATATACCAATTAAAACATATAAGAGTATATAATATCTATAATAATCCGAATAGTCTGCCGACAATAACTCACGTTCCATGGCATCCAACAGTTCAACGTTTGCCCAGGCATTCTCAGTGAGCAGTAGGGCCAGATAATAAATGGAATGTTGATACGGCTGTTCCGCGTTAAAATTCTTTAATGATCGTATGTATTCCTCCTTTAATATGTCAAAGCGCTTCTCGTCTATGCTGAAGTCAAACAAGTGATCCAACAACTTCTCCAGCAGAACAACTTGCTTGTCATTAAAGCCTCGTATGGTAAACTATAAATAGGAAAAGAGATATCAAATAAAAGATGATCATTCAACTATTAAATATATTGTGAACCTACATCGATGCCACATGGTTTAGTGATAACGCTGAGCTTTAAACTCGCCAGCTCCGCATCGTACAAATATTCGTTGAGCTGATCCTTGAGGAGCATGATCATCATGTGGTTCAAATTGCAATTTAAGGGATCCAAATAGGCAATTGGATTGGACATGTCGAAGGTCATGCAAGCTTTTGGTTTGTTGAATTGATTGTCTTGCTTGTGCCACACCCGCAGAATGGGTGTGTCCATAATAATTACGGGATGTTTGGGTGCATCACTGGGAACTTCTGCGATGTCAAAGTTGTTCGGTATAAAACTGTTTGGCAGTGACAATTTCAGGTTCTCATTTGAATCGCAGCTTTCCCAACTCTACAAATTTTTCAAAATTAATAAAAATTCTTATTATCGTATCAAGGAATCAACATACCTGCAGTGTATCCGTGGGTATACGCTCCAAACCATATTTAGTTTTGTAATACGGCTCAACTTGATTAACTGACTGATCATAACTCTGACTAACTAGGGAAATTCGACTTTTTGAGGGCACCAGCTCATCTAAAAGTTTGCCAATTAATTCGGGTCGCCATTCATTACTCAGATATGGTGCAATGAGCACTTCTTCCAGTGGAAATATCTGCATGGACGACACTGTATGGGTGACCAAATTCTCTGGCTGTTCCTTTTCCTTGAAACGGAAACGCATTTCGTTGAGCTTGACGCATTCATCAAAGATCCATTTCTTGGGGCCCTCCTGACGCAGCATTCGTAAATACTGGAATATTATATTCACAATATCATCTACATGTTCCAAGCCTTCCTGTGTCAGATCCACAACAATGTCAAAGAAACCAAAACCGTTCTGTGTGTTCTGGTGTCCGGCCATTAAACTGTAACAAGATGTCACCATAAGAGATCTAGTTGAAGACTTTTAACCTACCATGAACTTACTCATTGCACCATCCAAGTCTTCGTAATTCCGACAAAATACTGCCCTTGCCTTCATGTCCGATGAGGTGGGTTAAATAATTGTCAGGCTGCAATTGCAATCAAAATTAGATCAGTAAATAGAAATATTCTTGAATCTTACTCCAGATTTGTAAAACTGCGTCAGATCATCCGTTGTAAAGCTGATTGTTAGGGAGCGTACGTCCTTGATGGGCACTATCTTAACCTTTTGACCATACTGATCATCTGCATAAGGATGTCGGGGCCATTCTGGCACCTGTACATCCTTATTTTCTATTTCCGAAAACTTCTCAATCACCATATCCTCCAGTTTGTCCAATGATTCTATATAATAAAGTAGTATTTTAAACAATATTCTTTGGGAACATGATTGCAATCACAACCTTTTCCAATAACCGCAAGGCACATGATGTTAGCCGAGTACCAATGCTTGTGAAACTTGAGCAGCTCGTCGCGCACGTCGATACCCTTCGACTTGGGTATCTCGGAGAGCGTGGCCTTGTTTCCACTGCCAAATTTGCTGAATGCATGATCCGACTTGGCCAAATGACGCTGCACTTGCTTAATGCGCCATAGATCGCTCGATAAATTCTTTTCATGCTCCGAATTAACCTGCAGTTATTACGATTAATAAAGGAATAAACCAAATCGAATTATGCATTTACTAACCGCATTGATTTCTCGCTCAGTGGCGCTGGATGTAAAGAGCGGGGCAATAAAGAACTGAGCAAAACGGTCCAGAGCACCATCCAATTTATCTGGGGCAACATGGAAATGATACTTTGTCATCAGAGGATACGTGGCCGCATTGCTGCTGCCGCCGCTCTGCGAGAGGTATGTGGTATAACCATTCTCATGTGGATACTTCTCGGTTCCCAGAAAGAGCATGTGCTCGCAAAAGTGCGCCAAGCCAGGAAGGTTTTCCGGGTCTGACATGTGACTGCAATTAAATCAAGAATTAAAATAGGAAATGTTTAATGTTGCATGTTCATTTCTTACCCAACCTGCACAGAAAGTGCAGCAGCAGAAACATCCGTAGTTGGATCAGAAATAAGTAAAACCTTGAGACCATTTTCCAATTGGAGTCCACGATAATCGCGCGAATCTTGTTGAGACTTTTCAATATTGTTGATGCTGAAATAGATTGTATTGATGTGATATGTACATTGTAAGCACTCAGTCATTTGTTATGTACCGCATAATTGGCTTTATTTCATCCACTTTTGGTTGAGCCGACGACAAAGTCATTTTGGATTTTGGGGCAGATGATATAAATCGATTTCCAAATAAAGTGCTCCTGCAAGATTTGCCGCTACTGTGGACACAACAAATAAGTTTTATTATGTTAATACTATTATTTATTTAAGGCGTACTGTCGATTTAGAACAGCTGTTACGGCAAAAATCGATTTGCGGCTGGAAAAACTTTGACACGTTCGCCTGACAAACATAGGACCGATGTTGCTTTTGCTGCACAAATTGTTTAGCTGAGATTATAGAAGCGAATGAAATATACAAAAAAAAACAAACTATAAGAATAATATATAAACTTAAAATGTCTATTTTATGCTTAACTTTTATATTTTTACCAAATTACTTATGAATGCGTCTCGTTTCGCAACAACACCAACAATTCAAAACATATGTGATTTGGAGTTGCCACCTTGCGTTAAATTTTGAGAATGATACTTGCTAACTTTGCTGATATATGGAGGTGAAATTTGAGCAGATTGAAAACAATTAGTGGATCATTGATTTCTCTAATATCCTTCTCCTAAAAAATAAAAAAAGCACGTTTGTTAGAAATGTAAGCGAAATTAACAACAAAATCAACACAACTTTGATGTATACATACATATATTTTTTTAATTTTCAGATTATATTCATGAAATTTGCAAATGTAATTATTGTGATAATCCTTAATTTGTCTTATAATAAAATATATTTTTGGGGACAGAATGTTGGGCAATGCGTTATAAATTGCTGAAATGAGGCCATACCCTTGGCATAATGTTCGTGCTCTGCTACTCGATAAATTCGTATATTTTCCTCTGGAATCCCATTGTTTTTGTATTAGGCCCTTGCAAAAAAGAAGCAGAAGCAAAATTTAACGGTTGTTTCTGACCATACTTGGTTCGCGCGTTTTTCGCTTCTCTACACACGGTTGCCACACTTGACGTTTTTGCGCCAAACCTCTCTCTGACTAATTGATTTCTCAAATATCATATTTCTTAAAAATTTGTCTGTCAGAAATGAATGCAAAATTAACAATAAAATCAACAAACCTTTAATTTTATTTAACTTTTTGAATATAATATGATAGTCTGGCAGCATCACATTCCGTGTATGTTGAACTTGTTTAACACTGGTTAACTGCAGTTATCGGCAAACTCATATCGACGGCGGCGCACGATTGTTGTAACAGTTGTTGTAACTGCATTTTATTATTTAACAATTAAAAGCTATTAGCATGCTCATTTCTAAGTGATGCTAACAGATTAAATAAAAATAATATCGGATTGCATGCAGTCGCAGAGCACAGATATGTAAAACATACGGAGTTTGTGTTTATTTTTGTGAATTTGTATTGGTGCAAATATAAATTGCAATTTGTTGTAATTTTGTCTGTTACTGTGTGAGTGTGTGCGTGATAAGTGCAACACGCAAATAAAGAACTGGGAGAGCAGAGCACGCAAAAGACAAATAAAGAAAGAAGCAACTGTAAAGGTACGAAATTTATATTTCTTATTCTTTATTCAAGTATATACGATATATGTACGTAAATTATACATATTTTAGGTGTCAATCAAAATTAATGCTAATTAAATAATACGTGAACTTTATATGTGGACTTCATCAAAGTATTTTTTGATGTGTGTGAAAATTGCAAGTGGAAGTCATTGATTTATTTAAATATATACTAAAAAAAAGTCATAAATATAAATAACTATTAATGTTATATCAAACAAGTCAAGTTGCAACAATTGATTTTGAATAAATATAGTTTTCCCTTTTATATGTATGTACATATATGTACAAACATACATATGTACAATAAGAATAAGGTGCTTTCATTTTGAAAATTTCGCTGACGCGGTCGGTTCGCTTTGGGTCTGAGTCGGAGGTCTAGAGGCGACACCTCTTGACAGTGGAATGAGAAAATCAATAAGCCTGGTAATGGGTCATCTTAGGCGCCGGTGGTTCCTTCAAAGGAGCTCATTAATATTATTGCCTATTGTTTAATTAAAATCAGTTGCGTTAGTAAACATGTATTTGTTTATGTGTGTATATATGCATATAGGAAAATAATAATGAGTTTATAAAATGTAGACATTGATATAAATTAACTTTCGTAAAACTTTAATTAAAATCAAAATTCTATGAGCAGCCGCAACTCCTCTTAATTACATTAATAATTAATAATGTGCAGACTATATATAATTCACTTGCACTACGACAAGTATGGATAATTATGAAAAGGGCCTACGCTATGGTTTGTACGTCTCGAGTGCGTCCAAAAATAAACGGTCAAGGAACAAAACGGCACGTTTAACATGAAGAGAAAAAAAGCAGCAAACAATGAACCGTTAGCGTTGAAATGTCGCAGTCTAAATACCCTACATTTTTGTACATATCAAAAAAAGACGTCAACAAAAAGCAGTCGACATAAAATTTAAATAAAAAGGAAAAATAGAAAAAAATCTTCAAAAGTCAATTTCTTATACAGTATATATTTAAATCAAGTGTATTTCACCATAAAATATTATACAAATCAATTGTTCATTTAAATTTTTTTGTGTTAAATAAATTAATGCTATAGTTTAGAAAAACATTCTTTTAAATGCGTATCTTCATGACATTCATATAATTTAGCTAAAATACTCCATTTGCCATATTGCTGTAGGGTATAATAAGTGCGATTTTTGCTCGCATTTTGATTGAAGATATTTTTATTTCAGTTTCAATTGAGTTCAATTAGACTCTAAAAGAGCTTCCCGCAGTATTTTTATTTTTAACAACGCAATGGGGTTGTCTTTATCTTTATTGCTGTTTTCCTTTCACTTTCATTACTCAGTGCTGTCTTCATATACACTGCGCATCAGACTCTATAACTAATTTACATGCTAATTAAACACATATACACATGTTTTTTTAAGATGAAAATGATTGTCAAGAAATGGTCAAGAATCCAGAGATAATAATATAAATAACATGTAATTGGCATACTTTTATTTTCATATCTTTAATCATTATTTCAAACCTAAAATTTTATTCATAAACATTTAACGAGTATTTATTTCAATTTTGTTTTTATATTTTTCAATTTTGCAGAGCTCTTTCAACTATACTGATATTATCGTAAAGGTGAATGCCGAAAATGGACAACGAGCAGCCGCATCAGGAGTTGGTCAAGTGTGTGTTGGTCGGAGACACCGCAGTGGGAAAGACGCGTCTGATCTGTGCCAGGGCTTGCAACAAGCACGTATCCCTGTCGCAGCTGCTGTCGACGCACGTGCCGACCGTTTGGGCGATCGATCAGTATCGCATATACAAAGACGCAAGTGACAAACTGTCGGCAGTAAATGCTGTTCTCAGGTTTCACATCAATATTATTATGTCTTACAGGTGCTCGAGCGATCGTGGGAAGTTGTGGATGGAGTCAATGTCTCCTTGCGATTGTGGGACACATTCGGTGATCATGACAAGGATCGACGCTTTGCCTATGGCCGGTTAGTTCTCGACACGTACTCTTTATAAGCATCAAACGATTAATTAGTTTTATATATTTTTATCATTTGCGTAGATCTGATGTTGTGCTCTTGTGTTTCTCCATTGCGAGCCCTATCTCGTTACGAAACTGCAAGGTAATGTGGTATCCAGAGATACGTCGCTTCTGTCCAGATGTCCCTGTCGTGCTCGTTGGCTGTAAAAACGACCTGCGATACATGTACCGCGACGAGAATTATCTGTCCTACTTTGGTGAAAAGGGAACCTTTGTGCGGTATGTTTGACTTCTCTTTAAACAACAAAGTCTTGCATTGTAATACTTGATCATCAACTAACATCTAACTTGCCACAATAATAATAAAGAATCCTAATTCAGTTGATATTATACTTATTATACATAATGTACTCTGCAGAGCTGCCCTAAAGAGCGATTTGGTCATGCCGGATGAGGCACGCGCCGTTGCAAAGGAGCTGGGCGTAAGCTATTACGAGACGAGCGTGTTTACGTATTTCGGAGTTAATGAAGTCTTTGAAAATGCCATCCGATCGGCACTAATTGCGCGCCGACAGCAGCGCTTCTGGATGACGAACCTGAAGAAGGTGCAGAAGCCGTTGCTGCAGGCACCTTTCCGGCCACCGAAGCCGCCACCACCGGAGGTTACCGTCGTGGTCGGCCATTATCGTCAGGACATTTACAACATGTTCCTGTCACAAGCCTATGCCGATCTCATTCTGGTCGTCGGCATGACAAAGTTTGCAGTTCACAGATTCATGCTTGCCGCAGCATCTAGCATTTTCCAACGCATCCTGACCACAGAATTGAGCGACATGGGTGGACGCAGCAGCAGCGAGTCGAGTATGGTGAGCTCAACGTTTGGAGAAGCCACTATAGCCGACTTTAATGATGATACCGAATATCTCATACGCTACGAATCACGCACACAACGGTAACACGAGAGCTAACCTGCATTTATCAAAGAAATTATTAACTATATGATATATTTTTATATAATAGCATGTGGGAGCATCTAAAGCGGCGATCCAGCTACCAGGCTTTGCCGTTGGTCGAGTCAAAGCGTTCAAATGATTTACACAAGGAGCTGCATCATCCCGTTCTTCAGAGTCTACGCTTGGTGCAGATGGAAAACCAACGCGGTGTCAGCTCTGTCCAAACAATCGTAACCCTAAACAAGCTTATCTCGCCCCAGGCACTCCATCAATGTCTAAGATTCATTTACACCGGTACTATTGATAAAGAGTGCAGTAATCTGCAGGTAACTGTCTACTTTTATTATCAAGATTCATGGGTTAACTGAATGAATGTTGCTTACAGGAAATAAGAGAAGCTGCCGATTTCTTAGAACTGCCGCAACTAACCATGTTACTTTCCAAGCCCCAATGCATCATGGAAAGTCCCAGTGATGAACCAAATCCACACATTTGTCTTGTGAGTTTGCTAATTAATATAAACATGTTTCCCAAATTAACTCATCACATTTGTAGCGCATAAAAGAGAGTATGGAAAGACATTGCATCGGAGACGGTTGTTTCAGCGATGTAACCTTTGAACTGGACGACGGTTTGATGAAGGTGAGAGCCACATATATGCGGGTCAAGTACGAGTATGTAACTATTGTTAACAACTCGAAGAAATGCTTTAGGGAATCAACGTTAAGGGTATTTATATAGGCAAAGTTTATTTCAAAAATAGGGAAATCATATTATTCTAATTGCGTGAATCTTATTTAAATAAAAGCTATGTTTAATAATTAGGAATAAGCATAAATTTATTTACAGATGTTGCAATTTGGAAGTGTTTGTCTTGAATATTAGTAAACATACTAACAAATCTTCTTCAATTAAAGGCACATCGAGCTGTATTGGTCGGTCGTTGTGATGTTATGCGCGCTATGCTCTTGGGCGACTTTCGTGAAGCACACTCTAATGTGGTAGGTACAATAAAAATAATTAAAATGCGACATACACTTACAGTGAGTTGTATTTCAGATTGTTTTCCCTGGCGTTACCATCTATACATTCCATAAGCTGCTGTGCTATCTATATACTGATCAGATTCCGCCCATCTCAGCGGTTAAATGCCTCAATTTACTGGAATTGGCCAACCGATTGTGCCTGCCGCGCCTAATCAATCTAATTGAGTGCCGCGTTATCGAAGATCTCACAATAATTTCGCAAAACGAAACCAATGAAACGGTGGACCATTGTCTAAAATTGTTAGAGCCAGTCAAGGTGCGTAGATTCATCGAATGTACAATATGATAAGTGATCATTTAAAATGCAATTTATATTTCAATTGTCAGCTGCACAATGCTCATCAGTTGGCCGAGTGGTGTATGTCGTATTTGTGCGTCAATTACAATGTAATTTGTAAGTTTTCCCTCAAGGGCCTGAAAGCCCTGCATCAGGATAATCAGGAGTATTTACGAGAGCATCGATGGCCACCAGTTTGGTATCTAAAGGACTATGACTACTATCAGCGTTGCATTAATGAAATAAATAAGGAGCTAAAGCTAAAGAGCTCACGACGGGACTTTCCAAGTGACGACGAAGGTTGTCTATGCTTCACGGGAGGTAAGTGTTATCATCGCTCATCACTCACACATGCATTCTCGTACTCGTACTCGTATACATATATACACCAGACAAGCAAACATGATTAAACATCGACCTGCCACATGATGACCCGATGATGCAAACGTTCTTTATGTACTTTGGAACTACTAATTGTTAGACATTTTTTTCAATTATTGAGATAAATACGGTCCAGAGAAAGGAAAAGTGTTATTAGTAAGCGGTTTGTATTTGTTATGTATATGAGCTGCGGTCTTTTTATGGTTTTCTTGGCAACATGTCATCTAACACACACTCCAAACCATCATCACAATATTAACATGCAATATTTGGACAAAGTGTTCTCTTGCTGGCTGCTAGGTAAATCAAAGAGGAACGGGGTCGTCACCTCCAGCGCTACTACTGGTGACAGCAACGGCACAACGGCCGAGAATCAAATATTCAATAGTACGGCCAACTCAATGAACCACATCGACCTGGAGGCTGAAATCGATCTGAATCTCTGACACCCAGCCTTAGGGCATGGAAGGTGCGTAATCTATTAATATTTTTGACACTTGATTCAAATATATATATAATATTTCAGATCACTGCGATTTATTGTGATTCTGCCCGTGCTGATTTGTTTCATCTGTACAATTTTAAGTATTTTGATACTTTTCCAAATACACACATAACAATCCCCGTGGGCAAACGGTTGGTGGCCTGTCAGCTTTTGACATTCGAGCGCCGCCCAGGGACACATAAGGATTCATTAATTGCTTCTCTGATATGCTTCAAATATGCCTAATTCAAGTGCAATATATGCATGTGTACATACTTAGTATGTATGTATGAGGCCCGTATGACATTTGTGTTTCATTAGTGCGCACTTTAAATGCAGAAATTCTGAATGAACTGTATGATAAACAAAATCATGTGTATACTTATACTTGTGTATGTATATTTTTAAATTCCAACTTAGGGAAACATTTGTCTAGCCATAGCTTATAAGCAACAATTTATAACCTAAGAACGCATTTTGTACAAAATGAAATAGAATAAAGCAATTATGATTATGAACAAAGAACATAGAATCAGAAACCCAACTGAAATCTTGACAACTCCAATGAATATAGAGGTAACATTTATAATTTATCAATAATCTCATAATATAAATATTTATTACAACAACCTTTACACAGACTCGAGTGTTTTAAGGCTAGCTTGAGAGATTGTATCATCCTCCACCTCTAGATTATCCAACATGGCAAGCAGTTGTGCATCATCAATAACAATCTCTGGCTTATTATTATTACTATAAGAGTTAATTGGTTGCCTTGTCGCTTTTTCGCCCATCAACTCTTGCAATTCCATTTCCAGCTCATCCTCATCAGGACTGGTAACATCGGCGACGCTATTCGACATGACATCTTGAACTTCCCTATGTTGATCCATTGTTTCCCGCACATCAGCCAGCACCTCATCCACGTTGTCGTATGTGAGACCCGATTCATTGAGAACCTTTTGCAAAGTCTTTGATCCAATTTTGTAGGCATCAAGCACTACGCCATTGTGTTGTGCCTCATCCACATTCGATAACAGTGTCTCAATATTATGTAGAGCTATGCTACGTCTCTCTGTTAAAAAAGATTTCAATTAATTTACAAATAGCATTAAATATACAATTCGTTATTGATTCGCACCATGATTCTTTTCCAGCAGCCGTCTTTTTCGTAAGTATGTCTTGGCCAATTGTCTTTTGTTTTCCTTAACATATTGGCGCGCTTTATCATCATTCATTTTGATCTCCTCTTCAAGATCCTCCAGCTGTTTTAGCAAACTAGTTCGTGTCATCTCCAGATTATGCATTGCACGATCTGCTTCGCTTATAATCATATTTTCATGCTCGTTAGCTGGAATTGATGGAACAGATTACCATAATGTTTTGAGATCAGGATTCTGAAAATACTTGCCTGGGATCTTAATGAGGTGTATACTTCTTATTTGTCTTTCCATTTTATAATCGACGACTATTAGTCTGCGGGCCTGCAGCATTATTAAACACAAGTACAAACAATTATCGTGGATGTGCATTCGATATTCCCCGCAAATCGTCTTAAAGGCCTCAAAATGCAGCAACTTTCCACGATTTTTCTGCAGCACTTTCTCGTCCATTTCATTGCAGAGGCTCTAAAGACAATAAAATATGTTATTGAAAGGCCTTTAACGTAATAGTTCATATCTTACCTGCATTACATCCACATGGATATATTCCACAAGAGACCTGGCTCCCACATCCTCGGCAATGATGCTATGTTTGAGTTTAAGCCAACTTTGCGATAGAGGACGCTTCACAAAACTATTGAGAAGCCAGCCACTCCATGTGTTCATTGGATCGTATTCATATTCACTGCGAAGACGGATCTGTTTACGTTGCTCCATTTCAGCTATTACTGTATCAAGGCACGCAGGTATTTGTTCTCCTCGCATGAACTGTAATTGCAGTTCTCTTAAACTAAAGTTTGCTTTTCCGAAATAATCGCAGTGCTTTTTTATAAGATCCGTCCAGAATGTCATCTTTGTGTCGTAGTTTCCCGGACTTAAGTGACGCGGATGAAAAGCCGCAAGAAGCTCCTTCATTTTGACGTTATCCTTCCAAACTGGCGGGAAATCAAATTCAGTAAATTGTTTGGTTTTATCCATTATTTTGGTTTTTGATCCCATGGTTTTTCAGTCTTTCCAATGCGTAATATTAATGCAAGCGTGCGGGTTGCTTCCGTTTTGTAATATTAGCACAAATAATCATCTAAAAACAATTGTTAAAACATCTTCAATTAATATATTTTAATGTTATGATTCCAATTACAAATATATTTTGTTTTTGTTTATTTATTTGGTTTTTTTTACTTGCTCGAAAAAGTCAGCGACAGTTTTGAAACGGGTGGCAGCCTTGGTTACCAGAAAAAGCTCCATTTATATTTTTAGAACAAATTGTAAAATGGAGTTAAATTTGAACGTTTTTCATTTTAGAAGATCAGTTTAAAAAATACATTATTATTTAAAAAACATGATTAAGAAATTATGCAACTTCGCTCCCCGAGGGCTGACGGCTTTATTTTATATAATTTCGAATGAAAAAATTTCATTGAATTATTAATTATTGGCTCAGTTATTGCAAATATAACTAATAATAAATTCACATTTAAATTGCGCGCCGGCGCCATTTTCGGCTCCTTATCGATGTTATACTGCAATCGATGGTATTTTAAATGACAATCGAAAAACGCCAGATCTGACGGGAAAAAAGCTGACTTGGCAACACTTCACAGCTGTTCTGATTTATTGTAAAGAAGAAGAGACGTGCAAGGCCACTAGATTTAGCTAGTTTTTCTTAATTGTTTTAAAGTTTCAATTGCAAAGTGCGTAGTTAAGTTACAAGAGTCGTAAAATAATTTGATTTAGATGTGGTTACGCTGTTAAGCCTTTGCAGTTCTAAATATTTCCGCGGCAAAATAGTTTGTAAACAAAACAAAAGAAGCCCGTGTGTTTATTTGTGTGTCTCGCAGCGAAAACAGAAACAACCATCTTTATTACACGTCGCCGATGTGAAACGAGGAGGCTGCGCTATCGCCATTGACTTGCATTCGTCCCAGTTTCATTTCCATTCCAAGCAAACAATTAATTGGTGCGACTCTTAGGATATACAAATACCGCCCTATTGCCGGTATTTTATTGTGGGTGCATCGAGAATTGCTGTATCATGTGTGATGATATTGTATTTTGCACCAAGTTGGGCAGAGGTAAGTTCCAATGCACGCTTGAAATCAAAGATGTAATACGCAAATTATATAGATAATCTTTACAGAACTATGTGAGCGTTTGTTGGGAAGCGTATCTAAGCTTCGACCTGTCGTCTTGTGTATTTTGTTCGTGTTGTATTTTCCTCTTTTTTATTGTTACACATCATAAAGCTTTCAAGCTTTGTTTGACGTTTCTGATTCCAGCGCCACTTTTATTTTTTGCCATTTCTTTTGTTTCGCACATTCACTCTCTACACATACTAACTCAAAGTGTTTTTTTGGAGCAACAGTCCAAAATTTCTTTTACTGATATGAATGTTTGTTTGTGTGTTTGTAGAGACAGCACATGCGTGCAGGGAGCGCAAAATACACATATACATATGTACATATCTAGCAACTGCACGAAATAGAAAAAACAGGTACATAAGTAAGATCGCTACAGTCGAGTATGCTCGACCGCTGAAGACCCAGTAGGCAGTTGCTGGAATCAATCGAAAGATTTAATCGTAGCAAATATTAAAATTAAAATAAAATACCCAAAAATTACGAGATGTCCTGTATCCAGACTCAACACGTATATGCAACCATATTCTTTTATTTTTTTTTCAAAATGTTCCTTTTGTTCTAGACAATATTTATTTTATTTAAAGTTTTTTTATTTACTCTCTGTGAACTTCTCATACATATAAGTTTACACACACAATAAGTCGACCCTTGATTTCAAGAAAGAATTATATCTTGGATGGAAAATTAATAGAATAGATTTTAAGTACAGAAATACTGAAAACTCTAGCTTTAAAATTACTCCTATAGATCTGAGGGGCGGACAGACAGAGATGCTGATCAAAAATACATATACTTTAGATGCCTGCCTCTACCTGTTATATACATTGCCACAAACTTATTGGCCCTTTGCAACCTTTAGATAGTGGGTCTAACCAACATTGTAGTTAATGTATTTACCAACTAAAACGATCTTTGCTTTAACTTAGACAATCGCGTAGTTATTTCAAGCTCATGTCAAGGGTATTGTTAGGTTTCGACCGTAGTAAAGTTCAGTTTTTGGCCATAGCTTTTGCTTTGTTTGAAATGTGCTTTCGTAATGCTTAAGTTCGGCTTTGCTTGACGCGATGTCTCCTCATTAATATACTTATCTATGTATGTATATAAAAGCTAATACACTCTTACATACATTAGAGTAGATAGGTTTTTTTGTGCAAGCGCGACGGTTGTGACGTCGACGGCAGCTCGGCTATTGCTGTTGTAGTCAGTGTTGCCAGAATTAAAAGGGCTAAAAGAGCTAGTTTCATCAAATATATGAGCTAAAAAAAGCTGAAAAGTTATACAATATAAAAAATATTCTTATTTTATAATAAAAATGTAGTTTACAAAATAATTTTAGTTGAAGGAACACATTATTTTTAAATTTCAAAACTATAAAACGTAATTTTCATACTCAATTTAAAATAGCATTCAAATTGTCTTAAATGTACTCTGACCTTTGAACTTGGTTGAAAACTCTTTCAACCTCTGCATTTGACAAAGGCAGACTTATTATTTTAACTACCAACTACGAGAATAGGATCATATTCTTACACCTTTATACTCCCAAAATTCTGCAGTCAGTATTATTATAAATGACAACGCATTTTGATATAAAACTATCTAAACTATCTACGTCATTAAAATATTTTAGTACTTCACTTATACTATTTTGGATTGTCATTAATATATTTTCTACACTGAATTTATCTTGAAATGTGAAAAAGAATTTTCCTAGCTTTTGCAATAACAAAATTGCCAAGTCTAGCTATAAAATAGCTAACACGGAATCATTAGTTATAGCTGCTGCTACTCGTATTAGCTTCGGCGTTGCCGCATCGGTTCAAACGAACTCAAACTGACAATGAAATTTCATTCAAACACGTTTCACACTCTAGAGCGATCGGTCAAACGGATTGCGCTTCAAGTTCGACGAAGCGAAGTTTCGTTTCAAAACAACAGCGAAATAGTCGTAAAGCTGATCGTTTTAAGATCATTTACCGTGCAAGTGGCAATGTAAATAAATACATATTATACTCTCGTTGTACGAATATTAGCATATGTAAGCGGTAAACACAACACTTGCTACGAGAATAACTGATATGGTCAGTGGGAAAAACAAAACTCGTTAACTTATTAATTACACAGACGACAGACAGATTTAAAATGAAAGTGCCCGCGCGCGACTCGAAATATTCGTTCAACTTGAAAATATTCAAATTGCATAACGACAAGAAATCATCAACATCAGCATCAACACACGCCTCGTTGGCTTCCACCGCCAATCCACCGTCTTCTCCAATGATCTCCACTAAAAGAAATTCATGGCGCACTTCGTGGCGTGCTGCCATTGGAGTTGGCCAAAAAAGTAAATCCGCCAATACCTCTTCAAGCAACAACAACAATAATAATAGTAATGATGATAATAATAGTGACAATTTAAAAGTATCTTCTGTAAACGAGAATTCGTCAAGTGAATCATGCAATCAACTCAATCTAAATACTGATCGCATTCCTAATATTGATGATTTGATGTGTAAGTAGTGCGACATCCAAAGTCGAAAAAACAAAACAAAAATTAATTATAATCAGTATTCTCTCAGATGCAAAGCAAAGCTCAAATTGATAAGAATCTTTTGGCAGTCTGTCCAAATAAGTATATACTTTATTTTGCTATCGGTTATCAATAAGTTAATTCAAGTAATAGCAATATGCGGAAATAATTCAACTTGAAGAACTAATAACAAACATTTTACTTGTATTTAGCTAATACATATCGGGATTATAACAGGGTGGCAACCTGCAGAGAAAAGAGAAATTAAAGCACTTCTGAAATTTAGACATTAACTTTACTCTCTCCCTCTCTCAATCGCATATCAGACAAAAGTCAATCTCTCTTTGAGTTCTCTCCATAGACAGCCGATAGAGAACGGTGAGATTAGAAGGTGAGCTTGTATTGGTGTCTTAACAAGCGCATTTCTGCAATTTTATGTTATTCCGCTCTCTTAGACATGAATTACGAGGTATTTAAGTTAACTATGTTTACTGTGTTGAAGTTAACCCAATATAATTGAAATACATATGTATTTTAGGACTCATTGATATATATACATATTTTCCGATTAGATAACATCATTGGATAGTTTGTGACTTGACGCTGCTTAGTGTAACCAATTCAGAGGCCAGCGGTCAAGTTGAAACTTTTAACTGGCGATAACTAGCGAGTACAAGGGGTTTGATAAGCATACATCGATATCGCTCGCTCTCTTAGCTCTCTCTCTCTCTCTCTCTCTCTCTCTCTTACGGTATCACACACGTTTTACTCCGATTTCCTCGTTTTGCTAAGGCTCATCTAATCGTGATAGCGTTAAGGCCAACACAGTTGTCCGTCGGAGCTACTAACGTGTTGTGCTTGCCTGTTCGAATTAATCATAATGTTTCCGAGTTTTATTTGCAATCTCTGTTCCCTATAGTCATTTACAACCGTAAAAAGTGTATAGTCGATAAAGTTATTAAAATTACGTTTTAACTATGACAGAATTGCTGGATTTTACGGCGATCTTTGATCTCATCATCAAAAGCGGTACGATCACCAAAAGTCCACAAGTCCAATGGAAATAAATCCAAAAATTTTCAGTTACAAAACTTTAAATTTATTATTTGTGTAAAATTAAAGAATTAATATAATTAATATAAACAAAGCAAATGATGATCTAAGAGCGATCAATAAAAAAAACATTTTATTCTCTCTATTCTTTTACGCCCTGAATATTTAGAATGTGATGATATAGAGATATCATTATTATAATTTTTTTATTTATCTTTCAGTGCATCTTGTGAATAAGTTTTGATTATCTTTTAATTTGAATACTTGTGCATTTCTGATAATGTCAACCTTTGATTTAAATAACAATATATTTTGACACTAAAATATTTACTTTTTTCGGAATGCAATCAGTAAAACATTTGATACAAAAATTGTAAAGTCAGAATGTAAAATAGAATGCGCCCTTGTTATCGCGCCCCAATATGTGTACCCGTTAAATGTAATTTTGTTGTCCAATTAAAGACATCCTATTGGAATAAGTATTTAATATGTTGTAGGTACATAAATCAGGATTTGTACTGTGTTGATATACAGAATTATTCCAACTATTTGATCTAATGATACATGCTTCTATTTATTACAGCGATGCCATGGTTTGGTATGGACATCGGGGGAACACTGACAAAATTGGTGTACTTCGAGCCAAAGGATATAACGCCCGATGAGCAGGATCGCGAGGCGGGAATCTTACGTAACATCCGAAGATATTTAACCAAAAATTCAGCCTATGGCAAAACCGGACATCGTGACACGCACTTGCAGGTGAGAGAATTTAAACAGATTAATCAATCAATTTAAGATTAATCAATGCAACAAACTGTAGTAATTTGTAAATTTAATAATTTGTTTTGTAATGCATTACCTGATTACTTTTAATCAATGGCGATCACGTATCATTTGCGTGTCTCCTCACACGTTATCTGTATAAGTTATGACACGCTCTGAGAGAGTTCACAGATCACAGGTGAACTTTTTTTTTGTGGTCTGATTTTGTGATGCCCACCCAATAGAATTTTGCATGCATTAATAAATTTCAATGTCATATACGTCATCGACCCAAGGGTTACTTTGCAGTTGCATGCCCATATAAATGCATCATTTTAAAAGGTTTTGTAGATTTAACAGATCTTTAAAAATGAGAATTAGGATCCACTTTCAGTTTGCAAGGGTTTGAAGTATAGAAATCGTGTTGCGCTTGTTAAATTCCAGATAACAAGCCTATATTTTCTGATTATTGATTTATTCAAAATAACAAAAATTTCATTGGCTTATCACGAGAAGATAATATGTCAATAAACATTTTACGACCTTATCGATATAGTATATGCCTAACTATATATTTTATTTGAGTCATCCTTTATAAAACTTTATTATTTGGATGAGTTGGATTTTTTTAATCAAAAGTAATTCAAATGGTAGCTGGATCTTTAAACAAGTTCGATGAACTTCAAATTGTTGAAAATTTGTTTAATTCATGCTGTTGATAATACTATGGATACTATGTACATATATACATATATATAATCCCAGCTAGATCTAAAAAAGCTAGATCGTCAACACTGTCAGGAACTTAAATCATATGCACGTCGATGTCGTCGACGAGTTTTTTACATAGAGCATTCATTGACTTTTGACTTCCTGATGTGCGTATATTTTGTTGTTGTTGCTGTTGTTGTTTTTGTGTTTAAATGGTTATTGGCATACATATATATATATATTTCGACGCGTCGCTAATTACGCGCAGTTCGTGGTCAAGAATTTCTTTCTAAACTTTGACTAAGTAGACAACTTAATGCTCGCGTGCGCTTATATAATAAAGGAATGTAATGAGATTTGGCAAATGCATTTATTTAAACATTTTGTTTGCTAAACAATTGATGGAGCTGAAAATCTCGTTAATGCTGACTTTTCGAAATTATAATTTTCCATCGATTAACATTTATTCAATTCCGAATGTATCTGAACTGGCAATCAGTTCTTTATTCATTTGAAGACAAAGGGAGATTTTCCTTACCCATTGGTAATTACCAATTATAATTGTTTAATTTTGTGTTGCTTGTTTAACCTGCCTTAAAAAACCTATAAACCTCTAACCCGGAGCAGAAATAAAAGATTCGATTCGGTATATTATATATTTTAATATCGCATCCTTATTGTTAGAGTTTAAATAATAAATCATAAAGTAATTAATTATAATTAATCATAATTGAATTATAATCCTTAGATGTTATTCTTTAAAAATTAAACATATTTTTTCTTAAATCAATTTTATTTCTATTGAGATTTGCAGCCTTAATTAAAACTATGAATTCGTTTATTTCAGATGGACAATGTTGAGATTAGAAAGCGAAGAGGATCTCTGCATTTCATACGCTTCCAGACCACAGACATGGGCAACTTTTTGTCACTGGCCAAGCAGAAGGGAATGGCCGAGCTGGTGACCACCGTCTGTGCCACGGGCGGTGGTGCGTTTAAGTTTGAAAAGGATTTTCGTGATCAAGTGAATATGAAACTGGCCAAGTTCGATGAACTGGACACTTTAATCAAAGGAATACTCTTTGCCGATATGCACAATTCCACTGAGTGCTATTACTATGAGAATGCCCGAGAAATTGTGTAAGTCAATCAATTGGAATTGCATTTGATCCTAATCCTAATCTAACAATTAAAATATAATTGGCAGTAAGAGCGAGAAACGCGCCTTCAACTTTTCACAGCCGTTTCCCTTTATATTGGTGAATGTTGGCTCAGGAGTTTCCATTTTGGCTGTCTATGGACCAGACAATTACAAACGCATTTCGGGCACCAGGTAAACGATCAACACATTTTGGGAATGACTTCATCTAACTGACAAATTAATTTCATATAGCTTGGGAGGCGGAACATTCCTGGGACTGTGTTGTCTGCTTACCGGCTGCACAACTTTCGAGGAGGCAATACAGTTAGCCACAAAGGGTGACAACCGGAAAGTGGACAAACTGGTCAAGGATATCTATGGGGGTGACTACAATCGCTTTAGTCTACCCGGTGATTTAGTGGCGTCCAGGTAACTATTACTATTTATATTATTAAATGTATCATGCACTAAAACGTCTTTACATATTGCAGCTTCGGTCAGATGCACATCAATGAAAAGCGCTGTTCGGTATCCAGAGAGGATCTGGCAAATGCCACACTTGTCACCATTACCAATAATATTGGCTCAATAGCACGAATGTGCGCATTGAATGAGAAGATCGATAGGGTAAGACGACATGCATTAAATTCAATATTATTTGTAATTATAATTGAATATCTTTCTCATTTAGGTCGTTTTTGTGGGCAACTTTCTGCGTGTGAATCCCATTTCGATGAAACTGCTTGCCTACGCTATGGAATTCTGGTCGAATGGCACCATGAAGGGTCTGTTCCTGGAGCATGAAGGTTACTTTGGCGCCTTGGGTTGCCTGCTGCAGTTTAATGGGGAGCTGGCCGCAGCATTGAGCGAGAGCCTCGATCATCCACTACCACCAAACACATGCACAACGCAAACACAGCCCGGTGCGGATCCGTCCACAGCACCCTCAGCTCCCTCACCCGCAACGGAAAAGCCAAATGATAACACAAATCCCACAAGCAGATAGTCGTTTTCGCAGAGTGAAATCAACTTGTGGAATGACGACAGATGCATTAGTTGCATTTTCTCGATACATAATAAATTAACTTGAAATGTTTGCTTAAGAATAATACATACACTTGTAGAGGATGCACAAATTGTAAATGTATGAAATTAATAACATAAAAGGGATAAAGTGCCTGTTAAAACGCAACAAAATTAGGACTTCAGTTAATGCTAAAGATAACTGTTATGCTCCTTATACATATATACTATACTTTTCAACCTAACTAGATGCCAAATGTCAGCACATTTCAATTGTTATTATCGGATTCTGGTAGTTAATTAAATTTGTTTTCTGAAACTATTAAGTTAAGTACATGTATAAAAGTATTAATAATACTTGAACGCATCAAAAGGACGTGCAGTTGTCCAATTATCACTTCTCTTCTCTCAAAGAATTTAACTTTACATGCATCGCAATCCATATGAAGTTTATATATGTGTCCAGAGAAGCTTTTGTTCTATGAAAATTAAATATTGCACTTAATAACTAATAACAGAATGCAATACATACATATACTTAATACGCATACATATAAGTTTTTACCTTACACATTCATTATGTGGAACATTTGTTTTCATTGGAACTTTAAAGGCTTCTTTGTTTAGCATAAGTTTGTGGTCTATTAAAATAAGATTTTACCTTGTCGACAATTTCTACTATAAGGAGCTCCATGCAATTTGTTTATCGAAAACAATTCGATTGAATTCAAATAAATACTATATACCAAGAGGATATCTGATCAAATATCTAATTTTGTGTTCCATTTGCATACATTATTATTGGATGATTAGCAAATATAATAATAGACCGCAGCTTGGCAAACAAATCACAGATTTTAATATGCACAGAAACAAATTTATCATTACAATTTTGTTGATCAATATTTATAATCATGAAAATTGCTGTAATCTCTTTCAACGCCGTAATTTGTCTTAAAATCAAACACCCTCAAGTTGTGATCGGTTGCAACGAACATATATTGACTATCACAGGCGAGGCTATATACAGGAGAACTTCTTTGCTGACTCGTCCGCGCCGGAAAGTATAATTGTATGTATTTGCCGGGTACGCGAATATCATATAGGTTAACGCGTCCGTGATACTTTGCACCACACAGGACTGCATAGAGACCGTCGTACTCGAGGCAGTAGAACGACGAGTCGAAAGGATCCTCCCAAATGGAGACATCGCGATCAGTGCGTCGGTCGAAGATGCGGAATGTGGTATCAAAGTTGGCGGTGAGCAGAACATTATCATCCTTCATCTTGAGGTCGTAGATGGATATCGTGTTTGAATTCAGAACTTGCTCCTCGCCACTGTAAAATATAAATGTACATAGATAATACTGTGCTCCATTTCAAGCCAAAGTATCAACTTTACCTGTCCACATGAATCGCGCGCAACGCTCTTCGTGTGGTATCTGTGTATAAGCCTCCATATAGCCATTGACCATCGGCACTGAGCTTCATCGACTTGAAAGAATGTTGCAGCCGCATGAATAAATCAAAGTGCGAAAGTCCAAACTCCTGTGAACGTTTCCACAGCTTGCAGCATGTGTCTGTGCTGCTAGCATAGACATTGTCCATGAAGTCTACGCAGAAGAGATATTCCTTGGGATGGTGCATTGTCTGCTCGGTGATGCCATCCGAGTCGCTCACAAAGCACGATCCATTCACTCGTCCCGCAAAGATTGTGTCTTGTTTCTTTACAAAATCAGATATGTCTGATATGGTGGGTGTGCTTATTTCCTCTTCGTAGCGACGCTGCAGAGCCTCGGGACCAGTTCGTCTATATTTACGCAAATAGTTAACGTGCGTTATGTACAGATAGTCCGAGTCCAGACACAGCCTGGAGGCGAACATCTGTGAATGGTGGAAGTAATGTCGCTCCAAGTATACACCCTTCAGCCAATTTCTCCCAACTTGTAATCGCTCAAAGTATGTCAACGATGATTGATTCCTAGAATCAGGCGCTGAATTAAGATTCCATAAACACTATTAAGCATAGAATTTTACCTTTCCTCGACACACGGTTTATTCCTGTGGCCACATAAAAGCAAATCCTGTGTCATGTCATAGAAGACGTTTTGCTCAATCACAGCGCCTAGATAATTACTTGCCTGACACAAAATGACGAGCTCGCGTTCGGAACAATATTTAAAAATCTGCAATAGGCAGTCAATATTTAGGTCTGTGAGCTTCATAACGAATCTCCGTGTGTTAAGTTCGTTGTCATCAATTGTAATTTGCTTAGACCAAGTAATATCGAGTTGTTCGTGCCGTGTTATTTATTTAATAAAACAAATTCTGATGAATCTCGCGGCATTTTTGCCCAAAAACAAACGTTGACAACAAAAATGTGGTCTTCTTCTTGGAATCTCGATTCCCCATAAGAGCGATAACAAAGCTAACATTTTAATCGAAAAGCGAATTGTTGTATTCGATGTTTACAAACGATAGCACGATAGTTCGATTATCGCATTACATTGAGAAGAAGAAGAGAATAAATTTCAAATTTAAAAGCTTGCAACCGTCGATAAATCAAGACCAAGTTGTTTTTTATTTTTCTTTCCGTCGAGCTTTAGCATTTAATGTCAGAATGTTACTTATCAACCTATTTACACCGCTCATCAATTAAATTAAATGCCAGAATGTGAAATCACAAAGAGAAATACTATGCATTTAGAGCTATTTAGCACACTCTTTCTCTAATTAATCACAGAACTTTGGGAAAATATTTGCGCTAAATACCGAAAATAAAGCACTATGAGCTATCTGAAAAATTCCCACAGACATCGATTCAACACTTGCACACGGCTATTTATATGTATTGAAATATTTACTTTCAATTGCATTGTCATTTTTATTCAAAGAAGTCAATACATGGTGTACGCACATACAAATATATGTACATATGTATTTGTACGATAAGATAATCAAGGCCACGTAAACTTATTTCTAAAACAGACTCGTGGTATAATGTTTATTACTAAGGACCAATTTTAATTTTCAAAAGAAAAACAAATTGCTAATTTAAAATAATTTGTTGATTTTGAACCCTAATTTCTATTATTTTAATACATATTACAATTAAGATAAAAGTTTCTAGTTTCTATAATAAAAATAAATTTAAGAGCAGAAATTATAAAAAGTTTAAAAATACATATTTAAACTTTTCCTGGACACCCCATTTAAAAAGTTATAACATCGATTATTGTTAAAATCAAGAGGTGCAGTGGAAAATAATAATTTGACAACAATATGTTCATATACTTATGTTTACAATTTCTGGAATTAACTGGAATATTCATTGATAAATGGCAAAACTCTTTAGTTCAATTATCGCTCTTCGACAATAGTTAAATTATCACTTCAAAAGCAAAGCTATCATGATTTTTGAATTATGGCCATGTCGTAGCTCATTGGAAATTAACAAGCAAGTATCAAAATGTTCTAGAAGTATTCATGCACACACACACGCAATGGAAAATGTTCCTGTTTTTGTATCAAGTTTGAAGAGAGTCGGAGCGAGGAAGTCAAAATTGAGTGGCGCCAACGTTGTTCTCGGCAGGTTTTACGTTTTTACGAAATTCTCTCAGCAATTTCATAATATGATGACTAAAGTTCACAGTCAGGCTACGTAGAATTTGTCACGTCGACTTCTCGACTCGTTGTCGGTTATTGCGTCGTATTCAAAAAAAATAGTTATTTAATAGCTACATACATATGTAGATAGAACTGAGTTTGGGGTGGAAATTTTATGCATGAAAACAAAAAAATAATGTAATTGAAACCAAAGTTTGTTATGTCTATAATGCGAACCTTTTGTTCTTTTGTTAATAAACTTTGTATGAATGCATTTCGTATTATTACTTAATGGCATTAACGTATTATATATACATACAGTTAGTCAAGAAAATATTTTGATAAATTATACTGTTAAACTGATTTAAGATATTAAGGTGCAATTCGAGTTTGAATACACAATTTCAAATCAAAATTTGAAATTTTTCAGATTTCTTAATTAAACTGGTATTAGAGTTGATTATCTACTGCATTTTGGTACAATAACAATTATTATTCTCTTCATTGGATTGAATTCCATAAAAAAGCACAAAAGTTCTTTTGGGTTTCCGGAGAATTTTAAAATTTGGAGTTGTAACACTATTGTTTTAATGTTAACAAAATCTCTCTTTTCATAAATCTAATTTTCTAAAATGTGTTCGAAGTTCAAGGTCTTCAAAAGTTGTTCTTAAAATCCCAATTTTGTACTTTAAACACTGTTACAACTGAAATCCGGAATTGTTTAAGGGACAGATAGAGAATAGGTCAAAAAGTACAGTGCTCGACTAAAAAGTACCCTAGACATGACCATAAACTAAATACTTAATAATTATTTTAGCAGCTTGAATATTTCTCAAGATCAATGAAATTTTAAATATATCTAGTTTCTCAAATTAATTACTTTTTATAACTTTGTATATAGACAATGGTGATACCCAACTTTTCAAGAAATTTGGTCGGAACAGGGTATTCACAATTTCTGCTATTTGACATTGAATATGCGATCTCATTCCGGCAATAACTGATAAGCCTTATCAAAAGATTAAATTTTCCCTCGTGTAAGGCGTTCAACAAATTTGTTCCAAGTACATACATATAAAAATTATGACTTTTATAACAATAGGGACGTGCAGGTGCAGTGAATATAAATGACATCACCATAATGTGACCCTAAACGTCTGTTAAAAGTAAGATAAAAAGTATGATCAGGTAATATTTCCATCTAGAAAATTTGTAAAATAACAAACACATATAGTTAATTTTTTTTAAAGTGAGATCAAAGTTTAATGTTTTATTCGTTTCATAATTTTCACTTTTTATGCCATTTTTTTTCATATGCAAAACTTCAAAAAAAATATTAAATAATAAATAACAATTTGCATTCGTTGCTATTTTAAGCATTGAAAATAATGCTTACTATATCGATTGATAAAATCAACAATTTACAGCAAAGTATTAATTCATGTATTGTACATAAGTTTCTTTAGGAAGAATCAGTTGCAATTACGAGTTACGAGGATTCGGATTCTCATCTCTCTCTCTCTCTCTCTCTCTTTCTTTCTCTCAATTGTACAAGTTGAGAATTCTACAAGAAGAACGATCAAAAATCGTCTCTTTTGGAAGGCAGTGAGCTTTTGTTTTTATTTTATTATTTTTAGTTTGTGTTTGTATACTTGTAAGTGAGCGAGGCTTCAAAGTCTTTTATTATGCGAGTGTTGGTGTTGGGTTTGGTCGCCTCTCCTGGTGGGATGAGAGGATGAGGACGTGGAGAGCGCGGCTGCCATAGCCTCGGCTATCGTCGTACAAGACAATCAATCAGTCGAGCATCGAATCTTGATGCGATTTAACGCATCAAGTTCACGCGCCAGCGTATACGAGAAAGCGAGCTTTAATCTGGCTTTTTATCCGGCTCAGTGCTAAGCGTCGGTCAGCCCATATCCTCGTCAGCGTCCGCGTCTGCTTCAGTCTCCGTGGATAGAGAACTGGAACTGCTGGAGCTCTGGGCCATTTGCAAGGTGGTGTGTGTGTAGTCGAGCGGCTCCACGCCAATATCCTCGTATTCGTGCTCATGCTTATCCCCGCTCAAGCCACACAGATCATTCTCGTCTCCCTCCTCCATGCACTCGAGCTCGTCCTGATCATTCTCAGTGTCCCAGTCGTCGGCAATTTGCACATCGACCGGCAGGTACAAATGGAACGGTCGCTGCTCCCTCAGCCAGGGCGTTAGGAATATATGCGAAGCCGTCATGCGTTCCGTGTAGTTCTTGCGGAGCAACGAGAGCATCAGCCAGCGCACCGACTTGGACAATGACATGGGTATTTGGACATTGCCATGTCGGATTACTGTGATCAGGTTGCAGTTGGCCTTCTCATAGAACGGATACTGTCCCACGAGCATCGTGTACAGTATGACGCCCAATGACCACATGTCCGCTGGCTTCCCCTGATACGTCGGCTGCGGGCAGAGTAACTCTGGTGCGGTGTACAGTGGGCAGCCGATCTTGTCGCTCAGTGTATCATCATCGCCATCGAGTATCATGGAGCCCTCCAATGATTCATATTGCAGTTTAGTTCTGTAATCAAATGAAAAATAACAATGAAATTAACGTTAGTCGCATTTAAATTGATATTGTATGCAATCGTAAGTGTTGCATAAGCTTCAAATTTGATGGTGTTGCCATTTACTGACTGGCGCATTACAACAGACATAAATCGATTGGCATTGCGTTGGTGGTGACAGCGCGCAGCGTTGCCAGCTCTAATGAGCCTTGTCTTGTCGTGAGCGTATGCAATTGATACAACAACAAACACAACTCATACCCATCTCATCTCTGACAAAGCTGGCGACCCCAAACACCCAAGAGCGGTGACACCATGTTGACATTGGCCTACATTTCCATGCAAAAAAGCTCAAAAAAAATAATGAGAGTCAGAGAGAGAGAGAGAAAAATTACACTCAGCTTTAAGTGACGTTGCGTTGCAACAACTCCACCTACGGTTTCAAATCTTCTCGTGGAGAGACAATAAAAACAACTGGCAAACATCAAAAGAAACAAAAAAAAATAAGAGAAGATAATAATGTGAGCGCCAAACCCAACAAAAAATTTTTGATTGTGCCATGAAACAAACAAATAAAGATACATAAATATATGGATGTATTTGTATGTACACTGTAAATATATGTATGAAGTTAAAAGCCTCGAGCTGACCCTGAGCAAAAACGAGCAACGAAAAAAACTGAGCGCACCTCTTGCCATCAAACAAAATTACAATACACCACCACCAACCAGGCAAGTTAGTGAGAGAGAGAAAGAGAGCAACGTGTAGCGTCTCTCAGCGATCGCTGTTACAACAGGCGACCTTGTTGGCGTTTGGAAGAGGGAAGAGGAGAGCGCATTGCGCAGTCTATTCATTTGAAGAGCGCATGTGATTGGTGATCTCTCTCTCACACTTACTTCTCATTCCCTCTCTGTACAAATAACGTGTCTGTTGTTGCTATTTGAAATTAACAAAATGTATTTTCCAAAAGATACTCACACAGAGGAGGGAGAGTGCAAGGTAACTAATACGTGCTGCTAATTTAAATGCTATTTAAATATGTATGGATGTATGTATGTATATGCGTACCAAATATAATAACACATGAAAATACACAGAAGATCAGAGTCAGGGCCAAAGCACAATTTGACCTTACTGTCGAATGTCTGATGTATGTATGTATATAGTATAGATATATATACATATGTATGTGTGTTTGGTTTTTTTTAAATGTATCTGAAAATATATTGGAAGGCACACACCTGCTAGATATCGATGAATTTTAATACCTTCTAATCATCATATTTTGATTAATTACAATGACTTACTTTACTAGCACATGATCATATGATCATTATAAATTATTGAATGAAGGAACATATCTTTATATTTTAAATATGTATGCTTAAATACGTCAACAAATATAAATATACTTATATTTTTAGGAACAGAGAACAGAATAACGTACATTCAACCCAATATAATTGTTTTCAGTTCGTTTAATTACTGACGAAATAAATTCAACATTTACAATATACTGATATATGTACATTGTACACATGTATATAATGAACTAAATAACAATAATATTATTATGTAAAATATCATCAATATTTAGTTGATTGCTCAACTGTTCTATTATAGACTCTCTTCAGACTTATATACAGCGTATGTACATATAAGAAAAAATAAATACATAAAAATAAATGGCAATACGAAAAGCGGAAAACGTCAATGCAATAAATTTGCTAATTGCATTGGCAATGGAAACGTAAAGCAACACAAATACAAAAAAGTTCAAAAACATTCAACAAGTATTGCTTCATTGGTAAGAACTATACATACATACATACATTCAAGCAAATGAACATACATGCATACATATGTACATATACTAAGAGAAAACGATTTGCAAGTGTTTCTCTCGCAATCAACAGGTACGACAAAGATAGCGAGGAGGGAGAAAAAGAAGAAAAGGAAAGCTGTTCGTTTTGCCACGAATTAAGATTCAGAATATATGTATGTACATTCATATACGAGGAACGAATAAACACTTATATATTCACAAAAATGAATTATTTTGCAAGCGACACACAGCTGAAAATTGAAGGTGAGCCTAACATTTCAACGTGCACTGTACCCATACCGTCATACACGTATACACACTCACACATATGTATATACACATGTATAAATGTTTAAACCGCAAACAGTGAAACGGGTAAATGAGTACAAAGTTGGAATCTCGCTGCCGAGCACTTTGTACGCTCCAGATATATGAATGTTTGTATGTATGTATATGTGTCTGTTTATTTACGTACGCTGTACGCATTTTGTCGTTGTTGTTGTATTATCAGTGTTTCGTGTGTACAGTATTGACCGAAATATTGAGTACGCAACGTTTTACACAAAAGAACGCAATATTCTATGAACACACACGTGATATTTCATCAGGTACAGTAATTTTCGAGCTGTACTGTATTCATATTGTCGCTGTTGTTGATCTATTGGTTATTTTATTGCAACACTTCTTAAATGTTCAATGTTACCCACAACTGGCCGACACCAACAACAACAACAACGTCGGCCAATAACAAGAGCAACAATTGTGGCACCAATAACAACAAACAGCACGAAACAAAAAAAAACAACAAACTGTTGCTCATAACGAGTTTTTATCGAATTGCAAAATAAAGATATGCAACCAGTACAGCGAGCAAATGTGTGCGAGGTGTGAGTGTGTGTGTGTGTCAGTGTGTGTGTGTGTGTGTGTGTGTGTTGGTGTTGCCGTTGCTGTTGTTGGTGGTGGTGGTTGTGGGAATCATGCGGGTGAGGGGAAGGGTCACTACCAATTGATTACGAAAGTCATCTGCACATACATATACATACATACATACATATATACATATGTATGCATGTTTTTATGTACAGCAAAATACATACATAAATATGCTAGAATAAATAGTAATCGAACTTGTGAACTTCATATGAAATTCTACAGTAGCGTCGCATGATTATTGCCATTTGTACATAGAAAGTTACAGTGAAGATCGTTTAAAATGGAAGATACATTTTCTGTTTTGTTAAGTACTTTATTATGTACGAAATTAGAGATTGTTGTGTCTAATAATTGCAAGGGTCAATATTTAACAAGTTTATACGGCAGCTTATAAACATTTAACACTATTTAACGCGAAAAGTAATACCGTCATACAATTAAGTACCAGGTATAAACACTCAAATAAAATGTAAGAAGTCAAACTGAATTTTGTTAAATCAGGTTTAACTGCCTTATAAACTTGGCCATCATTTCTCAATGATAATCGATAGTGAATGTAGTGGGGGGTGGAGTGAGTATACTAACCTCGCTTCGTCGATGAAATAGAAGCGCTTCAGCTTGAGATCCCGCAGGATGATCCCATTGCGATGGCACACTTGCACCGTCTGGCAGATCTGATGGAATATGGCTCGCGCCTCGGATTCGCATAGTCGCTTTTCATGTCGGATGTACGTATGCAGGTTCTCATAGACGCGCTGTTGTTTCAGCTGTTGCTGGACAGGCGCAATGATGATGTAGGTACGGTTCTTGGAGAGGGGCACAAGATCGTGGACACCACGGATCAGCGTATGCCCGTAGATTGTGCTGCGGCAGAGTTGCTCGTCCTGCTGCAGCTGGAAATACGCGCGTTGCACCTTATGCAAAGGCTCGTTGATGATCTTGCAGAGGAACTGCTCTCCGGTGTAGACATCGACGCATTGTAGATTCGATGACGTCAGATCGATGAGATGGCGATAGGAGGCGGGCGTTTTGGCCGCTGCTGCGGCTGAGATGTGACTAGGCTGGGCACTGATCAGATAACGGTTCTTGATCACCTTAACGGGCTGCTCGCCTCCCACTCCGCACCCGCTGATGCTGCTGCTGAAGCTCGACTGCTCGGCAAAACTCAAAGCTTGCAGTTCACAAACGCCTCCGGGTGTACGCCTGAGCTTTTCCCGTATGGTGCGCAGTATTTGTGCATTTGGGAACTCTTTTGTCGGCGTCGACAGCGCTGAGAGCGGACTGGAGGTAGGGGAAGGGGAAGTTGTTGCTGAAGCTGATGCAAAAACCGTCAATGCGGGCGTCAGTCGTTGCTCTCGCTCCCTCGCAGCAGCTGCACTCACATTCGATGCATTGTTGTTGTTGTTGCTTGCAGCGACGACGGTCGAGAGAGAGGTGGAGAGAGGAGTAGGCAACGAATAGTTGACTATTTTGTTACCATCCGCCACCGCATTGTTATTGCTACTGTTACTGTTATCCATTTTGTATTTATTAATTATTCTTGTTGTTTTAAATGTTATTTATACACTGCTTGCCAGTTTACAATTATCACAGTTTCTGCTTTTACTTGCTTACTAACTGATGTTTGACTTTAGCTCACGATTGGCATTTTCATTGTCTTTTTAATATGTATGTATGTAGGTAGGTTTATAAGCGATGCATGTGCGTGTGTTTGTAATTTTTTTTTATTTGTATTTGTATTCGTGTTTTTGTACGAGAGACGCCAGCCAGCAATTTATTTTGAATTTTTTATGCTGACTTTAATTTCACTTGGTTGACGCAATGCAGCAAATTTCTTGCGAAATATTTTTAATAAACGAATATTATTCCGCGTTAGTTGTTGCTCTTGTCGATTTTAAAACAAATCGAACGATATTAAATTCACTCACTCGCTCACACGAAACGAACGCGCCCGTCTGTCTGCTTTGCTCTCCGAAATGTTAATGGTTCCATTTTCAACGTTCGCTTCGTTTATGTATGCTTCGCAAGGTATCGAAAACCAGGTACACGCTCATGTGAGAGAGTCAAAATTGAAAGCAGCATACGTCAGAGAAATAAATTTTGTACATGCGTGCTATGCATGATGTATGTGTAGTATAAGTATCTACAATTGAATATCTGTACATAAATTGCGACAAATTAATGACAAAAATATAATTATTATTATTATATTTTATGCTGCACTGTTATTTGTACATTCTATACACATTCAGACAAATGTAGTAGATAAATACAATTCCTAGCCCATGAATTGAATTTTCTATGTGCATTTTATACACTGTGACGTCACACACTACTCTTACTATTCAGTCACAAAACAACATTTACATACTCGCACAAAGAGCGACCTCTTGATGAAGCGTCAATGAAACGATGGAAAATGAAACTGTACTGATTTCAACGTTTCAGGGCTTCGTTTGCAATACTTGCATTGGTATGTGTGAGAAAGCGAGGGCTTGTGCGACGTTATTTTCGAAAACAATTGCGTGGAACGTTGAAATACATATACTCGCCTTAACATACACGTTGCAAGTTCTCCGTTTACGTTTATAATTAAATGTGTACGGAAATTCTCGTTTGAGAATGAAACGTTTATTTTGAATGCCATATGCCAGCATCTTTTTGGTTTTTCAATGCTTGAAAAGCAACAACCCCTAGATATGGTATTTTACACTCACTGCATGAGTATGTGCGCATATGTATGTATGTATGTATCTGTATTCTAGCGCTAAATACCGAAAGATGCCAACGATCAACACACTTTTAATGTTTGTAGTGTGTATCTGCATACAACTCTGATTTCCGTGCCATGTTCCACTTTCTAATTCAAAAAATGTACTTTTGCATGATGTATTTTTGCAGCGAAATCTCGAAAACAAACCTATCGATATCGGATGTATACATAAATACCTTATTACGAAATGTCGATGTAAGCATTCAGTGAAGTACCAAGTGAAAAATATGTATGTACATCTGTTTTAAATGTACATACTACATACATACATCATGCGTAAATATTTAGTTGAGCATACTGTACATTCACACACACACACATGCGAGCATAAAGTATGTCTGAAATAATTATTCGATATGCGCAGCGCAGTTTATGATTTCGTTGAGCAGCTGCGACTCAGAAATAAAGATCATTGGCCTACGCAGGGAATTATGCCAGAGCACAGCAGAGATCAGAGACATGCACATGTACACACAATGTTCAAATGTGCGTGTGTGTGTATGTGTATGCAGGTAACGACAACAACAACTACAGGTAGATTTCAATTTCCATTTCCCGAACTCTGCGTCTGCATCATCCCCTAAATTGTGAGGGATGGCTGTACATTGTAGGATGTTGCAGCTGTTGCAAGGTGATTTCCAAGTACATTCGAAGAGCATATGCGTGTGTGTGTGTGTCTTGTATGCATCCATCTGTCGTTAAGATTACGAGGTGAGTTTAAAAAGTACTGTCGACTTGTCGTTTTATTTTAAAATTGTAAGAAACAGATAATAGAAATGTAATATATTCTTTTATTGAAATTGTTTTCCAAATTTTAATTATTTATGCTTAAGCAAATGAATATTTATAAACAATTAATGTACTTATTAATTTTTGATATTAACAACTACTCTTAAGTCAAACCTCGCATGCTTATTGTCTGTCTGCTTTGAATTCATCGCATTGGCATTGGTACTTCTTCTTCTTCCTCATAACGTTACGTTTTTGAGCAGCCGGCATCCTATCACCTTGTGCTTCTTCAATACACGAATATCGCAGAGCAAAACTTGTCAATGGCATTGGTACAGGCGCGTAGTCGTGGATTTTGTGTTTTTGGGGGCCATCACACACACATAAGAAACACAAACAGAAGCAGCAACAGAAACAGAAACAGAGCCGGAAGAGCTCTGTGAAAAAATAATTTAAAATGAAAATCTGATTTCATATTGATATGAATTTATTCTGACTAATTGCAACAGTCAACAATAACAAACTTAGTCATCGCATTGAAGCATACAGTGGCTCACAGCTTATTTGACCCACTATGTTTTGTCTTTATTGCTTATTTCAGATGTAATTAAAATTAATTAACAAATCTGCGTTTAAGTATTAATAATATCTACTTCCCATTAAAAGATGAATTCATTTAAGATGTATAATATGTAAGGCTAGTGGGTCAAATAAGCTGAGAGCCACTGCACATCCATTTACACAACATACACACAAGCATGCAACAAAATACGAAATACGAAAAGCAAGCACGCGTTCATTTAAAAGCTGCGAACGTTACTTTTTGAATTTAAATTTAAAATACAAATACGTTATGCTCAGTATCAACGGATATTTGCGCTTGTGAAATAAAAAGCGCCGTTTTGACGATCCGATCCATTCAAAAGTCATGCGTTGGGAACTCGTTTTGACTTTGAGCAAATTCTAGCAACAGATTTTGTTGTTGCCAAGCTCGTAAGCTCTCGTACGATTACGTTTTACTCTCAGTCGTCTCATACACACACACACACACACACAGATGTAGATGTATGTTCACGTGCTTGTGCGCTTCTCTGTAAATGTCCTCTACACATTGTATGCGTCATCACTTCTGCGTCATGAAATGAGAACTTGTTTATGTTGATGACGCTATCTCCCCGTCCCCCCATTACCCCACGACCAACACAACTCTCTTTCGGTGCCATGCAATTTAATTTCGATAGACAATCAAAGTCGCGACATTCCAAATGCACAAATTTGCCAGTCACATGTTACACTCTCGCACGAAATGCAAAAGTGTTAAACGCATGCAAAAAGTCACGATGGTTATGAGATAACAGATTACAGATAACAAAGCTCTGTGAAAGTCTAGAATCTATGCAAATGAAAGAGTACACCCTCTTCGCTTATTTATCTTGACTATTAATCTTATTTATCTTGATAAGCAAGAGTATTTCTGTTGTTTCTCTTTAGTCACTCTGAGGTGACACATTGACTTCAATACTGAAAAAATCCCCATTAAACTGAGGAAGTTGTGACCTGCAAAAGGGGAAAAGTTCCAGAAATACAACAAAGCACAAATTGTACTGTTTTAATAAATATTTATTATTGTATACATATATTTATATATCAAACAATTAAATAATCATATTTAATTACATAATTTAATTCATAATATAAGAGACGGTATAGTTTTTAGGTAGACACTTTGATAGTTTAGTTGTGGTAACAGGAATGAGAGGTACATTTTTAACAATTGTTGCAGGCAGGGTTATCCACAAAGATATACGTCATATAATATAGTAAATCTATAGTATCTATGTATATAGTACATCTATAAGTATACATATTGACTTTGTAATATTTATGGGCTGATTAAACAAACTCGTAAATACATCGATATTTATTTATTTAACATCAACAATTAATAATATACAATTATAAAAATTGATTTGAATTTAAAATAAATAAATATTGTATGAATTAATTAAACTAACTTAAACTTTATCATCAAAAAATATTGGATTGAAGTAAAAGTTAAAATAAATCTTGTATACATTTTAAAATACAAATTTAATTAGTAACAACTTTAAAATAAAATTTCGAAAATAAAAATAAGTTATTTAAAAGAATATATCTAAATACATACATACATACATATATTACTATAATTTGTGTGTTTCTGACATTGTCCTTAAACGAGCCATTTATTTGGATTTCAACATGGTTGTGATCTATTTATTTGTTCCGACATTAATAAACCTGGAATGTTGCCTCAAAGACCTTTGTGCTTTGCCCAAGTGCTGAGATACAATTCGTAATTCATTGAATGTGGTTTAATGTGGACTATCTGCATGGTCATCTGCATCGTCTTCCTCCTCGACAATTGGCTTCTTATCTTCGAGTTTGCTGCGACCCATGAAGCGTTCCAGCACCGTATGTTTTGTTGGATTGGTTGTAGACCTGGAACCCTTGAAGGATCCCCAGTTCAGTTTACCTGCTTCGGATGAGGTCATCAGTATGGAATATGATGAGCAGAACTCGCCTTCTTTGCTGTGCCGTATGCCATACAGGAAGTAGACAACCATGCCAATCGATACCCAAACAAAGAAACGCACCCAGGTCAAGGCGTCCAGGTGTACCATCAGCATAATGTTGGAGAAGATGCCCAACGCTGGCACATATGGCACCAGTGGCACCTTAAAGTTCAAGCCCCGTGTATTCTGGTTGTGCACGGCCATGATGGCGACACATGTGCTGGCCGCAAAGATGATGAAGCCGTAGACCAGGAGAGCCCACCAAGTCCCTGTATATAGCTCTGTCCAGGACACCTTTAGCTCCAGGCAGATGGCAAAGCTCAGGACAATGAAGAGTAGCACTGAAACGGACACCACAGATCCAGGAGCGAACCGACCGAGCAACGGCTCCAGCCAACGGAATTGTGGCTTGAGGCGACCAGCGAGAGCTCCCTCGATAAGATCACTGGTGGGGGATGCAGTGTCAATGCTTGACTGCGATTCGGCATCCTCGTCATTCTCATCATCGGGCGTGTCGGGGGCATAGACGGGATTGGGACTGCCGACGAGGGTTAGAGGTCGATAGCGTAGGATAATCACGCTGGCGGAGACAATGGTGTAGGCCAGCAGGGTGCCAATGGACATGAACTCCACCAACTTGGCCAGATCGAAGACCAGCGCCAAAATAGCGCTCAGCAGTCCGGATATAATAAGATTCAAGAGGGGAACTTGGGTGCTCTGATTGATGCGACCAAAGCAACTGAAGAGTAATCCATCGGATGCCATGGCGTACATGCAACGGGGCAGGGCGTAGAGGGATCCCAGCAGGGTTGTCGTCATGCCGCAGAGTGCTCCAATTGAAATGATGTACTTGGCCCACGGCAACTGGAGTTGCCCAAAGGCCTCCGGCAACGAGGCAGCCGGATTTATATCGCTTATCGGAATCATTAGGGTGAGGGCGGCGCTCACGAGAATATATCCGACGGTGACAACGCACAGGGACAGCACAGTGGCAATGGGTATGGACACCGAGGGATTCTTGGCCTCCTCGCCCGACGTCGCTATCGAATCGAAGCCAACGAAGGCATAAAAACAGGTTGCGGCCCCGGCAATCACTCCGCCAAAGCCATAAGGTAGAAATCCGCCCTCAGCCTCGGACCAATTATTGATGTCGGCATACCAGAATCCCACGCTGACGACCACAACCATGACGCCAATGTTGACCAGGGTGAGCACACTGTTGAACACTGCCGTCGCCTTCACCCCGATGCCCAATGCCGCCGCATAGACGATGCAGACGAGGAAGGCCAGCACATCCGGATATTGGGCCAGACCCGGCTCATGAATGCCTCCCATTAGGGACAGGGTTGTGTTGGCAATCCATCCACCTAGCATTGAATCCACGTAGCCACTCCAGGCACGGGCCACCGATGCGGCGCCCAACATATGTTCCAGCAGTATGTTCCAGCCAATAACGAAGGCCCAGAACTCACCGATCGATATATAGGTGTAGACATAGGCGGATCCAGCCTTGGGTACCCGGGTGCCAAACTCGGCATAGCACAGGGCCGCCAGCATCGAGACGAATCCAGCGAGGACAAAGGATAAAATGATGCCAGGTCCGGCCATTTCCTTGGCCACAGTTCCCGTCAGCACATAGATGCCAGCTCCCACCATATGTCCAATTCCTGATGGGAAACATAAATCGTATACAGCTTACAATAGTTCAATAGAGAGATGATATCAAACTTATACCCAAGAGAGCAATGTCAAAGGTGGTCAGGCATCGCTTGAGAGGCGTCTCCATCACGTCCGCGGGCACAGGCTTTGTGCGATTCATTTTCATGCATATTCCAGACATGATGTGTCCCAAGATGGCACGTCGTGAACTCGGCATAGTTAATATTCTTGTTTATTTCAAATCAAACGAATTCTTCTATTGCCACTCAAAATCCTATCCCTGGTCAACCATATGCCACATAATCGTTAGCTCCGGAACGATTACGATTACGCGTATGTCCTGTGAACACCCAGTAAAATAATATAATTATGAACTATTCAATTGCCAACTTTGTGAATATTTCAATCCTTATCCGCACAGTTTATTTCTCAATTTTCTATATTTTCCGGTTCTCTTCAACGTTACACTTGTTGTACACGAACAGCTGTGACAATATCGATTTTTCCTTTGGTCTCCCCTTACCGTCAAATTTGATAAACCATCCGCCTACACAATTTCGAGCTTTGCCAACACTGACGATTCAAAAATACTTTAAGCACTGTGTGAAGCTTTTTTATATTACATATCCTTAAATGAATTTACAGAGAGATTGGTTAACTTTCAAAAGCTTTATCAATTCAGTTTTAAATAATTATTTGAATAATTTAAAAAACACCCAATCTTTCTTATCTAATCAATTAAAGGTGAATATTGACTCGATTTCCAGGTTCTTCAAAAATGGTTTCCAAACCATTTCCAGTATACAGATTGAAATTATTAAAAATTTTTAAATTACAAAACTATAAATACCCTTTTTTAAAAATGGCTATTGTTGTTTTATTTTCAATAGTTTTATCTTACTGAAATTTTTCAGAATATAATATCAATTATTTTACTCTCTGTTCTTAATTAATAAAAATGTTCTCTAATTTTTATATTTAACATTTGTTCCTTAAAGTATGCCTTAACTTTTTCAATTATTTGCTACAAGAAACTTAATCATTAAAGTGTAGCATACTTTCCGCATGAGCAAAAAAATTAAAAAAGACAGTATTTATTTATTTACCCCTATTTAATATCATAATCTAGGACCCATACAATAGGGTGAAAGGACATTTCTATCACCGTATACGTTATATAAGAACTTAGGTTAATTTATTGGGATAAATCCGGCAATGCTTTAATTGTTGTCTTTTTTCTGCGTTATGAAAACATAATACAATCAAATAATATTTTTTTCTGAGACCCTTGAACTCTTCAATAAAAAGTTTTTGTTTGAACCATGGTTAATAACAAAAATATTTTGTATTTCAATTGGTTCCACCTTTTCTTGTTTTTAAGCTCTTAAAAATATTTAGAAAATATATTGTTATTCTATTTAATATTTTAACTTAAGATTATGATTATGACTTCGCTTTTTTTGAAATCAAGCTAAAATATTGTTGTGCATTGTTGAGCTGTTGTTTACTTTTCGGTTTACATTGATATAAGAAATTATACAAATAAAACTTCAATTGGCGAAGGTCTATTTGTTAAGTTAAGTTATTAGACTAATTGTTTCTAGTTTCATCAATTTACAAATTTCTTAATTTACAATGACAAACAAAAACACTGCAAATTAATACAAGTTCACTTTTTCCTTATATTTTCAGTAAAATGTTCTTGTTTAAGAGAGATGTTTCATTATTATGACTACTCAACAAAATTTCTCTTGCATCGGAAACAAACTAAACAAAAGTAAGTAAGTTTGAAATTATTCAATAGAATTTAAATACATTAATTTATACATAGATCACTACTTAATTAATGAAATTGGAAAAAAATATGTCGCTATTTAAATGTCACATGCTAAATTATAGTGAAGCTGAAAAAAACACATGCATATACATATTTTAAAATGACAAATATCAATTAATATTCTTTAATTCAGCTATTAATATTGATTAAAGCTTTTTTGTTTTAATAATCTGTGGGCTACTATTTCTACGTGTATGCGAATGTTAATTTTAGTGACTTACCGAGTTTAAAAATTTCACTAATTTGCGTTCGAATTACTTGCGGCTGTAAATTCTATCAATAGTTAATAGGAAAAAATATAATTGTTTGTAGTCAATTAGTTCTTTAAAGGTTATTGTTAAACGGAACTAAGTAAATTGATTGCCAATTATAGAAACGTATAGTCCCCTTTACTTGAGCTCACTAAAATTTAAAGGACCCTTTGGGGTAAGGGAAGTGATCTCGGAAATATTCTCTCCTTTGGTTTAATGCAGCGGCTCAAATAATTGAGCGATTAGTGATAAAATTGCCATCAAAAATCTAAATATATAGATCTGAAATTAACCTTGCTTTGGTTTCTGGCCTTGGGAGATGACAACTTTTAATTATTGGATGTTTTCTCGTTTTCTTTATTTTAATAGTACATTTGTGTATGTATATTTGGTAATTGCTGATTTCTCAAATAAGTAAATATTGTTAGAAATATGAGTAATAACCTAAATAAATAAATTTTAATTTAAATATGTTTTTGTATAAATATTTCATCAGATACTTATAGAATGGTAAATAGTATATTATTTGGGATTCAAAAACTACATTCAAACCACAAAATTTATAATTAAGTTGTGATATTTACAAAATATTAATATAAAACACGCCCATAATAAATATATTGTAGCCTTCAACGCGTTTTTAAGTTTAATAAACTCGTTAACGAGTTTCTTTTATTGTAAAATATAGTAAAAAGCTGATCATCTTCATTTTATAATGTTTTCAAGTGTCTAACTAGTTAGAGATCTCGTAGGTCTTGTAGTTTCTTTACAAGAATGAAAACCGAGGAGTTGAAACTGCTTTGTATCTAACTATGAAAATTACACCTCCTATTCAGACTTTGTAATAAAACGTATTCACGCAGGAATTCAATATAGAGACGCACTTCTACGAGTATTGGATGAATGCGTCTCATGCGTCAATCATTTTCCCCTTTTTGTGTTTCGTTTGTATTTTGAGTTTTTGTTTTCTTCAATGCGCCTCCATGGCCTCAAAAAAGAATATTGAAAACACTTTGACACTAGGCGTAGGTTTACGACGTATTTTTTGACTAGTTATAAATTAACAAAGTGTACAAGAAATAATGATAGACAATAATTAAGTATATGTTAATATGTATGGTATGGTATAATTGAATATTTTTACACAAATTCTCTCATACATATAGTATGTAAATAGTATGAGTATGTCTGTAGGCTATAGGTATTTTTTATTTTTTGTATACGTCCCTCCAACTTCAGACGTTCCATAGCCATCCATAACGATGAGCAAAGGCACTGCAATCTTCATCTCCGCCATCTCCACCATATCCACCGCCGTCGTCGTCGTCGCCATGACCGCTTGGCGTCTGTCACCAGCACGAAGCGGACGCTGGGCACCCAAAAACTCTGACTACGAGTCAGTATAAGTATTAATACCTGTTCGGGATGATCGGACCGCAATGACTATGAGTATACTCATACACATAGTGGTAGTTGCATGACCAGCTCGAAGCCGGCCACGATTTCAGTTACGACAATGACGGATTTTGGCATTTCGGCCCTAAAATATATACAGAGGTGTTAGCCATTTGACGTTGCGGATCTTTCAGCTGGAGTTGTCGCCGTTGCAGCACCTGGGACCGGGTCAAGATGAAGAAGACGTAGAGCGGACAACGTTCAGCTCACGCGACTGCCTTGCGCATAAATATAAAATGAAATAACAAATAAAGTTAAGATCAACGACGATCTTACACTCTATGGATGCACTTCTGTCATTCAAATGCGGAGAAATTGACAAAAAAAAAAACAAACAAATGTTATACAAGAGAAAACTGCATTTTGTTTTTAATATGAAGACGAATTAGAATGCATATGATGTGAAATGATAATGGTTGATTAACATTAAGAAGAAAATCTTGGAATGATATGTACATAAGGATGATGAATATGTGATGTACAAATATGCTTTTATTTCTTTGATAATACTTAATTTCCTTGGATGATGTTTGAGTATTTTATAAATTTAATAGGAGAACTTTCGATGCACATTTTAATAGGATGTCATAATTTCTTAGGACGATATCGTTTAAATATTTCTAAAAACACGATTCTGCAGTAAATGCGATACAGTTAAGTAAAGAAATCTTTCAATTCTCAAACGAAGAGTATACAAGAAATATATATGAAATTTATACTCAGGATATAAGGAATCCTTTTTTTAGTTATCACAGTCAAGAAATAGGTGAGCAATATGTTTAAGTGAAAATGCAGGACATCTAATAAGTAATATTCCAAATGTTACACTTTGCTGTATGAAAATGTGAATACTCTGCATTTGAGCGTTTAGTAAGCGTATTCGTGTGCACACACGAGATGTGATCCAAGAGTATTGGACTCATATGAATATCTTAGTAGATTATTTGGAAAAAGCGTTGCCAGACTTTTGAATACGGCCTACAATTGAATTATAATTATATTAACTCTTCGTTCCATCCTCGCAAGTATTAAAAAAATTGTAAAGTAAATAACTCTTTTGTGGCTAGCTGTGCTGCTGTTTTAGCTGCTCTTTTCAGCCGATGATGTTTTTGTTGTTGTTGTTATTGTTGTTGTTGTCGTCGCTGCTTTTTTTTTAAAACGTTATTGTTGTTTTTGCATTGGCTGCGCCTTTAGATTTTGAAAGCCGTATTCCAAACGATTTTAGTTAAAACATGCTACGTGTGTGTTGTGTATATAAACGAAGACGCGTCTTCTCGAAGCTTAGTGCGACAGCGAACTCTTAACCAGCCGGCGATCAAACTAACTCTTTTCCAAAGCGCCGACCACTGAACAATTCCAGTAAGTTCAATCAATCAAGTGCAAATAAAACCAAAAACTTTATGGATTTCAACATTTTTAAAGAATACTATAAGTGATAGTATTCAAAGTGATGAAAAGCGAAAACAATTTTTGAAATTTAAATAAAAGTGAAATTATTCAAATTTTTGACAATGTGAATTGATGAAGAATTCAAGTGTTAATGAATATATTCTTCAAATAAATTAAAAATTTGACATTTATGGCTTCAATCGTATCGATAACCTGTTGCAAAGTGTGAATAATTTAATTTTTAATAGTATTTTAAACATAGTATTCTTTGACATCAATTCAATACGATTGAATTAAAGAAAAACCAACAGGATACGATCAAATAACATTCTTCAAATTAACAGACATAATTTGTATTCTACTCACGATTCATTCAATTCTTAATTATAAGTATTATCTAAATGTCCATTCATTTAATTTAATAGTTATGTTTATTTTAAATTAATAAATTATGGATAATATATTTCATAAATGGTAGATTTAATTAAAGATTAGGTAACATGTAACCAGATAGACAAGGCCGAATCCAACTGAACAAATCGCATTAGTGCCGGAAAAGAGCTTTAGTCAATTTACCAAAGTCTTAAAGTCTTTTAAATTCGCCAAGGTTTTCCAAAAAAATGTCGAGGAAGAATGATTTTCTCAATTACGGCTCCCTTATAAATAAATTGGGGGTGTCAAATATTATACGATCGATTGCGATGCTAATTTGAATATTGCGGCAATCCCATAATTTGAGGCGAATAAAGATTGACCAACCTTTGGCCCGAGACACAAAAAAAAGTTTGCCCCACTTTAAGTTGCCCTAGACTACAACGGCAACTGCTACTATATTGCAAATAAAACAAACTACTTTAATGCAATGTCTGGCCCAAGCCGAATATCAAATACACTATTTACAAACGTAAGCCGATTGTGTCTTTAGATAATGGTTAATTATAATAATAGTCTTTCAACTTGTGTAGAAAATATTGAAAGATCAGATATTATTTACTTATCGACGATGAATTTACACTCAATGTTCGCAAAATGTTAATAACTTTTACAAAGCGAAACAACAACATAAAAAAAAACAATAAATTAATGCGAATAAATTTATTTAAAGTCGGTTATTATTGGGCAACCTTTTATGTGTTTTATCTGTTGATTCGCGAACAAGAGATTCATAAACTTAAGTCGAATATTTGTGTGAGTCTGAGGAGATTAGTAAAAAATGAATATTATCTTTAATTTGAGTGTTGTTCGAATCAAGCAATCAATTCCATCAAAATAAACACCAAATTGCCGGATACACTCGTGCTAATCAAATGAATTCAACTTGACATTATTATCGAATGAACTATAGCATATATCAAATATAATTACCCACAATTATGACTTTGCATAATTAGTTGGGCTACGACATTCCGTCTTATCCACACACTACTGTCCACTGTCCACAGTACACACCCACAGTGATGATTGCTGAATGGTGGGTGCTACTAAACATATACTATATGTAGACATCTATATAAATATCTGGCTCTCTACAGATTTTATAATATGTACACAATGCGTGGCTGTGGCGGAGTCAAAGCCTGTTGGGTAATCACCTGTTTGCCATGACGAATACGAACACGAATACGAATACGAACACGAATACGAACACGAATGCAAAGATGAATATGTGTGATGTGCCCAAATGGCAAAAGTTCACGGCAAGATCATCAATGTCCAAGTTATTATTTATCTCATTTTGTAACCAGTCAATAAAATCTATTTTCTTACCCAATCCCATGAACTGCGATGCTTCAGCTTTCCTGTTTATCATTAGTGAGATTGCAAAGGTTTAATCAATTCAATTCATCTAGTGAATTATGCAGATTCTTAACTCTTGCTACTTGCTGACATTATCGGAATTAACGGTACCGACATTTGTCCAAGTTTATAAATACATTTAGCATCTATTAGCATATTTCAATTTCAGCAATATCACTTTCATTTGTTTGGTAATTTATAAACGCTTATCGCATGGGAACAGAATAATATCCATTACCAGTTTATTGCACCCACAAAAAACCGAAACCGAAACCACATCACATCACATACAATACATCTAAATATCCCGAAAGATAAAACAAATTTTAATTAACGCCGAAATGCACCAACGACTTCTACTGCGCACAATAACAAATTAGAATATACTCGTAATAAATAAAAAGCCAGCACAAAAAACTCGTCAATATTTCAAAATTAAAAACTGAAAGTAGAAATGCTAAATCTTCAAATTCAAATTCAAATACAAATACGAATACAAATACAAATTCAAATACAAGTACGCATCTGCAGATACAATATGCACAAATTGCGCATTAATAATTTAACATAACAACAAAAGATATTAAAAAATTTAATAATTTAGGGATTCCAAAATGTTCAAGGTCGACACGTTGCTTTTACAACCAAATTGAATAAACATCAATGAATGAATACTATTCATGAGCACACTCAAAATGTGGAAGCTATGCATATCGACTTCAAACTTTCGGCATCCATATAAATAAACTGTCCGATCATCTGACGGGCGGATAAACACAATTATGCATCTTTCCTCCAGCTATAACAATATAATTACAAACTTGATCTGCCTTGATACCCTGTATTAAATGATAACAAACAAAAGTGGATATTATAAAATTTAACTAAGCTAATTTTTATTAAATATACTATTTGACCTATTTGTTTAAGCTTAAACATTAATTAACAAGTCTGCTTATAAATATTAATTATTTTACATATTCCCCATTAAAAGATAAATTCATTTAAAATGTGTAATATGTAGGAAAAGCAAATAAGCTGAGAGCTTGGTTCAACAGCTGAATTGATTAGATTCTGTTCGTCAATAGGTCGGTTAATCCGGATCTTAACTTTTTATATAAAGTTCAAGATTATTATCACTTTTAGTTATAAATTACAAATTACGTAAATAATTTTGCAGATGTAGCCTTGAACTTTATACTAATCATATACTATTACCATTAAATGAATCGCAATTGAATAATAAATACAAAAGTTCTTCAAGAAACTATTTATCATAATGTGATATAGTAAAAGACGCTGTTGTAGCTTAAGATGGACGCAGGAATTCTCGTATTCGATGTCACTGAACGGCAGCGAGAATACTTGTTTATTTATTAATTTATTTTAACAAATTTTAACTAATTGTTAGTATCGAACCGGTTGGAAACAGGCGTAAAACTGGTACCAAAATACACATATCTGTATGTAAACTGTTGTAAACCATTGACATGCCAAATTCAATGGAATAATTTTGCAATTTAACCAGGATTATTTGGAACATAAACATTCTAAACGCGATTTTTAAAGATGCCAATTTGGTTGAAAACAGCTTGACTTCTATACCATATTTGAACTCTGTATCTCTGATATAATCCTCTTAAACAACTGTGAACATGATCAAAGTATTTTCAAATAGAATAATAATTCCAAAAGAAGAATAAAATAATACTTTAAAGATGATTTGTACATTTGTTGTAACCATAGTTGTTTATAGAAAATACCTCAAAGGAATCCCACAGAGCAGAATACGGTCTTACATATGCATAAGTTTAATAAACAATAAAAATATTTTCATTTCTATTTCTATTTTCATTTTCATTTACAACAGGTTTTTGATTGAGCGGCAATACACTAAACATGGTCAAAGCTGGCCATATTATACTTTTGACTCAGCTTTTGGTACGGAGTTCGCTTGAAAAGGCTTTATCAATTTGACTAATAGTTTATTGCTTTTAAAGGTCATTGCGAACGGAGTAGATCTGAGAAAAGAAGATGATGATGTTAATAATGAAGTCAACCCAGCCGAATTGGCACTTTCGTTCCCCAGAGTATCTCGCAAAACCTCAGATTTCGATGGTAACATTGAGAAAATTGACGTTAAATGTGATACCTCAAATGGGATGATAGTGGAGATTCAATTTGCGGATATATTCAACGGAGTTATATACAGCCAAGGCTATTACAACGATCCTAAGTGCAAGTATGTACTATACTCCGACATTATATACATTTTTCTAACAGTTCATCACTTTTTTTTTTTATAGATATGTGAACGCTGGAAATAATGAACGGAATTACGTATTCAAAGTGCCGTTTGAGGGATGTGGCAGCAAGCCGTCCTGTTCACTGTGTGCATCTGTTGATAATATTCTTATCATTCAGAATGATGAAGATATTCAAGAAAGTTGGGACACAGCACGAAAAATAACATGCAGTCGAAGTGATGAACAGGAAAAAACCGTTTATTTTCGACCGTTCGTAGTTGATATGCTGGAAGTAATATCAGTTGAAACCCCAAGTGGTCCAGTTGAATGCTGGATGGAAATTGGAACTGGAATACCACCGAATATAAAACCTATTAATTACACTTTGAAGCTTGGCACGGATATAACATTTACTGTCAACGTTAAGCAATCGAGCCAGACATGGGACATCAATATCCTACAATGTTATGCTTCCGATGATCCAGAGTTTGATGCGCGAACAACAAATAAGTTACAGCTTTCCGATAAAAACGGATGCTCTTTAAAGAAAAAAGTATTTGGGGAATGGAAAAGATTGGAGTCGCTACCCGGTCAAACGTTAACCTATTATAATACCCTCAAAGCTTTTAAGTTTCCCGACCGATCTCAGGTTTATCTCAAATGTGATATTGAACTGTGTAATGGGGCATGCGAAAGAGACTACGCTTGCGAAGAATATATAGCGACAACAAGAGAAACGCCAGTTGGGACTGGAAAGTCACAATGCTATCCGGGCTCAACTGATCCTCGATGCCCTCAAGAACCCAGAACTACACCAAAGCCCCGCTGTTTCCCTGGATCTTCCGACCCTGATTGCCAACCAGAAACTTACTTGCCACCAACTACAGGACGACCGACAGTAACACCATTGAAGCCAAGGTGCTACCCCGGCTCAACTGATCCCCGTTGTCCGCAGCAGCCAAAGACAACCCGATCACCAAATTGTTATCCAGGTTCTACCGATCCTAGGTGTCCACAACAGCCAAAGACGACTCCTGCTCCAAACTGTTACCCTGGATCAACTGATCCTCGATGCCCCCAGGAACCCAACACTACAATAAAGCCCCGCTGTTTCCCTGGATCTACCGACCCTGATTGCCAACCAGCAACTTACTTGCCACCAACTACAGGACGACCGACAGTAACTCCATCAAAGCCAAGGTGCTACCCTGGATCAACTGATCCTCGATGCCCCCAGGAACAAAGAACTACACCGAAGCCCCGCTGCTTCCCCGGATCTACCGACCCTGATTGCCAACCAGCAACTTACTTGCCACCAACTACAGGACGACCGACAGTAACTCCATCGAAGCCAAGGTGCTACCCTGGCTCAACTGATCCTCGTTGTCCGCAGCAGCCGAAGACAACACCTTCTCCCAATTGTTACCCTGGATCAACCGATCGTAGGTGTCCACAACCGCCAAAGACGACTGCTTCTCCCAATTGTTACCCTGGATCAACGGATCCTCGATGCCCACAAGAACCCAGAACTACACCGAAGCCCCGCTGTTTCCCTGGATCTACCGACCCTGATTGCCAACCAGCAACTTACTTGCCACCAACTACAGCACGACCGACAGTAACACCATCGAAGCCAAGGTGCTACCCTGGCTCAACTGATCCTCGTTGCCCGCAGCAGCCTAAGACGACTCCTTCTCCCAACTGTTACCCTGGATCAACTGATCCTCGATGCCCCCAGGAACAAAGAACTACACCGAAGCCCCGCTGTTTCCCCGGATCTACCGACCCTGATTGCCAACCAGCAACTTACTTGCCACCAACTACAGGACGACCGACAGTAACTCCATCGAAGCCAAGGTGCTACCCTGGCTCAACTGATCCTCGTTGTCCGCAGCAGCCGAAGACAACACCTTCTCCCAATTGTTACCCTGGATCAACCGATCGTAGGTGTCCACAACCGCCAAAGACGACTGCTTCTCCCAATTGTTACCCTGGATCAACGGATCCTCGATGCCCACAAGAACCCAGAACTACACCGAAGCCCCGCTGTTTCCCTGGATCTACCGACCCTGATTGCCAACCAGCAACTTACTTGCCACCAACTACAGCACGACCGACAGTAACTCCATCTAAGCCAAGGTGCTACCCTGGCTCAACTGATCCTCGATGTCCGCAGCAGCCGAAGACAACACCTACTCCAAATTGTTATCCAGGTTCAACTGATTCTCGGTGCACACAAGAACCCAAGACGACCTCAGCTCCTTCATGCTATCCAGGATCCAAAGATCCAGAATGTCTGAATTGTTTTGCTGGATCACCAGATCCAAGATGCCCCAAGGTGCCGACCACCAGAAAACCTGGATGTTTTGAAGGTTCAAGTGATCCAAATTGTCAGCCAGCCACTTATCTTCCCCCAATTAAAACGACTAAAATTCCGAGCAACCAAATTACGCCATCAAAACCTAGTTGTTTTGATGGATCCACTGATCCTCGCTGCCCCCAAAAGCCTAAGACGACTCCTTCTCCCAACTGTTACCCCGGATCAACTGATCCTCGATGCCCCCAGGAACCCAGAACTACACCTAAGCCCCGCTGTTTCCCTGGATCTACCGACCCTGATTGCCAACCAGCAACTTACTTGCCACCGACTACAGGACGACCGACAGTAACACCATCGAAGCCAAGGTGCTACCCTGGCTCGACTGATCCTCGTTGCCCGCAGCAGCCAAAGACAACTCCTTCTCCCAACTGTTACCCTGGATCAACTGATCGTAGGTGTCCACAACTGCCAAAGACGACTGCTTCTCCCAATTGTTACCCTGGATCAACGGATCCTCGATGCCCTCAGGAACCCAGAACTACACCGAAGCCTCGCTGTTTCCCTGGATCTACCGACCCTGATTGCCAACCAGCCACTTACTTGCCACCAACTACAGGACGACCGACAGTAACACCATCGAAGCCAAGGTGCTACCCTGGCTCGACTGATCCTCGTTGCCCGCAGCAGCCAAAGACAACCTCCTCACCAAATTGTTATCCTGGTTCAACCGATCGTAGGTGTCCACAACAGCCAAAGACAACTCCTTCTCCCAACTGTTACCCTGGATCAACCGATCGTAGGTGTCCACAACTGCCAAATACGACTGCTTCTCCCAATTGTTACCCTGGATCAAGGGATCCTCGATGCCCACAAGAACCCAGAACTACACCGAAGCCCCGCTGTTTCCCTGGATCTGACGACCCTGATTGCCAACCAGCAACTTACTTGCCACCAACCACGGTACGACCTCCGATAACTACGTCTAGCCCAAGATGCTTCCCAGGTTCAACTGATCCTCGTTGCCCGCAGCAGCCAAAGACAACCTCCTCACCAAATTGTTATCCTGGATCAACCGATCGTAGGTGTCCACAACTGCCAAATACGACTGCTTCTCCCAATTGTTACCCTGGATCAACTGATCCTCGATGCCCACAAGAACCCAGAACTACACCAAAGCCCCGCTGTTTCCCTGGATCTGACGACTCTGATTGCCAACCAGCAACTTACTTGCCACCAACAACAGGACGACCGACAGTAACTCCATCTAAGCCAAGGTGCTACCCTGGCTCAACTGATCCTCATTGTCCGCAGCAGCCAAAGACAACCCGATCACCAAATTGTTATCCAGGTTCTACTGATCCTAGGTGTCCACAACAGCCAAAGACGACTCCTGCTCCAAACTGTTACCCTGGATCAACTGATCCTCGATGCCCCCAGGAACCCAGAACTACACCGAAGCCCCGCTGTTTCCCTGGATCTACCGACCCTGATTGCCAACCAGCAACTTACTTGCCACCAACTACAGGACGACCGACAGTAACACCATCAAAGCCAAGGTGCTACCCTGGCTCAACTGATCCTCGTTGTCCGCAGCAGCCAAAGACAACACCTTCTCCCAACTGTTATCCTGGATCAACCGATCGTAGGTGTCCACAACTGCCGAAGACGACTGCTTCTCCCAATTGTTATCCTGGATCAACGGATCCTCGATGCCCTCAGGAACCCAGAACTACACCGAAGCCTCGCTGTTTCCCTGGATCTACCGACCCTGATTGCCAACCAGCCACTGACTTGCCACCAACTACAGGACGACCGACAGTAACACCATCGAAGCCAAGGTGCTACCCTGGCTCAACTGATCCTCGTTGTCCGCAGCAGCCAAAGACAACACCTTCTCCCAACTGTTATCCTGGATCAACCGATCGTAGGTGTCCACAACTGCCGAAGACGACTGCTTCCCCCAATTGTTACCCTGGATCAACGGATCCTCGGTGCCCACAAGAACCCAGAACTACACCGAAGCCCCGCTGTTTCCCTGGATCTACCGACCCTGATTGCCAACCAGCAACTTACTTGCCACCAACTACAGCACGACCGACAGTAACTCCATCTAAGCCAAGGTGCTACCCTGGCTCAACTGATCCTCGTTGTCCGCAGCAGCCGAAGACAACACCTACTCCAAATTGTTATCCAGGTTCAACTGATTCTCGGTGCACACAAGAACCCAAGACGACCTCAGCTCCTTCATGCTATCCAGGATCCAAAGATCCAGAATGTCTGAATTGTTTTGCTGGATCACCAGATCCAAGATGCCCCACGGTGCCGACCACCAGAAAACCTGGATGTTTTGAAGGTTCAAGTGATCCAAATTGTCAGCCAGCCACTTATCTTCCCCCAATTAAAACGACTAAAATTCCGAGCAACCAAATTACGCCATCAAAACCTAGTTGTTTTGATGGATCCACTGATCCTCGCTGCCCCCAAAAGCCTAAGACGACTCCTTCTCCCAACTGTTACCCCGGATCAACTGATCCTCGATGCCCCCAGGAACCCAGAACTACACCTAAGCCCCGCTGTTTCCCTGGATCTACCGACCCTGATTGCCAACCAGCAACTTACTTGCCACCAACTACAGGACGACCGACAGTAACACCATCAAAGCCAAGGTGCTACCCTGGCTCAACTGATCCTCGTTGTCCGCAGCAGCCAAAGACAACACCTTCTCCCAACTGTTATCCTGGATCAACCGATCGTAGGTGTCCACAACTGCCGAAGACGACTGCTTCTCCCAATTGTTATCCTGGATCAACGGATCCTCGATGCCCTCAGGAACCCAGAACTACACCGAAGCCTCGCTGTTTCCCTGGATCTACCGACCCTGATTGCCAACCAGCCACTGACTTGCCACCAACTACAGGACGACCGACAGTAACACCATCGAAGCCAAGGTGCTACCCTGGCTCAACTGATCCTCGTTGTCCGCAGCAGCCAAAGACAACACCTTCTCCCAACTGTTATCCTGGATCAACCGATCGTAGGTGTCCACAACTGCCGAAGACGACTGCTTCCCCCAATTGTTACCCTGGATCAACGGATCCTCGGTGCCCACAAGAACCCAGAACTACACCGAAGCCCCGCTGTTTCCCTGGATCTACCGACCCTGATTGCCAACCAGCAACTTACTTGCCACCAACTACAGCACGACCGACAGTAACTCCATCTAAGCCAAGGTGCTACCCTGGCTCAACTGATCCTCGTTGTCCGCAGCAGCCGAAGACAACACCTACTCCAAATTGTTATCCAGGTTCAACTGATTCTCGGTGCACACAAGAACCCAAGACGACCTCAGCTCCTTCATGCTATCCAGGATCCAAAGATCCAGAATGTCTGAATTGTTTTGCTGGATCACCAGATCCAAGATGCCCCACGGTGCCGACCACCAGAAAACCTGGATGTTTTGAAGGTTCAAGTGATCCAAATTGTCAGCCAGCCACTTATCTTCCCCCAATTAAAACGACTAAAATTCCGAGCAACCAAATTACGCCATCAAAACCTAGTTGTTTTGATGGATCCACTGATCCTCGCTGCCCCCAAAAGCCTAAGACGACTCCTTCTCCCAACTGTTACCCCGGATCAACTGATCCTCGATGCCCCCAGGAACCCAGAACTACACCTAAGCCCCGCTGTTTCCCTGGATCTACCGACCCTGATTGCCAACCAGCAACTTACTTGCCACCAACTACAGGACGACCGACAGTAACACCATCGAAGCCAAGGTGCTACCCTGGCTCGACTGATCCTCGTTGCCCGCAGCAGCCAAAGACAACTCCTTCTCCTAACTGTTATCCTGGATCAACCGATCGTAGGTGTCCACAACTGCCAAAGACGACTCCTTCTCCCAACTGTTACCCCGGATCAACTGATCCTCGATGCCCTCAGGAACCCAGAACTACACCGACGCCTCGCTGTTTCCCTGGATCTGACGACCCTGATTGCCAACCAGCAACTTACTTGCCACCAACCACGGTACGACCTCCGATTACTACGTCTAGCCCAAGATGCTTCCCAGGTTCAACTGATCCTCGTTGCCCGCAGCAGCCAAAGACAACCTCCTCACCAAATTGTTATCCTGGTTCAACCGATCGTAGATGTCCACAACAGCCAAAGACAACTCCTTCTCCCAACTGTTACCCTGGATCAACCGATCGTAGGTGTCCACAACTGCCAAATACGACTGCTTCTCCCAATTGTTACCCTGGATCAACGGATCCTCGATGCCCTCAGGAACCCAGAACTACACCGAAGCCTCGCTGTTTCCCTGGATCTACCGACCCTGATTGCCAACCAGCAACTTACTTGCCACCAACTACAGGACGACCGACAGTTACACCATCTAAGCCAAAGTGCTACCCTGGCTCAACTGATCCCCGTTGTCCGCAGCAGCCAAAGACAACACCTACTCCGAAATGCTATCCAGGCTCTACTGATCCTCGGTGCCCACAAGAACCCAGAACTACACCGAAGCCCCGCTGTTTGCCTGGATCTAACGACCCTGATTGCGAACCAGCAACTTACTTGCCACCAACCACGGTACGACCTCCGATAACTACTTCTAGCCCAAGATGCTTCCCAGGTTCAACTGATCCCCGTTGTCCGCAGCAGCCAAAGACAACACCTACTCCAAATTGTTATCCAGGTTCAACTGATTCTCGGTGCACACAAGAACCCAAGACGACCTCAGCTCCTTCATGCTATCCAGGATCCAGAGATCCAGAATGTCTGAATTGTTTTGCTGGATCACCAGATCCAAGATGCCCCAAGGTGCCGACCACCAGAAAACCTGGATGTTTTGAAGGTTCAAGTGATCCAAATTGTCAGCCAGCCACTTATCTTCCCCCAGTTAAAACGACTAAAATTCCGGGCAACCAAATAACGCCATCAAAACCTAGTTGTTTTGATGGATCCACTGATCCTCGCTGCCCCCAAAAGCCTAAGACGACTCCTTCTCCCAACTGTTACCCCGGATCAACTGATCCTCGATGCCCCCAGGAACCCAGAACTACACCGAAGCCCCGCTGTTTCCCTGGATCTGACGACCCTGATTGCCAACCAGCAACTTACTTGCCGCCAACTACAGGACGACCCACAGTTACACCATCGAAGCCAAGGTGCTACCCTGGCTCGACTGATCCTCGTTGTCCGCAGCAGCCAAAGACAACTCCTTCTCCTAACTGTTACCCTGGATCAACCGATCGTAGGTGTCCACAACTGCCAAAGACGACTCCTTCTCCCAACTGTTACTCCGGATCAACGGATCCTCGGTGCCCACAAGAACCCAGAACTACACCTAAGCCCCGCTGTTTCCCTGGATCTACCGACCCTGATTGCCAACCAGCCACTTACTTGTCACCAACTACAGGACGACCGACAGTTACACCATCGAAGCCAAGGTGCTTCCCAGGTTCAACTGATCCTCGTTGCCCGCAGCAGCCAAAGACAACCTCCTCACCAAATTGTTATCCTGGATCAACCGATCGTAGGTGTCCACAACTGCCGAAGACGACTGCTTCTCCCAATTGTTACCCTGGATCAACTGATCCTCGATGCCCCCAGGAACCCAGAACTACACCGAAGCCCCGCTGTTTCCCTGGATCTACCGACCCTGATTGCCAACCAGCAACTTACTTGCCGCCAACTACAGGACGACCGACAGTTACACCATCGAAGCCAAGCTGCTACCCTGGCTCAACTGATCCTCGTTGTCCGCAGCAGCCAAAGACGACTCCGTCTCCTAACTGTTACCCTGGATCAAAGGATTCTCGTTGCCCGCAGAAGCCAAAGACTACACCTTCACCAAATTGTTATCCAGGATCTACTGATATTCGTTGCTCGCAAAGTTTAGTGACCTCAACTCCTTCACCTGATACGACTCCTGTTTATTGTTTCCCAGGATCTGTAGATCCTCGCTGCCCTGATACATATAAGGGTTCAACTCCCATTCCGGCTACTTATTTGCCGCCTCTAAGTAATCCCGGCATTGATCGGACTGTGAGAAATGCTAAAAGCTATTTTTTCACTGAGATTAACAAATTGGCCTACACGGACAACAACGTTTTTGAGTTAGAAGATGATGACGATAATGAGTACGCAAGAAGTAAACGCGATTTAAGCAATATAGACATTAATCCAATAGCATCATATGATGCCAGCGACGATCTTCTATCAAGAAAAATTATGAAGCGTGAGTTTAACGAGCGACCACCGGAAAGAGAGGTAATCTCCTTCACCCTCGGAATTCGCACGGGGATTCAAGTGAATTAGACCGAGTAGTACAGTGGTACAGCCTATAACGTAACTCTCTCGCAATAAGTTTATCGTTTTAAAATGTATTATGTTTACATATTTATAAATACTATTAATCGTAATCATTCAAATATACTCGAATCTTAGTAGTAGCTTCATTTTAAGTACTCCCAGTTGAAAAAGAATGATTCATGTAAACGAATAATTTGTTAGAACTTTAATTCACACAATAAAGAATATATATATATATATATATGTGTATTCGAACTAGTTATGTACATTAAAACGGAACTGAACTTTGATGATTAACATCGAGGTTTAAATATCGTCAAAACGTTACACGTGCGATCTTAAAATTTGGACATAACAAAGCTAAGACAAATTCATCGTGAGATTAAATGACGTTTTTTGTATCGGCATCACAATAAATGTATCGTGCAAATAGTATGATAATGGATACTGATTGTTTGTGGGAACGCGAAAAAGAGATTTTTCACAAACATTTAAAAACCTTAGTTGGATGAATTAATAAAAAGGGATCATGTAATTAAGCAGGTACTGATTACTGATCCATTATACTTATTGAAAAACCTGCCGAATGACCCCAATTATTTTTCGGATTCCAAGTAATATGTAATATTATGTAATATCAACCAAGTTTTCAACTACATAATCTTGAGATTTATTTATCTATATTTTAGAAAACAATCAAATTTTCGAGTATGAGATACTTTACGACTCTGGATAACGGCAATATGAATTGCTTTCAATCGACTCATTGGGTATCCACTCCTCATATAGGGGAAAGCGATTCTTCAGTGCCTCGATTTCGCGCAGAATTCTCATGACATTTCCGCCAACCAACTTCTTGATAGCGGCATTGCCCCATACCCGATCCCTTGCCAGCTCGGCCAATAATAGGGCATAGCTCTTGGGAGCACCGCCCAATCCAATGTGATCCACGCCAGCCACCTTCCGTACATAGTTAATAGCAAGTATTGCCTCTCGTACACTGATTTGTCGATCACCACATCGTTCTAGGTTCAGCAAAATGACTCCTCCATTTTCCGGTAACAGGCTGGAACACAATCAATGGGCTTTAGTAAAAGGAAACCCAAGTACTTCTAAGCAAAGATTAAAGCATACCTGAGCACATGATCCGGTATGGAAGCCACATTTGTGCTATTACATAAGGAAAGCGGTGCGGCATTCATTAGGAGAACCGGTGCCTTGGCGGTGCGCAAGGCTATAACTATTGCCGCTTCGCTGAGCTGGGAGATCTCCACCAGCATTCCCAGGCGGTTCATTTCGTAGAGCATCGTCTGTACCGGTAGTATAAGATTTTAATTTTATTAAAATCGATTTGGTTCTGATTTGTCGCGTTACCCGAATATTTATTTGAGGCTTCAATTAAAAATTAATTCATTTGAAACAGAAACATTTTTATACAAAATAATTTTATTGGCTTAAAAATTAAAGAGAAATATTATAAGCAAAACATTACTTTCAAAAAAAAATTTAGCTCAAAAAACAGAATTTCAAACTTTGATAGCTTTGAACTGCCATAACTTTGTCAAAACTTAATCAATTTCCATGCGAATTGTAAATTTGAAAATGGTTTTACTTCTAAATTCGATCTGCATTTAAATGTTGTTCATTTTCAAAATTCGAAATTTTCGTAATTTTTTGAAAAATGATAAGGGGTAACACTGTAAAATTTCAAAAAAAATCCGAAATTTTCGAATTTTCAAAATGAACAAAATTTAAATGCAGATCGAATTTAGAATGAAAATTATGCTCAAATTTACATTGCACGTGGAAATTGATTGACATTTGACAAAGTTATGGCAGTTCAAAGTTATTAATAATCAATAAAAATCAAAATATCAAAATCGAAATTTACAAACCAAATGAACCAAATTTATATGAGGTCAAATAATAATAAAATCGACAGTACGCTGAACCATTCCAGTAACCAGATAACATTATATTCCAGGCTAAAAGAGCATTAATTCTTTTTTCATGTAAAACAATGAATAACGCTTCTTATTTTGGCCAACCGAAAACCTTAATACCGGTATTTTTAAACCGAAACTTACAAAAAACCGATAACCGTTACGAAACCGATACTCCAAGAATTTGCCTAACCGATAACCGAAAACCTTAATTCAAGCAAAACTGAAACCGATATTCGTTTCGGTTTTAATCCCTGGTTTAAAAAATTAAAAATTTTGTATAAGACTATTTGGTTTGTCTAAAAAGGAAAATGGAAACAAAAAACTTCAACTTTGTGAAGCCAATTTGCATAACATAGTTTGAGTTTCGATAGAAATTCAGTTTGCAGCCATAATTTGAATACATTTTACTTACCTTCCCGAATTCGTTGAGCGAATTCGTAGCATTTTCCTCGATGAGATAATCGCGTCTCCTTATGGCAGCGGCAGCCCAAGGTGTTGTGCATTCCAGACTAGTAACCGAGACGAAGCGAGCGCCCAGCAAGTAGATGGAGCGTAGAACAGCGAGACTGGTGCCCAAGGCATGACCTCCACCGATGCCCATTAGGACAGCCACCTCGCCCCTGATGTGAGTCTGCTCCATCTCGTCGGCAGACTCGACAATGTGCATCGAGTTTGTGGCAGCTGTAATACGTTTGGCTTCATCGATACCCTCCAGGGCAAGCTGCACTGCATCCAGATACTGGGCACCACAGTGGACAGCAATGGGCCAGAGCACGGCACCAATATGATTTTGCCGGATGTCAGCCAAACCACTGGCATTCATTTTGATGTCACTTGGGGGCTTCCAGGAGCCCTCGATGAGCGGCGATTCCGTTAGCAAGCGTCGAATGAATGCCAAGCGTGCCTCCAGCAGCGATGAAGAGCGCAACTGAAGTGCCAACGGAATACCGCCGGCCATGGCAATGCAGACTAGGACTAGGCAAAGACCCACCAGAATTCTGCGACCCCGCGAACGTCCAGGACGCTCGGCGGAAGACTCGCTGCAAGAGTCCTTCTTGCAATTGTAGGTCGGTATGCCACCATTGGAGCACCTAATTTTCTCATTGCCACCTCCGAACTTTGTTATCTCGGCTGGCAGCTCGATATCCGCAATCTCCGTGAACACAAAACATTGCTGCTTGCAATGTGGCTGATGCTGATGCAGCGGATGCACCTCCATGAAGTCACGATTTGGCACTGGGTTCATTGCATTCTATTCTATCAAATTCGTGCAACCTCCTTTCCTTATTCTTTCTCTCTTCGTTTCCAATTTATTCCACAATAAACCAAAGTTGCCGTGCGTTGTTTAACAACTTTTATCCATGAACTCCACAATATTGATTTTCAAGCATTTCATCTCAATCTGCTCCCGCACTTTTCACTTGGATCCTGCGCAGTGCAACTCTTCGATAATATTCTGTTGTCTGGCAGCACATTCACTCTCCTTTTTAAGGAATACGAATATAACTTGGCGGCCCATTCAATAGTTTTTTAACGAATTTTCTTACCTTTTAGAATAAAAAAAACGTTAATTATTAAAAAAAAAAAAAAACAATAAATAAATCACTATTTCTTAAAGGTAACAATTTCGTTTTCCAAGTTAATTTAAAAAAAAATAATAACAGATTTTATCAGGGACCGCATATGCTGATTTTGTAATACATTTATAATTTTAATTACAAATTTTGGTTTGATAATTTCTATTATTTTCATTAAAAAATTTGTTGATAACTTTGAACTGCCCTAACTTTGTCAGAACTCTACCAATTTCCATGCGCAATTTAAATTTAAGCATAATTTTACCTCTAAATTCGTTCTGCGTTTAAATTTTGTTCATTTTCAAAAATTTAAAAATTTAGAAATTTTTCGAAAAATGATAAGGGGTAACACTGTAAAATTTCTAAAAAAAATTCGAAATTTTCGAATTTTCAAAATGAACAAAATCGAAATGCAGAACGAATTTAGAAGTAAACATATGCTCAAATTTACATTGCGCATGGAAATTGATTGACTTTTGACAAAGTTATGTCAGTTCGAAGTTTTTAAAAATCAGTAAATTTAAAATTATCGAAATTTTCAAACCAAATGAACCAAATTTATATGAGGTCAAATTATAATAAAATTGACATTACGCTGGACCAGATAACATTATTTTCCAGGCTTATAAGAGCATTAAGTCTTTAATCATGTAAAACAATGAATAACGCTTCTTATTTTTGTCCACAGGGAATGATTCTAGCGGCATTAGTGCATAATCAAACTCGGCCAGTATGCAGATGTCCAGTCACCAATGGACACGATGCATAACCATCATAGATATCAAGCAGGGGCTTCCCCTCCATAACGTCGAACATATTTCGAACACCACCCGGGACTGTGCAGGTGTAAAATAAAAATCTATTTTTAATGTACTCAATTTTAATTAAATTTAATAATCTCATTTATTAATACTAGTATTTGTTTACTATCGTAAAATGTTTTTAATTTTCCACATCAGAAGATAAGCACAAAAGTTATATTTCAATGTTACTCCTTAAGATTAAAATAATCAAAAAATGTTAAAATTATTAGTCGTAAAAAAAATAAAATGTAATACTTTTATGAATTGTGAAATACTGTACTTATATTCTTCATATATCAGAAGATAAGCATAGAAATTGTTTTTCAAGGTTACACCTTAAGACTAAAATGACCAAAACTGTTTTGATTTAATTATTTATTTATTCAGGACTAAAAGCAGTCGGCAAAAAGAAAAATAAGTGCTAAGAAATTAAAATAAAAATGTACTAAAAATTATATTAAAAATCAAATGAATATTAAATTTGAATTAAAAACTGAAACGAAAAAAAGGTTAGGTCTGTGGTATAAAAAATTAAGAACTGAAAACCCAGAAAAACCCAAAAGAAAATTTAATTACAACAAAAAAATGAGTAAAAAAATAATTTTGTAATACTTGTGTACTTTTAATTATGATTTTTATATCTAATGCTTATATTAAAATATTGCACTTACAATCTTCAGATTGAAATTATATATACTTTTATACTTTTAATTATTAATTTTATATTCAATGCCGATATTAAAATATTTTAGCTTTATTCTTCATATATCAAAAGATAAGCATAGAAATTATATACCATTGTTACTTCCTAAGGATAGGATTTTAAGAATAAACTGAATTTAAAATTTAAATATTCAACTATTCTTTTTATTTACGGAAAGGGATTTATTTGCAGATGGGGAAACAAAATTTCAGGTACTAACTAACGGAATCTCAAAAAATACCAGGCGAACAGAAATTACAGTAGGTCGTTAGAGCAAAAAATTTAAATTTACCTGTCGCTCAAAGAATTCCACTCAGATCAGCAATTCAAGGTCATATTAAAATATAATGGGATAAAATTTTGTTGCTTTCTGCTCATTTCTGTTCGCCTGGTATTTCAGCTGGTATTTTTGATTTTCTAGGTATTTCAGATTGGAGTATGTGTGTAAGTATGCGTCCATGGATGTGAGCTTGCAACAGCTCCCGGCAACCTGAAATTCTGTAAAAAATACCAGGCGAACAGAAATCAGCAGCAGGCGAATTTTTCATTTGAGCAGCAGAAAAGTTCAAGGTCATATTTTGAATGGCGCAAAAAAAGTTTATTTGCTTTCTGCTCATTTCTGCGCGCCTGGTATTTTGGCTGGTATCTTGGCTTTTTCAGGGGTTACAGATTGATGTACGTGTGTATGTATGCGTCTATGAATTTGAACTTGCAACGGCCCGCTGGAACCGGAAATTCTGTAAAAATACCAGGCGAACAGAAATCAGCAGCAGGTGGATATTTAATTTGAGCAGCAGAATTTCAAGGTCATGTTTTTCGCTCAATTTTAGCATTCTCACTCAATGAACATTCTCACTCAATTAACATTCTCACTCAATTAACATTTTCACTCAATTAACATTTTCACTCAATTAACATTTTCACTCAATTAACATTTTCACTCAATTAACATTTCACTCAATTAACATTTTCTGTCAATTAACATTTTCTGTCAATTAACATTTTTTTTTAGTTCCTGAAATTTTACTTCCCCATCTGAAAATAAAGCCCTTCCCGTAAATAAGAAGAATAGTTCAATATTTCAATTTTAAATTCATTTTATTCTTAAAATCCTATCCTTAAGAAGTAACATTGGTATATAATTTCTATGCTTATTTTTTGATATATGAAGAATAAAGATAAAATTTGGTTGTTTTTTCACGCCTTTTTTTTCTAATTATTAAATTGTCATATTGATCTTTTGGGTTTTCATTTATTTATTTTTTATACCCCAAACCTAACCTTTTTTTTTGTTTCAGTTTTTAATTTGAATTTAATATTCATTTTTTTTTTAATATCATATATTTTTTAGTACATTTTTATTTAAATTTTTTAACACTTAAATTTTTTTTAACAAATTTGGTCATTTTAGTCTTAAGGAGTAATCTTGAAATACAATTTCTATGCTTATCTTCTGATATATGAAGAATATAAGTACATTATTTTAATATTAGCATTAAATTTAAAATTCATAAAAGTATTACGACTTCTTATTTTGTACGGTTATTAATATGTATATATAAAATTGTTTGTTTATTTTTTTCTTAAGAAGTAACATTGATATATGTATAACTTTTGTGCTTATCTTCTGATGTGGAAAATTAACAACATTTTACGATAATAAGTAAATACTAGTATTAATAAATGAGATTATTAAATTTAATTAAAATTGAGTACATTAAAAATTGATTTTTATTTTACACCTGCACAGTCCCTGGTTGTGTTCCGAAATATGATTGCCGTTATGGAGAGGAAGCCCCTGCTTGATATCTATGATGGTTTTGCATCGTGTCCATTGGTGACTGGACATCACACCTGAATGCTGGCCGAGTTTGATTATACACTAATGCCTCTAGAATCATTCCCTGTGGACCAAAATAAGAAGCGTTATTCATTGTTTTACATGATTAAAGACTTAATGCTCTTATAAGCCTGGAAAATAATGTTATCTGGTTACTTTGCATTTAAATTTTGTTCATTTTGAAAATTCAATTTATTTCGAATTTAGGATAACTTCTTTGTTGTCTACTTAGGATATATTCCTATTCAAGTCCCTAAAACAGCCCGAAGGCTGCATTTCTGACCCCATAAAGTATATATATTCTTAATCAGCACAAATTATGGAATCGAATTCAATTATCAAAAAGTTAAAAATATAAAAAAAAAATTTTGAAATTTCGAAAAATGATAAGGGGTAACACTGTAAATTTTTCAAAAAAATCGAATTTTCCTAATGAAAAAAATTTAAATGCAGAACGAATTTAGAGGTAAAATTATGCTCAAATTTACATTGCGCATGAAAATTGGTTGAGTTTTGACAAAGTTACGGCAGCTCGAAGTTATTAAAAATCAGTAAATTTACTCAATTTCAAACTTTTTCACTCAATTTTAATATGACTCAGATAAAGTTAGTTTGCTTTCTGTTCATTTCTGTGCGCCTAGTATTTTAGCTGTTATTTTGGCGCTCTGTGTTTTCTCTAATTTTAAAATTTTATCCCAAAACTTCGTTTATTTGAGAAGTTATAAATTTGTGAAGCATTTTCAAAATTACCATACTTACCTCTTTATAGTTTTTCAAATACTTAATACAAAGAAGTTACTTTCAAATTCAAAATTATGTGGACTGATAGAAAACGGACTATGAACTTTCAAATAGTTTTGAAAAATCTTTAATGTTAAATGCCCACAATTTGTCTTTCTATTTACTTAATGATAGAATCATGCATTGGAATACTATTACTTATATGTAGCTTAAAAATTTCAAAAGAAAAGCGTAATTATTCCTCAGGATTTTATTTCGTACATTATTTAGATGTGTGATATCATCGATTATAGAATAATTCAAATAATCGCGAGATTTTTTAGCAAATATTGTTTAATTAAAATTGTAACATTCTTATATAAACAACTAACTCAATTATTTTGTGAATTATACTCTTCTTACCTATGAATTAATTGAAATATGCTACTTCATTGTTTTCTATGCGTTGCAAGCACAATTTTCATAAGTGTGTGTGGAGGCAAAGTCTCTAGGACGCAGAGCAACTGGATTTGATTGGTTATACAATTGGAGGCCAGTGCTATTTGCACGGCTTGGGCAAAGCGTTCCATGCATTTCTGATATGCAGTGTCCTCTTCAGGAGCTACTTTGGCCTCAGTCAGGCGGGCGCAGTATTTTTGTAAAGACGTTACAATTTGCAACAGGTCCTGGGCGTGCAAAGGAGTCGACTCCCCACTGTTGACCAACTGCATTAAGGTGTGCAGTAATGACAAATGCAAGTTGCTGTAAGCCTGCCGATTTGAGACTAACGGGGCAAGCACAACCCAACGCAATAATCCTGCCAGAGGGGTTGCAAACGGCATTGCAATGGCGCCAGCGGGTAATACAAGAGGCTGTTGAGGCGCCTGGCACAGCAACGGATTCTCAGTCGTCCACTCTGTTATTGCATCCAAGAGTGCGTCGGGCGGGGGCGTCAAAACGCCTCCACGCTTATCATTTAGGTAAAGATCGGCAACGGCAACCATAAAGTTAGCTGCAAAGTGTGGTCCCACCATCGGTAGTTGCTTTAATTGATCCGGAGTTTTGCGCGAGAACGATATAAAATCACTCACAATACTCTGGGCAACTTCTAAGCTCGGTGGCGATTTGCAGCCAACTTGTTGCATCCATGTTCCCGCCGAGGAAAGCAGCGGAGCCACTGAGCCCGACACCGCAGTGCTGATAAGTCTAGATAACAGCCGAGATCGCTGTGGCGTCAAGTGGCTACCAAATAAAGATAGAAATATTGCATTTCGTGTTGCATCCCGGCCTGGTCTCGAGAAGTACTCAATGAGCGCTAGAATCAACTGAAACTCTTGATATATATTCATTTGGCTTATGCCCAGCGTTTGCATCTTGCGCACGTCTCCATCCTTGCTGCGCTCCAAGAAAATGAACTCGGAAATGATCTGCATTGCCAAGTTTTGTTTATTTCTGCTCGCAATGAGACCCTCTGAAACAACAGAAACATTAAAGCACACACATTAATACATAGAGATGTTGAGTGTAAACTAACCTAAACGGGAAAGTGCCTCTACTGCGCACATTGGATAGTCTAATTTGCGCAGACTTATTTTACCATCTCCTATGGCAGCCATTTGTTTAAAAATATCTTAAACTTTAATGTTTTCTGCGCGTCTTTGTATCTTTACAGTTCAATGTCAATTATTTGCGAGACCGCAGCTCGAACAGCTGATTCAGTTATCGATAATCGTAATGATTTTTCTGCATATCGATAAATATCGAATATTCTCACTATGCATGTCGCGGGACATTTAAAATAAATTTAATAATTCTTTAACTAAATTAAGGTATCATAAAACACGCAAAGTTTACTTCATTCGCAGTTTGTGTTTTAAGTCGCTTCCGACTCCTTGTTAGGCATCCCATTCGGTTTATTTAATTAGCACAAGTAAAACATAAATATTTGGAAAAAGACGGCAATATCATTTATTTTGATCAATGTTAAAAGTTCATCTTTCCTAGCGTTCTATTTCCAATCAATTAAGCCCAAATATTAATTACATACTCCTGTGTATATAGCGCTATCTTTATTGCATGTATTGATTATGAAATTAAATTGGCGTACTAAGGCCCGTTTCTTCATGTAAGTAATTGAGTTAAACTTTGTTAACAACAATCTGCAAATGTCAAAAGAAAAGTCTATTTTAGGTGAGATGAGGCTACGGGCCCAAATTAATAATCCAGAAAGAATTTTAAATTATCAAAAGCCCTTTTGCTTAATTTTTTGTTAAAATATTATGTATTAGATTGATTCTGAAAGAACATTAAACGATTAATTTTCGGTCAAATTTCCGAAGACTAAATAAAATATTTAAAATGGCAAAAGGTATCAAATTGGGGCAGCCCATTCTGAAATTAGATATATTACTAAAAGCCAATTCACAATGCGTAGGCATGTTAATAAATATACATACATATGATAAAGAACGTTTTTTAAAAAATACTATTGTTTGAAAAGTATTGAACAGAAATCCATATATACTCGTATCCGTATCTAGTGTTCGTTTGTGTCCGATTATGTGTGAGACAATGTCAATGTACCTTATATAAGTTTAATGCTAATTGTAAGTCATGCTGCTCAATACACATTGTATTGTAATGGCAGTCTAGTGTTTTCGCCATCTCTGCAACAAATATAAGCTGGCTGCAGAGACATGCGCACCACATTTAGATCGACATTGGGAGTTAACTTAGAGCTAATTCAGAGTCAATATTTATGCAGAATTACGCATTCGAGGATCGCACATACATATATAGACGGACAAGAAAATCTTAACAATTAGAAACTTTCAAATGTTGAACTCTATTGCATATACTCTACAATTAAAAGGTATCCATAATGGTATCGAAAATGGCTTTTGACTAAGAAACCCGAATCTCATACTAAAATAAAGTCCGAGTGCAATCCTCTATTATGCATATATACCACACAAATATATCTGTATCTGTATGCGTATGCGGATTTAGGTCATGTTCCACGAAGACGACGACGAGCTCGATGAACAATCGTCGCTCTCTGTCGTTGCACTGCTGCCCGTGGGTTTCGGTCCCCAAATACGCACGGTGGCATCATCGCTAGCGCTGGCTAGTAAGGACGGATACACTGGATTCCACGATACGCAGTTAACCGTCTTGGTGTGACCGGCCAACTTGGCCAGAGGCTCCTCTCGCTTCAGATGCCAAATGTACACAACCTTGTCTTCGCTGCCGCTAGCCACGAAGCTCTCGTTAACACCGCCAAAGCAAGAATGAATTGCAAAGTTGCTCTGCCTGATTCCCTGAAAACGTCGCAGCAGACACTTGTCCTCGATGTCCCAGAGATGTAGTCCCTGATTGGAGACATTCAACAAGGCCAAACGATCCGCTGAGTTGATGCTGAACGTCATAATTGGATGTGACTCACGCAATATATCAAAATCCGAGCGTGGGGAATCGAAATTATAGCTAAAATAAAATTGCAATTGTAGATCTAAAATTTGCAAAGAATACTTAGATAATATGATCGCTCGATACTCACCCTCGTAAGCGATAGTGATTATCGGCTGCTAAGATGGTTTTGTTATCCGCCCGAAAGGCGACGCTGTTGACGCGCACTCCCTCCCAGGAGTCGATTAGGGTGCCGTTCAGATCACACAGATAGAGCTGACCCTTTTGACCGCCGCAAACAAAATGATTGCCATCGCGACTAAAAGTGCCGCACGCCAGACTATCCTCCAGGGATTGTGAGAACTTTATAACCAACTTTCCATCGTCTACATTCCAAATGAATAGCTCATGTGAGTCCTCAGTGCCACCAACTAGAATAAGCTTTGAGTCTGGACTCCAGCTAACGAAGCTAACATTGAGCTGAGCCTGACCGTCGAGCACACGGCGATGTTTAAGCGTCAGCTTGTATGGATCTACATCCCAGATGATCACAGTGGAGTCTTTGCTGCCCGTGGCCAGCTTAAGGCCATCGGGGGAGAACTTACAGAACCAGACCTCATCGCAATGGTCGGTGAGCACTTGTATTGTCTGCATGGGAAAACCATCCGTGGTGCAGCAGTGATCAGTCAACAACGATACCGTCTGCAAGTTAGTCTCCCAGGCCATATCATGACAAGGGCAGTTCTGGCTTTGCAGTTCCACCGCCTGTTGGAGCAGAGTGCGCAGGCGACGTGGCGACATCATCACCGATGGCGGCATAAATGTCTGCAGGCGTTCCATCACAAGGGCACGAGATGTGATGCCCTTGCCCTCCCATTTCGCCCGTTGGTAGAGGTCATGATTGGTCGAACACATCATATATGAGGATAATTGATGCACACGCAATATGTTGTGCTGCAGTGGAGTCAGTTCGTTGCGCAACACGTGCAATGCATCCAATGGATTCCCATCATCCAAATGCTCCAAATATTTTTGCTCTAGCAATATGAACTTCATTTCGGTTATTGTTGATGATTTCCCATTATCGATCAATGGCTCCAAGTCCTGAAAATCAATGCAAATTAAACAAAGATTTTATAAATCTTAACCATAGCAATATTAAGAGTATTACACTATTGAAAAAAGAAACTTCTTGAATACCTTCTGGATTTATCATTCGATCGTGTTTAATGGTCCACTAGGACTCTAATTCTTATTATTCGTACCGAACTTCAAATCTGAATCTTGTAATTTGTTTTATCTTCGATTCTCAGTGGCAAAACTCTATAAAAATTAAACTTGGTCTTCTTAGAATATACAGAAACATACATAAACAGTTTGACGCCTCTAGCTCTTATAGTACCTGAAATCTAGGTGTTTATAAAGACGAACATGGCAATATAGACTCGGCTGTTGATGCTGATCAAGAATATATATATATGAAATTAATTACTTATTGCGAACTTATAAAAACGGCAATAATTTGTTCCCTTTTTTAAAAATGCACTCAGTTTAGTTTAGTTTTCCATTAAAAATATGTAATTACCAATAGTATTAAATACAAAAAACAACTTAGATAAAAACAAATTCGATTAGCCGTCGCAGAATGTTACGTACTTTTGCATAAAGTAAATATGTCCCTGACACAGAGTTTATTTAAATACAAGGCTCTTACCTTGAGATCAGCATCCGCTTTGCTCCAGTCCCCAACCAAGACATGTTCCCGGAATTTGGTAGCCGATGGATGCTCCAAGTAACAGTTGGACTCGACCATTAGAGTTTTAACGGACTTCTCGAGGCCAACGTCGTGCAGATATTGGCCAATCAAACGTATTATTTCCTGATTCGACTTATCCAAGTGAATGCCACTGTATCCGCTGTTATTCTCGCGATTGTTCTCCCCATCAACCGCACAGCTGCCATTATTATTGGCTGCGAATCCATTGTGTTTGACGTCATGGCCGTTTGTGGTATTATTGCTATGCCCGCCAGATGGCTGAGCAACCTCTCCATCTCCATCTGTAGCTGAATCAGCTGCAGCGCCATCGCCGCCCTCGTTGGTCACATGATCCGTGCCAGTGGGTAACTCGACAGCCGAACCGGGGGGGCCATCTGAAGAGCCAGTGGCGACACCGGCTGTGGAGGATGACAACGCTGTTGTATTCTGCATATTCATAGCCGAATCTCTACAACGGTTGCTGTTAATCTCGTTGATGCTTTTGTTATTGCTGTTACTGTTGTTGTTGCTGTTGTGTGTTTGGGTGTCCGTCGTGGACGAATTCTGTGTCAGTCTGTTGGAGTCCGAATTTGAATTCGTTTTTCGGTTTCCGGATCCGGATGCGGTTTGCTGCGACTCACTTCTCCTTTCAGATGTACTCGAGCCACTCGAGATGAGCTGTTGCGCCGCTCTGGATGTGGATGCTGCGTTCGAATCTACGACTGTGACTGATCCGGAAATTGATCCTCCGGAGCGACGTCCCTTTTTGCGCGGCGGCTGGTCCCCGGCTGAGGCACCAGTTGCAGCAGCCTTTTTGTTCTTTCTATCAATTTTGAGTACTTTTTAGGAACCGCACGGCAACAAGCAGCCACTTCTACCACTTCTTCGACTGTCCACTGTCCCCCTGCACCTAATTATCCGAATCCGAATCAGCCTTCTTTATTATCACACGCCCTCCAGGATGATCTGAAGATCAGAATCTTGGGATCGCCTAATAATAATGAAGCTTCGATCCACTGCCGAGATATCACTGCAAAATATGTTTATACAATTAATTAAATTATATGAATAAGATTAGTTTAATTGTTTTTAGTCACTTAGAGATAGAATAAATAAATGTAGTGTTAAACACCAAAGTATAAATTTACTACACACAAAGAGAAGAAATCTTTTCGACCGATATAATGTATAAAATATTCAATTAATGGAAATTTTGTGTTATATATTTATTTACGCAGTTTGCTGCAGGTGCTAAAAATAATCCACTAATTATTTCGTTATTAATTTTTGAGGAAATTGTCTCATGTATTTTTGACTTTTATCAACTCATTTAATTTTTTTTTTTGTTAAATTGAACCTTTGTGTCAATAAAATTGATTTCTGATCAACAAGCAATGAAAATGACGTTGCATTGCAAATTATCAATATATTTAATCAATAATATAATTTCATTTGTTAAATACACAGCGTACGTACATATGTATATATGTATGTATGTAATTTATAACAAAGTTAACAGACACCAAAGCAATTGAGCTACAAATATGTACATACATACATATTGTATGTACGAATGTGTATGCAAATACATCAACGATGTAAATATGTATATACCCCAATCATAATGTAAATTTCAGTATGTATATATATGTAGGCACGCATTTCATACACACATACATACATACAAGAGCATTTATTTCAGCATACATACATATGTATAGGTGTACAAAATGCATTTGCTGCTTATAATACAGACAGGTTCGGCTATCCATAACGCAACATCAGCCCGAACACCATCGGGTTTTGAACACAGACACAAGTCGAGCGAGCGCTAACTAAAGAGAACTAAAGCGAAGAGGAAGAGTGTGCCAGAAAGGGCACAATTGCATTCAAAACAAAAACAAAGCAGAAACAAAGCTGCTGCTGGTGAAAACTAATTCATATGCACATCTTGGTCGCTCTTTTCATTGTGTGGCTGATGTATGTACATCTGTACATACGCATACATGTTTATATGTAGATATGTATGGACATACATATCTAATTATATATATACATATATATAACCATATTAACTACATACATTCATAGAATTTATGTATATATTTCCACTTCTTTTCTACACTCTGTACACGCTACTGATTTTATAATTCACAATTAAATGGGTTAACAATATTCGACGACTTCCTACTCTTTGTGTCACACATACACACCCACTTTAAAAACAAAAAACGCACTGCCACACATACATACATATTCATATAATATATATCTGTAGCAAACTGCATACATACATTTACAGCTTATCTTATTTCATTTCTGCATTTCGCTTTTAACGTTCCTTGTGCATACATTAGTATGTAATTTTCTCTTAGTTAATGCTAGTTTCCAACGTATGTATTGCCTTAAACAACGTATGATGAACTTTTTATATGCACTTTCAACTAAAAACAACGACAAATGGTCACACAATAGATAAAACGAAAAACACGCAATTACAGTGTGCCCGAACAAAGCAATTGTTGTTTGCAGTCTGGCAACACTTGCGATTATTTCATGTTCTTTATTTCATGGAGCGCAGTTTTAAATAAATTTAAACATCTAAAAGGTCGCTATAACCAACGAATAAGTAAGTCACCATTAATCAATGGTAATAATTTCCTTACCATGAAATAGTACTTAGATTACGTTCATGTTTGCTAAGCTCTAAACAAGCAAGGAAAACGAAATTAAACCTAAATCTGATTATCTTTAACTTTTTTTATTCAGCTGATATTAAAACACAAATTGGACAACACTGAATATAGTGTTGGAGAGATACCAGTAAATATACAGTGTTGAAAAGACAAACAGTTGTTTGTACAAGTGTTGAATAAAGCGCTAAGCAAGTTTTTTTTAAATTCTAAATGGAATAGCAGATTTATTCCTGAAATGCATTTTGCAATCAAAGACGTAATGTCCTCTCAATATTCGTACTACAAATACAATTTATTGACAAAGCTAAAGATGTTAACAATAGATATATTCAACGAATTTTAACAAATTTACTACCAACAAAAAATAATTAATTTCTATTTAAACTGTTTTCCTTCGATTAGCCAATATACTTGTGATAAAGAATTCTCCGGCTTTGTAAGAGCTACGGACAAGTGGGCCACTGGCGGTATATAGAAAACCTAGCTCATTGCCTCGCTGTTCCCAGTGCTTAAATTTCTCAGGAGTAACATACTCGATAACCTTGAGATGTTTTTTTGTAGGCTGCATGTACTGGCCTAAGGTTAAGCATTCAACACCGACTTTCCGGAGATCCAAGAGAGTCTGCTCAACTTCTTCATCAGTTTCTCCTAGACCCAGCATTATTGAACTCTTTGTAATGAGATTCGGATTAATCTGCTTAGCTTCGTGCAGAACTTTAAGAGTTTGCCTATAGTGTGCCCGACGATCTCGTACGTATGGTGTCAGTTTCTCAACGGTTTCAATATTGTGTGCATAGACATCGAGGCCACTGCTGGCAATTGTCCGTACACATTCCAAATCTCCGCGGAAGTCCGGTACCAAGCATTCAACAAATATATTAGAATTACTGCAATCGAACGGATTCTATTAAGAACTGTTAACATATTTGTAATAAATCTATGTATTCACTTACCGTGCTTTGATTTCACGTACCGTCTCTGCAATATGCTTTGAGCCACCGTCGGGTAGATCTACAATAAGAATACCTCTTAAAATTAAATTGTTTACATATTGTCAGACAGAAACCAACCATCACGATCAACAGATGTCAACACTATATAATCCAAGCCCCAAGATGAAATTGCTTTGGCGGTGTTCACAGGTTCGTTCACATCTAATGGTGGTGGCGCACGAGCTGTTTTTACTGAACAAAATCGGCAGCCACGGGTGCAAGTATCTCCCATGAGCTGTAATCAATTTAATGCGTTATGTTATCAGCAAATGTCACCAAGGTCAACGAAGAGGTCTTACCATAATTGTTGCTGTCTGTGTGCCATGCTCGCCACCTCCCCAGCACTCTCCGATGTTCGGGCATCGTGCCTCCTCGCACACAGTGGACAGCTTTAGATCTCGAAGCTGCGACTTAATTTTTGCAAAATTCTTCCCCACTGGAATTGTTGTTTTTAGCCAAGGCGGCAATCGCAAATATTGATTCTCTCCTTTCTCGCGACGCAATTTACCATCGTAGTTCTCCCAGTCTTCCTTCGGATTGTCGGAATTTTGAACAAAGTCTTGAAAATTTGGTCCTTTAGAAAGACGATCTCGGATTTCTTCCAACTTTTCGGCGCGTGTTGAAGCCGCTCTCTGCAATAACATTCAATACAAAGTTCTTAAGTATAGGCAAAATAATTTACATAAATAACATAATACATAAACGATGTATATTGAAAAGGCTCACAAATTATCGTGCTACTTACCACGAGAAGTGTCGGGGGAGAGTTTAGCTTTCGTAACATTGTTTATTTAGTTAAATTATTAATATTTAACCACCAGCAGTAAATTACTAAAATCTTACGAAATAAAATAGTCACAAAAATATTTAATAGGGTTGCAAGATAATCGATTACATTGGTCCCTTTCGATAGTGGAAAATTACGTGCTTTAATATATCGATGTATCGAAAATACAATAAGCGGCAATGATAAATCGCTTAGTTATCGAAAGTGAGCGCAATTTTCAAAAATCACAAAGTTGCAACAAATTTAATACGTTTAATTGAACGGTTGTGTTTTTGTTATCATAAATAATCAAACTATACATTTAGAGTAAATTATTCAAAATTCTTTATTGGAATGCAAGTATATACATATGTATGTATGTTTTGATTAATAAGCATGTGTACGTAAACATGTACAAGAACGTATGGTTATTTAAAAGAAGATAAATAAAAATATGGTAAACAGATAAAACGCACTTATAAAAGACAAATATTAAGTTACTTTTTCATAGACATTTGAAAATAGCCAATTTTGGACGGAAAATATATTCATGTATGTATAAATATTTATGTAGTGCATACATAATACATAAATATGGACGCAAGTTGGTGAAATGAAAGAACATTATTGATGCCAGCTTAGCACATAAATTTTGGTACGGTTTCACGGTGGTTGGCAGGGTGAATAACCCTGTGATTTAATGCAATTAGACGCATCTCATGGGATGCTTCAGTGCGGGTGTCAGCACAGCGTTAACGGCTTATAACATGAATGTCTAAGTCAGTAAGTCGGAACAGTGTATGTTTGTGTATGTGATTGTTTTTCGCGAGCGTTACTGGTCTAAATTATATTTAAGATACAGAATAACTCATGCATTAACTGCGAAAAACTTAAAAAAATATATATATCCAAAACAGACATTGGTTTAATTTAAATGTTTAAGATTAAAAACAAATTCTTATTGCTATAGCGGCTTTCGTTGCATTTCTGTGTCATTGAGCTTCACTGTGCCAATATGGTGCTATTGTTTGTGAAGCACAAATTGTATAGTTTTAAATATTTTCTAGAAACGATCCTTGGATGTAGCGCTATACTCCAGTTCGTTCAGATTTTGTATCTCCTGAAGCTCTTGGAATTTTTCGTGGTCCCGAATGTGGGCGTAATTTGCGGAAAGACACATCAAATAGTGAACAAGACTGAGGATCACCAAGAGTGTCGAGAGCGTAGCCAAAATAAACATTACTTCAGCGTTCTCCACACCATCTTTACAGAATGCCTTGATTTCATATTTTTCGCACACCTTCATATCCTCGAGCTTGGTGTTAGGTGGAAACATGAAATCTGCAAAGGAAATGTATATTAAGTAGATATAATGCCAGTTTTGTATGGTTATGAACTTACGAAATTGTGTCAAATCAATACAACTCAGAGACTGCTCCACACTCGAGCACATGTTCCAGAACATGGTGTATATAAATGTTACGATGACCAAGAAGCACAAAATTAGTGTCCACACGAAGTTAAGCAAATATGTAATGCCCATAAGAACTGCACAGGATATGCGACCGCCGACTCGAGATCGCCACGCCCTATAAACCTTATAGCGAGTTGCGCCCGTTGCCAGAAAGCCAACAAACAATATCATAAATCCGAGAGCTGCCATGCCAGCGGCAATTATAACAAATATCATCTGTACAGCTTCGATCCTAAAAGAACGTGAGTTCAATGTGAGTTATAAGAGTTATAATTAGTCGTGTTCGACTTACCATATCAGACGCAGGTGAAACACCTGATCCATCATGATAACCGTAAGCGATGCCCCTCTGTACATTGTACCGCAGAAGATGCCAACGCCGAGCAGACACATAAGCGTCGCTATCAGCGTTGCATATGGAATGCGTGCCATACATGACTGGCAACAGTCGGCTGAAAGAGTTACAAAAATATTATTAATTTTTTTAATATATAAACATAATTTAAAAACGTAGAGTAAATCACACAAAGATGCATCTCTAAAATAAAAAGAATATAACTATTACAACAACACATACAGCTAGTCAAAAAAGTGGTTTGACAAAATTTGGAACTAAAATAAATTTAATTGCATTTGGTCAGCTTCTAAATAAATAAAGATAAATGAATTTGTTGTGGCGAAGGTGAGGTACTTATGGATACAAACTTAGATAAGACAAGCACAGTGTAATGTGATAAAGACATCGAAAATGGGACATGCACGATGTACAAACCACGGTGCGTATGTACAATGTATTGTTATGTGTATGTGGTTATCGTCGAGAGATTTGTCCTACCTTCACCACCGCGTTCTGTGTACCTATCCAGGGAGTGCTCCGACTGGTAGGCGCTGTGTCGCCGATTCTGGTAGGGATTATTGTTATATGCGCGTGTTAAGACCCCACCGTCGTCTTCAAAATTCGTTTCGAGCAGAATCTCTTCGCGTGGATCACGCACGCGATCGCGGTTATTGTAATTGCCTTTTCCGGACATATTGTGGAACGGAATGGCTTCTTCTTAGAATTAAAGAGTTCGTGTACTATTAATTATTTGCAGCTGCCACAAATGATCGAAATTGTCAACTCTTTCCGCGCGTATTGCATATTTTTCAATGAACTTAACGCAAAAGTGAATCACGCTCTCGGAGACGTCATTGAACACAGTCACATTGAAGATTTCTCTCTTAACTTTCCATATAAATACTCGTATGTATCTAGTGAGCCCTTCTCTGCGAGAGCCAATTGAGATAGCAGCTAGTCGAATTCGACTGCGACTCCATTCTGTCCACTTTTGCCTCACACTCTTTCCAAATTCGTGGCGAGCGAATTATCGTTCATTGTTGCTGGAACTGAGGTGCGGTTGGAGCCAGTTGGTTTGCTCTTCCACCAGCGACAGCCAGTTATCTCACACACAGCTTATCAGTGTCTCTCTTTCCATATTCGATGAGAGTAACAGCGATGTTGCCTAACCGCTTACTCAACTGGCAACTGGTCATTCGAGTTCGAAAATGTTACAATAGCGCCGAGTCTCTTCTTAATCAATTGAAGTTGTCAATTAAGAGAGGTCATATGTGAATGTATGTATGCACTCACATATGTCATATGTTGCTTGCACATCAATCAATTCAATCGGTCACAGTAACAATAGGATATGATCTCTGGATCAGAGATAATTATGAATTGAAAATATGTATGTTTTAAATTAGCGGAAGCAGATGCATAATTTGCAATTAGTAAGTATAGAAAACGCGACCAGTTATAGCAGCAAATTTGTCCGTTAATGTGAACTGACCGCCACTTTTTTGAACTGACCGAAAGTTACATCTAGACTGTTACTATTTAATTTTTATTTAAACTCATGCCATGCATAAAACTGTCCACAATTATTGATATATTTTCAACTTTATAAAATTATAGTTATATTATTTTACACTATGTTGTATACATGCAAATTCATGAAAAATTTAACACTTACGCATTGTTTCTTTATTTCAAATGTAAAAAAAGAACAAATAGGACTTCAACTATTTTGACGGTGTGTAATTTTGTTACAGTTACTTTGTTTACATGTGTATAAACATAATAAATATGTTCTTGGGTGAATGAATGTGTCTTGAGTTTGTTTGTATACACACACGAACGAAAGCCAACTCAAACCAGTTTTTGAGCTGGGGTTGGGGCCAGACTGTGCGCAACAAAACAAAAAGACACTTGCCAATCACTAAATAAAGGTTGGGCTTTATTCGTGACAATATGTTTATGTTCAATTAAATATTATCAACAGTTCTCCATGTTTCACACACATTTAAAATTATATTGCGCCCTAAACACACCGTTAAAACAAAAAACAAACTTAAATCGAACTGTTATTCACGAAAATTGTCTACAACTAAAGCCACAACTTTTAACCGAGATGCCACCCAGCAAAAAAACCAGTCTGGCAACGCCTAACCAAAAGTACAAAATTCACATTCAGTATTTTTTCAAAAAGTTTCTTTTTATAAATTTGTTTTAATTTTAAAGCTAGAACTTTTTAAATTTTTGTTGGAGTTTTGTCGAGGTCTACAAAGAAATTAAAGATGCGCGCCAAATCTTTTTTAACGATGTGGCAGCCTTGAATCCCAGAAAAAAATTTAACGATAGCTCGAACGTCTGGCAGCCTGTCAATTCTATATTTCGCTTTTAAATATTTCTAAATTTTTTTCGATTTTTAATTTAAACATAAATTATACTATATATATTCATTCATTCATTAAAATTATGACAATTTTACCCTATAAAAATATTTATATCAAATCGAATTTTTAGTTAATTGATATAAAATATATTTATATAAAGCAAGAGACTATTTTATAATACAAATGCATTTAACTTTTTTCTTAAAACACGATTAATATGTATATGTATATGATTAAGTTTAGATTAGCATGCGATTGTGCCAAGGCGCAGAAGTCGTCTGCTTGGAGGAATTTATCGCATTGCAGTCAAATTTTTTGCTACCAATCAGTGGGGCACACTTTAACTTCATCTGCACCTGGGGCAGTTGGGAAAGTCGATCCCTAACCGATAATGGTAGGTCGTCATGGTCCGGGAAGTGGGTGGACACTCCATTTGGCTGCGTATATGTAACGCCGCCACCTTGGGCTTCTGGTATGACTGAAATCACCGATCCATCATAGAATTGCACTTGCACAACACCATGGGACAGCTAAAATAAATGATGCATTGCTAAATTAGGATGTATACCCATTATGCTAGGAACCTACCTCAGTGGCAGAGCCTACGCCTGGTATATTTAACCGTTTAATAGGTACGTTTTGTTGGGCTGCTAACATCTGTGATCCAATTAAATCGCTTCCACTGCGCATCGATGAAATGGTACTAATGGAAAAGTTGATTGATCCCTAAGAAGATAAAATTATATAAACTACCCATTGAAATAACTAGATGTGACTTTTACCTGTTGCGATTTGGGCGTGGAATACGCAAAATTTGTTGTATCCCTTAGGCCTTCAGAGCGGTGTGAAGGCGGCATCTGTACGATTGGCCGACGACCAATTGTAACTGGAAAGCAGGTATTGTTTCCCGTCTGAGCGAGCTCCAGAGCATTACAGATGCTAAGACAGTGGGCGAAGCATTCATTACTGTGGTCAATGAGTCCCTTTGTCTCGGAGTTCGTATGATCTGACAACAGCACGCCATGGGCATCATATACCTTAATACCTTCACTGGGCGACTTTGTCAACTTGGCCCCAGAGTAATAGTTCATCTCGAAGTCAGCCAGGTTTTCCATTAGGTGGCATTTCGCCAAGGTACTAAAGTAAGTCACCTTTGGTGTTTTGCTTTTCACCAAGCCCACAAAACGAGCGGCATAAACATATTTCTTCCAGTGCTTGTTTGGCAAATTATCGTAGTCATAAGTGCAATCCTGGCCTCCTAAATGATGCTCTGATGGTTTCTCTCGTATGGGCAGCCCTCTGGAAACAGCAGAGATCGTAACGATTATGATATTTTAAGTACAAATTATTACAGAATACAAATTATTTGTTTGTTAAATTTTTCACCCATGACAATGGTTTACTTACCGTCCAGGATCCGGTTGGTATATTATAATGCGGCGTCCATCGTTGGAAATGCGGCAAACATCAATTATCCGATCCTCGTTCATTTTACTCTTGCACTTAATAAACTCAATTACAACTTCTCCGTTTGCCAAAATACTCATGATGGCATTTTTTGTTTTGTACCGCGTGGGCTGCAATCTCAGAGTGTTCAACGGTGGCACCGAGATTCTCTCTTTGTTTTCTCTACCAGCATTACGGTTAACCACACCAGGTGCAATAACTGGCGTGGAATGTGATAAGAAGTGTCCATTCTGCTGTGCACCATTCCCAATTCTCTGCCAGTCCATATCCGTGCTGTCGAACGTTGCCTGTTTTGGATACTTATCTCGTTGTTCTTGATAATATCCGCCGTATTCCTCTTGAATCTGCGGCAGCATATTTTGTGTGGATTGTTGTTGTTCCACGGAACGCAGCCGGTGAGAGTTTTTTGAATCATCTGGAAAAATATTAGATTAATTTGAAAAAAAAGAACGGACAGACGGATATGGTAATGTGTCCAACTTACTACTTGCAAATGTGACGATTCCACTGTCTCCGCTGGCAATGCTTTGGCTATAAGCGTCCGACGCGCCAGGCGTTGTGTATGATGATATTGTGCTTCCGGCAGCCTTTAGCATGAATGGGTGTCTAAGGACTTGGTCGAGTGAGATTCGCTCATGCGGATTCTTCCTCAAAAGTTTATCAATTAAATCGCGTACCTCATAGGACAAATGGGTTGGCATTGTGTAGTCAGAATGAACCACCTTATTGAGTGTGGACTGTACAGCGTCGGTGTCAAAGGGCGGTCGGCCAACCAAAAGCGTATACAGCATACAACCAACACTCCAGAGATCGGCTGGCAGGCCATGTGACAAATGTGAAACGACTTCTGGAGAAATATAATTCGGAGTTCCACACATGGTCATGTGTCTTTCGTCGGGTCGTTTCAGCTGCGTCGCCAGACCAAAGTCGGCTATTTTCACCTGCATGTCGCGACTTAGCAGTAAATTGGACAGCGAGATGTCGCGGTGCATGATGTTGTGTGAGTGCAGGTAGAGCAGACCAGCTACCACCTGTCGAAGAATGGATGAGGCTTCCTCCTCAGTGAAGGGACGCTTCATTTGCTGATTCATATACCGATGCAGTTCCCCGTTGTCGGCCAATTCCAAAACCAAATATACATAGTTAGCATCTTGGAAAAATGTATACAGTTGCAACACAGACGGATGCTTCAGGCGGGAATGAATTTCAACCTCTTGCCGTACTCGGTTCGACAATCCAGAGCCCTGTATAAGCTTCTTGTCAATCTGAAAAAATATTAATCATAATTAATATCTCTTGTTTACTTGTGAAAAGTCGCTGTCTATTTACCATTTTGATGGCCACGTCTTGATGTGTACGCAGGCATTTTGCCCTGTAAACACGAGCGAATCCGCCTTTGCCCAGTAGGTGCTGTACTTCGAATTCCTATGGACACAAAACATTTATTACAATCATCATTACGGTATCATTACATTAGCATTCAATATTGTATTTACATCAATTGTTTCGCCATAATTTCGATATGGTAGCATAGTTAACTATGTTTCAATTATACTTTCAGTTCTAATTTTTATAAACAAACAAAAACATGCCGAAAATCATTTAAAAGGAGAACGCCAACAAAGTAGTGTTGGAAAATTGCAAAAGTGTATAAGAAAATGCCACAAATAGGGCTGCAAAAATTTCAATGATAAAATCAACTATATCGATAATTTATCTATTTGCTCCATGTATCGATATATATCGACCATCGGTGTATCGTTGCCAGTGCTAAAGACAATATATATCGAAGACGATATATCGAATCAAAAAATGCAGTTTATGAATGATTTTACTTAAAAGTGAAAAATGCATATTAATAGGGGTTTTCACGACAGCACATTTGGCTCATTGACGCCATTTTCATCATTCAGGCCGAATGTCTAGTTCAATCCCATACAAAATTTGAATGATCATCCAAATCAAATGTAGTCATTCGTTACCATTCGCCCTGGTTGATTTCATTATAATTTCTATCGAAAACCCGATGTTTATCGATGATCTCGTGAAAAACTATGCAATCATCTCTAATATCAGCTGTTGTGTCAGAAAAGAATGTAAACATAATATTTGCGCCAAATATATTTTCAAAAGGAATATTAAAATGCTATATTTTCTGATGAGCAAGCAAAGGAGAGCAGTCATTCAGTGGAGCATGACCATGAGGCCATTCTTATGAAGCTAATTCATTAATATTAATTAGAACTAAGCTTTTATTTTATACTTTATTATTGTTGCACTGAAACTGAAAAGCTGATTTATTTCGGGCAAATGGCAAATCTAGTTACCCTTTTCACATTTGGTCGTGTAAAGCCAAAATCAGGCACATTCAAAATGTGAGTGAATGTGGCAAATGTTAGTGCTCGTGTAAAAAGCCTATAAATCCAGAAATTAACGAAATTTACAAATAATGGATTATCTAATTCGTATACAGATACATTTTTAAAAATCATCTTATATACATTCAATTTATAATGATTAAGGTTGATAAAAACAATGTATTCAGTTTTCCCACAAATCTGTAAATGTTGTTTGTAAGCGCCGTTGAATATATTTATAGAATTGCAATGTTCACTCTACATTTTCGCATTATTTAATGCAAATCAAACTATAATTCGTAATAATTAATGCAATTTATGTATATTTGTGTTATGTGTAAACGGATTGACAGATCGACAGATTTAACTTATTTGATTCTAATTTGTTTATGATTTAAAAACCAAATATCAATTTGATTTGCGCTTTGGGAGATTAATGTCTTGTTATTGGAATTCATAATTAACGATTTTACAATTCTCGTTATTGAAATTGCACAATTTTGTGTTCAATTATTTTCAGTCTCACGCAGATTTCTTTTTATTATATATAGTAATTTTTATACACATGTTTCTTCTTAAACGGCTGGATTTGTATATTAAAAAATATAAGCTTTTATATATATATCTGTTTGGGTGCTTTTAATACACATTTACTTGATAAATTCAATTTTAACTTTACAATTTAATTTAAATACATACCTAACAAAATAATCATTTATAGTATTATACGAACAACATGCATATGTTGATAAACTAATTAATACTATTACTACTAACTTATTTTAGTATATGTATATATATATATTTATATATATATATATAAGTATATATAACAATTTATTTAGTGTTAAAATGCTAACCTTTAACTGCTTCACAATTCCGCTTTTATTTTGAAACTAAGCGCTATTTCTTGAAAAATAAACACAATAAATTGTCAATTGAATGTTTTTAATAGAGTGGAAATTCAAACAGAAGAATTAAATTTGATACACATTGGTTAAGTGTGTGTTATATCTCAAGCTTTTTTTATTGCCAATATGTGTGTAAGTTTGTTGTTGATAGTATGTAATTACTCTAAACATAAAAAAATGTAAGAGCTCCTTATGCTCCAATTGATTATTTGTTTGTTTGAATTTGATTATAGCAGTAAATAGTATATACATATTACAATATTATACAGCGGTCATCAACTTGAAATGCCTGATTTGAAGCAATTCATCACTTTTAAATGTTATCTTAATTAATCTATGTTGTTTTTAGAGACGACTTAAACAATAGAGTGCTTTGGTAGAGCATGTCAACCCGAACTGAGTCTGCGCACCTGCCAACTACTATTTGTAATTCGTTACAAACTTAGATATTAACTTTGCCACCAGGCACACTCCACCTCCTCCTCCTCCTCCTCCTCTCGCTGTTTATAGTCTTCCCCTTCATTGAAGTATGAAGCATATAGTAAATGCTAGGCATCCCCCACCATCGCCGCGCCGTGTTGTTGATACTTGGCTGAGCAAATTACACCTGGCGGCAGTGACTCTTGCTGTTCACGCAGCTGGCGACGCCGTTTCTTACTCCACAGCTCATGGCAGTCCTGCCATGTGGGCAATTGTGGCGTTGGCATTCTGTTGAATGAGAAATATAACAATTATCATATTTGGCCCAATTTGCATATTTGAAAGCCAAGCCAACAACATGTCCCCACCATTGACTTTCTACTATGTGATTTAAATAATTGCTCTTGTACTCACTCATCCGGATTGATATTCTTCAGCCATGGGGACCGGAGAGCGTCTTCCGCTGTAATGCGTTTGTCTGGATCCAAGTCTAGCATTTTATCAAGCAGGTCAAGTGCTGATGCTGGCATGAACTCAAAATCTTCACGCAAACGCCGGCGATGCGTCTTTTTCTGTTTAAGTGTATGAAAAAGCGGCAGCTTAATTACATTGGGCCAAACGGCAGGAATTGGAGATCCGCATATTTTTGATATAGTTTCCAGTTGCGCCATTTCCGCATTGGCTTGGAAAAGCGGCCGCTTCAGAAACAATTCTCCCAATATGCAGCCACAAGACCACACGTCTATGGACGGCCCGTAACGCTCCTCACCCAGCAGTAACTCTGGTGGACGATACCAAAGCGTTATGACTTTGTTCGTATAGGGACGTTCTCGATCATCTGCATTGTACAAACGGGCCAAGCCAAAATCCGCCAGCTTAACTTTGCCCCTAAAACATTGAAATAATTATTAATATAATAATAAAATTAATTGGTGCAATGTGGATAAAGATCCTGAACATACTTATTGTTCATCAGAATATTGGAACATTTAATATCTCGATGAAGGAAATTCTTTTTGTGGCAGTAATTAAGGCCATCCAATAGCTGTTTCATAATGCTCGCATTGTTCTCCTCGTTGAAATCAACCATTCCAGACTCGAGAAGACCCATGAGATCATGATCCATATACTCAAAAACGAGATAGAAGGAACCTTTATCCTTGCGAAACTCAACAGCGTCCTGTTTGTCCGTCACGATCTCATGCAAGTTTACAATGTTGCGATGATTCAGTTGCCTTAGTATTTTGATCTCGCGCACAGCCGTTATGGGGAATCCTTCCTTTTCGTGCTCTAAGCGCACCTTCTTCAGTGCCACCATATCGTTAGTATGATGATCCCGAGCTTTGTATACCTGAAGCATAAGCATATTTTATTGGATAAGTAATCGCATGTTAATACTGTAAAATAATTAATACAACCTGTCCATATGTACCCTCGCCAATCTGGGCAATTACTTCAAACACATCCACGCACCGTTCGCCCCAATCCCTCACATTGTTACGTGAGTCGCGACGATTAAGTATTACTGGACGTCGACGCGTTGCAGCTTGTGATGCATTTGCATTTGCACCCGTATTCGTATTCGCACTGTGGCTATTGCCACTGGGCGTATCAAAGTCTTCAGGACTATCGATGACATCATCATCGCCGCTCAGTTCCTCACTGCCCGGTATAACAGGTGGCATTGGCAAATTCAAAAGGCTCTTGTTGGCATTGGCATTCGTATTCGCATTGGCGGTTAGGCACTTCTCCTCAGACGATAGCTTTTTAACAGACTTGCAAACATCTGGCGGCGAGGGCGTTGGTGCATTCACTAAATCGGCTGCACTCATGCCCGGCGGCATTGGTAAAGCTGTTAAACTCTTCGGTTTGTTTTGGCTTACAATCGTTTTGAGAGCCACTGTCGTTACTGAAGAGTCATCCGTAACATCAGTGCTAGCAACAACAACATTCGGATTTAGCTTTAGTATATCATTCTCTCTGTTTGGCATTGGAATGTTGTTTAGGTCCAAATCAGGTTTACCACCGCTAACGATTCCATTTGGCGTCGCACTAGCTGAGGATTGTGTTGCCAGATAAGATGATGATCGATTGTCGGCCACGTTGGGCGTGTTGCCATCAACAGATGAGCTGTTCTCGTTGATGGTCAATGCGCCGTTACTGTTGCTGTTCTCCTCCTGCCGTTCAATAATCTCCTTTAATGCCTTTTGTCGCTTGTGGCGATCCTTAACTAATTCGGCAAATAAGCTCGTCTCGCTTATCTTCTTAATGTACTCATCGCGCTTATGCTTTAGATCACGAGACGTTGGTGATCGTGAGCGGGAGCCGGAGCTTCGACTGCTGCCTGAACTGGGTGAACGTTTGCGGCTGCTGTTGCGATGATGCAGATGTGGCCTGGGAGAGCGTCTATGGTGATGTGAGCTCGAGCCCGAAACACCCGCCGGCGACGGTGGCGATGACTCATAGTAACGCGAACTTGGCCGAGGAGAACGCGATGTGTAACGTTCAACGGAGATGCCCATTCCGCTGCCAGAGGCCCGTTTGGAAGACGACCTCGCTGACATTGGAGGGGAAGGCGAGTGAGGAGCTCCATATTTGTTATGTTTATGACTACTGCTATTACTATGGCGATACATATTTGAATTACTGCCGCCGGATGTGGCTCCTCCTCCTCCACCTGGCGATAGTCGACCACGCGATAATCGGTGTACGCTTGGACTCCTGCAAAACATTTTAAAGTAGTCAGAAGTCAAATGCAATTCCACTTAATAATATAACTGCTTACTTGGATACCCGCCGCGAATATCGATCTCTGCTGTAGCGTTCGTATTTAACAGCATGGTGCCTGCCGTGCTCAAATGTGCCCACAGACGATGACAACGATGCATCGCGACCATCACCAAACTTTCTTCGTTTGTGCGGCGGCGTGCTCGGTTGATGATGATAACGATCCAGTTCTGAAATAGAAAATCAATTTTAGTAATGTCATATATAAAAATTTCCAATCAAGTCTGAATGATTTGTTTAGAGCACAGCAGAAATATTTTAAATTAATCTATGCCGAACATTTGACACCCTTACAATCCATGTATTCCATTTCAGACTGAGCTTTACTAAGGCAACTACATGATGTAGAAAGAATGTCAAATGTACAATCTGTGAGTTTGGTTGGGATATATTAAGAAACAAGTTTTGAATACTAAAGGGTGATCGTTTCAATTAAAGCTACTATTTGATATTGTGATTGGGACCCAGCTGGCACCGACTTGTATGCTTCCTTCAATAAAAAGACGAGCCTGTATTAAGTTTCATCAAAAAGCTTAAAAACTGAGCGATAGCAAAGCAAAGCTAGCAAAGAAATAGGCGGACAAGGATATATCGAGTCAGCACGTTCTCCAATTCATTCATACATTTTACTAAAAATTTAAAATTGGATATTTCCTGAATCACTTATATAGTAAGTATTAATATTTTTAGCCAATTCTTAGAAGTATTCAATGCCGTTTTACTTACCCGGAGACATACGCTTCAGTTTTCCTCCCTGTCCAGCAACTGATCCACTTGCCGAATAACGCGATGAATACGTATTTCCCGAACGGTGATGAGCATTTAAATCATCTTTCAGCGGACTCTGCACATAGCGAGAGCTTCGCGAGTCTCGTGCACTTCCAGTGCCTTGATGCGAGTGGCCGAGGGATGACTGTGGCGGAGTGCGTGGAGATGTGGCATAACGCTTAATTGTGCCACCAACACCGACACGAGCCGGAGGCGATCGATGTCGACTGTTGGAGTTCGTTTTGTTCGTTACAGTCACCTGGAGGCTACTGCCAATGGGAGTACTTGGAGTAGGAGCAGCAGGCTCGCCGTAATAGGTATTACTATTACTATTGGGGCGTCGGGCGGGCGGAGTGCCAGCTGATATGGGACTGCTTTGACTGTCTTTGTGTGGTGTATAATTAGGTAACGCAGCACTCACTGTGCGCTCAGCACTCTTTGCCCTATTTGGTGCCGTTGGTGGCGTATAGCGGCTGTGCCTGCTGTCCAGCAAAGTGTTAAGGTTATTGTCCGATAGGGAATCAATGCTTGAATATGACTTGGCCCGCTTTTTCTTGCGCTTTTTTGATTTCTTTTTGGATTTATGTTTGTGCTTGTCCTTCTTCAGCTTTTTGCGCTTCTGTCGCTTCATTTCAGCCTCCAACTCATCTGTGTCGATCGAGTCGCTTGACATATACAATTCCCGATCCCACTGTAGCTGCTCTTCATTTGAGTTCTTGGCTGTCGTCAATGCGATTTCCGTGCGATGATGATTTGATTTCTCGGTGACAGAGGCAATGCTCAGCCTGCTGCTGCCGCTGGCAACAACAGAAACTTGCCTCGATCTCGAGGAGCCAACTGCAGTAATTGAAGCCATGTCCTCATCTTCTTCGGTGTGTCTATTCCTAAAAAATTTAACATGCATACTTGTCAAATATTAATGTTCAACTTCTAAGTAGTCCACAGTGATTACCTGTAGTCATTGGTTTTTGTGATACGTAAGACGGAATCCGAACTTTGCATTTTATTCAGATTTTCTGGTTTTCTACCTGGCGCACTGGATGTTGCACCTCTGCCAGCTAGCGCTGCATCCGAGTCGATTTCTCCAGCTTCGGGATCAGAGAAATCCTCGGAACTTACGTCAGAGTATTCCACAAGCGCGTTCGACGCCGCAGACGAAGAATGCATCTTTGTAACGCAAGTACTCAAGTAACACTCGCCGTTGTCAAGATCCTGTCCTGGTTTGGTTTACTCGCTGCCGTTGTTTTCTGTCCTTCGCACTTTTGAGTACTTAGTGCAGAGTATCAAAACATAACTCGCAAACACACACGAAGTAGAAGCTGACATTGAGATGTTTTTAACCGAGTGTCGAGCGTGATGTGATCTTTGCCTTTTGGAGTTATTGTAAAATTATGTAGTATATTGTGTGTACAACATATGTGTGTACCAATGCGGTCGGTCGGTCGGTCGGTTGCTTCGTAATTTTCACTTTTTGCTTATATTATTTACATCGCTTCAGATGCGAAACCAAAGATCCCGATTCCACTTTGACACGAATCCATTATTAAGGGATGCAGGATAGGCTAGTAGGCTACTACAATATAAGCCACTCCAGAAAATCGTTTATATTGTCGTCGTTTAAGATTTTTAGTAGCTTAAATTGAACAAAAAAGAAATTTGTCACTTTGTCATTTTTAAGGTTATATTTTATGTGTGACCAAACTTGATAACATTTAAAATGCCCACTTTCTAACTCTAGTCCGTATAAGATATGTTTAAAATTTTTTCAATACAAAAGTGCTGCGCTTTTTATTTATAACCATATATATTTCTTAAAAATAACTAACATTATTATATTAAGGTTATCTCTAATATGTATTTTATTAATTTCTGATTTGAGCTGCTTAAGTCTTACACAAAAAACAAATACAAACAATTAATAGCACTAAACATGATAAAATGGAAAATATTTTAAAATGTTTAAATTATAATAACTATATTTTTATTAAAATACTACATTTAACTGGTCACATTGGTAGCATGAATGAGCTGTCATATTGGTATCTGATGCAACCTAAACGACGTTATCCATTTACAACTTCTTATAAATTTTTATACATTTTCACACTGGTTCACTTTATTATAGTTTTTGGAACACAAACAAATTTCACAACGTTTAGAAGATTAAATTTACTTGTTTGCGGCATCCAAGTTTTTAGCTTGTGTGAGTTCATACATGTCTGTACCAATACATATTTGCACATACTACATACACACACACATGTATGTGGGTCATTTTTTTTTTGTTCTAGACTTACCAAATATTGTGATGTTTATTATGCAAATTTCACTTCTTATTCATTAGTTAATTACTTTGATGTTTGTAATATCTTTGTAATACGCACACTCACTTGTTGTGTTGCGTTTTACATTATTAAATAACACGTTCGCTGCCTGTATAGCCGTAACAGAAGACACATTACGTGCTTTATATTGTAAGCATATTGATTTTCTCCGCGGCATTTAATATCAAATGAATAATAATCATTAGAAAGATTTCGACATTATAATTTTTAATTTTGCATAAAAATAATGTAAAAAATCATAGAATCGTCATAAATTCTGCATGCGACAGAGTCCGTCCGATAATTGCGAATAGCAGGGTTGCTAACAGCGTGACCGCGCCGGACCAAACGAGAAATACCAATTTGGTCTCAAAAATATACTATAAAATACTATTTCATATTTTTCAAAATACCACTATAAATACCATAGCAAATACATCGCCTAGAAATTCAAATTATAATATGTAATATGTAAAAATAATAACTGACTTATATATATAAAAAAATAAGGTTTGTCCCATTGCAAAAAATGTTTGTTTTTTATTTCATTTTACTATAATTAATATATTTCAGTATTTCAGTCCAACATAAAATTTCATATTCCATTATATATTTAAAGTCTTAAAATTAATTAAATGCTTATAATTCATTTTGTAACATTTTCTTAAAATAAAATAATAGTGGAACTTCTTTGTCCAGTCATCGAGTAACAATTTCTTAAAATAAAATAATAAAGGAACTTCTTTGTCCAGTCTTGTAAGTTTCTTTTAAGATCAGAATATTACATTTAATTAAATTGGCTAGTCTTCTTCGTCAGAGCTGCTTAAATTTAATTTGTTGAGATCTTTGCATAACATTTCCTTATTGGGCTTAAAATTATTGCACCCATTTTCGCGCAATGATTGTTTTACATGTAATATATGTGATACATTTTCATTTTTAAAGCGATTTCGATTTTTCGTTTTGATTAAATTGATTTGAGAGAATATACGTTCGCACGACGCATATAAAGAACTCACCTTTGATTTTCCACAGAAGTACTTCATGTTGTCTTTATGTTTTTGGGTAGCCGCGTGCTGCTTAATTGACGCCAGCCTACTTAAGATGTCCGTCTGGCACGCTTTGCAGTGCGCATCCATCATATTTGCGCTCCTGCCCAGCCATTTTTGATTCTCCGGCATAGTCTCCCACTCAGCTCTATATTTTTGTTTATTACTCATGATCACAAAATTAAGACTTAATTCGATTCAAGAAAAAGAGAGAGTGTGACCAAACCGAAAATACCATATAATACCATAAAATCTAAGAAAATGCTACGAAATACCAATATACCATTAAAATACTTTTGAGCAAAATCCGAGCTTATAAAATACCAAAAAGTATATAAAATACCATATTCGGTCACGCTGCAGGGTTGCTAAAGCGATAACAAAATACTTTGCAATGAGACCAAATTTATTTATTTTGAACTACACACACGGTTGCCTTATTTGGTACATTTTTACCAAGCTGATATATTTTTAATACGTTGGGAACATTTTATCAGTTATTTTCAAAGTGGTAAATTTTTATCGGAGTTAAATAACCGAAAAATGAAATCTCAACTTGTTCTGTAATACCGGTATTTTTGAACTATTTTTTTTGCCAATCAACCCAAACAATAAGCGATATACTTTCAGCTCCAAATGCCGTATTTATTATTGATCGTTTTCAAAGGAGTACAATTGACAAAATCTTTACATAACAAAATCACAGGCTTAGTTTCTTTTTTCTAAAATAATTGTCCATGCTACATATTATAACACAATCTGAAATGCCGCCAAATATCTGACATATTCCTTCATAATAAATGCACATACTACCAACAATATGGATAGCCAGCGAAGATGTTTGCTAATAATACCAACTACATTATAAGCCATCACCAATGAGCATAGATGGTGACCAGTAACTAGCATATAGTGTAAATTTCGTCCAAAATCAGTTGTGTTACTACCCCAGACTAATATGGGCAGTAGGAAAAACTTGGAGAAATTTGAAATGGCCACGACTTTAAGGATGGTTAATGTTAACGATGCAAGACCGACTTTAGTCAACTGTCCGAAGCCGAGCAGCGCGGTGATAAAAAGCAGCAGTATCGTTATCAAGAGGTATTCTGCAAAGTTATGTTTAAATTAATGATAAAATGATCATATGTGTATCGACCCCTTTTTTGCTTAATTATTGTAAGTAACATATTTTCCAAAATCCTCTATTTGATGCAATTTTGACCTTAACGAATCGCTAAATTTACGACAAAATCTCAATGTCAATTTTATCGTATACGACAGTTTTTATATCAGTACCATTATTCTCAGACAATTTAATTTCTGATGGACATTAAATAATTAGTCAAGCTCTTACGTGAAATCGGTTTATCTAAAAAAATGTCTTGCTAATATTTAAAGATTCAACATTAACATGTAGTTAAAATTAGGATTGATCTCACCCTACCCCGAGATATAATGTAATGTATCTACAAAATTATGTCTCCTGATCAATTTAGTTTTCGTAGGTTACGATACATTTGCAATAAGGGGCCGATATGTATATGTATATATTTTCTATTAATTTTACCTCCTATATTTTGTAACGCAGACATATAAAATCCTCTTTCATACAAGGCGGTATTTGATCCATCCGCTCGTTGTTGCCGGCATAAGGCAAAAGATTCCAATAGCAACACTACGAGCGAGATCTTCCAATATAGCTGTATATATATGGTTAAGCATACAAGAAGTAAAGAAATAAAAAGTAACCAACTTCAAGATATCCCCACACTTATATTGCCTTTTTTTACCTTAAATTTCCCATTATATATCATGTGTCGAAATGCAGAGGAAACCAGTAGAAGCGCATCAATTAGGATTATGAACTCCTCCACTTCTATGTATTTATCAGTTATTTGTTTGCATTTGTCCTGTGAAAAATAATTATTAATAAAATAACACACGTCAACATAAAATTCAATTTAAAATTTTGGGCCACAAGCAATATTCTTACACAGTGAGTAGGTTTAACCGTATTGCTGTATTTTTTGTACAACTCTCGAACTGGGTTTCCGCAGCTGACGCAAACGTATTGTTTTGCATTTCCGTCATTCATGTTATTTCAAATGTATAGAAATTTTTTGTACCATAAATACAAAACAGACGCTGCAAACAGCTGATTAGGGTGAACACCGTCGATAATTAAATCGATAAGCAGTATTGAATAAGTCGATTTATTATAATATTGAAAAACTCAAAGTGTTGTTCACCTCAAATTAGAATATAACAAATTAATTGGCTGTTCTTAGATGTCTGAGATACTTTTAAACAATTGTCAAAAAGCCAAATTAATTATCGTATAAAATATCGATTTTTATTTATCAGTTCGGTCGATAAGCCATTGAATTAAGCCCTAGTGTTGGGTAAACACTGCTCATTTAGTTGAACATGTTCACTTGTTATTTTTTTTTTGAGATCAAACAAATTTGCTCTGCGCAAAATTGTTCTTCATGCACATTCTGTGGAATTCCGCTTATACTTACTTAACATTTACATCCTACTATCCGGAAACAGTAGGTTTTCTACAAAACCTACGAAATTTTCCCTAACAGAAACAGCTGATCAAAAAAGAGTAAGTGAACAATAAAGAACATTTTGGAAAGAACACGTTCACTTGCTCCCGTTAGTGAGCAACTATTTTTTGTTTACTCACTCATGAGCAACTCAACACAAAGCCCCATCCCTAGTTGAAATTTTGTGAGCATCAATTTACAAGTTTGAACAAAAAAAACGTAAGAAATAAAGTGTTCTAATTAAAATCAGATAATATTAACAGTTACAAAATTAGTCACAACGCTACCAATGTGTAGGCGGACTTGATCTCGATCTATAACAAAAAGGTTCATGTGCATTTATATCAATAGTAGATGCATATACGCACATACATGCATATATATGAAATAAATATATACGTATATATATGTATTATATACAAATTTCTAAGTGCATTTGTGAAATAAGCATTTATTCAAGTGATTAAAAAAGTTTGGGTGTACATTTATGCAAAATCGACATACATATGCACTCATATTGAGCATTGAGTTTTGTATTGCGCAAAACAAGTCCAGTTATTGCGACATCTTAATTTTTTTCTCACGGCATACATATGTACACACATACGTGCTTTATATGTATGCATATCGATAGGTCAAGTTTATCGAGGATATACTCACGTTTGCCACTGTTTTCAGGTCAGAGCGTCTAGTTTGGTCAGATCATCTGTACAAACCTTTTGCACGTGCAAAATGAGTTCCTTTGTCGCTGCTAATGTCGTTGACAATCCAATTTTAAATGTGCCTGGACGAAGTCAAACTATATGCCGCTATTACTTGCGAGGCATTTGTCGATTCGGTGACCTTTGTCGCTTCTCCCATGATTTAACTCGAGGCCGTCCCGAAGGTGAGCAGCGTGCTACAAACACAAACACAGATACCGATGCTGATGCAGAGGCAGATGCAGATGCAGAAGCAGAAGCTGAGGTATTACCTAGCACTAGTCGCCGGAATTGGGCAAATGCGCCGATCTTTGTGCCTGGCCAAAAACGTTTTGTAGCCCAATGTCTAAGCGAAGATGAGGGTGATGAATCTGTTGCTGCAGCAACTGGTAGTGCTGCTGTACAAAATGGAATATCATGGGCTGAAATTGTCGGAGGACCATCGACCAATGACGTTGACATTGGTGTAAAGCTGGCAGAGCGTCGCTCATTGGACGATGTTTGCCCATATGGAAGTCCATGTCCCTATGGCGAGTATTGTCCCTATCGCATACATATGGAGCTATGCGAGATGTGCGACCAATACTGCCTGCATCCAACGGACCAAGCTCAGCGTAAGAAGCACAATCGCGAGTGTTTGCAGCAACACGAACAGGCAATGGAATTATCATTTGCGATTGCCCAGTCCAAGGATAAGACATGTGGCATATGCTTCGACACTATCATGGAAAAAGCCGGCAGAGAGAAGCGATTTGGCATTTTACCCAACTGTAATCATATATTTTGCTTGGAATGCATCCGGACATGGCGTCAAGCCAAGCAGTTTGAGCATAAAATCACGCGGTAAGTAAAAATTCTACGCAATTCATAGTTAATAATAACATTATAAAATGTAAAATATTATTCGTATATCTTTTGCATGGTCCTTTAATGAATAGTGCTCCTAGGCTTAATACTCTAAAATAATTTATTGCATACTTTGTAGCAAAATTTGCCACTTTAGTCGATATAGAGTACTTTTATTAAATCGTAAATACTAAAAGTTGCTTTTATTAATTATAAATTGTAGAGCTTGCCCCGAATGTCGAGTATGTTCCGACTTTGTCTGCCCCAGCGCCTTTTGGGTTGAAACTAAAGAGGAAAAAGACAAACTGCTTAATGACTATCGTGCAGCCTTAGGTGCCAAGGACTGCAAATATTTCAAAAAAGGCGAAGGAAAGTGTCCATTTGGCAACAAGTGCTTCTACAAACACGCACTACCCAATGGCGAGATTGTGGATGTTGGTTTGCCAAAACGAGCCCGAAAATTGCATAGCCAGAATCAACTAATTGATTTACTTGATGTAAGTATTTCATTTTTTTTTTAATTTTTTCAGCATTTTAGATAATGTTTTCTTTAAAAACATAAGGAAAATGTTCCTGTGGCTCCAGCGTTGAAATAATAATATTATTTTTATTATTATCCATATGGATACTTTTGCAACCTTGGCTGATTAAATGAGTGCTTTATTTCTCACAGATTTATCTTTGGGAATACGTGGATCGGCGCGATTATCACTGGCTGGATCTGTATTCAAGTGATATGAGCGATGAATCCGATTCCACGGATGATGATGAATAATATTATCGGAGCAACTATAAGTAACACATGCATAACTAAAAGTTAGATTCAAAATAACTGCGAAAATAACATATAAACCTTACAATGCTGATATATACATATTACTGCATGAAAAAATCAAATGTGTAATTAAAAGTAAGAGATCATATAAGTACCAAATTTTTGTTTATGTACGGAAATAAATATATATATTTTTGCCCAACTTAACGCAACGAAATTAACAGCAAATTTTCCGCCAATGCAAAGAAAAAACTAAATTGTAAAGAAAAACCAAAAAACAAAAAAAATGTGGTTAAAATAAATTTAAGAAATGAATAATGTAAATCACTTATTATTTAAAAAATATTTTAAAAATAAACAAAAACAGGATAAATTAAACAGTTAATTATTCAAAATAGGTGATATAAAAATGTGTATACACAACTATGCCTTTCAGACTGAATTGTAAACATACAAAATAAGCAAGTTTTTTTATGATGTTTTCCACTTACTGTCCTTTAAAGTTTACTTACAAATAAGATATACGCACACAGGAATATTCAGATGCTCATGCACATACATATGTATACATTTATTTAAAAATGAAATTGTTTTTTTTGCCAACCGATTCAATTGTTTGTATTGTTACGAATCTACTTATTACCTTACCTAATTAGATATAATTTACATAATATATAAATTGAACTTATGCAGTATACATTCTTTGGACGCAACATATTGAGTTTTAATTTAATTTGTAATGCCCATTTGCGAATACACATACATATATACATATATTTAGATATTTTATGTTATGTTATTACCTGTTATAAAAAAAAGTAACTAGCGGATAACCAATATTAAAAATAAATTAATCTCAAAACGAAATATTAAGTTTAAATGATCCAAAGCTAAAAATAATCTATATTCGTGTACAATTATTTGTCATTCCCAGCATCATTACATTCGTTCTTTGTAAAAGTCTCACAATAAAGAATTATTTATTTAATCACTTGTAACAAGGCCATCAAAGCTTCTTATTAGTTATTCATTTAACATAATTATGCTGATATTGATCTCCCCATTTGTGGATCCATTGTAAAAGTAAATCTGTGACTCACTGCGATTGACATGGAATGGAACTTGTTAAACCTTTTTACAATCTATTGCCAATGTATGTATGCTAGTATATATAAATCCGATTAACCCTATGTGTATTCATGAAACATGTCACAAAACAATGGCTTGTAATAATTGAGCCTTACCTATTGAATTAATTGTAAAGTAAAACAATATTGCGAGCAAATAAGAAAATTATATTCTGATTCTATTGGTATGAAATAAAAGCTTATATTTAATTATATTAATGAAATCAATATATATGCAGTATAATTTACATTTATATTATTATACCACAACTAATCTAAAAAAGATATGTTCATGCAGCAACTTTATTATTTAGACTAAATACAATGTATTATATATTACATTGCTCCGCCAAAGAGAATATTAAAAAAACTGTCAATAATAGAAATCATAAACAAATTGTTCAAAACCATTTCTGTTATAACTTTACTACTATACCTAATATTCTGTCGGTGACTGTTCATTTCTGTTCGTATACTAATAATATTGAAATATCTAATAGCGTACCTTAAGTAGTTTTAACAGTATATTTGTATATTTCAGTTCAAAAAAACAATAAACTGCAAGGAAATCCATTAAAAAAGCAATGCATAATTACAAAATAGTGTCAATTTTTCTTTTAATTTTTTCCATGTTTAAAAATTCAAGTTTAGTATTTTATACTAAAACTATCGATATACTGTTCTACCAAAAAAATTTATTTTATCGATTATATATCGTTCAATTAAACGACCATTTTTTTCTGTCTGTTGGCAACTCTTCTATCGAGCACCTCTTACCAGCATATTCACTTCTGAAAAATAAGAAAAATATCAATTTGAAAGATGTTCCAAAATAGTGCGGCTAAACTTTTGGTTCCAGCGATGCGTGGAGCATTGCAAAGGCGATGCCAGTCGGTTGTTTCCGGCCCACCCACACAACACGTCTCTACAGCTGTAAGTAATATTTCGCTCGACTTTTCGGGGTTACGTAAACGAAACGTTGAGCATTTATACCTTGCATTGTAGAATGAATTTGATATAATCATTTTATTCTTTACAGGAGAAAGTGATCCTTGGCGGTGGCATGTGTGCCGCATCCCTGTTCATTCCGGCTTGGGTCTTGTACCACATCCGTGACTACAAAGGTGGAAAGTAAGCTTGGAATATCGACCGTTTAGATTGTGTTAAACTGTAGATAAAAATGATGCTTACAAATATAAAGTCAAAGTAACCAACATACATTTAACTTAACTACACAAGGCGCAGCATATTTAATTCTTTTATTGGCATACTCGGGAGGGTGTAAAGAGCTTATGAGTTGCCAAAGGTTTGGAATATATAATATGTATTCCCTGTGGTAATATAATGTTTTATTTGAAGCATGAACAAAGTTAACACATCATTTTAGAGACGTTCGTTCACTTATTATTTCTGATTAATGCAAATTTAAATATATATATTAGTGTAGATAGCATTTCATTTCTTTTGGTCATCCTTGCCGTCAGTTTTCTTATCCTTGTCTTTGTTAAGTGATCCAACAGCATCACGAACCGCCTCAGATTGGGGATCAACGCCAGGAAGGTTTTCAAGAACGCTCTGCAAAAATGCCGGATCACCAATGACTTCCGAGTAATCTTCATCCACATCCATTGGGGCAGAGGCATCATCAGTTTTGGGACGTTTAGCTTGCTGTGTTACGTTATCATCAGCGGCATCCTGCATGGACATTTGCATCGCAAATGCAATTTGCTCCTCCTCGGTCATGTTGGCAAAATCGGGCAAATTGTCCTCCGGAGTTTCAGTAGACAAGGCCAATGCACGTTGCAACATTGCCTCTTCCGAATTAGAATTGGGAACAGTTACGCTTGAACTTCCAGTGCCACTCTCTCCACTAACTGGAACCGTTCCAGCGACGGTCTCAGCATTTCCAGTTGATCCAGCATTATCGGCTCCGGCGCGACGCTGCTCGCTTTCCTGGCGTTGTCGCTGCTCCTCCATTGAGACGCGCAAAGCAAGAGCGAGCTCGGGATCCTCATTGGGATCAACGCCGAACTCAAATGCGGCGCCGCCTAATCCAGCTGCTCCCATGCCATCCTCACCCTGTATGATGGGTGACGACAACAAGGCGTCCGACAACGCTGATCCGCGAGGAACACTAACCAAATGAGAGCCAGTACCATCCTTGCCATTAAGAGCGTTAATAAAAGCTGTCAGGGTTTCAATGTTGTTTCCGTGATCGCCAAAGCTGACAATGTCCACATTCACCTTCTCTTTCTTTAGGCGCTTGGCTTGCTTAACAAGATCTCCTTCTTCGTTGTTTATCGGTGAGCCTACAAAAACCACAATGCGCATTTTATGGTTTTTACCTTGACGATGCTTCAATACTAAATGGGCAATCCGAATTCCAGTCATAAGGTTGATTTCTCCCTTTGGCTGAATCAAATGCATCTTTGAAAATATGCGACCCACATCACTAGTCAGTGTGGCCAGCACTTCGACGGTGCTGCAATAGATGAAAAGAATGCCGTATTATATTATATTCATCTATACAGATAGGCACGTCTCTTGCATACTTTGATAGGGTCATCAGACCAACATTATTTTCCGGATTGGATCTCAGCTTTGTGAGACAGACAAGGTTAATACCATCTTTCTGGACATTTAAACGAGTTGGAAAGTAATCACCATTGCGCTGGTAATCGCTGTTATCAAAACTATAACGAAATTGTATTTTTTAAGTTAATAGTGTACGCAAAATATAAAAGATTTATTTATTTACCATATCATAGTACTTTCCAGGACCATTTTGTATTTTTGCTTGTCACTTTGCCACTGAACTGTAATTCCTAGCTATCTACACAGAGTTGCTAGGTTGCTTCGAAAAGTACAGAGTTGCTAGGTTGCTTCGGAAATTTGAGTTAATGACTGTATATCGATAAGCATGTATGATGGTGTTAAAAATTTCCGGCGCGCAATTCAAATTTTTGCTAATTTTGAAATAAAATGAATAATTTGGTGAAAATTTTGAATTCGAAATAAGGGAAAATGAAGGTGAACATTTTTCTTAAGGTTGCGCCGGCGTTGTTGTCGACCCCTCGTCAAAAGAATGAACAAGGCATATATTCTACACCGGGTACAGAAAACAAAAGTGTTGACCAACGCCGTACCTTATCTGGCAACTCTGTTTGATGCCGTTCGTGGATATCGCAGCAGCGGAATTTAGACGACTAAATTCAGCTGGCCCCTAGACAACGTTTTTTTTATATGGAGTTTACCCTGGGGTACAGGAATTTATCTCTGGTGGAAACTAAGCGTTGCCAGAAGATTTTTTTGCTGGTTGGCAGCTCGATCAAAACAACCCTGTTGATTGAACATCTGTTTGTGGTCCCATGTCTGTCATGTGATTTTCATACAACTTGAAAAAGTGCCTCTTCGTGATCACTTATTTAAAATTTTGTGTTTTAAATTCAACTTATCAATCTGCTGATCACGGCAGACCTACAGTATTACCAATAAATTATATAAAGAGCCTTAAAATGGTCGACGCCTACGTTCCCCCCGTTATTATCACAGTCATTTGGGCGTTTATTGGTATTGTATGCCCCTTCTTTGCTCGCGGCCCTAACAGGGGGTAAGTGGTTCTTAAATGTGTTTAATTTCAAAGATGCGTAACGTTATTTTTTAATTATATATAGCGTTACACAATGCTGCATTATGCTTACTGCTGTTACCTGTTGGCTCTTGTAAGTTTCCTCTTGGTGACCATGACATCTACGTATGTATGTACGTACATATGTATTCATATGCTCATATATACTTACATACATACGTACATAGATATGAAGGGTTGGACAAACTGTTATTTACTAACTTATAACTTGTATTGTCTTCCTACACAGTTGGCTATGCTGTTACTTGACGCAAATGAACCCTCTAATTGGCCCTAAACTATCCATGAACGAAATTATGATTATGGCCCGTGAATGGGGTAACGAAATTAAGGATCATATGGATGTCGTAGTGTAACAAAATATGTGTCATTCCTTCCAAAGTTTGTTAATTTTTCTTTGATCAATTTTTGTTCCACCTCAAATGTGTTAATCAAATTTTTCTTTTAAAAACTGTTTAAGTTTGCATTATATTATTTACAAGTAAATAAATCCCAAATGTATGGATGAAATTTAATTAAATTCTGTTAACTTATTTGAATATGTGCATATTATATCATATGTTTAAAGAAGCATAGAACTTTAAGAAGATCTCTTACGGTTCCACATAAGCCAAGTACATATTTTCTTGGTCATGGCTATGAGCTGAGCTCGTAAGTATTTGGAGCCATGTCCAACTTTCTATTAAGGCCCAGAGATAACTGTCTATAATACACATGTATATATTGATAATTTTATTGTTTTCAATTCAAACTTAACGCACGACGCGCTACGGCAATGATTACGATATTGTTTAAATTTTGAATGTTTATTTTGTATTCTTTATTACTCCATGCAACTTTATATAACAAAAGAAAGCGAGCCTGATTCTATCTTGCATCAAATCAATATGGGCGAATGGAATATTTTGATTTTATTGGCGCTATGATTGGGATACACAAATTATAATAAAAATTGCATATAAACTTATACATACATATGTCACAGTTCCGTTGCAAGCCGTACAAAACCCGAAAGAAAGTTTTTGACCGTTGGCAATCATTTTCATAATTTTCAGCAAGCTCTTTTTTTTAAATTAAAAAATAAAATGTGTATAAATTGATGATGAATATTTGAGGATATGAAAATGATATGATATCGATAAAAAAACAAATAATTTGGCAACTTTAATAATTTTCTGGTTGGGTTCAAATTATTGTTTTTTTTTTTTAGAAACTTTTTAAGCGATTAAAATATAATTAAATAACAAAATTAAAATACCCTCTACAGAGGCTTACAAAAATAGTTGCCATAGCAGTTGTTAATATAATTTATCTTATCCCGCTAGCGTCCGATTTGTCGATGAATTTGAAAGATATTTCGGGATTTCTAGCTTTAGGTATGGTTTGAAATTAAATTATAATACTGACCACTAAGAAGTATTAAGCGAACCAGAAGCATCAACGGCATTGAAATAAAATTTCACACTAAGCCTTACTCCAAATCTTGAGTCTTCAAGAAGGATGTGATAAAAGACACGTTGCATTAATATTATCACTTTAAGTTCAATAAAAGTTTATTTATTTATTAACTACGCAAAAACATAAATCACTGATGGTTTAAAATATATAGTATGTATATATATAATAATAAGTATGTATATTGATGTATGAGTGTACATGATATTATTGAAATATTTATTTACACTTTAGCGCTAATCAAATTTACAAGTTGCTTAAATAAAATCCGAAACTTCATTTTGATTTAAAACAAATGAGAGGAAACAGCTTTGCATATAAAGGATATGAATAGAGAAATCAAAACAAAATTACAACAATAAGCGAAACAATGGCAAATCAACTCAAAACTGTGTGACTACATATTTACAGACAATTCCCTTATGATTCGACAACTTTTCGCTTAATAACTAACAGCAGATCCATATTTTCAAAAAATCATGCCAGCTCAGTTGCCGAACAAATGGGTAGCAATATTTAATGACTTGTCATGAAATTGGGGTACGACTACGGCAACTCTAAATGGATTCAACGTTTATGTATTTGTAGAGGCTGCGGATGTAGTATTTGACGATGCTGGTGCTGGTGGTGCTGCTGCTGGAGCTGTCAAGTTTGTTTGAACCGGTGCAGCAGCTGGAGAATAATATGCGGTAGTAGCTGGAGCGTTTGTGCTAAGTGCTAAAATAGAATGGAAAAGCCATAATATAATTATTGACATCTAGATTGATTCATTAATTGCATCTTACATTGGCGTAGTGCCTTCTGAAACTTTTCGTATTCAACATAATGTTTTAAACGCAGCTCATCTTCCTCGATGAGCTGTCTTTGACGCAGAAGCAGCAATCGCTGGTGTTGGTTTGTCCCTAATCGTGTGTTGCACAATTGATTTACCAAAGAGTCCAGATTGTGCTTTATGTCCTGCAAGAAAATAATTCGTCTCGTTAAACCAAATCGTCAGTTAAATTATGCCACTTACCGATTGAATATCACTCGGCAACAGGTGTGGATGAGTGGCTGCCAGTGAAACGGGCTCCTCTGCAACTGCAAAATATGGTTAATAAAAATCAATTCGAATAATTATAAACGTAAAGAAATTATATATTCGGCACGACGAAAAATTGATACCCTTGCAAAGCTCGATATCTTCAGAAGTAGGAAAGTATTTCATACTATTGGTTGATTTTCAACCGATCTTTCCTATGCACAAAAATGACAGAATTTCATCGAGATAAGTGTACATAGAAACAGATGGACAGACGGACATGTATCTATCGATGGGTATTACAGGGTTGGAGTGCGCTTCTCACCTTCAGCAACAGCTGGATTAAAAAGCGGCTGCATGACATGCTGCATAGGCTGGGCTGACTGCTGGTTGCCTACCAGCGGCGCTTGTTGCAGCAGCTGACCCGTTGCAGATACTTGAAAATTTGGCTGTTGTTGCTGGTTGTACATGGCTGGCACACTTTGTTGTGGCTGCTGCAGATGTGATTGTAGTTGCATGGCTTGTTGCTGATGTTGCTGCTGCTGGAGCAACTGATGCGCAGCTGACATTTGCGTGGGCATCCCTCCCAGTTGATGAGACTGCATTGCCTGGGCCACGCCCACTCCCATGCCCATGACCAGTGGTGTCAATTGATGCATTTGGTTTGGCTGTGCCTGCATATACTGTTGTGGTGCATGTGGTTGCTGTTGCTGCGGTTGTGATGCTGACATGGCAAACTGTTGAGCAGCTTGTTGCTGTTGTTGTTGGAGCATTATTGGTTGTTGTTGCTGCTGCTGTTGCTGGGGCGGTTGCTGCTGCTGCTGTTGTGGTATGAGTTGCGCTGGCTGCTGTTGTACCTGTTGTTGATGCGGCATTTGCTGCATAGGAATTTGCTGCGGTTGTTGCTGTTGCTGCTGCACAGTGTTTACCATTTGTGGATGCGTGTTAACTGCTGGCTGCTGATGTCGCTGTGGCATATTTACATGCATTTGCTGCTGCTGCTGCTGTTGTTGTTGTGGATGCTGCACTTGCTGTGCCGCAGCACCATTTGGCATTGCTTGATTTTGTGGCACCATCACGGCTACGCCCACACCTGACGGAGCGGACTGTTGCTGCTGATAAATCAATTGGATGCCATTAATGGCCATCGGAACGTTCTGTATCGGAGAATTCATGAGCTCCGTGGGTGTATTGACCATGCTACCATTCTGAACAGAGTTGTTCGCATTAAAGTTGTGACCTTGTCCAGCTACCTGAAGATCAATCTTTAGCTGATGCTGAATGGCCTCGTCCGTGGATGTCTTCTGCTCCTGTACGCGACTTACGCTAAATCGCGATATTTTCCGAGCATTAACAGTAACCGCAGATTCATCCGATGACTTTGCAGCTGGTGCTGTCACTGCTGATCCAACTGGCGTCTGTAAAACGTACGATTCGATTAGAAAAATCAACGATACGACTGTGTAGATCATCTTTACCTCCTCTGTGTTATCAGCATGGCGTAATGCCGCCAATTTCTTCTCTAAATCCGCTATGGAATTCTGGTTGAGTGCTCCATTGCTGGGATTCCTGGACTCGCCGCCGGCATTCGATGCATTCGATACTTTATCCAGACTTTCCTGTTTGACCAGCTTCTTTTCATTGCCAGCAGCACACGCCTCAAGATTAATCGTGTTGTCGCCACCTGTGACGGCGCCGCCTTCATGATTTATGTTGAGGCTCGAAGCGGGCAATTGCATGTCGGATCCCATGCTGTTGTCAATGGACGTGCGTCGTGAGTTATACACCGATGAACCACGTGCTGAATTCAGCACGGCGGTGGGTGTATTTTGTCCAAACGAGGCAGCTGATCCACTGCCTCCTCCAGTGCTGCTTGATTTGTTAACCTGCGCATTCAAATATACAGATCGATTCGGATTAGAGATAAAGACAACACGTTCACACAATCTTATTGAGCACCATATGGGCACACGAGCAACACAGAAGCAGTTAAAGCTGACCAAAACGAAAAGCGTTAGTATATAAAGGAACAAATCAAATAACATTACAACTACAGATGTAACTAAAACCATTCGATAAGTCGGTAAATATGTAAAGTCATTATAAAGTACTCATTATTAAGTACAAACTAAATAAAGTTAGGAGACTACCGAAACCAGTGCAGACTGATGTTATTATTATTATTATTGAAAATCTTCTTCTCTTTAAACATTAATTTCACTATGTTATTAAGAAGTTTGGATTTCTTTTTAATTACATACGTATACAAATAATAAATTTTTATGGATCTGTTGTGTTTTCTGCACAGTTATGTATTGGATTAACAGAATTGCTTCTTAATAAAATCCTAGCATGAAGCAATAATAATGTAATGCATTTCAACAGACATTAGTTTACATTATTCATTATATAATTAAAAAAAGATGACAATTTCAAATATATATTAATGACAAATATAGCAAGAAAGAAAGAATATCTTAGGCAAGACGAAGATTTAATATACACTTGCAGAGTCAGCTTTTAAGTTTTAGACTGTTCGTAACTATGACAAATTGAGTCAAATTTCGTAATGATAAATAAAAAAAAAACTAAATACAAATTCAGTGAGATTGGTTGAGATATTTCAAACACAAAAAGGAACTTGTCTAGATCCTGAATATATAAACTTTATGGGGTCTAAAACATCTCCTTTAATTTCGTAACATAATTATAATACTCTCTGCAAGCGTATAAAAACAGTAAGCAGTATTAATATGCGTGTTTGTTGTTTATCACTAAATACGCAAATCTACATACATTAAAAATTAATGATAATAATAAACAGAAAGTTCAACCAAATAAAAAGCGCCAAAAAAACACACACTACAATTTACGAAATACGACATTAGATTTACGATTTACGAATACACATAACAAGAATTTGTCTACCAACCACAGTGTCGGACGAGACCGTCTGCTGAGCGGACAGAGCTTTCATCGATGCAATTGCTGGAGAGGCTTGGTATGTACTAGGACGAGAGCCAATGGAAGCCACCACAGCGGAGGCGAACGCATGAGCGTGTGTTATATTCTCTAGCTCGATCTTAAGCTGTTCCAGCGTATTTGCAGCGCCAGGTGCCTGCACAGCACCCAGTTGGACACCACTCTCTTTGGATTTGTCGGCATTAGATGTGTGGTTATCTGCGGCCTGTTTGGCAGCCTTGCTGGGAGGCATTTCGAATGTGATGTTCACTTCACTCAGATCATCCAAGCTTCTGGTGTGCTTCAAATCATCCACAATTTTCAATTGCCGATTCAATGGTAAATTCAAGCTTCTGGGTTTCGCCTCGCAGCGTGTGGACTCCAAAAGCATTTGCACCCTGCTTATGGCCAGACTGCGTGCCTTTTGCTCAGATTGGGGCTTGTCCAAGAAGCCATCCAGTGGCTGAAACGTCTCATTGCCCGTTGGCGTAATGGCGTTGTCCGGCATATAGTCAATGGATAGCGATGTGTACTCCGATGCGGTGCTAGTCTTGCGGGAGACTGACCCAGAACCAATTGTCACATCATTGCTATTGTTGCCCGCGTCCCTCGAAGTCGTGGACGAGGATGACATTGTTGAAGTGGTTGTTGGTGGCGTCACTGCATTCGTTAGCAATTCTGCATTGCTTTGGACAGACGAGTCACGAACTCTTCCCTCACCACTGCTGGATTTATCCGCATTATTTGCATCAGCGCCTCCTCCTCCTCCTCCATCTCCGCTATTTACTGTAGAGTCGAACATCTTAGTGATGTCGCTGGCGGTTTCATCCCGCTAAAATAATTGGTTCGTTGAAATAATACATATGCATTTTTATATTAATTAATCTATTAAATTATTATTGGTATGCTTTCTGTATTGTTTTTATAGTTTTCTTTTATATAGGTTGTTTCGATTAAAAATGCGCAGGTGTAGGTACTCATAAGCATTAAATATATAAAATAAAAATAAGGTTTTCAAACTATATCATTGAAGGATACAATGGACAACAAGGATTATTCAAATTTAAAATGCTACTTCCTAAAAAAGTGTATTGTTTAACAATTTGTATTACAAAGATACACGAAATAATTTATTTATAAATAAAATAAATTATTTAATGCCAATTGAGATTGAGGGGGGCGGGAATAGTTCTTAATTGGAGTTATAATTCCACTGAAAATCATAATAAAAACTTATGAAGTAAATAGGCAATCCCTATAATAGAATTTTGTAATAATATACATAATACATATTTGTATAAAGTTAATATCGCCATATCTTGTATGTGTGCTTCCTAAATATGCAATTAAGAATTGAAACACAGCATCAAATAAAATCATAAGTACTTGAAATGTTCGCTGAATACGAATAAACGATAATCCTATTAAGTGTAAAGAAAAAGAAGTTCGCTTTAAAACTATGTAGTATGTACGTATATACGAGATAAGATAAGCCCTTAAAAGTGCACTTAACACTTACAGATCTATGTCTTTGATGTGTTCTAAATGTGGAACGCTGTCGAGTTAGAGACGCGTGACGGACCTGTTTTATTATAAGTAGTAGAGATATACAACAACATACAATCATCATCAGGTTAAAAATGTATTTTGATTTCGAGGTTTCGCAATAGAAATTAACCAATTGTACTTTTCTTTATGAATATTTATAAAACCAATCCACAATTTGTGGACTTTAATGGCAGTCATCCCATTGATGTTACTGAACTCTCTCCATTCGTTAAATTTAATAATATTTAATACATATGACGCACGAATTATTCCAAAATTGAATTAACTGCTCCGATGGAATCAAAAGGCTGTAAATAAACTCCGAAACCACTCCGCTGTAAACTGCAATCTTGAAACTATGGAGCATTTAATTCGCATCACCAGTTGGAGTATTATTTTTATATCTTTTGTTTTCTTTTTCGAAATTTGGTGCAAAACTATAAAACTTAGATTAGTTGTAAATTAAAGTACCTTCTCAATGTTGCGGCGATAAGTGGTTGGAATTGGAATTTGAAGTGGATTCTGTTTAACCTGCTCAACAATATCGTTAATCATTTCCACAAACACAGTACTTTGACAATTCGACAGTAAATCTTGCGCAATCTGTAAGAAATCAATCATTAGTATTAATTTGCATTAGATATATATTAATTTTGAAGTCCTTGCAGAGAGTCTTCTATAGCCAAACGATCAATTGAAAATCAAACTTTAATATGAAAACTCATTTGTTTTTAGATATACCAACCAATTTCACATATTGTATTATATTAAAAAATGAATTCAAATTCTCTGCAAGGGTATCAAATAATCGGCTTGCCGAAGATAACCTTTCGTCCTCATAAATATTTTACCAATTTGTTAGCAATTTCCACCGGATTGACGTCGCTGATGTCAAATTTGAATGTTATCGTTTTCAGCTTGTTCTCCATATGACAATTGATGACACTGCCCTCATCCACGCTGGTTACGCTTAGCTTTGGTACGCGTTCGTTGCCGCTACGATTTGAGCGTCGAGGTTTTTGTACGCGTCCTCCAGTACCTTGTTGCTGTTGTTGTTGTTGCTTTTGCTGCTTATCCGCATCGACAGAAGCTGAAGTTGTCTGTTGTGGCTCGACACTTGGCGTTGCAGCATCGAAGTTCGACTGAGTGACAACAACTGCTTGCTCATGTGCAACAGAAGGAGTTTGTTGATTAATTGCTTTACTTGGCAGCTGGTGTTGCGGTTGCTGTTGCTGTGGGTGTTGCTCAGCGTGTAGTGGCGGCTGTTGTTGCTGTTGCACAATTTGAGCTTGTGGCTGGCTATGTAACAGTTGCTGCAGTTGTTGTTCTAAAGGTATCTGTTGCTGCAGTGGTTGTTGCTGCTGTTGATTTTGTAGGAATTGCTGCTGCATTTGATTGGAGGCGTTTGCATAGTTGGCTAGTTGTTGAGCTTGTTGTTGTTGTTGCTGTACATCAGCAACATTAAGAATTGGCTGAACTATTTGTTGCTGCTGCTGCGGCGCTGGCTGAGGTTGACTGTATGTGGCCGGCATTGGCTGCTGGTGCATTGTTGGTGGCACCTGCATCTGTCCTTGTATTAACATAGCCGTCGGCTGTTGTTGTTGCATGATTTGGGGAGCACTAACAACAAGTGGTTGCATCGTCATTTGTGTGTTATGTGTCGAAATTGGAATTTGATGCGACTGTGTTAATGGATTTGGAAGGAACTGCTGTTGTTGCTGTACAAACTGTTGCTGTTGTTGCAACTGCTGCAAATGCTGTTGCTGAAGAATCTGTTGTTGCGTTGCAGAAGGCTGATGAATGGGTTGTTGTTGCATTTGTGGTTGTTGCATTGGTGGTTGTTGCATTGGTTGTTGTTGTTGAATGGGTTGTTGTTGAATGGGTTGTTGTTGAATGGGTTGTTGTTGAATGGGTTGTTGTTGAATGGTTTGTTGCTGAATGGGTTGTTGTTGAATGGGTTGTTGCTGCATAGATTGTTGCTGAATCGTCTGTTGTTGTACAGGTTGTTGCTGCATAGGTTGTTGTTGCATAGATTGTTGCTGAATCGTCTGTTGTTGTACAGGTTGTTGCTGCATAGGTTGTTGCTGCATAGATTGTTGCTGAATCGTCTGTTGTTGTACAGGTTGTTGCTGCATAGGTTGATGTTGAATCGCTTGTTGTTGTACAGGTTGTTTTGGAATGGGCTGTGCTGGCATTTGATGTTGCATTTGCTTTGCTGTGATGGTGGCAGCTGTTGTTGCTGCTGTATTGGTAGTGGTTGCATTTGTTGTTGTTGCTGTTGCATAGCATAGGCCTGTTGTTGTTGTTGTTGCTGCTGTTGTGTAAGCTGAACTTGATGCAACGCCTGCGTTTGTTGCTGCTGATAATATTGCTGTTGTTGCTGAAGTTGTTGTTGCTGCTGCACCAAGTCTGTTGCCGGCAAATTACTATGCATAAGTTGCTGAAGTTGTTGCTGCAAAGGTATTTGTTGCACCTTCTGCTGTTCGGTCAGATGTTGCTGTTGCTGTTGTTGCTGAATGACAGCAGCAGGTTGCTGTTGCTGCTGTTGTTGATGAGCAACGACAACTGGCTGCACTTGCACCAATTGCGCAGATGGCGCCGACTGTTGTGGCGCCTGCAGCTGAACAACTGGCTGGGAAACTGCCTGTTGTTGTTGCTGCTGCTGCTGATTGCCCGTGGGTGAGATGACCTGGCCATGCCCATGCCCATTCGCAATGTCCTGCATGGCGTTGGTGGCATTTTGATATGAAGCCATCTGAGGGTTCTGAATATAATGAACCGTTGTTGAATGTTGCTGCACTTGCGCAATAGCAGGACCAGCGATCACCTTTTGCTGCCCCGACACCAACTGGGGAATCTGTTGCTGTTGCAGCTGTTGCAATGGATTAATGCCGTTTTGAATGGAAGTGGTTGATCTAGTCACCAGATTCTGAGGATCTGTACTGTTGGTAGAGGTGACCAAGCTTGTCTCTGAGTCTGTGTTTAGTATTTCATACTTAAGTCGCTGATTCCACTTGACTCCATCCTCCTCGTCTTCAGACTCATCTTCTTCATCGTCCTCCTCTTCAACATTCGTCGGTAAGCTTTCACGCTGCTTCTGCAAGGCGAGTTTCTCCAGTCGTGATTTCTCATTCTGCAGCTTGATTTGTGTTTGACGCTGAGCACGTTCCTTAAGCAACGACACAACCTGGACCTTTAACAGGCGGGCAACTGCACGAGAATCATCTTCAGAGATGATGTTCTCCTTCATCATATCTTGGGCAATTTGCTCGTACTCATCATGTTGGATGTTGTACTCAAACTGGATGGCTTCGTTCTCCTTGTGCCTTGATGAGCGCTTCTTTGGATCCATGAATCGCAATCGGAACTCAATGATGCTGATGCTGGGATCTGAGAGGAACTGTTCCGAAGCGGCGGGCTCCACACGTATTCCAATGTCTTCATCAAAAAATTCCGATTCCAGCAGCTCGTTGCATCTGGGACGATCCTCTTTTTTCAGCTCAATGCAGCGCTCAATAATATCTCGCACATTGGGATCTTCAACCTTTGAGAGAGCTGCCGGTTTTATGCCAGATATAACCTTCTTGTATATCTGGGCGGGACCTTTGCATTCGCTGTAAGGATATTCGGATATGGCCATCTCCAACATGCACATGCCAAATGCATAAACGTCAACCGATTCATCATAGTGCTCCTCGTACATCTCGGGTGCCATAAATTCAGGTGTACCAATCACAGATTTAGCATGGGACCGATTTTTCAGTGTTGCCAGTCCCAAGTCACCGATTTTAACGCTACCAGTGGTGCCAGTTATAAAAATATTATCACATTTTAAATCACGATGAATTATAGGAAATTGACGAGTATGCAGGAAGTTTAGACCTTTCAAGATCTGACGACACCATGACTTCAATACCTTTGGGTGTATTTTTTTGAATCGCTTCAAATACCTATGTACAACATAATACATATTAATACAAATTTCAATTCAATTAAATTATGGGCTACTTACGACTTTAAAGTACCAGATAACATTAGCTCGGTGACTAGTACTATATTCTTTTTGCGTCCAATAGGGAACTCCCAATATGTATAGAAACGCACTATGTTAGGATGCTGCAATTTCTTCAACATATCCGCTTCTTCTCGAAACCTCGTGCGTTCGCTTTTCTTCACCTGCTTATCCTGAAATATAAAAGGTTCCTCTAATTTAGTAAGGTCATTTAATTTTGAAAAACACTTTTGATAATGAATTTATCTAAGTCTTAACAAACTTTAGATATATACGTATCAATAAAGCATATCGTCTAAGATACACATACCAGCAACTCACACCAGGCTACAGGCACTCCGGTTAGAGTGTCTAGGCCTCGATAAACGGTTTTAAAGGAACCACGACCGACTTCCTTGTCGTATTTGAAGAAGCGTCCGCAGGGCGACATCGCAACTGGATCATCATCCTCATCACTCTTACGCTCTTTCGTTAGGGACGTTACTGACGATGTTGCTGATGCAGTAGATGCTGATGATGGCTGTAATGACACCGATGTTTCTGTCCCAGGAACCGATGAGTCACCAGATATTGCATCCCCGCTCTCAGTTTGCTTGGATAAATTTTCGAAATTCTTTGGCTGAGTTTCATCGTGTTGCCCCTCGGAATCGAGCTTCTCCTCAACTTGGAAGCCAACGCGCTTTCCACCAGTCGACTGTTTGTTGGCAGGTTTACATGGCACATCAACATGGGTCGTCTCAGTCTTCACAGTGCGCGACGCCTCGGTAATGATGTTCTCAATAATGCCAGCTACTTGATGATTAGCCGCATCTGTTGTATTCGATCGCGTTGGTGTACGAAATTGCTCCTCCAAGTGCTCCGCCTCACGCGACAGCATTTCAATGTTGTCATCGTAATCTCGAGGAAATTCCGTTTCCAGTTCTTCAAACTGCAAAGGATTGGCATTTCTGTTGGATTGCTCGACGTTCTTGAGCACAAAGCGAACATAATTGTCTGTCCCCTTCCCCGGTTTGCTCCCCTTGCCGTGAGGCGCTTTAAACGGTAGAGGGCCCGTCATGGACTGCGACCCTGTTCCAGTGAGCTGCTGTTTCAACACAGGCTCTATCCCCGTATCAGACGATGATTTTCTAGTTTCCATTTTTTTTGGTTTGGCATCTGCAGCTGGCGACGGGGTCGGGGTGGGGGTCGAGGTCGGAGACGGGGACACAACAGCCTTTGCTGGCATGTCTTTGTCTTTGCTCTTATCCGTGGATACTACACCAGCATCAGCGTCTCGAGTTTTTGGACTATTGACTTCATCTGACGGCTGCGATTCACCATCCATTGTTGCCTCATAATGTTCCGCAACGGCAGAATCCGTTGCCTCGAGGCCAAACCCCTCAACGTTGGGCAAATTGTCGGCTCTCACGAGCTCGCTTGGATTAGAGTTAATATGTTTGGTAATTTGGCTTTCGCTCAGCTCCTTTGCGGTTTTACTATTGGCTTGCCTTGGACCTAAGGCGGTGCTTGAAATCTGACGCAGTAATCTAGTCCAAAGATTACTTTTGCTGTGTGATGGCTCCACTGCTGGTGTTGATTGATGAAATTGCTGTTGAGTGCTGGTGCTATTGCTATTGATGTGTTGCTCAGGTGCAGAAGTTTCCTGTTTACGACGGTATTTGCTTTTCTGTGCTGTGTCTTTTAGTTTAGCAGTCGAGCCGATGACGACTCTCCTTGGGGAGGCAGTTTTATTAGAAGCACACAGTCCCGGTTTTTGGATTTTAGCTTCTTGCACAGTTTGTTCCTCGCCGGAAATATCTGAGTTATTTCTGAAAGTGAGAAAAATCAATTAATGAAATTTTAATACACATAATAAGTATAATAACGAGGAGATTACCTTTGAGGTTGCGTGGTACTGGAAGTAGTACCATCTTCGCTGATGGTGCTGTCCCCCCGAATACTGCTTGTAGGTACGACCTCTCTTTGTCGTACAAAGTCACAAAGGGTTTGTCCAATTTTGCAGTTTTTTCAACAACCAATCGGTGGAATCTGCACAAAACATAATTGTATTACTTGAAATGCTTTCATACTAACTTGTAATTAGGCAAATAATTGTTAAGACAAAATAAAAAGTTCAGAAAGTTTTTTCATTTATTATGCTTTAGTAAACTGAGATAAATTAAGTGATTTGCTTTTTATTTTGTCAAAAGAATTACTTGACTAACTGTATGGTGATATTGATTTATTGTCGGCAATTGATGATTTATCTCAGCAACAACGAAAACTATTATTACATATTTAAGCATTTGGTTTTCGCTAATCGACTCAACCTTCATTAGAGGCTTAATTCTGGTGCACAAATGTATACATATCTATCTATGTATATACTCGACTTATGCATTATTTAAGTTATGCCATCGCTCACACTAAACAACGTCAAAGTTTTTACTATTGATATTTCACTGCGCCTGTGCTCGAATAACATATATACATAACTACATATGTGGGGACTGTATATACATATGTATCTATTATATTCAGCAGTATATACATACATAGTTATGTATTTGCCAGTGTTTGTATGTACTTTGTTCTGTTTGATTGCAAAACAGCTGTCATGCAGTAGTCGGTTTTAGTTTCTTAGGGTGTATCTTAATTATGAGTCATAAATCCCAATTGCACCAAACTACGCCTACTTCTGCTGACTTCTGGTTTTTTTTATCCGATTGCTCACTGACACACGTTCATGCATACATATGTATGTACGTGTGTGCTTATTGATGTACTCACGAACACATGCATATCAATTGAAATATTTTAATGCATGAGTACGCACATATGTTAAGTAGAGTACATGAATAACTGCGATTCCTTTGCACATTCCAACTAATTGTTGTATCCTGCGACTTGTCACAACATGAAAATTTATTTGTGTCGCACAAAATGTATGCACTGATTATGATGTCATAGACGTTGAAAACCACCAAGCAAGTTGCATAGAAATCACGGTTCAGACGTCTGCGACATGCCCATTATTCATGTGGGCGGTTGCGCTGCACGATTTGCCAAAAATAATTGTGTTTGCACATAAAAATTTAAGCACGTTCGTTAAATTTCACAACAAATTTACAAAATATACCGCCACATATGTTGCCGACCCCGCACCAACAAATGTCATTTATCGATAATTATTGTTTGTCTTTGTCGGAGTGCCCTTTCGTTGTATCTATGTCGAAATGTTGACATCTATTTAGCTCTTTGGTTATAACTCACTATTCACTCTTGCATATTGGGCACAGCACTTTTATTATGTTGTTTAAGAAATAATTGTGCACTATATTTCGTTCTGTTTGTTACACAAGAGCAGTAGAGTTTAGAGTTGTGTCGTTTCGTTCCAGTGCTGCCAACTTTTATGAGGAAAAATAGCTGTTTCTGGGGGGAAAGCATTAAAAAAATTGCTAAATTTCGAAGCAAAATAGCTAAAAAAGTAGCCAATGGATTTTAAGTCAAGCTGCCACCCAGAAAAAAAAACGTCTGGCAGCCTTCAATAAAAGAGGCATATTAAAAGAGTGAACTATTTTTATTTTCATGCTAGAAATTTAAAAATTTGTGCAGAATTTTGGATCAAGTCCTGTCGAATTATTGATATTTTAATGATCTTGTCGATTAAATCGATTTTAAAACATTGATGTAACGAGTCAAATATGTTTCATGTTTTTCGATAGTCATCAATTAGAATCGTTTCTAAACAAATAAATCGGCTTTTAAATTATCGCGCGAGCTTATCGATACAAGCAACGGCTGTTAAAGACTTCTTTTCGTATTAAATCTCTATTAATTTATAAATAGCAATTACTGAGTAGATTATTTTACGTTGTTTGAGATAGTATATATATGTTCTTCCATCAATTCAAATATTTCTGATAAAATTTGCACCACCTTTGAAAATCTGAATTTTAAAGATTAGAAATAGGTTTTTGTCGATGATTCAATGAGATATTTCAAGATATACATATTAATTAGCCGATTCCATTGTTCATTTTCTTTCTTAGTGATTTAGAATAGTTAAACAAACATTGTTTGTATTATTTACATATATTATATGTATAAGAACAATTTATACTTATAATAATATTAAATTTTGCAAAAATATAATAAAGTGGTAATCAAAATAAAAAATAGTAATAAAAAATAAATTAAAAAGGCTCTCATACACATAGTACGAAGTATGTATAAGGTGATTAGCATTGTGAGTCGCGCGATGTGCTGTTCGCTAAATTTATCTTTTTGCTGCTATTTGTATAAGATGAATTTTATCTAATCAATTTAAATATTTGCCTTTTTACTTATTTATTTACAAGCCTTAATTATATTGTCTGCGTCGGTGTTTACGTCTGACGAATACAAATATTAAAAAAAAGCTCTAAATGTAAGTATTGATTTGATTCATATTATGATTGTATTATTTGTAAAATTACTTATTTGCATTGGTATGTGTGCGCGTGGAGCTTTATGTACATATATATATGTACATATGTACATATGTACTCAGTGATCAAGTGCATGGTCAGCGCTTTAATGCAAAACGGCAGTCATGAATTTTTCAATCGGATTATATCTGTATTTTGGAAGCATTTTTTTATGTTTATGCAGTATGTCAAGTTATTATTTTGACGAAGAAACAATTACATTTTTTTTATTTTAAAAAATAGTTAATCCTATAATTTGTTGCAAATCATAAGCAACTACAATAAGAAATCTATTGTAATATAAAAATTTAATTTTGTCAAAACAATCACCTGACTAACTTTTGTTTCCATTTAAAAACTTTCAATTTTAAATAAACTGTGATGGCAGTTACATTAAATTCGAAAATGTAACGTATTACTTACTTTGCGATTTTCTTATTTGGGCAAATATATATACATATATATGAATGTACATGTGTACTCGTATGTGTGTACGTACGTCTGTGGTTTATTTTGAAAGATTAATTACCCACCTTGGCGCATAGTAAGAAGAAAAGTACATATTTGCAAACTGTTTATTCTTATCTCGATATGATTTTGTGTGAACAGTAATCTGCGGTCATCTAAGAGATTCAGTTAGAAATTGCCGTATTACGTGCAGGCAACTGAAACCGACGTCGTAGTTTTCTTAGTTCTAGTAATAATTTTATTTTCAATATTGGATCCTTAAGTTGCCAATAAATTCGATACATTTTCAATATGTGTAGAATCAAAGTGTAGCACCAACATTTCTTAGACATTTGTCTCTTAACAATCTTTAAATATTACAATAATAGTAAAAAAGAAATTAATTCATTTTCTTGAGTATAAACTGCTTTAATACAAAAATTTAATTTTTTGATAAGTTCTATTTTATTTATTTTTAAGGACAGTCTTTCATGACTTTCCAGCTTTCAAACCACTTTTGACTTTTTCATTTTAATTTGAATAGTGTCCTCATTATATAGATCTTCTGTTTTAAAACCAAAGAATTTTTGTTCTCATATCAAAATATTTTTTTAAATATATTTTTTTTGGCATGAAATTATACCGGTATTTTAAAACCGAACAAATACATAAATATTTTACTTAAACGGTTACCGAAAGTCGAAGGGCGAACACAACCGAACCCGAAGCTGAAACCGATATTCGTTTCGGTTTGATTTCCTGCTCCAGACAATTTTAAGATGACAGAAGCATCTTGGCTTACAATGAATTTGAGTACATATGAGTTTATGTCCACTTCGGAAGCAACTGCATCGGCCATAACTGAACCGTACGATAACGATAATGGATGTCCTCAAATCAATTGTACTACCATTGAGTACATGGCGTATGTTCTTGGTCCAAAGACGCTCCCACTTCATAAGGCAATAATGGTAAGATCATGCGTACTATCTGTTGTTAAGGCAATGAAATTCATATTTTATAGGTAAGCATAATTTTTGGCGCTATATTCATAACTGGAGTGTTGGGAAACTTCCTAGTCTGTATGGTAATAATACGACATTCGGCAATGCACACGGCAACTAATTATTACCTCTTCAGTCTGGCTGTATCGGATCTGATCTATTTACTCCTAGGTTTGTATTTAAATAAATCTTTATTAATTTATTTTTAATGGATATACTCGGTTTTAGGATTGCCAGCGGAAGTATTTCTATATTGGCATCAATATCCATATTTGTTTGGATTGCCATTTTGCAAGCTGCGAGCGTTCATATCCGAAGCGTTAGTAAAGGCTCCAAAAAATATCTGGAGTACAGATTTTAATGGGAATAAACCATTCTAGGTGCACATATGTATCAGTATTTACAATTGTGGCCTTTTCCATGGAGCGATTCCTGGCGATTTGCCATCCCTTACATTTGTACACAATGTCAGGTCTTGAGCGGGCAGTTAAAATCATTACAGCCCTATGGATTGCAAGCTTTATAGGTGCCTTACCATTTGGTGTGAAATCTAATATTCAATATCTGGATTATCCACTTGGTAAGATTTCGAATATACAAATATATCTTTGGAAAGTTCACTCAATTGACAACATCTTGCAGATGGAACTAAAATACAGGATTCCGCAGTTTGTTCCATCGATTTGGATTTTCCGGAAAAGTATCCATTGTTTGAGGTATCATTTTGTATATTTTTCATTATACCCATGATACTCATCATATTGTTATATGGTCGGATGGGGGCTAAAATTCGAGCCAGAGCCACAGAAGTATTGGGTATGTCAATTTCCTATGAAACAATTTAGTATCTATAAACATAACATCGTTGTAGGCGTTCAGCAAGGCTCAAGGAATCGAGAAGCACGAAATTCTCAGAAGAAGAAAAAAGCTGTCATACGAATGTTGGGTAAGCAGGCGATATAAGGTGGTAACTTTACTATAATTAATTTTATTTACATTTATTCCCCAAACAGCTGCTGTCGTTATAACATTTTTTATCTGTTGGTTTCCGTTTCACATACAAAGATTGTGGTTCTTGTATGCTAAAGATAGTATCAATTATTATGCTGTAAACGAATGGTTATTTTCAATAGCGGGATTTTCGTACTATGTTACTTGGTGAGTAAAAATAACCTGATAATCATGAAGTTACTTCAAGAACTCATTTCTAATTATTCTTTTAATTTGTAGCACGATTAATCCGATTGTATATAATGTTATGTCACGACGATACCGAGTTGCCTTTAAGGAAATACTTTGCGGTAAGAAGGTCGGGGCATTTTATAACAATGGATTTGCCAGAGATCAATCAAGTTTCATAAAGGACCAACGAAGTTTTCGGCATTCTAGTATCGCTACCACCAGCCTAGGTGCTGATACTCAATACAGTCGAGTGCACTCTGTAAGTATGTTGATAAAGACCTGCCCTTAGTATTCTAAATACAATTTTCCGTATTGATTATAGAACACAGTGGCTGAATTTCCCGTTCTTAGCACAACAAATATTGTTATCGTTCTCGGGAATAACTCAAGTGACTATCAAAAAAAGGTGATTACAAATAAACCAGAAGACTTGAGTATAAAAAGTGACGAAAAATAAATATATATATGTATACTGTAGTACTGAATAATTACCCTTATTTAAAATTTTATATAATACTTAAAATAGCTGCGAAAGTATGTAAATAAAAGCAAGCGATTAATTGCCGAAAATTACATGTGATGTTTTATTTTTGAACTTGAATATATTATATCAACTCAGAAAGTCAGATGTTAATTATTTCATCAAGTTATATTATTGAAATAACAGTATTAGCTCATGAATAGTTATGCCTGGCTAACTGTCTTCTGTAATTTGAATAACAATAACTGGAATCATTCAAAAACAAAACCGAAAAGCCCCAGTGAAAGTTTTATCATGCGTATTATAATCGGCTGCATGGCCATTAAAATAGTTTATACTTAAAAATTCCTACTTAATTCACTTGCAGTTCAAGATTCTCGAATAGATGATACCCTGTAGGCGTATGCCTCAATTGCAGGGCTGCTCTGATCAACAATTAATAACTTATTCGGAGCAATTTGTTTCGAGTGCATTGTAACATTGGTTAACATAGGTTTTATAGAAGTTCGCAAAAGAAATCTTGAAACTGGTTTCAAGACACAGATGCGACAGTCACAGAGAGATAAGCTAAAACAAGATTCAGGCCTCTATTCGAATGGTAACGACTTGAAAATACCGTGTAACCTAAATGTCGTACATAATTGAGTCAACCTTTGAGCTACAAGTTTAAAATGAAACTTTTGGGATTATGTGCTGGATAATGTGAACATTGTACGATTGTTAAGAAATTTGTTAAGATGATTTATTTTCAGAAAAGACGTGATGATACTCTGGTCTGTTTGAATGTGAATGCAGTCGTGGTATTTTGACTGCTTCTTGAGAAGTAAAGTGAACTGATCAATCCGGTTCCTTGCATACTTGCACTTTACAAATTTCAAGCGCTTTATTCTGTAAGAAATCTGCAGTCGAACGAACGTTAGTCGCACCATTTGACCCAGAGAAGACAGACCGCCCGACCGATCGACCGACCGATCGACCGACCGATCGACCGACCGACGGACCGATACCGCAATAGAGAGATCAATCTAACGAACAACCAGTTCATAACAAAAGAAGCTACGAGTGTGTGTGTTAAAAAGAAGAAATAAATTGGAATTTGTTTATTTTTTGGGGTAAAAGTAAAGTAAAAGTTGAAGAACCGACAGCTGTGGCCAAGTGAGGAATTAAATGCTTATCGACAGTCGCAGAAGAAAGACACGCGTGTCGCGAAACAGTTTTGATGGTTAACTTTCAACAAACGCGTAGACAAGATCCAAAAATGTGGAATAGCAGAAGAAACTTAATTCCCGCCATTGTAAATGTGACACTTTTCCTTGGCTGCATCCATCTGCTTCAGGTGGAGTGTCTAAATCTCGACTTGAGTCCCTCGATTGCGGCTCGAAGTGCTCGGCTAATGAGATTTCTAAGTGATCCTGCATCCAACTTCAATCACAATCGTCGTGTTGGTCCTGGCCCTGGTCCTAGTCCTGGACATGGTCCTGGTCGTATTCGGGCTAGTGTTGATAACATACATCCACCAACTGCTTTTAGACCCCCGTTACCACCTCCAGCTCGCGGAGGACCTCAGTTAATTCGACGCGAATTCAATGGAAACTGGCCAGCAGGAGGACCCAATCAGGCCACAAGATTCGCTCATGCCAAGGATGCTGCAGTGCTGGATGTTGGCAAGAATCAATTCTATCGACCCAAAGATGTTCAACAATACAATCAGCATTCCATACAGTACACACAGAACTTTAAGGCGTCACCGCATTTTAAAGGAAACGAGCTTAATAAATTTCCAAATTATTCACCTATTCAACAACACGCGATTCCTGTTGAAGCCTCCAAATACTTGGCTTTTAAACAGGGACAAGGACAAGGGCAGGGACAAGGTCAATCTCAAGGTCAATCTCTAGGTTATGGCGATATTATAACTAAACAAAGTCTGCATCATAATAATCAGTTTGGACAAAATTCAAATAGCTATGCGGTCTATGAAGATGCCGAGAATGTGGCCAAGACAGCAACTAACTTTGGCCAAAACTATCAACAGAATGTAGCACCAGTTGCACCTCAAAAACTTACAAAAGCAGCTGAGGACTATCTGCATTTCATGAGTACTAATGAGTATTTCCTGCCCAAACATGATCCTAACTATAAGCAATTGGATGTGGAGCGCGATCAAATCAAGTATCAGCAACAACAACAACATCTTCAAAAGGAGACAGAACAACAACAACATCAACAACTTCATCAAACACAACATCAACTGACAGATACCAGTGTATCTTCTAGTTATAACAAACCATTAAGGGTTGCCGATCTCTTCTATCAACAAGATCCCGCTCCCTCTAATTCTAATTTCAATTCCAATTCCAACTCCAACTCGAATTCGAATTCGGCTGTCGTTCGTGGCAGTTATCAGGCGGGACAGAATGCCTTTGTTGTCAAATCGGATGGGAACAAATCCGTGAAGCACATTTTGTCTTCAAAGCCACCCCAATCCCAAACTCAGTCTCCACCTTTATCTACTTACACCAAATCTTGGCACAATGCACATAAAACTGAGACGCCAGAACCATTGCGATTCGAGTTTACTGAACACGATGCTATCAAGGGATCGGCGAGCTACACGAATGCGCCACATGGACATAACTTCTACTATGAGACACACCCATCAACGCCTCACATATCCTCGGTCAGCGTGGCCCCTCTCCCTGAAAATCTGAAGCCAGTTCAAGAAATCACAGTCAATGCAAAGGATAATAATGAATACGCTAATAAGGTAAGATAAATTTGATTTGAAAAAATTGATTATTTTGTTTTTTATTAACTGAGAAAATCAAAAACTTGTATATAGTAACTTTGAGGGAGCCAGAAATATACCAATTTTCTTACTTAAGGATAAATTTTAACAAATATAATCATTATTTTTGAGTAAAGAATATAACACAAAGAATAATCATTATTTTATGAGTTTGATAATAAGTTGTGAGATATAACTCAAAATTAATGAGTAGTTAATCATTATTTTGATGTTTTAATAATAAAAGCTATAACGATTACAGTCCCTGCATTCGAAAATCGGTTTCTTTTTCTACTCGTAGAAATCTAAAATCCACACCTATGTATGTCATTATTCATTGTTGTTTGGATCTAAACATTTACTTATGGCCTTGTTTGAACAATCTCTAGATAAAAAATCAGTTCAAAAGCCATTTTACGGTATCTGTATCAATTAAAATGTAAATAAGGTCGATAACAATGTGTATCAAATTTTCTAATACACAAAACATCTTCAAGTCTGAAAAGTTCACCAACTTTCCATTCTTAACAAATTTTAAAACCACTTCCAATATAGTTTTCTTTTTTTTATTAATTTTCTGGGTACAAACAAGTAATTGATGAGAACTGCGTCAACTAATTTCAAGATCTATATCAGTTGTAATTTACCCAAAGGCTATATAAGTTTAATTCCATTTCAATTTCGGTAGCTCCAATTTTTCTCCACTTTCACCACTTTTCCATGTCTTAACTTTTTAATCTGATTAGACTTTAATTACAAATTACAATACTAATCTATAAACATTTTTCAGAATACCCAAGAGCAGCCAATTTTAGAGCCTGCAATTGTTTCGGCAGATCCTACAGAAACCGTTAAAGACAACGAAGCTTTATGTGAAAAGATTTGCGCAAATGTGTATGATGAAAACGATGAAATTGTCTGCGGCTCTGATGGGTATATGTACACTGGAGAATCACAACTTGAATGCTATTCCTCCTGCTTAAATATTGGTATGTCTTATTTAGTAAAATATTTAATATTAAACTTTACAGAACCATAATATATTTCTTTTAACTTTTTCAGAGGTCTCGATAAAGAGTAAAGGGTCATGTACTTAAGAATTAGCTTTAAGTTTAATTTATTTATTTGTTTAGCTGTAATATTTAAATCTAAGTTTATTTATTTTTGATTTAAGAAAAATAAAGCATGTAATTCGAGTTTTAGCTTGTATAAAGTTATAACGTTTGAAGATTTTATTAAATTTGAATTTAGCTTCTTGCAATTCCGATATTTAAAAATTACCTTTGGCGCGACTTTACTGATACGAAAGGCATAAAATACCAAAAACGGCAGAACTGGAACAGCACACAAAACACGGGGTGGCAGCCTTGGTTCTCGGGAGAGTGTCCATTCCCATTTTTGATCAAATTGCATAAGCTAGAGTTCTGAAAATGAGTGAAAGATTCGAAATAAATTTCGAATTCACATTTAAATTGCGCCAGGCCATTTCACGATTCGGAACCGGAGTTGATCAAATCGTTCACAGTAAGTTCAATTGAACTACTCAACAAAGTGAACTAGGGTTGTTGATAATATCAATATATATCGACTATCGACTATCGATATATTTATATTTACGCAAACAAAGCAATTTTATAATTTTGGCAGTATTTATTATAATTTCGGTAGAAAAACGTCGCAAACGTTTCCGAAGCATCCTATATATATTCAAGATTCGTTTGCCTGTTGCGCGCGTGTGGAATTTCTTTTGTATGTTGGAGCAATCACAGCAAAAGAAAATCTCTACACCGAGACAACAACGCAGCGCCCTGCGACCTCGAGACGCAGCCAGTGCAATACATTGAGATGCAAAACTACGGCGTTGGAGCTGCTGCTGCTGCAGCTCCAGCCGTCAAACGCCGTACGGACAGCTATGAAGCTGCACAAAATCATCCACATACGCCCAGCAGCGGTGAGAACTCACGCTGTGAAAGTGATGATGAGTATGTGAACACCAGGATATTGAGGCGACGCATGGAACTGCAATCAACGCCTGTTGTTGCAGTGGTTGTAGCCACAACAACACCTGCACAAGGTCATGTAGAGCAACCACAGTTTCCAGGGCCCACATCCTCAGCAGCGTCCTACATCGAGGAGAGGATGCGCCGCAAGCTTCAGTTCTTTTTTATGAATCCCATAGAGAAGTGGCAGGCGCGACGCAAGTTTCCCTATAAATTTGTGGTGCAGGTAACGTTCACATGTAGTATGTATGTATTTACGAGTATGCATCGTCAAGTTGTTCATCTGTTGAGCTTTTAATTGCCCGCACTGTCACGTGATTGGTTTTTGATTCCCAAAGAAGGGGCGAGTGTAGAGAGTGTCTCTGGTTTGGTTGTTTGTGTGACACATCTTTGGAACAATGGGATGAACATTATATTGTTTGTGCTTTTCTCATTCTAATCAATGTGCCTGGGCTTTAATATTTGCTTAATGCTTAGCGTGCCATTCAAAGGCACTTGGAGCATTCGCTGTGCTAAATACATATAGTACATATACGGGAAATCTAGAGAACCCGTGCCCACATACTTTTCGTTTAAACAAGGGCAACAATTACACTTTTTTCTTATCTATCTCGCCTAACTATATTTAAACTACGTAATTCACTTACCATAAAGTACACTTGTGAGGCTTACGGCTCGTGCATTGAATATTTTCAAGAAAATGTTTAACAGCTTGACAAATATGACTAGATAGCTTAATAGGGGATTTTTTGTTGGCATGATTAATAGTTAGTACCACCGTTGTTGTCAACACAAGTTCAAAGCCAAATCATAGCATAAAATCAATGGGTTCTAAAAAGATAAGACAGCATGACGTAATAGAAAATACCCTGAATATTCAGCTTATTTATAGACATTGTTTAGAGTCTTTCACAAGAAACTATCAAAATGTATATGACTTTCATAAATAGAGATGGTTTGACAAGTTGGCGGTAATTTTAAAAATTTGTGACAGTGCGTCCATCCGTATGAAAACCTAGATCTCAGAGATTATAAGTGATATAGCAACTACATTGGGTGACTATGCTCCCAGCTCAAATTTGTATTATAATTGACACGAGAAATGTGGGCGTTTGCTTAAAATGTTTATCGATCTGTTAATAAAGAAAGATGATAATTGAGATATATTTATGTGTAGTTCAATACAGATCCAATGGCAATCGATTTTCTTTCTTTTATAATGTGGTCTTATGTATGTTTCTTAATCTTGTATTTCATTTATGGTACTGGGCATCAGTCGAGCAACAGTCGAGCAGCCCAACTGTATTTATACACCGCAAAATTGTTTAATAATAGTTGTGTGTTATTTAATTTGCTATCTTTAGATTGTTAAGATTATTCTGGTGACGATGCAGCTGTGCCTATTCGCCCATTCGCGCTACAACCACATCAACTATACGTGGGATAATCGTATTGCATTCTCGCATCTGTTCCTTAAAGGATGGGACTCGTCACGAGAAGTCGAGAGCTATCCGCCAGCTGTGGGACCATTTGCGTTGTACGAGAAGTCCGAGTTCTTTAGCACTGTGCAGTATGCGGTTTGGGGATATGACAATATGAGTCGTTCAATTGGACCTTACTATTATCCCACAGCGAACAACACTATGCCACCATTGACACTCTGCATGTGGAACTATCGTGAGGGCACCATCTTTGGATTCAATGAGTCCTACATCTTTGATCCACACATCGAGAAGCTGTGCGAAAAATTGCCACAAAATGTATCTAGCATTGGAGTGGAGGAATATTTAGAGCAACGCGGAGTGGAAGTCAATTTTGCTTCGCTAGTTACTGCCGAGTTGACGTTCAAGATCAAGACCGTCAATTTTAAGGCCAACGGAGGAGCCCTTTCTGCACCGGATTGCTTTAAATTCGACATATCCATACTGTTTAACAATCGGGATCACGATGGACAAATGTTATTATCGCTTGATGCGGAGGCTACGAGATTAAAGTGCAAGGGGGATACGGATTTTATTTCAGAAGCCCGATTTGATGCAATACTTAGAAGTATTTTAAATATCTTTGTGCTTCTTACCTGCGCCTTATCCTTTGCCCTTTGTACTCGGGCTCTTTGGAGAGCCTATTTACTAAGGTGTACCACAGTCAATTTCTTCCGTTCTCATTTTGGCAAAGATCTGAGCTTTGATGGACGTCTGGAGTTTGTTAACTTTTGGTTCGTATAATCTTAAGATTCTCATTCTAATTCAGAGTTCTATAGTAAATATATTTATCTTTTAGGTATATTATGATCATCTTTAATGATGTTCTGCTGATTATTGGCTCCGCACTGAAAGAACAAATTGAAGGACGTTACATGGTGGTGGATCAGTGGGATACCTGTTCATTATTTTTGGGCATTGGCAATATGCTAGTCTGGTTTGGTGTGCTGCGATATTTGGGCTTCTTTAAGACATACAATGTAGTAATACTCACGTTAAAGAAGGCGGCACCGAAAATACTTCGTTTTCTAATTGCCGCCCTATTGATCTATGCGGGCTTCGTATTCTGTGGCTGGCTAATACTTGGACCTTATCACATGAAGTTCCGATCGCTGGCCACCACCTCAGAGTGTCTATTTTCGCTTATCAATGGCGATGACATGTTTGCAACCTTTGCAACGCTTTCTAACAAGGCAACTTGGCTGTGGTGGTTCTGTCAGATATATTTGTACTCCTTCATATCTCTGTATATCTATGTAGTGCTGTCCCTATTTATTGCTGTTATTATGGATGCATATGATACGATTAAAAAGTATTATAAAGATGGCTTTCCCATCTCCGATCTCAAGGCCTTTGTGGGCACACGAACCGCCGAGGACATTAGTTCTGGTGTATTCATGAACGATCTGGATGATTTTGAACAGGCCAGTTTTTTGGATGTTTTGAAAAGCGTTTGTTGTTGCGGTTGCTGTAAACGCCGAACGGAACCTGCCCAAGGAAACAGCGGCTACACAAGCCTATCCAGTATTATGAAGTAATAATAACTGATGCGCCATTGAATTTGTTTTTATGCCCTGTTAGCTTAGTTCAAATTGTTGTTAGCTTGTTGTATATTGATTTTACGTTTTTTTTGCCAAAGTTTAGTGGGAAAAAGCTTGAATTGAGGACCCCAAAGTACGTACAAATAGAACTATCGAAAATCTACTGCCAGCTCCAAAGTGAGTTTATTTTTTCAATCCACCAATGAAAGACGCGAAGCTGGCAATGTTAGCTCGTGATGACATTATCATTTCACCATGGGTTAGCAGAGTTCAAAGCTAGATTTTCAATCAAAATACGAGATATTATATAAACACAATAAAGAAACAAATCCAAACGAAAATATTATATATATATATATACACATTTATATAATTAAAAAATATAACTAAGTGTGATAACGTATAAAACAAAACAATAGAAATTATAGCATGGAAATATTTTTGGTATACAGAAGAAATACATCAAGATCTTCCATGTAAATAATTCATCCAAACGAGTTTACGTACAAATAAGAAAGTCACTAAATTAACCAGCCAATTATAATATTAATATGTTTAATCTATTTATGTTTACAATAAAACGCTTGTAAAATATCCACAAATATAACTGTTGAATGCATCTAGTTTGTATTTAAATTAAACGGGCTGAGTACTATAATTGTAATGATTTTATAAGTTCAGGTATTTTAAAAGTACGCTGTTTTAATAACTTTGAATTGCCATAACTTTGTCAAAACTCAAGCAATTTTCATGCGCAATGTAAATTTAAACAGGATTTTACCTCTAAATTCGTTCTGCATTTAAATTTTGTTCATTTTGAAAATTCGATTTTTTCGAAAAATTTACAGTGTTACCCCTTATCATTTTTCGAAATTTCAAAATTTTTTTTTTGTAAATTTTTAACTTTATGATAATTGAATTTGATTCCATTATTTGTGCTGATTAAGAATATATATACATTATGGGGTCAGAAATGCAGCCTTCGGGCTGTTTTAGGGACTTGAATAGGAATATATCCTAAGTAGACAACAAAGAAGTTATCCTAAATTGGAAATAAATTGAATTTTCAAAATGAACAAAATTTAAAAGCTAAGTAACCAGTCAACATTATTTTCCAGGCAAGTCTTTAATCATGTAAAACAATGAATAACGCTTCTTATTTTTGTCCACAGGGAATGATTCTAGCGGCATTAGGGTATAATCAAACTCGGCCAGCATTCAGGTGTGATGTCCAGTCACCAATGGACACGATGCATAACCATCATAGATATCAAGCAGGGGCTTCTCCTCCATAACGTCGAACATATTTCGAACACCACCGGCATCTGTAAAATAAAAATCAAATTTTAATGCACTCAATTTTAATTAAATTTAATAATCTCATTTATTAATACTAGTATTTATTTATTATCGTAAAATGTTGTTAATTTTCCACATCAGAAGATAAGCACAAAAGTTATATATCAATGTTACTTCTTAAGACAAAAATAAGCAAACAATTTTATATATTATGAATTTTTTATGAATTATGAATTTTAAATTTAATATTTCAAAAAATAAGCATAGAAATTATATACCAATGTTACTTCTTAAGGATAGGATTTTAAGAATAAAATGAATTTAAAATTGAAATATTAAACTATTCTTCTTATTTACGGGAAGGGCTTTATTTTCAGATGGGGAAATAAAATTTCAGGAACTAAAAATAAATGTTAATTTAATGAAAATTTTAATTGACAGAAAATGTTAATTGAGTGAAATGTTAATTGAGTGAAAATGTTAATTGAGTGAAAATGTTAATTGAGTGAAAATGTTAATTGAGTGAAAATGTTAATTGAGTGAAAATGTTAATTGAGTGAAAATGTTAATTGAGTGAAAATGTTAATTGAGTGAGAATGTTAATTGAGTGAGAATGTTCATTGAGTGAGAATGCTAAAATTGAGCGAAAAACATGACCTTGAAATTCTGCTGCTCAAATTAAATATCCACCTGCTGCTGATTTCTGTTCGCCTGGTATTTTTACAGAATTTCCGGTTCCAGCGAGCCGTTGCAAGTTCAAATTCATAGACGCATACATCAATCTGTAATCCCAAGAAAAGTCAAAATACCAGCTGAAATACCAGGCGCGCAGAAATGAGCAGAAAGCAAATAAACTTTTTTTGCCCCATTGAAAATATGACCTTGAACTTTTCTGCTGCTCAAATGAAAAATTCGCCTGCTGCTGATTTCTGTTCGCCTGGTATTTTTTACAGAATTTCAGGTTGCCGGGAGCTGTTGCAAGCTCACATCCATGGACGCATACTTACACACATACTCCAATGTGAAATACCTAGAAAAGCCAAAATACCAGCTGAAATACCAGGCGAACAGAAATGAGCAGAAAGCAACTAAATTTTATTCGAATCATATTTTAATTGAGTGAAAATATGACCTTGAGTTGATGAGCTGAGGGAAATTCTTTGAGCGACAGGTAAATTTAAATTTTTTGCTCTAACGACCTACTGTAATTTCTGTTCGCCTGGTATTTTGTAAGTTTCCTCTAGTTAGTTCCTGAAATTTTTTTCCCCATCTGAAAATAAAGCCCTTTCCGTAAATAATAATAATATTTTAATATTTCAATTTTAAATTCATTTTATTCTTAAAATCCTATCCTTAAGAAGTAACAATGGTATATAATTTCTATGCTTATCTTTTTATATATGAAGAATAAAGATACAATATTTTAATATTATCATTAAATATAAAATGGATAATTAAAAGTATTAAAGTACATATTATTTCTATCTGAAGAATGTAAGTGCAATATTTAAATATAAGCATTAAATAAAAAAGTCATAATTAAAAGTACACAAGCATTAAAAAATATGTTTTTTACGGTTTTTTTTTAAATTATTAAATTTTTAATATAATAATAATCTATTGGGTTTTTCTGGGTTTTCAGTTATTTACTTTTTATACCCCAGAACCAAACCTTTTCGTTTTAGTTTTTAATTCAATTTATTTTACAGCTTTTACAGGGGAAGCCCATGCTTGATATCTATGATGGTTATGCATCGTGTCCATTGGTGACTGGACATCACACCTGAATGCTGGTCGAGTTTGAATATACCCTAATGCCGATAGAGTCATTCCCTGTGGACCAAAATAAGAAGAGTTATTCATTGTTTTACATGATTAAAGACTTAATGCTCCTCTTAGCCTGGAAAATAATGTTAAATTTGGTAATTGTAAATTTGATTTATTTGGTTTGAAAATTTCGATTATTTTAAATTTACTGCTTTTTAAGAACTTTGAACTGTCATAACTTTGTCAAAACTCAATCAATTTGCATACGCAATGTAAATTTGTGCAGGATTTTACCTCTTAATTCGTTCTGCATTAAAATTTGGTTAATTTTCAAAATTCGAAAATTTTCGAAAAAAACAAAAAATGGAAAGGGGTAACACTGCAAAATTTCGAAAAAATTCGAAATTTTTAAATTTTCAAAACGAAAAAAATTTAAATGCAGATCGAAATTAGAGATAAAATTATGATCAAATTTACATTGTGCATGAAAATTGGTTGAGTTTTGACAAAGTTAGGGCAGTTGAAAGTTATCAAAAAAATGTTTATAAATATGCTAACTAGCTTATATTTCCCAAATGAACCAAATTTATTTGAGGTTAAATTATAATTAAATCGACATTACGTTTAGAAACTGTCATAGTTTTATTAATAATACGACATATTGAAATTTTTGCCTGTTTATCTTATAATTAGCCCTTTTTCCTATACATCTGATCATCATATTTTGAGCAGAAGAAACTCAAGGTCATATTTTTACTTAGTTTTAACGTTTTCAATCCATTTTATTAAGATTCAAATAAAGTTATGCTCATTTCTGTACGCCTGGTATTTAAGCTGATATTTTGGCTTTTTAGGATTTCTCTAATTTCAAAATTTTTCTGCAAAATTCTGTTTTTTTGAGAAATTAAAAATTTGTTGAGCCTTTTCGATATTTTCATACTTACCCTCTTACATTTTTTCAAATACTAAACCTTTTACATTTTTTCAAATACTTACTAATACACCAATTGATTTAAAGATATTTAATTTAACTTTTTTTTTATATTTGAAATAAAAGTTACGGAATACCTCTTTATTTGCAAATCAATAATACTCGTATATTCATCTCCCAAATATCTTGGGGTTCCAGTCAATTGTGTGAGTCCATCCAGGCCCAAAACGCAACCTTATCTTATTTCACAAAGTGAGGCATTAAGTCATTTTATTGACTTAGGACTGCTAAATCCTAGAGATAAGTTTCAAGCTAGAACAGTTGATTAGCTGTAGTCGTTTATTCAGCAAAGTCTCCATAAAAAGCATTAATTTTGAACTGGAATCGTCCATCTATTGTTCAGGCTTGCTATTAAATGTTGGGTCCGACCATTATCGCCTTCAATAGCCCATTTACCATCCCATTAGCCGACTATTGAATCCTCACCCCAGTGCAATTGATGAATATCGATCTTTTATGTTGTTAGATTTTATTTTAAATGGTTTCCTTTTGTCAATTACAAATGTATTTAATATTATTTGTTTCTGTTGAATTTTTTATCTTTCATTATTCTGCCGTTTGGTATATTTTGTTGTTGCTCTTGTGTTGTGGATAATGTTGCTGTTGCTTTCGAATTTACAACGTTTCGACTGCATTGCGTTTAATTATTTTTATTTAAAAAATTTATTTAATCTCATTTGTAAATAAAATAATAATATCTGCATTTTTTTGTATTGTTAAAGTATTTAATGCCTTTCATTGTGTTTCTTTAAATATATATAAATATGCATTGTATATATAATTTGTTTGTTTTTCTTTTTATTTATTTTTTAATATTTATTTATGTTTTTAAATTACATTTCACAAAATACAATTCACAACTACACTTGACGTCAAGTTTACTGGTTTTGTGTAACTTCAACCAATCTATCAATCACCCAGCTATTTTGAAGCTATTTACTTCAGAGCCCAAATCCATTATGAAATATTATAATTATTATTATTTATAATTTATTTTTAATTTTCATTTTTCGTTGGAAAAAATTAAAAAATCGTATACATTCGCAAATTGCAATCAATTTTTTCATCAATTTAGAAAACTAATTTTCAATCACAAAAAATCAACGTAAAATTGTTCAAGAATATTCCATATTTTTTTTCACTTTTTCTTTGTTTTGTTTTCATTTTTTACATTTTCCTTTTGACTGGTTGTCATTTACGTATATTCGTTACACTTTTTAGCCTTTAATAAGTATATTTATTATATAACTATTTATTTATTTTTTTTGATAAAAGCGTTAACTATTTACGCCGAAAACTAAAATTTAAAATGACGAAATGTGAGAAATTCTTTCCAGATCCCCCACAAATTCCTCGCAAACTAAATGCTACTTTCTAGCAATATACTTAATATTTGATTTGTTTATTTTTTTGTTCATTAAGCTTATTAACAACATCGAATAGTACGCGTATCTTGTATTTTGTAATTTTATTGTTTTACTTTTTATTATAAGTACAAATGCATATAAAACATTGTACGTTATTAAGAGAAATTTGCTAATTAATATTTACTTTTTGGTTTTCCTTTGTTCTTTTGTTCGCTTTACTTGGAGAGCTTCGTTTTTATGATACGTATAAGTGTTGAGGGTTCTCTTGTAAATGCTAAAAGTATTTATCAACAGAAAAATTAAATATAAATAATAAATAAAAAAGCAAGCAAGCAAACATCCTCATTAAAAGTGGAAATAATCTGAAATAAAAACAAACTTTTGATTCGCTTAAAAAATCAAATTAAATTAAAAAGAAGAACTCATAAATGTTAAATATTTTTTTAAAATAATTTTTATTAAAATTTTTGGATATTTGTTTTTTTTTTTAATTTGCTTTTGTTTATAGAAATAGTTATAGTCGCTAAAACATTACACACATAGTTGCTACATTTTATTATATAATTTATTATATAATTCTTTTGTTTTTGTTTCGTATGTGAAATGGGTTTCAAAATGCCAACAGTTAAATTGTCGCTTTTCCATACATAATTTATTTATATATATTAATATATATATATAATTATGCAAGTATTAAATAAAAATACAATAGTTTTTAATGCTTGAAAGATATTTTTTCGTTTTGGGTTTCGTTTACAACTAACATTACATTTATTTAATACTATTATATAAATTTTTACTTTATACAATTTTCCTTTGCGTTTTAAATGCAAAAATGCCCTGCGTTTGGCTGCAGCTAAAGTTGGCCATTTTTATTTCATACACCTTCTGTTTTTTTTCTTTATTTTTGTATGTACGTTTTTTTTTGTATTTTGGGGAATTTTTGTAAAAATTAAATTCAATTTTTGAGCTTAAATGCAGCGCTGCCTGTGACGCTAAAATGCAAATTACTTTTATGTCCTCATATTTCTATGTGTATTTGTATAGTTTAGTTTTTAGTTTAGTTTAGGATGTTAAGTTAAAAAAATCGTTTACAAACTAAGCGCAATTTGAAAATATGTACAAAAAATAGTGCTGGATAATGCCTTAAAGTAGATTAAATAATTTACAAATGGTTTTGCAACACTGTGCGCTCGCTAGCTCGCTCTCTTTTAATTATTTTTGATACTGCGACAACCCTTACAAATCGCACTAATGCATTTAGTTTACAATGCGAATTCGAAATGTGTGTGTTTCTCTACGTTTAAGGTTTAGGTTTACGTTTAGGTTTAGGTTTAGGTTAAGGTTAATAGTTTAGGTAGTTTGATTAAAAGTTACTTGTAATTTCGAAATATGGCTCGTGGCTCTGACTTGGCAGTGTGGGCAGAGTTTTCGCTTAGCTCTCCTTTTGTATTTCTTAGCGATTTCTATCTGTTATTTATGTATGTATTTACTTATCGTTTTGTTTTCTCAGTCTATTTCGTTAAAGAAATTAATGGAAAGAACCAAAGAAAGTTGCTCAAATTGGGGGCTGCAGAACAAACGTGACTGGTTTATACATGTGGGCTTATCTTGCTGTTAGAGCGAGATAACTACTCTCAATCCCTTCTATCCTGTTGTGCTCTTTGCTCGATCGCTAGCTCACTCGCTCGCTCACTCTCTTTGTCGTTGTTGTTTTTGTCGATGATGTTGTTACATATTTCAAAGGTTTTTCGACTAGAATCTGTTTAGCGCTTTCTTTTTTAAACCAACTACAGCTACGAAAAAATTAATATGGCGTTGCTTTAAAACCTCTGAGAAAGAGACAGGTAGACAGTTAAGAATAGAGACAAAGACAGAGGCGGAGACAGAGACAGAGATGGAGACTATGATGGTTAGAGGAGGGGAGACTGCTCTCTTACAGCTGACTGAAGCTACTCGTTGAGACCCAGTGCGCGTTGTCCGGGCGTACCATTAACTATATGGGACCGTAGTCGCTCAACGCCTGCCCCGGATGCTGAGAGCCCGGCCCGCCGGGCAGAGTTACCACCACGGATACAGCTCGCGAATCGATAACCGAACCAGGCGCTGTGCTTTGCCCACCGCCGACAGCACCACCAACTCCACCACCGACACCACCACCTACACCACCACCATTGACATTGCCGTAAACATTCCCGGGTGCACCGCCATTGGGGCCACCGCCTTGTAACAAGCTGCCAGGAGGAGCTCCCATGCCAGACATACCGCCACCACCGACCGTACTATTGCTCATGCCCGCCGTGCTCATGAGTGTGCCGTGACCACCCAGCACGCTGCCGCCACCCATGGTTGATGCTCCTCCCGACTCTCCATGTCATACATGACTGGCCGCTGGCTGCTTCAGAACGTGGTGGTGCAAATGATGATGGCTGGTGGATGCCACGGAGGCACCACCTGCCTGCGTGTAGGGTGTGGCCAACAGAGATCCCGCTGCCGATCCTACGGGCATGCCCATGCCAGAGCCCGCATATGGATGAGGAATCGGTGGCCTTTGCTTGATCAGTGCCTGGTTAGCGCCTGTGCGATCCGGCGCTCCAAACAGACGCCGCCAGAAGCGTCGCCAGCTTTCCAGGGTCTTGCCCGACCAGATCCAGACACCCGAGGTGATGCCCACGGCCAAGGCCATGAAATACTTGAGCATGAGGACCGAGTAGAGGGGCTTCTTGCCTGGCCCCTTCACCTGAGCACAGGGACAGGCTAGTGCCTTGATCCAGTCCTCGAAATAGGCAGCCTCATACAGATAACAGCCAATGACAATGGTCGCGGGCACTGTGTAGAGCACGGAGAAGATGCCGATCCGTATCATGAGTTTCTCCAATTTGTCGGCCTTGACGCCGGCGCCGACGCCACCTTGTTGCTTGATCACCGAGCGGATCCTGAAGAGCGACACGAATCCGGCCATGAGGAAGGTGGTGCCAATGACGAGGTAAACGAACAGAGGCGCCAGCACAAATGTCTTCAGATGATCCGGATTGAGATTACCCACATAGCAAATGCCCAAAATGGGATCACCATCGACAGCGGAGAGCAGGAGGACTGCAACCGATTGGACGGTGGGTATCAACCAGGCGGCCAGATGGAAATACTGCGAGTGCTTGGTAATTGCCTCATTGCCCCACTTCAGTCCGGCGGCCAGGAACCAGGTGAAGCTGAGTATGACCCACCAAATGGAAGAGGCCATGCCAAAGAAGTAGGTGAGCAAAAAGACCAGTGTACAGGAGTGCGGACCCGTCGAGCTCTCACGCAGCAATCGTCCATCGCAGGCAATCTCCTCGTTCTGGAGGAAGTTGCGCGATAGATAACCGACGGCGACCATGAAATAGCAGGCGGATAGGAAGACGATGGGTCGCTCCGGGTACTTAAACCTTTCGGTGTCGATGATGAATGTGGTTAGGGTCATGAGAGTGCTGCAGAAGCATAGACCCGACCACAGGGCGATCCACAGGCCGGCGAAGTCCTTTTCGTCGTTTGTGAAGAACGGACCCTTGCATGGGATGGCGCAGTTTTGTACGCCGGCGATCCTTTGGACAGTCAGATTCATGTACCAGTGATGGTGAAGCATTGGCGACTGCTGCATTAGCTGCTCCTTCCCCAGGACGATTAGCGGCGAACGGCACGAGCACGTGCACTCCCTTCCGTTTGCCTTTTCTCCTAGGGGATTTTGGCAGTTTTTTGAATTCTTTCCCTTGCACTTGTTTGCCGTGGATGTGGAACCAGAGCCACTAGAGCCTCCCTGCTTTCGCTTGCCACCCGATCCCGTACCAGAGCCGCTTCCCCCACTGCCGCCGCCTCCACCTCCTCCTGTGCCGCTTCCACCTTCGGTATATGAAGGCTGTTCCATGCAGAGATTGTCGGGATCACCGTGTATGGGCAAATGCTCACAGGCCATGCGCTCCGGCCACTCGAAGCTGTATTGCTGCATGATGGGAGCACATCCGGATCGGGCACGCTCACAAACACTGCGACAAACGGGCAGCGGCTTGTGATAATCCTCCAGACAGATGGGCGTATACATGCTGCATAGGAAGAACTTCAAGTCTGGAGAGCACTTGATCTCTACCAGAGGCCAGAACTGATGCACCTCCAATCCCGCCTCGTCCTGCGTCTCGTGATTCATTTCGTTGGGGAACGATGTCATGTTGTAGCCAATTCCTCGGCACATGGGTATCGTAATTTCCTCACAGCGGGAATTGGGATCTTTGGGTATGGCCGGAACGCCATAGCCAGGCGCCGGACTCACCTCCATCGAGTGTGATCCCATGCCCATGCCACCCATTCCCATGCCCATTCCCATTCCCATGTGACCTCCTCCATTGTCCGTCATGTGTTGAGGACTGTCCGCTTGAACGGTGCTGCGGCTGGCAATTAAAAGAGTTGCCACTAGTCCGAGCAGCGTTGCCAGATGCATATTGTGTTTCATATTGTGCGTAGCAGTTAGCTTTTTGTTTGAGTGTTGAGCCTTAAACTCTCTCTCTTTGTTGTGTAGCTCTCACTCTCTCTCTTTCACTCGCTTCTCTCTCTTGCGAAAGCGAAATGTTTCAAGGATCTTTTTAGCGTCAAATTGTCAACGCTTGACAATCGGCGTGGCCTAGCTGTAAAGACAAAAAGAAATACAGAAAGGATAATTATTATTTGAATCTCATTTTCAATAGAGAAATAGATCTTAACCTAAGCACCATTGAAATTTGACTGAATTTCAAAACCTAAAATACATAGTTGGTAGAGCTGTAAATGCCGTTGATGAGGCGTCGACAAGTTGCAACTGTTCTTTCCTGTTTTACTGCCCTTCGACTCTTTTGTGCTTCATTTGTTTCAATTGGAGCGACACTTGGGCGACATCGACATGTCACATGTCTACCCTTCCGCCAATATTTGCTGACGCTGCAACTCAAACTGGCCAGTGGACAGTGAACAGAGGGCAATTGACAGTGGGGAGTGTAACTGCTAAGAGCGCATCAATCAAAATCAGTGATTTTTATTAAATTTGACGGCGTCTGCTGGTTGTCACTCGTGGAAGCTGTTGATGGGCTTGATCAAAGTGTTTGCTCAGCAGGGCAGACCCACTGCACACTGGTCCCAATTTAAAGCAGAAATTCTAAATTTATTTTTACATCTAAATATAAATTTTTAACTTGAATTTTAATTGTTATTTAATAATTTTATTTTAATTTGTAATTTACATTTCTTATTTTTTAAATAATGTATTAGTATATTTTTTGATTTCCTGTCACACAAATGTTTTTTATTTGGAACCAGTGTGCGTTGGGCAACTGAAAAGGGGTGTGAAAAACCCGCTGGGTAACTGGGTTTGTTTTTGTGATGATGGGACGTGTGATGAAGCAGAAATTAATTCAAGACAATTGCTCACTTGACAGCACAAGACGCACACACAATGGATCCACCAAATTGGAGCCACAACCACCCAGAATAGATGGAATAGAGATAGAGCAGGGGCAACGTTGCGTGACCAGTGTTGCCACCTGACGTGAGACATCTTTGGAAACTGTGTCAGCTCGGGATATCGATGTCGATAACAACATTCTGTGGTCGACGCTCAACACAAAAATGCTGTGAGAACTCAGGCGAAAATTGACAGCTGGTCAAGTTGGGCGTGGCGTCAAGTGGGAGCCAAAAGTGAAGGGCGTTTAAGCAGCTTCAGTTAACAGATACTACAGATATATACATATGTATGTATGTATATACATACTTGTACTACAAGTAGCAAGTGTCAAATGACATACATATTTGTGGCTTTTGTGGGCAGCTCCTGCAGCAGCTGCGTGTGGTCCAAAATACAACAATAACAAAAACATGAAGCGAATTTGGTATCGCAAAAGCTTTAAAAGCAACAGAGCAAAACTGTCAACTCCAGTTTTCAGTTTTCAGTTGCCAGCTGCAAATTGTAATTTGTAATTTGTAGTCTTCTGTACTTGTAGTTTTGTCCTTGTCTATGCTGCATGTCCTTTGTTGTTTTACTTTTAAATGAATGACATTTTAATTAATAACATTTGTGCGACACATCAACCCCCATTCACAAAACTTCAGCCACGTCCCGTTCAAGAGTTTTTTGGGGGTCGTTGTTGGTGGCGGCTTCTGTTGCTGTTGTTGTTGCTGTTGTTGTTGCTGCTGTCTGAAACATTTTTCATGTAAAACTGTTTGCCAAGCACTTCAAAATAATTAAGTAAATAACGCTGCCAAAGTGTTGCATGTATTTGTTGTTATTTTTATATTGTTGCTGGCTCCCCAATTAAATGTTGAAATACAATATCGAGATATTGGTCGTGGGAATAATGCAATGCGTTTACTAAGCTATCGATTCCACAGTCTTCTATTGTTGTCTATCATTTATTCGAATTGTATAGAATGCGCTATAATTGAGTTTTAGATTACTGGAGTATTGGTTTGTTAATTCGCAAAAATACTATTAAAACCAGTCAAGTTAAATCACATTTATATAGTGAACGTGAAAAGTTTTAATTATATCTGAGTATCTATTCAGTTAGACTATATTTTGTAAAATAGACAATCAACTTTTCCGATTAAACAACTTTTATATCAGAATTAAAGAGTTTTCTTTGCATTTTGATTAGTTTTTAGATGCTGGAAGACGCATTTCATCAAATATTCGTAATAAAACATACTATCTTCTTTGGAAGTCAATTTTTAATAAAAAGGTCAAAAAAATTAAAGAAAGATAATGAATTTATTCAAATATGTATGTAGTCGGTATGCTCAAACGAGCATGTTAATTCATTTCTAAATTGTTTATTTAAGTAAAATAAATGTGTTTCTGGAGGAAGACTTCACCAGATGTGAGATTTTGATACATTTTGATAAAGTTCTTAGACGCGGATGACTTCTCTGTTAAAATTCTCATATATAATTTGGTTGTTAGTTAGTTTAGGAATAGTTTGATTAAACTTATTCGAAACAACTATGTATATCAGTATAATTATATACAAACGTGTATGTACATTGACAATTAAATAGAAAACGTGACCAAAATGGATGTCAAGTCTGATGAGAAACGCAGGATGGACAAATGTATACATATAAACAAGTTTGGATATATCTATGATTATACATATGTACTTATACATATGTATGTACCATATTTATGTATGGTACGTATGTATGTGCGTATGTAAGGTAGAAAAACATTTGTGATGGGATGGCCTAAAAACAACAACAACACGCCTTTATTATGGTTGCCGTTGCTGTTGTTGCTGTTGTTGGTGTTGTTGGTGTTGGCTACAGTATCAAGTGGCATATAAGGCATACATTAGGATTGGTATTGGCTTTGGTTTCTCGTCGCAGTCGTAGTCACCCTATGATTGCTTAAACCAACCTTACCCAACTAATAAGTACTCCAACTTCAACTTCTGCTTGCACATGTGTTCATGGGAAATGGTTTGGAAATAATAGCAAACGTGCCTCTTTCGCAGCTATAGAGAAAATGCATAAATATTGCTTTTAATAGAGAGAGACAGAGAGAGAAAGAGAAAGAGAGAGGGGAAAAAATAACAGAAAATGTCTCAAGTGGTCGCCGTCCAGTTGAGGTCCATGAAAAGTGGTAGCTAAATAAGTATTTATATATGTATCTATGTATCTATATATGTATGTGTGTTTGTTTTGGCCCCGATCGCCACTCGTCCGTCCGTCCGTCCGTCTGGAATGAACATATGGCATGTTTATTTAGTGATTTGTTGTTTCTCGACTAAAAATGCGACTCATATTGTTTATTTAATTGTTAACAAGCGTGCAGGTCAGAGCCAGTTACAAGTAACAAATTATTACCAACAAACTAAGCTCCATTCTCAAGTCCCAAGATCCGAGACAAGAGACGGGAGATGGGAGACGGGAAATGGGAGAGTCGAGCGTCGAGAGTCAAGTCCATTGCATTCATTTTGCAAATCATGCAGCCCAACAAGAAATCGAGTCTAGAATTTATACAAAATCACGCTGCCAACAAGTCTCAACGATGTTTGCACAAGCTCTCGAACCTGGCCAGGTTAGCTGGCCATGTTTACCCAAGACTTGACTGCAAAGTGTGGGGAGAGATCGCTGGTGAGATCGTTGCCGAGATCGTCGACGCTGGATGTGCGTGCGTGTTAAAGCGGTTGGAAATTGGTGAATGGCTGCGCTTCAATGCACTAAAGAGACCAGGTCCAAAGCGAAGCTAGGCCATCCAGTCAGCCATCATCTTTAGCCTTGCAGATGCAGACGGCGGAAGCTGTGACCAAAGTTGGCAGGCAACCGACAACGGACAACAGACAAGCGACAACTACAACTTGACTGTTTTAATTAAACAAACAAGGCGAAGGCGCAGTCGCAGTCGCAATCGCAGCGAAAACAAGTCACAAACTGGGAAACGAACCAAATGACAGAGAGACAGTGAGACAGACGGACAGAGAGACAAACAACAGGTAGCTAAAGATGTTTACTTTATAAGCTGGGTACAGTTGACACTAGTCCATGCGAAATTCAACAAGAATGTTGCAATCTGGAATTAATATGTAATTATCTATCAGTTATCAGAGTGTTAACTCGCAAAACAAATATGCTAACAAGTCATAAAAACTTGATTGATATACCAATCTCTATAAAGGCCATTCCCTTAAAGACTGGATAGCATGGGTTGAGCAAAATGTACATAGTTTTCGTAAGGAAATATTCAGGGAGTAGAAAATGCGGCATACTTTATTTCAGATATTTTCATGGTGCAGATTCCTTGAAGCGCGGTAAGTCAGTAATTCCTAAACATCACAGAAAGCGTTACTGCTAGATTCTGCAGTAAATTCACTCTCGAAATATGGTGGAAATTTCGTTTAACTAGCGAATTCACTACTGTCGAGTAAGCTACGAATTTCGTAGTTTTGTATATTATTAGTCAGGGATTAAAGCCTTAACCGAAACCGTAATCTTTAACTGGTGAAACCCGATTGAATTTTGTAACCATAACTGAAACCGTAAGCGAAAAAATACCGAAGCCCACAAACCGAAACTCTTTAAACCGAAATAACCGTTTAGTAACCGATTCAGTTATAAGGGTTAATTTCGGTTCTGGTCGTCGCACGTACTTTGAACTGCCATAACTTTGCCAAAAATCAATCAATTTCCATGAGACACGTAAATTTGAGCATGATTTTACTTCCAAATTCGTTCTGCATTTCAATTTTCTTCATTTTCAAAATTCGAAAATTTTCGAAAATTTCGAAAAATTTACAGTGTTACCCCTTACACTTTTTTGATTTTTTCGAAAAAATTTAAATTTCGAAATCAACAAAAATTGAAATGCAGAACGAATTTGGAAGTAAAATCATGCTCAAATTTACATGGCGCATGAAAATTAATTGAGTTTTAACAAAGTTATGGCAGTTTGAAGTTATTAAAAATCAGTAAAATCAAAATAATCGAAATTTTCATTCCATTCCAGTAACCAGATAACATTATTTTCCAGGCTAATTAGTGCATTAAGTCTTCTTTCATGTAAAGCAGTGAATAACGCTTCTCATTTTGGTCAACCGAAAACCTTAATATCTCTTTTTTTTTGTGATCCGAAATCATACCGGTGTTCTTAAACCGAAATTTAAAATAAACCGATTATCTTTACGAAACCAATACTCCAAGATTATACATAACCGATAACCGAAAACGTTAATTCGAGCATAACCGAAACCGTAACTGAAACCGATATTCGTTTCGGTTTTAATCCCTGTTATAAGTATTATATCAGTAACTTTTCCGGCTGCAGGAAATTCATAAGTCAAATACAGAATTTGTTAATCTATATAGTTTTCTATAAAAAGACGACAAACTGTCTCTTTTGAGGTGGGTGAAACAGGAACTAAAAAGTGATAATTGATAGATAAAGGAAAGTCACGATGAGCAATTAGACTAACAATCGACAGCATAAACTTTAGTCAGAGATACTTTGCATAGACCCTCGTTAATCGATAACTTATCGTCTGCATCAATGGAGGCAATCAATCAAAACGTCAGGGAAAAGTCTTCATACAAAACGACGGCCTAAAAGCTTGAGGAATGGTACGAAACGGAAAAACTTGCAAGCCACAGAGCACTTAAACTTTTGTATGGATCGTTGCACACAAAGAAGCGTTGAAGCAGGCAACAACAACAACAACAACAAGTACAGGTAGGTGCAACAGTCCCAAAAAAAAAGAGAAGAGAAGAGAGAAAAAGAGAAAAAATTACGTAGAGTTGGCCTTGGCTGCTGCACAAGCAAAACCGCGAAAATCAATTGAAAAACTCCAACAGCCAAAGGAACAAAAGGGCAGTAGGAGCAGCTGCATCATTCGAGGGGAGAAGCAGGTGAGGTAGGGAGAGGAGGAGGGATGGAGGGGGAGAGGGGGTGGTTGCCACTGTTTGACTTGTTGGTTCAACGTCGGCGGTGGCATCAAAAAGCGCGTAGCGGCGCAAAATGAAAACAGTTTGTCGACGAGTCAAGCGGGGCAATGAAAAATGAAAAACTTTTCCCCGTCGTTTCAGTCGTCAGTCATCAGTCGACCTGTTACCTCAGTTTCCCCTGCATTCCCCCTTTGCCACGTTGCAAACTCAATGCAGACAAGTTCCATGACCTTACAAACGCAGTAGAAATAAATACATCGTGCAACAACCACGAGTCCTGTGGGGTTCATTCCATGTGGTGTCTTCTGGATAAGGAGGATGGGAGGATGGAGGAGCTTCAGTTGAGCTTTGACAACGTCAACGTAATAAACAAAACTGGCTCAAGATTTTTACGCGTCCGCCCATTAAAATCATTGACATTTAAATGCGCATTTTTGTCGCAAACGGTCGCTAGAGGGCGCCAGCCAGGATACACTTTTGCTACTTTTCAGCTTGGTAGCTTAGGAGCTAGAGATTTCACAGAGTTTTTGCAGTTTGGAGTACCCCTCGAAAATCCTTCTTTCTTCTTTTTTTTCGCTTTGATGTTTTTGTATTTTTGTGTGTTTGTATATTTGTTGTTGCCGCTTTTGTTGCTTTGTGCTATGCATGCAAATTGTACGAGTATATGTGTGTGTGTATTAATGTGGCGCCCTCTGGCGGCAAAGCAGCTCTGTAACGCTGGCTATCATTAAATGCTCTTTGGCATCATAGTTGCTCTTGTTTTTATTTTTTGTACGCTTTACAATTAAATTTTAATTAAGTGGACAGAAGGATTGTGCTGTCTCTCTCTCGCTCTCTCTTTCTCTTTCTCTTTCTATTTCTTTCGCTTTTAGCATAAAGCCCATTGAGCTTTGGCTTTTGCTGATTATGATGATTGCGAGTCTCTCTCTTGGGATCGCATTTGATGCTTTTGTTGTGATGAATTATGTAATGAAACGCATAAATTATAGTTATACTTTCAAAGATAATGCTGAGAAAACCCTAAACGATTTGCAATATACCACATACAACAAAAAATTACATTGTAAGGGAACATAAATAATAACAATGCGACAGAAATTCTTGTTCTTCTTTTTTATTTTTACCCTTACGAAGAAGAAGCTTTTGCCGAGGGGTTGATTTGTGTTTCAGTTCTGCTGTCGTTCCACTTTTCGAGTTCCGAGAGTGTTTTCTATTATTAAATTTTTTGCACAAACTGTTCGTTCGTTCGGGGGCTAAATGACACCGCAGAAAAAAGGACAAAGTGACAGGCGTTGAGTGTTTTTGGGTGACTCTGGTGGGGGTTGCTGACGAGTGCAGGACACAACGAAACAGGACGGGACAGGACGGCACGGAACGGGAGGGGACAGGACTGGCAACAAAAACATGAAAATAAAATTAAATTTCCGATTTCCTTTGCCGTCGCCTTATTGTGTTGCCTTGGCAAAAGGCAACAGCAAATTTTGCTAATAACAAAACGAGTGCAGCTGCAACGTTCAACATACATATTTAAGGATGAGGACCTGGAGGGTTGCTCATAGGTGAAGGGATGTGAAACATCGCCGGGTTGACTAAATACAAAAGAGTGTCAAGTGTCGCTAAAAAGGCAAAACATGTGGGAGTCCTCCCCTCTACCCACTACCCTCTATTGCTCTCTCCCTCATTCCCTACTCTCGTTTTTCTGCTGTGCAAGATTTATTTGTGATTTGCTGGAAATTTTGCTGGATGAGCAGGCGTTTTTATTTTGACAGTTGTTCCCCGTTTCCGGCTGTCTTTTAAATGCATTTCCCCCCATTTGCCATAGCATACTTTCGAGGGAGCACAGGGAGGAAAAACAATTAAAAAGGAATTGCCTTTTGCATTCTCGCAGTGTCGCCGGGAAATTTGTGGAAAATTTGAGACATAAGTAGGTAGACTGACTGTAAGAGAGAGGTGGCTTCTTCCTCTTTTATGATGGGTCGTAAATTAGAGGAGTGGCAACATAAAAACATAAATTTGATGACCTTTTGTGAGTGTGGAGTGTGCTATAAAAACCACATATATGTATATAGGCGGGTCGACAACTCAGATACGGATACGGAAGTACAAGAAATTGTTGTCGACTTTTACGATTCCCAATTGTTGGGAAAGAAATGAAAAACAAATAAATATTTCGAGGATTTCAATTAAAATCAAAATTATACGAGTGTATTTATATACGTTTTGTAAATTTATTTTTGTTTATTTCCCACATTTTTAAAATGACTTTATCATGACCAATTTGGCATTATTTATTATTTAGAATATCATATATATAAATTCTGGTTTTATTATTATTATTGTTATTATATTTTCAATAGCCACAAAATGTTTATTGCCATTTTAAGAGCCGAGCGATCATTTGTATTCTTGCATGATTTACATTTATGGCGTTTAATAATCGACTGCGTTTTATGGCTAATTTGTTGCTGGCCTGGCCTTCTCATATTTATTTATTTATTTCTTTTTTTTACGTCGGCAGATGTCATAACTGAGTCGTAAATGCATTGCAGCGGCCCATTAAATTTGATAGAAATGTAATTGAAATTGCATAGAGCGACGTTTTGTCTGACGATTGCAACTTGCAACCTGTGGTGTGTGTTTTATGGCAATTAAAGAAGCAACATCGATTCGAGTCCAAAGCAAAGTGCGGTTGACATTGACATACAAAAAACTTCTTTATTTTTCGATGGGAAAAATTCCGACTTTCGTGCGGCAATAAACACAATTTTTTATAGCTATTTGAATGCGTCAAGCAAACGAGCTCTGGTCAAATGAATGTTGCATGCCACAAGATGTACGCATGTTGTATGTCCCCTCGGCAACAATTCCTATCCCAGTCCCATGTCGAGTCTTGAGTTGGAGTCCCAACAACGCACAAACATTTTTAGTGTCGCACACACACATGTTTAAGTTACACACGTGTTGTGCACACGTATTAATTAATGTCTGTGTGGAAATTAAGTGAAATATATCTGCAACATGCTCACATAAATGCGTTCCGAGGATGTTCTTGTCTCTGTCGTCATCATTATCATCATCATCATTGTCTGTGTGACAAAATGTCGCTGACATGGATAATTAATGGTCTGTAAGTAGATGGGGTTATCTATATATGTATATGTACATATATGTTTACTATGTGTATAACCTTTAGCTCCTGGCTGCTGTAGTTGCTCTTAATTGCTTGTTTTTGGGTCTTGAGTTGAGCAGTACAGCAGATCCTCACTATAATAAATTCTGACAACTTATCGTTGTTTTTTTGTATTCTTTTGTTTAATCATATTTTAAGCAACTATGTACTGTCCCTTTGTTTAGTACAACTTTATTTATTTTTCTGCTTGGCAGCAAAAATATTTCGCTTGTATTGTCGAATTAATTGCTTGGACATTTTGCTTAATTTATGGTTAATTCTTGTCAAATGAATTAAACGGGACTAGCAACAAGGTTGCCAGGGTCATCAGATACATGTTGCTGCAACATTGTTGCTACTACATTTAATTTGTGCATTTGCATGCAATGCAAACAAACAATTCAAAATGCCAAATAATTTTCTTGCGCCACATAAATTTAGCTTTTTAGTAGCCAACGATTTTTATTTATTTGTTTAGCAAATAGCAAATTTTGCAGCTTGACTTTGAATTTGTTGCTATTTCATTTGTTGTTTTCTTCGTATGAGAAGGAAATTTTGACGTCTCGATGTCTGGTTTGTATTTCAATGCCATAAATTTGTCGCCGCTTTTCTGTAAAAATAAGCTGACTATCGCACACACACACACACACACAAATACACACATATTTACTCGTATCTTCTCTTAGTCGCTGTTGAAATCATTTTCTTTCAGTGCTGTAACATTACGCATACGCCCTCTTGGCTCCCTCTGGGTGGGTGGCTTCCTGGCATTGATTTTTATATGTTAGACTCTTGTTGTTGTTGCTTCTTTGGGCTGCTTTGTATTATTTTCTTGTATTTAATGGCATTTCTAGCGTGGTTTATTTGTTGGCATGCGTGCGACCCGACGCCGAGCGATAAACACGCGGCCCCCGTCGCCGGTTCCCCATCCCTTAACCCCCAACCCCCAACCACCCAGCTCACCCCTCTTCCTCTCTCTCTCTGGCTGTCTCTGGCATGCGTTTAAGTTTTCAGTTAATGGCTTTTAATGGCATTCCTGTTGTTTTTGTTGCTTTTGTTGCTGCTGCTGCGCGGCATTTGTTTTTCTTGGCTCAGTGTGTGTAAAAGTATTTTCTTTTTTTGTTTTTGTTCAAAATCTTAAATAAATATCAAAATCAATTAGTTGCGTAAATTTCGTTTCGAGTTTCAAATGCTTTCCATGCATTGAAAGTCTTTACTACTTCTTCAAGTCAGATTTTAAATATATATATTAGAGTTTTAATTTATATTTATATTCAAGCAAACAAGTCTCAAATAAATTAGATAATTTTTAAATAATTTAACACCCTCTAAGAGCTATAAATATTAGCTAATCCAAATGCATAACCAATGGCCGCTCACAAATTACCAAATACCACAAATTGTTTTTTCTCTCATACATATAAATTTCGATTCCCCCACTTGAGTTTTAACTCGATGGTTTTTGTTTTTGGTTGGCTTTGTGGACTTCTGGCTAGAGGGGAATTTCAATGAGGCATCTCGTTTATAATTTATGGCGCTGTGGCTAATGGCCAAATTGCCCATAACAATAATTTGCATGCATGCGTTTCAAGTTTGACTAATTTCTTAGTCAGTCAAAAAGCAAACAGAAAGAGAAATAGAGAGAGAGAGAGAGAGAGTAAGAGAAAGAGAGTGAGAGTGAGAGGGGGAACAGCATTTCTGGTTGACTCGACAGTGGCAATCTTATCGATAAGAACACAACACACGTCCATATATCACTCAATATCAAGTGTATTCGATATGGTTTGTTGTGTGGCACAAAAATCGAAACAATTTATAACAATTGCTTAATTGAAACGAGGGCCACACCACAACAAAATTTAAATTTATGAAAGCAGCAGCCACAAATCGAACCAAAATCATAAATAAATCGTTCGCTTATCGCTCGTCGTGGCATTTTTTTCGGTTTCCCGCACCAATATCAAAGTGAAAATGCCGACCAAAAGCATTTTCCAATGGGGAAAGTGTATGACAAGCCATTGACGATCTACCATATGAATCTGTATCCCCACAGACTGTCCAACTGTCGATTTGACTGAACTTTGTACTCGCATGTCGTTGACTCCTTTTGCCTCTCATCATATCAAAGAACTGTCACTTTTAATACGAAATTCTCGAAATTTACTAACCTAATAAAGGCCCGCAGAACTCACAGGTCAAGTCAAACGTGGGTTGTTCTGATAAGCGCTCTTGTTTTCTGTTATCACTTATAAGTGTTTCTTTTTACAGTTGAAAAGGTTGACTCTAATATAATATAATAATAATATATATATTGAGTTTTTTTCAAGTCTTTTTTTGACATTTCATAAGCTGTTTTTTGCAATGAAACATTTGAAATTCAAATAAACAATATTGACATTCAGAATATTTTGATATTCAATTCCTCTTTCAAACTATTTTGCAATTCGAATTTTAATTTAAATAAATAATATTGACATTCACAAGGGAATTTGAATTCAACTCTAAAAACATGAAATGGATTTTGTTGCCAATATTTATACGTATTTTTACAATTCTCTTTAAAAAATAGTAAAAATATAGAAATAATTTGTAAAGTACTCGTAAATTTTCTCAAGTCTGTCTCTCGAGTCTTTCACCAATTTACAGACTGTATCATTTTGTTGACTTGGCTTTGCTTTATGGCCCGCTGCCCGTTAGAATTGGCTCTTACATATTTGGCGCTATGGCATCGTAAATATTTTTATTGCAGCCCATAAAAAAAAAAGTGCAATAGACTAGTGACTAGTGCTATCAACAGTTTCACGCCTTCCTGTATCGTTGTATCGTTTATCGTTGTATTGGCATTGGCGTGCGTTTCGTCTGTTGCGAGTATCTTGTATCTTTTGGGCTTTGTTTATGCCACACATGTTACGCCTACGAAAAAGTCGTATAAAAAACGTAGTACGTCCGTTGTCATTGCCACCAGCTCTCTACCAAACCAGCTCTTTCAGCTCTTCCAGCCCGCCCGCAGAGTCCCAGAGTTGCCTGCATTGTCTGGTTGTCTGTCTGTCCGTCTGTCTGTCTGTTGGTGTTGGTTGTCTCTGGGTTCCTCCATTTGCCTGCCATATGTGGCAGAAATGCTAATGGGCCAGTGGAAACTTCGGTTTTCGAGTTCTACCTTCATGCATGCTTCTATTTTTATATGTTTTTACATATTTTGTTGTTGTCCTCAACCAACACAGCAACAACATTGCCTTGTGTTGTCTCTTGTTGGGTCTCTTGCCTGGGCGCTTGTCAATCAAAAAAATTATGCGCAGGTTCTTCAGCAGACCAAACTCCTGCCGAGACGAGACTAGACGAGTTGCAGTTGAAGTTGTTCCGCCAATTTTATGTATGAAATTGCTTTGAGTACATTGTAAACTCTGAGAAGCTCTATAGAAACTCTAGAGAAAGCAGCTGTCTTCGTCTCCTGCAGTTAAAAATATGTTAATTGAAATCACGGCATCAACTCTTCCTAGTTTAAAGCGAGGAAAATCATAGAATACACACAACGCCTACAAACATGTCTACAATTTTCTCAGAAAGTATCTTTGGATATGAGAAAACTTCAAATGTATCTCAATTCGAGTAAAATCGAATCTTAACTCGATAATTTATATATATCGATAGTCTTATCGAAACAAGCATTGATTATGTTCTATTCTATAAAATCATAAAGTAAATTGATACAAGAACTAAACCAAAATTGTTCGGTAATAACTATAATCATAAAAAAACGGTTAACTATCGATCAAATAATTTCAGGAATTCTGATTTCTTACAAGCTGAATACCAAAGGGAAAATTGCTTGATAGAAACTACAGATCTCAGAAAATTCTAACCTATTCTGTTGTAAAACTTATCTTAACTTAATCATGAACTTAAAACTTTAGCTTATTCAACTAGTTGTCCGCCCTATTATCGTATATCGATACTCATATTGTAAAAAGCAAATTATGATATTAATGAATTAACTTATCTTGAGCTCATCTCCAAATTTTAAATTTATATAATACATTTACACATCGATAACATTCGCATATTGAAGCTAAGAAGAAAAGTGCTTCTTAGAAATTATCAAACAATCTTTAATTTTGTATCATATTATTTATATTAAATACATTTTTTATTTGAATTTTAACTTATTTAGTTATGCAATTACTTATCGATAAGATGTGTATATCGATACTGATATCTTGCATAGTTAATAATAAGATTGCTGCATAAATCAAACTTAACTCAATTTGTAACTTTTAGTTTATTCGATAATGCACTAACCTATCGATAACATTTCTTTATCGATGCTTATATCTTGCAAACTAAATACCAAAATGGAAAAGTTCTTGTTAGAAGTTGGACTTAACACACATACATATATACGTATGTACGAGTGTTAACCGCATTTGGGGCTGTGGTTGCGCCAATTGCCAATTGCCAAATGGCCAGAAGACGTGCTCCCATCGATGCATTAAATGAGCAGCCAAAATGAAAGAGAATGAATGGGAGGAGGATGGAGGAAGGAGGAAGGAGGACGAGGAGGGGAATTGGATGGGGCACAACGAATGCAATGAACTCTTGGCATCATCCGGCTGCAGTGGCAGACGATGCGAGAGTTCTTTAAAATAGCCGCGGCACGCGGCAACGATGGAGAATGTGAGGTAGACAGAGGGAGGGAGGAGGTGGCCATGGGGGGGGGGGGGGTGGTGTGGTGTGGAGGCAGATGCAGCCCACGCTCCTTGAGCATTGTTATTATACTTTGGAAAGTGCAGGCTGCCGGCAATCAACGCACTTGTTCCTGTTGTTCTTCATGTTGTTGTTGTTGCTGCTGTTGTTGTTGCTGCTGTTGTTGTTGCTGCTTCTTGTTATTGTTGTAAACTATTTATGCATTTCGAAGTTTATTTGAAACACAGGAATTTCATTCCATCGCATTTCAAATGTTGTTTTTTCTCGCATCTCGCATCTTTTTCGTGGCTGTTTGTTGATTTTATGTACTGTTTTTCTTGCTTCACTTGTTCACACACACACACACACACACTTATACACACACACCCACACACACACAGTCGGTGGGCCGTCTGCCCTGCGGCCACATATGGTCACCTTAATTTGCCCATGCCCTCCCCCTCCCCCCGTGCGTCCCCCTTTGTGCCCGCATGCTGCAAATAATTTATGCGTTTTCCTTGAGTTTTGGTTTATTTTTTCAAGCGCATTTCAACAGCTAAAGCAATCAGCAATTTTCTGGGCGGAAACAGCACCAAGGGATGTTCAATGTTCAATGTTGGATGTAGAAACTTGGATGATGATCATGATGATGATGATGCACGCAGTTGACTCGACGGGTGGTGCCACATCCACATCCACCACCTCCATCTTCACCTTATAGGCATAACTTCTTTGCCTACTTTTTGTTTAGATTGACGCCGTCGAGGCGTTTCAATTGAACCGTGTAAATAGCTGCTGGAAAGGTACAAGTATTTCAGCCTTGTCAGACTTATGGATTAACAGAGCTTGAAAATGTCGCCAGTTAGTTTCAGTTTCCATTTCATAAGCCCAAAAGCAGACTATACAATGCGGCGACAGTTTTTATGGCAGCTTGCCACATGCTCAAAATGAGACACTGAGAGATTGAGATACATTTTGGCAATGCGAAAGCCGCCTCTGCGAATCTTGGCCCATTCTTCCACTTGGTTGATGTCTTCTTCTATTGGCTTAAGGAACTTGAGACAACTTTTATGCGTCATCTTTGGGCCGTGTCTCGACTCGACTCGACTCGACTCTTTGGCAACTTGCGACACTTTTTTATATTAGCCATAAAGTTTGCTGTGCGGGGCTTTTTACTGCCGTCGCACATTGTCAATTAATGTCAGGTAATGGGCGTACCAGATGTCATATAAGACATTAAATGATGTAATGGCAACTGAGAGACATGAACTTTGGAAGCAGCAGCTCTTTATTCTATGCCAATGTTGCATCTCGTGGGAAACATTTTGGCTACTTCCATGGAATTGTTCCCAAAAAATACTATTAACAAGAACAGTCTCATTTAATTGTATAACGCATGTAGATCTAATTAATGATTAGTATAATGTGGTTTAATGTGGTTTACTCTGGACCTAATAGATGTCAGATCCAACAGCTCTTAACTTAAATCAAATATATGCTCGTTATAAGTACTTATATCTTTATGAAAACTTTGTCAGTTGTGGGTAACTATATATACTTATTATTATTATTATTATTATTAATATTATATATATATTATTATTATTATTATATGATAATGTTTATGGATGCTAATGCAAGATTTACAGGGAATACCCCATTTCATAAGCATGTGCTTAAGACTTAATATATCTCAAAATTTTAAAGTTTTCAGGAAACACAAAAAATTGATGTGTTTTTCTATAAAAAGAGCCATAATGGTTATTTTCCATTAAAGTACAACAGATAAAAAACGGATAGAGATGGTAGATATTATAGAGAGTAAAGATTTTAATTTTCTTTTAAATAAAAATTGCTGATTAAAAAATCTTTAGCGACGTTTATTATAAAAAGTTAATTTTTAATTAAATAATAAAAAAGGAAATAATTTTATATTGAATGTAATAAACATTTTTATTATAATTTTATTTTGCTTGTAGTTTCTAAATAAAAATTGTTATTTAATTTTTATTTATAATTTGTTATATTAAAATCCAATTTCAATCTATTAATTAATATTCATAATAAAAGACAACAAAAAATTTATATTTAACGATTTATAATTTACAAGTTATAATTTTAACGATCTTTAAATTTTAAAGCTTGAAGTCAAATATCTTTTTGTATATCATATCTGAGTCTTAACTCGTATTTACGATTTCTGGTAGTTATTTATATGTTATTTATCTGATGTGAAAAGAAGAAAATGTATAAATAATATTTAGATCTTTCTTTAGCTGTTTTCCTCTTGCTATCTACATTATTAACTTGTCGTGCTTCCACTCCTGCATAGCTTTGGGCCTCGCCCATTTGCCTACTACAGTGGCATTTCCAATTAAAGGCCGAACCCATTCGGTGCATAAATAAACAAATAGACAAAAAATATGGAAATAAATTTTGAACATTGATTGACTGCTCGACATGGATCGTGATCAATTTCAAGAGAGGCACCATAGCTAAGGGGGAGCTTGGGGATGGGGGAGGGGGAAGGGAGGCACACAATTATAATTCAATTAACTGTAAATTTAAACGTCTGTCGAGGCTGAGGCCAAAAAAAAAGGCAGCAGCGCCACATGCTGAGAGTTTTTACTGTAGTTGTTGTGTTTACTGAGAATTGAAAAGCGCTGCATGTTTGGCATATTTAATTAATTATTGTATTTTTTATTTATAACCAAAAACAAGGCAAGGAATCAATGCACGTTGGGTGTAAGTAGAAGATGATCAGTTGTTGCCCAAAGTTGAGACGTATTTATGGAAATATTTTCATGTTTAATTACGAGAACATTTTGATAGCGCCTCGCATAACAAATGAGCTCTCCACAAACAGAGAGAGAGAGAGAGAGACGAGGGGAGACATGCTAACTAGATTGAAACGCCTGCCTGCCACTTGAGAGAAGGAGAAGATGGTGGAGCAAACAGAGCTAAAGGATATTTTGCATCCAAAAGCAGAACATTAAAGCAGAGCAGACGCGGTAAATGATGAAGATGCTGCTAAGAAGGAAGAGTAAAAGACGAGGCTAAAAGTAGTGAATGCCTCTACACTCAACTCAGCTGTCGGCGAACAGAAAGAAGTCAACAGCTCGTTAACGTTAAAGTGGCAAGAGATATGCACGAGACTCAAACATCGACTCTGACTCTGACTGCGACTCTGATTCTGACTCCCGACTCTGACTCCAACTTCATCTCCATCTTGAAACTGGCTGAAATGTGTATATGTATATAAACAGACGTGTACAAAATAATAGAAACAGCTTAATTTACACAAAAATATTTAACTCAACAAATAATGGGAACAACATATTTTACCTAATAACGATGTTAAAATAATTATTTTCTAATCCAATCCCTTGTTATTTTTATATTGTTATATTAAATATGTTTTTAAAACACGTTAGTATTTATAACCTGTTAAGTCTATATTTTATAATCCTGAATATTTTTTATTTTTATTTGTATTTTTATTTTTTTTTATCCATTAACTTTGTTAAAATAATTTTTTTCTAATATAATGTCTAAATTAAATAAGCTTCGGACTTTAAAATGTAGATGAAGAATATCCCTCATTATTTTTAATAAGTTTGGTAGCTTATTTGGAGAGTGGCGTGTTTCTCTTCTTTTTTTTCTCAAAATACTAAATCATTTTCTAGTCCTAGCATCTTTCATTTCAAATTTAATATGTCTCCAATCATGCTTCATTTATGCCGTTCACTCTAAAACGTCCAGTTCACATTAAAGAAAGGTGTTCTTATTATTTTGCACACGTGTGTACCTGTATATCTGTGGCTGTTGTGAGCAAAGGGTAACCAACAATGGGGCAACAAGTCGCGTCTGAGATGCGTCGCCCACGGCAACAACAGTTGCAAGCACAATCCCGAGTTAAAGGATGCCACATTTTGAAGAGCAAAATTGGCGTTGAAAAGTATCTGACGACTGAAACCGGGACTATGACTGAGAGTGGGACTGAGACCGAGACTGAGGCGACTTTACCGCATGGTCAATTGCACAGGGTCAGTCGTTTTTTTCCAGCAGCTTCTCAGTCTCAATCCTTCTCTTCGTTTTGTGGCAAACTAAGCGCAATGAAGTTGCCACAGGGGCAGCAGTTGGAAAACTGCTTGACTAAGGTCAAGTTTTTGGTCTATGACTACAAACATGATGAGGAAACAGTTTGCAGCTTAGAGAGAAATCTGTAGGAAGATGAAATTGCTCACGACAGGATGATTATGAGTGCAGATTCTCGGTCTGGTTTCGAATTGAATTGTTCCAAGTCAAGTTTTAATTAAGATTAGATGAGTCTGAGTTGCATTTTAAAGTCAACTTGTGACTCACGATTTTCATTAAAAATGTTGAAGAAGTAATTGGAGAATTCTCACTGTGTTTACGTATGTAAATAAACTTACCATTTTTTCCATTCCGTTGTTATTTTCCTTGGCGTTGGCGTTGTTATTATGACTCGACTGTCAATATAAAATTTGCTCAGCTGTAATGAGATGCCAAAAAAGAAAAAAGTTGGTTTGATAAGTTATCTGAAGTTTATATTGGCTAAGCTTAAGCAAAGACACCTCAATCTCAATCTTTATACAGATAATCATGACGTAGTACATAAAACAAAGTCATTTCGCACTTTTGTTTATCATTAACTTGAAATAACTTGGGAGATTTTTGTTTGCCAAGTCGTAAAGAATGTTTATAAATTTTTAATTAGAAAATATTAAAACAAGACAACTTAATTATGTAATGAGCGTAAAAGTTGATGAGCCCAGGCATTTACGGCAAATGAAAATGAAAATGGGGGAAAAACTCCGTTGCTCGACTGATTTATGTTGTGACAGGGACACCGAAGAAAATGGCGTGAAAAACGGCCAGAAAAATAATACAAAAAAAAGAGTAATGCGACATAATTTACAGGCTGTCCTAAAGAATGCAAAAGAGTTGGCAGTTGGGATTGGAATTAGGGAGTTGGGCGTTGGGAGTCAAGTGTTGGGGCGGCTAGAAAAAAGAGTTGTGGTCGGCTTAGCTGCCTAAATTGTGGCCTGAATTATGTGCCGCCCAGGCAAATATGTTAATATTTAGCTAATGAATGGGGTGAGCAGCAGTTGGGATTTTTGCCAAAGGAGTGGGCAGCACAAAGACAATTGTAGTAGCTGTTTCCAGAGACTGAGAGAGTTCGGGGAACGCCACACTTCAAAAAGCGGCAGCGACTCTTGGGCAAACAGAAGGCAATACAAACAGGAAAAACGAAGCGGGGGCAAATAGATAAAGAAAGAGAGAGAAACAGGGGGATTGACTCTGTCGGGCCACTTTGGACTACTTTAATCACGCCATGGGATTAAGGGCAATGCCGCAGATGATGAAGAAGTTGCGTGTGCCCAGAGTACCAGGGAGGAGGAGGAGGAAAAGTGGAGGGAACTACGCTTACAATTTAATTAACTTTTTGTTTTTATTTCTTATTAAAGGCAGCCCCTTGTTTATTGTTGTTGTTGTATTTGTTTTAACGGCACTCTTTGTATGCCATAATGCAAGTTTAATCAGCGCGCGACAAAAAAAAAAGAAGGCAACAAAACACAGATACAGATACTTGTGCAGAGGTTGCCGCATTTGTAGCTATATTTGTATCTGTATCTGTCGCTGTCTCTGTCTCTGTTGTGTGTGTGGGTGCCTCGCAAAGATTTGCCTAACCAAGCACTTGCAGATAAGTCAAGAACAACAACAACAACAACAAAAACAAAAGTATCTTTTTGTCTTCTACCCACACATGAAGCTGCCGCCTTTGATTTACCTCCTGCTCCTACAATTTGCCAGGTGTAATCTCCAGTGTAACCAACAACAACAACGACAACAACAACAATCGAGAGCCGTTGATAAAGTTAAGCAAACGACAACAAAATGACAATTTTTTAATTATAAACGTTGGCGCTTTTGTTTAATTTAAAAAAAATGAAAGAAATTGCGTATTGTCGTTGAAATTAAAGTTGGAAAAAACAATTGCCAAACTATGAGTTGCTGAAAATCTATTGCTCTTGTTCACTTAAGAAAACATGATTAGATACGAGTTTTATATACATTTCATGTTGACAAAGTGTTTGGAAATAAATAAATATCTTTTATCAAGACATTTGAGTTTAATTAATGTCTCTGTACAGTAGCTAAGGTAAAAACAATGAAATTGTTGCATTGATTAAAATAATTATTTTAATTTAGTTAGAGTATATCAAATTCGTGTTGTTTTTTGTTTGATATAATCTAATTTGATACGAAATATAAATACATTTTATTGTTGGCAAATTGTTAAGAAATTAATAAATATATTTAAGCAAGATATTCAAGTTTAATTAATGTACCTGTAAAGTAGCTAAAGTGAGAAATGTTCTATTGATCAAAATAATATTATTACTTTAATTTATACATTTTACAATTACAATTACAATTTACAAAATACAATTTATGATAGTTCATCTGACATAACTTGATTTATTTTCACAGTGTAATCTAATTTGATATTATTTAATAGAAAAAAGATTAATAAATATAAATAAAATTGTTATATTGATCAAAATTATATTATTACTTTAATTTAAGTATATACAATTTATGATAGTTCATCTGACATAACTTGATTTATTTTCACAGTGTAATCTAATTTGATATTATTTAATAGAAAATAGATAAATAAATATAAATAAAATTGTTCTATTGATCAATATAATATTAGTACTTTAATTTAAGTAAATAAAATTTATGATAGTTAATCTGACATAACTTGACAAAAGCTTAGATTTATTTTTAACAGTGTATTCATATTCAATACATGGGCATCAATAATGTCATGTATCTGGTGAATCGTTGCTGTTTAAATTAATGACCAAAATAGTTTTGACATACGCATAGTTAATAGATAGATGATCATGAGATAAGAGAGAAGGAGAGGCGCGAGATTCTCAGATTGTGTCAGGCGATTCATATAAATCATGTGTCTTTTGATGTGCTTTATGTTTTGTGCCAAAAGCGATCTTCAAAGCGTTGGCTAACAAATCAAATTCCGAGAAATACCCGAAACGAAATTCGAATTCAAATGTGGACATAAAAAACATATTTCAAAAGAAATCTAAGCAGCAACCTGCCAAGCCAAGCTCAAAATGGAAGCTGAGATTGTGAGATCTTCAGATAGTGTGTGACTCTGGGATTCGATTGGACTCCATTTGATTCTGCTGCTCTTTCAGCTAATTAAATGGGCAACTCTGGACAAGCACGGAGTCATCGGAGTCATCGTCGTCGTCATGTGGCAGGCCAATTAATTAAGCGCATAATTTATGGCAAAATGTTTTGCGGGGTGCGTCTCTATTCCCATCTCTCTCTTTCAGTCTGTAGCCGAATGTCAACGTAGCCAATAAAAGGCATATAAACAAAATGCGATCATAAACTCATTTAAAAACAGAACGGCAAAAAGTATCAGTTTCCAAATGTTTAATTTATGACGTTTGCAAAAATTTATGACTACAAATTTAAATGCTCAACACGAGTCGAGACGAGGACGACAATGAATATGTATTATATCTTTCAAATTGAAATTCCAATGAAGCTCAAGGAGCAGGCATCGGGAAAAGGCAACAACAACAACAACTACAACAAAAAAAACAAATAAAAGTCATCGCAGGAAGCAACAGTCAGAAAACAAGCGCAGACCTTAAACAAACAGAAATTAATTATGTTTCGATGCGAGAGAGAAAGATACACACACACACACACACACACACATACACACACATACACACACTCATACACTCGTTCACTCTGTAGATACAGATACAAAAGAAAGAACCTGGAGACTGTGTCGGCCTGAAATAAAATAATTTCATTTCGTTTCGTTTTCTTTCAGTCTGTTTATAAGAAAAATATGTTTTTGTTTGTTTTAACGCGCTTCCTTTGCACACAACATGTGCGTGAATGTGAATGTGAATGTGAACGAGTGTGTGAATGAGTGTGAGTGAATGCGAGTGTGAGTGCATTGCAGAGATGCGTATCTGTTGTATCTGCTGGATATGTACATGTGCAGTACACGCGTAAATCTATCTATTCCAGCTATTTTTGGTCATAATTTAAATTAATTTGCTAAGGCTGCCAGTTTAAATAAACATAGATACAGATACATAGATACTTGAGGTTGAGATGCATCTGTAAGATTCACTTTTATGAATTATATTGCATGCCTCAACTCATCCTCTTCCCTTTCCCTTTCCTTTTCCGTCTCTCTCTCTCTCGCAGCTTCATTTTAATTAGCTTGACATTTTTTTGTCGTTTTTTCTCTCCGTTTTTTTTCGTTTTCTTCTCGTTGTCTCGTTGATTTTTCGCTGCCTTTTGCTGAACTTCGTCAGTCTGTCTGCGGTTTTTTAGGGTTAACAGCGCGTAGATTGATATCTTCAAGTTCATTAGAGTTGCAAGTTGCTTTAATTGGAAATATGCACAGATCTTGAGCAGGAGCAGTCAGTGAGAAGAGAGGAGAATAGGGATTCACTCGAAACAGCACACTTGGGTGAGAATTAATGATGCCTGACTCTCGACTCGACTCGACTCGAATTCACTCGACTCTGTGCATCTCTTGCATCTGAATTCTGCTTAAACTTAAACGTATCTGTCTTGTTTTCTTGTATGTATATCATTTTATTATCCTCCAGTTTTGTTAACTGATTTCTACGGAACCAGCTGGGTCAATTTAGTTAATCCTTTTCTTTATTCTATATTTTAGAGCATCTTCTGCTTTTATTTCATTTAGTTTCAAGTGGAAATATTTATAAGATATACTTCAAATGCCATCTATTATCCGTATCTGTTGTTTTCATCGAAATTTCCATTTAAATTTCCACTTGTTCGTGTCTGTTGTCGCCCTAGTCAAAAAGTCTGCCCGCATGTCTTGTTAATTTTCATTTTAAACGAGTGTTTTCCTTAGCTTTTAGTATTTGTTCTTTTCTTTAACAAACAAAATTAACACCTAGTCGCTACATTTCCAGCTAAAACCCACACACTCGCACAGATAGAATAAAAAAGGGAGACCATAAGTCAAACCCCTAACAAGGTGTCATTTGGTCGTCGTTTTTTTTTGTGCTAAATGAATTAGAGAGAGAGCTCTGCCATAAATATCAAAGAGGGGGGAGGAGTGATCTGAGTGGAGGGGGAGGGGGTGAGGGGTTTCGGAATTCACCCACATGTCGTGTTAGCTGGATTTATAACTGACACTTTCGGTTTTTCCCATTCATTTAAATGCAAATTGTTCAACTAGGCGTATACTCAATATTTGCATTGTCAATTAGCATATTAAACATTTGAGCATTGGAAACAAAACAATAACACTAATCTATTAGTATTATTTTATTTTATTCTCTCTCTCAGTTTAGAACATGTTTTCATCGCTCGTTTCGAATTTCGAATTTCAACAATAATTTTTCTATAGGAGACCAAAAATAAATTCTAGTTAAAATTGCTCAATAAAGCGACGACATCGCCTCGTTTTGTATTTGTATTTGTATTTTAGAGTTCTTCTGTTTGTCTACCTCGCTGGGGGCAGGGGGAGGGGTGCTCAAGGTAAGGGGTAAGGGGTAAGGGTAAGGTACTATGTCTTCAGCTCCCCGCTGTTCTATTAACGTAATTTTCTACTTGATTTCTGACGCTCATAAATCATCATCAGTTCTCCGCTCTGCGCCACGATAGCGTCAGCAACCATTGTTGTTGTTGTTCTTGTTGTTCTTGTTGTTGTCATTATTGTTGTTGTTGTTGTTGTTTAGGTAGTCGTCGTTTTAGTTTTATGGAATTTATCTGCACAACGGCAGCGAGAACAACAACAACAACAACGTGAAGGAGAACAACGACAACTTTGGCGACACAGTTAGCAGCAACAGCAACAAGTTTTGGTGTTGATGTTGTTGTCATCGTCATTGTTGTTGTTGCTGTTATTTTTTTTCCTCGCTTTTGGTTGTTTAGTTTGATGTATCTGCCAGATACGAATGGTGAAAAATTGATAGCTTGTTGTGTGTTCAACCAAAACGATGCATAATAAATGTTTCGATAAACAATGAAAAGAATTTATTGAACACCAAAAAAAATATTAACAATAAATTAAAAAAAATATAAAAATGTGATTAGAGCGGGACAGCAGATGCAGATAAACTAGAATGAGACAAAATGGCGAAATCGAACTTCAACTAAAGATACTTTTAAGATATTACTTAGAAATAAAGTCAAGATCTTTTTAGACTTTAAATTAAGTACTCCCCCCTGCCATGATAATTGCTAAGTTAACAAAACTAAAAAATCAATTAAGAAATACACAAAAAAATAAGTAAATAGAAGCCCTCATAAACAAAAAGCGTTTAGCAAAATGCCATTAAAACTCAATTTGACGCCTTGTTGTTAGACAAAGAAAAACAATCGGTAAATAGTAAAATTTGGCCATGGCTTTAACTCAAAATTTGCGCTGAAATTCATTTGAAGACACCGAAAAATTGACAAAGCGACTTTGCAGAATATTGTAAATCTTCAAAACGAAATTATAATTTAAATAAATCGTCATATGAGTAGCAAGTTTGTTGTTGGCCTGGCTAATTGTTGGGCCTACTCAAACGAGCCGAACAAGCTCGCATCTCATAAATAATCAGCCTAAAAGGCAAACAACAAAAAAATACCAAAAAAATTTGTATTCAAATAGCCCGAAAATAAACGAGGAGAAAAACAAATAGCGAAGGAAAGCGCCAAAGAAATCGATGAAGGCACCAGAAAATTATGATCAATGCAATCATGTCAAATTGATTTCGGCCCGGCTAACCACAAGCCATCATAGCTGGAATGCTCATGTCGAGAGAGTGAGAGGGGGAGTGAGAGGGAGAGGGAGAGAAAGAGATGGCCAAGAGCGCTGTCATGGCTAAGACCTTAGTCTGGAGGGGCTAATGATATGACTGAATGAACGAGCAGCCAACGAAAATTGAAGGAGCTGCAAAATAAATCAAACAAACGAGCCTCAAGAAGAAACCAATGGCCACAACACACACACACACACACACACATATACACACGAAACAGAGTTGACTTGGCCAGTTTCAGTTGATGGACGATTGGCCCAGGTCTCAAACAGGGCTCAGACTTTTATACTCTTTTCGGTTTGAGTCCAAACTGCGGGCTCACATTGCCTCCTTCTGGTCAAAATTAATCAATATGCTGTGGTTGTTGTTTAAACAACACGGCAGAAGAGCTCGGAGGCGGGGGGGCAAAATGGTTTTATAATTATGAGGGTCGCGTTCAGGTTGACTGGAAATTATTGGTTGTCCAATATCCAACGTCCAACTTTCAGCGTTGCAACGTGAGCTCGTTGAAGGAGGGATGGACCCAATATAAGTACAACTTGTTTGTCAATAATAACACAACCCAAAAGACAATTCTCGTGGTCAATAATTAGAGGTACACAAGCCCTGGGAAGCACTCCAGCAACGTTCCCCTCTCCCTCTCCCTCTCATCTTCATCTGTTTGCTCGTTACATTCACAAATTGAGTGCAACATTGTCCTCTAGTTAGCATTCTCCTCTACAAATGTTGCAGCAACATGTTGACAGAGCAGACATTAGGGATACTCATTTATTTATTTCAAAATAGATTAAATATTAAAGGGATTTTCAATGGGTACTCATACAATTTTTTTAAAATTATCTATTTAATTTAAAAGATAAGAAAAAGTTAATCAAAAGATTTCCAATACAATTTCTTGATTAGTTGATTAAAATTTCTTTTGTATTAAAGAGATTCAAAATAAAGATATTGATGCATTTTATATCAATTTCTGTTTCTGAAAACTATATCAACTGATTAAAGAGGAAAACTATTAATACATGGCATAATTTATTAGGAATATTCTGGCAATCTATTTTATATTTTTGGTTTATTGAAAGCAAAATAAATGTTATATCGAAATAAAATTTAATTGCATTGACTCTTTTATTAAGGGAATTTATGCATTTGTTTCGAATTTCTTTTGAGCTTTCAATATAAGAAATACATTTGGATAAAGTCTGGTAAAAGTTAGTTGCGGATTGGAATTCCCTGTCAACTTTCGAATGTCAATATTTTTAATTATATACATTAATTTATTGAGCAAGATTTACATTAAATGATGCTTAAAAACAGTTAATAAATAAATAAGCTTTAAAAGTTAGTTTTTATATTGGCCATTAAAAAATGTCGATAGTTTTGCAAATGTTTTGAGAGCACAGTTTCCACTCTGCGAAATTAACAGAGCAGAAAAAAAGAGAGATCGTGATCGGGATCGAGTCGCATTAGTATGCACATTAGCACCCAAGTGACAGCTCCCCAAGTGGAGCCAGAGAAATGTTAAGCAGGATACCAAATGACAACTTAACTCGGTGACAAGTCAACTTGTCGCTCGTCTCTTGAGCAACTGACAGACTGACGGAGTGTCAATGCGCTTGTCAATAAATTTTGTTGCTATTTGTGAGTGAAAAAAACGAAGATAATCCGCACAATTAAGCGGGAGACACCCAAAAGCGAATTGAGCAAGCTACAAAAAAAGTCAAGACCAGGGCCACAAATTTATAGCCAGGCCAAGAGCCAGCTTGGCACGCAGGCAGACAGGGTAACAAAAAGAATGGCAATAAAACAGCCAACGGACACTAACAAAATTTATGATCATTCGGGGCAGGTAGCAAGGAGAGAACCGTTTGTAAACTGATCACCTGTTCACTCGGCAAGAGGGAGGACGAGAGAGAAAGAGGAAGAGGAAGAGAGACGAGTTAGTCAAGATCTGCGGGCGGTAAAAGCAACGAGCCACATGACAAAGTCAAAGGAGAGTCTCGTCTGGCATTTGAGTGTCGCCACAGCATGGAGTCCAGTTCGGAGTACGATCCTTGGTGTGTGACAGTGCGCAATATTTCGAATTGCAATGTGCGGGCTGCAAAAAATAAAAAACAGAAAACACCAAAGAAAACGAAGAAAACTGCGCCGCATGATGTCCCATGTTCAGTCAGCCAGCAGGCAGTCTCAGACCCCGTTCCAATTCAATTCTAGACTTGGTACAGTGGACAAAATGTCAGATTTTCGGGCATAAATGCCAAATATAAAGCTTAAGACTTGATATTTTGTATATTCCTTAGTTTGACTAAAGTAGAATTTGTAATTTATTTTGCTTTCTAATTTTTATTTAGGAAAAGTTTAAAAAACGGACAAATATAATTAATTACATCTCATTCCTGATGCATTTGCTAATACCCTTTCAACTTAATGTTGTCTATACCTTTCACTAAATAAAAGTAATACTCCGAACACAATAACATTTATACAAATACTAAAAATCTCTACTAACAACATATTATATTGTAAAAATATACCTTTTATTTTATCTTAAAAATCCAAAAATGTTCACAACACTAAACAACAAATGAATTGCATTTATTCTAAAATATTGGACATTTTCCCCATAGTACTTTGTCGCAGTCCTCGTTCCCTCTTAATTCCAAGCCATTGGTCGCTCGTATGTAAATTGATATTTTTGCTGGTCGTCGTCCAACACCTTTGACTACTTCCTTTGGCTAACGAAGCTAACCTTGAGAGCGTCTGTTGTTTACTTTTTATTTTTTTATTTTATTGTTTCATTTAACTGAAGTTTAATGAAATCATTTCGTAGTGAACGATCCTCACGAGCACCAAAAAGCATTCGTGGACTAATAAAAGCTGTGTGCATTTGCCGTAAAAATCAACAGAAACTGAAATAAAATATTAACGACGACGACGATCCTCAAACCTGTTGCTGAAGTAACATGGAAAAGGTGTCACGTTACGCATAATTTATGACCACAAAAACTATAATTTTCCAAATGCCAACAACACGCAACGCAGTCTCAAGTCTCAAAGAGATATCCGAGAATCAAAAAAAAAAAGAGAACTGTCCCCGAGCATTTGAAAATTGTCCATGAACTGACATGCAATGGGTTATCGTTATCTTTATCTGTATCTCTATCTGCATCTTCATCTACATCGAATCATCGACTTGTTGGCAGATTAATGAGCCAAACACTGATCCAGGTAGTATCTGTTAGCCACCTGCAGCAGCTGCAGCTTCGCATTGCAAACTTTTTTGGTTGGCCCCAAAAGAAGAAGCGTTTTCCATAGAGTACGAGTAGTCAGTCGTCTGGTAGTCGATACGGCAGCCAACTTTGACAACAAATAATGAAATAATGTTCATGGCAGCCACGCACAGAGACAGAGATAAGATTCCAGTTACTTTTTCCCTGTACTTCAAAAATACATAAGGTCTATTAAGTTTGTCAAAAGGGAAATGTGATTAAAAGGAAAAAGGGTGCAAAGGATGGAATCGTTTTTTGCATATTTAATTTGATTTTGTTAAAAAAAAGTGGTAAAAGCAATGGATTTCTTTATTTCCTAACTTATTTAATTTGTTCTAAGAACTATAAGCAAATATTTAATTAACAAAATAAATAAATGAAAAATCAAGAAATGGAATTTTTGTCTAATAAATATTTCGTCACAGTATGTGTATTATCAATAAGTGTCAACAACCGAGTTGTTATAGATATGTCCTACTAGATTCTCTGAAATCTGAAAGAGCTAGATCTATACAATTTGGTGATAACAGATATAATAACGATAACAGAAGAAATTTTCAACGTATAGCCTTGAATTTTAGTAAACCTAAATATTAAGTACATATATATATATTTCTGGTTGATCAAAATCGGATACTAGACTCGGAGCTAGCTAGATATCGGTTCTTGTGTATATGTGATTTCACAGGGTCTTTTAAAATCTGGTTCACTCTACTGCAGCCTTTCCTACTATATTTTTTTTGACAGCAATATTGATTCAAACGAAAAATACTCGTAGTACTCGTAGTATAAACCGAAAATACAACCATCCACCAGTTCAACAACAACGACAGTGGTAACAGCAATTTTTCTCCACTTCGTGCACTCTTTGTTGGGTAAACAAAGCCGATGGCACGTTGGAAAAACGAAACTAAACGATGAAGCGAATGGAAACGAAAGGTGAGCAACAGTCGATTCCGTAGGTAGGAAATCGAAATCAACAAAAATGGGCAGAGATAAGGCGCAAGCTACCAAAAAAAAAAAAAACAACAGAAAACGGAAAAAAAAGAATAACAATAAACGAACCACGAATATAACCATGTATAAATGTATGGGAAGAGAATCTATGTATATTCCATATGATTGTTGTGGTTTGACAGAAGTCAACGAAGAAAATGGATTGAAATGTAAAGCACATGGGGGAAATACATTTATACTAATAAATTACATTTACTTTAATGAAAGAGTTGCTTTAATAAAAACTGTAAGAACAAGTAATATTATCAACCTGCAGATACATTTATCATTGCCTAAACTGAATTTCTTGAGGAAATGTGACATTTCTCAAATATTTTACTTTCCCAGTGCCTTGACACTTTGCAAATTATGGCTCATAAATTGATTGACAGCCATCGTTTCCATTTGCATGACTTGGTTGAAAGATACATTTGTATCTGCTGCTGATATAGATACGAGATACGAGTACTTGGTGGCATTTTCACTGTCACCGACTACACACATACCTGAGATTGTTGCTGCTGCTTTTGATTTGATATTGTTGTTGGTAATCCCAAACTGTGGTAATTAAAAAGCGTCTTGCAACTGTCAGAGTTAATCCAATTTCACGAGACATGCAGATGCAGATACATTTACAGTCGGACAGTCTGTAGTCGAAGTTGTCGTCTTTCAAGTATGTAATTTGACTTTATTTTTGGACAGATTTTTTAATTAAAATTTCATGTAGCGCCAAAAATGTTGTTGAGATATCTACAACACAGACACTGAATACACTCGTAAATACTCAACGAGTACTCGGCTATTCGGATAGGTGTCAGGCTGAAGTAGACAGTAGACAGCTATCCACAATCTTGTGGAGATGTCGGCTCCGGGGGAGAGCGCCAAAATCCAAAATCCAATTTTCAGTTGACGCTTGTCGTTGTCATCGATCACAGATCACCCAACAACTACAACACGCGACAAATCTTGTTTCTTTTTTTCTATTTTATTTTATATTTTGTTGTTGTTATGTTTCTTTTTATAACAATTTTGTATAGACACTCACACGCACTCAGTTAGAGATACAATTTGTATTTTCATAACTCGTTTTGCCTCTTGGCCAACAACAACAACAACCACATCGAAGACGACGCTTCTTGTTATGATGCCACTTGGCGGCTGTTTTATTAACTTCTTTTTAATTTATGACAGCCTTTATTTGTTGTATTTTTATTTGTATTTGTTGTACATATTTTGTGGCTCGTTTATTACAATGCCAACTCATTTGTCGAGCATCTTTTTCAACGCGAAAAGTATCTTATAGATACACAGTTAGTTACAGTTCGTTTTCGTTTTCTTTTTATTGATTAATTGAAGTTTCAAAGGTGTAATTAAGGCGCTCGCAAAATCGCGCAATTGTCAAGCGAACGTTTCACCCGAGAGACACGAAATGCGCGACACGACCAAACGCTGCGATCGTCGAAAACAAACTGAGGCGACGAGTCAAATCGACGCTGCCAATGAGCAAAGAGCGAAGAGCGGCGAACACACTGAGAGCGAGAGCAATTCGACAGAATGGTGGGAGAGAGCGAGAGCGTAAAAGAGAAGCAGCAAGTGCTAGAGAAATGATTCGGATTCCATATAGCATGCGATAAATGCTGACAATAAAATTACTGCAGCGATTTAAATGTTGTTTGATAATTTGATAAATAATTATTAATTTAAACTATGAGATAATGTAGTGACTATAGTTGGATTCAAGTAACTTAAATTTAACTTATGCGATGCAGCTGCTAACATTTTCTATTATATCTTATTAGTGTATGCTTCCCCTTTGACAGCTTTCACTTTCCCAACCCCCTCATGTCACCCATTGTGCGCGCTGTTGACAAATCTAACTGGATTGACAGTTACATATACAGTGCGTGAAGAAAATCTTTTGACAAAATCAAACATTTACACATTTTCTTTTGCAAAAAATATCTGTATTTTTCTTATGGATATTTATTTTAATTCTTATTTTATTATTTTAAGAAAAATAGAAATTAACTTATTATTTGTAAAAATCCAAAAAACAAATTTGTGAATTTTTATTTTGCCAAAAAACTTTCTTGACTAACTGTATATATGTTAACCGTTGCACATGTGCTGCATTTCGCAAGCCAGAAAGCAGGCGACAACCTCCCCCTCGTTAAGCAGAATTTCTCTAGCATATTTTCTCTCTCGCAATCTTGTTTGTTCTCTCTCTCTCTCTTGCATCTTCCACCTTCCATCGTCTATCTTCCACGCTCTCTTGCATGCAATTTTTAGCAAGGAAGGAACGTGAGTTCTTTAGGCAGGCACCCTGCTGACAGTCGGAATAGGGTGGTGGGTGAAGGTGAAACAGATACTGCATACTGAATACTGGATGCTGACTACGATTGGGACTTGTTCATATGATTGAGGCACGTTTCGCAAATACAGGGTGCTCTGAAAAAATGCAAACGCTCTCATTAGCCATATGCACTCATTAAATACGCCCGGGGCCTATTTATCAGTGCATGACAATCACAGGAACTAGCTTAAAAGAACACTGCGTTAATTGCAATCCCTTCCTGTGCATGCTCAACGCTCTGTGCTCACAAATTGCTAATGAGCGCACGTTCGCTCTCTTTAATATTCGTGCGCTCTCTTGTTCTTTAGCACTCTCTTGGTTTCGTGCGCTCTCTGTGGGTTGCCAGACCGGTTTTGAGGTTTTTTTTATCTGCTAAGGGTCTTGTTAAAAGTAATTCGTAACACGTTGTTACCAGATAACGCCGCCAACCTACGAGACTCGCGTTTCGCTCCTAACGAGTTGCCATTGCCCAGTTGCTGTTGCTGTTGCTCTGCTTCTGCTTCTTCATTCGCTTCTTGGCTTGTTAGCGTCGTTCGTTGCTAAAAGAGCGATAAAAGCGCATGCAGAGCGATAAACAGAGAGAGAGAGAGAGAGAGAGAGAGAGAGGAAGAGGGAGAGTAAAAGTCAAGATCAAGGCAGGTTTAATGGGCAGCGCACCTCGATCCAGGCTCACGTTTTGACTTTTGGCTTTGGACGGATTGTTGGTTTGTCGGTTCAATACACCCTGTGTAGCTGCAGGGTGCCCAGTGGATGCCCCCCTCCCTCTTGGTTGTGATCGTGCAACAGAACATGACTGGGATGCCAGATTGCGAGCCGGTTTGGGCCAAAACGGAGAGAGAACACCACATGTGGTGGCTGTGCTTGTTCGGATTGTTGGCTATGAGTGATTTTGCCTAGTTAGGAAGGAGTCCGATGTGTAGACATTGCAAAAATCTCATGTTTATATGCATTTCGATTGTCGCTGCAGCCAGTAAAAGTTGCAACTTGCAACTTGCAACAATTCCCGATCCCCAATCCCCAATCCCCAATTTCCCCCTTAACAAAGTAAATCGTGCGCTTGGCCGCTAATGAACTTACAATGGTTTTGCTTGTTTGCTTTGTGAGAGCAAGTCGTGGGCCAGGATAACAAACCGAAAGCCTAAAGACGTTCCCGATTTATTTTGCTTTTCCTTTTGCCTTCTTTGAATTCAACATACACACACCCACACATTTAAGAGATCTGTGATCTGCAATGTGAAACATGAACTCCAACTCCCCTTCATGATTGAGCGACGAAAACTTGGTCGTGCTTCAATCAATTGGCCGCTGGCCAGTAACTCAGACAAAGCCAGAGCTGAGTTAAACTGAGGCTTTTGTCTTAGCCAAATCCCAGACTATGTCGATGTCGACGTCGATGTGGATGCCATGATCATGATCAGTAAAACTAACAAGAGGTGTTGCTTCTGTCGTTGCTTGTTGCAACAGCCAACAACTTCGAGTATCAGCTCATGCATCAGCTCGTCTGACTTTTCAGCCTGATCGTGATTTTTCTGGGTGGCAGTTCCTCTTCCAAACCCTCTTCCCCTCTCTCTCATCTCTCATTTCTCACTCAAAGCTTTTGTTTCAGGTCCATTCGACGATCACCTGGGCTGATTGTCTGCGCTTTGTTTGTTTCTCATCTCACTTCCCCTCCTCTGTCTCTCGCCTGGTTGCAACTGCCCAAGGGGAATTCGCCTTAACTACTAGTCAACTGAGAAGAAAAAAAAACAAGCAACAGGCGCTCTGTCAATGATCATTGAAGCACAGAACTAAACAGCTCACTTCACTTGAAATCGGGACAGACATTGGCCACAGTCTTGGCCTGGCTCTTAGCTGTTGGCTAGGTGCCATGCTGGGTGGTAGCTGCTAAGCTGATCAGTTTGCCTGACAAATCAATTGAATGGAGGACTCTCTCCAGTTGTCCAGTCATGCCAATTGACAGTGGATTACAAATGAGCCATCAATTTAAAGCTCATAAATCGTTGAGCAAACATAAGAATTGCAATCATAAGCCATCAATCTTAACTTGTACCAATGATAAGCAATCAAGATCGATTGAAAGAGCACAGAAGATCTGTAGATTGCATGGTATACGTCAAGAGTGAAGATCAGCCTCAAAAAAGAATATATTCTAATTACACAAACCTGTAAAAAATGGCACAGAAGCCAAGGTTTTATAGAGATCGTCGATAACTTAACTTGCACCATTGATAAGCGATCAAGATGGATAAAAAAAGCACAGAAGATCTGTAGATTGCATGGTCTCTGTCAAGAGTGAAGATCAGCCAAAAATAAGAACATTTTTTTCGTTGCACAAGACCATCATAAATGACAATGAAGTCAAGGTTTGAAAGAGATCGCAGATAGTCCAGGTTATAGACTGAACAACTTGTTATGTAGATTATAAGGTCTTTCGAAGAAGAAAAAAACAGCCAAAGATCATAGAATTAATGAGCGCCAAACTGATCATGGCTAAAGATTGCACATAAGACGAACGTCAGAGATCATCTCAATCATGTCAGCATTTCAATTAATGATTATCAAGTTGATGTCAAGTCATCAAAACAATCTCTTCCAGAAAATATAACTACGAATATCAATGTCATCATTGAGCAATAATTACGCGTTCTAGACATTCCGATCGTGCCAACGGCAGATTTCACAATCAGTCGGAGTCAGACACCCCAGAGAGACAAACGGACGGACCAATTAAAGCGCCACTACAAATCTCATTTTCCATAAATAAGCCACACAATTTATGACACGACACTGTCCATAACGTTATTATTATTTTTTTATTATAAAATATTCTTATTATTATCGTACCTCATTCGCATTATCATTATCGCAAATGTTCGATTCGAAAATGATACAGAATACAATACAATTGTCAATCACGCGACATTATCAGAGGAGAAGACAAGACCAGACATCAGAAATATGCACTCGGATCATAATAAACCATTAAAATAATTAAGATATAACAGCTCGGCAGCTCTGTTGCCGTAATGAGGGCAATAAATGACGAGAGAGGAGCCAACAAATAATTCACACCATTTTAGAGTGCCAAGCAAAGCTAATTATGGTTAGTTGGATGGTTGTTGTAGCCGATGGTAGTTGGATGGTTGATGGAGGAGGGATACGGGGGATACGAGGGAGATAAACTGATGTCAGACCCAATGATAACCCGCATAGATAAGCACGAGAGTGGCCCACAAAATGAACGAACAGAATATGAAAATTTATTACCATCTAAATTGACAGGCACAAAATGTGTGAGGGGTGAACAACTTATTGGAAATGTCACATAGTATACATACATATATTTAGTATATGGTAGCCCATGGCTAAATTAATATTAAATGTCATAAACATGCCAAAAATGTTGCCTACCAGTTGCCTAATTAAACGCGTAAATTATTAATTTGTTATTAAAGTATTTTAATTATTTGCTTTCAATTAAATTATATTTTATTTTCTATCTAGTCATAATAAATAAATGTAATTAAACATTTATTTATTTATCTATTGTTCAAACTTTTAAATATTATATTTATTTATGTATTATTTTAATAAATAATTCAACATTTATTATTATATCTACAAATTTTTAAATATTATATTGTTTTATGTATTAAATCTACTTTAATATTTTTGTATAATATTATACTTATTGTTATTATCTTTTTTATTAGAGCAATGAGTTGAAGGTTTGAATTGTGGTCAATTCACTTAGCCAAAAGATGTCGCAGTCAGAGTTGCAGTCTTGGTTCTTTTCCAATTCATTTAGTACAAAATGCAAAAAAACAAATAAAAAAACTTTGCGCAAATAAAAATGCTTGCTAGCAAACTGTGCGGAACAATTGCAGTGCCGCAAACAATGTGCAACATGCAACATGAGGCAGCCAAAAGGGCAGCAGCAGCAGCAGAGAAATCGACCAACTGCAGCAGCAAATGGAGCGACAACTCTGCTAAAGTTACAGCCAAAGCCAGAGCTGAAGCTAAAGCCAAAGCTAAAACGAAAACTTTGCTAAACAGAAACTAGTGACAAGGAGAAGTTTCACTTGAGGTTAGGCTGGGGTTATGTCGTGGGGGCCAAAGCAGTTTCGAAATCAGATAACAACAATAAAGCGGGAACAGAGAAGAAGTTGGTGGGAGTGGGAATCGACCAACTAGAAACGGAGCAGTTTATCGGCCAAAACAACAACGACACATATCGAGTTATATGGTAGTCGAAAATTATACAAACGACACAAAACTTTGACTGAGTTCGACGAGTGCCCAAAGAGGAAGAAGTTCTGGTCCGAAGTTGCAATAGGAATCGGAATCGTTATTGGGCCGCAATGTGTTATGGGGGTTACGAGGGGTTAAGCGTCTTGTTTTTACATTAACTCGAATTGTTTGCAGTTTGCACTTAGTTGCTTGTCAGTTTGTTTATATTTTTAGTTATTTTCCTTCTTTTTTTTTTATCAAAGTTGCGTTTCCACCCATGCAAAAATATGCGCAAATTTTCTACTCGCAAAATTTTGTCGTTTGTCGTTTGCCGTTTGGCATGCGTTTTGGTTTTCAGCTCTTTCAGAATAAAGTTTTTCCCAAACTTTACAATTTGTGTGCGTATGTGAGTGTGTGTAAGTTTTGGAACCAAAAAATGTTTACCATTTGATTGCTTTTTCATTGTTTTCAAATGGATATTTGAATGCTGGAAACGCGGCTTTTTGCTAGCTTCCCTATAGGATATGGAGAGTATGTGGAATGTAATGGAATGTGTGTGTGTGTGTGTGTGTGGGTGGTGTGGGGTGTCATGTGAAGTGTGACAATGCAAATCGATTAAAATCATATTTATGAGGTGCTTAGGGAGTGGATAACACCACCTTCAAAGTTGCCAACAATCATCGTTATGCCAACTTTAAAAACATTCAAGAGCTTTCCTTGGGGATAAGACAGTTTTTGGTAAGAATCCCTTGACTTATCGCATTTTCAATCTTTTACGAATTTAACTATAAATTCAACTGGTATTATTTCTCTTTTAATAATAACATTTGAAATCCAACAGTAATTTGCTCTAAATACATAAAATTAAAAGGAATTGTTATCCATCAGAAAACTTTTGTAATATGAATCAATTATACAACATTTCCTTATTAAACATATTATTTTTTCTCAAACAAATCTAAATATTATCCAAAATGATTATGAATTTTCATTTAAACAAAGTTTTTCTAATAATGGAGAACTTTTTGGTTTTAAGACCATTAATTTTTGTATTATTGATTTCTTCTCTCAAAGTTGTCTTATTTACAAAAAAAAATATATATATAATATTATATATACATTCAAGATAAAAAAACTCGTGATACAATCAGAGGTAATTTTTTTTTTTAATAATTGTTTTTTATATTTATAATTTTTATAATTGTTAGAGTATTAACTAAACATACATCTAACAAGAAAAAGAAAAGCCAGTCAAGTTGTTATCTTATTAAGGCAATAAAATTGTTTTTGATTCAGCGAATATCCTTGTCTTAAAGTATAATTGATAATACGAGTATCATTTTTTATTATTGTTATATCTACATTTTTTTGCAGATGTTTATTAACTATTGATGAAGAGAAAATGTTGTTGTCTGGGGTAATTTTCAAAACTAAATACTCGAGTTATTTCAGATATCTTGAGTTTTCAAAGTAAATCGAATCCATTTGCATTTGCACAGCTGGGAAATTGGGAAATTGTGTGACCTCACTTAACACCTCGCTGGGTAGTAAGTGGAAATCGTCAAAGTTATGTCAAACACAGAGAGAGAGAGAGAAATCGAGAATGCGAGAGCTATGTCAAATATGCACATATTGACCTCAGGGCAGTCGATAGAGAAAATTTGGGTTTAAAGGGAAACACAAATAAGAAAAAGGTTAGCCGGAATTCTGAACCCAAACATCCTGTAAGCATTAGAAGTCGCAATGGCAGTCAGTTCACAATTGTCAAGGTCAGCCAAGGGCCGGACATAAAACAAGAACAGAAACCGACCGAATCGGATTGAGTATCGTAAAAAGGGTTAAATAGTCAAATGACCTTTTCCAAAACGACTCGAAGCAGTTCAGCATTCATTGAAGCTGTAAAATGAACTTTAAAACTGAGAAATAGAAATTGAAAATGCCTTGGCTGCACTTGAGCTCAATTTGAAGACTTGTTTCATTCGTTTGGTGCTGCTTTCGTTTCTGATTCTGATTCTGAATCTGTTTCTGGTTCGACGCAGCCTTCAATTTATTAACCTCAATATCAATTGTGGCGCATAAATCACGATAAAAGTAAATACGCGCTCTGCATATTTCACAAAAAATATATATGTATAAAAAAAAGAAAAGCGGAACGAAATGAAATGAAAAGAAAAGAAACCGAAGCAAAGCAAACGAAACGAATTCATTTGGGCGCAGTGAGCGTTGAGCTCACAGGATGTAAAAAGGATTGTGCAGGGCAGTGATTTTCAATTTAAAAAATTGCACGCAAAAGCGCCACAAATCAAAGGAATTGACTTTGTCAGGGAAAGAGACAGAGAGAGAGAGAGTGAAAGAGAGAGGAGATAAAGTATAAGAGGGTGTTACGTTCCATCACTACAATAAATTTCAATCTAAAAACTTAACTAAAGGCACAGCTTCTGTTCAGTTCAGTTCTGTTTGGTTCTCTTGCTTCTGTTGGGGCGTGAAGTTCCTATAAAGTAGTGCAAATGCAAAACAACTGAATAACGCCTACCCCCCTCAACCCCCATTCCCCTGCCTGCCTAACTCTCAATCCCCTCAGCCCTTTAGCTGGCCCAATACACGCCGCAATAAATCTCAATTGAAATGCTTTTTGCTCTTTGCTCGCTTTGCCAGAGAAATTCACTTCAGCTTCAATGGACTGCAATGGCATGCTGCGATGTTAACTTTGATGCGTTCAAAAGAAATCAATGGCAAATAGTTCATACAACAAGTACAAATTCTAAAAGCAGTGTAGTCGCCCCATCAGATACCCTGCAAATCAGCATAGACCCACAATAAGTGTTGACTTTCAATAAAATATATCAAAATATAATCGTAACACATTTGTAATCGTTTTTCTAGCTATGATATATTGCCAAATTTCTGTAAACTTAGCTTACTAAATGTTATTTTATTTATGTATTCAACGTCGACAAAATGTAACTGACAATTCATTCATTTAAAAAAAATTATACTAAAGAACAAGATTTTAAATAGAATAACATAATAACATTCCATTTCTTTAAATGAAAAAAATTTATGTACATGTGAAAAATAATATAAAACTTTAAATTAAAAGATTAAATACGTAAATTAAACAAATTAAATCACGTATTAATGCTAAAATCCAATTTTTAAAATAAAAACAAGAAATAGCTTTGAGAAAAATGTAAAGGAATTTTTGAAACAGAGTTTGTTTCGGTTTTGTCTCCGCTTTTACCCATGAAACGGTTTATTCTCCCTTTATTCCATGAATTAAATAAAGAATATATAATTTCTTATTCGAATTTAGAAATATATGTAATACATGCTTTGGACTAACCTTTATATACCCTATTTTTGCTGGGTATAACAAGAACAGCGTTTACAGCGCCCCCTGTCGATCACGTTGAGCAATTGACAGCATTTATAATTAATAAATGCCAAACGAGGAAAGAGTAGCAGAAAAGAAATAGAAATAGAGGGAGAGAGAGGGGAAGAGAGAGAGAGAGGTGCTGATTAGTGCGACTGAGTTGCAATGACAAAGCAATCAAAACACTTGGCCACATCATTCACAGTGGCCAATTAAAATGCACAAAGCCCGAAAAGGCGCCCTCTGTCGACCACAGACGGCAACTGATTGCTCTCACTCAGAGGAAGCACACATGAGTACATATGTATATGTATCAAAAGAGAGAGAGAGAGAGAGATTTCTGTGTATGTGTGTGTGTGAAGCAATCACACCAAATAAATCATTCAATGCATTTGCACAAGTTTTCAGTCGGCCATTTTGAGTAGCGACAACAAATTCAAAGGGCCATTACGAAGGATGGCAAGAGGAGAGGAGAGAGTAGGAGGGTTAAGGGAAGTTTCCATTGCGAATTATTCATGTGGCTGCTGGAGTTTTGTGGTTAAAAGCATTGGACGCAGGCTTATCTGTCATCAACCGCACACAGTTTAGTGGCTGCAAAGGAAATTACACGACTTGATGCAAAATGGCCACCGGAAGTGGTTTCCGACCAAATATTCAATATTGTATAACGATTAAAGATTGCACGATGGATTAACGATACACTTCTAAATTGAAGGTGTCGAAAACGAGCTGCAAAAAAAAAACCTGCGAGTTAATGGAAATTTGTGAATGCAATGCCAACATTCAAATGATCTGTGAAAAACTAAACACTGAAAATGCAATTAATAGAAATTCGCTTAGCTTATTGTTTGAGTAGGCCATGGTAATAATGAGGCTTGAAATTGCTCAATTGTTACTGTGACGAATCAAAGAATAACGTCTCAAAATGCAGTTCCCAAAAACTAAAGCGTGTTAAATCCTCAGTTCTGTTGTTCGTCTCGTCGTCTGGCAGCTGTGAAAATCCAATTTAGAGAACTCCTAAGCGGATGTAGCCCCGACATTTGAGAAAAGAAACAAAACGGGCGGACAACAGAGACAGGACACAAAGGAAGCGACGTCGTGGACAATGTGGATGCAGGTCACATAAGTATGGGATTTCTGATTTGGGATTTCGGATTGGGATTGGGATTGAGTCGGGTCATCAGAGCTCGGTGACAGACATGAATGTCGCTGGCATTTAAGTGACATCGCATTGCCAGTTGACGCGTCTCGTCTGCGGTTGGTCCTTGCCGTCTACATCCTTGTATCCATCTATCCTTGCATCCTGTGTGTTGAGTTCGACGGGGTCACAATGTTTGTGCGCAGAGAGATTTATAGAAATTACTCGCTGTTTAGACAATATTATGGATCGTTTGAAACTGTTGACAAATTGCTAGCTATTTTCTAATCAATTTAGACGATTACCGCACAGTTCAATAAACCCAAAACGTTGTCTCTGAATGTCGTATCGTCATGTCATGTCTGTTGACGATTCCAAAAGCAAAGCAAACCGAAGCGAAGCGAGCTGAAAAAACTTTTTCTATTTCGAAAATTGGCCAGAAACGTACAAATAATTTCAACGAAAATGTGCAGAAACACGCTACGTCAAAAAGGAAGGTAAACACAGGTCGATTGGCGAAAAATAGATGAGGGGTAGTCAACAAATTCTTTTTTATTAAATTTTCTTTAACATTTATGCAGTTTTTGCTGCAAATCATGCACAGCACAGAGAGAAAAGAGAGGGTTAAAGGAGAGTAAGAGGTAGGTAACCGCACTGTCAGCCGTCAAAACTTGTCAATTTTCCATATAGTTAAGCAATTTTCTGCTGCATGATATGCAGGCGAACAGAGAGGGAGAGATAGAGAGAGTAAGAGAGAGAAACATGCAGCTGATTTGGCATATGATTTATGGAAAATTGATTAAATGTTTGACATGCATTTGTTGTTGCACCAAAAGAATCTCCAGAGAGTAAACAAGTGAGAATGTGAATGAGAATTGATGATTCACAGAATTCACTTTTCAAGATACAAAAGCATAAGCTGTTATTTAAAGTAAGAGTGGCATAAAAGTATCATTAAATGTGAATGTTTAGTGAACTGTATTTACTTATTTATTATTTAAACTTAAGCCTATAAAACTACAAATGCTCTCGGCTATTTTGAAATAAATTAAATTAAATTTTAGCTTTGAGATACATTTTAATGAACTAAAATTGTATCAAATTTGCTGATATGTGTTGGAATAAATGTAGAACAAAATAGTTGAGCTGACAATGTTGATATGCTGATTTATGATACAGTTGTCAAAGCAGCTGGCAAACCGTTAGATATGTCATTCATGGAGAGACTTGCAACAGGCTCAAGAATCGTCTACAAAAGTGCCACCAACTGCCAAAGCTGCCAAAGGGGCAGCTAATCTTAATCTAAGCGTCAGGCAGCGCATAGAGGCAACTGCGATATAAACCGCTTGATAGCGCAACACGGCGACACCCAACAACGACAACAACAACGAGAACAACAACAACAATAAACAGCAGCAGCAATGCAAACATAAAGTGCGGCAACAACTCAAATAAATCGTTGGAAATCGAAGCAAAGAAATGCGCCATAAAACAGGAAAAGAAACGCGTTGACAGTTTTAGGCAAGCTGTCGATCAAAACTGAAAGAGCCAACCGTTGGTTTAGGGCATGGTTGAAACAACAACAGTAACAACAACAACAATGAATGCAATAGCTACTCACTACAATTCACACCTTGACAAGACGGAGACGGTTGTAAAACGCGCACAATCAGTGCTTCAAATCTAGAAAAATCAACAAAAGAATTGAAGTGAAGTGAGTGCCAGTCCCAGAGAAGTCTCCTCCCTCTCCTAACTACATCAGCAATAAAAGAAATAAAATATCATATGATAATAAATAATAAATAAAAATGCGACTGAGTTTGTACAACGCGCATTGAGGATAAATTGAATTGAGTCGAGTTGAGGTAATATTTGTAAAGGAAAATCAGACCAGATAAGGACATGGATATGACACATCAGATATGGGAAGGGTCTTAGGAGAGATAGAACGCATAGTAGAAAATAAATACAAACTTATTTGACTTTAGCATATTACATGTAAATATAAAACGTATTCAAATTAAATGTAAAATAAAATAAAATAAAATATCAAATATACCTCTTAATATCAAATTAAAAAATCATATAAAATTTAACTTGATATATTTAAACGTTAAAATTAAATATGCTTCTTATTAGATTTTATTATTTTATGATTTAAAGATATATATACAAACTTACATTTATTCTATTTCATTAAGAATTCGATTATAATTTACACGATCATTTTCGTAGTTATTTTTGACATATTTTCACACTAACTGAAAGCATATTCCAAGAACATCGAACTCAAGTCTTTAAATTTATTATTAAAATAAAATATAAATATTCCTTTGTAAATATATTGAAATTTTATATTTTATATAACATCTATTTAAATCAACGCAAAGTCTTAGTTAAATCAAAGTGAGAATATAAAAATATTATATAATTTTTCTTTGGGTGTAACGAAATACTACTCGAAATTAAGAATGAAATCAAGAACTTACTCTTTACAGCCGGAGTCGCTTATGACAACAACAGTCATTGGAAAATCAATACACACACAGCTGAGAGGCATTGGAAAGATACTTTTGAAGGGGAGCTGAGAAATGCAATAAATTGAAATTCAATAGCAAAACTAATAAAGTGCAATTGCAACTGTAACTTGCGGACCACCAGGAAAGCAATGTATGAATGCGAGTGCTTCTATTTACTTATAGATAGATAGATAGATAGATAGATAGAAATATAGATAGATACAAGCACTATCCATACAATGCGTGTGCTACCTGTACTCTTCCCTTCTCCCTCTTCCTATCCCTCTCGTTCTTGGCACGCACATAAATCAAAGCGCACTCAAAAGATACGGCCAAGGAAGGAGCTGAAGTTGCGAGGCACAAAAGTTGTCGACGGCATTTGCAGTTGTTTTGGCTAACGTAACGGTTATCTCTGCAATTGCCGTTGCAGTGGCTGGGAAATGGGGACTTGAGACTGTAGACTGGGAAATGTTGACTTGGGTTGAGTAATAGTCGGCGCTGTAGAATCGCTCGAATCGTTGATAAGAGCACGGTGTGGAGCGCCTCGTTGACTACTAAAAGCTTAGAAATGAATTTTAAATATTTTATCGATGCGCTGCGTGACTCACTTTAGGCCAAAGGGACAGACAATGTCGACAACGACAACGATGAAGTCAACTCCCGGTGGACATTCACATCCATATCGACATTGACATCGCTTCGCTCGCATTTTCATCAAATGTAAGCCAAGAGAAGCCGCAGTCGCAGCCACAGACATGCATTGAAATTCCCCAAAAGCTACCCAAATACTTCAATATATAACAGCAATAACTATATGTGAGTCACGTACGCGAGCGGAGCATGTAAATGACTTGGGTGACAAAAATACTACGACTACGGTCTATGTCTTTGGCTCTGACGTCTCCCAACCCTGTCAGCAGTCAGACCTCAGATCTCAAACCTTGTTACATTGTTTCAAAGCACAGGAAAAATTAGAGGAGGGAGAAAGGAAGAGAGAGCTTCCTTTGCTTATTCGTGACACGCGCCAAAACACAAATTTTCGATTTATGCAATTGAGGAAATGGTTGAATGGACTGGATTGGTCTGGACTGGTTGCTCTTACCGCGTTCCTTCTGATGCAGCCGACCAATAATCATTTTGTGGTAAATGCGAAATTAATAATTAAATAGGCGGCGACACTTGTAAAGGATAAGAAAAGTTATTGCAAGTGTCAGTGGGCCGGATACAAAGTGTGATTCATTTGGAAAGCTTCGTGAGTGAAATGACGATGCGAAAGGAAAGTCACAAGGAGCTCTTAAATAAGTTTAATCAACTTGAAGAAAAATTTAGTTTTAAGAAATGAAAATTCTAACAGTTTCTTGAAACGAATTGCAAAATCATAAAGGAATTCGAGATGTAGATATGTATGTTTAAGCAACTAGGTTGGATTATAAAATAAAAATATATTCAAATAACTGCTAAATATTTCTGATTTAATTATACTAGTACCAAAAAAATATATATGTATATTCATATAAATAAATTTATGTTAATCAAGTATTTGTATTGACAAATGTTCAAGTTCATATATATTTGCTTTGTTTTTAAAAAAAATAAGTGACTTTATTAATTTATTTTATACTTGTTCTAAAAACCATTAGAAACATTAGAAATAAAAACAGAAACTAAATAAAAAAAGTAAATAATCATAAAAGATATTTTCTCTTATAAAATAAAACGTGTGAATTTAATTATTTTTAAAAAAATTATTTTAGTCATACATTAGTTGACAAGATGTTATTGTTAAGAATTGTCCTTAGTTCTGAAGAAGAGTGTTACCCAACCCATTTGAACCCACACACGTTGAGGAATTTCTGTGGCTGAGACAGCTCATAAGTTAAGATACAGTTTGTTGTATCTTATTTTTGTATCTGTATCTGTTTCTGTTGCAACCAATGGACTCGCATGTGGCAATGTCACAGATTGCTCATGTTTGGGTAACTTGAGATCGCTGTCCAGGCATTTATTTCATTAGCACGCAAAAGTCTGGAAGGGGAAAAACAGAACCAGCGTGTCTCCAATGGAGCATGGAGCATGGGGTAAAGGAACAGGAGGGCAAACGTCAAACGAAGATATTCATTAAAAAGAAAAATTCGTATAAGAATAATCTTCGTAATCATTGGCTGGCCTGCGACTGTGATTGTGACTGTGACTGTGGCTTTGACTCTGTGGCCTGGCGATGCCCAGCGAGCGATAATCCCGCGACATGCACCCCAAACCTCAGATACAAGTCCCGGTCTGATCCCAACTCTGTCCTCGACTGCTGGGTGACAGAGCGTTTGTAATTTATTTAACTGCATTTTTGTGGATTCGATTTCCGAGGAGGCACCAACAAATTTGTATACGCACGACAGAGTGTTGTGTTCTGTGTTGTGTGTGTGTGCGTGTGTGTAGTGTGTGTGGTGTGTGTGTGTCGAGAAGTAGATGCTAAAGATACGCGCCCATCCGAGAAGAAACAAGATGCTGGTGCCTGGTTCTCGTATCATGTTCGCTGCAGGTAAAGATGCCAGGCTTACGATAAACAGGCAGACATATGGACACATGGACAGAGTTGACTGTCTGTAGTGTATCCTTTTGTGTGTGTGTGTGTGTGTGGCAGTTGTACAAGGCAAATATAAATATTTATGTGGAAACAGCAGGCGTTTTGTCAAAATATTTGTGTAAGTCGGAAGGAGACAGCATCCAGACACATCGACTTCAACATCGACAGTTGAGACGCACACAAATCTCTGGTTTGATTTTCGAAGAACATTTCATACAAATTGTTTACAAAAAAATTATTTGTTTGTATTTATGTATAGCAACAGCAGCAGTCTCATCACAGATTAATATTAAGTCATCCCAGCTCTGCGGGTAAAGAGTTTGAGTTTTGTTTGAGCTCGAGTTTGAAGTTCCGCTTAGGCCAGGTGATTCAGATGCGGATGCTCTGGATCTGCCTCTGGCTCTGCCCTTGGCTCTGAATTTGGCACTGACTGAGATTCTGTTGTTACGCCTCGAAACGAAATGGGGTTAGTATGAAAAATTGCAGGGCTTATGAGAATACGAGGGAAAAACGAGCGACTTGGCATTAGGATCGCATAATCCTTTCGGTTGTCATACAGCCGAAATTGCTTCTATTCTCTCCCCCTCATCTCACCCCTTCTTCATGCTTCCTGCCTCTGTTATACTGCAGCTGTCCCTCTGACAAATTCCGGTTGAGTTAGTTTTTTAGTAGCTCTTGTAACGCAACTTCAAATACATATTTAATATATATTTGATGAGAACTTATTAAAGTCTTTTTTATGGTTTTATATATTTTAAATAGAGTTTAAAATTTCAGTAAATATAATGAAATTTTTATCTTTTAATTTACGTATTTAAATGTATATTTTGTTTTAAAAACAATACAAAATTTCATTTTATGTAGCAAATACTTATAATTAGAATAGTTTATTTTATATTTAATTATTTTATTTAATTATAAATTATTATTATAATTTAATTCATAAAGGTTTTTTTAATTTCGGCAAATATTCCGAATTAAATTTTCATTATATCCCTAAAATTTTATCAGCGTATCTTAAGTTTTTAACATCAACAGAAAGAGAAATATTTCGAAAATTATAAACTTTATAGTATTTTATTTCTTAAATTTTTTTGACAATTTTTTAAATATTTCAATCGGTAAGTGTAGCGTATTTTTGAGTCGTGTATACCATTTAAGGGCATTTTTATGACTATATGCTTTTACTTTTCTTTTCATTTTTTTTTGGGCTGCCGCTTTGCGGTCGACTTGCCGCATTATCCTATTTTATTTACTGCTAATGTTGCGCTTTGCCTTCTAAATCGCATTTGCAGTGATTTTTTTCTTCGACATGGCATAAAACACATCATTAATTTAATATGAAGTAAACCAGATAGAGGAGAGAGAGAGTCGAATAGTACAACGAAGTATCAAACGAGGCAAAAGTCAAAGGACTTAAGTAGTGAAAGCAACAACAACAACAACCACAAAAACAAGAGCAAAGCACAAAAATTAATTTAGCTTAATTCGTCCACGAAACTTCACTTGGAGCGTGCCGAGGGAGTCAAGTCGAAGGCAAATGGAGTGAGTCCTCCAACAAGAACAAAAACATCCGCAAGCAACTTGAACTATGAAGGAAGGAGGAGAAGCGGGAACAGGAGAAGAAGCAGGAACAGGAGCAAAGCAGCTGAGTAACTGGGAAGCTTGAAAGATTCACCATACACATGACTCTTGTTGGGGGCTTTCGCCAAGGAATCCTTTAATCCCATTGCTGCCAGTTTAATTATGTAGTTTATTAGGCGGAAATGAAAAAGCGAAAGCCAAAGGCGGAAACGAAAACCCAAGCGACTTTGCCGACCAACTCTCGAGTCCTTTACAAAACATATATATATATATGTATGTATTACCGCCCACTTAACTGGAACTACTTTGCATAGAATTTGTTGTAAAAGGTTAAGGAAGGTTGCTTACCGTTCTATTCTTTTTTTCAGCTCTTCTGTTTTGGCTTGTTGTTTTTTATTTGGTAGCTGCACTCAATAAACCAGTCTAGAGTTAGGCTCTGCAAAGAGAATGAGACAAATAGAAAACATTAGCTAAAAAATACAAAAAATAAAAACAATGGGAAAAAGGTTAAAGGTTGTCTTTGTTTCAAGGCTGAGTGCCTTATATTTATTGTAAGCGCGTAGCATTGAAATTTGTTGACTTGCTTTAGGTACGATTTTCTAGCGATTTTCCATCCACTACGTGAGGCAGCTGCAATTTTCCAGTTTTGGCTTTGAATTTTCGTAAATTGCCGCACAATCAGCATAAATTTGCTGTCTTTTTCCCCGCTCCCCAAATTAGCCAGCATACTATATAGTAGCATAGTTGTTGGGGCGTGCCAAGGTGGCCCAAGAAAATCTCTACCCAGAACCAAAAGACCATCTCGCATTGAAAGGCACAAATTTGTGCTAATGAGTTTTGAAAAGGGATTTGTAGGTGGCCGGACCGTCAAAGCGACGAGACGCTCGACCTGCTTAATGCGTTCGCTCCCCATGCTCTCTTCATTCTCCCCCTCTGTTCTCAGAGCTATTGGCCACTCGCTTGGCGAGCGAAGCAGGTCAGTTTAGTTCACCTGCCTAATTCCAGCCTCCTACTCAACTTGGCTAGTCACGTGTGGCAACTGCTCCACATCCTCTTCCTCCTCTTCATCCAGCTGCTGCTGTTGGTAATTGAGTTAAACTTTTGTGCTGTAAAGTAGGCCATGCCACAGGCTTCATTGAGCCAAGTGCCAAGTGCGATTGCATCACAAGTTGATGCCCAAGCTCATTCTCCATTCGATGGAAAGTTTTAGAGCACACACACACACACTCACATAAAGGAACTTACACACTCACTATTGAAAGTGTGCCCACACAGGACGTGCCATAGTGTGATGTGCACACAAACCCATCAAATATGGTTTGAATTGTGCGTTTATGCGTGCACGCAATTCATGATAATTCATACGATGTGCGGCAAGTGTCAATAAATTGAAACATTATTTTAAATATGCAATTTTACTCATTTGATTGCTATGGAAATTAAAAAACAAACAATATTAAATTTAATACAAAAGAAAAATAATTTTTCCAAGTTTGTATATCTAAAACACAATAAGTGACTGGTGCATTAATTAAATAATCTTCTTGTTGCTCCAGGAAGAAATAAATAAATAAATTGACAGCCGTCAGAGCAACTACTTAGAAATAAAACAATTTCTATTGCTTGTTAAGAAAACAAATCTAATTTTTGAATTTCAGAATTTCACAATTTATACAAAGAAATATAGATTATCTGAAGAAATTATGATAATCTTTTATAGAAAATTCGAATCAGGTTGGTGAGTAATATATAATTCTGCTATTTAAGCAATATCTTTGAATGCTATTTAAATTGGGTATTGTACAAATTTTGAGAATATTCGAATTAGATTGTTTAGTATTTTTCCGAATTTTAAAAAGAAAACTTAATCTATTTTAATTTCTCTGCTCTTTGCTTTGTGTTTACGATATGACAATATCACGTTAAGTCTTTGCGCATAAACCTCAATCATACCGCCTTGCATTTGGGGCTTTAGTTCGATTCGGTTCGGTTTGGTTTGGTTTGCTTTGCTTTTGGTAATCCAAATATGGCAAGTGGCATTGGTAGAGCTCTGGCCATTGGAATCGATGGCATTGCCTGGTTGTTGGAGTGCTGGAGGATTGAAGTGTAAAGGCACTAGACACCCGCACACAATGGAAAGTGCATTTCCATTTGCAGTCCGAATCCAAATCCAAATCTGAATCAACAACCAGGGCGCACTTCAAATGTTATTGAAATATTTATAAGTTAGACACCAGGCAGACACACATATGTACATATATATATATGTTTATATATGTGTGTAGTGCAACCTCAACACTTACAGCAATCAAATGCACACAATAAAACATTTTCAATAACTCTTTCGACGCTGCGCCTGTGCCATTAAGCAGCTTGAGCCTCTTTCCTCCCCTCTTTTCCCTTCCCTCTCCTCTCTACTCCTCTCTTCTCTACTCCTCTCCTCCCACTACACAGTTAGTTACCACACAATTTTGGATACCCCTGCTGGGCTTCTAACTGCACTTGAATCTTCTCGTGCTCTGTTGTATGTCTGTCTGTTTATGTCCCACTGTGCAAAAGCGCACGGGCCTCCCAATGCGTTCGACCACACTGTGCAATGAGAGATAGAGATAGTGAGAGTGAGTGAGGGAGAGGGAATGTGTGTGTGTGTGGGGGGTGTTCAAGTGGCTATCAATCGTTGCCCTTGCCGTTTTTCGGTTTCACTCGGAGTTTTTAGTTTGTGGTCTTTTGTTGCCCGCGTGTTGATGGAATTATTTGCAGTTGGAACTCTTTTTTTTGTGCTCAGTATTTTTAGTTAGCTGCACTTCATATGAATATAGACGAGCATTTGATTGCTTCGAAAACACCGGATTTTTTCAACTCTTGCCATCTCAGTCTATCACTTCATCTCTGTCTTTGTCTCTTTGCTAAATTACTAACGAGTTTTTCAGTGTTTGGGCCGCAAAAATAAATGCAAGTCACGTACAGAGAAAGAGAGCGGCGCAGGATGAAAGCGTTCCACAATGCCAGCAAGGACATTGTCAACACAAAGCCCAGCGACTACTGTCCTTGCTATCCCCATGCCCCAAACTCCAGTTCCTCTCCTCTCTCCATGCTCCTCTTCGTCCTGTTCTAGGTCCTTGTCTGTCTTGGGCGTCACTCAGCGCCGCTGTTTGTTTGTCAACACAACGGCAGCTGGAACATCCCGAACCCTTCATAAAAGCCCCGCACGCAAATTGCGCAAATCCTTTTAAAGGCAAATCCTCACATGCCATCTCTGTCTATGTCGCCGACTCCCTCTCTCTCTTGTTGGGCACGTTTAAATACGCAAACAGCCGACGAGGCTACGTGCTTGGAAAATAATTTAAAAGCTCAAAAGGTGAGCAAAGCAACGCGCATAGGCACGTCCTAACAACAACAACAACAACTCACAACAACAACAACCGGAGAAACAACAAAATGGCGTAAAAAATCCGGCAACAACTTTGCTTTTTTTATTTTTGTCTTTTTTCTGTTTTGCTTGTTCCGTGTGTTTGTTTTAAAAATTTATGAAAATTTGTTTTTCCCCAAAGCGTCGGCGACTTTGGCGCACACATCAAAAGGCAAAATGACGGAGGGGTGTGGTTTGGTCGTCTTGGAGCCTCAATGCAATCGGGAGCAGGCGAATCAGTCGAGCAATTTGCATTTTCAATTTGCAACAACAAACAACAATGATAAGAAGAAAAGCAACCGCACAAAATGCGACCTAACGAAGCAATAATCAATTATCAATAAATTTAACGGAAGCAACGCGATTTCCTTTCTCTTCCCCCCCTATTCATTCCCTAGGGATAGCTTTCGTGGTGCCGCCAGGCGCTGATTAAGGATATGATGTGGCTGGGATGTCTTTGAGTCTTTGACTTTTATCTACTCCGACGCCGCCCATCCCAATTTGAATTCCAATTCCAATCCCAACTTCACCGTCCGTCTTTATGAGCTGTCGCAGTTGCTACAGTTTCCAGCTGTCCTCTGCCTCTTCTACCTCCTTGCCACGCCCTCCTCTACCACTCGGCGCTTTCAATGCTCCCGCCCATTTTGCGCTTTAATGACATTTTAAGCACACACATATACTGAACTTCAGGTAGAATAAGGGAGGGACTACGGGTTTGAAAAGGACAGGACACAAGAGTGTTTATGCGTTGTAGGAAATTAAGTACACAAATTCATAAAGTTAAATAATAAAAGAATATTTCAATAAATTTAAAAAACCAGAATATATTTTTAATAATTATTTAAAAATATACTTTTTTTGAAATTCAGAACGATTGTATCATTAAAAATAAAATACTGTTTGAATTTGTTAAATTTATATTATGTTTAATATTTAACTAGTAGGCTCCTTTTTACGACACAAATATGTGAAGTTTTCTGCCTTTTTATAATTATTATTATTTTTTTAATCTTACTTGAAGGGTAAGTTTAATTTGCGTATCACTATAAATCTAAATTGTTCCTCCTTTAGCATTGGCAGGGTGGAGAAACGAACCTTAGTTTTTCGAATTGAGAAGTTCTATTTTTTAAGGCAGGTCTTTAATCTTTAATCAGGACTTTAATCATAGAGCCGCGAAACCACATAATTTTTGTACAATTCAATTCTCAATATATATAAACTGTGAATTTTAAACTAATTTCTAAGGATATTCGCGTAGCACTAGTAAATAAGAAACTATTAAATAAAGAAATTATTTAATCGGCGACTTTAATCATAGAGCCGCGAAACCACAATCATTTTTGTACATTTAAATTCTCAATATATATAAACTGTGAATTTTAAACTAATTTCTATTCTATTATTATATTATTTCTATTAAATAAAGAAATGAATATACAATTAAAATAAATATGAGAAGTTGATTAAAAACAGCTTTTGTTAACTGTTAAGTCAATGTGTTTTCCCTACTGTAAAATTGTTAGACATGTTAGCTCTGGTGTTTCCTTGGCGTTATCGTGATAAACGTTAACGCATAAACGCAATCAGGCAATGACAGCGACACCTTAACACCTTGTAGCGCCTTTAGCAGGTAGATATCTGCAGTCTACGACTTTCTGCCCTCCTGTTTCATCCTTGACTGCATTTTGGCGGCACTTGCTTTCTGTTCTCGCTGCTGCGCCTTGTCTTGGCTCTTTTGCAAATTACTTTGCAAAAATGAAGCGACAGTTGTCCCTACTCCCCCAATCCCCCTGCAGTTCAGCTCAGAGGCTGCATCTATAAGATATGCGCAAACACTCGGCAGAGAGTAGAGAGTAGACAGGAGCCAGGAGCCAGGATGAAGTCTAAGCATTTGCCTACCTCGTTGCATCCACACGAGTATCTGCCGCAGTTGCAGCCAAGTGTTTGCTGTTTGCTTTTGCCTCTCTCTCTCTCTTTCCCTTTTCCCTTTTCCTTCTCCCTCTGCCTTTGCCCGCTGGCATTTGAGAAATGGCGTCCTGCATGCAGCTTCTTGATAAACCTGTGGGCTGCGTTGGGTGGCTCAATGTCCCGATGTCCTTCGTCCTGGCTTCATTTCTCAGCTGTCTGCTCGCTGTCTGTTTGCTGCCAGGACCCCAGCACAGGCAAAACAGCAACGTAATCACCTTTTGCAATTAATTTAAGTGGATTTAGTGTGCGATGGTTTTGCGTATTTGCCACCCCCTTCCTCCCTCCCTTCCTCCTTCCCATCCTTGTGGTATTATCCTTGCTCGGTGTTGAAAAATGGCTGACTAAAGGTGTTGATGAGCTGTTTTTGTTGCTCCCTTGCTGTGGCAAATGGCAAATGACTTTGACTCGCAACTAAACGTAGCAGCAAATGGGGATTTACCAGGATGCGGATGAAGCTCATGGTTGCAGGGCTTGGATTAGAAATTGCACCTTCAACTGTGGCAGCTTATTTGGCTGCCAAGTTGGGAAACCATCAACTTTCCACTAGATTAGCTACTGACAATTTTAATACACTTATCTATAAATATAAAACATTCTTTGTTGGGTGCCTGAATGGCGATGGAAATCAACAAAGGGATAAAACGGTAAGAGCTAGAAGATTTTTGGAAAATTCGATCTGCAAGTGGGTCAAATTTGAGATGAAAATCAATTTTAGGTATCTTTATATCCTTTCTTATCCTTAGGTCATTTCTCAAGGAATCTCAAACAAACTTAGAGTTGAAAAAGTAATCACATTTCTATATGCCATTTCTGTGAATATCTCTGATAGATTCCGATTACCTCTGACAATAATACTATATGTATCGTACTTATAGAGTGTACTCATACTCTTTGGTTGTTGTTTATTTTGAAGTTCTCGTCTTGGCTTGCATTTCCATGGAAATTTCATCTAATGCTGTCACTGCTTCCAATTCGGATGGCAGCTGTTCAGTTGCATTTAATTTATTTACTTGCCCCGATGTGGAGCTCATCGTTGTAGTTGTAGTTGTCGATGTCGTTGTCGTTGGCATTGTTGTTATTATTACCATGTCGAGTTGTGTCTGGCATTCTTCTTTTTATGTACACTAAAAATTCACATAGTTTATATTGACTGGAAAATAAATACAAATAAATAAACAAATTGTGCGAGCCAGGTCGTTGCTCATACGACGCGTTGTCTCGCGTTAGCTTGCAGTTAATTTGTTGAGCTCACGTTGAAAACGTAGCCCAACATTACTTTGTGATGTTTACTTAAATGTTTACGCTGCATTTTCACAACGGCATTTTCGTAGAACTTTTCAATTGTTGCATGAGTTTGAATATGGAAATAAAGCCCCGTGTGTAGGTGGATGTGGATCTAGCCCATTATTCGATCTGCCTCAGTTAATCATTATTTTTCTTTCAATTTAGGATTCCTTAAAGCACCCGTATGGAGTGTGGAGTATGGAGTTTGAAGAGGGGCCACCCTTCATGTTTACTTAGCCCGGCTCTCTCATTACGAATGCAGTCGCAGATTGCAGCTCTAAACGAAATTACCATAAATTTTTATGAGCTCTTCCCGGTAAACGAGAAACGCAACGAACATGAAGAAATATGTATTTTCCCTCGTCTCTAGGCCATGACTGTTTCATTTTTTCCATTTTTCCATTTTTTTATGCTAAACTTCAATAAACAAAACACACAACTCGAATGGGACTGAGATGAACTAATGAGTTGTGCCACTCCAACAACTTCTGAATCTCGGTGCAAAGTCTTCCTTTCTCTTCCTCTTTCCCTTACGATTCCGCTTCCCATTCCCTGTCTTGGTCATATTATCGATCTCTCTATCGTATGACGATGTCGTTGCTGTTCGCTAAACTGTTGCCACTTGAGCATTGCAATTCATCAATTTATCAAACGTTTGCACAGCCAATTCAATGATGAACTGCCCCGGACACGGACAGACCCAATAGATCCGACAGAACCCCGACAGACCCATCGGACCCAACAGACGCTATCTATGACTGGAGTGTTCTCAGTGCCTTTTTTTTGCAAATCATCATCATTCTTTTGTATCGTCATGAAGTCGTTTGTATCTATCAGAACGCCGATTTCAAGTTGAGACTTGGAAATTGGGAGTTGGGCGCAGGGAGCGTCTAGTGCTTTCAAGTGTACTGCATGACATGTGGGTTTTCTTCTCTTCTTCTCTGCTATTTCCTCTTCTTCTACTTTTTTTAGTGTTTAGTTTTCTCTATTTCGTTTTCATCTTGTTGTATAGATGCATTTTTATTGCTAGTTCTAACGGCTAGACCAGTTTTTAGCTGCCGAGTTGACCAAACACGAACTTTGCTTTGAGATTTATGGGGCTTGCCTTATCCTTGTGTTTGTTCGCTTTACAAAGCATAGGGATAATGCTATTTATCGTTTTGTCTACTTTTTTTTGCTGGCTTTTAGTTCAACTATATATTAAAGCTTGAGACAAATAAAGTAATATATTTTTATATGATATCTTTAATTGATATGATATTTTTAACTTGATTTTCCTCTTCTGTTTGAATGAACGAATTTTCTATAGAACACACAATATAAGATATCATTTAATTTTTTAATTCTTCTTTAATATTACATTGAAATCTTTTTAGTTATACTTATTCTTTCCTATTTTAGAGTTATATTTGTTCTTTAATTTTTTTATTTTATTCTTAAGCATCGAATTCTAGAATCCATAAATAAAGATTTTAAAGGGTTCTCATTTATGTTTCTAAATTATCTTATGAGTCGATGCTTCAACCACGAATTTATTTAATTTCTATAGAATTCAGTACTTCAGAGATCACTTGATTTTTCAATTCTTCTACTACATTCTTAAACATTAATTTGGAGTATATAGAAGCTATCCTAAAGTTATGTGTCTTATCTTTAAGATGTTGATTACTTGGTTGTTAACATGTTACATGAAAATTCCAGTTGACTTTCCAGTGTAAAGTGATTCTAGTGGAAGTTGCATGGATTCTGTGAGTTGTCTTGTTGCATAGAGCATCACAAACATCACTAATTTGCTCATTTCAATTTCATTAAGTTGGCAGCACTGTTTGCATATTAGCATGCCAAACAGTCTGTCCCTTTGGCAAAGGGGAACCTAACAGTTGATGAGACATTTAAACAGCTCTCTGCTGGGCAATGACGACGGAGATGACGATGACGATGATGTTGATGATGACAATGACGATGAGTTTGTGGCCCGCTGTGTTGGCCAATGTTGGCAATAACAACACAAGGGCCAAATGAGCTGCAGGCAAAACAGATAGCGAAGCAACTCAAAACTGGCAACGGACAACGAACAACGTACAACGAAGAACAACAACAACTGAAAGGATGCGAATCCATATGTCGCTGTCGTTGTTGTTGTTGTTGCTGCAGTTTTGTTTGGCAAGAGCCTTCACCGAGCTACCGTCTATGATCCCAACTCAAACTGGGCATATTTGCAAACGAAGCCAAAGCCAAACACACAAACAGTCGAAGCAGAGGAAGCAGCAGGACGAGAAGGAGAAAGAGGCAAGGAGAAGACGGAGGAGCCAACGTGGATTCAACGAGGAGAAACCACAGCCTAAACGCTGTTGATACACGGCAAAGTTGGCAACCAAATATTGTTGCAACTTGCAACAGACTGAAAACAAAGCCAGAAATTCAACAGTAAATGAGGCTGATCGACTAGTAAATGCCCTACATGTTGCTTAAAGGTTTAACAAAAAGTTTTAATTCGGAAAAAAATAATTACATGATTTTCATAAAATGTTATTTATGTATATAATTTTATTTTAGCTTGAAAACCGTGAAAAAATAAGATTAAAACATTATTATAAGTTAGATTCTATAAAAAGTTAAGAATCTTTTTATTAAATAGTTATTGGTTTAAAAAATCAATAAATATTGAAAGACTGTTGAGAAAATAAAATATCTGAAAGCGTATCTGCAGCTTTGATTCAACAAAGATGAATCGATTTTAAATATATTCATAATGCGCTTCAAGACTATAAAGTTAATACATACTGACCCTCAAGTTTGAAATTATGGAAAATTAATCAGATTAATTGATTCCACTAAAAATTTTAAGTATTGAAAAAAGTAGAACCTTGATCTGAGTTCTTGGGCTTATTTATGGATACTATCGCATTATTTAGATTTATTAAAATATTTGATTTGTTTGTTGCTCATTTAAAACAATTTAAAAAAACAGATAAATATTCGAAAAAATAGAGAATTTCAATCGATTCAACTCTAAAAAACATCGAATTAAAGTAGTTAAAAGTTGCATAGATTTAATATACCCTGTGTGTGTTCTATACCGCGGAGAAGCGTCGACGACGGGCCGCATAATTGGCCAAGTGGTTGAGGCCGGGCCTCCTCTGCCAAATTCGAGTCGCCACCTGGGCAACAACTCGCCACAGTCGCAGTTACAGTCACAGCATCCAGAATCAACTTGAACCTCAACCTCAGATTCAGATTTAGCCGCAGCTTCAGTTTCTATCACAGTCTTTGCATCTCGAGACGAGTTTGCCGGGCAATAATTTTTTATTTTCAGCCATCCTCCTTGCTCGCTCGTTCGTCTGCTTTTAGCCCGACTAACAGGCTAACTGGATGCCTGGCTGACGGTCCAGCTGTCCAACAGTCCGACTGTCCAACTGGCTCCCCATAACGACTTGCCGCTTGTGTTATTATCTCAGGGCATAAATTTTATGGCCAATATTCACAGCTCCACCCACTGTTGAAAATGTTTTGTGTGTTCTCAGCCGCATTCTGTATCTCTTTCCTCGTCTCTCTCTCTGCCTCTCTTTGCCTGTTTGCCAATTGCGAATATTATTTGTGGCCCATAGGCCAAGCCATATAAATTATGTAAAGCTGCCCGGACAGAGATGCGGGCTTGGCAAATTGATTTGCTGCGTCTCCTTGACTGATAGTTTTCACTGTTGTGCTTGGATTCAACAAGGATTCGTGTTCCTAGGCGCCACTTAGGGACAGTTCACGAAGCTGTTGAATAGTGTGGACATTTCTTAGTCTACCAGTCAGTAAGTTAGGTAGTCCGTCATTTATTCAGTGAGTCTGTTTGTGGCTTTTGCCAAATCAGCAATAGATTGCAGCCATATTGGGACGCAGCTTGCCACAGCCACAGTAATAGTTACAACAAATGCTGTTGTTGTTGTTATTGTTGTTGTCATTGTCGTTGACGTTGGCAAACCGCAAAACAAGTTTCCATTACAAATTCCAAAAGCAAAAGGCATTGAGACAAAGCTGCGACCAAGACACGTTCAGTTATTAGAGCCGTTTTGAGCTGCTTGAGCCATTTGGGTGTCAATCTCAGCAGATTTTTTATTTTACTATTTATCTGTTTTTTCTTTATACCCTTACAGAGGGTATTATAAAATTATCACGAATGTTTTTAACGCATTACAAAATAATAGTCTAGTTACGAAAGTATTTCCATGTCCCAAAATTTCTAATAACCAATTTTGTGGCGAACGATATTGTTATTATCTTTTTTATAGATTGGCTTTTTTAGTGCTAAAATTAATATATGAACTATTTTAAAAAAAAGCTTGTATCATATATCAAAATTTTATTGACTGCAACATATTGTACATTTCCTTCTTTTTGTCTCAAGTAATTCATACTTTGGAACCAGACGGATCAAATAAGAGGAAGGATAAGAAAATATAACACTTAAACAGAAAAATCGATTTCAGAAAGCTAATAAAAATTGAAAAACGCTAGAGCTTCTCCAAACTTATATTAATCCATTGATCTTCTGACAAACCGCATGATGACTTCTGAAAGTTTTCCTTGTCTTTCTCTTTGTCCAATCAGACTACTATGTAAATCATATTATTTGTCATATAACCGATCAGTCGAAAATTAAATCTTTGTATGAAAATCTGTTTCGTTTTTCAGGATATATTGTCTAAAGGGTAAACAAATCTTCGGCAAGATAAAATTGACTTATCTTTTTAATTTTTATTTTGTATGCAAGCTTTTCAACATTTTTGCGGCATTTATTTATGCTCATATTCAGATTTCACAGCAACAGCGAATTGTTGCTAGCAAAATTGACAGTTGAAATTGCTTACAAGTGGCACACAGCGAGTTTTGGGATTGCGACTTCGACTTCAACTGCGATAGCGACAGCGACAGCGACTTCTCGCCTTGTCTCGCCTGGGAATGGAGCAACGACGAGCGAATCATCAATGAAGTTGTTAAAATCTGCGACAAGGGCCACTCGAGATTGACGTTTGGGATTGGAGAGACAGCAGTGGGAGCAGCTAAAAGAGGCGATGTCGATGTTTCTTTTTTTGCGGTTTCAAGTGAGAGACTCGAGGGATACAAGTTGAACTTGAAGATTTACGGTGCTTCAAAGCATCAAAAAGTTGTACAAAGTCGCAACAATGGAAGAGTTGGACAAAAAAATAGTGAACAAGAGTTTTGGTCAATTCCGTTTGTTACTTAGAATGCGTACTGTACTTACACTCATGTAAAACCAAAAAATTGTCAGCTGACTATAAAAATATTTCATATACTCGAACTCGAACCTTTACTTTTACCCCTACTTCAAATTGGGACAACTTATGAGGAAGAGGACAACGAAAAAGGAAGCCACAAGGACACGCGGTCGCCCAGCACGTGGCCATAAAGTGCCGACTATTTGGGGCTAGGCAACCGGCAATCGGGAACGAGGGCCTCTCGAGCGGTTCTCCTTCATATCGTCGTCATATTTTATGCCCAAATAGTTAAACGAATGCACAAACACACATAAAAACCAGCTGGAAAATTGCTTGTAAAACATTTTTGTGTGTGACATTGACAAAGGGTGCGACAGAGACCGAGAGAGAGAAAGAGAGACAAAGAGAGAGCGGTGCACATTTATAGCAAATCTGCGGGCTTCGCAACACATTCACATAAATCACAAAAAAGTATTTCAATTTTTTCTTTTGACTTTTTTCTTTTGTTTTTTTTTTGCTTGCCTACAACAAATTTTTTGCTGGCTACATTAATGCGCCTACACACACAACTGTGACTAAGAAGGGAGGGAGTTCAGTAGAGGGGAGTGGAGTGAAGGGGAAAACTCTGGTATGTAACTGACAGCCTATTTGCGCCTGGGCAGAATAGGAGCTGCTGTTCCATTGAAACGGTGCTCGGCTCCTGCCAGGCGGTGGCTTCGTTTTAAGCTATTTATGATTTTAGCGCGATACCCTAACAAACAGATTGGGCATATTAGTTTTGGCCCTGCAAATGTATCAATAAAATGAGTTTTGATTTACAGAAATGTGCGTGGAAAATAAGGAAATTATAGAATGAGAGAATTATTTAATAATCTTAATTGACTTCTGCTGAAGAGTCCACAAATAAAATTTGAAAACTTTATATCGACTTATTTAATAATAAGAAAGATATGTTCCTATTCAATGAACACTTTAACAATTAAAAGCGAAATATACAAAATGAAGAGTAGTAATAGTTAATAATAATGAACAAAGTCTACTTTGTTAAGGTGTTGCATATGGTTTATATTAACTATTATTGTTAAAGTTGTGTATGTATCTCAAGATCCACAATATAATCTTCAAAAGATTATTATTATTAATCTTGATTTTTAATTAATTATTTCTTTTTAATCAACTTCTATGAAGTTTCGTTTCTTTACTTTTACTTTTCCTCTTTTTTTTACAAAATCGACCCGAAAAATATGATCTTTCTTTACCATCAACTTAGAAAAACATGAAACAAATTTTTAGTTCGAGCTAGAAAGTTTTGTTACAACTCGCTTTATTTTGTTTGGAGTTGAATCAGTTTAAGCTCGACTACTTTTTAATTTTTTTTAATTAGGTTAAATTGTATTAAAATTTAATATGGATAACTTCTTATACATATCTACATTAAATACAATGTTATTTGATAAGAAGGAGGGCATTTGCCAAGTCGGCTATGTCCTTAATGATTTGCCTTATTTTTTCATTGCTTGTTTTATTTTTATTTTATTTGCATGCTGATTTTTCCGGGCCGCAGTTTGGCAGCCCAGTGTTGTTTATATTGTCGATGCCCCGTCAAGAGGGGAGAAACGTCGAAAGGGGGCGCGTGCAGACTCGCGAATGTTTAACAAATGTGTGACATTTTTGTGTGTGAGTGTGGAGCAGGAATTGGTGGGAGGGAGAAGGAAGGGAGACATTGGGAAGGAGGAGGCTCCTCGATTGCCATGTGTGGCATCACAGACTCTCGACTCTCGGTTGTCGTTGTCTGTTTGCTCTTTGCACACGCGTTTGGAATTGATTTTTATGCTGTGATTATATTTTCGAAAAGGTTGACGATGAGCCCAAATCGAGGATGGGGTTGGGGTTGGAGTTGATGTAGGGGTCGCTATACTGTTTGCTTTTTTCAAGCTGCAACAACAACAACAACAACAAGAACAAAAGCAGCAACAATGAAGTGTCGCCAACACGCTTGAAAAAATATAAATTAAATTGTGCGTTCATGTTGTTTTAATGGGCTGCCCCATCGAGTTGTTGGAATAAAGGGGATAGGGGACTGGGGACAGACCGACAGACCGACAGACAAACTGGCAGATGCTGTGTGGACTGATAGTCTGATAGACTGACTGTTTGCCACTTTTATGCGCCTTGTTTAACGATCGGAAGTCATATTCATAAAAATATGTCAATGAATTGTGAATTATTTATGGGGCAAACATAAAAAACGTCGCAAATAAATAAATAACAGATCATAAAAGCTTAAGTTGAGTCTACCTAACGAATAGATACCTGACACTAAACGCATATGTGCTTATTAATAATGATATATATTTGGATTTTGTAACGATTAAATAATAAATAAAAATATTAATAAGTACATTTCTCGAGAGAGTCGTACAATGATTAGTGCATAATACCCCACTGCAACTTTGGGCCAGGTATAAATATCTGAAGCTGACAAATTCGACAGTTTTGCAAATATGCACGATAAAGCCGAGCACGGGTTGAAAAGTGTGTTAAGAGACGCGTTTGCTAAATTGGATTTCGCTAGTGGAAGGCCTTGTGCTCAATTTTACAAAAATGAAATTGAAACTGAAACTAAAACTGAAACTTAATTGCAATTAAAGGCGTCGGCAGGCAGTGTGATGTGAGGCGTGGCATGGCGGAGTGGGGCGTAGTGGGGCGTGGCAAGTCGAGGACCAGCAAATGAACGAGCAACAGCAACACCTTCCATTAGATTGAGCTCTGTGTTAGTCTTTTGCCCGGCGACCTACTTTACACTGGGCGAACACACACCCAAAAAGCTCAAAGAGTTACCAGAGTTAGAGCCAGTGTTCGAGCCGGTTCCTGGCTCGTTCCGGACGTCACTCAGCCGGCAACGTGTTGGCCAAAGGCTTAAATTTCAAGCGACAATTAGAAAATTTGCAAATTACATGGGATCGGGTCCGAAAGGTGGAGAGCGGAAATTTTTAATGAAAAGTGCGCAAGGAAAAGCAAAGAGTAGAAAACTTGTCAGCCAAGTTAATGTTGTTGGTGTTGGTGTTGATGTTGCTGTAGTTGCTGTCGTTGCCAGGCGTGTCCCAGGTTCAGACAAAATAAACTGGCCCCCAGTCAGAGCCAGTTTTGGCCCCGCTGCATTGTCAGTTCGACTTGGCTTTAAATTATGGCCCAGCTGAGAGGCATCCAGCGAGCGGGTGTTAACTTGGTAATTTTATGCCTGAGTTAACATTTAATTTGTGTAAATGATTTTGTGGATTTTATGCGCGCTATTAAAATACAAGTCAGAAGGCAAAGAGTTTCCCCAACTGACTGGCATTTTGATGGGAGAAGCTATACAACAATATCATTTTGTACATAAGCATATAAATGGAAAAATAGATGGATTGACAGACAGACAGCTTAATTCCTGTTGATTTGTGTAAGGAGGGGAGCTGATGAGATTGATAAAAATTTTGTACTTACAGGCAATCAAATAGTTTCCCAAGCGTCTGTCTGAAATAATAGAAATTAAGTGATTTTTAGTATTTAGTTCAAAAAGTGGAAAATCCATAGAGAATAAAAGTAGAAGTAGAAATGAGAAATAATGCTTGCAATGATCCAAAGCAAGAAACATTTAGCCATTTTCTCATTATTTAATCCGCTTAAATGCTAAACTCATGTCTCTCATATCACACATACGCCACGTTGACCCCAGCTGACAAAGTCATTTTGGACTAATGCGTCGCTCATTTGAAACTCATTTGAATTTTAACACATTTATGCCGCATTCAGCCACAAAGAGCAGCGACACCGACGTCAGCATCCTCACTTTACGGATCGTAAAAAAAACTTTTTTGGCGCCGCACATTATTAAAATTTCTTTATGACAAGCGAGGCGAGTGGAGCCCACGATGGAGCTGAAGCTCTGAAGTTTAAGAGCTGCTCCACCAGAGAGTCGTCGACGACGACGCGACAAAAGGCATAAAAACTGGTAACAAAATATTTGTATTTGTTATACCCTGTACAAAATCATGCAAAGGGGTATATTGTTTAACAGCATTTGACAAAGTCTTACTTTATTAAATTATACAAGCTACAATTTTATTAATAATTATTATGAAAACAATATAAACTTATATTACGTGAATTTTATTCAATTTAAATTTATTAAATTATTTTCTTAATATTAAATTAACTGTATGTTAATTATACAATTTTTTTGTATACACTTTTAATTCGATTTGTATTTTCAGAAACATAGGATAACTTGCGCTCGGTACATCACTTTAATAAAGATTTTGTATGTTTAGACGACTCGGATGAAAACAAAAATTTGTTTTGGTCTTTAGTTTTTGCATAAATTAACATAAGATTTATGTGCCCGTCCACTTGAAACTGAGCCAGGCCAAAAGACAGAGCATAACAAGTGGATGAAAAGTTAAGGATAGCCAAATAATAGTCGACATTTGAAGCTTTTGAAGCTTTCCAACTTTTCAGAGACTTTAAAACCAAAACAAATTTTACTTTACGTGCTCTGTACGTGTCTTGCATAAAAATAAAGGAGCAGCTGAGAAGCTAACAGGACCTTGAGGCAATTTTTAGACGTAAACTCAACTCTTTTGCTTTTCTTATTTAACTTGGCAACTTTGCAGCCGCCGTCTGGTTTTAAGAGTCGCAATCGCCGTATCGTAATGAGATTTCTTATTAACGATTTGTACTGCTCCGAGATGCTGCATATTTAAGTCAATTTTTAACAAGATACAAGTCATTTATAAGCCTTTAAATGGCGCTTGTATTGTGGGGCCCCATAACGGAAACTTGTTTTTAATTAAAACCTTTCCGTTTCGAATCCCAATTGTCATTTATATGATCATGCAATTCGATTTGAATATTTAAAAACGCATAAATAACTGAAATATCAAGATGATGATGATAATCAAGTAAGGCAATTGAGGCAATGATTTATGACAATTAAGTGTGCAAAAATCAAATTGACTAACCTATCAAAATGACATTAAATAATATGAGTAAGAGAAAGAGAAAGGGAAAAAGAATTAGAAATAAAAGAAAAACACATTCTCTTCTTGGTTATCGATGCATGTCTTTAATTTTTTGGTTTCATTTAACATAACTTGACCGACTCCTTTTTGTTTCTCCTCCTCTTGCTGGGAGTCTCGGAGTCTTGATAATTTCTCGCGGAAGTCACGTAGCGAGTGCACAATTTGAAAATGAGTTTTGTCGGTTTTACACTACACTATAACAAAACAGAAATCATTAATGCCGCCTCGGTTCAATACTCAACATGCTATATGCTACATGCCACATGCCACATGAATCGCTGTTCTTTTTTTGTTGCGGTCAATGGAAACCGCTGCAGGAATTGAGCAATTTGCACGTCTGGTTAGTCAAAACAAAGTAAAACAACGAGCACAGTAGGCGTACAATGGACAATTGAACATATAGCGACCATCTAGAAAACAATTCAAGTATTGGGGCAACCAGTATGAGAACGAGTATGAGTACGAGTAGTCATGACCGGTTCGTTTCCAAGAAGTGCCATAAATTCGTCAATTATGACGGCGGAGCATGCACATGCATTGACATGAAACAAAGAGGGGGTGTTGACTCTTCCCAAGGAGTGGCAATACCTGACGAGATTGATCGACAGCTGTCAACAGTGGAAGGTACAAAACCAGAGTTCAATTCTGTTTGACTTCAAACTAAATAAATACACGAAAATTATCGCTAGTCCCTATAATAGAAAGATGAACCATGTTAAATAAACTTATATTTAGATTTACACTAATTGAACCAGTCAATACTTTTTTGATCACCGTACTGAAGAATTGACCAAGTTGACATCAAAATGCACAGCCTACTGAGATGAAAAGGATTATTTTGTCAACTAGTGCAAATCTACCAATTGCTAGATGTTGATGTAGATATTGACGATGTGTGTTGTCTTTTATTCGTACATCTATATAGTTCCCTACAATGTATTGTAATTTAAAACAGCTAACATATGCAAATTCCATAATCTACTTGAGAAGGGAACTTTTGCCATAAGTTTCTTACATCTTATATGCTACATCAGCAATTTGGATAATAGATATTGGATAGACTAGAAAATACCATTTGTCCAGATCTTTTCACACTTCGAATTATATATCATTATTATTATTATTAGTTGATTTTCTTATGAAATGCTTCAAACTCATAAAGTTTTTGAGATACACGCATTCAGGTTTGCACATACATCAATATATTACATAAATTTCTTTGCCTCGGGTATTCGTCTTGTTTATACTTACATAAGAAAGGATATAGGGTATACATATGAAAAGAAAACTCATATGAAATGTCCACAAATGAATTCTCTTTCAAATTTATCGTTTAGTTGAAGTTTTGGTTGGATTGAGTGCAGTTCGTCGTGAATTGTGAAATATGAAGTTCGCTCTTCTTTTCTGTTCATATGTAGCCCTTGGCTTGGCTGCAAATGATAGCTCTATAATACCCGAAAGTGATAAGCTGATTGATAAGTATCACGAGGATTTCATTCAAGCCCTAACAAATGTCATAGAGGTACACAAGAAACGGTTGGCAACATTTGATCAGTTGAATGCAGAGAAAATCGGCGTTATGAATTCTAATTACAAAATCTGCTTTAAAAGTTTTAATAAACTTCTATTTATATCTCATAAAAATAAGAAAAAATTGGAAGAGTGTGTTTTATCTCATGAAGAACAAAAGAGATTAATAAATTTGTTAAAATCACAATTAATTTCAAAAAATAAAGAAATAGTTGAAATTAACAACGAAAGAAAGCACGATGTTCAGAAGATGAAAGACGAATTAGAAATGTGCAAATCCCCTAAAATGAAGGCTACGAGTTGCCTTGCATTTAACTCTTCCGGTGTCCATGAGATTACAGTGCCAGATTTCGGTTCGTTTCCCGTTCGATGTACTACAAATGGATGGACTTATATCCAAGGGCGGAGCAATAGGAAACTGGATTTTCATAGAAATTGGACTGAATATCGAAATGGATTTGGCTCCTTTGATACTGATTTTTTCATCGGCTTGGAAAAGCTTCATCGACTTACGACAACTTCACGCTATGAACTCTATCTGCACATGCAAAGTTTATCTGGTGTTATACACTACGTCCATTATGATAACTTTATCGTTGGAAGTGAAGATACGCAATATGAATTACAAAGCGTGGGTGTTGCACGGGGAAATGTAACACAAGATTGTCTAAAAAATCTAGTGGGCCAAAAGTTCTCCACATTTGATAGGGATAATGACGGATGGGAGCATGGTAATTGTGCTGCTCATTTTCGTGGTGGTTGGTGGTACAGTACATGTGGAAATTGGTAAGAAAACTTGTATTTAATTCTAATTTCGTTTATTTGGATTTTCATTATTTTCAGTAATTTGAATGGAAAATTTCCTACAGAGGAGAATGGAGAAATCTATTGGGAAAATGATGATCTTAGCAGGGTTCTAATAATTATGCGACCTTTTGAAAAGGAATAAAACATTATTTTTACGTTTTTATAACCAAGAATTTGTAAACTTAATTTTGGTTTAAATAGTGTTAAACAAATGTAACTAAGCTCGCACTCCCCAATGAATTATGTAAAAATGAAATAAAAATGTAATTTTCTTATTATGCAAAAGAGAATGTTTGAATAAAACTTAAGCCATAAGCTCCGATATAGCCCAGCAGATATCACAATAATTCGAAATGTTTTTCTAATCCATTTAAAATCCATTTACGAGCTTCTTTCTAATCCAATGAATCTCAAAGAGCGTTCCCCGTGACGGCCCGCGTGCAACGCAACCAAAATACAGGGCATCTACCTCCCTTACTCCCTCTCTGTTCCTGCTTAGTCTCCTCCTTTGTTTCCCCCTACGCACAATTGCAAACACGTGTGCGGCGTGCAGTCAAAAATCCGACAACTGGGAACCGGGAACTGACGGCGTCATTTAATTAACCCGCGATTGCACACAACCTGAAAACCGGCCACAACCACATGATGAGGGTCACGGGTAAAGCCGGGTACAGTCCAGTCCAGTCCGCCTGCGCAGTGTCAGCCTCGTAAAACAGTAGAGTTATTTTTATGCGCTTTTAATAGACTCACGCTTAGAACGCTGACGCTAGAAGTCAGCCCCAATGCATCGTATTTCATGTTTATGAATGCACTTTTATTATGATTTTGTTTATTCCCCCCTGTTTGACGCCTCTGCCCCAGCAATTGCGCTTTCAGTTTCAGTTTCGATTGCTGTGCAGTCATGAATTTTCATGTGTCTTCTTTATGGTTGTTGATTTTTTACTGGCACAGGGAAAGTTTACGACACAACTCGAAATCCGATTCGAAATAGGGGAGAATTATGTGAGAGAGGAAAGTGAATCTCACAAAAGTCATAATAAAGTTGTAAATATTGATTTGCCAGGGTGACGGGGCAGCGATAACAATTAATGGGCTCAACAATAATTTCTGGATAGTAACATTAATGAGCAATCCATAAAGTCGGTAACTGACAAACAGCTGGCAATTAGCCCATTTTGTGGGTGGGTTTTTATCATTTTATTGAGACATTCAAGCGGCAACTACTTATTACTATTTAAAGCTGACGGCAATGTGGGGTTAAAGCTGCAGCACAGACCCCAATTCTCAGTTTCCAGCTCTCAGCTCACAGTTCTTAGTTCTCAGTTCCCAGTTACAGGGCCCTATTTTCCAAGCAGGCAGCAGTCATAAATCTTGAGAGCTACCCAAAAACATGCCATAAAACACATGAAGATTGTGTAAATAACCGAGCAAAGGGATGTGTTTAAGCAAAAGTAAGAGAAAGAGAGAGGTAGATAGTGAAAGAGATAGACTGTTGCATGTTATACAGAGCACCTTTAAGTTCCGTGCTTCCTATTCTGTGGCAATTTATGTGCGAAATACTTTTGGGCTGTTGTTTTCGTTGAAATCAGGAACTGCTGGCCATTAATTTATGTAAAGCACAAATTATGATTGGGAGAGTAAATAGAAGGCAGCCCTACAACTAGGCCTACCAACTGGAGCAGGCCAGTGCAGAGAATAAACTTGATTCCAAGTCAGAAGCAGCAGCTGTAACGCAATGATTATGCAAGCTGCCGAGTTTTCATAAATACGGTGATGATGATGATGATGGTTAAGACTAAGACCGGAGAAAGCGGTAGGAGGAGAAGGAGCAGCAGCAACAAGAACAACAACAACGCCTGGCCGCGGCATTTGAATTGGGTGCTGCGGTTTTTTTGGGGCATCCGTCGGTTAAGGGTAAGTGAAAAGCACCGCAAGAAGAAACGACTTTGGTTAATGGCGCAAAATGTTCGCAGTTGGCAGCCCGGGCAGGCACGAAAAATGATTTATGGCACAAGGAAGTTAATTTATTAATTTCAGGCCGCCGAGAATGCAACACCAGCAATAGCAGCAGTTTTGGGAGTACCAGAAGCGGATCCTGGCATGTTTACAAGCTGCCTGCTGCTTGGGATCGCCAACAGAAGCGACAGCCGAGCAGCGTTAAATTAGAAAAAACCGCTAAACAAGGTCACAGAGATTACAAGCGGGATACCGAAATGGGTAGCACGAGATCTTGGGGTCGGAGAACGTGTTTGAGAAAATTAAAATTATAAAAGAAGTAAAAACGAGTCAAATGTGCTCGACTAAGTCATATTAACAAGAAAAGAAAGACCTAAGATACCCTGACACATACATTCAAATATATTTACAAACATTTAAACGCACTTTCAAGCTACAGACGCTAGATGGCGCCAGTGCTCCTAAATAAGGAAAATAGTATCCTGACTAACTTCTGTATTTATTATCCGATCTTCTGACAAGATAGAATATTTCAAATATATAAAGTTTAGTAAAGTAATTATTTTTTAAAATTATTTTTTTATATTTTCTTAGCTGTTTTTTAGATTTGAGTAATGACATTCAAAATATCAAATAAACTTGATTAAGTGAATAGAGAAAGTAAATTTGAGAATTGGAATAATACCAAAATTTTTAAAACTGTTCTGATATAAGTATTTCACTAATAGGTATATGCTTATACCAATCTTATTGATCCTATGAAAGATTATAAATAGCAAGCGTAAAAAAAGAACAGTTCCATGTTTTCCAATTGTATAATGTTTTAGAATGACAAATGCGATATTCAATTGAACTGATCACAAATATAGTACAGGTCAGTTCCGTTTAGAACATTGTGGCTTGCATCACATCAGAAATTACGTATACGTCAGCGTGCCCACCGCTAACCCCTCCAGAGTTCCTAATTGATGGAAATGAGCGTGCGCCCACAACTCAATAAAATCAAATTTAGCTCATTAGCAACAAAAATTGATTGCAATATGTTTGTTTCACTTTGATCTAAAGGCACTCAGACCAGGCGGCCATAAATCGAACGCCCAACTGAGACACGGAGCTGGCATTGGGGCTATATAAATATAGAAATATATAGTAACAGTCGGTCTAAAAGGGGAGCGCTGAGTGAGAGCCCTGAGCTGATGGAAAACGTATGGAAATCGCACTGAGAATCGTTGGGCTGATTTTCTAGTCAATTTCCATAACAAATGGATCAAATTTAGCTCTTGATTAATTGCACAATCCAACGCAGGCATTGAATTCGAACTTTTCAATCGACAGTCCTCGCATTCCGATGATTCTGATTTCCGAAATCTGCTTATTAAATCATCTGTTCAAGTGTTTAATTTGCATTGGCGTTGAAAAATTGAAGCGTTGACAAACAATTTCATTGGCAGATTGCGAAAACGAAGGGAAAATATTAAGAAAATGAAGATGCCTTCTAAATCAAATGATTACAGAAATGTTTTTCATATTCCATTTTTCTTCTCACTTTATGCTTTTTGCTTATTTGAGTGGCAACCATTAAACTGTCAGCGGGTTGCAGCCATCGGAAATAAGTTCGAAAGAGAAGGGGAAGGGCAAATAGAGATAACATAATTCTTTGCTTAAGCCCAGAATAAAACAGATTCTATGCTCATCAAAAGATTAATTAAATCTAAATCAAAATTAATAATTTAAATGGCAATTACATTTTTAAAAGATTCTATTTCAAACAAAAGTTTAAAAATTGAAGCTGATTATTGAGAGCTAAAAAAAAATAAATGTATATTTAAATACATGTATTTGAAGCACTTAACACTTCATTAAAGTTACAATTATAGTTATAGCATAGACAGTTTGGTTTATTTGATATTAAGACTCTAATAAATTTCAAGGCTTAAAGAAATTAATATAGAATACCAGAAAATATTACGTAAATAAATCAGATATGTGGTCGGAATAGCTTTCAACATCTGTTTTTTTCAATTTGAGCGGCAAACTACATAATAAATTCGGTGGTAATAAAAATACATCATCAAGTAAATAGTTGCCGTGTTGCACACGAACAATGGCGGGCAGAACGATAATACATAGAATTTTACTTTGGCAAATACGAGGAAAATAAATTGCAGCTATGTAGCTTTTCCGGGTTCTCCAAAATTGCGAGCTTATCTCTGGCCACACACACCAGCAGCAGGCAAATCCGGGGAGTACTCAAACAGAGGCGGAGACAGAGACGGGGACGGAGGCAGAGCAACCCTTAAATCACATTTTGCCTAATTTTTCGCTGTCAAAAAAACTCATTAATCTTTTGGTTTGGCTGGCAATGGCAGTGCCATGAAAATGGAACAGGAAAAAACATACGCCGCACGGAAATTGCTATACGAGGGCGCCAAAGAGGCCGTGCCCAAACACACACACACAACACAAACACACACACACACACAACACACACAGAGAGACTTACACACACGCAGAGAGACATACAGATACTATATGGAGAAACCAATACACACCCAAAACCAAAATTCCGCTCTCACCTTGCGGAGTTCGAGAAGTTGCTGCTGCTGCCCTTGAAAAATGAGCTGCTCGTATGTCAGACGAACTCAAATGTCACCCCCAAATGTTGGTCGAACCGAAAGTCGAACGTGTGTAATTTATTTAAATTTAAGGACAGGCCAGAGCAGACCAGACCAGATCAGACCAGAAGAGTACGCGACAGTTTTTTATAGAATGCCTAAAATGGGGATGTCAAACCCCTTTCGCTTGGCCCACTTGAATATTGATTTCTTGCGTAATCTTAACGACACGCCTGCCGGCCAAATTTCTATTCTAAAGAGCTCCAACTCCCATCCCCACTCCGACTCCGTCTCCGACTTCAACTCCAAATCCAGCTCCGATAGTGGCCCGCCCTACATTGACGTTTCATATTTATTAATGAGGCGCATTTGTGTTTGGAATTTATAATTGGACAAAGGTGACAGGAGTGGGGCAGAGGAGGGGGGTGCTGGATTGTGGTGCCATTGCCATTGAAAATGCCACTGCCAATGCCACTGCCTGGGGCTGCCGGGAGGCACAAATGTAATTGAGTAATTAACATAAATTATAATACATAATTTTCGCTTGCCTTTTTCGTAATTATTGTTAGGTAAATTAGATTTGAGCCCCAAAGTTCTACACGGCTTTCAAAATGCTTTTACTTTAACTAACATAAACGAAAAATTATTGTATAGCCATTTATTCATTCTCATACTCACAAAGAGTACGAGTATTTGTTTTCCGCGATAAGCAATTTATGCTCAAAGTTTTCGCTCAAAACTTGGCAAACATTTTCCTACAGTTTCGGCAATCTGTTTGCTCTGACAAATGCCAAGTGAAAGAAACCAAATCAAACTAAATCAGCATCAGCACAAAATCTTAAATGATGTTTACACACTGCCTGCAAAAAAAATTGACAGCAGCAGCGACAGAGGCAAGGACAGTGCCGACGACAACAGAACATCATCAAAGCCAGTTTGAAGTAAACTCAGCAATCGAAATAGGCAGTTGAGAGGGGGGAGAGGTAAAAAGGATATCAACTCCGAGTCTATAGACTTTAAGATCCATTGAAATCAGCTCGACAGCCCTTGTTTTAGAGGAACTACACTGATAACAAAATTTGAAAGAAGTCAACCTCAAATTTACTTTAGACGAACTTAGTAAAATTATTAACAGTCTATATCTAAATTTTAACTGTGACTGTATAAAGAAAACTGAACATATTAATCTTTTGCTTTAAAAAAATAATAGCCTTTGTAGAGAGACAGCTAAGAAGAATCTAAAGGAGGGAAAGATACTCGAATCAACTCCAAGTCGGTCCAGTGACATAATAATACAAGGATAGTAAAAGAATACTATAGATAATAATCTTTATAATTCCTATAGAGATAATTACAGGCATTTGTTTATTCCTTTTACTTGACTGAGGAATAATCTCAATATATCAAAAATAGAGTGGTTCATTTAAAATGCTATCAAAATAAATACACTTTAAAAAGAATGGGTTATGAGGAAGAGTATATATCAAATCCAAGTCGTCAGACATTAAGGTCCACTGAAATCAGATGATTAATGAATAGAAGCAAGTGCTTACTATCGATTAAATTCTTATAGAGAGATTCACTGACATTAATCTAATCTTTGTACTTGCCATACTCTTAAAACTAGCGTCAACACTTATAAAAGTGAATAGAGCATTTAAAATGCTATCAAAATTTCGACGCTTTCCAAAGTGGCACCAAAGAAGAGTCAAGCACACACACACACACACACACTCACACACACACAGAGAGAGACGGAGTCTGAGGCAGTCATCTGTCAGAAGTTAGCAACCCTGCCGCCATATTGAATTTTGCTGTGTATCGTCTGGCTTTGAGCCTGGTTGAGTTTGTGTCTGTGTCTGTTGGCCAACCCACCTTGTTGCTGGATGGATGCTGTTGTCACACACATCAACAGCAGCATTGCTGTGGGGATTTCGTCGTTCCTTTACACACACACACACACATAGAGAATGGCAACTCTGTGCATAATTTTGCGCCTTGTTGTCATGTTTCAGCGCTCGTTCCTCATGGCTCTTCGCTTTGTAGCACCTCCACTTCACGAATCCTCAGCTCCAGTTTATGTGTGCTTTGTGCTGCCTTGTAAAATGTAAATAAATACGACGACGGGCAGGAAAATCATTTTTGTTTGGGTAGTTATGACGGTTATGACGTTTATGCGTGGGAGCAAATTTCGAAATTCCTAGCTGAGCACCTCAACTTGTAGTTTAGAAACTTTATCTGATACTATTTTCGAAAAGAGCCCATTCAATATTAGCCTGAGTTGTATAAAGTTCGCAAAGAAAATTCTAAATTAAAAGAAGATCAAGAGGTTTATGCGTTGTATGTAATTATGAAAATGTTGAGGAAAAGAAGGCGATGACCGATTTACAAACTAAATTAAATACATATATAATATAATGCAGTACTATTTTGAGTACTTTTTTATTATCTAATAACATTTAAAACATAAACTTATATATTTTTATATATATATTTTTTTTATCATTGTCCTGAGTTATGTAATTCTGTCTAAGCATTTTTATTTTCAACTTATTCTGATATCACATACGCATGAACTTCATTAAATTGCCTTGCTTTTATGCCTCCAATTTCCACTTTCCACTCACTATAGAGAAAAGGGGTGTCATCTATGTATCTAGCCCCTAGTTCTATCCCAAGTGATGCGTTGCTTTACTCGTACGCAGCTATCATCAACAACAATAACAAAACACAAAGGAAAAAGCTTCAGTATAGCTCCCTTTCTCTATCCACTTTCTCCCCTTTCACACTCTGAGCTACTAGTGCTACTGTAAGTTAAGCGTCAAAAGTTTTGATAGCTTGTAAGCCGCCTACACAGAACAAAAAACCTTCTAAATTTCAAGATTTCAGCCTGCATTTTTTATAGTTAATTATTTTTATATGGAGAATCAATTAGGAGGCCAAATAATGATCAAAGTTTGAAGTCTAGTAAAGCTTTTGAACCGAAAACTTTACAAGCCAAATTTTTTCTCAGTTTTGGCATGTTTTACAAAATAAAGTTGTACTCCTCAAAATCAAATTTAAAGTGTCGTTTTATACTAATTTGGGTACCAGTTGATTAAAGTGAAAACTCTGGATTCTAAATTTTAAAAAACCCATAGCATGCATTTTTATAGCACGTATTCAGGATATTATTGTTAAATTAAGACCATTAAGAATCCTAAAATATGTATTTAAGTTAACTAAAAAAAATATTCAGAACGCCGTAAATCAAATTGTTGCTGAGAAAAATCGTGCTTGATTCAAGTATATTGTACTTGGCTTTAGAAAATCCGGGATTACCGTACACAGCATTGAATTGATTTTATTCCGGAATCCCAGAATTTTGTACTGTGTAGTGAAGCGATTTCTATGCCTCCTGCGAATCCTGCGACTTCCTGGACCCCATCGAAGAAGCGAGCCACATTTTTCATTTTTAGTTGAGCAACATTTTTAACACAAAACTTTTATGTAAAATGTCTTGCGAGATAAAAGTTTAAATTGTCAATTGAAAATGTTGTTGGCAAAAGTTTTTTTGATTAATTTTCACTGCGCAGTGTCGTTGACAATAAAGATGAGCGAGGAGAACGGAAGAAAGTGTGGAAGTCGCAAACATTTACATGTACAGTTCGGCAAGAGGCAGACAAACAATTGAGCACATTAACGCACAGATACAGAGAGAGAGAGATAGCTAGATAAGGGAAGAAAGAGAGCAGAAAAATGTTAAAGAAAGATTCTGCTGCGATTTGCATGTGAATGTGTTGAAATAGAATTTAATGGCTAAAATAACAATGAAAAGTGAAGAGCAAATCAATAAAAAATAAGCTGCAAAGTCTATTGGTAACCAGAGAGTGGACAAAGAGAAATAAAGAGAGATTGAGAGAAAGAGAGACTCTGTGTGAAGAGAAGGAACTGAGCTGAGCCAACACGGAAAACATTTCTAACAATCCTTTTGGTCAAAGCTTTGTCTCAACTCGACAAATAATTGGCTCATTTTATACATATTTATATCAGAAGAACAAGTTTATTGTTATATAAATAAATATATATATATTATTATTATATTATATATTATTATTTATAATAATATAAATATGAATATTATGTATAGATATTCATACACAGTCCGATATAGTTTTAACTATTTACCATAAATAAGTTCAATGGCTTGTTCTTGCATATAAGCTTTTCTAATTACATGGAATAAATATTTAATTTTTACTAGTATATATATAATTATTATTAATTATTATAAATTATTATTTCTATTCATTCTAGGGTACTTTAAAGTCTGCACTTTTACTATCTGTAGTGTCCTCTCCTATCACTTCTTTATAATTCTCGCCTGTTTTACAAATGCTATTTTCTGTTTGCTTTCTTTTTCATCTCATTTCTCTGCGCCGCAACCTTTGTCATTGGCAGCTATCTATTCGTCTCTCACTTTCCTCCCTTCTCACTGATTTACTGTTCGAAAAGCCATTTTGTACAATTTCCACACGATTGATTTCGCAAATTTTCGCCGCAAGTGCCCCCAGAAGCGAAATAACACCCCCTTTATCCACCCCCTCCATTTTACCATCACACCCGTTTTGGACTTCTTTGGACTGGCAGGTTTCTACACTTGTAATGCCTTTTGCCCTGTAGCCACAATTACCCAAAAAGCCGATCCAATTGCTTCTGCTTTATGTTCCGCCCTGACCCGAAAGGGACACCCTTCCAAATTCACATGAGCACTTTTCTCTGGACTTATCGAGGCCCATCTCTGTAATGCAATTAAATCGTCCCCCTGCCCCCCGCATTGCCTGCAATTCATAAATATTTTATTTGACCTCAGCCCAGGACTACGACTAGAAAAAGGCACAGCACAAACCGAATTCAAACGATAAAAAAAGCATACCTCACATAGACATTGCGTATACGCCAGCGAGAGCAGCCAATATGTTTTGCTACTTTTTGGGGTCATTATTACTTAACGCCCGGGCAATGTTAGGCAAATTGCTTTTCGGTCAAGCCAAGATAGTGGAGTAGGAGGAGAACCAGAGGGACTCTGTTTGCCGAACATATTAGAGCTGTATGTGCTTCCGTTTTGTGTCTGTTTCTCCTTCTCCTGCTCTGTCTCTGTGTGTGTCCAACCCCCAACTAGGAAACAAATGGCGTGTGGCAATGGCAAAGGCAATGGCAAAAGCAAAGGGTTAAAAGGTGCGGTTTGCCACGCTCCAAACTCCACACTCGATGTTCCATGTCGCGGTTCGGTTCCATGTCGAGGGTAGCCCGGAAACAACCACCTAAAATGGACACCAGCTGCATTTGCTTTGTCTTTGCTGTTTACTTTCCATGGCTTGGGGTCCTTTTCTTTGCTTTGATGTGCCACAAATTAATTGCCTACAATTAGGCGCTATGGCAAATGTCACTCACTCACTCACTCACTCACATTCTATCTTCTTCTCTCTTACATTTTTGGACACTTACCGTTGTTCCTGTTTGTAACGGTAGCTTAAAGGCTTGCCAAGTCTCCCTGCAAGATAGAAGAAGAAAAAGGAAATACTGTTTGTTAGTGCCAAGTTGTTAAGAGTTGTCCACTACGACTCCTGACAAAACATATGCCATTACAGCAATACTTGTGTATACTTGTGGAATGTCTGTCACATCCAGAGACATCACAAAAATAAAAAATAAACTATAACTAAAGAAAAATAAGAGGAAAAACTTGCCCAAAACTTTGCTTGTACTCTCGACCAAAGAGAGAGAGACTTTTGCTAATGAAAAGTGTCTGCCGTTGGCTCTCGAAAACTTTTTCATAGACTTTGTCCCAAGTCCTAGTTTGAGTTGGAGTCTGAGTCCGGTTATGGCAGCGGAAGTTACTTTATTTTTTATTGAAATAAATAAAAGTAAGCGATCGGACAACGTATAAGAAATGTAAAAGTCAAGTCGAATATTTTATACACTATGTTCAAATTGCAAACACAACATACGCCTCATAGTTATTATCTCCCTTTTTATAGAGTCGATAGATACACGAAATGAATTCTCATCGCTGGAAAAAGTTTTCGTGCCAAACAGAAATTACATTTTGGTCAGCATTTTGATTTTTATTGTTGGCCAAGTCCCCCGACATCTGCCTAATGGAGAGCACAATGCATTGGCCAAAAGATTTATTATCGAATGTCAGTTTTACCTCCCTCTCCCCTATCCACCAACAATTGCTCTTATTTCTAACAGACACTCTCTTTTTCTGGATCTGAGTACGTATGTGCTTTGGGCTGCCACAAAACATTTGTTATAATCAAAAGTTCTTGACTATGCGCTGATTGCGCTCTGTGCTTTGATTTCTCGTGAACTTTTCCAAATAGTTTTTCCACTTTACCATTTGCCATCCTGAGTTGCGCCTCGTATGCGCAATTTATTTGGCTTAACGTTGACAGTTCAATAAGCCAAGCACAGGCTGTCTGACTCTCAGTCTGTTCTTTAATTTTCATAAATAACATAGAGGAAAAAAAAAGTTATAGGCCAAGAACTATTGCCAACTACCTGAAAGACCCTAGCCACTAATTACGCATACGCAGCGTTGCGGGGTTGAAAAAGTTCGAAAGTTCCTTAACCTGGCAGTTTGGCAGCCATTTCAATAACTTCTGTTGCAGTTCCCACACAGATACAAGGCAAAGGGATTTAGCATAGACAAGGCAGGCAGCCCAAAATTCTTGCTTCCATATATCGTTTTAACATAATTTCTGTGGCAAAATTAACTTTATGAACTGTTGAGGGAAGCAACCTGCCAACGTACAACGTACTAAGGATAGAAGACAGTCTTTGGAGCGTGCGCCTCGCAACCTGCCACTTAAAACAAATAACAAAGTTTTGCTTAACTTTGCGGCAAGTCCTTGCCTCTAACGTTGCCATTGCTATTGCTGTTGCTGCTTTCCCAAGAGCTGGCCCAGTCATGCCTTGGCAAAATTATGGCCAGACACAAAGCGATGTCGTCGACGACGGCTTTTGTCTTGGGCGTTACAGGAAATCATCCGCAGTGTAAGCTCTCCATTTCCCTCTGCCTCTGGCTAAATTACATATGAAAATGGATTTTATTAAAAAGAAAATGGCTGCGGCAAGACGTTTGGGAATGGAGGATTTCAGAGGTGAGCACTGATGTTTACATTTGGCCATCAACAATAAATTGATAGCTGTGAAAAATAAATAAAGACATTCAGAAGCAATCAAAAAGTAACCAAAACGAAGTATACAAAATAAATATACTTTTAAATGACATTGTTGATATAAGTACACTTTTTGTAAAATTTTTATAATTCATTTCCTTTTTTATACTTTTAGTTTTTAATTTAAAATTATACAAAATTATATATAAAATAAATAAACAAAATATACAAAATAAACATACTTAGTATACTTTTTTTAAATTTTTATCTTTCATTTCCTTTTTAATACTGTTAGTTTTTAATTTAAAATGATATATAATTTATTTTTATTGTTAAATCAAATTAAGTGTCTTAATACTTAACGCTTAATAAATAAAAATACCAAGTTTATAAATTGATTAAATTTGATATACTCATATCTGTGTACCGTAATTTAAGAACTTTACACCACATTTGCTTATCCAGGCTAATTGGGAGTTGAAATTAAACTAAGAAAGGCCCAAGAGAAAGCATTTATTTGCTAATAAAACGCTGCAATTGGAGAAGTTGAGAGAAGCACGTCGCCAATATTACTTAAGGCCACTAAAGAGCAGTCAATAAAAGTGGCTCGTAGGCGTGGCAATGAGTTGGTTTTGCTTTAGTTTTTTCTTTGGGCAATTGCCTGCAATGCAGCTTGAGGTAATTGCGATGCTTTCATCGGGCCAACAAAACAATGAGTGTTAACAGCAAACCAGCCAGAACACCTCACAGGCAACACACACACTTACATGAATTAAATTGGCGCCAACTTTGGGCCAACTTCATGAATTTTGAATGTACGCACAATGAAACTAAGGCCAACACTCAGACCCAAAAACCTCGCCGAGCTTGGCATTTTTGTGCTGACACAAGACCGGAGTAAAAGTCGGAGTCGTTGTTGTTGTTGTTGTTGCTGTTGTCGTTGTCGACTTCCGACGACGACTACTTAGAGACGCCTAAACAGCTTCATTACTTTTATGAGGCTGGCGGCGCGCTCCGTTGGCTCGCCCATTGTCTGGGCCATCTCCTTTTGGCCAGGCGCAAATTTGTTTGTGTAAATTAAATGAAATGACTGTAAAAATGCCAAATAAGCTAATTTGCGGTTAGTTTTCCACAACAAGAGAGGACGCATATAAACGAGACCATAACTCTGTCCCGGATCCCCATCATTATCAATCAAAAAACAAAATGGCGGCCCCACAGTCATTGCTCACTTTAACGGCTCGCCTCATCAAATGTGTATAAAGCGAAGCGTCCACATCCAATCGGAGGTGCCCAGCTGACTGGCTGTCTGTCCGTCTATCTGTCTGTCTGTCTGTCTGTCCGACTGGTTGAATTGTCCTCGTTGTTGTGGTCTTTCCCATCATCCAGTTGGTCATTTTTGTACAGCTGCATGCTTAATGCAGACAAGTCTCCCTTGGTTATTTCAGCCTGGCCATGAATTTTGCATTAGAGTTTAGTTAAAGTGCAGCTGGTGCGAATAACAGCAGTTGGAGGACACACTGTGAAGGCGATGGAACTATGAGAAATCGTAGCGCAACTTTTTATGGAACCAACTATGCGAAAACTACGGAGCGGACTGGGAATCGTTTGGTATTAACTATGCAAACGCAGTTTTAAAGACCTTTTGATTTTAAATCTGCATAAAGCAATGCATTTAAATATATTCAACTTAAGCTTGAAAATAGTACATTTTAATAACATTTGTGTATAGACAACAGATGAGAACTAGTCGAGAGTGGTTGATTACTTTACAGCCAACATTTTCAAAAAGTTATCATCTATTTTCAGGAGGCAATTCGATGGGATTAAATGGGAAAAGCTCTGCTTTAAATACTTTTAAGACTTCAAAATAAAATATTAATTATATTATAAAAACGTTTGGTGATTTTTATAAAAATGTTATGATTAAAAAAAAAACTATTTAATAATAATTAAATTTCTAAATTTCTTTAAAAATCAAAGAAAAACTCTTGTTTAATAGATAATTACTATAAATTTTTTTGTAAAATTGAAAAACAATTGAATGCAATTACATTAAATACCCATAATATTAAAATTTATTTTTGTTATTTCATTCATTTTTTTTAATTTGTACATTAAATTTGAATGTTACATTTTTGTTTTACAAATTAGTTTTATTATGGTTATTATATGAGAATTAAGATTTGTTTATTATTTTAAATTTAATTTTAAATAAAAACTTATTCGGTTGAATTGCTTCAGGTTTTCCACGTATGATTTATTCAACATTAACATTATAGAGTAAAGCTAAATGTAAATCATGTCATATTGGACATTATTTTTGTAAAGTTCAATCAAACTGCAATATTGTATCAGCAAATGGGGAGAAAACAGAAAATAAAGCAGACAAACAAATTGCAAATGAGTTGCATATCAAATGATCATTAGCATTTCGTAGGCATTTTAATTGAAATTTTATATGCCCATTGGAGGACCATTTACAAACTTTGCTGTCAACGTAGCTGGATGAGCTGTTGAGCGGAGAAGGAGGATGGTAGGAGGGGCAGCTCTGGACACGCTGTTTTGCATATCAATCTGAAAATCAATTAGAACTTGCTGGCACGCGCCAGTTGCCCAACTTTTTTCATTAAAATTAAGCGCCACTGCCAATGCCTGGAATGGCAGGAGGAGGGAGGTGGGAACCTATGGGAGCCAACTTCAACCTGAGTGCTAAAACTTTTGTATGCCATACACAAAAATGTATAATTACGGGCGTTTACGTAGAGTCCCCAGAATATCTCTCTTTAAAAGCAAACTCTGCTTACAGTTTACATTTTGCAAACATCAAAAACAACAACAACAACAACAGGAACAGGAACAATCCACACACATCCTCACAGCCAACGGTTAACATCGTTGGTTTATAGAAAAAATTTACATAAAGTGCGCATAAATTATGCCGTGAAAAAAGTTATAATACCATACTTACAGTACAGTAGAGTACGCCAACGAGAACGAGGACGAGGATGAGTCAAATCGGGAAGGGGAACGAAAGTGGGACTCGTGTGCTCTGCTATCTGCCCAATAGGACGAACCAGACTCTACCTCATCCTGCCCTTCAGTCAGCTCTCAGGTGTGTGCCTGGGACGCATGTGACAGAAACTGCGCAACTTTCGACTGGGATCTGCAGAGGAATGAGGGAAACCAACCGCTGTGGGTCTTCACTGTTTACACTTAAGCACAACAACAAGAACAACGATGGAACGGCGACGAGCAACAAATTTGTTTAACAAAAATTTCATAAAATAATGCAAAAGTTTCACTGCTGCTCCTATAATTCATTCTGGGGCAGCTGTTGTCGTTGTCGGGATTACTTTGTGCTGGGCAACAACTGCAACTAGAAAGTTGGCAAGGCAAAATGTTTATCAATTCATTAGAGTGCCAGGCGATAGAAATTGTTTGCCCATCAAAACTCAATAACAAGCATCTGTGATCTGAGCCACTTAGTAAACTGACAGTCAATTTGTCACTTGGCCAATACCAAAACTGAAAAGTTTCCCCCAATCAACTCAATAACATGACCAGTTGATAATCAAGCAGATCCCATCATATCATTAGTGTCAAGTTCTAAGATAAGTACAGCTAAAATATTGCCTCTTAATAATTGTCTTCAATACCTATAAAAACATTTGTCGAGGTTTTCTTATAATCAACAGTTGTAAACTGTTTACTCAAATAAATTAGATGATTTGATTTAGTCTAATATATGTACATATCTATACCATATTTTAAGGAGCTAACAAACTCTTTAGCTTTTCTTAACCATTAACTTTCAAGTCTAAATGTATTGCCTTCATTTATCTACCAGAGTATTAGTTCATTTATTTTATTTTTTTTTTTTTTTTTAAACATTATTTATTATTATTATAATGGATCATATCAGGATTTATATAAGACAGTCATATTAAAGATTTTTACGTGGCAGTGTGGGCAGCGAGCCCAGTTATTTTTCAAACTTAAGCTCTCACTAGTACACTCGTCCACAAATATTCTATTATTGTTGTGTTTTAGTAAACGAGTACTATTTTAATTTTTTTTATTATTATTTTTCAAAGAGTTTTCAATTATATTTTGAGAGAGTTTGCTGCTCAACTTGTGTAATACATGTACATATCCTTCTCTTCCTTTTTTTATTTAATTTCCTGTATCGATTTGATCATGGTAAATTCCAGCAGCTTGTTGGTCCTTCCTCTCTTAGTCCGAATTCAAATCCAAATCCACTTAATTCATTGTCTAAGCTTTCTGCTTGGCAAGTCCTCACACCTGTCAGCCGTCCACTTGCGCCTTAATTGAATTCGTGTAATTCGTCCAGCACTTGGTAAGCCCCACAGGCTTCTCCTGAGTCCTGAATATTCCTGTTTCCTCCGCCCCGCTTAATGAGGACTGACAGGCGACAAGCGTAATTAAATTTTATTTTAGTGTTACATGCAAATTTTGTTCGCTTTTCGCGTTTATTCTTTTCTGGGAGCTGACAGGCTGACACGTCCTGTTTGGTTGGATTTAGGTTATTGCCATTGTCTTTGATTTGGCTTGGAGTTATCTCCCAAACCTTTGGGGAAGGAGAGCTAATTTATGAGCTGGCCGAACCACGGGCGGTCTGTGGCATCTCCAACACCAAGTCCTTGCCTCGCTTCAATGGGATCTAATTTCTCACACGCAAAGCCGCTTATTGATTCCACCAAACGGCGTTACGTATACGCCGCGTATGTCTCGTTCCTTTTATTTCATTATTGTTTGCAGAAAGGACTCGGTTTGTGCTACTTCCGTGCTTGATTATGATGGAAGATGTGCCAGCTATGGTCACAGACTCCAGACTTCCAACTGTACTCTCTTTCTCTCACTGAAGACAGCTGAGTCTGACAATGATACATCGCCATCATTAACACTTTCATTTGTATGTGAGCTTTTTTAATAGGTTCGCCTGTTGTTGTTGTTGTTCTTTTTCTTGTTTTTTATTATGTGCTCGCTCTGATTTCTGCACATTTTTCTCAAGCAATTTGTATGCAAATACTTAGTTTAGTTTGCATTCCCAACTCGACTTGAAAAATAAGTCAAGTGCATTGACAAGAAGCATTCCTCTTATCAGCACAATGGAAAACTGTCGCTCAATTGACATAGAAATCCAGTCTCGATTGCAACTGTACATGTAATGGAAACTGCGACTGACTCACGACAATTGCGCCTAACTGACGCCATCAACAGCTACGCCCACAACTTAGTTTGACTGAGAGCCGACAATCGGAGTCAAACTAGTTACAAACGATTTTAATTAGCCTATTGCCTTTTTCACATATGCCTTAATTTGCATAGCGGTTTTCTGTGGATCTGGCAGCAGGGGCAGGTGGAAAGATTGCAACTCGAGAATAGCCGCTATTAATTATAATTACATATTTACTACACATTTTTAGCGTATAGCTTAACTAATTTATTCCGCTAGTGTAGTACTTATGTACAAAACCAAACAACCCAGTAAGACCCCCTAACAAAATGGATTACCAAGTGATTCCTAGTATGAAATTACTCTTACTGAATATGTAGGTGAAGCTGTAATGCAGGGTTGATTACGTTTATTTAAAAAAACGGATGCCAAATTATCATATGTGTTTACCATTTAAAGTAGTTACATTTTGAAGCATGACTGTGATAAATATATGAGCTATATAGACCCCATGACACAGACATTGCCAAATGCAGAACTACGTAGAGCTAAGAATCGAAATGGAAACTTTAACCTCGAATTTGACCCACTGGCAGGTCAAATTACGAAACAAAATGCAGCAATTTAAAAAATTGCAGCCTTATAGTTCTTATTATTTGATATCATCAAGATTATCTGTTATTATTTGACAGTGACGTCGTCATTACTTAAATCGACTGAGAGAGTCAAGCTACTAGTTTTAATGAACGTATTAGTTTAAAAAGTGTTGTCATAGATATTTTTTTCATAGATGCGGTATGAGAAAAGATTGAATGGAAATTTTTAATTAAAATTAATTCTCATTTAGATTATTCATATAACGTATTATAGTTGTATTTATGTTTGCACTTTTATGGTATCTCATCCACCAAGATAATGGGTTTTTTCAAAACAACAACAAAACTATATATATTCCATTATACTCAATTTCTTCGTTGTAGTTTAAGTAATGGCACTGTTTTAAGTTTCATAGTTATATCCTCAACAAGGACAAGATCTTCAAATTTAAAGCTTGTCGAGAATTTATAATTCCTTATTAGTTTCGCCAACGTCACTTTGGCAGATATTAAACCATATCTCCAACCTGAAAATGGTATTATTTAAAAAAGCAAATGTTATAATATACAATTAAACTCTACCTATACAATTGCGTATGCCCTTTGAGAAGGGTATGTAAGCGTAGGGATGATTATCCTGGATGTGATGGGGCAGAAAGTGATCCGGATTGAATGTGTCCGCATCGCTTCCCCAAATTTCCTTATTGCGATGCAAGTGAAAGATGTCGATTAAAATTTGAAGGCCCTTTGGAAGAACAAGTCCATTTGAAAGTCTCACATCCTGTGAAGTTTGTCGCGCCACAAGTGGAACAGGGGCAATAAGTCGCATCGATTCATTTAGAATAAGATCTAGATAAACCATTTGTTGAGTGTCAGCGTAGGTAACTTCAAAATCTCCCGTATGGGGAAACAATGCTAGAATCTCTTCAAAAGCCTTCTCCTGGTACTTCGGAAACATTGAGAGTAACATCAATGCATAAGACATTGTATTGGACGTGGTTTCAAAGGCTCCAAAAACAATGCAATTGGATTCATATTCCACATTCTTTAAGCTAAAGATGCCGCGTTTCCACAAATCTGTTGCTAGATTTATAAATACGTATTTATCCTGTGGCAATGGAGGAACTGCAGTATTCTTTGCCAAATTACTATCAATTAGCTAGAAGACTCAAATAGTGATTATTTGATAAATTGTCATACGAAGGTAATAACCTTTCTGATGAAACTCAGTATCTCCGATTTGGTTCTTGAGAAATGCTTTTCCTTGCCAAGAAGTTGACGAATCGTTTTATTTATTAGCCATGGCGACATGCACATATCTGTAACGGCTTCCTGAAGACTATTTCCGCATAGTCAATGTATTAAGTAAGGTCAAGTCTAATACTGGTAATACCTACCCTTGGTAATCCTGCAGAAGTTTGTTATTCTGAAAACTCTCAATGCTCTTTACATCACTGCCCATCGTAGTTTCTGTACATTGTAGACATTTATAGATTCAAATAATTCTATGCTATTTTAACACTTACGAATTGCTATTCTCAGAGAGAAACTTTGCAACAAGGGGATCATGTCCATTTCTCCATTATCTGCCAATGAGTCAAGAGTTTTTAAAAGGTTTCCCGTCTCGGTATTGAATATGGGAACAAAGCTAAGCAGCATCTTATGACCAAATGCTGGATTTAGCAATTTACGATGCACGCTCCAAGTGGGATCTGAGCAAAGGACGAATTATTTCCAGTTTGACATTTGAGCATTTAACTATACCTTCTAGGCTGAACAATGAAGAGCCGACTTCATCGAGTGCCTTGTATGTGATGGCCTTGTTAACGCAATGAGGTGAAGTAAATATATCCTGTATCAATTGCGGATCGCTCACAATAAATATTGGTATGGGACCCAACCACGTTAACATTGCAGGGCCAAGTTTGTCGAAGTAGTAACCAAATTTCTGCAGCAGGTCTAATCGATTTGAATAAAATGATATTCTCATTTGTCAATAAACACACTTCAAATTGAGCCACGGATCACTTACTTTCCCTATTGATATTGAGGGCCATGCCAATTATAGGAAAACCTAATTTGCCAGGTATCTTTAAAGTTAAAAGATAAAATCTGCGACGAGTCCACAGGAAATAGAACCACAAAACGCAAAATAGAGCACACCACAATTGCCACATCAACATGTTTAAGAGGAGTCCTCAAAGGAGATTTAAGTATCCAACAAAGTATTTGAACTCCTTTCCGAGAAACCGAACGTTTGAAATCGCGTTAACTAAATAGTTCAACATTTATGTTTGCACCATGTTTTATAAGCCGGTCACAATACTTGCGTTTTTTATAGACCCTCTACTTAATTGTCTTTTTAATTGGTCAATTGCCTTTTACACATTCCTTCATAACTGTTTTCTTCTAAATGCGGAAGCACTTCACCAATAGCTAAGATTCAATGGTACATTTTAATTATCATTGCATACATTGTATGTAATACACGATATTATCGTATATCTCAAAGAAAATTAACATTTTTAACAGGTAAGAAAGCTATAGTCGAGATACGTATTATGTGTGGTCAATTATAAAGCTTTGTATTGATCTTGTAAACAGTTATTTTTTTTTATTATTTATTGGCGAATGTGTCGAGCCTACATGCCAAAATTTGAAGCCTCTAGCTCTTTTAGTCTCTAAAATCGACGCGATCTATAGATATACCATTTTTCGACCAATTTCAATCAACTCATGGTATAAAAACTTCTTGTTGTTTGAAAAAGTATTAAAGCTTATGTGCCTGTAAACCTTTCAATAAATTCATTGATAAATAAATATTGTATGTAGGTATTAAAAATCATTTAGCGCATATAAAATTTTCACAAAATAAACACCTCTCTATTTCGGAAAATTTAAAATTGCAAACCAAACGTTTAATTCGGCTTGTGATCTGAATATGAAATGAATACTATTAACATATTTTTAAAATTGATATTATTTTATTCAGCATATATAAATATAAATTTATTATAACTATTTAGTTTTGGACAATAAGCAACTAAAGTGAATACAAATACAAAGCTTCATCTTTATCTACTTAAATAAAATTGAGAACGTGATGGATCGCTATAAAAACTGAGTAATTGTGATATGTACAGAAATTTTCAGTGAATATTCTGCGATATCACATAGTATCATTTAATAGTAGACAATAGATAAGCTTCCAATTTCAATTATCTAAATCTGCTTAATTATGCAAATGGGGAACTGTAGCACCTACTCGTTACTACGACTATTTGTACTCGTATTTGTACTGAGTGCGATTTTACCAAACAATTTACCACAATAAAATTACAATTTCGCTGGCTCGACATTTAGTTGAAACTGACGCCAGACGTCGCCTCGATTGATGCCTGTCTGGCCCAGAGAATATAGTTTAAATGTAGTATGGTGTAAGTATACATATAGTATATGTATGTAGTAATTAAGAGGCGCTTGAAACTGTGCCGCGCTGCAGTTGCTCCACTTTGGTGGATTGCTGACACTCTCAGACTGTCAGTCGGACTGGCAATGTCTGACAGTCTGTCTGTCTGTCTGTCTCTTTGAGTCTAGCTACAACGCCATTGTCAGCAATAAATAGTCAAGTACATAATACTTATAATTTATTTTGCATAAAAATCCAACTTGGCATATGAGACGATGCTGATGTTGAATGTTGGATGTTGAATGTTGTTTGTTGGATGTTGAATGTTGTTGTTGCTGCCCCGTCGCCTCGTCGCACTTAGTTAGATTTATGGTAAAGTCAGTCGAGCAATTTGCGTGGGTAAACATGCACTAAAACTCAATTTAGAGGCGGATATATGTATGTAGATAAATACAGATACATACATATGTATGTACATTGTACATGGTACAGTGCCAGCGAATTGTATGCTGACACAGCAACAGCAGCGCGCAATTTAATGCGATTTAGGCAGCGCAAATTGAGCGGGTCTCTTGAATGAATGAATGAATGAATGAATGACTGACTACATGACTGGCTCCATAACAACAAAAACAATGCCAACTGATAACGATAAGAGCTAGAAATCTCCCCATTCACAGAGTTTCTCTTCACGGCCTGCCTCACTTTATTAAATTACATACTGCAGATTCTCAACTCTCGCGTACACCAATTAATCCCAACTGGATTTGGCATAAAGATAACACAACGACCTCGTTCCCGTTCTCTTCCTCATTCTCATTCTCGTTCCTTTTCATGTCCACGTTGTCGCCATCGCTGCAAGGCAATCTGCCCAAAACTCGCCCCCTCAAGTCGATTCGACTCTCCCAAATGTGCCGTTTGGCAATTTTCAGCGCGTGGCAAGACGAGGCCTCTAAACGGCCTCCATTTTCATTCCCAACCCGCCACTTGATACAAGCAGATAAGTCATTTTTATGTGACACTTTGCCTTAAATATTTCACATTTTTGCGGCCATTTTTTGCTTTGCTCCTCTTCAATTTTTTTTATATTTTCTTCGCTTCTTTTTTGTTGGTTGAAGCAGCACTTGCGGAACATTGAGCAGGCGGACAACTGACAAAGAGCCGCTTTTACATAAGACAGTCTCTTTCATTCTCTCTGACAGCCTCTCTGCTTGGTAAGCCTCTAAGTAGGGGACTGGCCATTGACACTAGCGTAAGTATATACCATTATAATGGAAGCAGCGTCTTTAATGGTTTATGATCCTAAGGAACTGATAGGCACTAGAATGACCTTCATGGCCAAAAGCAAAGCAGTTGCCAAATCTGTGCTGAATATGCATTACAAACAGGGAGCAGCATGATAATGGAAAACTCACTCACAATTAAGAAAAGTAAATAAAATATTATATTTCTTGAAAAGTTAATACTAGATTATTGAGATACTCAATTCAATTACTGTGATTGTTTTTAAGGCTTCTAGTTATAAAATTTTACTGAAAAAACAACTTTAAGAAATTCAGCTATTCAAGTTCATATAGATGCTTTTTAAGCGAATTCTATGAACAGGAAATGTTTATAGTCTATGGTCGCAAACTATCTTCCATGTGTCTTAAAAATATCTCTTATTTCATGGTCTATCATATTTATAGAGGCAGATTTGATGTGCGAGGCATTCGCGCGTCCAGTCGTCAGTCATTTCAAGTGGCGTGACAACAGCAACATCAAGAGGCAAATGGCCAAAACTGGTCATGTTGGCCGAGCTGGCCGCTCATTTGTCATTAACATCGTTTGCCACTTGCCACATCAGTTTGGTAGTGCATTTTAGCATTTGGATTTGGTCAGTTTTTGCAACTTGTTCGCTTTAATGGACTTGACGCGTTGCCCGCATCAAATTGGCGATGCAAACCGTCGAGTTTGGAGTGCGTCTAGTGGCAACCAAGTTGGTCAAAGCCCGGGCTAACTGGTTTGCCAGAATTAAGCAATTTATATATTTTGGAAGCTGGAAAATGTACTCGTAATTGAATTGAGTGCTGTCGTTGCCATAGTGTGGGCAAACATTTCAACAGCTACGCTTAATTATAAGTCTAGGGGGTGGGGACTGGGGACTGGACCTGAGACCTGGGACAGGGACAGAGGTCTGAACACTTGAGCCTATAAGCTGGCCCCATAGAAATTCAAAGAGTCAACACAAATTATGATTGTTATTATTTTTACGCATTATTTACACACCTTTCTGGTCTTGTTTACATTGGGCTACACCTCACAGCTCACCTCACTCCGACCATCTGCCACATCTCTACCCCGTTCCGGGGCATGTGAGGTGTCTAAGCCGCAGCTTTGCTGCCCGCTCACGTCCGCCCGGACACGACCTCGTCATTCTACAATTTCAACGCCTTCTCTCAATCGTTTTGAGTTACATTGTTGATGGTGAGTGGAGATGGGGATATGGGATAGGGGATTGTCGGGGAAGGGGTAGGGGCAGCTGGCATCAATTGACAGCAGCTCAATTTTGTCATGCCTCGTTTTTTGAATTTCCACACTCGTGTGGGGAATGAATGATACCATGACTATTCTCTCGCCCGCACTCTCATTTGCGTGGGCAAATTGTTTCGATAATTTTTTAAGAGGCTTTTTTCAGAATTTGTCCGCTGATGAAATTAAAAATATCACTTGAAATTGAGTCTTATGACTATATTAGAAGACAGCTTAACAATTTACTGAATAGAGCCATCAAATTACATTAGGTGGACCCTGAGCTGTTTTAATTATAATTATATTTATTTTATACGTACATTAAACTCGATAATTATCGAAATTGGAAAATTTAGATTTAATTATATAAATTTTAGTTACATTCACTAAAAAAATATAATTCTTTTGACCGTTTTAAAAATGAATAGAGATATTACTAATCAGCAACTAGGCAATTCGATTAGTTAGAATACAATCACATTCAAATTAACCTGATTTTTAAAGGAAAATAATAATTTAATGTAAGTCTCTACGTTCTAAAAGTAATTTCACTTTGAACAAAACTTGAATTGCCCATAAATATTGTTATTGTTTTTTGAACTTTGTTTTATTGGCTTAAGTGGCAAATACAGACATCCACTCGGAAAATTTAAAAGTATATTTACATATCCAAATACCCACATATGTATATATTCTGTTTTCCTTTCACGCACAAATGTGAATTTCAATAATTTACATATTGTTTTGGCTTTTCCGAACATTTTCAACAGCATTTCGCATTTGTTTGCTGAACGCTTTTTGAGTTTTAACAACATAGTAATAAATAAATGGCTGCACTTCAACAATTTCAAATTGATGAAAATCAATTTTTACAAAAATGTTTGCCAACATATTTGAGCCCCAAACGATTAACGTCAGTTAATCAAACTAATTTTTGGACGCTGCTGTGTCGTTGGCTTTTATCGCCGCCACATGCAAATCGCATTAGGCTCCATTGGTCAGCGTCGAAACCAAAGGCGTAGACAAAGAGAAAGGGGCGAGGACGAACCTAACGGGAGGCTGTCATTTTCATAATTGGCCGAAAAACCAACAACGAACCGCACAACTATTAGCCAGCGCATAAACTGACAGACAGGCAGACAGACTGTCAGACGAAGGGACTGACAGACTGAGGACATGTCGGGGAGGTGCCAATGGATGTCAATGGCCATTCGGTTGGCGGCCCGTTATTAAAATTTAACGCCGCAAAAGCGTAAAATTGCCACATTTATCCGGCAATGTCCTCTCTACTTTCTCCCTCCTCTCCATTCTCCCCTCGGCCATCATGTATTCTCTATTTTGTGCACTGTGCGTGCATTAAAAGTTTTTAAAATAACACAAATTGACTTTTGATGTTTCGCGGTTGATTTTTTTAATGGTGCGTAAAAAGTTTATTAAATTTTAAAGTATTTATTTCTCTCTCTCATTTTCTCTGTGTGTTTTGTCTTGTTTGTGAGTGAATTTCCATAAAAATAATTTTTCAATTATGCTGGCGACGCGACACTGGTTTCATCTGAATTTTCACAGTTGGCAACGGCTGTTGGGACACCACACACACAAATACAGACACTCAGACTCCCATGTTAGCAAGAGGAACACACGGCTGCATCGTCCTCGTGTAATGAAGTTTCAAATGAAGTGCGACAACTAACGGAGCAAGCGACACTAAAGGATCCTGATGTTGCAGCTGAAAACGGGCGCCAACTGCGGTGTGACATTTTGTGGCAATAATGTCGGCAAAAAGGAACACCAGCTACAGCCGGGACACCAGGGAGAGCATGAAGAGTTGGGAGAACTGCGACAGGACCTCTTCTCTTCACACACACACACATGTGGCAAAGCAGAAGCACTATGGCAATAATTTGGCAGCAAGTGTTGCCTGTTCTGGGTGAGACTGAACTTAACTTCCGCTCCGTTTCAGCTCCAAATGGTGTTGTTCTTTTTGTCTGCCAGTTTTCATTGCCGACTACTAGAGATGCCTCCAGTCTGGCCTCCACAGTCCCGACAAGTAGTGTGCAACGAGCTATTAACGCAACTATCAAAGTTTGTTGCAAATGATATAACGGCTTTTTGTCAAGAATGCTTCAAATAAGGAACAGACAATTCCGACTCTTAAATATGCACTTCGAGAGTGTGAATAACAAAAGATACTCTCAACGGTCACATTATTAAAATGTAATACGTTAGCAGATGTTTAATCATAATTAAAATGATTGCCAAAAATAATCACTTGAATTCAATTGAATAAAGATACAATAAAATATGACATAATGTAAAAAAAACAATTCAATTTCTTACTTTTTTAGTTATGAATTTATTTATTATAATATCATTTAAATTTTAATATTTGATTGTTATTTTATAATTGAATTTAAGCTTTAATTAATTATTATTTCTCACTGTCGAATGCCTTTAGTCGCATTAAATAAATAAATAAATTGTCACGATGTTTGAATACTGAATAAATTTTGCAATGATCATTAAATTATATTTTTCAGTCTTATCTTAATTATTTTTATATTTTCCACTATTGTTTTTATAAGTATCAAAATAAAAGTATAAAGAAATTCCAAATATTTTTTAAAACCACTCACAAAATTAAAGACCAGTGGAAGCCTACGACAACAACTTGGAATGCAAATTGTCGAAATATTATCGCTCTATAATTTCTCTAAATAAGTGTTGCTGTTTTCAATAAAAACATCAACAATTTGCATAATAAACCTGAACGAAGCAACTTCATCGAAGCAACGATTCGCTTTAAACAAAAAAACCCGCATTAATTTTCATTAAAAAACTAAAACCAGAAAGAAATATAAAACGAATTCATTTAGTTAGCACCTCGAAAACGGTGCGTGCTCCGTTTCGAGCAATAAAAATACCAACAACAGACAAATAGACAATTAATTATGGGCTACAAATAATAACAATAAAAATTAATAAGCATTAATGTGAGTTATGAAATTTTGTGCAGTAGCTCGACGACGCGTTTTCGTAGTAGAAGAAGAAGGCAAACTTTTATCGCATAAATTTTTATATAATGCGTAGAAAACGCAGCAACAAATCACAGCACAACAACAACAAATGCCCAACAACTGCAACTAATTATTATTTATATACTTGAGCAAATACTATATAAAAAGGTTATTTCTAGAGGTGCTCAAAAAGTGGGAGTTGGTTCCAATTTCTGGCCGCGTTGCCAACTATTTCGCTTATCTTCGTTGGCAAAAAGTTTTGTAGCAACTTTATAGTAACAACAGCAACAAATATCAACAAATTTTTACAGCGTCGTCGTCGGCATTTTGTCTTTGATTCACAGAGAGAGAGAGGAAGAGTCAAGTGTCGTCTGAGGGGGAAAGGGAATGGCCTATCGAGGGGAAACTGGGGCTCCGTTTGATTGGAATTCACTAGCAACAAAAGCAAAGGCAAAAGCAACAACTAAAACAATAACAAAAACAATAACAAACTAAATTGGCGCTGGCAGATCAAAAGGTGCCGTCGTGAAAAGTGTTAGGCGACAAATAGAGTGAGGGCTCCCCTGATTATTTATGCAGATGTAGACGTCTATAGGGCCTTGCATAATCATAACTCGTAGCACCCGCGATAGATATTGGGACTCTGTATTTAAACGGCGTTTAAACTGTTTTGATCGCGTGTTGTCATCATTATAATGTTTTTCTTTTTTTCTTCAATTTTAAATTAAAAAGCGTGAAGCGAATTATTGAAATTTTTCTCGAAATGTGACGAATTTATAAGGCAACAACACAATCATTTTAGTCATTTCACAGCTGTCTTTGATTGATACTCGTGCTCGTAATTAATGGATGGCAATTACTTCACAACAGCTGTGCAGCAATTGAAGTTCAAGTCAAAGTGCAGCCACCAACTGGCAACGTCACAAAATATGTTACTCGCACTCAACTCTGCAATTCACTCGACTGTCAAGTGTCACGGCGACGAGACGAGAGCGACGGCAACAGAGCGAATGATGTATGAGAGCCCAGGTAAGACAAATTAGCCAAAGGTAATCGCACTTTGAAAAAGTGACCAATGAACAGGAAACAGCTTGAAAACCCCAACAGAAAATCAACCTGTAACACGAAATTAAATAAATAAATTTAAATACAAAAAAACTATCATTATTACTTCATGTAATCATTCTAAATGAACGAAGTGACGAATGAGATAAATTCTAAGTAATTTCTGTAAAGTAATAATAAGGAATACTTGTAAATCCTAAAATCGACAATCCTACAATTAAATACAATTAATCAAAACTATAGTTTGAATTAAGAAATAAAATATGAATCAACCTTTCTCCTATAAATGCATCTTTTGTTTTATAAATTCTTCATTTAACATATACTAATAATAATATTATAAGCTTCTAGAATTTAGAATATTCCTATCGAAGCTTTAAAGTAGCAATGAGCACGACTTTGCTTCTGTTCCTAGCAGTGCACTATCCTAAAGTTTTGGTAAGTTTTGCCAGAGAGACGCACAAGCACTCGAGCGGACATGTTCCGATTTCGAGCGAGCTTACAAAATCAAATTGTTATTCTAAAAGTGACTCAGATGGTCATTATATTACAGTTGTTGGAGTTATACAGAGGTGCCACAAAAATCGAAACCAACCGAAAATCTCCCTAAAATGTATGGACTGTGGCACCCCTGATAAATTTATTTGCAACGGGACACAACACTTGAATAGATTACAGAATTGCAAGACTAATGGAATAAATTTATCAGATTCGAAAAAAGTAAGAAATTTTAATTAAGAGAATTATCGCTTTTGTTTTGCAGATAACACCATATAAGTCCAACCACTCTGCTCAATTGCCAAAATTAATTAGAGAAAAAGTTGTGTTTCTAGTTAATCATTCAACGCCAGCTGTTTTTCTGTTTTTCATCATTTCTTCAGCATTCTCGTATTTATAATTTGGAAATTAAACGACTTTCAAAGTGCGTAGCCAACGAAGCTGTCGGTGATCCATTGAGCCAAGTAACCAATCAATCAAATACGCAGCAGCTCAACAACAGTTCCATTCTCTTGCCAATCCCTAGCAAATATGCCCTTGCCCTTGTCCCTGTCCCTGCCTATGACTAAAGCCATCCCCTACTTTAGTTTAAGCTGCCCGCTTGATTACCGTTCAAAATTGATTGATTAAATGGCGTTGTCAACCGCGTCGCCGTCGTCGTCATCGTCGTCGTCGTCATCGTCTCCGTCCGTGTGCTCCTCTTCCAGAGCTGTCAACGCTTTTGTCAACCGTCGTCGACGACAACGACTGCGGGTAATCCCTCGGGTTTGCAGCGGATGTATGAATGTACTAGGATGCTGCAAATGCTGCTGCTGCTGCTGTGAAAAAACACATGCTTGCATTTTAATTTAATTACTTACAGAATCGAAAGGAAACCAAGAAGACACTTTCACTCCCACATCAGTTTAATTGATTAATAAAGATTGTCAACTGTAGAATTTTAGGGAGTAATTTCCTTTCACACGTCGCCTTTTTTAGGCGCCCCTCAACTTGACAAGGGTGCATTTAGCTCCAGAGGAGACAGATGGGAGTCAGATGTAGCAGGGAGAAATGGGATAAAATTATGGGCATGATAATGGGAACTGGAATACACTGTGGTACTCGAGGAGCCTCATGAGGTGTCCCATTTGTACATGTCAGCTTCAGCTTGGAGCCTAAGCTGAGTTTTGTTTCTTTTTTAATGGTTGGGGAATAGTGTAGAGTTGCCAGAGTGTCGGACAAGGAAATATGCGACATTTAGGTAAAAAATATTTAAGTAGAAGCTTTCGCAATTTTATCTTATTTTACTGAGTTGTCACAGGATGAGTTAGGTCGAATAAAATAAAACAGATAGGTAAATAGAGTTGCAGAGTTGCCACAATAATTTTGAACATACTGAGAAGGAATCCAAGTCGAAGTACTGTTTCATTTTCATCATCGTAAATCTCAACCAACTGTCAAATAATTGAGTTCTATGGCACAATTTAGTGAGTGCCTCTTCATAAATCTCAGGGCCCCGGATTGGGTGTAGATTGCCCAACCTAAGCGTTAACTCTGTTATCAGCACAACAGCCGCATTGCGTTGTGTCCCCATAATTGACTTCAATTTGATGTACAACTAAAATTACAAAATCAACAATTCTATGAAATTTCTATGTATGTACTATACATAAAAATCAGATTAAACGACTCGATACAATGTAAAAAGCTAAAGCCGCTGAGAGATAAGTGAATCGAGTACAGAGGGGGCCCACAAATTGAATCTAATCGTGCGACTATCTACGTGTAATTACAATTAACTTGTGTGTGCCGAGTCGAGCTACCAGCAAATGAAAGAAAGACGGAGAGAGTGAAAAACTAACGAGCAAAAAGATAATGAAATATTTTTTTCTATTTTCCTATGCGTGGGTAGCGATAAGGCCAAGTAACGGCAGGTTCATATACGACATCAGGTGGGGATCGGGAAAGATTGGGTAGCTCTTGTGGTAGCCCAAAACAGTTTCCATTTGGTAATCAATCATTGTCAATGCCGCCTGCTGCCCGACGCTGCTGTCAATGCGGTTTGGGGTTCATTTCAGGTTTCAGTTCAAATTTGAGTTCGAGTTCGATTAAGGGGGAAAAACTGACAACAACTTAAATTGCTTGCAAAGTTGTTGGTTTAAGGGAAGAACTAAGCAACGACTTAAATATTTGCCCGATTATGGGGTAACAAAGGAAGCCGACGCCTATAAACCCTTGTGAAAATGAGGCCAATGTATAGAAACTAATAAAAATCAAAAGGAAATCAAATTAAATAAGCAACAAAAAATGTGCTAAAAAGTAGAAAAAGTTGAGAAAGCAGAGCGAATAATGACAGACAACAACAAGAACAAGAACAACAATAAAGCACAGCAATTACAGTCGAAAAGAAGAGCAAATGATAAAGAAAGACGAAGCTAAATTAAAGCAAGGACTCTGATAAATTTCTAAAGCAGACACAATGAAAATTACAACAACACGACATAAAATGCGTACAGCCAAGAAAGAGGAAAAGTCAAAGGAAAAAGCTTAAGAAAAAAATAAGCAGAAGCGGAAGGAAATGCCATTATGACGTAAATGTGCTAAAATAAAACAACATGGCGGACGACGTCAACAGCAACAACAACAGCAACAACAACGAGAAGGACGACGACAACAAACGACGACGGCGAACCGTGTCGAAAGCGAGAAGCTCCCCGTAGCGCCCTAGTCTTATACATATACATACATATATATATATATTTACGTTTGTGTGTGTGCGTTTGGGGCTAATGTCAAAGTCAATCTTGGGAAAAACGCGTAGCGCATAAACATACAACAAAGTAAAGTACAAGGCAAACGCAAGGGAAAAAGGAAAACTCAAAGCAAAACCAACCCCCAAGAAACGCTATTTGGGGGACAACGGCTCGAACCCAAAAACGACAACTCGATTTTTCTTTTGGCACAAGAAAAATTACCAAAATTAAAGCAAAAGAAAAACAATTTTCTCTTCTTTTTTTCCTTCTTTCCTTTTCCCTCTTACCCATTTCGTTTATTCCCCATGTGCAAGGGTTATAGCAGATTCTTTGGAGAGCAACAAGAAAAATTGTTTAAAATTGCTAACTGCGGAAAGTGGAAATACGAGCCAAGATGAAAATGTTAAACACGTTTTGGTATTTTTTCCCTTTTTTGTTGTCTGACGTGTGTGATTTGTCTAGGTAAAGAGCCAGAACAAGCCGCAAAAGCAACAAGAACGGATAAACGACAACAATAACAACAACAAAACAAACAAAGCAACAAAAAAACGGGAAAAGTTTCATAAAAAAAATAGAAGTTGAAGTTTTTATGCTGCTACGTAAACTGACAATAAAATTCATTTTTATTATTCGAAATAATTATAAATATAGCGAGTTTTAAATCTTTATTTAATGGAATTTAAAAATATATAAAAAATTAGATCTTTTGATTTACGGTTCTTAAACAACACTATACCTTTTTTTTAACCATTTATAATAAATTTTTAACTATTCATGTAATTTAATATTTTTTTTAAATTCATTATTTAAGTTGTATTTTTGTGTCTGCTGTTTATAGCTTGACAATAAAAAAATAAATAATGAATCTAAGAGGACCTTTTTAAATATTTAAGATTTTATATAGTTACTAATTATTTCATCTAAGAAAATGTAATACAAATATATCGAATATGTTTTTGGTTGTGTTGAAAGCTTTCTTCAAAGCAGAAGAATGTCGATACCCGGTGAAGGTTACAACAGAGACTACAAACACTAGAGTAACGTCTGCAACGTCTACAATTTGCCTCTCTGCGCTCTCCTTATGCCGCCCTCAGGATTTTCCCTTTTTTCCGACGGCAACGACGCGACGTCGACGCTGCAGTCGACACTTTGGGGGTGGTTAGATAAAATGTGGAAATTGTTGAAAACGTTGCGAGACTGCCTGGCAGAGCCTGCATCGTTATGTGCCCGGGTCGACGGACTTGGACGCCGTCGTCGTCTCATTTGGGGGTGGTTGGAAGGTGCGACGCCATCAATGGCGGCTTGTGCTCCATGTGCTCTGACCATGTCCTTGCCTCGCTGCTGCCAGGCAGGCATTTTCAAAATTTTCCTTCCTCTACTTAGTTTGATTTTGGGGGGAAGGAAAATTGAGGAAAAATAATAATAACAACAACAACTGCAGAAGAGGCAGCAACAATTTTGCCACTCATAAAAAAGGAAATTTGAACTTGGCCTGATGTATGTCCGGGCCACAACGGACGCAAACTGCCAATGTGGACGACCGACCACTGCGGCAAGTGGCCAACTGGCGAAATGAAAATGCCAGACGGTAGCTCCGATGGATAGGCAATATAGCCACCGGGTGGTGCGGCACAACAACATCAACTACAGCCACAACTCGAAGAAAGGGAACCGGGACAAAAAGAGAGAGGAAGAGGTACAGGAAGAGTAGCGAATTTCACTCGAGAGTTGGTGAAAGTTGCCCTTGAATGGTGTTTTGGATTACTTCCCGCCCGCACTGCACTGACCCCTTGCGGCCCTGTCTTTGAAGTCTATTTTCTCTCTTTCGGCTACCCAATTGAGTTTGGGTTCAGTATTTGAAAGCCGATAAACGTGGACTAGGATATGCACAAGCAAACAAAAACATCCGAGAAGCAGCAGCAATTAAAACTAGGAGAAACTAGCCTACAGCTAAAAAATTATATAATGTTTAAATTAAACCAATAGGAGTTGAAAGACAATCATTATCTTTGCAATATATTTGTTATTTCAGTAAAATAATTTTGAGGAAAAATTTCCAGTATTATTTAGTTGTATTTCGAATGTAAGAAATCATAAACATTTAATCGCGATTATTAAGACTATGAAGCCCCTTTAACTCTAAAACTATACGATTCTTTTTAAATAAAAATTTCTATTATAATAAGATAATTCGAATTAAAAGTATTCTCTTGTAAAACCGAAACGAATATCGGTTTCAGTTAGAATTTCGGTAATAAACCAAATATTCTTTGATAAGAATTTAAAAGAGATTGAAATGTTTAAAACAAAAGGTAAGCCCGATATGTAACTGTGGAACCTTAGTTCCCTAAAATATTTTTGCCTTTGCATCTGAATTTGTATTCAAATGGATTTTAAGCATATGATACCTATGTATGTTTTGAGGCAATGAATTCAACTCCCTGATTTTAATGTTGGTACAATTTTAAAGCACAACAACATATAGTGTTGTTCAGTTTAATGAGCATAATTCAATAAAGTTCATTTTAATTAATTGTTTTTGCTTAAGACTTACCAAATTCAAATGTTGACAATTGACGAAAGAGATGAATTCCAGGAAATTCTCGTATATGTATTGTAGTTCGTTGGATTGTTTAAATTGTTATTGCACTTAGATTAAGTTAAAAGATTTATCTGTAGGTCGTATACGATTTGCATTAGCACGGAACGGAACGGTTGCATTTGTTTATTTTTATCAACTACATAGAGTTAAACATTGAATTTTGGAGATTGAAATAGCGATTTACAATTTAATCGGTTCAACTAATATTGCACATCATTGTTTCCTTGTGGGGACCTGTGAAAATATCGATTAGTTATTGGAGAGCAATAAAATCGAAAGAGAAAACAAAACAAAAGCCGGTTACGAAAAGGCCCAAAGACAAATGAGAGATGCACGTGGCAAACAACACACAGAGACAGCGACGGAGACAGAGACAGAGACACAAATAAACACAAATAAACGGAGACCATCAGCAAACAACAAACAGAGAGCTCAGAATGGAAGCCAGGTGCGAGGTTGGTAGCCAAAGGGAGGCAACTGGCAATCGGCATTGGCCGCCCGGCAGGCTAAACAACTAAATCAAATCGCAGCCAAGTGGCGGACTCAGCTGGCAAAGCTATGCAGTGCTCCTTTCCCATCTCCTCCCGACCATTTTCTCTATTTATTCCAGCCTCTGCCCGGTTGGCTGCCTCTCAATGGGCTCTGGGGCAAATATTTTAAATGCGCAGATTTTTGGCATGTTTTAGTGGCAGTTCACGTTTTGAATTGTTGCCATCGCGTTAGTCTGAGAATGGGGCATCCAAAACACGGCGGATAAGGGACGGAATACAGCCAACTCGTTTCACTGACAATTTAATACAAAAAATGCCAAATATTTCAAAGGCATATAACAAACAAAAAGTTTGTCATGCTTTTTCTAAAGTGTTTGTTAAATCCTATGAAAATAAACAGAAACACGGAAAAAGATACAACTTCCTGCAAACTAATTTATGCTACAACTAAAAAAATATTTAAAAATTTCTACTAAAAAGGGAATAAGATATACAATGTGCATATTATTCAATAGATAGTATTTATTTTATTGGCTATCCTGATTATATTTTTAATTTATGGAACTTTTATAAAAACAAAGAATATCAATAAATTGAATTCCTAATCGTTTTCTATTTATCAAATTCAAAATATTATAATATATGCACAAGAACTATTCAGTTATTAAAAGATTTCTCTCATGATTTGATTTAAGAAATACCCACTATTTATAAACACTATTTAAATAATGATATACCTATACAAACTTGTCTAGTATAAAAACTTGTATGAAATGAGCTCGAAAATTGAATTAGAACTTATCAGACAGAAATAGAAATAAGGATCAAGAAAATGTGAATGCAATTTCTATGAATTTGAAATTTTTGCAGGTTAAAGCTTCAATTCCCGCTAGACAAGGATACGCTTTACGCTTCTTTCCCTGCTCCTGTCTCTTTCCCTGTCTCTGTATCTGACTCTGACTCTCCTTCTGTTCTCGGTTCCATGCGTGTTTCTGTTTCTGTTTCTGCCTTGCCAGACTAACTCAATTAAAGCACCAGACAGAAGTTGAGTGCCGAGTGTGTTTGGTGACTGCTGACGGCTTCCCAACATGCCAAAGTGAGAGCGAGCATAAATACTAGATGGTAACCCTTTAGCATAACCTGATGAGAGACGCTCGTAAAATAAAAAAAATACCTGAATATGTACATTTTATAATTTCGAAATTAAAACATTTGCCGGCATGTTTAAATCAGCTTGTCATTTAAAGTGTGCGATAAATAGCAACAAAAATTCAAGCTTAACAAAAAGTATCTAGATACTTTTTACAGAAAATGTACATTTTATAATTTCGAAAATTAAAACTTTTGCAGGCAAGTTTAAATTCAGCTTTTTGGTCTGGTCTGTCATTTAATGTGTGTGACAAAAATTCAAGCTTAACAAAAAGTATCTAGATACTTTTAGCAGAAAATGTACATTTAAACATTTTATAATTACAACATTTGCTGCCAAGTTTAAATTAAGCTTTGTCTGATCTGTCTTTTAAAGTGTGTGACAAAAATAAAAGCTTAACAAAAAGTAGATACTTTTTGCAGAAAATGTATATTTAAGAATTTCGTAATTAAAACATTTGCCGGCAAGTTTACATTCAGCTTTTTGGTCTAGTCTGTCATTAAAGTGTGCGACAAACAGCAACAAAAATAAAAGCTAAACAAAATGTATCTAGATACTTTTTGCAGGCGTGCTAGCTGCTACAAAAACAAAGCATGTCTGGCGTTGTTGTTGTTGCTGTTGTTGGAGTAAACTCGTCTCGTAAATACACAAAACGAAGGGAAAAAAACAACTTGACGTTGTCGTCTGAGCTAACGGCAGAGACGTCGACGTCGACGTTGGCGCTCGCTCTCTTTGTGTTGTTTGTGTTTGCTGTTGTTGTTGCCGTTGTTGCTGTTTCGTCTACTGTTATTGTTGTTGTTGTGAATGCAACTGTGTGTTGTTTTATTTCTCTTTTATGCTTTTGGCTTTTTTCGCATTTTCCGTCAATGGTTTTTCCTTCACTTTCAACAAACAGCTGCGCTCACAAGCGAACAAACTTTTTGCTATTTAGATACACACGCACACACACACACACGCACACACACACACACGCACACACAAGTTTGCAGACTCACACGCATAGAAGCTTTTGTCGTTTACCGTTTTGGATGTTTTGTTTTTTATTGATTTCTTTTTGCGTTGCGCGTTCGCCGCCGTCCGGTTTGCAAATGCCGCCAAAATTGCAATCAAATGCAGTTTTTATCAGTTTTAAGCTCTCTCTCCTACTCTCTTTTACTCGGAGGAAACTGTAAACTCCCACACGCGACGTTGACGTTGACGCGGACTGCGCTGCTGCTGGCGCTGCTTTGGCTGTCTGTTAATTATACGCGCGACTTTTTGCTGTTGTTATTATTGTTATTAACGCGCCGCACGCTTTGTTATCAGCATTCGCCGCCGCCTCTGCTGTCGCGTTTCGCATTCGTGCATTCTTTTTACTCTTCACTTCACTTCAGCCCCCCGACCCGCTGCCGACGCGCTGCTGTTGACGCTGCTCTGCTGTCGTTAGCGTTTGCTGCTGTTTTGCCGCTTGCCGATTGTCGCTTTTTGGTTTTTGCCGCGTTGCGTAGTTTTTCCGGTGATTTCCACTTGCTAACTGACATTTCTGGTGACTTTTCCAAGCGGGCTCACTGTCAGACCGCCCCCTTCGCTTGTTAGTCCAAATCAAAAGAGAGCGCCACTGAAAGAGCGGCAAACTGAGAGCGAGAGAGAGCAAACAGCTGTGCACTGCGCCGGTGTCAAATGAAACGAGTGCGAATTGGAGCTGCCAGAGATGCCAACTCGTTTTCCGTTGGAGCGTTAAATTCAAATTGGCAATAACCTGTGTGCAAAAATATAATGAAAACAATATTAATACAATTTAAATTAAATAAATACTTATTAAACATTTAATATTAATTTAATTTAAAGTGCAAACTAAGCTTTGCTTTAGGATATTTACGGAATGTGAAAATTGGAATATGAAACGGTCAATGCGCATGAGCTGAGAGTTGTTTGAGTTCTTTGTCGCCTGCTCTCTCTCGCACGCTCACAAAAGCTACACAGACCAAGTACACAAAAACAAAGCGCCCCCTGCTCCTTGCTCCTGATCACAGGGGTTGGCTAAACAGTGGCAATGTAAGTATATTGTCAATGGCAGCCCCCAAGACCTGCCGGCCGGCTCGCTTGTGGTCAGCAAGTTGGCTAACTGAAGGGTCAAATGTTGTTGTTGACAAATGCCACTGACGTTTTCCTGGTTTAATAGAACTTGAGAAACTGAGCTACAAACTCATTTGAGAAACAACAAAAATACAGCAAGTAATCAGGGTATTCCTAAAACAGATAAATGCTTATTTATTTAATAAATTTGAATTGCAGAGTACTTATAAAGTCCTCCATATTAAAATCACAGCAGAATGTGAGCTGTCACATACATAAAATCAGAATCAGACCCTATTTCGTTAAAACTTTTAGTTATTTTATATAGCCACACTTTGTATGAAAAATTCGTTTCAAAATCGAATCCTAATCTGTTTCTGGAATACCCTTATTACAATATGTGCAATACTCTTGCAGCTCTCATTAGCACTTGTAACTGAAGGTTCTCTATGAACCTTATAAATAGCTGAAATTCAATAGCGCTGAAACTGATTCTGATTAAGATCCTAGTCAGTTCAATCTTATCCCCCCTCCAATAAATAATGACTCTATCAATCGTCGTTGGCCAAATATTTTTCCAACAATTAATTTCATTCATGCATTTGTCGAAATTTCCGAACACCTGCGGTGCACGGAAATTTGTTTGCATTGCAATTAGAAATTGTTTTCATTTTTTTGAGAAACTACGCACGGCAAATGCAAAGTCGAGTCGATATTGCCTTGATGCTTAGTGGAATTTGGTTTTACCACACGCTATTTTATGGCCAAAATGCTTGTTTGTTTACCGACCTATTGCGACTATGCGCCAAAAATGATGGCCTGCGTGTTGGGCAATTAGTTAAAAAGCCAGCAAGACACTGCAAATGGTCAGAGGGGAAGGGAAGGAGAAGGGGTCTCGAATTGGGCTTTGATATGAGACTCAACGGGGGCGGCACTCAATTTGCCATTTTTATGAGGCGCTTGAAGTGAAATTGAACAAAAAACAGCGCTCCGAGTTATTTTGGCGTGAACAACGTTAAGAACTAAACACAATCAAGTGTCGGGGAATTAAGTTATCCAAGCGGGCTCTCGGAGATGGGGTACAGTTTACTTCGCCCCCATGAAGTGCACTCAATCATTCCTCCGATCTGGCACTGAGTCAGTTGTTTATTTAGCATTTTTACACACGCCACAAATCTGTCCACAAAACGGAGATGCCTCTGCTTCCCTAACCACAATCCCCAACCCCATTTCCATTTCCAATTCCAGTCCACAAAAGGCGTCAGCTCATTTGTTTTTATGTGTACTTCAGAATGGACGGATCTTAAGTGGAGGCCTCTTAAGTGTATAAACGAATATTTGTTAATCGTAATGATTTGTGCAAATGCCATTTGACATTTCAACATGTCAACTGGAGAGGGAAGAATGCCAGTTTCTTTCGGCTCTTGACTTTGATTTAGTTTGCTTGCTCTCCAATGATGACAAATTTGTCGCACAGCAAGGAAATACTTCATTGTCAGCATCCCCAGTCCAAATTAAAACTGATGGCCTCAAATCCCAACTGCCAACTGGCAAGTGAGCCATCAGCAATGCTTTAATTAAACCATCGCATCAACAAAATGTCGAGTTATTTAATTAAAATTACAAAAATTATAAACAATAAACAATAAGTGCGACAACGACTGGCAGCTGAATGCACTGTTTACATTGCGAATGCTACGGAAATCCGAGTAATATGACAATTGCGAGCGCTTTTCCCGGGCAGCATTTAAATAAAGAGTAACAATCGGATACGTTGCCAAGAACGTATCCAGACTTAAATTAAATTAATAGTTAGAAAATATTATTATACTTATTATTGATGAAAATAACATTTTTTGTTTATAAAAATAAACACATATTTAACTATTAAATATTAATTATCTTTAGCTAGATCAAGCTAAGTTTAAAGAATAAAGTGTATGAGTATTTTTCCCTATATATATCCAGAAAAAACTTTCGTTTACTTATAGGAACAAAAGTTTTCTAATGGGTTGTTATAATCAAATTGTTTGCATTTATTATTTCTTGTATTTTCGGCGAATATTCATTCATTTCATATTAGGCATCTGTTTTGATTAAGAAATGTCCAATTTTTTAATGCTTAAAATGCTAAAAACTATTTTTGTGTATATTCCCTATTGAGTATAGATTCGGTTTCTTGATAGCTTTCCAGTTAAAATTGTGCCAAGTGTGGACACATATTTCAAAATCAATTAAAGCCCTTTGGAATCGACAAAAGCGTTTAGTAATGAGGCAGAAAACCATTAAAAAAAAACAGATGCCTACACTGCAAAAATAATTATTTTACTGACAAAATATAATTTTAATTTCCTAAGTGATCGCATGTTTATTTATTTATTTATAACACCTTCATCCTGTCCATCTTACAAAATATTACTCATACCGCAGTGTTTAAATTACATTGTATGGGAGTGAAATCTTTCATTTTGAAAAATGAAATAATAGTAGAAATAGTTTCGGCTACAACTCAAATTCATGTGGCCAACACGGTTCCAGCTGAGTTGTTTGTCCAGTTGAAAGTGCATTAACAATTCGTATGCTTTTAATTATCATGCCAATTTTCGTGGATATTTTTCCCATGCGACTTTTAACAATTTCCACTGATTAATTAATAACAATAAAAATGGCAGGAAAAAAACGTTAATGATTAAACACAGCGGCTGGCAACAAGAGTGCAACAACAACAACTATGTACAGCAACAACATTGGTAACAACAAAATTTTTGTTGCTTTTGATTTATAGTGGGAAATGTGAATAAAAAGCATAGCATACTTTTGGGCTGGCGGGAAAATAAAAAAATAACTGCAGCCGAGCAATAAATCAGAAAATGGTCAAAAGTGGGCGGCCCAGTGGAAGTGGGCGCGGTTGGCTTGCATTGATGTTGCAATTGTTGCATTTGTTGTTGTTGTTGATATTGCCATGGACGCAGCTTTTGAACAATTTGATTTTATTGCATGGCAAAATTCAATGAAGCGGCCAACGACAAGACGACAAAATGACGAAGCGACAACGGCTGACAGCAGGCGTGGAAATTTGCATACAGGAACATACGCCACACACACACACATACATATATATGTGTACACTCAGAAAAAAATATGTACGCTTGCGTACTTAAATTTAATTTCGTTTTGTACTAATGTTACTTAAGTACAAATTGTACTTGTATTTAAAAATAAGAATGTTTTTCTTAAATTAAGCACATGTGTAATACTGAGTTCAAGATCATTTCGTATTTAAATTTGTATGTTTCTATTCTGTATTGTATGTGTAGAAAAATAAATACTTATTAAGAATTTTATATTTGAATCAGGGATTAAAAACTTAACCGAAACCGTAGCCTTTAACCGATGAAAACCGATTGAAATTTGTAACCGTAACTGAAACCGTAACCGAAAATATTTTTTTTCCACTGTACCGAAACCGTTTAGTAACCGATTCATTAACAAGGGTTAATTTCGGGTCTGGCCGTCGCAGCTACTGAGCAACTTTGACAACTTTGAGCTGCCATAACTTTGTCAAAAGTCAATCAATTTCCATGAGCAGTTAATTTGAGCATGATTTTTCCTCTAAATAAACCGAAACCATACCGGTATTTTTAAACCGAATCTTATAAAAAACCGATAACCGTTACGAAACCGATAACCGTTACGAAACCGATACTTCAAGATTTTGCATAACCGATAACTCAAAACCTTAATTCGAGCATAACCTAAACTGTAACTGAAACCGATATTAATTTCGGTTGTAATCCCTGATTTGAATTAAGAATTTTCAGGACAGGCGCAATTCAGGTATGGTTTGTACTGGATTTAAGTACAGAATACTTGATTGTTTTAAGTGTATATGTATATATACAGATAGAGTGGGAGAGAGAGACACAGAGACAACATGTTAATGCAAATAAATTGCCTGCTGACTTTATTTAAATTTCCCATAAGACACACATGGTGAGTGGTGGAGCACAGGGAGAAAAGTTCTCTCTCTCATTCACTCTCTGTCTCTGTTTCTGTCCTCCAAGCTTCAACTTCTAAGCAGGCAACGATGCGGCAAAGTGTTAGGTACTGAAGATGGAACAAACAGAACCACAAGGAGCTACTAAAACAAGTGTTGCCTGTGGGCTGTGGACAAGGCTGGCGGCAGCTTTTTGTAATTTTAATTTTGATTTTAATTTGTGTTGAAATATTTACATAATCACTGACTGACAACAGGCTGCAGCAGCGGCATCAGCAACAGGACTCAAACTTCAACAGTTCAGGAGGCGCCTCCTTAACATCTGCTGTGCCGCCTGCCCCAAAATTTATTAAACTTTAATGAAAATTTATAAGGCCTGCATAAATGATTTAATAAGCACACACACACCCACACACGTATGTAACCAACCCATGTATGTGTGTCTGTATTGTTCTTGTTGCATAGCATTAATGCCACATTAGCATTAAGCATTTAAATTCGTCTAAATTGCGCTGTCAACATGAAAATCTGCTTAATATTTTCCATTGCATAAGCGCGAGGCTCACGTGAATAACTGTTGAATAACATTTTGGCAGACAGGAATCGCAATGGGATTAAAATAGTGTTAAGTTTGTCCAGGTTGCATAACATTTATAAACATAAACAGATAAAAAATATATCAATGTATTGTTGAAATGAATAAACCTACTTAAGGCCATATTGCATATTTGCAAATATTTAAAACAAAAAAGAAACATTTGTTTCGGTACGTCTAAAATTTTATACATTTGCAGAGCCCTGTATTAAATTTACCACTGATCTTTCCTTTGACAGTGTTAGTAGTTCGACTTCGGACAAAATTTGTAACAAAATATATACAAAATGCATAGAGATTGCTTAAAATATCTCAAAAAGCAACAAAGTTTTTCTTTCTTAAGTTTAAATCTCGTCCAATTATTTCAATATACGCGAACAAAAGCAGTCGGCAAAAAGTAAATTAGGTGTTCAAGAAATTAAAATAAATTTAAAAATTCAATTAAAAATCAGCAATATAATAAATATTACATTTGAATTAGGAATGGAAACGACTCAGTTATACATATAAAAATAAAAGGTTTTCCTCGCCTCCTTTTATGCGTTTAACATTACGCAAAATAATTATAATACCTTGTGCAAGGATTAAAAAAAGGAAATTAAGTTACCTTTGTTAATATAATTTTTTTTTGATTTTTTTCAATCATTTTTTGACATAAATTATTTGGATTTGAAGAATAAAGAGGAAAATATATAGTGAATAAAGTCTATAATGTAGAATTATTTTGCACACACTCGCAGAATGTCCTTCAGTTTCTTGGTCAAAAGCCACACTAATTAGTCAAAAAAAAAAAGAGAGAGAAGGGAAATGCATCTCTGACATTGCTTGCTTCTCCATGCGGCAGTTTTCAACTTGTTCTATTTTAATTGCAGAAACATGCGAAATATAGAGAAAAAAATACATTTTTTTAATTAGAGCTGCGATTTGAGGCCTTGCAATTAACTTTGGCAGCGCATGAAGTGTGGAACCTCCACTGGGAGCTGCGAGGTAGCTGGGAGGGAAGGGGATAGAAGCCGCAATCGCTTTCACTTGGCAAAAGATCAAAGGGATGCAGTCAGCGAACATATGCAAACAATGGCGCTTCATAGAGCTCCAAACTGCAAGATTCAAGTTCCTCCAGCACCTCCGACTCCTTTCGAAATGAGGCGGGGCGTGTGCTTAAAATGCAACAACAACAACAACAAAAACACGAACAACAACAATAACAAATGGCATCAAACGCTCAACAACTCGGCTCAACTTCAGATTCAGCTAAAGGCAGATGAACGCAAAAGGCAAAATGTTAGAGAGAGAGAGGGAGAGTGAGGGAAAGAGAGGAAGAATAAGTGAATGAAAAATATTTATGAATGGAATGTAACTACCGTTGCCATTGCTGTTGCCACAGATAAAAGCCCAGTGGAAACCCATAAATACAGGTAGTCGCATTCTGAATGGTTGGGTAAACGATGCCAAATGGAGTTAGAGCTGGGAGATGTGGAAGATGTTGGCGGTGTGGGGCTTAAGTGAATTGCCGCTTTCCACAGGACCACAGACAACATGACAATGCCAAACTCAACTCGACTCGACTCGAGTTCTAGGATTGCGAATGGAGGAGGCTGGAGGATTCTATTGCATTGTTTAGTTGCTAGTCTCTAGCAAAAAGCCTTTGATTTATGACATGTGCGTTTTAATTTTGATTGTTTTTGGAATTCGAGGAGCACTATAGTCGGTGGAGAGGGGACGAGCAGCTGCTGTAGTTGCAGTTGCAGCATTAATTGGCCTGCAATCAACGAAAAAGTAGTTACAAAAAAGAGAAAGAGCGAAAAAATCATAAGACTAAAAGACTTGAAATAAAGAAATATACTCAGCTATTCCATAAACATTTTTTAGTTATATTTAGTATATATTTAGGTTTTGCTTATTTATAATAAAATAGATTAAAAACATATATTTGGGAAATAAATTATGGCAAGAAAATTATGTAAAGAATTTTATAGAATAGTAAAGAATAAAATAGTTGGGTCCAGGGGTTCCTTAAAAAAGCTTGCTTTATGGCTCGAATAACGAATTCCCAATTATTTATTTATTTACAAGAAAAATACTTCCAAGAATGTTGTGTGCTAGATCTGGCTGTAAAATAGTCAGAACTGGCTATAAAAAAGTAAACTTGCCACAACTGTAAGCCACATTTTCCACAAATCTCTTGTTAATTTTTGTGAAAAATGCATGCAAGAACCAACAAGGATGCAGCTGCAGTTGCTACCACGAAGCATGGGTGCTACTTGCAACCTCCACTCACACACACACCAACACACCTACACACAAGACTCCCACACACGCACCTTGCAGCAAGCGCCACAAATTGCGGCAAAATGCATTTTTCAGAAGACAAAACGAGAGCCGGGAGCTGGAAGCTTGGCAAAGGCAAAGGAAAAAGCAACGAGATATGCAATCTCAAGTGGTTATCTCTTCTGCGTATGGTAGAAGAAGTGTAGATTGAGAAGAGGGGAGAGAGGGTGTGGGTGTAGAAACAGGGAGTCCTGGACGCTGTGCTGGCAAAGTCAACATCAAAGTTCACGCCGACAAAGCGTTGCGAGTAAATGTTTAATGAGCGAGATGGGAGGTGGAAGGGCAGTGGAAGGGGCATGTAGTTTAGCAAGGAAGCAAAGGAGCCGGTCAGGAGGAAAGGACTCCTCCTAGCTGCAACGCAAGCCAATTAAAACAAAAGCCAAAAAACAAATGCACTTGACGTGGGGAAAGCTGGAAAATGGGGAAATGGAAGCTGGAACTTGGATGGCCAACAGGAGCACGTTTGACAGTGTCAAAGGCGAGCCTACCACGTGAAGTGTTTGGCAACATTGTAGGGAGGGGGAGAAGGGAGGGGACTGAGGAACACCCGGTCCACAGAGCTCGGAGCACGCACTTCAAGCAACAGTTCTTCTTTGAAGTCAAAAGGATTTCTAATGCCAAGTGGATGGGGTTCCAGTAAATTAGCTACTCTTGAAGCCAACAACTCAGATAAGGAGCCACTGCAAAGAGGATCGAGCCAAAAAGTAACAGCTGCTTATCGCTTTAGGCCACATTATGTTGCAGCTAATCAATTGGAGCGAGATAAAAGAAAAGAGAAGGAGTTTATGATATGACACTTCTTCAATATTGCAACGAAAATAGGAAAAATAATAGGGTAATTTCAAAATACCATTGTGATATCTATAAAATGTATTTTTTTTGCGTCAGAAAATTCAATTTAAATATATATTTTTATTAATTATTTCATATATTTATAAATAATTGAATCATTTCATATAGATATAGAATTTTTAAGACTATCCAATATGGGAAAATTTTTCGCACTCTTCATTTTGCTTTATTACCCTAACAAATCAACTCTTCCGAGAAAACTTTTTTAAAATATTAGATTAAGCAGTAGTCGCTGACTTAGACTTACGCAAGGGCAATAAAATAACAATATTCATTTAGTCTGAGTTTTATATTCGACTAAAATCTATCCATATTTCACTTCTGACAAAATTTATAAAAGAAAGATTTTACATAAAATACTTTTTGTATTTGTTTAGTTTTTAAAAACATATATTAAAGGACTGACGTATCTCGAAATTACTACATATTCTGTTTATATTTTTTCTTTTAACTAACATTGCAGCGGCAAAATGAATCGTGAGTACATTATAACCCCAATTTGAAAGATTTTGTAGATCTTTTTACTAACTTTAAAATATATTCTATTAATTTACTCAGAGTCAAACAATGATGGTGATTCTGCCAGGAACTCGATGCAGCAATCGGGAGAATCTGACCATGTTTCCATGTACTCACGCAATCCAATAACCGGCATGGGACTAAATGGAGATGGGGTCGGTGGCTTAAAGCCAAAGACACCCAAGTGCAGAGGTTCGAATTGACCTAAATTAGCATCTCCCTGTCCTTTCTAATATTTATTCCTCGACCAAATTAGTGGGCAATCCAGTTACAGGTGAAGGCTACACACCAGGTCACACTGATTTAGAAGATTTGCGCAAGACTCATCGTCGACAAGGCACATTTTCCGATGGTCGCCCATAAAAGAGTTTGTCGATACCATACCTACAAATACGTACACCCTTCTCTCTCTTTGTTTCTTCGTGGACTAGTCGAACATACCCTACACATACCACTTCGTTCAAATTCAAAGTTCCTAATTTAAGTTTGACAATTTTGCCTGTTTTAAATACAATCGCAAGGGATCCCTCGTTATTGTACTTATTGAAAATGGTTAAGATTGGGGTATTTTGATGTAGAGGACAGCATGTACAGTAGCTCCCAGATTATTTCACTCTCTACGTTTTCAACTATTCCGTTGTTCATAATTCAGAAGTTATAGAGGATATCTAATTAATAAAATAAATATATTTTGATTATATTTTAATATTAAACAAAGAAATAATAAAATTGATACACCAATTTAGCTTGGGTCAGTGTTTTTAATACTTAAGGATCAATATTAATTAATATTTTCTTCACATATATTTTATTTTAAAATTACATTTTGGCTGTATAACTGTTATTTCCGGTCCCTGATAAACCCGATCTTGGATCGAAACTAGTTCTTATTCTAGCGTACAAAATTCCCTTATGATCGGAATTCAAAGACTATACACGATTGCGCAATTACTCAGAGACGACTGCCTTAAGAAAATCGACTGTGTTGGAGTAAAGAGTATCTGCTAATCAACCAATTTTAACTAGAGTTTATAATTATAATTATTGTGTGTTTTTACTTTATAATCTACCGCAAGACGGTAATCCAGGGCGCAATCAAACCCCTTTCTCTCTTTTCTCCCACTCATATCTGGCTTTTAATTATGCTCAGCTGACAGCAGTTGGAATAATAACTGGAGTTAGGGAAGCTTAGGAACTGGCGCCCCGAACTGGCGATATGTGACAGCCATTTAATTTGATTTATGGCCAGTGAATAGCCTTGATTAGAACGCTTGGGCGCATGGAAGGGGAGTGAAGGGGGAGGGAATACGGGATGTGTGAGTTAAGCGAATTTAACTCAATTTCACATAAATCAAAAATGTTGTCATAGCAACGACACCCATACTCAGACCTTGGGGCGAATTTCCCTTCGACTTGGAATCTAATCCTCTGGCGCACCTTGGCGCTAATCGCATTTCAATTGTTGAAACGAATTGCGAATTGAATGAAGTGCTGAAATTTGAGTGCAACACTGAGTGTGTATTGTTGTTGGGGAGGAAGACATGTCAATATGTAGGAGTAATCGTATGTATGTAGCATTTCAATTCCCTCATGAACAGCAGTCTGTCGAGGAGGTTTTCCACTTTGCTCGTGGAAGTCGCAGCTACAAGTTCATAAAAGTAGCGCTAAGGCTGCCAACAATGAGCGAATTTAGGTGTCAAACAGCAGGTGGCAATGGCAGGTAAAGCCAGAGCGGAAGTGCCCAACGGACGGACCAGGAGCAGCTTGAACTCTAGGCTGGGGGATGGATATGGCAGGAGATGAAACTTGGGTTAGGGGTTTGGGGATTTTGGGACTGGGACGCGTCAGAGACAGATGATATCTTAAACACCACGAATACACACACTCATACACACACTCGCACACACACACAGAGAGATAGACAATCACACATGACTACACACAAAACGGCAGCAAATGTTATCAGAAAACCAAGCGCCTGGGCGTCTGCTGTACAATTTTTGACATGGGTCCCCAAGCAAAACCCCAAACACAAACGCCAAGCGCCAAACAAAGGGCCGACAATCGAGATGGGTCTTGGAAATGGGGAATTTTTGGGTCTGGCGATATGGAGGACAGTGCGTATGTATTGGTAAACCGCAAGAACATCAACTGATGGCAGATAAATTAAATTTTGCGGTTCTAAATGGGCAATCAATGAGGCGTTCCATGGTGTAAGGCAAAAGTCAATATCACTTCTCCACTATCGAATAGTAAAATTTAAAAATTTAACAACAACAGCAACACACCTGAAAGTATATTTCGCAAACCTGTGACTGCATTTCGGGTTTGACAATGTGATTTTAACTTCAAAGGTAAGAAAGAAACGCCCCGCCTAGACAGAGAGAGTTTTCCCAGTTTCTAGTTGTTTAGTTCCCCAGTGAGCCGAGTTTCCAACTTGAACTCAGTCCAACTGTTGCGAAAAAGTTGTTAGTGAAACTTTTGCTCGCCCTCAAATATTGACTTAAGCAGCGCCATTCGATGGTTCAAGTGGCTCCTGTCCTGGTATTGCTTCTTCCCCCTTCAACTGAGTGTGAGTGCGTGTACAGTTGACACCTTCAAGCTGTGAAGAGTTCTCCTGTCTGTCTATAGATTGTTGTCTGTGATTGTGTCTGTGAATCTGAGTGTGAGTCCCTGTTTATTGGTATTTATTTGGCTGCCAGCACGCCTAATCAAACAGACAGCTCGGAATACTTGACAAAAGGAAACGAGACGAGATGTATTTCATCAATTCAATTGCCTTTAAGATAAAGGTGCTTATGGAGCAGCCAATAATCAAATAAGCTTTTTAAAGATTAATTTTTTAAACTGTTTATCAATTAATAAAAAGTCAAATGTTCAAATCTCTAACAACCTAGAAACAACGTCCAAAAATATTGAGAATTTAGATAAAATGTTAAAGTTCTCGAATTAAATAAAAAAATTTTAATTGAATTAAAATGATCAAAATATATTTTGAATGATTTTATTAATTAGGTATACAAAACAAATCTAAAATTAATATTTAAATACTTTTGTGACTTATGAAAATAAGTTCAAAAAAATTAAATCTCTGACATTGAACGAACAATGATAATTTTAAACGTTCTTTTTTAAAACCAATTCTCTTTCAGATTTCAAAAGATTTTCAAAACACACCAAAATGTTGACAGAATTTTGATAATTAATTTAAGTGTTTTTCTTCAAATTAAAAATCTGTAAAGCATTTGAAAATATGCTAGAAATAGCTTTTAATAAACTAAGCTGACAATACTAAATAGAGGACTTCACTTTAGTCTAGACTCTGTTTATACATATGAGTGGGACAAGTATTAATCATCCTCACTCAATGAAATAAATAGAACAGAGAACAGAGAGCTCACAGAGACGCGAGATATTTATTAATTAAGCATTATCGTTGACCGGTTGACGTTGAACGGGTTGACCAGAAGGAGGCCCATTGATAAATGGATGTCTGAAGTGCAATTTGCATGCGAGTTTTAAAATCAGCAGTCGCCATTGAACCATTGAGGACAGCAACAGAACAGAACACAAGAGAAGGACCAGGAGCTGCCGTTGATGAGCATCATTATGGCAAGTGGAGAGCGCTGTACATGACGTGGATGGATGTCCAAAGAGTTGACAATTATGACAGACGTTGGCAGCATTATTGCCTGCTGGCTGTCGGGATTAACGCCATTTTAATTGAATACGGTTACCCCCCCCCCCCCCCCCCCCCCCCCCCGGCGGGGGGGGGGGGGGGGGGGGGGGGGGGGGGGGGGGGGGGGGGGGGGGGGGGGGGGGGGGGGGGGGGGGGGGGGGGGGGGGGGGGGGGGGGGGGGGGGGGGGGGGGGGGGGGGGGGGGGGGGGGGGGGGGGGGGGGGGGGGGGGGGGGGGGGGGGGGGGGGGGGGGGGGGGGGGGGGGGGGGGGGGGGGGGGGGGGGGGGGGGGGGGGGGGGGGGGGGGGGGGGGGGGGGGGGGGGGGAGACCTCCGATCTACTGAGTGTGGTTCCGAAACAAACATCATAACCATATATGCTGATGTATTAACCCCACATCCGCGCTGTGGTAGAAGTGCTAAACAAAATGCAGGCAATACATATGGGAGTTCGACGAATGAAATTCAAACCATCGGGCGAGAGAGGAGGAGAGCAGCACCGGCGGGGGGGGGGGGGACACGCACGCACGCGCGAGCACTCACGCACGCACACACGCACGCGCACACGCGCACACACGCGCGCTGAAGCGCTGTATCACAGGAGCACGAGCGAGCACGACAGCACCACCACACGCACGCGCACGCACGCACACGCACACGACACACACACACACACAGGAGGCACAGCAGGCACGGAGAGAGGCGACAGCGCACGCACGCACACGCGCGCACACACGCACACGCACACACACACGCGACACACACACACACAGAGAAGAGAGAGCAGAGCAACGGGGAGGAGAGAGAAAGAAGGAGAGGGGAGTACAAGGGGAGAAAAGAAGAAGGGGGGGGGGGGGGGGGGGGGAGAGAGAGAGGGGGGGGGGGGGGGGGGGAGGGGGAGGGGGGGGGGGGGGGGGGGGGGGGGGGGGGGGGGGGGGGGGGGCGGGCGCGCGCGGCCCCCCCCCCCCCCCCCCCCCCCCCCCCCCCCCCCCCCCCCCCCCCCCCCCCCCCCCCCCCCCCCCCCCCCCCCCCCCCCCCCCCCCCCCCCCCCCCCCCCCCCCCCCCCCCCCCCCCCCCCCCCCGGGGTGGGACACAAAATTTAAAATGTAAATGAAGTTTCTTCTTTGAATTTAAGAATACACAATTTAGTAATCTGTTTATTTGTTACAGTACTAGCAAAAGAGTATTTATTGTGCCCATACGTTCAGACAGTAGACTAACGCTATAAGGTACACAGCGAGCTGATCAAATATGTTAGTTCAGCCAACAATTTTCTCGTCGACGAGTGGCAATGTCCAAATATTAAATGGCCATTGTGACAATCACCGACAACTGGCTATAAAACTGTCAACTATTGATGACGTGACTCGAATGCTTGTCGACAAAGGGATGGAAAAAGAGGGGCAGGGTTGCAGTGCTGTGTCGCCGTCTGCAATCAGAACCAGAGTGCGAACGCAGTTGCCAATTTCTTCGCTTGCTTGTTACATGCAAATTTAAACGAGTTTCAATCACCAGCGGCCATTGTCAATCTCGCTCGCTCGCTCGCTTGCTATCTTTCTCTATCTGTTGGCAGCTGAACAGTGCGTATGAGCAATGAAAAAGTAATTAAATTTAAGGGCTGCAACGACGGAGAGGACAACTGGGAACCCAGCTAGTTAGATAGAGAACTGGCGAACACGACCAAAAAAAAAGTGTCATTATTAACGCATTGAACGCGGACTCCAAACGAGCTGACAGCTGTGTCCCACCCAACTGGGAATTGTGTATGTGTGAGGATGTGGATGTGGAAGGATTCGAACTGGGCTTGGGTCTGGTAGGTGCCATGTTGACACTTTGAACAGACCAAATGACATTTATTGAAATTTCATCATTAAGCGTCGACGAGGGGGTCACTTCCGGAGGAAGAAGGGATCTTTTCTCTACTAACTACAACAAAAACAATAACTGTTTGTCAGCTTTACTACTCGTCGAACTTATTTAAATCGAGTCCCGTGACACGTGTGTCGGCTGTGAAGAGGGTGGTAGATGGTAGGGGGATGGGGATGGGGCGACAGTCTGTCATATTAGCTGCGGGTTTTCAAACACTGAAAAAGTTGACAACCCTTGCATTCGATGGAAATCAGTTTTGGCATCAACAACAATTCACTGAACAGAAAAATATCCCCAAGGAGCAAAAATATTCTTATTTTTGCATAATTTAGAAAAGTTTGAAAACTCTTTTGGAGCTTCACTGGATGCGAATGAGGATGCAAGATGACACAAATCAACCCCAAATCGAAGAATAAATATATGTGAGCTATAATTTGAACATAATACTCTGCAAGCGATGTTTGCACAGCAAAGTGTGAAAATCTCCATCAAAACTTAACCATTAAACTTAAATGGGAACTTTAATAAGAATAAATTCAAAGAATTATATGATTTTAAATTATTATTAATGTTTGTTTTAAAATTTGACATTGATTTATTAACATTTAACGCTAAAATATCTTTCAGTTAATTCACTGATGCATTCAAAAATTGTTTATAGTTCCCAAATATTGTTTCATCTATTCAGCAATTTAATGTTAAAATTTCGTTCAGTTAGTTAACTGGGAAATTAAAAAATTATGGAAAAAATGTCTCCTAATCAGGGAAATGTATCGAAACAAATATCGGTTTCAGTTACGGTTTTGGCAAAGCTCGCATTAAGGTTTTCGGTTATCGGTTAAGCAAAATCTTGGAGTGTCGGTTTCGTAAAGGTTATCAGTTTTTTGTAAGTTTCAATTCAAAAATACCGGTATTGTTTCGGTTCACAAAAAAAAAAAGATTAAGGTTTTCGGTTGACCAAAATAAGAAGCGTTATTCATTGCTTTACATGAAAAAAGACTTAATGCTCTAATTAGCCTGGAAAATAATGTTATCTGGTTACTGGATTGGTCCAACGTAATGTCGATCTCACTATAATTTGACCTCATATAAATTTGGTTCATTTGATTTTACTGATTTTTAATAACTTCAAACTGCCGTAACTTTGTCAAAAGTCAATCAATTTTCATGCGTATGTAATGTAAATTTGAGCATGATTTTAAATCTTAATTCGTTCTGCATTTAAATTTTAGTCACTTTGAAAATTTCGAATTTTTTTCGAAAAATACAAAGGGGTTTTTGACTTTACTGACGCGCCGCCAACGAATCATGTAAATAGCGGCGGCGGCGGCGGCGGCGGCGTTTGGCGTCATAGCTTTTTATAAAATTAAAAAAATATTTAAATAAAAATGTTAAAAAATATTGAGTAAAGTAGTCGTTTTTAATAGTCGATTAATCGCAGAGATTGTCTCATCTCCCATCTCCTAATGAAATTTAATTTAAGTTGATGAAATTAATAGAATATAATTTGTTAAACAAAGGAATATTGAATTGAACAAAATCGTTGAATGGTTGTGAATATGTTTGAAACAATTCTAATTTTATTAAATACTTATAAAATATTTAAAATTTTATTTTTTAATTGTGTACGCCGCCGCCGCCGCCGCCGCCGCCGCCGCCGCCGCCGATAAATTCGACGGTTCTCTCTGTCGGCTAAGCCGCCGCCGCCGGTTCTTTTTGGTCTCTACGCCGCCGCCGGAGGTAACTCAATCGGCGTAAACCTCTATTTACACATAATTTTTGTATGCAGATTTAGAGACCAAATAATGATCAAAATGGCATTCCGCTTGAAAATCGGGATTGTTTTGACAAAGTTATGCAAGTTTGAAATCTGGTACAGCTTTGAACTAGACACTTTACAAGTCAAATTTTTTCTAACTTTCCACATGATTTTTTACAAAAAAATGAAACCCCTCAGAATCAAATTTAAACTGCCTTTTTATACTAATTTGGGTACCAGGAGTTGATTGAAAGTGAAAACTATGGATTCTAAATTTTGAAAAAAATATTTTTTCCGAAAAGACAAAGGGGGGAGTACATGCTGTTCATCGCGATAAAGACGAAAATAAAAATTTTTCTTAATATGATTATTTTTGTATGCAGATTCAATTTAGAGACCAAATAATGATCAAAATGACATTCCGCTTGAAAATCGGGATTGTTTTGACAAAGTTATGCAAGTTTGAAATCTGGTACAGCTTTGAACTAGACACTTTACAAGTCAAATTTTTTCTAACTTTCCACATGATTTTTTACAAAAAAATGAAACCCCTCAGAATCAAATTTAAACTGCCGTTTTATACTAATTTGGGTACCAGGAGTTGATTAAAAATGAAAACTATGGATTCTAAATTTTGAAAAAAATATTTTTTCCGAAAAGACAAAGGGGGGAGTACATGCTGTTTATCGCGATAAAGACGAAAATAAAAATTTTTCTTAATATGATTATTTTTGTATGCAGATTCAATTTAGAGACCAAATAATGATCAAAATGACATTCCGCTTGAAAATCGGGATTGTTTTGACAAAGTTATGCAAGTTTGAAGTCTGGTACAGCTTTGAACTAGACACTTTACAAGTCAAATTTTTTCTAACTTTCCACATGATTTTTTACAAAAAAATGAAACCCCTCAGAATCAAATTTAAACTGCCGTTTTATACTAATTTGGGTACCAGGAGTTGATTAAAAGTGAAAACTATGGATTCTAAATTTTGAAAAATATTTTTTCCGAAAAGACAAAGGGGGAGTACATGCTGTTTATCGCGATAAAGACGAAAATAAAAAATTTTCGTAATATGATTATTTTTGTATGCAGATTCAATTTAGAGACCAAATAATGATCAAAATGACATTCCGCTTGAAAATCGGGATTGTTTTGACAAAGTTATGCAAGTTTGAAATCTGGTACAGCTTTGAACTAGACACTTTACAAGTCAATTTTTCTAACTTTCCACATGATTTTTTACAAAAAAATGGAAACCCCTCAGAATCAAATTTAAAGCGTCGTTTTATACAAATTTGGGTACAGGAGTTGATTAAAAGTGAAAACTATGGATTCTAAATTTTGAAAAAAATATTTTTTCCGAAAAGACAAAGGGGAGTACATGCTGTTTATCGCGATAAAGACGAAAATAAAAAATTTTCTTAATATGATTATTTTTGTATGCAGATTCAATTTAGAGACCAAATAATGATCAAAATGACATTCCGCTTGAAAATCGAGGATTGTTTTGACAAAGTTATGCAAGTTTGAAATCTGGTACAGCTTTGAACTAGACACTTTACAAGTCAAATTTTTTCTAACTTTCCACATGATTTTTTACAAAAAAATGAAACCCCTCAGAATCAAATTTAAAGCGTCGTTTTATACAAATTTGGGTACCAGGAGTTGATTAAAAGTGAAAACTATGGATTCTAAATTTTGAAAAAAATATTTTTTCCGAAAAGACAAAGGGGGAGTACATGCTGTTTGTCGCGATAAAGACGAAAATAAAAAATTTTCTTAATATGATTATTTTTGTATGCAGATTCAATTTAGAGATCAAATAATGATCAAAATGACATTCCGCTTGAAAATCGGGATTGTTTTGACAAAGTTATGCAAGTTTGAAATCTGGTACAGCTTTGAACTAGACACTTTACAAGTCAAATTTTTTCTAACTTTCCACATGATTTTTTACAAAAAAATGAAACCCCTCAGAATCAAATTTAAAGCGTCGTTTTATACTAATTTGGGTACCAGGAGTTGATTAAAAGTGAAAACTATGGATTCTAAATTTTGAAAAAAATATTTTTTCCGAAAAGACAAAGGGGGGAGTACATGCTGTTTGTCGCGATAAAGACGAAAATCAAAAATTTTCTTAATATGATTATTTTTGTATGCAGATTCAATTTAGAGACCAAATAATGATCAAAATGACATTCCCTTGAAAATCGGGATTGTTTTGACAAAGTTATGCAAGTTTGAAATCTGGTACAGCTTTGAACTAGACACTTTACAAGTCAAATTTTTTCTAACTTTCCACATGATTTTTTACAAAAAAATGAAACCCCTCAGAATCAAATTTAAAGCTGTCGTTTTATACAAATTTGGGTACCAGGAGTTGATTAAAAGTGAAAACTATGGATTCTAAATTTTGAAAAAAATATTTTTTCCGAAAAGACAAAGGGGGGAGTACATGCTGTTTGTCGCGATAAAGACGAAAATAAAAAATTTTCTTAATATGATTATTTTTGTATGCAGATTCAATTTAGAGACCAAATAATGATCAAAATGACATTCCGCTTGAAAATCGGGATTGTTTTGACAAAGTTATGCAAGTTTGAAATCTGGTAGAGCTTTGAACTAGACACTTTACAAGTCAAATTTTTTCTAACTTTCCACATGATTTTTTACAAAAAAATGAAACCCCTCAGAATCAAATTTAAAGCTGTCGTTTTATACAAATTTGGGTACCAGGAGTTGATTAAAAGTGAAAACTATGGATTCTAAATTTTGAAAAAAATATTTTTTCCGAAAAGACAAAGGGGGGAGTACATGCTGTTTGTCGCGATAAAGACGAAAATAAAAAATTTTCTTAATATGATTATTTTTGTATGCAGATTCAATTTAGAGACCAAATAATGATCAAAATGACATTCCGCTTGAAAATCGGGATTGTTTTGACAAAGTTATGCAAGTTTGAAATCTGGTACAGCTTTGAACTAGACACTTTACAAGTCAAATTTTTTCTAACTTTCCACATGATTTTTTACAAAAAAATGAAACCCCTCAGAATCAAATTTAAAGCTGTCGTTTTATACTAATTTGGGTACCAGGAGTTGATTAAAAGTGAAAACTATGGATTCTAAATTTTGAAAAAAATATTTTTTCCGAAAAGACAAAGGGGGGAGTACATGCTGTTTGTCGCGATAAAGACGAAAATAAAAAATTTTCTTAATATGATTATTTTTGTATGCAGATTCAATTTAGAGACCAAATAATGATCAAAATGGCATTCCGCTTGAAAATCGGGATTGTTTTGACAAAGTTATGCAAGTTTGAAATCTGGTACAGCTTTGAACTAGACACTTTACAAGTCAAATTTTTTCTAACTTTCCACATGATTTTTTACAAAAAAATGAAACCCCTCAGAATCAAATTTAAAGCGTCGTTTTATACAAATTTGGGTACCAGGAGTTGATTAAAAGTGAAAACTATGGATTCTAAATTTTGAAAAAAATATTTTTTCCGAAAAGACAAAGGGGGGAGTACATGCTGTTTGTCGCGATAAAGACGAAAATAAAAAATTTTCTTAATATGATTATTTTTGTATGCAGATTCAATTTAGAGACCAAATAATGATCAAAATGGCATTCCGCTTGAAAATCGGGATTGTTTTGACAAAGTTATGCAAGTTTGAAATCTGGTACAGCTTTGAACTAGACACTTTACAAGTCAAATTTTTTCTAACTTTCCACATGATTTTTTACAAAAAAATGAAACCCCTCAGAATCAAATTTAAAGCTGCCGTTTTATACTAATTTGGGTACCAGGAGTTGATTAAAAGTGAAAACTATGGATTCTAAATTTTGAAAAAAATATTTTTTCCGAAAAGACAAAGGGGGGAGTACATGCTGTTTGTCGCGATAAAGACGAAAATAAAAAATTTTCTTAATATGATTATTTTTGTATGCAGATTCAATTTAGAGACCAAATAATGATCAAAATGGCATTCCGCTTGAAAATCGGGATTGTTTTGACAAAGTTATGCAAGTTTGAAATCTGGTACAGCTTTGAACTAGACACTTTACAAGTCAAATTTTTTCTAACTTTCCACATGATTTTTTACAAAAAAATGAAACCCCTCAGAATCAAATTTAAAGCTGCCGTTTTATACTAATTTGGGTACCAGGAGTTGATTAAAAGTGAAAACTATGGATTCTAAATTTTGAAAAAAATATTTTTTCCGAAAAGACAAAGGGGGAGTACATGCTGTTTGTCGCGATAAAGACGAAAATAAAAAATTTTCTTAATATGATTATTTTTGTATGCAGATTCAATTTAGAGACCAAATAATGATCAAAATGGCATTCCGCTTGAAAATCGGGATTGTTTTGACAAAGTTATGCAAGTTTGAAATCTGGTACAGCTTTGAACTAGACACTTTACAAGTCAAATTTTTTCTAACTTTCCACATGATTTTTTACAAAAAAATGAAACCCCTCAGAATCAAATTTAAAGCGTCGTTTTATACAAATTTGGGTACCAGGAGTTGATTAAAAGTGAAAACTATGGATTCTAAATTTTGAAAAAAATATTTTTTCCGAAAAGACAAAGGGGGAGTACATGCTGTTTGTCGCGATAAAGACGAAAATAAAAAATTTTCTTAATATGATTATTTTTGTATGCAGATTCAATTTAGAGACCAAATAATGATCAAAATGACATTCCGCTTGAAAATCGGGATTGTTTTGACAAAGTTATGCAAGTTTGAAATCTGGTACAGCTTTGAACTAGACACTTTACAAGTCAAATTTTTTCTAACTTTCCACATGATTTTTTACAAAAAAATGAAACCCCTCAGAATCAAATTTAAAGCGTCGTTTAATACAAATTTGGGTACCAGGAGTTGATTAAAAGTGAAAACTATGGATTCTAAATTTTGAAAAAAATATTTTTTCCGAAAAGACAAAGGGGGAGTACATGCTGTTTATCGCGATAAAGACGAAAATAAAAAATTTTCTTAATATGATTATTTTTGTATGCAGATTCAATTTAGAGACCAAATAATGATCAAAATGACATTCCGCTTGAAAATCGGGATTGTTTTGACAAAGTTATGCAAGTTTGAAATCTGGTACAGCTTTGAACCAGACACTTTACAAGTCAAATTTTTTCTAACTTTCCACATGATTTTTTACAAAAAAATGAAACCCTCAGAATCAAATTTAAAGCGTCGTTTTATACAAATTTGGGTACCAGGAGTTGATTAAAAGTGAAAACTATGGATTCTAAATTTTGAAAAAAATATTTTTTCCGAAAAGACAAAGGGGGGAGTACATGCTGTCTATCGCGATAAAGACGAAAATAAAAAATTTTCTTAATATGATTATTTTTGTATGCAGATTCAATTTAGAGACCAAATAATGATCAAAATGACATTCCGCTTGAAAATCGGGATTGTTTTGACAAAGTTATGCAAGTTTGAAATCTGGTACAGCTTTGAACTAGACACTTTACAAGTCAAATTTTTCTAACTTTCCACATGATTTTTTACAAAAAAATGAAACCCCTCAGAATCAAATTTAAACTGCCGTTTTATACTAATTTGGGTACCAGGAGTTGATTGAAAGTGAAAACTATGGATTCTAAATTTTGAAAAATATATTTTTTCCGAAAAGACAAAGGGGGAGTACATGCTGTTCATCGCGATAAAGACGAATATAAAAAATTTTCTTAATATGATTATTTTTGTATGCAGATTCAATTTAGAGACCAAATAATGATCAAAATGACATTCCGCTTGAAAATCGGGATTGTTTTGACAAAGTTATGCAAGTTTGAAATCTGGTACAGCTTTGAACTAGACACTTTACAAGTCAAATTTTTTCTAACTTTCCACATGATTTTTTACAAAAAAATGAAACCCCTCAGAATCAAATTTAAAGCGTCGTTTAATACAAATTTGGGTACCAGGAGTTGATTAAAAGTGAAAACTATGGATTCTAAATTTTGAAAAAAATATTTTTTCCGAAAAGACAAAGGGGGGAGTACATGCTGTTTATCGCGATAAAGACGAAAATAAAAAATTTTCTTAATATGATTATTTTTGTATGCAGATTCAATTTAGAGACCAAATAATGATCAAAATGACATTCCGCTTGAAAATCGGGATTGTTTTGACAAAGTTATGCAAGTTTGAAATCTGGTAGAGCTTTGAACTAGACACTTTACAAGTCAAATTTTTTCTAACTTTCCACATGATTTTTTACAAAAAAATGAAACCCCTCAGAATCAAATTTAAACTGCCGTTTTATACTAATTTGGGTACCAGGAGTTGATTAAAAGTGAAAACTATGGATTCTAAATTTTGAAAAAATATTTTTTCCGAAAAGACAAAGGGGGAATACATGCTGTTTATCGCGATAAAGACGAAAATAAAAAATTTTCTTAATATGATTATTTTTGTATGCAGATTCAATTTAGAGACCAAATAATGATCAAAATGACGTTCCGCTTGAAAATCGGGATTGTTTTGACAAAGTTATGCAAGTTTGAAATCTGGTAGAGCTTTGAACTAGACACTTTACAAGTCAAATTTTTTCTAACTTTCCACATGATTTTTTACAAAAAAATGAAACCCCTCAGAATCAAATTTAAACTGCCGTTTTATACTAATTTGGGTACCAGGAGTTGATTAAAAGTGAAAACTATGGATTCTAAATTTTGAAAAAAATATTTTTTCCGAAAAGACAAAGGGGGGAGTACATGCTGTTTATCGCGATAAAGACGAAAATAAAAAATTTTCTTAATATGATTATTTTTGTATGCAGATTCAATTTAGAGACCAAATAATGATCAAAATGACATTCCGCTTGAAAATCGGGATTGTTTTGACAAAGTTATGCAAGTTTGAAATCTGGTAGAGCTTTGAACTAGACACTTTACAAGTCAAATTTTTTCTAACTTTCCACATGATTTTTTACAAAAAAATGAAACCCCTCAGAATCAAATTTAAACTGCCGTTTTATACTAATTTGGGTACCAGGAGTTGATTAAAAGTGAAAACTATGGATTCTAGATTTTGAAAAAAATATTTTTTCCGAAAAGACAAAGGGGGAGTACATGCTGTTTATCGCGATAAAGACGAAAATAAAAAATTTTCTTAATATGATTATTTTTGTATGCAGATTCAATTTAGAGATTACGCCGATCGATCGATCGGCGTAAACCTCAGTTACGGTTACAAATTTCAATCGGTTAAAGGTTACGGTTTCGGTTAAGATTTTAATCTCTGATCCTAATATATTTGCTTGAATATATTTCTATATATTTTTTGAGCCATGAAACAAGTGGGAATATTGAAAAAAAATGTTGGAAAAATAAAACCATAATAAGAAAATAACAAACCATTCCCTCATTATTTAGATGCTATCGATCTTAAGCGTTGTCCGTCCCCAAACTTCAAGCCCAACCCCAACTTCGATTCTAATGGCAATCCGCCAGCATGGCAAACAACTGACGACTGTGGTACACCCACCCACCCTTCAATCAACTTCAGCAGCAGTACACGCCTCCCTTTCTCTCTTCTACCGACTGGGAGATTCCCGGCGTGTTTTTGGTTTGCCTGCGGCAACATTTTTGGGCTAAGGCTTAAGGGCGCCTTTGGCTCTAATCAAAAATGCAATGTTTGGCTTGGTTAAGCGGAAATCGGTAGATTGCGTCGCACACTCGCTTGTTGATATTAACACCTCTCCCCCTTGCCACCCTCCCCTCATCATCAACAGGCAAAAGGCGGAAGGGGCGACGGAGGTTAATGAAACGTCACAGATGATGACGACGTTGGGTTAAGATTTCAATGATATGTCAAAACTGAGTGATGCTGATGATGGATGGACGAGCTAACACGGTTGCCATCCTTTGACAGTCTTCCCCCCGTTTCACCTTCTTTGTCCTTTTTCCCGCGCCCTTTGCCTTTTGCCGGCTCATACATCAGACGCTGCCACGCATAAATTTCGGAAATTTGGCGACTTGAGCGCCACATTTACATGGGATTTGTTGGCTAAGAGATTGGAATTGGAGATGAGGGGTTAGAGCTACAGTTAGAGGAGAATGAGCATCAACAAATAAACCAACATCCGCATGGCGGCAATTTCCGTTGTCGTCACTTAGCACTCACATCAAATGCAATTTTCATGGGCAAATAACATAATCAACGGAGCCCATAATCAGCAGTAGTACTATCATGAGGAGCAGGAGGAGATGGAACTGTAGATGAAGATGGAGACTGAGACGGAGGAGAAGCTGACAGCAGGTAAATTCTGACGAACGTGTTCCACGTTAGCCGCAACGAAAATGTTTCAATTTGCGTTGCCAAACGTAATTTTTGCCATATTGGAATTTGATTTGCGCTGCTTTCCCAAAGTGCAGTGACACTTTCGTTGAATGTTTGCGCAAAACTTGCCAAGAGATTCACAATTCAATTTGCGCCTGGTAACTGCAATTTCCAAATATGATGTGGCAGCTAACTTCTGGGGAGGAACGACATAATTATACCCTGTACCAGGGATATATGTACATATATTAATTATGGAGAAAAATATCTGACAGGCAGAAGAAATTGTCGTAGACCATTCGAGTCCTAAAAATCTCAATTGTTCTAATCCTTAAAAAGTTCTAAGATTTTTATGACTTTACTAAAATATTAAAAAATGTAAGTATAGCCAACGAAAAGGTCACAATTATTTAACAATAATAATTTCGTTATCATATAAAAAATTGAAAATATAAATATTATACAAATAAACACTAGGAAACTATATTATTTTTTCAAATAAAATATGTAAATAAATGTTTGTAAATTTAACGCCAACGAAAAGCAGTAGATCAAAAATGATTAAAAATTAATTCAATTAGAAAAAATGTTTTGAATGTAGAATAAATATAATTTATCAATAATTTCAATATAAATCAAAAGGATAAAAAAGTTGTAGATCTGAGAATATTTAAAAAAAAATTTATATTTCATCCAATTTTTTGCAAGGACTGAAACTTTATTAGATCAATAAGTATTTGGTCATAGGTATTGTATATTCTCGATCAGTATAATGTTCATACGCATTAAATATTGTTTTTATAATCATATTATGCACGCAAATGTATTAAACAATGTTTTTTAATGGAGACTCGTACATGGTATCATACTGTCTCGTGCACTCAACTTTAGCCTTTGCGACATGTTTTTAATGGCATTTATAAAGTACACACACACACGAAAGCTTTTTATGAGGCGAAAGTGATTTTATTTACAGCAACATCAACATGACAAGGCATCATTTCAAATTATCAACAACAGAATAGAAAGGGGCGGGAAGAAACTAACGGGAAAGGTTTCTTTACAGGGAGTTTCAATCATGGCGGAAATATCAGTAACCAAATTAAGTAAATAAATGTTAAGTATGACCTATAAATAATTTGAAAAAATTCCCAACTGCTTGTGCCATGTTCATTGCACTTTAACATGCGCTTCTAACAAGTTGCACGTGGCAAGTGCTTATATTAACCCTTTGGAAAGGGCAAAAAAGGGCTAAAATGGTGCCAGGGAAAGCAGAGCGAAAAGTTTACCAAGTTTGCAAAAAAGGAAAAGCAACTCGAGCTAAAAAGTAAACGCCTTTGGTTAGCAAAAGTGAAACAGAAACGTAAACAAATACGACAGACAGGCAACAAACTTACATCTGCTGATAAAGAAAGCCGAGTTACTCGGTCTTTTTGCGGGTGTGTGCGTGTCTGTGTGGGTGTCGTCCCTCCTCCCTACCCTCATACAGGCTGGCGACGTCTTTTAATGAAAGATGACAACAACAACATGCACGATAAAAGGTTGTCATTAAAATTGCAACAGCTACCGCAGCCGCTTCATTAGAAACAACGACTGTGTTTTGGGTCCAAAGTAGGTTGCCGTTTGGCAAATACGCCGTAAATGAATGGCAAAGAAATCACAAAGAGAAACGACACATGTGAGGCATTGAATCAAGATGAAAGTTGAATTTGTAATTGATTAAAGCAGGTAAACTACAGTTGAGAGAATCTCACAAGAAATAATTTTAAAAAAAGAAGCGCGCAAAGATTGACACTTGAGTTGCCAGTTACAACAGCTGTTGACGGCAGTGTTGAAAAACATTTAAGCGACCAACAGTTTTGTTATTTGCGAACAGTGCTGGCAACTTTTCTTGCCAATATTTTGGTACTTTTCGGCCAATTGTGGCAGATGATCAAAAACAAGTTGGCAGCCTTGAAAAAATTACAAATTACCAACGTTTTGGGAATTTTTCAGGCTAGATATTTTAAATTTGTTTAGTTTTCTTATGCACTACTTACATAGATGTGCCAACCTGTGCTGCTTAGGTGGCTGCGAAGTAAATGCGCCGACGGACATTCGCACATGTTACACATTCTACGGTAACATCCTTTTATGCTTAAAGATTTCACCATTCAAAATGTATACTATCTTTCCTGAATTATTTGTTTCCGCATTGATTGATTTATGAATTTGTGAAGCAACAGGTTATTTTGTATCACTAAAAAAGTAACGAGAAAATCCGACGCGGTGTATATTTTAACCGAGATGCCACTCACCAAAAAAAATGTCTGGCAGCGCGTAGTCTTTTTAACCGAGTTGCCACCCAGCAAAATACCGTTTTCAGCACCATGCAATCTTATGTTAACACTGCTGGAAAATGTAACATTTTTAAATTGCGCGCAATTTAAATCAATTTAGGAACAAGTTTGTGGTATGGAATAAACATTAATTAATAATTACATTTGACAATTCGATAGCGTCATATACAGTTTTGCAGTTGTATTCAAAGTCTTTTTTGAAGTTTTTTGATGGGTTATGTGAAAAAAACATCTATACAAATATTTCGCGCAATCTTGTGCATATATTATTGTAATCAACTAAAGTGAATAACTAGAACAAGCGCCTCGAGGGCTGGGCTTCTGCCTCAGCACTGTTTTCAACCGGACGCGTTAGCTCAACGGAATTGATACGGATCATGGTGTTCGGGGAGCGCTGGAAATTGATGCGCATGTATTGTTTCCTGCGTTTCTTCTTGAAGTTGGTTTTTGTGTGTGTCAGGGTTTTCTCAATGATGGTGGCTTTCACTGTGACCTGTCCCGGTTCGAGTATCGGACGTCCAATCAACGTAAAATCACGTGCACCTGCCAGGAGCACCTTGTCCAGACTTATCTCATCGCCTATCGTTGGTGGCCAATAGCCCTCGACAAGTATTATGTCTCCGGGAGTAACTTTGAATTGTTTGCCACACAAATGGACGACAGCAAACAAACGACCTTGCTCTGATTTCGCCACCTGCTGGTTGACTCTGTCGCAGATTGACTGGCATTCCTTTTGATGCTCCTTGGCAATGGCAGACACATCAATCGCAGCCGGCATGGGTTTGTTTTGCTGCATTAATGCCGGCGATAAACTTAGAGCACGCATCGCACCTGAAGTGGGAGGGGGAAGGAGCACACCGTTATGTCACTATGCTTGATTGGCTTATTTACAGACTTACCGCTCAATGAAACATGTTGTGTTGTGTGGCGCAACACTTGGCGAACGCTTTGCGCCAATAATGACATCTTTTTATGGACTTTAAGTGCTTAAAATCCAGAAATTTTAACTAACTAGTATCGGATTGTCGAATATGAGTCCGATAATTACACAGCACCACAACCTCCGAATTTATCGATTAGCAGTATGCACACACAGTTTCACTGCACTTGTAGAATAATACTAATACATCGCCCGACCGCCACAATCTGTCGACCGTTCGGAGTCAAAAATGGTATCTCTTATAGTAAGGTTGCCAGACATGAAAAAATGTTTTTTCTGGGATTCAAGGTTGCCACACCGGCTTACAAAAATACAACTCTATCAGTTGGCGTCACTGCGCACTTCATCTTTTTGAATTGAAGCGGAAATTTGGACAAGCGTCAACAAAAAACTATAGAATGCAGAATAATATGTTTTGTGATCCGGCTTTGGAGCGCCATTTTACTGGACACGTTGGGCACATAACACAGTTACGTTTTAGCCCAGACGGCACACAAATCGCAACCAGTTCGTTGGACGCCACTGTAATACTGTGGAACCTGAAACAAGCTGCACGTTGCATTCGCTTTGCTTCACATTCCGCGGCTGTTTACGGCGTCAGCTGGTCACCCAAGGGGAATTTTATAGCGTCTTGCAGCCACGATCGCACTGTCAAAATATGGGAGCCAAAGGTGCGCGGTGTCTCTGGCGAGTTTCTGGCGCACAGCAAACCCGTGCGGAGTGTCGACTTTGATCCGACTGGACAGATGCTGCTGACCGCCTCCGATGACAAAGCAGTGAAACTCTGGCGTGTATCGCGACGTCAATTCATCTCGTCATTTGCCCAACAAACTAATTGGGTGCGTGCTGCCAAGTTTAGTCCGAACGGGAAGCTGATTGCCACCGTGTGTGACGACAAATCGCTGCGGATTTACGAAGTTGCCACTGGCGAATGCGTACGCATCTTTACGGAGGATCGTGCTGCACCACGTCAAGTGGCCTGGCATCCGTGGGGCAACATGGTAGCCGTGGCTCTTGGCTGTAATCGTATTAAGGTATTCGATGTGAAGAACAATCAGCTGATTCAACTTTATGTTGTGCATTCCGCACCCGTCAACGATTTGTCATTCCATCCAAGTGGCAACTTTCTGTTGTCCGGAAGTGATGACAAGACCATACGCATTCTGGACTTGCTTGAAGGAAGGCCCATCTATACATTGACCGGTCACACGGATTCAGTGAACGCAGTAGCCTTTACTCAGGACGGTAACAAGTTTGCCACCGCTGGCAGTGACCGCCAGGTAAGTACTGTGGTCTCTCCAATGTCCACCCAGCAATTTCACATTATTATATTTCTAGCTGCTAATTTGGCAGTCCAATTTGCACACATACGACGCTTCGCAGTTTGAGGAGAAGTCTTTGTCTTCGTCCTGCTGCGACACTAGCTCCACTTCTAAGATAAGCCTCGGTGCCACTTCTAAAACATCTAACGACATGAGCATTCGCATTGATCCACGAGAATCGCTCGCTTATCAGACATTGGATGAAAACTTCCAGGTGGTTGATAGCGAACATGAAAACACTAAACCACAGACACCACAGGGCAGCACCAAATCATCTGTCCCCAAACATCAGACACGCACCGAAATGAAATCACCGTCTTTGGAATTTAAACGCCGCAATCCAGCTCCATTTTTTAACTAGTATTCAATTTATATCGACACAAAGCAGCCTTATCCATTCAACACAGCAAAAACACATCTTCAAGCACATCGCATAACTCGCCAACCTTCCACAGGTATTGGATGTGTCGATGGAATCGGACTCTGCCTTGGATTGCTGCTCCTGTGCCGCACGGCTCGACGAGATTATCAACCAGTTAACGCAACTGGACGAGCGCTTAAACCGGTTAGAACGATTACACTTTACTTAAACATATTCCATGTGTTTATTTATTCTTAATTATAAGTTTTATCTTTAAAGATATTTGTATACGGTGCTTCTAATATTCGAACAAAATGCTCAAACGATTTTATCATCCGCATGAACATTATTTTTTATTAATCTTTATATTAAAAACAATTTTTAGCAAAGTAAATAAAGTCATGTTTTTGTAATGATAGATGTGTGTCTGGTTATTAGTTTAATCAAGTAAATTAAAAAATTACATATTTTAAGCTGTATACTTCCTTTTAATGCGATATATGTTTTAATATCATTTGATAGTGCTAATGACGATGTTTACTATGTGTTTATTTAAAACTACCTTAATCAGAGGGCCATAAATTAATGAGTACTAGTGCATAGGCATGTAAATATATTTCAATCGCTAACAATAATTTCAAATGATGATGCCCGACTTTTCAGATCGCTTTCCCAAATAGAAAAACGGACACGTCTGTGAAGAAACGACTACACAGATGTTGAAAAATACCGGTATGGTTTCGGTTCACAAAAAAATTAAAAATTTCGGCTGAACAAAATAAGAGGCGTTATTCATTGCTTTAAATGAAAAAAGACTTAATGCTCTAATTAGCCTTTAAAATAATGTTTTCTGGTTACTGGAATGGTCCAGCGTATTGTCGATTTTTTTATAATTTGACCTTTGAAAATTGCGATTATTTTGATATTGCTGATTTTTTGTAACCTCGAACTGCCATAACTTTGTCAAAACTCAATCAAATTCTATACGCAATGTAAATTTGAGCATGAATTCATGTCTTTATTCGTTCCGCATTTAAATTTTGTTCATTTTCAAAAATTCGAAAATTTTGAAATTTTTAGAAAATTTACAGTGTTACCCCTTATCATTTTTCTAAAAATATCAAATTTTTCGAATTTTTGAAAATGAACAAAATTTAAAAGCGGAACGAATAAAGACATGAAATCATGCTCAAATTTACATTGCGTATAGAATTTGATTGAGTTTTGACAAAGTTATGGCAGTTCGAAGTTATTATTAGCAATAATCAAAAATTCACATGTTTCATGTATTATTTATACATATTATCATACAAAAACCACACGTATTGCAATAATTGTTTAATTTTTGGCCTCATACTAAAATAATAATCAGCACCTGTTCAGAAGACTGGTAAAGTTATGTTTGCTCAGTATCTTCGACGGCCAGAACCGAAATTGACTCTTATAAATGAATCGGTTACTAAACGGTTATTTTGGTTTAAAGTGTTTCGGCTTGTGGGTTTCGGTACAGCGGTTTCGGTTACGGTTTCAGTTACGGTTACAAATTTCAATCGGTTTTCACCGGTTAAAGGTTATGGTCTCAATTAAGGTTTTAATCCCTGATTTTAAATATACAAATTTTGGACATATAGCTAAATTGGTAACATCGGTCAATACGCTCAGAGTTGCTAAGCTTTTTAATCTTAGTCGAATTGCAAATGGAAAGTCTGAATTGTGGAGCATTATCAATGAGACTTTTTACTAATTACTTTATGTATCATATCTCAGACATTTATAAGAATTTTTGGGTTTCAGATTAACACGTAATTCCTTTCGAATAGGGGTTATTCACCCAGATAATAGCATGATCCTTGCTGTTATGCCTTTCTACCTGCAATTATTCTTCTCCTGCCAAGTGATCGAACTCTGTCTAGTTCATTCAACTTCAACCTGCCTGCTGCTCCACTCTAATGATCCTCTCGAGAAAGTTCATTGCCTCTGCGAATAAGTTGCCGCTATCTTTATCAGCCAATTATGCGTTCGACATATTGGCTGAAAACGAAACCCCCAAAAAACTGAACTCAGGCTAACCAATAGTACAAAACAAGCTGACAATGGATTAAACAAAGGAGTAAATTTGCTAAACGAAACATGAACGAAAAGTGACAGAAGTGCAACTGTGAAAACAACAACATAACTAACATAACAACAATAACAATGAAACACAGTCAACAAGTCAAGAGTCAAGCAGAAAGCAGAAAGCGGACTTTGAGAAATTAGTGTGACAAGCTAACAATTTCCACCTGTAGAGTGCGGTGACTTGGCTAATGCAACAACTATTCACATATCACATATCGTATATTGTGTATAACTGTTAACTGTTGTTTGCCAAAATGCAGTTATAGGGTGCTGACCACAACCCTCGCTACGGGTATCGCATAGAAAAGGTCATTGTCATTTCAAGAGGTTCAACAAACTGTTTCATCAAATGCAACTCCTGAATTTTCAAATAAATAAAGTAATGTGCCAAAGGGCTAAGGGAACTTAAATTGAGATTAAATGCTGTTTATTTTAGATGAATAGTGTATACCCTTTACTCATGTGGTATATCAAGTTCCATTCCAAGTCAGACATAGCCGATTTCAAAAGGGGAACAGCATTAACAAAGCCGCTACAAAATGGCACAACAGCAGGAGTCCTGCGAGGTCCTTTGCTGGCATGTGCCACAAACGAGCCGCAATAAGCGGTACCTAAGAGAGAACCGAGAACCGAGAACCCTATCTGACAAAGCTTTTGCTTCTACTCCGGGGGCTTCTTTCGTTGGCTCGTGTCATCTGTTGAATTATAAAATATGGCAAGGAATTAATTTGGCCCACGAACGAAAACGAAGACGATGTCGAGTCGAATCTGGCACAACAGCAGAAGAAGCAGGAGCGGGAGCAGAAGGAGCAGGAGCAGAAGGAGCAGGAGCAGAAGGAGCGGGAGCTGAAGGAGCAGGAGCTGAAGGAGCAGGATCAGCAACGCAGTTAGGATAACGCCTTTCGGCAACGGAGAGACTCGTGCATCTTTAGATGGCAAGCAAAAGGCATCTCCATCTCCATCTACCATCGGGACCATCTACCGCTATGCTCTGTGACTTTACCTTATCCCTCTCTCTCTCTCTCTCTCTCTATTTATCATTCTCTCTCTCTATCTCTCTGCGCATGCGTTGCGCACCTGTCGCTGCTGCTGCTGCTGCTCGATCTACAGACGAAATGAAAAGGTGCGCTTAAATTCTTATAATGACTTGCGGGGTTGCCTCCTCGACTGACTTCGATTCCAATTCAGAGTCCTCATCGGTTTTTGTGTGTTGTGTTGCATCTTCAGCCGCAATTTGTTGTCCTTTTGTGCCGCCGTCTGTTGCCCTCCAAATCTGTCTATAATCTGTGTTTAGGCCATGCACATTGATTTGTGCTCAAAGCAAAGAAAACACCTTGAGCTCTGTTTCTGTTTCTTGACTCTTGTCTGTCTCTTGTATCTTCCCTGCTCTGCATTCTTGGGTCTTCTCATTGGCTTGCACCTTTTGACAGTGGCACATGGCAAAATCCGTACCATTTTGTGTTTAGATTTTGTCATTTTAATTGCTGGTCTTGGCTTTTAGCTTTTGGCTTTTAGTCTTTTTATTTTAGCTTTCGACTTGCGAATTGCGACTTTTGACTCTTCGTCTTTTTGGTTTCTTGCACCCTTCTTGCTAAGCTGCTGATTGGCTCATTGTCTGCGGGTTGTTTCTTCTACTTCTTCTTCTTCTTCTTCTTCTTATTATTGTTCTTGTTGTTGCCAATTAAGCTGTTTAAATAGATTTCACAATCTGCTTTGTCTTATGCCTGCCACTTGACTCGTACAACCTCCCCTCCAACTATTGTAGGGGGTTGCTTTGCATATTTGACTTGGATTTGTCATTGCTTTCCTTTGCCAATGTTTTGCATTCAAATCGAAAGAGCTTAAGATTTTCCAATGCAAGCTACTCGTAAGGCTAATCTCTGACTGACTGGCTGACTGACTGGCATTCTGTTGGCTTCTGATTTGGCCAGCGAACTTGGTAAACTATTTCTTCCTGCATTTCTCTTAGCTGTCTTTAATGAGAACTCTCGAACTCTAAAAGCTTTTTTATATATAAGTATGTATGTATAATATATTTTTATATAAATAAATGTGAAAGAAAAAAACAAGTGGAATAATTAATTTTCACTCAAGCTCAGCTATTAATCAAATTGCATACTTCAGGATCAGCATTTAATGACAACTCTAGATGATCCTATTAGAACATACAATATATGGATATTTTCACATAAAATTCTGTTGTGAGCAAAATAGAATCTCACATCACAATTTTTATGAAATAATTTATTATGATAATTAAACGCATTTACACAAATTTAGTTTTTTTCATTTTTTTTCCTGTTTTCGATTGCTCTACAACTAATCTGCAAAAAGAGGATTTCAATCTTTATTTATGTTACAAAAATAATTTTAAATTAGTTAATTTGAAGAAAGATTGTTTCCCAATAAAATCATACAGAATCATTATTTTTTAGTCAAACAAAAATCATTTTACGGCAGAACTTAAGACTTAAAAAATATTTGGGTCTACGAATTGTGCTAAATTTCGATAAATTCTGTTTTTCTAAAAATTACTCCGAAAATAATTTTTATTTGATTCACTTGTAATCACTTGTTATATTGCCATTTTTTTTTTTTAAAACAATAACAGTGCTACTTAAAGTCTAAAACCGAATTGAAAAAATTTATTTTTTTCACCATAAAACATCCCATATATGTAGAACATCTTTTCATCTCAATTGATATATGTATATAATAGATACATACATTTATGCCGACTTTCTCTTCAAATCAACAATCGACTGACATTGTAATAAATATATTTCAAACAGTAAAATTAAATTCAAATTTAAAATTAAAATTAAGATCGTGAGTTGAGCCAAATATTATTGTGTGTTCTTAATAGAATTAAAAGAAAAGTAGAACTAATGAAACTAGCAGTTGGATTTTAAATTGATCTGTTTGGAATTAAATATTAATATGGTTCTTTATTACAGCATGTGCAACATTCAGCTGCTCTCAGGTATCTCTTGATATCATCACACTCCACACTCTCCCCGTGTCAATCACTAACAATCAATAGTACATTCATTTCAAATTCCCAGCTCAAACTGCAGGTGACAATGTTTAATCAAAGAAAACTGCAGCAATCATAACTTATCAATTTCGAGCCAGGGAAAACTCGTAAAAAAAGAGGCACACAATGAAATGAGAGCAATTCAGAGAGTCAGGCACAGGCAGGGACATGAGGAAGAGGACCAGGCCGTAGGGTCTATCAAAATTGGGTCATTTGGCCTGTTGAAGTCGCTGTAATATCGATGAGCGTGACAGGTGCAGTCGCACTTACAACAGTTGTTGTTGCTGTTGTTGGTTTTTGTTTAAGTTTTTGTTGGATGCAACTTCCAATGGTTTTTGGGTTTTCGCATGCGTCAGCTTGCGGCACACTCCCTCAAGGTGCACGGGCCTAGATTAGACGAAGATTGCAGCCAGATCTCAATCTTGAAGTTTTGCGGTTGCCTGAAAGATTTCTGACTGCCGTTCTGTCCTGGTGGCGTGTGTCCCATGTCAACTGGAGCTCTACTCGGTACCTCCCTGCCTTGCCATTACCACAGTCTGTCCTGCTGCTGCTGCTGCTGCTGTTGTAATTTGGCTCGACTTTGAGCCTGGCATATGTTTGCAATAAACCGGCTTTGAGCACGCGTCGTCTGGGCTCACAATTATTGAGCCAGGACGACGACGACGACGACGACGATGATGACAACGACAGGTTCCAGGATTCAGCAGGTGCTGTCCTGGCGCGCCACTTGTGCGGCTCAAAAAAGGAATCGGAATCAGCGCTGTGATGCGCTTACAACGAAAGGACATAAACATAAATGAGCCGCTGTAACATTGCCTCTCTCCTGCTCCTGCTCTCCCGACTCCTGCTTACAGGTGCCTTTTTGCCTTTTAGACTGTTTTCTGCTGCCTGTTGTTGCCTGTTGTTGCCACACATCCCTTGTCGGCCAACCTTTTAATTGTGCCCTCGGCTCAGTTCACCTGCAGCAGCCTCTCAGTCGCAGTCGCAGTCGCAGTCGACGTCGCAGTTGCAACTGGCAACTGACCTAAGACATCTTTTTTCATGTGATGGCCTCCACGTATGCTCGATCCTCGCCTTGCCTCGCCTCGATCGCTTCACCTTTTAGCCGCAACTATTATTTTTATTAATAGCCAAAGTCAAAGTCACCTGCCCGATCACCTTTGGCTAGGGGTAGCCGGAAAACGGATATGTTGCGGGCCCTGTCTCACTGTCTAGGCCACTTCGTGCCACTTCTAAGACAATTTCCTCTTAATTTTCACTTGAGTTTCCTTTATTTTATTTCAATTGTTTCTCTTTTTTGGGGTTGCAGCTGAGCGCAGCTTTTGTTCAACTTCAACTGCCTTTTCTTTCTATTTTTTATGGGGGCTTGTCGGTTATTTGTATTTGAATGCTGTATAAATTCAAATGGCATGACAAATTATGTGGGCTCAGGTGTTAACTGTTAACTACTAACTGTTTAGGGGTTAACAAACCTAAAGCCACCATATGGCAGTCACAATCGCAAAGTTACCCTTCTATCTCTCTGTAGTAGTTTTCTAGTATCTCAGGGATATGCAATCCATAGAACTCTCACTAACTCTTCTCACATCAGTTGAAGTCACCTGCCTGTTTCTCCTACTTCCTCTTGATGGGGTTGAGCAATTTATCGCTTTGTCGGCACTTGACCAAAGTCCTTGAGCTGAATTGTTTTGCAGCCGCCAATGCAATTGAACTGCATATTTTTGATCGCTGACCGTTGTATGTTGTTCTCATTTTTTGTCCAATATTTTGTCAATTTCGATCAATTTGTTGCATGCCACAACACACAACACACAAGTGGCAAACGGAGTGCTGCAAAGTGAAATCCTTGCCAAATGCTCGCTGATTTTGATTGCAGCTACCGATGAATGGCGATAATGAGCTCCGATCTCAGATCTGAGATCTCGAGTCGGTGATTTGTAAACTGCCAAACTTCATTTCGAGAGTTTTAAAGTGCCGAAAAAGGCATTGACATTTCGGTTTGCTCAAATTGCGATCAACAATCGTTCGCAATCGATGATCGCTCGCGATCTCTCTCTCCTTATCGCACTCACTCTCAACTCTCGGGTGCAATTAGCTCGAACTTCGAACACTTATTGGCGTTTTCCCGTGCATCAGCCTCCTCCTCCTCCCCATCCCATGTTGAGGCTTGTAACGCGGCGTTTTACAAAGCGCATTCTCCACATTCCACAATGAGAGAAGATCAAAGATCACCGCGGCACCCGAAACAGGAGCAGTCCCATTGCCCAATCCCCAATCTTCAGTCTTCAGGCTCCTGTCTCCTGTCTCCTGTATGCCTGCAATTGAGTACGTGCAAAAATTTAACTATAAAATCAGGTTTTTGGGGTACCCAAAACATATTTGGAATGCTTCACGCAATTTGTAACAAAATTTTACTAAATGAATTCAGCTATTTGAGCAACTGAAACGTCCTTGAAATTTCCATTGACTATCAAAATATAATATATATTTTCTAATCAATCATTCAACAATTGAGAAATATATTATAGATATTTCTCTTGGTAATCAAAATTAATATATCCAAATAAAACATCAAACTTTCTTTAGCTTTGAACTTTATTTTTGCCAAATAATAAAATAATAAAATATAACTAAATACAAAGAAATTAATTTATAAATTATACAAATAATATTTAAGATTAATAAACTTAATTATGCATTTAAATAGGCGACATTTCTAATAAGACTTATAAAATGTACATAAAAATAAATATTTTTATTTGTTTAAAATTAAAATTAAGACAGACAAAAATTTTGACAGTTTTAGTTACGCTTTTTGCCAAGTGTTCTTTGTTGTTGTTGTGGTTGTTGTTGTAGTCTTTGGTACTTTTAGCTGCGTTTTCTTTGCTTTTTACTAGGCCAATTTGGAATTTGGTATTTAGGATAAAACAAAATCTAAAGTTAATAAAAAACATGAAGTATTGAATAAATTATGTTAGCTTAGATCTAAATAATACATTTAATTTATGCTAACTTAAGATTTAATAGAAAGTCTTGTGTTTTTTTTTGTCAGTATATACAGAGCTTATGTCTAGAATTGAGCAAATATCTTAAGTATTTCAAACAACTAAAGTGGGAGAAATGATCTTTCGATTCCCTTAACAATATTTTGGATGCCTAAACAAAAACAAACTTTGGCTTCATAGCGACGACTTAGACGACTTTGCATTTGCAGGCGGGCCAACTTGGTAAACTGGTTTCGGGTAATCCTACTGGGTCTCTGGTGTCTCATTTACTACGAGCTACGAATCTATCGATTGGTCTATCGATCTACTGATCGATCGATCGATCGATCACTTTAACAACTGCTGCTGCTGACCTCCATTTTGATGAGGGCGGGAGGAGTCAAAGCATCAGGCGCCTCCTCGTGGCGACTCTCCCGATGACGCCGCAGATCCACCTTGCGCTGGAAGGATTGATCGCAGAGTCCGCATCCAAAGGGTTTGTATCCTGTGTGCTTTCGCATGTGCGTGATCAGATTGGAACTTTGGCTGAAGGCTTTCAGGCAGACGGTGCATTTGTGGGGCTTTTCACCTGCAATCAGAGAAGGAGAGAGTAGAGGTGAGAAATCAATAAAACAATTATCATAATGAAAATACAGTCAGTCTGTTAATTGTACGATAGCACGTGTCTTTTTCAGCAATTAGACAAATTGAAAGCAGATAAACATCTAAAACACTCGCTGATTTAAATGGTTTCGACTCACAAATCGAGGGTGGCATATAAATCGCGGTGGGTGAGGGTGACTTTATTCATCAACCTGTTGACAGTTCTCATAAAATTGTTGACCCAAAATATAGTGTTAAATTGATGATTTCCCTTACTGTTAATAATTAATAATTTAGTTTATTCAAAGCCTACTTTTTGCTGTTGAAAGATCAAATAAGATGGAATAAAGTCTATTTCATGTGGGTCAACAACTGTGCCAATTTACTTGAACCCCCCTCTTAACTAAATACATATGCTTATCAAATATGCTAATTTGTCAAGCAGATCGAGAGAGCTCATTCAACTTACCCGTATGTATGTAGGTGTGCTTCTTCATGTCGGACTTCTGATGGAATCGCTTGCCACAATACTGACAGGGATATGGCCGAGTATCGCTGTGTATGAGCAGATGTGTGGATAATGTTGAGGAGCGTTTGAACGACTTGCCGCATTGTTTACACTGCAAGAGAGAATGAAAAGAATCCGAATTGGAACACGTTAAATATAATATTTATTCAGAACGAGTCACATTAATCCCCACAAAATTGCCCCCGACTCTAGCCCCAAAAAACACTCTCTTGTTGTTTAGACAGCCTGAAACTGAAGTTGAAACCGAAATTGGAATTGGAATTGAAAACGAGACCGCAACTGAAACAAAGTACAATATAAAATCTCAAACAATATAATAATGTGTGTGTGCTAAATACTTATGAATTAAACTAGATTTGTGAGTGGGGCAAATATTTGTCGACAGGTGAGAGGAGAAACTCTGGGTAAAACCCCATGGGTGGGAGACGATATAACTTTGGCATGTGCTATTTGGACTTTCTGGGGGATCGGTATCATATCATCATATCATCTACATGAGAATTATAATAATTTTTGCGTTTATTTTTAAGAAACAGCTAAGTAAATATAAGATCAGCTCAATGCTAAATGTTAATACTAAATGCTAAATCTCATGTAGAACTCATTTCTCCACATATTCGTATAACAAAAGACATGATGTAGCTAAGGTTGAAAATTAAATGATATTAACTCATATTATTTGTAGGCCAAACACAGCTGTTGGACATTCTCGGCCTAGGACTGTGGACAGGCACTACGGACTTGGGGACTTGGGGACTGGAAATGGAACTCGAACTGGGACTGGGACTGGGGATCGTAACATCTTCGCTGCGAGATTAAATGTTTGCACAGTTTGTGTTGCTGCAACATGCAAGTATCTAAACATTGTCGCTCCCGTATTGACACAACTCAATCCCATAGCCAAGTTGAGATGGCCTGGCCTGACTCGGCCTAGCAATCGAATGCTACGTGTGTGACATTTATAACAACAACAACAACAATAACAACATCAGCAATAATACATACTAAAAAAATGAGAAAAAACCTTTCGAAAACCTACGCATATTGTAAATTGACACAAGTGCGCTCGTTGCTCGGAACAACAATTTCTTTCTCTGACTGTATTTTGTTATTTCTGTAATTTGTTGTTGTTGATTTTTGCTCCGTTTTGGGATTTTCTATTTGTGCAATGCATTGGATATATTGGTTTGCTATCCATTGGGGCTAGACGGAGGCCCAATTAGTTGCCCCATTGTTACATTTAGTCTGAGCCATAATGTCAATTTGCTCAACTCGACCCAAAACGGAAGTTGGCAAAACTCTCGCGTAGAAATCCCAACGTGAGTCAGAGTCAGAGTCAGACTCAAGACCCAAACTCAAGCCCAAACCCAGACTCAATGCTGACCGGGTGGGCCTCACACCACACACACACACACACACACACACACACACACCACACACACCATATTCAACAACAACAGATGTAAAGACTTACAAAAACGCGAGTCCGAGTTGAAAAAAAATGTAAGACACTCATAAGTGAAGTCTGCGCCTGCGTTAAGGACTTGAGCAACTGTTTTGACCATATGTTTATGCCCTGGAAACCCTTCGAGGATATCGCATTTCACCAAAAACGAATCCCCGACCCCGACGCATTAAATGTGTGAAAAAAACGAAGTTGCTCGACGCGGGTGTTGAAGTGCCTTTGATATAAACAAAAACTGACAACGGGGGTAGTCAGGGCATGACCATATATACCAATCGACCCTACTTGAATATCGGGTTCAAGCTTGAGCTCGAGTTTGAGTTCGTATGTCAGTCGTGGTCGTGGTCGTGTGTCTCTGTCGTGTGGCTAATGTGGCAGAAAATGTTTAAGAGGCCTTTAACAAAATGACAATTATGATTGGGCCAAATTTCAACATAAATCTTCAGGGTGTACCCCTTCTCTCCTCTCCTCTCCTCTATCCAATCAAAATTATTTGATTAACTAATTGCGTGATTTCGATTGTGCTTAATTGAATTTCCATAGAAGAGTTTAGTTTGTTTTCTTTATTACATTACGAGTACGAGTTCGAGTATTTGCTGTGCCACTTTTCTAAATTGAAATGGGTGGTGGAAACGGTCGAATCGGGCGTCCATCTATCGATAGCGATTGCGATTGCGATGAGGCAATTAAAACGCAGGACAGGACCTTCAAAATATGAAACAATTAACACGGGGGAATTGTAAGACACGCAATGCAACCGATTCGTTTAAGTCTTATGCAATTTATGAGGTTTCCCTGTACAGTGAAAAGGGGTTGCTCTGCTGTCACGTGATAGAGTCATTAGTGGCAAGGACAAAGGCTTTGACAACCTACAGATTTCCTAAAGTCTCTAGTCTAAGATTTCTCAAGGAAAGTTTAAAGAGAATTCAGGTAAATCTAGTTAAGTTTCTTTAGGTATCCTTTGCACTTCCGTTAGCTTCAGCTTCCACTCTGAATCAACTCAAGTCAATAAAAAAATGTTGACTTCCCGTCTGCTTACCTGAAAATTTCTTCCACTGCGTTTCTCCTCGCTCTCGCCTTGATACGATGATGAGGAGGACGAACGACGTGCAACATCTGTGGCAGTTGAATCAGGATGTTGCTGCTGCTGCTGCTGCTGTTGTTGATGCAACTGTTGTTGCTGCTGCTGTTGCTGGGTCGTGTGTTGCTGTTGCTGGTGTTGATTACGCATATAGCCGAACTCGGCGGCTGCCACAAGTCCCATGAGAGCCGCTGCCGAACGGTTGTTATCCTGTTCGTTTTCGGCCTTAACCTGATGTTGCTGTTGCTGATGATGCTGCTGCTGCTGCTGTTGTTGTTGCTGTTGCTGCTGCGTCTTCAAGTGCTGCGTAAGCAACTCCAGATTGTTGCCAGTGAGGCCGGCCATGAAAGCGCTGCGATGCGCGTACAGCTGCTGCTGAGCGGTCTCAAAGTCCAGATCCTGCTTGACATTTGCATTTGCTTTGGGCGTCAGCGAGGAAATCGGAGACTGCAGTGACGATATCGAAGCTGCCGAGCGACGTTCGTATTTAAACTTGCGCACTATGGGATCCACATGCTGCTCCTCATCCTCTTCCGCTGACATTGCTGCTACCTCGATTCGCGTGGATCGCTCGCACATGGAAGCTGGTGACCAAATGATGTTGCCCTGTGATCGACGCTGTTGTGGGGTAGCTGCATTTGCCGTCTTCAGATTCACAGCCCTCAGAGGCGGAGGTGTGACATTGCTTAGCGTGCTCAGCTGCAATGGTTGCTCGGCATCACTGAGACTTCCTCCGCTCAAGCTTCCACTGCTGCTCCTGCTGCTGTTGTGATCATGATCCTGATCTTGATCCGAATCAGAAATTGCCCGTTGCTTGGTGCTCAGATTCAGTGGCATATCCTCATCCTGTTGCAGCAACAATTGCTTGCTGCTGCTGCTGCTGATGAGTTGTTGCTCATGTTCCTTTTCTGGTGTCAGCGCATAGTCGCGATCCCGTTGATTCAGTATAACGGAGGCAGGCGATTTGGGTGTCATGGGTGTTAGGGGCGTGCCCAGAGCAGAGGCCGAGGAGAGCAGAAACTGTGGCCAGAGCAAAGCGCTGGAGTAGAGCAGAGGATTGTAGAGGAAGGGTAGATCTGCAAGGACAAGAATGTCAAACAAATCCATTAGGTTAAAGTTCAAAATTAATACTTGTAATTGAGTTAAAGTAGTAAAATTCTTGACATGACGGAACTAAGAAACTTTTCTATCTTCAGATTAATTGATCCTTGAACTACTCAAAGTAATAATTTTTCATATTTTTTGTAGTAGATTTTCAATCATTTCCAAAAAAACTGAGCTCAAATTGAATCAAAATTTATATGTACTATTCAAATATTTAATTTGATAAAGCTGAGATACTTGATTGTCTGTTCAGCATTTGTAGATCAACTGATCAAAGAGATCTCCACACTTTATTTAAAATATTGTCAAAATTTGCATAAATTTAAAATCAAATTTTCTTTGATAGAGCTAAGATTCTTTTGTATCTTTTTTAGTATTCGAAGGCTAACTAAATCGACTGATTCTTCGTTTACTTAAAAATATCTTACAACTCCCAACAGAAGATTGCAAAACTGATCCTGAAGTCAAATTGATTAACAATCAATACTTGTTTTTCACATTTTTTGAAAAGTTTGACAAACATATCCATAATTTTGAATTCTTATTGATTCTCAATACTAAAGATACTTTTGTATCTTTTGTAGAATTCAATCAGTTGATTGATCCTTTGGCTACTTAACACATCTTCACAGTTTTGGATGGAATTGGAAACTTTGGCTGATGGGATAAATTACACATACCTCTGTTATTCAATTTCTGAGCCGCTGCAGATGCTATCACAGTATTGAAAGCTGAGGCTCTCTGCATCCATTGCTTATCGAGAGATGGACCCGCGTAACCCGCTGGACTTGGCTGCGAGTGCGGCGACGGTGGAGGCGACAAATGATTCATTTTGGAATTTCAACACTCGTTCTTTGGTATGCCAACAAAGTGCACTTTATTCACAATTTGGCTAAGAGGCCAACAAAAGCCAAACTTGCAAATTCTTCATAAAATTCAACGACACGCGCGGAAATAGATCTTTCACAGATGGAACTTTGTATATATTTGTTTGTTTTATTATTTGATCAATTTGTTACTGAGGATCTATTACGAATTTGGTAACTGATCTGGTAAAGTCAAAACTTGGCTCACTGAGAGACGAACACGTCTGTATCGCTCGGTGCTTCGCACCTGACTGAATCTTTGGCCGATTGTGCGGTTCTAAATTGAGGCAACGGTGAAGCGAGTGCCAGTACCAGGCAACTACTACCAACGACGACTACAACTTGGCCGAAAATCGAGGCTCTGTCTCTCTGTGTGTGTGTGTGTGTGTGTGTGTGTGTGTGTAAGCCGAATCAAAACGAACCCTCATTACATTCGTATTGGTGCTTCAATGTTGACTTTAGTGGTGGTGGCTCTTGAGCCCTTTTGTCTCTCCCTGTGTGTGTGTGTGTGTTGTGTGTGTGCGTGCGTGTGTGTGTGTGTGTGTTGCCAACTCTGGTTTTTCACCTTTGGCAGCAGTTGGCGGCTGTTGCCGTTGTTGTTGCTGCTGCTGTTGTTGCTGTTGTCCTGCATGTTGTAAGGGTCAAGACACACAGTTACGCAGCGCCAGCGTTTTCTCCTCTCCCTCTGCTTTTCCTCTCTCGTTCTTCTCTCTATCAGTTGCTTTGATCGTGCGCAGCTCATGTGCTTGTTGTTGTTGTTGTTGTTACTCTTGCTGCTGCTGTTGCTGCTTGTTGTTGTTGGCAGCACGCGTTTCTCAACTAATTGGTATGCAGTTAAAGTTTGGCGGGCGTTTGTTGTTGTTCCTGTTGTTGTTGTTGTTGTTGTTATTGCTTTGCTGCCTTCGTCCCGCTGTCCTTTTGCGTAATGTAACTGTTACAGTTGATGTTGCTGCTACTGATGTTGTTGTTGTTGTTGGCCCAACTGACACCAACTGTTGGCCAGATCTGGGATTGGGATTGTGACTCAGCTAGAAGTTGCATGCCTGCCCGAAGGATCTTTGCAACGACTGTCGGGGGTGAGAATGTGGCAAACAGTGATCTGATCCGAGGGTGCGAGTGTTTTTTACATATATATTTATAGACAAATGATCAGATTAACAAATGTTCAAATACTCGTTACATAAATATACAAACGAGTATTTGTTTTTTTTACAACATACTTTAAAATTTATTATAATTAAGAATATTTGTTTAAGTATGTACTGAAATCTATTTATTTAAATATATTTATTTGTAAGTATGTACTGATATCCTTACTTTAATTTAAATATATCTTATTTCATAATTGTGTGTTTGGCTACCTTTTTACTTTGATGATGTTTGTTTTGGTTAGCTTAGGTTTTATAAAATATCTTTAGTCAATTTTATAAAATGGAAATCTCTCTACATTTGTATCTGTCTTTTCTGAATAGCTATAATCCAATTATTATAATAAGTAAATAACCAGGCTCAATAATGGAAAAAAAAGAAATTTACTTTAAAAGTCTAGAGTCTAGGTTTAAGGGCCAATAAAGATTGTGAAAAGCGCTGTGAAAAATTATTTCTACTGAGTTTATTATTCAATTTTGATAAAATTTTCGGAAAGATCTCAACTAGCTTTAAAATTACTCAAGTAACGCTCTTTTTTCAATTTGCATTATGTAAGGAATCAAGCTTGATCGACCGGTGCCTTTTAATAATCCTATAGTATTTTTCTATTTTGAAAATAAAAATGAAGAAATTTTACCTAAATCCGATCGGTAAAGCATATAAGAATGTTTTATCCATGCGCATGATATTTTTTAAAATGCGGAATTATTACTCCCAAACATCACAAATAGAAACTACTAAAATCATTATACATTTTCCTCCTTACCTTTTGGACTCTCAAGTGGTTGCCAACTAACTCCGTTAAATAAAATGAATATTAAACCCAGTAAAAACAATCTGTCAATTTCATGACTATTTAAACAGATTATTTATTATATTGCCCTTCTGAAGTTTTACAGTTAGGGTACAAAAATAATTATATAAATCTTAAGTTTTATTTAAAATTAATTTCAGCATAACTATACAAATCATATTTTTTTCATACTTAATTGAATAAATTATTGTAACGAAGAGCTATTGTCGGAAAAGGTCTGGCAAGTATTAATAACTTGAAAAGCAATTAAAAATCATAGACAATCACCTGTCGCTTGTCCGCATTCCATTTCTTTAGATGCACCTTTTCATATGTAAGTGTATGTGTTGAATTGATCGTTTTTCCTTAGTCGCTCGTCCTGATCACTCCCTGTATGGTTGTCCTGATCAATGCCTTCTGTTTTTTTCTTGGCTTGCCGCGCTTGGTCGCCTCTCATGCTAAGTAATTTCCAGTTTATCTTGCTATGACCCACACCTGTCTAGGTTACGCCTGGCAAGAAAACGCGGGCACACTTCTGGCGACTGTTATCCATTTAACGATCCTGTTCTGTTCCTTGTCTTTTCTTTCCCTTTGGCGCAATTTTCTCGAACGCCTTTGCATGCATTTAAAGGACATGTGCACGGCATTACATCAGTCACCCAGTCAGTCAGTCGGCGTACGGGGAGTGATACGAATACCAGGCTATTGGTCACCCCCGAAGACATTCCAAGACACGAGCGTGCCACAAGCTACAATAGGTCTCTACCGAAGCATGCCGGAGACATACATAAAACCCAATGGGGTTTATGTCGCATCTATAGCTAGTATATCAGCCCTGCTAGTCATTCATTATAACTACGATGAGGGCTGATGGTTTCTTGGTTGGCCGCCTGGATGATCGCCCTCGTTGCGCTTCAGGGAGCGTAGAGCGCGTGCCTCGGAGAGCCCTCTTCTGGAGCGTGAGGGTGAGGGTTGACGGTAGCCGCAGTACCGCAGTACCGCCTGACATCGCTGGGAACGGTTTTTTGTAACGGATTCACCTTATGCCAGACGCGCGCCCATCCATCATCATTTGATATGCGCAGTCGCGAGTGGCACAGGTAAAAGCACAACTGAGTGAATCGTAAACAATTTCCATTTTGTTATTTTTCATTTCCATTTATCCATTATTATCTCATTCCCATTCCCATTCCAATTCCCAGTTACACCCTCAGCTTTGTTTGCATTGCGCTCTCCGGCGTCTCTTTGGGTCTTTGTCAAACAAAAACAAATCCCACATTTGCTTCTGTTTTTGCTTGAATACCTCTACACTTGGCCACTTGGCAACTTGGCTTGCTGCTGATTGGCCCAGCTCTGAAATGGGCGTTGACTTCCTCGCCTCTCGACCTGGCCCGCCAAACGGGTTTGTTTTTGTGTGCTGTTCGTGTGTTCGAGTGTCTCGTGTGTCGCTTACCCGAATGCTTACCTGAATGGTGGAGGTGAGTTTTCGATTTGGACCAAGTCTCTGCTTTTCTGTGTAGTGCGGCCTAGACCAAACGTTAGTCCAATTGAACTGAATTTAATTTATGTCCAACGTTTGCCAATGATGTCCCATTGAATGTCAACATTGAAACGGGTTTATTGAGGTTTATGATTTGCTCTCGCTGGATAAACAATTGTGATTCCTCAATCGTTTATATTATCTTTGATTATTGGTATCATGTTTATCGGGTTTAATTTTGTATTTTAGAAATATAGTCAAGCTCTGAACTTACATTTTAATAACTTAGGTAAACTAAAAAATTCGCTAATAAAATAAAAGAATATTTAAAAAAAAGGGAATTATTAAAAGATTAGTTAATGTTAAGGAAGAGTATTTGAGTATCATTACGAACCGATGTTTATTTTAAGAAATTTCATATAGCATTTTTTATTTGTGCAGATTTTAAACTATTGAAATTAGTAGAGCGCAAATTTAATTTTTTTAAATTCTGAACAACATTTCTCCACATTTCGTATATTCTGATTAAATTTAAAAATCAGATCTTTGTGCTATATTTCATTGTTTTTCATTTAATTATAATAATAACATTTAATTCGAAAATAAATTATATTAATGTATTATTCAAATTGACATAATAAATAATTTTGTTTGTATAAAAAGCTTTAAAATTTTATGTTTAAGATACAATACAATTTTTCTTGAACCCTCTTATCAACCAATCAATAATTTTGAATTTTTTAAAAATATATTTCTATAATTTGTATTACAAATAATTATATTTTAATTGACGGTTTGATTTTATACTCCATATTGCAATGTTTTTGATGTGTGGCATTTAGTATGATCACGATTACAGATTCTGGAATTTCTTGTTAATTCCGATTCGGAATTTTCTGCTTCTGCCGTACGCACAGTCACAATCTTCACTGATTTATCGCACAATCCGTCGTCATCTTTTAAGTGGCCAGCCTTTTAAGTGCCTTCTATTTGTCTCACAGTGGGTGCTAGCAGTTTACTCTTTCCGCCTTGGCAATGCACAAATTCTTAACAACAAATCAGACGGAAATCTGTAATAAATTTATTATTATGTAGATGTGCCCTAGCTAACAAATGCAGAAAAGGCGCTGGCTACTGGTTATGAGCACGACCAACAAGAGAGAGAGAGAGAGAGAAAGAGAAGACAGTCCACTGTCCACAAACCGAATCTAAATGGGTCCTGGTCCAGTTGTCTCCGTCTCCAGTCCCGTCTCTGTTGCAGTTGTAGTTGTAGTTGCAGCGACGGTTCATATCGTGCAGATTGTTGGCAATTATTAAAATGATAATTGCACAAATCTGGCTATCAATTGACGACCATCGAAGACCTTAGACCAAGCGAGACCAAAACGAGCGAAAGCCACAAACAAAGCAACCTCGAGCAGCTCGTAGACGTAGATCCCAAAACGCATGCGAATCAGCAGCAACAGCAGCAGCAACAGCAGCAGCAGCAGCAACAGCAGCAGCAACAGCAACAACAGCAGCTATTGCCACAGCGCCGCATGTAGCCCAGGTCTAGCCTGGACTTGGACTGAGCCTGGACCTGGACCTGGGCTTGGGTCTTGGTCTCGGTCTCGGTCTTCGTCTTATCATGTGGCGTTGGTGCGGCTTGCAGCTTTTCGCAAACGTTGACAATTTGGTATTAATTTAAGACAACAGCAACAAGCCTCCTCAGCAGACATCGAGCCAGCCGGTGGCAGCAGCAGCTCCAGGCTCGACAGTTGGCCACTTGGCCAACAAACACACACACACACACAACAACAAGACGGACATTTACATGCTGTTGTTGTTTACTCATGTTGTTGCTGCTACTGATGCTGATGGCGAGCTGCAAAACAATGAAATCTGCGTAGTTTACTGTTGACCCAAGCAGAGTACTACAGCCTTCCAGTGTGACCAGATTCGTGTTCTTGTAATTTACATGCATCGATGAACATTTATGTAGATGAGCAAAAAACTAATTGAAAAGTAATAATGCTGTTGAAGAGTTGATTGACATTTATTTTTTAAATTTATTAAAAGTGCATGAGATACATTTGAAATGAATATATGAAAAACGGCCACATTGGAAATATTTTTGAAAAAATATATATCTGTAGCATTAAATAAAACCGTCATTTCGAACTGTTGTTTTGAAAATCTACGATATTTTTAACTCTAGCGGAATAAAAAATAATGCATACATTTAGTCGTTCCAGATGCTTACAGTATGAAAACTGCCAAAACTATCGCTATATTTATTCAATATTGATGAGATTATGTGGAATAGTGAAAGATAGTATCTATCTTAAAACCTTAGATATCTTTGACTTGAAAAGGGCCGTACAAAAATTATGAAAAGACTGTGATGTGTGAGAAATTTGTTTGACCTGGGTTTTAAATTCTGTTAATTATAATCTATTTATGTATATGGTCTGTATGCCTCGTTCATTTATTTGTTTAAGGTCCTTATATTATTATTATAAAACAATATTTATAAAAGTTATTCCTTAGCAATAATTCAAATTTTTCATACCATCGTTACAAAAGAATGAAACTATTGTGAAATTGTCAAAGTTTTTGATCCATTTGTAGGTTGAACTCTACTACTATGACCATTGTAGCCTTATAGATCTTACCATCTTAGGTTTTTTTGATAACTTTGAACTGCCATAACTTTGCCAAAACTCAATCAATTTCCATGCGCAATGTAAATTTGAGCATGATTTTACCTCTAAATACGAACTGCATTTAAATTTTTATCATTTTAAATAATTTTTGAAAATCGAAATTTTTAGAAATTTTACAGTGTTACCCCTTTATCTTTTTTGATTTTTTCGAAAATTTTCGAATTTTGAAAATGAACAAAATTTAAATGAAGAACAAATCTAGAGGTAAAATCATGCTCAAATTTACATTGCACATGGAAATTGATTGAGTTTTGGCAAAGTTATGGCAGCTCAAAGTTGTCAAAAAAATGTATTATTGCATTTTTATAAAGATGTATTTTATTGTAGCTTTCATTTGGTCACACTTTTTGTGCTCGGGCTGTGCCTATTGTTGTTGTCCCTCCGCAAACGCTTTAGCTGCGCACAATTATAAAACAAAATTGATAAAAAATTATTGTTGAGCGAGGGAGAGAGCGAATGGTGGAACTAGGAACACGATGGCGATTAGCTTAAAGCCAAAAGGTTGAAGTTGCCTACTGACCACCACAGAGCTGCAACCAGGCGAAAGCTGCTCCACTCTGCCCCGATCTTCTATTGTAGCTGCTCCCTCAACGCATGATGAAAATCAGCGACTCGCAGCAAGCACAGAAATTGAAATTGGATTGGGACTGAAACTGGAATTGGGTTTGGTTGGTCTGTGTATGGAGTAATACGGTAGCAGGGCTTTGTCAATGCTGTAGGTGACTTCGCATTTCTGGGTAAATTTATTTCAATTCCATTTGATATTAATTGCAAATGGTTTTAAGATTGAATTCCAATGTTGCCTTTTTGGGGAAGGCTTACAAATGGCCCGTACTTCTCACTCGACCTCTACGGGCATGTTGTATTAGTTGTAGTTGTAGTTGTAGCTGTAATTGTTGTTGTTGTAGTTTAAGAGCTTGTTAGTTGTTACGCTGGCGCCACAAACAATTTGCTACAAATAAGGCACCGACTGTGCCGCAGTTCGGGTTAAGTCTCAGCCTGCTCTAGGATTGGGTCTTGGGTCTTGGGTCTTGGGTTTGGATTTGAACTGGGACTGGGACTGGCAGTTCGCCCGCACAAATCTCTGACAGTTGCTGCTGTTTGTCGTAATTAGCAGCCGCTGTTGTCGCTGCAACTGCAACTGCAACTGCAACAGCAACTAACTAAAAACTGCGAGCAATTGACCAAGCCAAGTATTTTGACCATTTAAGGCTGTGCGAAAGTTCAGTGCGCTGGCTCTCGATGCTCTCGATGGTGACTTTCCAAATGGCAACCCACACGCTGACACAATTAAGCCAAACACATGTCGCCGCACGAGCAGATAAGCCATTTATTAACATTTCACAAGACTCTAAATGATGCCATAATCTCCGCATACGGTTAGACATATGAGAGAGATGCAGCTTCCCGGCGAACTAAAGATGCAAAGATATAAATAAGAAAGGGACACATTGCCAGCTAAAGAAGATTCAATACCCTTACTTTCAAATCAGAGATGGACAGCAAAATTCAGCAAGTGTGATATACGAAAAACACTTCTGCTGAAGTCATAAATGAACAAATTTTAGCAATAGGAAATTCAGAAACTATAGATAATTTAAGAAGTAATTTATTCGGGTTTTAATATCAAAAGACAGATCTAAATTAATTTTTACCAGCTAGTATTTTCTGTGTGTTCTTATTGTTTGCTCGTCGAAGAAGCCGACATACAGTTGCCAAATTGCTAAAAATTAACGAAAGGACCATCGAATGTATAACAAGTAAAATTTCCTTCAAGTCCTTAGCTAGAATGTTACATAGTTTGTGCAATTAGCCGACAACTCTGTGCTGAACATACTAACTTGTGCTACTGACTTGAGCTACTGTTTGGGGGACCTCCAAGGAGCGCCGCCGCTTGACAACCCCAAGCCATGCCAGGCCCAACAATTGAACTGCAATAAAACAATTTACCCAATATAGCGCAGCCCAAGAGCAATCGCAGTGTCAGTTATCCAGCCAACTATCCAGCTATACAACTATACAACTATCCAGCTATACAGCATCTCAGTAACTCTCTGAACATTTATCATTGAAATGTGGCGTGCTGCTCTACGCAGCGACTGCGGCGTCGGCGGCTTTGCGGCACCAAAACGAGACCCGATCACAGCCGTCTTGTCTTGGCGGTCGCTTTGCATATGCTAACAGTCCGAGTCTCAGTTGCAGTTGCAGTTCCTGTCCCAGTTGTAGTTGTAGTTACAAAGCCCTGTCGCAGTCTCAATCTGTGGCCTGTAGCTGGGCGGGCGATAAACTAGGCGCTCGTTGCCGTTGCAATCGCGTAAGTCAGTGTCAGCGATGCCCATAGAAAATCAATTCATTGAACTGAACAGATTTCTCTTCCTCCATCCCTTGCCAGCATCTCTTCCAACTTCCCGACTGCCTCTTGAATTCCTCGGTTGCATCTACAGCGTCTGCTCGCATCTTCATAACGATTGTTAGTCGCTCTAATTTGCATATGTTTTGGAGCTTGCGACAAAGGCTCTCATAATTGCTTGATTTAGCGGCCCATTCATGAGCGTGCGACGTGGATGACGTGGCGGATGGATGGCGGCGGCGCCAGACGCGTTTTGTTTGTTAGTGTAAATTGCAGACCAGTTTGGACTACACAAAACCAGGAGCAAGTACTCCCTCACTCGTTCTCTGTCTCTCTCACACTCTCACACTCTCTCCCTCTCTCTTCTGAGCTCTATCTCTCAAACTTTACGCGGGTGTCTCAGGTCTGTCGTGTAAATTGCCAAGCAATTCATAAATGTCAACGCGTTTTGCTTGAACATGGAACTGGACGGACAGTGACTGCCAAGAGACTGCTTGGGAGATTTATGAGCCTACTTTCTGGTTCTATGATAATTAGAACTGACTGTTCTTAACAAATAAAAGACAGTTTAGATGGTATTTCGGAACTTTTTGACTCCTCACGCTATATAAATGGTAAGCACAAGTAAGTATATATTATATAATGCATGTTTGTGAGCTTTCAACAGCTCGCTGCAACCGGTAAGACTCTAAAAATACCAGGCGAGCAGCAAGTGAATATTTAATTTAAGCAACCGAAACTCAAGTACATATACAATCAATTTTATTAAGATTTAAATATAGTTTGCTTACTTTCTGCTAATTTGACCTCATTTAAATTTGGTTCATTTGGTTTGAAAATTTAGATTATTTTGATTTTACTGTTTTTTAATAATTTCGAACTGCCATAACTTTGCCAAAACTAAATCAATTTCCGTGTGCAATGTAAATTTGAGCAGGATTTTACATCTTGATTCGATCTGCATTTAAATTTTCTTCATTTTCAAAATTCGAAAATTTTAGAAAAATTTGAAAAATTTACAGTGTTACTTTATCTTTTTTGATTTTTTCGAAAAATTTCGATTTTTAAAAATGAACAAAATATAAATGCAGAACGAATTTAGAGGTAAAACTATGCTCAAATTTACATTCCACTTGGAAATTAAATAAGTTTTGACAAAGTTATGGCAGTTCGAAGTTATTAAAAATAATTAATTATTATTATTTAATCGTTTTAAAATACACCAAAGAATATATTCTGTGAAAATACATGAGGAGAAGCTTTTTTATTTGAGCAGCATTTGATAACTTGATAGGCAATAACCAATGGGCACGAGGAATAATCATCATAGACATCAAGCAGGGGCTTCCCAACCATAACGGCCATCATATTAAGAAACTCGATCAGCTACTGTGCAGCTGTAAAATAAAAATCCAACTTTGTTAATCTCACTTATAATTAAAATTAGTAAGCTCTTTAATTAATACTAGTATTTAAATAATATCATAAAATGTTATACATTCTCCACATCAGAAGATAAGCATAAATATTATTTATCAATATTGCTTCTTAAAACTAATCGGCGTAAAATAAAAATCTAATTTTGTAATACATTTGACTTTTAATTATAAATTGTATAATAAATGCTAATATTTAAACATTGTACATTTTTTATATATCAAATGATAAGTATAGAAAATATACATATACCAATGTTACTTCTTAAGGATAGGATTTTAAGAATAAAATGAATTTAAAATTGAAATATTAAACTATTCTTCTTATTTACGGGAAGGGCTTTATTTTCAGATGGGGAAGTAAAATTTCAGGAACTAAAAAAATATGTTAATTTGATGAAATGTTAATTGAGTGAAAATGTAAATTGAGTGAAATGTTAATTGAGTGGAAATGTTAATTGAGTGAAAATGTTAATTGAGTGAAAATGTTAATTGAGTGAAAATGTTAATTGAGTGAAAATGTTAATTGAGTGAAAATGTTAATTGAGTGAAAATGTTAATTGAGTGAAAATGTTAATTGAGTGAGAATGTTCATTGAGTGAGAATGCTAAAATTGAGCGAAAAACATGACCTTGAAATGGTTCTGCTCAAATTAAATATCCACCTGCTGCTGATTTCTGTTCGCCTGGTATTTTTGCAGAATTTCCGGTTCCAGCGAGCCGTTGCAAGTTCAAATTCATAGACGCATACATCAATCTGTAATCCCTAGAAAAGTACCAGCCAAGTACCAAAATACCAGCTGAAATACCAGGCGCGCAGAAATGAGCAGAAAGCAAAAAAACTTTTTTTGCACCATTGAAAATATGACCTTGAACTTTTCTGCTGCTCAAATGAAAAATTCGCCTGCTGCTGATTTCTGTTCGCCTGGTATTTTTTTACAGAATTTCAGGTTGCCGGGAGCTGTTGCAATCTCACATCCATGGACGCATACTTACACACATACTCCAATCTAAAATACCTAGAAAAGCCAAAAATACCAGCTGAAATACCAGGCGAACAGAAATGAGCAGAAAGCAACCAAATTTTATTCGAATCATATTTTAATTGAGTGAAAATATGACCTTGAGTTGCTGAGCTGAGTGAATTTCTTTGAGCGACAGGTAAATTTAAATTTTTTGCTCTAACGGCTTCCTGTAATTTCTGTTCGCCTGGTCTTTTTTGAGTTTTCTTTAGATAGTTCCTGAAATTTTGTTTCCCATCTGAAAATAAATCCCTTTCCGTAAATAAAAAGAACTGTTAAAATATTTCAATTTTAAATTAATTTTATTCTTAAAATCCTATCCTTAAGAAGTAACATTGGTAGATAATTTCTATGCTTATCTTTTAATATATGAAGAAAAAAGATAAAATATTTTACGATTAACATTAAATATAAAATTAATAATTAAAAGTATAAAAGTACATATAATTTCTTTTATATTTCTATATTTCATATATAATAATAAAAGTCATAATTAAAAGTACACAAGTATTACAAAATTTGTTTTTATACGCCTTTTTTTTTGTAATTATTAAATTTGAATATTGATCTGTTGGGCTTTTCTTGGGTTTTCAGTTATTTATTTTTTACACCCCAGACCTTACCTTTTTTTCGTTTCAGTCTTTAATTTTTTATACAATTTGTAGTACATTTTTATTTTAATTTTTTAACACTTAATTTTAATATTTCCGACCGCTTTTAGTGGTGAATAAATTAATAAATAAATCTTAACAGTTTTGGTAATTTTAGTCTTAAGGAGTAGCTTTGAAATACAATTTCCTTGCTTATCTTCTGATATATGAAGAATAAAAGTACAGTATTTTAATTTAAACATTCAATTTAAAATTCATAATTTCTTAAAGTATTACATTTTATTTTTTTACAGCTATTAATTGTAAAATCTACAGCTGCACAGTCGCCGGAGGTATTCCGAAATTTGATCGTCGTTATGGAGGGGAAGCCCCTGGTCATTCCCTGTGGACCAAAATAAGAATCGTTATTCATTATTTTACATGAACAATTATTAACGTAGAAAATAATGTTCTCTGGTTACTGGAATGGTCCAGCTTTATGTCGATTTTATTATAATTTGACCTTATATAAATTTGGTTTATTTGGTTTGAAAATTTCGATTATTTTGATTTTACTAACTTTTAATAACTTCGAACTGCCATAACTTTGCCAAAACTCAATCAATTTCCATGCGCAATGTAAATTTGAGCAGGATTTTACATTTAAATTCGATCTGCATTTAAATTTTCTTCATTTTCAAAATTCGAAAATTTTTCAAAATTTCGAAAAATTTACAGTGTTACCCCTTTATCTTTTTTGAATTTTTCGAAAATTTTCGAATTTTGAAAATGAACAAAATTTAAATGCAGAATGAATGTATAGGTAAAATCATGATCAAATTTACATTGCGCATGGAAATTGATTGAGCTTTGACAAAGTTATGGCAGTTCAAAGTTATCAAAATAATGTTAAATGAAAATAATATAAATTTGCTAACCAATTTATATTTTCCCAAATGAACCAAATTTATATTAGTTCAAATTGAAATTGGATGTGTTGTAGATTTAATTCTAAATCAATATTATATTTACATTGTGTTGTAATTTACATTCTTAAAACTTCTTAAAACACAACCAATTTGTTAGCTAAAATGGGATATTATACACGTAGTTGGTTAAGACCACATCTCAACAGTTGATTTTGGTCATTCGGTCAATTATAGCATCGTTTCATTGATACTTCGAAGCTGTCCTCGGTGCGATCAAAATATTTGCATAAACAAACCTGAATTACAGTTGCAGCAAGGAGTCTTTTACTAGTGCAATAAATAAAAGAGAGAATAAAAAACTGGATGTACGAGAATACGGAGAGGTCGAAGAGGCGTCAGCAGCAGCGGCAACATGCCGCGTCATATGTTGGCCAAAACGAAGCCAAAGTCAGAGTCAGAGCCCAACGACGACAGCAGGCACGCGCCCCGATCCAAGCCAGGTACACAATGCCACAATACTCGTACAACAGCAGGAGGAGAGAAGCAACAAAAATGAGCAACAAAAGGGAGTAGAGAACAAGAAAGAAAAAAAAAAGGACACAGGAGAGGAAACAAATGCAACTGTTGAGCCGAGCTGAGGGTGAATAACCCAAGGGAAGAATCTCATTCTAGCCTGGCTCAGAGGCGAGGCTTAGTTTATAATTTGGCAGGAAGAAAAAACTTATGAGATGCTATCTAATATATCTATCTGTTGGTTCTTTCGATCAAATTACAGTTCCGGCATGGTCAAGATTGGCATTTAGTTCCGCTCCGTGTTGGGGATTTAACATGATGATGATGATGATCATCATGATCATCATAATGTTGAAGGGGAGCAGCAGCCTTACTGTAAGGATAATAATGATTTAGCTGCCTGCGCTTGCCTCCAGTTCAAGGGAAACATATGGCGTTCATTTTGCTGCGGCTTCAGCACAACTGACGCAGGATACGCAGGATCTTGCTGTTGTTGTTGTTGTTGTTGTTGTTTGTTGTTGTCGACCTACCTACGCTCAAGCGACTTCCTCCTTCCTCCAAAAACTGCTCATGGCATATACATAAATACTTACTTACGAGTACGAGTACGAGTATGAGTACGAGTTTGAGTATAGGCATTTCTTTTGGCCAGCTCCAACTGCAAGAGATCAATCAAAAATTGGTTTCTGAGGGTCGCTATCCCAATGCAACCCTCATCCCTGGTCTAGAAGGACTCAAGTCCTTTAGCTCGCGCATCTACGAATGAATACGAGTATCTCTCGAACTGTTCACTTGACTTGCATTCGAGTGTATCTTTTTCTCATTTTTTTGTTGTTTGTTGTTTAGTTTTTGTTTTTTTATTTCTACCTCAATGCGAGTATTTTGTTGTGTTCGTTATGCCGATGTTCGCTGCACCTGCTCCTGCTGCAGGAGTAGGAACAGGAGCAGGACGCGCGTCTTTTGACCGCAATCGTTGCAGGTCGTCGCAGACAAAAGCAAAGGCCGCTTACAACAACAGCAGGCGGCCAGGTCGGTACATGCTGGGCCAGGCCGAAACGTCGCCCTCGTTGTTACCAACTCTTAAGCTTAACTGTTAAGCTTGGCGCGCTTACATGTGTGGATGGCACAAGGATCTGTTGCTGTAGCTGCAGTTCTCGATGTATCTGTATCTGCATCTGTAGCTGTGGCTGTAGCTGTAGCTGCAGCTCAAGTTGCTCGTGCCAAGAAACCGCACGCCGTTTGGTAAAATCCCAGAGCCTCTCTTTCTTCCCTTTCCCTTTGGACTCTCTGGCTCTCCCCATGTTGCTCGTTATCCTGCGTAAACCACTTTCGTTTATTTTAATTTAGCTTGCGGTCACTGGGAACTGGGGAGCGGGATTGACGGTGAATCCACAGTCAGAGCCAAAAAGATACAGCTACAGCCTGCTGCAATCTGACAAGCCGCTAGTCGGCCTGGCCTGCTGCCTGCTGCATTTAATAACTGTTTTCGTTTTTGCCTCTGCTCGAACTCGAACTCCAAGTCGAAGTCGAACTCGTATATTGGCCCCCGAGAGCTCACGATTGCCGTGTCTTTGCCCTGTTCTGTCTGTTTTGTCCGTTTTGTCTGTTTTGTCTGTTGCCTGGTGCGTTCCACGTGCCACTTTTTATGTGAATTCGCTTCTCGAATTTGCAGCTTGCCACATAATGCGGCACCGCCACCGGTTGCTTTTGCTTTTGCTTCTGCTGTCGCTTATCGCATAAAATGACGCGTCTTGAACTTAATTAATTTTTATTTATGTTAACGAGCCTTCGCCTCTTAGTAAAATCAAAGCCAGCCTCAAAGTGCTCTCATTTCAGCTGATCGAAGGCTTGCCGCAGCATTTGGTTGCAAAGCGCCGCAAATGGATTGATTTCCACCAGCTTGAAAAGAAAAAGTCAGCAAGTAAGATTAAAATAATATTCATAAGTATTATCACTCACCTGCTCCCGTGCAAATTTACTACCGAGCAGAGCAGCAGCTTCAAAATCCGCTCGTGCTGCATCCAAGTTTTCCATTTTCCTATGTAATACGCCACGTTGACAGTAGGCGTGGCATTTAGTACGCGCTTGTTGTTCAGACGCCAGTTCCAGAGCACGATTTAAATTCTCCAGAGCCTCTAAAATATGTATTTTTAAAATATTGTGCTCGAAAATTATTATCTTCAGCAATATTTTTAACAAATGATTAAGAATTTTAATTTAAATATCTGTCGTATATTTAACCAACGACATTTAAACCTAACGGAACTGCAGAATTACTAAAAATGTAACACTGCTTTACTGCTAAGCTCTTCTTGAAGCAGTGCGCACTGTAACCGACAGTTCAAATTCAATGTAAAAAGCGCCATCTATTGTTCAAGGTTAAAGTGCTTGAATTAATAATTGGTTCAGCACTTAGGTAATAGAACGAAAGGTGAATTTTAGTATTATTTATTCCCAAACCTAGATACTGGCTCAAAAGCGACATCTGTTGGCTTAGATTAAAGTTACTTACACATGGGTTCAGTGCTTGAATAAATTTTAGCATGAAACTATTGGTGAATTTAGTGTCGGTGGACAACCAATTATATTGAAACCTTACTAATAGGCCGAAATACTAGTGTGCACAATTGTACTGCTTGGTTTGTGAATAAATAAATAAAATAACAGTCGAAAGCGCCATCTGCTGCTCAAAATTAACGTGATTTCTACACAGGGCTGCAAAACTAACATTGGTGGCGCAATTCAATGTTTAAAACATGGCGCGCAATTTAATTTACCTAATTTATTCCGATTAAGTACTCAATTGAAATTATAAATTAGATAAGGTGAAAGTGAAAGCATTTTAGGAATGCACCCTGTGTCTAGAGTGTGTCTAGAGCATGGACTTAATATTTTAAATAAATTAATTACTAATTACACTACTTCGAATTAAATTTTACCTTTGAGTGCAGTTGCCACTTTGTAATGATTTGATGTATGATTTGTATATTTACCAGAATCACGTTTGGCTAAGCGCAGTGTCTGTGCTCGATTGTTAAAGACTGAGGCGCGTTCTGTAAGCTGTAAAGCCTTCTCGAATTTTAATAAAGCGTTTTCCAAATCTCCCTGTTCCGTCAATCGTACAGCTTGCAACTCGAGTTCCCTAGAAGCTTGCAATTGTTCAGTTTGGGGTTCCTCATCCACAAGCTCCATCTCTGCCTGGATGGCATCATTGTGGGCTGAGATGCCATCAAGCTCTAAAGGATTGAATATAGATTCCAAGACCTGCTGATCATGTGCACTCAGTTTTAGATTGGCCTGTGGCATAGCTAGTCTCCCGATTAGTTCCGTTTAGAGCGCGATTCTCAATTTAACTGAGGCCAGTTATCAAAATCAAATCACAACGCAGTGCATATGTAAAACAGGCCGTTTAACCGGTTCATCAGATGGGAATCGAAAGATTGAAAAATAACTTAACCAACTAGTCGAATGTACACTGCAAGAAAATGGTTGTTATATAAAAAAACGTTTTGTTTTTATTTTTCTTTCTTTTTTTATGTATGTATATGTAAATACCAAGGACAATATCATTTGTTTTCTCTTGTTTTGCAATAATTTAATTAATAATATAATAATAAATCAGCGCTTCTTGAATCATTTCATATCATATCATATCATTTGTTTTTTTTGTGGTTTTTAAATTTTCATTGCTATGCTAATGCGTTTACTTTTTACTTTTTACTTTTTGTTTTTACTTTGCTTTTAAATTTTGATAAATACAATTACATATTATTAATTCTCAATAAATTGTTTTCTTATTATTTCTCATTTTAAATGTTTAACTTTATGCTTTCTTCAATATTTCTTGACTTTACAATATACACAACTGAAATAAATACTCTTTAACACTATGCACTATGCAGTTTAGCTCGATCTTTTGCGTTTATGCCTGGTGTTTTTATCTTTCTTCTCCATTTCGCCAATTTCTTTATACTTCATAATAGAGTGAATAAATTAAGTTAAATAAGAGGTGTGTCTCGCGTTAAATCAAGTATACGTAGTATGTGTATTTGGAGGCAGAAGCAATGGCGCTAGATGGCGCTAGAAAGCTTTGACTTGTTGTCTTGAACTTTCGATTAATTCGAAATTACACGACAATTTATAAGCAAAGTCATTTGTATGCATATACATATACAATATACATATATATGTATATAACTTGTATAGTTTATAAATATGTTTCATCACTTTAAAGTTTACTATGCGAATTTGTCTTGTTTGTTTTGTTTTGTTTTGTTTCTTAAGTAGTTCCATCAGGGTTGCATACGGTGCTTCGTTTTTGTGTTCTTGATATACTTGTAGTACTATGTATGATAAAAATATAAAAGTGAGCATTGAGATTTCTTGTTTTTGTTGTCTATATATATATTATATATAGATGTATATTACAAGTTGTATGTGTATATATATATATTTTTATATTTATATATTGCAGATATATAACTGTTTGTTGTTATGTACTAGGTGGCACAGTTTGTTTTTGTTGTAGTTGTAGTTGTTTAGTGTAAATGGTCTGGTCTGGTATTTTAAAAGATGATAATATAAATAATAATTAATAAAAAATATTATAATTAATATAGTTAATTCAAAATGTGTATTCAAATAAAAGAGATAACCGAAAGGCGAGACCTTAAATTATAGAGAATTGTCTGTAGAGTACATTGAAAATATTTGCATATTTGTTTTTAGTTTTAGTTTTTGCTTTTGTTTTGTTTTTTCTCATTTCTATACACATTTATCTACAGCATTCGATCTCAATTATATGTAAATATGTATATTATAAACATTTACGTTTATACCATTTAAAAGTCTAGCTCATTCTTTTATACAACAAGTTTTGCTGAGGCTGTTGCTCTGCTAATATCAACTAGTATACGCTATTGCTATTTACGTTACGATATTACGTGGTACGTGTTACGTGTTAAGTTATGGTATTTATAAGCTGGTTTTGTTTTTTTTCTTTTTGTTGGTATGAATAAATGCCTTTTACCCTTTAGCATAGCATAATAGCTTTTGTTGCTCGTATTTAAATAGTTGCTTCATTTTCATTTTCATCATCATTTTCATAATTTTCATCAACATCGTCCGTCGTACAATACAAATACATATTGTTCTGAAATGTATCTGAAATTGAAATTGTTGTTTGTTTTGTTTGTTTCAAATTGCTTGTCATTGTCGTTACTTTGGATATAACATAAGTACGAGTATATGTAGATACATAGTTAGTATACGAGTATGTTCTATATATGCGTCATATATGTATGTTTGTATGCTCTAGTATGTATATAAGTATATTTAATGTAATTGTGTGTGTGTGTGTGTGTGTGTTTGTGTTTATCTAATAGCGTGTTATGAATTTTGTATTGTGTTATGTTCAAGTTAAGATTAAGTAAGCGTTTTTTATTAGAATTTACTGCAATTTACAATTAGATCTACGCATGTCATTCATTATATGAGATCGATTCTGATCTCACCTGAGCACGCATAAACACATTTAAGTTTAAACAATTTCTTTTTTTTTTTTCCAATTTAAAGTCAATTTTGAATTTCGAAATATGTAATTTTGTTTTTATACACGAACAATTAATTCATATGATAGATAACTAACAATAACGTTTTTTATTGTTGTTTGTTCTTTGAGTTTGTTTGCTTTAGCGTTTAGTAATTCAGCTAAAAATTTACATAACTAATATACAGCAAAGCGTTATTACATAATAGTCAACAAAAGTACAATTACAATATAATTTAACATTCTTAAAAAATTCATCTGATTAACTCACTATAGAGTCGCACATTACATACATACATATATCGAGAGAAGATTGGGAAAAATATACATATCTTATCAGATTTTAGTTTGTAGTTTATAATGAAAAACAAGCCAGGCATAAATATAAATATATTTATATTTTTTAAATTACACAATTAGATACAAAGAAAACTTGCGGCCCAATTTTCAGAGCATTTGACATAAAGGAAACAATGCAGAGTTATGAGTTCAGAGTTCATAATTCATTTTCTTCAATTATCAATTTATTGACACTTTCACACACAACAAACAAAATCAACAATTTGCCAAATGATTTAGGTACAAAATGTGTGTTAGGCTGAGAGAAGAGAGAGAGAGAGAATAACTATAAGAGAGCGAAAAATGTATTTTGTTTAGTTTTCATTTTCATATTAAAAAGTTTCATTTTCATAATAATTTTCTAATATTTTACAATAATTGTATAATAAATTCTTGCACAAATTGTTGTTGAGTCGTGCTTTGGGTGTTTGTTGCTCGTTATCGCGCCCTGTCGGCTTTAACATCGTTTTAACTTTTCTTTAATGCTTTTTACTTAATGCCAATCAACCTCAAATTTTAAGCGTTCGTTTTCTCTACTGCATATTCTTGTAAATGTTATTTAATTTGCTAGTTGTTTAATGGTAGAGTAGCATAGCTTTTTTTATTTGTAGATTTATAATTCGTTTACCATTTTTGTGGATTTTTGTGAGAGGAATACAATTTTGCAGCTGTTGTTGTTTTTTAAAACATTTAACAAACATTCAAAAAGAGTGCAGTGTGCAGTTTAAATTGTACTAATAACATTTTGTTAATTTTTTTTTGTATTTTAATTTTGCGCCATTTTACATAATTTGTATTGCTGATAAGTTATTGATAAATTGTTTTACTGTGTGACGAACGATGGCGATGTGTGACGGTTATTGACGCACTGCTTGCATTGCGACTGCGACTGCTTTATCGACACTTTGCCATCTTGTGGAGTTTGATAATAGGTATTTGGTATTTTCATATCATTTACTAGGTTTACATTTTTACATATGTATTGTAGTCGTATGTGTGTGTATGTCTGTTTATGTGTGTGTGTGTGTATTACGATTATTTTTACAAATTATTTGCTTTTAGGTGGGCTTCATATTTGTTTGTTGATGTTGTTGCTGTCGCTGCTGATTACATAAATAGTCAAGCATTCTGCAGGTGAGTGTGTGTGAGTGCATTGTGTGTGTGTTCGCGCGTGTGTGTGTGTGTGTGTGTGTATTACATAACATAAGCTGTATTTTTATTATTCGCTTGTTTCTTTTTTACAGTGTCTGCGGCTTTTTCTGCATAATTTAAGTTTTCTTACGGTTTAAGGATTTTATTTATAACTTGTTAAGCTCTGGTTTCGTTTCTTCTTCTTAGTTAATTTGGGTTTGGGAGTTTATCTTAATTTGTGAAATTAAATATGCTTTCATTTGATTTGCATTTATATTTTTCATTGTGTTTTAAATCATTTTAACGACTAACCATTTAGACTACGTTTCTTGTTCATAATCATATTATTAATACATAATACAATAATATGTTTTACAGTTACAGTGTTACAGTTTTACTCGAGAGTTTTAGAAGTCCTAAGTTCAGTTTGGGGCTCTACTTTTGGTTGTACTAAGTATTCGCTGCCTCGAGAGTTGGCGAGCTCTGTTAGAAGGAGGTTTCATTGGATTAGACAAAGTTCGGCGTAAGAAGAAAGCTGCTCCAGTTTTTTTTATAGTTTTTTTTTCATAAATATATAGTTTAATGTTTTTTTTTTGGCAGTGTACTTATATGTTTTCTTTTGATATTTTCCAAAGTTGTAACTTTAAATGAAAAAACAAACCATCTCCAGATGTTTAATTTTTAAATTAATAATAAACCTTTTAAAATTAAAATTAATTTGGTAATGCAATTGTTTAATTAAGCATAATTGGTTATAATCAATAGGATAATATAAATTGGTCGGGTATCATCAAAATTATTGCACATAAAGTACATATATATTTAATTTTTTAGATTTTTTTTTTGGAGCAGCTCCTTAACTACAACAAAAGATCTCTAGCGTGCGGGTCGTTTTTGATAGATTCATAACGAGATTTCTACTGGGGCTGGGTTGGGAATTAATTAACGAGAGCTCAAACAACAACATTGAATTGCAACTCGTTCACAGCATTTTAAGAGATTTCCAATTTTGTTTGGGGTTTTTTCCCCATACTGTAATAAGCGTTTTTTGTGTAGAGAGGCGTGAATGAGAAACATTGATACACAGCGAGAGGAAGGGGACAGAGGTGGGGACAGAGCGAGGAAGAGTTAAGAACGGAGTTGTTGCAAATTTGTTAGCACAATTTAACTGTTTACTGTTGAAAGCCGTTTGAAAGAATGTTCCAAAATTGTTCCAATTTAGTTGTTGTTATTGGTGTTGTTTTGTTTGCTGTTTTTTGTTTTTTTATTACTGGTAAACGGAATTATTATGAGTTTTGTAGCTGTTGCTGTTGTAGCGTTGTTGTTGCTGCTGCTGCTGCTGCTGATAATGCGATGATGATGATTGCTGCTGATCATGATAATGCGGATGCTGATGTTGATGTTGTTGTTCGTGGCTATCACGATGGTGTGGGTGTGGATGGGGGTGTGAATGTGTGTGGTGTTGTCCATATCCATGGGGGTGTTGCTGGTAATCGTGTTCGTGTTGGTATTCACGTTCGCGTTGCTCACGTTGCTCGCGTTGCTCGCGTTGTTCGCGCAGTTGATGCTGTTGACGCTCGCGATGCTGTTGCTCACGTTGTTGTTGTTGCTGTTGCTGTTGTTGGTGTTGCTGTTTCTGTTGTTGGTGTTGTTGTTGCTGTTGTTGGTGTTGCTGTTGGCGTGTTGGTGTTGTATGTTGCTCGCGTGTAGGCGTGGCATGCTGCTGCTGCTGCTGTTGTTGCTGCTGCTGTTGTGGCTGCTGCTCACGTGTTGGCGTTGCTTCCCGCGATGCTTTTGTTGGTGTATTCGTGTTGTTTAATTGTTGTCTTTGATGTTGTTGCAGTGGTTGTTTTGTTGTACTTGTTGTTGTTGTTGTAGTGGTTGTTGTTTGTTGCTGTGTTGTTGGTGTTTTGGTGGGTGTATTAGATTGATAGTGTTGTTGTGGTTGTGATTGTTGCTGTTGTTGTTGTGATGGTGATTGATGATGATGATGATGATGATTGTTGAGCGCAGTATTACTGCCATAGTTGTTGATGTTGTTGCTGTTGTTGTTGCTGTTGCTATGTAGCTCATGAGGCAGTGGCGGTGGATTTTTAGCTTTTGTCAGCGGTATCGGTGTTGGCATTGGTTTTGGCGTCTCCGTTAAATCGATGCCCCATTCATAGAGGAACTCGAGTTTTTGTCGTTCCAATGGGTCACTAGCCGGCAGGGCAAGCAAATGTTAGGCTTCTAAAAATATTAACGCTGTTGGCTTCGGTTCCAAATTTGATTTTTTTGCTTCGACAACTAAGAAGGTTATTTCAGCCTTTTCACGATTTGCAAAGCATTCGGCTATCAATCGAGCAACTTCCTAAAATTATCAATATTGGCATGAGATAAACTAAAGTTTTGTTTTAAGTATAAAGTTAACCTGATGATGTAGACCTTCCACTTTAGTTCCGTCCACCTCCAGTATTAACTGCCCGACTTCTAAGCCGCCCGCTTCAAATGCCGCACCATTTTCCTATAGATATTAATCATATTATCATTATAATATAGTAATAAATATTGTTTTGTTTGTAACTTACATGGATATTGATTATCCTAGGAAGCGGGTGTTTTGTATTAGCACCACCTTCGATAGCAATACCTAAAATTGGTTTGGTTTTCTTAACTGTAATGTGTAAGTTGCCTCTATGATCAGGTACGACGTTTGGATTGTGTTCATGTGTTTGTTCAGTCGTTGAACCACCGTTCTGCTCAGCTGACAGACGCTGCATGGACTACAGATTGGATCATGAAATGAGAGTCAAGCATAAACATCAACATTGAAAACAAAACCACAAATAATCAGACATTTAACTTAGATAGGTATAGTTAGTATAAATACTAGCCTACGATCACTATGGTTAATTGTAAGGAAATTTAAATAGTGTTTATCAAAAGTTAAAATTGAAAGTAATTAAAGTAGATTTTTTGTGGGTATTACAAAGGCAAGCAAAGCTAACTTTAATTTCTTAAGGACTTTGTACAAAGTATTTGAAGTAAAAATATTGTTGTTGTTGTTGTTATTATTGTTATTGTTGCTGTTTCCAGTGGATGTGTAGGGACAAACAAAATGCAACTTTAATGCTAAGAAGGCCAATTCAAAGAGTTTTACAAATATATAAGTATTTAATATATATGGTATATTGGTTATAATTATTTGATTTGGTTTCGTGTTGGAATGAATCATGAAATGTTTTTTGGTCGTGTCCAAATTGTATAAGATTTTTGGCTTTAATATGTTTGTTCAGTGTGCTCTTTGTATGTGTTTGTTGTTTTATTTAAAGTTCAAGTTTCTATAATAACTTAGCTTAAAAAAAATATTGATAAAGAGATAAAGAGAGCGAGAGTGTGAATTTCAATGTCAAACCGCAAACATTATTTTAATATTTTGTTGGCATTCTCTGCTGTCGTAGATCGTTAAATACCAGTAGTATTTTAGTATATAATTTGATGCTGGTATTTCTTTGGTATTTCTGGTATTTAGTGTGCTTGCATGTCGCACTAAATGTTAGCACTCACCTGATGCCTTCGTACACCTTTATCGCCCAGCAAAGTGCCGCCTTCTTCCTTCATATCGAAACTTCTTGAGAGTTTTGTTGCCAACTCCTAATATTTTTCAATATTTGATTTTTGTTTTTTGGTTTTTTTTTTTTGCATACGGTCACATTTTTTGATGTTTACCAAATATTATGGAGAGTGCGCAAAGATTCGAACAATTTTTGTTGTTTTTACAATAAGTTGAATGTAAAATGAAAATAGTAGAAATATTTGCATAAGAATTGATTGTAGTTACACTAAGAATTGTTGCTTGATTAAAATTGAATTGTTCTTGTATTATCGTGTGGTTGTTTCATATTTTCTGAATTTTGCAACGACAATACTGAATTGCTTCCATGTTCTTATGTGTTGTTGTTGCTGTTACTATTATTATTATTATTATTGCACATTTGAATTAGTTTGTTCACTTGCAAACATACAGATAGAAATTGAATTGAATAAAATATGACAGTCGAGTAAGTATATACGTAGTTGAGATAATAGAGGATCTTACTTGATAGTGAGGGAAGGTTTCGGGAAAAGTGGTGGTGGTAGAAAATGCACTTGGGAAAGCATATGCAAAAGCTTTTCGCGTGCTTCGAGTGATTCGATTTGAATTGTGAATATTGATTGAATCAGAAAAGATATATTATACACATACATATATACGAGAAGACGTTTAATTTTATGTTATACGCACAATTCGACTGAAAGTCTGTTTAAGTTTGGAAGATTAATCCCCGTAAGTAAATCATTAGGGATCTATTGAGATCTATTTATAGAACATTTAATATATATTTAGAATATTTTAAAAGAAGGATGTTTAATAACTTGGTCAGGTTAATATAAATGGAAAGTCTTTTATTAATAACCAATTCTTCTGCGTTCAGAAATGTTATCGAATGTGAATATTCATCGAAAACAGGACAAATAGGGACAAGGACATTGATAATAGTTCAAGAAGGTCGCAAAATCACACTTCTAAACAATATTCATATAAATACTATAATATTGGTAATATAAAGATCTTTGCTTTCTAGGCTTAAAGAATAGTTTGTGTATTATACCTTAGTAACCTAACTAATTGTGTGCATGTGTAAGTGTGTGTGTACGAGTATCTGTGTATCTGGGTGCAAGTTATGAGAATGCGAGTGCTTGTGTTTGTATAGAGTCTGTGTGCATGTTAATTGTGAAGGCATAACAGCTGTACAGATGTGTAATTGGGGATGTATTTAAATATTTATAGAGTGTAAATACTTTACAAAAATCGGCTTACAAAATGGCAACTAAGACATTTAGATGTTCGCTATTTTTTCAACAAAACTAAATACACTAGGTAACAGCCAGATTCTAACATGAACCAAATTCAATTTTTTTATATAATCATATAAAAAAACCTCTTTTTTTCTGTCTTAGCTTTTCGAGGTGAGCTTCCACTTTCCATCTTTACTCAAGAATACCGCTACCGATTTACATTTATGAAAAGCTTAGCATTTTCTGGAAGTTAAGAAATGTTTCTGTAATTTATTCATACAGAGTTTTAAATATGAACCAGTAGCTAACAGCTATCAATTATTGAATAAAGAAAAAAATAATATTTTTCGTAGGTATTTTTACAATCTTAGACTTTAAAATTCTAAGAACATTTTGAAACAATTTTCTATAATTTTCTTCTCTAATATAGTAATCAAAATGACAAGTGAAAGTTGATTTTCGACCGACAGTCCCCATGGCAGCTATAAGATATAGGGTTCTGATCTGAATCAAATCTTAATTTTTTTTCTTACTAAAAGTCAAAACCACCGAAAATCTTATCTATTATTAAAATCGCACAAATTCTCGAGTAATGATGACGAATAGAAGCGCACTTCTTAAAAGCAATGCCAAGAAAGAGGTAAATTAAAAAAAAATTTCATAAAAAGATTTTTTAAGTGGCTTTTGTCATAAAAAATATGAATTTGGTTCAGGGTAAAGATAAAAAGTTAATTTTGTTGCCTAGTGCTATAATCGATTTTTATAGAAAAGCGCTAACTAAAACTTCAGTAACTTTGAACTTATTTTACAGATCTAAAAGTTGAACTACAGCTATAGGTGTATAAGTGTTTATGTGTGAGTGTATATATATGTGTGTGTGTGTGTGTGTGTGGAGGGCGGCAGCAGCTAAGATTAATACAGAAAAAAAGGAATATATCAACGCAAATGTACTTACAAAAGATTAATGAGGGGAGATAATCGAGATAGTCTAATTATAATTACAGGACAAATGATATCAAAATACCAGTTACATGTCAATATATAAGTTAGTTGTACTACAAACGAAACGAAATGTGGAAATATCTTGATGAACCAAAACCAAATTATTGCATGTGTGTCGATGCCATTTGGTGGGGGGTGGTTGTGGATTTGTGGATATGGTGAAATTGGTGTTTAGAAATCAGAAATTAGAAATCAGAAATAGAACTTAGGTTGACTCATGCGTTAATGTGCAAATGTATTTTTCAAGCTTTTCTTTTTCTTTGCTATATTTTTCGGTTTTAGTTTGTACTATTTTGACCTTTTTTTTAATTTGCTTTGACGTTGTTTTAAACTTGTTGAAATATTTATAATTTTTGCTTTTTGCTTATTTTGTTAATATATGTACTTACATTGACAATTACTTTACAAGAGACTAAAGAAAACTCTATTTATTAAAAGAATCAAATTAGTATTTTATGCTTTTTGGGTGCGCCAAGATAAAAAGTAAATAAAAATAAAAAGGAACATTAAAATTGTGTTAAAATACGTTTACATTTACGTTTTGATTCGGATCTATGGACTAGACAAACAAATGAATTCAAGTCAAGTGTGTGTGTTGGCAAGCAATTGAATTTGAATAAAAAACAAGACGAGACGAGATTGAGATCAAAATCGATGTCGATATAGAGATCAAAATCGAGAACTAAAACACAATTCCTACAATTACAACATAAAAAGTGTGGAACAGATGGAAATGCAAATTTGTTAATATTTTTTATTGCACTCGCATTGTGCTGAGTCTTGCAAGGCACATACAAACAGTTAGTTAGTTAGTTAGTTAATTTAATTAGAGAGAAATAGACAGAGAGCATAGAGTAGTAGTGAGAGTGAGACAGAGCATAATATAACATTATAGCAACAACACTATTTCAGGCTAGATTTGATTTATGCGCTGAAAATGCAACGAGATGCAAATTCAAAAGTCGTTCAAACATTGGCAAAGAAATTATCAATTACATAGTTGTAACACAATTTTTGTTTTGTGGTTGATGTTTTTTTTTTTGTATTCTTTTCGTTATTTTGTATATAATTGTTATTGTTTTTTTATAGTTTCTTATTTTCGTTAAACGAAAAATACATTGGCACTTACAAGAGGTCGTCCCCAATACCATGATTTGACACGTTGTGTTAAACCACCCAAATGTGAACGTAGTCCATCTAAGTAGCCGCCCTGAAATGCACACAAATGAACAAACGAGAACAATTTCGGGGGGAGCACGGGTAGAGGTAGAGAGCACACAAACAATTCAAACAGGAAAAAGAAAACAGTAACAGAAACAGAAACAGAAACATATGATTGAAATCAAATAAATATAATATAATAATGTAAGTATGGCAGGGTGGTAAACAAACTTAAAGTGCCAAACAAAAGAAATTAATAAATAAGAAATCGGTCAAGAGAAATGAAACTGAAAGAATTCTGGAGCTGTCTTATGTGATTTGTGGGAGTTGTAGAGAATTAAACTCTGCTTTCGTTTATATACTACGAGTATGTATTAATATAGCTAATAATACAAGGCTACATTTGTATATTTGATTTAACTAATGAGGTTTTTATAAAGTTTACAGGTAATTTACGAGTGTTTCTATTGTTGAATATATATATAAACACTGCCCTTGTAGGTCCATATGAGTTGCTAAATCTAAACAACTAGGATCAAAATTTATATATAGGATATGTTTTGGTCATTTGGTAGTTACTCTGTATAAATAGTTAATGAAATGTTAATCTACGTATATTCAACAAATTACAGTAGATTACAAATTACTAGTACTACAAATATATTCTTTGTCTAAATCCATTATATCCCTACTTAAATTTAATATAAATTTCAGCTAAAACTGTCAATAATGTTGCTAGCTGCAATGTTGCTAGGCACAATGTTGCTAACACACATGTTCTTAAGTTAAATTTGCGTTGCATACTTTTAGGGAGCATTTTAATTTTGGTGTAGCGGGGATTTCCCTACATTAACTTCAAATTGAAATTCATCTATTAACTAATCAACTGGGTTATGTGAGGCATGTTTTTTATTTTTTTTTGGGCTATTGTTTGGTAACTCTCATTGGCAACAACACCATCTCACAGTGCGCATTGCATGGTAATGCGCATTTCCGCGGCTTATTTCAACTGCAGCTAATGTGCGAGTATATTAGCCCCGTAAATATCAACAACAACAATCAGAGAGAAATAGTAAAAATAGCGCTAAATATTTACAACGCTTTGGCGAAAGACTTTTCAGCAAGTGAAGCTAAATTGGCTGCTTCCTTATTGTTTTTCTTTATTTTCTTCTTGTTGTTATGAAGTTATTTTGTTTGTGTGTATATATGTGTATGTGTGTGTGCATATGTGTGTTTTTGTGTGAATTTGTGGTTGTCTGTCTATAAAAGATAGTTTTGAAAAAAGTGCTTAAATTGTAACAAACGACGACGCATACGAAAAACGAATGCAAAGCGAACGCAAAGTGCTTACCTGTTCCTGTTTTCATTTTAGTTTCGTTTGTAGATGATTCGTTCGCCAGCCCACGGAGAAGATAACGAGAAGAAGAGAAAAAAGAGAGAGAGAGAGGGAGAGAGAAAAAAACATAAATTCAACAATGCGCAATTGACTTATAAAAGTTCAACAATTAGTGTAAAGTAACCCAAAAAAAAAATAGGAGATGAAAAAAGTAGAAAATAAAAGAGGAATAAACGCTAACGACGCTCATCTCTTTTCAATGCCAAACGCTGCCATCTTCTGGCCATCAACTGCTAAACAGCAAAAACAAAAGAGTTGAAGCGATTTTCTGTTTACGTCATGCAAGAGCAAAACAAAAACACCGACAAACTGCGGTGAGCAACAACAAGCAAAGACAAAAGACAAAAGCCAAACGCATCCGCAGCCACAGCTGCAGTGTGTCAGCTGCAGCTACAGATACAGTATCTCATAGATACGCAGATGCTGTTGGTCATTGCGTAAAAGTTTACAACGACCCGCTTACAGCTCACTTACTTGTATCTCTATCTATGTGTGTACATCTAACTTACTTATACATACGTAAAACGATATATTACTCGTATTTACAAACTTACACACATACTTATACTTATGTATTATTTTTCTATAATAATTTTTAGCCATAAATATTGACAATCTTTTGGGCAATCTGCATCATTTATAATTGTTGTTGCCTTTGTTGTCGCTGTGTGTAATTTTTTATTACTGAGCCATAAAAAGTAACTGAAACGCCGAGAAGCTTAAAGAAAGCCACACGCAATGAAAACTACAAGACATGAAGAACTTTACTATATGTACATAGAATATAGCAACCATTACATACTCTTTCGTTAAAACATATGTAATATTTTGAGCCATTTTCTCAGTGTCTAGTTGATATACACATTATAGAATTTAAACAGGCCTTAAACTATTATTTGAATGGTAAACACTTCACCAGAATTAGTTTACCACAAATATGCATAGGTACATAAATTGTTCATGGAGCATTTCAATTAAAAAAATATTTTTATTTGCCATCACTATATTTTATAATAAGCAAAGCAGACTAAATTTTAATTTATGGTACCAAATGACCGCAATTTGAAATTGTGCTATTGAGATTTAGATTCGATCAATAGAAATGGTTTTATTCAGAAACAAAGAGATAGAAATGAATATTACTGATCGATCAGAAGTTGGGAGACCAACCTTATGTCCATTTCATCATACCCCAAAGAGAGTACAATCCAGTAAGGCAGCTCTGTCGATGTCGATGTCGACGCCAACATCGCAGTTGGCTGCTGTTTTGGCTGCGTCTGCATTTTCAGTTTTTCAGTTTTTAGTTGCGCGTCGTTGCTTGAAGCGTAAGGTTGGCCCAAACACAGGCTTAGGGAGAGATTGACAGAAACAGAAACCGAAACAGAAACATAAACCGAACCGAAACAACAACAGCAGTTGGCACTCTGGGATACAGCTTCTCCGGCTGAGTTCACAATTTGAGATACAAAACGTGCGTATAAATAGCGAATTACGTGTAAATACTAAACATTGTTTAACAAGTTGCTTCAAGTTGTGGAGTTGACAAATGTTGAGTTGTTGGCGCTCATTTCGCGCTCTGTTTGCTACAAATTGTTGCATAAACAACAGTGGCAAGCTGGCTAAATACAAATGTATGGTATAAAAAAACCAAATGAAATCCAAGTTGAAGAAGTTACCTGGTTGCGTTTACTTATGGCCAAGCGTCAATTGCCCCAGGGTACTTGGTGATTTTGCCTTTTGTTATATCATCATTGTCTGTTTGGGTTTTTGCAATGTTTGCCGCAAGACTTCTGCAATCTTGACTCACATGTGTCACAACCCAAATGGAGATGCAGATGCAGATGCAGATCGGGGCAGAGACGATGAATGGATGGAGGCCTGAGACTGTGGCAACTTTTTTTTTCGCATTTGCATTCAATTAACTTCTATTTCTCACCTTCTGACAGTTTTAGTCAGTCTTTTTTTGTTTTTGTTAATGCTTTTTGCGCGCTAATTTCTTTTGTTTATGGTTGTGTTTTTAATTGCCAGAGCCGGAGGCAAAAGCCTCAGTAGACTCACCAACTTCAGTTTGTTTTTGCCGACTGGTTTTGCAATTAAGTTGCCTTTAAGTTCCCCTCATTTCCCCTGTTGACGGAAGTCAAGATTCTAAATACAAAACTACGAGGCAGTTGCTAAACATTTTAACCTAGAAAAGGCATTAACTTGTCCAAAGGGAAAGCATTGCTAAACAGCTGAAAGACAACATTTAAAGGGGATTTGAATCAGACAAAATGAAAACAGTTGTAAAGTAAACATTTACGAATATTTTTAGTCTATAAAGTATCTATAAACTAATTGAAATTAAAAATTATTTTATTGAAACTGATTTGTTAAGCAGTTAAACTTTCCTTCTAATTGCATTTAGATATTTCTGAAGATATCTCAAATCACGCGCCGAATTAATTATTTTAATAAAATTAACAAATGTAGTTATTGTATTCAAAGTAAAATCTTAAAAATATCATGTGACAAAATTAAGAGCTTTAACCTTGAAAAAGACGTTTTGAAATCTGCGTTCGTTATGTCAGAAATGCAATAAATTGGCAACATTATAAAATTCATATAATATAATACCAGTATGTAAAGACTTTTCAATGCGTATCTAATGTCAGTTGGCAATGTCTTCTCTGAGCGTAATTTGGTGCGACTAACGGCGGAGATACTCGCAGATACTTGAGTATCTATGAGATACGAAATATATAAATGCGACTTTTCAACCGCTACGCATTGAGGTCAATGGCATCCGTGTATCCGTGAGGCTGTCTGCGCTTTGGATTTGGTTACAAATCCCAACCAGCTACACAAAACTCATACGAGCATTGGACGAACCGCTGCGAAGTTTGCAAAGTCATAAATTTGATTGATTTTAAATTGTTTGCCCTAAGCGGCTTAAATAAAAATAAGAAATAAGAAGAAAAACTGCTGACTGACTGACTGACAAACTGTGCGCTTGAAAAATGGTTTTAGAAATAGAAATAAAAATATAATAATAATAATAACCAGGGAGAGCTAAGTCAGAATGAAATACAGTTAAATGGGTTGGCAATTGACGTCAGTTTCATTATTGTTACTGTTGGAAAATTCTCTTTCTGTTTGTGAAAGTTTTTTTGCCGCCTTTCAACGCGTCGTCGCATCGACTTTTCCTTCAAAAGAACCAGCAACTTTTCTTCTCTATTTATTTTGTTTGTTACTTTCAACGCCCCGCCTCCGAGACAGCCTTTAAACTCGGCAACTCTTACGCTGAGTTGAGTTAATCTTTTGTAAACAAAAGGTGCGCATTTAATTTGCTGTCCAATTCACACCATTGTCATGGGGAACTAGAAGCGATCATGAGTTCATGTATTGTGACACCGTCTATAAGACTATGAATGTATTCCCTGCGGGGGGAGTTGCGCATTGACCTACAAATTAAACAACTGTCAGCTGACCGATCATTGAACTGTTTGTCAAATCGCCGAAAACGAACGTTGTGCAATATTTATGATTAAATGTGATATTGAGTTATGTGGGTCAAACTCCGACTGAATGGATGGATAAATGACAGAGAATGGCTCAGAGAAAGATAAAGTCGAGCTGTTATTGTCAGTTTCTGACTATTATGAAAGACAAGCAAACAAAACTCATGTAATTTAAATATAGGTAGAACAAAGTGGTTTTATTCAACCTATGAAAATGTTATTCATTTTCAAGGACAGCATTTTCTTAACAATTTGAGCAATTAAATGTGACACTAAATGATGTCCGACACACAAAAACTGGTCAACGATAACGTCATTATCATCACTTATCAAAACTGACAACAGACAGCAGCTGGCAGCATCTTTCAGATGCTTAAAGTCGAAAATATTTTAGGCCACATGAAAAATAACTTTAATGATGTATGGCAACGTAACTGTAAATAAAGTAGCCAGAATTGACAGTACGCATTCTACAATTAACATCATTAGCTGCCTGCTTATTAACGTCTTTTTTTTGTGTACCATCTTCCACTTTGTTTTTCTCTTTCGTTGGATGTTTATTAAGCATGTTGTTTATGTTTTACAGCCATTGACTTTTTAGACCGGACTTTGGTTGTACGCATCAAAATGATTTATTTAGCGTCTATTTACATTATAAACAGCATTTTTTTCGAGTTGCTTATTTGCCGCTTTCGTGGTCGCAACAACAACAACAACAACAACAATCATTTACTTTCCATTTATGCTGCTCACTCGCTTTGCTCTGCTCTTGACAAAGTTTTGTACCTTATTTAGTACGTTTCTCTAATGACCCACTTTGAGTTTTGGTCTTTGCCGCTGCCTCTGTCGCTGCCTCTGTCGCTGCCTCTGTCTCTTCCAGTATGGACTTGCTGCCCCGTTGTAATTTCAACAAAAAGTGAGTGTCGCATTGGCCAGACATCCACAAACAACCAACAACCGCAACAACAAGCAACAACCGACAACAACAAAAAAGTTGTTTGTCTGTTTTAGTTGAAATCAAACTGGTTGCTTGCTCAGCCGGTCGCTGGTCACCGTTTAAAGACGAAGGAAAAGAAGGAGAAGAAGAAGTCGAACTTGCCATCGAAGCCCCCGTCGAATTGTGTCAGCTGTGTAAACAGGGCTAAAAGAGTAGTATATCCCCCCCTCTGTTCAACTTCCATTTGTCATACTCCAGACCATGTTGAAGTGCATCTCCCAAATGGCTTCTGACAGAACTAGACAAGTTAGCACACACATTGAACTTGTACTCGATACTGTTACCGATACCGATGCCGATGCCAATGCGTTGATTTGGCCAAACGCCTTTTGCGGAAATTATAGCAATTTTCATGTCTTCTGGCCACACAAACAACACACAACATACAACATGCAACAGTTGTTGTTATTGTTTCATTTCATGCCACAAATTTACTTTCACTTTTCGCACACTCTGCAGAGAGTAAGCATAATGACTTTGTTATACGCCTTTGTCGCGATTGAATAACATTTTTTAAATATACATACGAGTTTATGTTGTAATCTTCTACATTTTTTTATATATTAAATATTCTTTGTCCTGACTGGTGTCTTGTGATAAGAGCTAGAAGGTTTAAAATTTCAGAGTAGTTTCATTCTTTTTAAATATAAATAGTCTATGAACAGCGTTAAGAAATAATATTTCTTGGCACTGGAAAATTTATATTTAAGTAAGAGTTTTAGAAGTTCCACTTGTTCAGACTAATATGTATATTTTTTCATAATATTTCATAATATCAATTTTGGAATTATGGCTTTCCACGATGATATGGACAACTATAAATTTGATTTTGTCAATTTATGGTATTTAATTTATAAGTTAAATTAAATAAGTTAACTTTTGGCCTTTGGGTTTTTTTACGTTCAACGAATATATGTTTGTACATTATTACAGAGTGTACAAAAAAGTACTGAGAGACAAAAGTATGTTACATATGCTTTTTGTGGAAAACAAGTAATTATTTTGACAAATAAAAATTGCATATATTTTTGTTTATTTTTAAAAGTAATCTTCTTAAACATATTCTAAGAATCATAAAAATAAAATAAGATAAAACGACGAGAAGTTATTTCTTTTTTGCAAAATAAAATATGTTTTTTTTTTGTCAAAACAATTACATGACTAACTGTAATTATCAATAATATGTATCTGCAGCTGTGCTCACATGCGGCTATTTGAGTTGCCAAAGCTGTTGGCCAGTTTAATTTGTCACTCGTCACACACTTCAAACTGTTTGCAACTTGGTTAAACAACAACAAATCAGTCAGATCATTAAAACAACTTAACAAATCAACAGGCAGACAGACAAACAACACAGAGAGTTGGCAAATTCAGCATGGAAACCTATTTGACCGAGATCAAACAATTGCGTATACCACGCCCGAAATTCGAGCCCAACAGCTGCCACCAGCAGCACCAACATGCAACAGCAGCGGCGTCAACCGCGACTATGACACCGCCGCCCCCACATCATCATCAACATCAACATCATCATAATCATCATCACCACGCCCATCATCAGTGGCGACACTTTGTGCGGCCCTTTACGCCTCCACGTGATTATCACTTGCCTGTTGTTGGTGCCGCCGTCTCCTGGTCGACAACGGACGACAGTTTCACGCAGGACAAAATGTAAGCAACAAGGAGGCGGTTTGTGGAGGGTGTGTCGGGGGGTGTGGTGTGCGGGTCTGCGGTCTGTTTGAGCTGAATTGGTTTGCATTGTATTGCATTGGCATCAGCAATGGCAACGGCAACGGCAACGGCAACGGCAACAACATTGGAGGTGTATATCGTATTGATTACACTCATTGGCTATCAACACACTCACACACACTGACACATTATATATATAAATATAATATCAAGAGTTGAAAGCTCTATTGCATAATTAAGTGCTTAAGTTTAGTGTTTACTTTAGTTTTCTTATACATTAGATACAATAAAGAATTAAAGCTGGTTTAGTGTTTGATTTGAAATGAATTGGAATTTATGCGTATACGTAATATGTAAATAGATTAAAATGTAGTTTAAAAAGTAGTAAATTATCAATGTGCTGATAATGATGGAATGAAATTCAATGATGATCGAAATTCAACCTAACTCGGAGTGGAACCATCTAAATACTTCAAACATACAAATACATAATCCCAATTGAAATAACACATTTTAATTGGCTTACTCACCGCATCTTGGTCATATTCCGGTAATAGGGATTCGCTGCCCCGGCGAGTTCTATGCTCATCACAGCCGTATTCCTAAGCCGGGTGAGAAAAGCGATAAATCATATTTGAGGCGTTTTCATTTTTGAAATTCTATTTTTTTTCATAATCACTATAAGCCAATTTTATTTGGCACAACAATGTTGCTCAATTAGTCTACAACATTTAGCAGCCAATTAGACAACAGTTAAAACGTAATTAAAAACAACATAAACAACATTAATCAATTTGACAAATAGAGACATACACAAACATTTAAAGAATTTCTTTCAGATATAAAAAATTGAAATCAAAAACAATAAAACAAAAAAACACCACAAAAGACGATTCACAAAAAAATAAGAGACAACATTATAGCAATAAAAATAGGAGAGTCTTAGAAGCTCTCGATTTTTAGACCCGAATGTCAATTTTTCTTATATGCAGTAGAAAATAAGTTAAGATAGCAAAGAAAGTGAGAGAAGAGGAGAAAAAATAAACATAGAGAAATACATAGTTTAAAAGAGAGCAATTCGATTAATTACTGGCTAATTTGCATATTAATCGAAAAGAGAATAAAATATTAATATATTATTGTGAAATTATGAAATAAATGACAACTCTTTTGAATTATTTTTGAATAAATTTTGGAATATTGAAAAATACTTCTAATCTTTTTGGAAAAGTCCAATGCATTTTCCTATAAATTTAGTTGAGCTAATTGAAAAGTGAAAACTCGTTGATAGGTCTTGAAATTCTTGAGCAGGAACAGAGTCAGGATAGATGGGATATTCAGATAGTTATTTAGGTGGTGCCACACGACGCTACACGCTCACGAATCACGCAAGTTGCATGTTGCATGTTGCATGTTGCAAGTTGCATGTTGCATGTTGCAAGTTGCAAGTTCCTGACCTGTTGCTGATTGTCTTTGGCTTGCTTGAATTTGTATTGATTTGGTCCCAACTGCTGGTGATGATGACGCACATTTCCAACGACGCCACCGGGGCCTCCCAAATGACGCAATGAGGTATGTAGTGGTGGATAATGTTGTTGTTGTTGTTGTGGTGGTGATGATTGGTTGCTAGCTGCATGTGATGTTGCTGGCTGATGATAATGCTGTGATGCTGGCTGTGAGCGATGCAATATTGGTCCCGCCGACATGGGCCGATATGGCAACTGTAGAGCGGGTCTATTCAACGGAATTGTTAACGAATAACAAATAACAGATACAGATACAAATAACAGATACAGATATAGATACGCAAAGGTCAGTTCTTGATTGTTTTGTTTGGTTTTTGTGGGTCTATTTGATAAGAGGTGCTCAGTGTTTAGCTACCGTTTATGAATATCCGTGACTGTCATGCCCAGCCCTGAGTCCGACGAGGGACTGCGTCCGGTGGCGGCGCTTACTTCCATATCGTCAGCTGTTACCTGTTGGGAATGGAATGGAACGAACGTTTTGTTGCATACGATTCAGAGACACACACACACAGAGAGAGAGAGAGCGATAGAGAGAGAGAGTGACAGTGAGTGAAAGTGACAGTGAGTGAGTGAGTGAAAGAGCGAATATGAAATAGGGACTACTATTCTTGGCCTGAATAGAGAGAGAGATAGAGCCATCTACTGACAGAGACAGAGATAGAGAAAGATTCGTAGATCGAGTTGAGAATTAAGTGATATTCTTTGTGGTGATCAGTGCAATTGTTTCATTTTATAAACGAGTTTTTTAGTTTACTTCTGTTCGATTAGGTGCTCGATTATATAGTAAGCGAAGTTTTGGGTGAGTTATCGGTGACTGCTGTTGAATGATTACGAGTATGTGCGCTTTTTAAATATTTATACTTATATCTGTTTATACATTTTGAATTTGTTATTTTACAATTGATTTTCTTACAATTCTAAGCCTAACCCAATTTGAAAAATTTGTAACGCCTCTTTAAAAGCGTTCGATGGTATCAGTTATCGAAGTAATTATCGATTATTTTGGCTTCCTTTGAAGCAACTGTACTCGCTACTTATAATGCCTAGAAGAAAATAGAATTAATGCAACTACAAAAACTGCATTGTTTTAATGTGTTTTCTTTTCTTGACTTTTAACAAAAGAAAATATTGACATTCGTGTTTTGTTTCCATCGCATTTTGTTTGCTTTGTCAAAGCGCAACGCAAATAAAATCTAAGGCCGAATCGAATCAAATAAAGCGAATAAAGTTTCAAAAAGCATCACAAATTGAAGAACATGCGGCAAACAAGAAAGCATAAATTGCATACACTATGGATAAAACAAATCAAATCAAATAAATTAAAGTAAGTAGTATTATTATTGATTTTCTTACTCGTACAACAATTAAACTACAAGTTTTTGCTTTATCTGTCAAGTGTTTTGTATTTGCAGTGTAATAAATAAGTATATAGTACTTCATATATGTAGGTATATGTATCAGTAGTTTGTCTATTTAAATTATTAAAATTAAACTAAAAATTACAACAACAGCGACAACATTAAACGCCAACAACAATATCTAAACAAAATTGATTATTATTATAAACACGTTCAAAGAGACAGAGACACTTGGATACGATTATAGGGTTAATTTAAATTTAAAGAGTTTTCATTGTTAGAAACTAGGCGAGAACTTGAGTAATTTCATATTCTTTGTAGTAGTTGAACATGCTCAGCGAGGTTGGAAGAGCTAGGTAGTATATATTGTGTCTGTGTCGTAGAATAAATCTTCTAAAAATCTTACCGGCAAATCACGTGAGGGGTCTCCTTTACGCTGCAAAGAGATTCAATTGTAAATTATTAATTAATTGAGAAATTAAACTATAGTTAAAATGATTGGGGTTAGTTGAACTTACCCTATGCCTATCTACGCTATATGGATCGCGTTCTCTGCGATACACAAGCTCATCGTACCGTGTACGATCCTCCGGAAAGACGAGCTCTCGAATTTCCGTCACTAGCGTATGCTAAATTCCCAATAAAATAGATAAATCGAATAGATGAGCATCGCTTGTCATTAGGTATCGATAAATGGGTATATCGTTTACCTTTTCGTACGTATCTAACATCTCTAATAAGACGGCAACAAAGGCATCTATGGTCATTGCTTTCGCACTATATTCCGCAATATAATACGAAAGACTTGCAAAATGATGACGTGGCAGCAACGAGCGTGCCTTCTCCTCCACCATGGTCGCAATTTGACCTTTTCGGCGTGCTCTGAAACCGATAACAACGATAACAGATAACCGATTAGTTAAGTTTTGTTTGCACTCACCTCGTGCCCGTTGGACTGTACGCATCCCAGGGCTCCATTTCGATGGATGTGCAGGAATGCGGCACCTTGCCCACGTCACGTATCACCAGCGACATCCGCTTGTGATACTTCAGCTGACCAACGGCCTCGTCGTGCGTCACATCGAGAAACGACTGGCCATTGACCTCGAGTATTTCGTCGCCAATCATGAGACCGGCACGATCTGCGACACTATCCTTGTCGACACCCGTGACAAAGATGCCCAAACCGTACTCAACGCCACCACGTATCATCAAACCCAGCGATTGACCGGGCTCAATGAGCAGCTCCACGCGGCGTATTCTAAACAGAAAATAAAGTAGATAAATAAAATAGATAAATGAATATATTCAATAAGTACGCTGATAAAAAACATGTTCTAAAATCAAGATTTTTGTCTAAAAAATGCGTCGAGAACCTAAAATTCTTAAAGTTCTTGAATTTGAGATCATTTCAAAGAAGAATAAGTTCTTGTTTTTAGACCAAACAGTCTTAAATTCTCAAAACAAAACCAAAATAAGGCAGGTGTTTTATAAAGCTTTTAACTTATTTTTTTATATATAATATATATTTATCAGGGATTAAAACCGAAACGAATCTCGGTTTCAGTTACGGTTTCGGTTATGCTCGAATTAAGGTTTTCGGTTATCGGTTATGCAAAATCTTAGAGTATCGGTATCGTAACGGTTATCGCTTTTTTGTAAGTTTCGGTTTAAAAATACCGGTATGGTTAAGGTTTACAAAAAAACAAGAAATTCTGGTTTTCGGTTAACCAAAATAAGTAGCTTTATTCATTGTTTTACATGAAAAAAGACTTAATGCTTTTATTAGCCTGAAAAATAATGTTATCTGGTTACTGGAATGATCCTGTGTAATGTCGATTTTATTATAATTTGATCTCATATAAATTTGGTTCATTTGATTTAAAAATTTCAATTATTTGATTTTACTGATATTTGATAACTTTGAACTGCCATAACTTTGTCAAAAGTCAATCAATTTTTATGCAGAATGTAAATTTGAGCATGAATTTACCTCCAAATTAGTTCTGCATTTACAATTTTTTCATTTTAGAAAATTTTTGAAAATCGAATTTTTTCGAAATTTTACAGTGTTACCCCTTTATCTTTTTTGATTTTTTTTCGAAAAAATTCGAATTTTCAAAATGAACAAAATTTAAATGCACAACGAATTTGGAGGTAAAATCATGCTCAAATTTACATTCCGCATAAAAATTGTTTGACTTTTAACAAAGTTATGGCAGTTCAAAGTTATCAGTACCTGCGACGGCCAGATCCGAAATTAACCCTTATAAATGAATTGGTTACTAAACGGTTATTTCGGTTTAAAGAATTTCGGTTTACTGGTTTCGGTACAGCGGAAAAATGTTTGTTCGGTTACGGTTTCAGTTACGGTTACAAATTTCAATCGTTTATTACCGGTTAAAGGTTACGGTTTCGGTTAAGGTTTTAATCCCTGATACTTATACTTTTTTTAGACTTATTTTTTTTTATAAATATTCCGACTATATGTTTTTTCCTTGGCTAGAGCGGGTTTCGAGCCCTCGCTTGTTATCAAACTGAAATTGTCTTCACATTAAGTATGACATATTTATATTTTTTCAACAATTTAAGATTTTTAATTTTTATTTTAAGAACTGCGAATTCTTAGATTAATATTCTCAGTATTAGGAATTTGGTCTTAAAATGGTCTCATTTTAAGAACAGAACAAAATATTTAAGATAAATGTTCTTGATTTTAGAAGTTGGTCTTTTTTTTCTGTGTACTCATGGGTAAGTCAACTTACCGATCCCTACGCTCGTTCCGTCTGCCGCCATATTCCATGGGCGGTGAGGCCGGACGGCCGTGGCGATCCATCCAGGAGCAGGTCTGGCGAAAGGGTAAACCCGCTCCACCGCCGGCCCCTGACGCCTGACCCGCCGCAGTCTGTGGTAGTAGAGGTGCCATCGACGCATACATTGGATCCCGAGAGGGGGGACCAAATCCGTGGAGCGGCGCCGTCGAGTTCAGCGTTGGTGGCGCTCGCACCGTCATACTGATTTGACGTGATGATTTCAATATCTGCACACATCTCTGCGTTAAGAAAAAATGTGGCAATAGAAGAGACACAAAAGAGAGACAGAAGATGCAAGCAAAACTAACGAACGATAGAAAGGAGCAAAGAGAGAAAAAACTGTCGAACCAAAACTAAGATGGGTGGCAAAAAGTTTAAAATCAGAATCAAAAACAAAAACAAAAATACTAATTTATTCAAATTATAATAAATGAAAATCAAAATCAAACTCAAACTGGACGTGTGGATTTATCTGCTTTCTACGATTATTATGTGCTTTTCTGTATATTTGAATTTGTTAAGTGCTAGGATTTAGTATCTCACATTTTGTTGTCATTATTTTAATTGTTTCGGCCAAAAGACACGAGACTCTAGACTCATATGAGTTTAACTTGTGCAAATTTGTTGGGACGTGTGCAAGTGTCGGTTGTCTCTACTAAATTGCATATGTCCTGACCCCAAACCCCCCTAAGTCTGTTGACCACATCAAGTTTTGTTGCCATTTGTGGTTAGCCATTTGGACAAATTGCCAGCTTCAAGTGATATTTGTGTTTGACACAAGCTTTTGCTAATTCTTTGACACTTCTCCAAATAAAGTATTTTCCTAAAGATTAGGCACTTTTAATTTAAGGACTTTAGATATTAACAGCTTTTATTCAGCATAACTATATTTATTACAATTAGCTTACAGTCATGTTGTGTTTTAAAGGTACATTAACGAACACAAAAAATTTCAAAATATTAATATAATAAAAGAAAATAGTATTTCAAGAATAAAATTTGACAAATAAGTGAATTCGATGCGACTAATCTATTGCCAATTTTTTCTCAGTGTATATTTGTATTAGTGTGTTTTAAACGTAAGTATTTTCTTTAGCGTTTAGTATTATTTATACAAAATGTTTCATGTTTCATATTACGTAAAGTGCACTGTATATAATAAAAAAAATCTACAGAAAATCGTTCAGAGCATACCTAACAGAGAGAGAGAGGTTGACAGAGAGGGTGAATGGGAGAAAGAGACAGAGAAAGAGAGGGAGTCTATAAAATAGTCATTTCCCAAATATTGGCAAACAAATTGTGTCGAAAATGAAAAACTTTAAATTGCAAGGCAGCGTGAGAAATGGCACAACATGTGCTAGAGTCTCCCAATTCTATTCCTTCTAGTCCTTAGTCCCTGATCCTGGTCCTAGTCAAATGTCCTTTCAAATAAACACGCACACACTCACCAACCATCGACTGGTAGAATATGAAGAATTATATTGACTATCATAACGTGTCACATAAAATATTCCACAATAAATTGACTTTCGTTGTCAGACGGCAGCTGTCTCTGTTAACTTGGCTGCCTTTGTCGTTGTTGTTCGGGCTATAAGTGGGTTGAGACGATTTAGGTACTTTGTGCGCTACTTGGCACATAAAATACGATGGCCTACTACACTGCTCAAATGCAGTGGCTCTTATCACAGCTATTAACAGGCAAACAAGCAGCCCATCGTACAAAATCACATTAAAAATCAATAAAGTGTACAATTAAATTATCTTTTGGAGAAAAATGCCTAGGCCGAGTCTTTGTGACCTTTACATAGTGCATTTCGATGGGTTAAACCCTTTTCCGCTCTCTCGTTGCTCTTTTATAATATGCTCTAATCGATTTTCGCTATATATATAACAACATTAGCTACTGAAAGATATCAAAAGATGGTAATAATAAGAAGCATATGCAGGTTGCTCACCTTAAGCGCCTCCTCGTGATTGATTGAAGTGAATGGCGTGCCGTTCACCTCTAGGATTGTATCACCGGGTCGCAGACCGGCGCGTTCCGCCACCGAATTCTCCTCGATGCGTGAGATGTAAACACCTAAGCCTGACGATAAAATACAGAAATATAAAAATAACAAAAATAAAACGAACCAAAAGATGAAGAAGAAAAGCACACAAAATCAATTAGCAAGCGATGCGTATTAAACTTTTAATAAAAGACACACCACGCCCTCACCAACGACCTCGCCCTACACCGCCCATTTCTTTTAGGTCTGCCTTTTTTTGGTTTTTTCTCTTTTTTTGTTTTTGTAAGCCTTTTTCATTAAGCTCCGACAGGGCTGAGAGAGTGTGGCAACCATTTTATGTTTAATTTATAAAGCACGTGTGCCTGTGAGAGAGACAGAGAGACAGTGACTGAAAAAGAGAGAGACTGTGTCTATGGATACTATAAATTGATAGAAAGGGCTTGCTGACTTAAATAGATTTTTCTTTTTATCGATTTTAAAGCCGTTTCACGTTGAAAACTAAAAATAAAATGTCCAACTGGGGGTCAGGGAATAGGGGGATAACAGGTGGCAGAGTCATGGCCACCGTAAGGCAGCCAGGTGCAAAATGCGCTTTGAAATGTCAAAGCTGCTGGCGATTTCTATAGCAGAAAAACGAATGTGTAGAAAAATCGACAGACAATAAAATCGAATTGAAAATTAAATTGCATGAAATGGTAAAAATACCAAATGTCGACCATCGTTAAGGCTCCACACATCACGTGTGGAGAAGGAGACAAGCAATTGAACTCGCATTGACTCGAATCAACAGCAAAAGTCGAAACGAGTCCGTTCTGTAGGAATATAAACTTGGGTGGAAACATTTAGATCTATGTAAATCGATGATTTCTTAACCGACTTTAATATTGGTTAATATATAGAGTATACAACTTTTATCGATTTTATTTTATGTGCGATATTTTTAAATCCTTTGATTAATTTTTTCATAAAAAAACTATATTTCAAGTTTTAGTATGATGGTTTTGATATATCACAGACAATCTCACGAATTATAAATTTGAAATTATCTTATACAACCTGACTATATGATCTATTATCTATTCACAAAATTATATGGTATGATAAAATAAGATAATATCTCAGCCTTCTGTCCATACATATTAATGATTAATATCTTTAACGTTATCTTAATAATACAATTACTTAAATACAAAGCAGAGTAATATGCTAAAATTATTTTTCCAATTTTCCCAGAGATTTACTAAAATAAATTGTAAATATACCGCATAAAATGTTCTTACTTCAAAATAAATATATATCCCTAAAGCTATTGATTAATAGATTCATTCATTAGCTATTCGAAAATAAACAGTTTATTCAAATCGTTTGAGACATTCTCAACAAATGATCAAAATTGCAAGCTCCCCTCTTAAAAAAAGCTATTGAAAAATAACCGATTTTCAATCTGTTATTTTTTAAGTTTTACCATAGAATAGGTTTTAAGTGTTTTTTATCTGAGGCCCCACATGTACATACCAATAAAAGTGGGTTTGGTAATGGTAAGAATATGACGGTTACCTAGTGCAATTAATCCTGAATTTTAGCTTAATAAAATACATATGTATGTTTGACGAATTATTTGTAGAAAGCAACAAATTATTTTAAAAACTTTACTACACCCCGAAACGCTCATTTACATTTATTCTGTTCGATCTTTTTGGTAAGCACTTTAGAATATATTGCAATATATTGGAGAACAATCTCTCAATTTAGTAGGAGCACTTGGATACCTGAGTCTTTGCCTCCTTTGACGCATATGCCGAAACCATGATCATATTGTTGATCACGCGACATGGAAACAGTGCGCGTCGTAAGTTCGTGTATGTTGGGCACACTTCGATCCCGATCGCGATCTCGATAGATCTGCAAGAAGAGAGTTATATCATCGGATCGATAAGTCGCATATTTATGCCTGATATTTACCTGATGCGTCGTCGAGGGCGGACTGCTGGCGGGACTGCGTCGTCCTGTGCGCTCCCGATCCCGATCCCGCGTGCCGCCGTTGCTGTAGTGATAGCTACTCGTAGGAACTGATGACGACTGTGTTGCACCAAACATGCGCAGCACCTGCTCCGGCGATATGGGTCGCTTTTTGTTGCCATTGCCCATCGCCGAGGCGCCGTGACGTCCACTGGCCGCCGTTGATGTGGGCAGCGTGCCCGCCGTGCCAGCGGCCATGTGACTAGATGGTGAGGAGCTGAGATACGCTGATCCACGACCAGGCAACGATCCACCTTTCGTTGGCACACCTGCCGAATTGTAATAATAATGCGGAGAGTGTGGACGCTCAATGATTGTATACGATGTGCCCGGCGGCGAATAATAGAGACCCGAGCGACCTCCGCTCGCTCGCAGCGAACTTGTACTGTTGCCCACACGGGAACCAATGCCGCCGGCGCTGCCGCCGTAATGACCTTGCCCCTGTCCTTGCAATTGCCCCTGTCCTTGTCCGTGGCCGTGTCCGCTGCCAGGTGGCGGACTGATCATGCCAAAGGACAGGCCAATGTCCTCGGCCTCGTAACTGTTTGGCGCTGCTGCGCTGCTGCGTAAATGATGAGCGGTAAGGCCAGCGGAGCCGCCCGTGGGCACGCTCGATGATGACTGTGTGGCGCCACCGACGCCAATGCCACCGATTCCTCCGATACCGATACCGGACGCATTTGCTGCTGAGTTTGCATGGTAACCATAGGCGCGTGCACTCCAGCGTGAGGGTCCAAGATCGCATAATTCGGCATAGTCATTGCCAGCTGCGCTCATTGTCAGGGGGTCACCGTCGTATGGTATTCCACTGCCCCCAAGGCGCATTACACTGTTGGGGCTGCTGCTGTCAGAGATCCGAAAGAGAATAGCACAGTTAGTTGTTAGTTAAACAAGTCGAAATAGGCTAACACCCAATCCCATCCCAACCCTTCCACTGTTTATTGTTTGCACTCGCTCATTGGAAACGCATTCGCTAAAACCGCAGCTCAGACAGACTGTAGCTCTGCTTCCCATTGCAGACAATGGCGTTAATCTCCAGAGTCATATGTTTCCAAATTCATACACACTCATGCATGGATTTGGCCTATTTGTTGGCTCCACGCTAACTGGGTAAAAACCATCCTTTGTTTGGCAGCGAAATCAATATGAGAACTTACACCCTATGCTCCATTATTCATGTGCATATGCTACGAAACTTTGGAACGAACAATACCATTCAGTCCCTGACTCGGCAGCGGAAAACATCGCTCATAAATTCACAGACTGAATTGCCCTGCTCACACTTGGCCACTTACTTAGCCGGACACGTTCCGGTATCGCCACCTGATATTGTTTGCCAAGCGTCACGGATTCAAATTTATTTTAAATCCGTGCTGAAAGTAATTGATCATTGAATAACATTCAATTATTTTGATACATGAAACACATAAATTTATTATAATCGATGATGTTAAAGATACTCAATAGAACCGTTTACTTTAATGATATAATAGTACCGAATTTAGAACATATGTGCGTCTTTATACCTGGTACTCGTAGAGTACATGAAATAAAGTATTTGGGTATTTCCATAGCGATGTTACGTGACATTCGATCGATATAATGTGACTTAAATCAAAAGAAAGTCACATTTTTAAAATGTTCTTTTCATATCTGAGTCGCAATTAAGTTGATGTATATTAAGCTAAGAAGATAAAAACACTCTACATTTATGATTAAGAGATAAAAATAAAAATATGCGATGCGTTACAAAAGTACTTTTATGATATTACTTTGTTCGATATTTAATATAAAGCACGTTCCGAAACTGCATTTATTTTGTCTACTAAAAAATAATATTATCCAAATTACAAGATGGAAATATTATCAGGGGGGTTTCACAATTGTACACCAACCAAAAACCAAAAATATATGGGGTTTGGGTGGGTTTCCATTTCTGGAACACCCCTGTATATCATCTTTGTAGTAAGCCACAAATCATTCTCTACTTTTATACACTTTATCGGAAAATAAATAAACTTTGCAAAAAAGCATGTAAGAGTCAAAAGAAGGCGTGGCAGACCCCACAAAGTATATATACATATATTTATATGTATATTCTTTATCTGTCTGGGTTTCTTTATAAACGCATCGATCTCAGCAAGTATGAGAGCTAGAGATTCTTCCAGAAATCGAACTTTGCAACTAACTATTTATTATCCTGATTATAGATAATCAAGAAACTCTATTCTACATATTTTTGGGATTTGTTCAAATTTATGTATGTGTTTTTATTATTGTTAATGGTGTCTCAGAGCTAGACACAGGGTATATCGAGGTCGTGGACTCTCGAGTTAACACTTTTAGTTGTTGTTTAACTTTTTTGCGGTTGACTTGCTTCTAAACCAAAAATGTCTTGAAAACGGCCAACGTCAATGCGTCCGTCATTTTATATATAAAAATAACATTTATGGACATATGTATGTGTATGTATGGTAAATATGTATGTGAACATATATGTACATACACATACGCATATGTAAATGGCAAGCAATAGTGCTTAGCTCTAACAAGCAGCCAATAATGTCCTTTTTGATTTACGGATACACATTTGCATTTGTTTCCACTACAAATTGGCAAGTAAGCACTCAATACTACATACAAACATATGAATATACATTTACATTTATTCACACATACATATACATCAATAGGAAGCATCTGGCTTCTATATTCGATACACATACATATGTACATAGCTGTCAGCATGTGTGAGTTTGACGTGCATTTGTACACAGAAAAAAATACGGGATTCCGGAATAAAAACAATTTAATGCGGTGTTAGAAGTACGTTAATAAATCTATTCAATGTTGTTTGTGTTTGTGACTAGTGCTTTATATTTTAAGGATATCCTTGTAGCACTAGGAAATAAGATAAAAAATAAATAATGCCGGATTTTCGTAAACCAAGTACATTTTCATTTTCATTTGGTTCTCAGCAAAAATTTTGATTTTCGGGGCTCTGTAAAATTTTTGTAGTAAGATTAAATATTCTTCAACTTTTTTAAAGACTCAACATTAAAAAAATAATTTTTTGCCATTTTACTGGCATGTTGTCTTAATTTAACAATAATATCCTGAATACATGCTTAAAAAATACATGCTAAAATCAGGAATTTGAAACTTGAATTTTAAAACGTTTATTTTTTTCTGTGTATGTATATTTAACAATAATTTGTGAGTATGTGTATTTTTTTGTGCTTGGCTTGGCTTTGTTGTAAAATAAACAGCATGCTCCAGCGTATTTACTCATGACCTTGCTTTGCAAAGCCAACAACAATGCTCACACACACACACACACACACAAACATGTACACACACACACACACATGAGCTGGATATCAGGACACAACCACAACCATCGCCTGCCGTTTGGCGCTGTCACAAGGACATTTTTCATGTGCGCAATGTGACATTTTTGGAATTTGTTACTCTGGTTTGTGCCTGCTGCACAGTGTGACAAAATGAGAGCTATACAAAAATATTAATTAACGCAGCCGCTAATCGATTGTAAATCGATAAATTATTATGCAAATTGTGTTGCGTCAGATACTCAATTTACTCTTGATAATGCCTTTTTTATTTGTCCTCGCAAATGTTTGAGCTCCACTGTGCATTGTTTTTGTGTCTGGCTTCTAATTTTTGTTGTTGTTGTTGTCATTGTCAATGGCCGCTTGGTTTTTTGTTTGATTTGAAAAATAACTTTTGTATACACCAACATACGACATACACACACATATACATATATACACATGACAACACATGCAAGCGACACATTCATGCTGATTTCTTTTTATACCCTTGCAGAGGGTATTTTAAATTTAAAGCCTTAAGTATTTAGGATTAGAGCGAGAAAAGAACAGTCGAAATTAGTGATGTATATATATTTATTTAAGTATACAAATATTTGTAAATATTTTTATATGACATATTAATGTGGAAACATTTGTGGACTATACAAAAGTCGACATTTCAATGAATCGAGCCGATTTTCAGCTCAAGTCGAAATAAAAATGTAGGATAAATAGGATATAGTAGTAAAATTAGTAACCTCCAGGTCTAGTAGGCGTAGACAAACTTACTATAAAATAAAAAAGAGACCATCTAAATTTGTTTAAATAATTTGTAGAAAACTTCTCATATAAATCCATATATCATATATTGAGAGCATGGTTTAGTTAGGTGTATTCTTAATTATATCAACCAAACTTACAAATTTATTTAAATCGGACTGCTAAATATTTTTTAATAATCGTAGATTATAAATAATAGGAATTTCTTTATTTTTCAAACGGTGTGACTAATGGAAATAAATTTGGAAACAAGTAACACTCAATTAATTAAAATCCATAGATAACTATTGTTTTTTTCTCAGAAATATGTAGTTTGTAAGAAATTTGGTGTTAGTTTGAAAATCACAGCTTAGTGCTTGAACTTTTTTTAATGGGTATCAAATCTTCGGCATGCCGAAACTAATTTTTTTTTTAGAATTTTTTTTATATTTTGTTGCTTTTTGGCCTGGCATTTGCATTTGGTGACTGTCGTGTGAATGTGAATGTGAATGTTGTGTGCTCGTTTTATCTGTGGCTGCTTTATTTATTATTCGCCTTATCGTTTTGTGTAGTGTTTCTGATGCTAAACTGCAATTCTCACTCTTGTTTTTTTTTTTGCATTTCTGAAATAATTGCTCAAGCACAATTATGTCCGGGCATTTGTTGCCGCCTTGTCGTCATTGTTGTCGTTGTTGTCGCTGTCGCTGCTGTCATTGTCGTTGTTGTCGTTGCCCACATAAGTATGCTATAAAATACTTTGTGCGTAAGTGGGTTGCGCTTTTATTTATAAATAATTGATGTTTAATATGTGCTTGGCACTTAATGCAAACTCCTCTTAATAGTTGCTGAAGGCATATTAAAACATTAAGCAGTCAGCCAACTTTTCTGCTTTTTTTTCGTGATTTTCTTTTTTAAATTTAACGCCCTTTTTCAACGGATTCGACGGCTCCATGTGTGTGTGTGTGTGTGTGTGTGTGCGCATGGGGAACATTATACTCTGAGCATTCATCAACATTTTCAACATTATTTTGGCAGAGCTGAGCAAAAATATTCGGGGAAGTAATTATGATAAATGCAGGATGCCTATGTGTGTGTATGTGTGTGTGTCGGTGTGTTTGGTTTGCGGCATGTCGAACTTGTAACTGGGTTAATTGCGCGTAAAAAAAAGGTAGCACACAACAGACTCACACACACACGCACACACAGAGACACAGACACACACGTGTGCTCCGCGTGTATTCACATTTCCGCTTGCTGTCAATAAATCTTAAGGATCTGAGATCTAAGAGATTTCCATAAGCCACAGGAGCTAAATTGTTGAGTTACGTGTAAAACGTGAGATATGCGGAGCAAATTTTATTTGTTAAACTCAGGTCATATTTTAGAATGTATTTCTTTAACAAAAACAAACTTTCATATACTATTTAATAGTGAAATACATTTTCTGGTTGACTTTAATACAAAACATGATTTAACAAATATTATTCAATAATGAAATATTGATTCTAGTCAACTTTAATATTAAAGAGGATTTAACAAAATATCGTAATATCTCTATGGCATAACTGAGGATTATCAAGGGGATTTCTGCTGTCAGCCCGTGTCTAGTGGGATAATTATGTCACATAACACACTCAACTGGGCAAAAGACCACTAAAAACAACAACATTGAATAAAAATAAACGCAAGCTAAAAAGAAAACAAAAACAAAGCTCCATAAAGTATGTACACACACAGACACAGGCACACTCCCAAATATGTAATGTTCACTTACATGAACTATGTACATATTAATAAGCTTTGAGCATGTTAAAGCTCAATTACCTGCACAGAGCTGCCCTTTGGCTATTTAAGCGAACCGAACTCTGAATTACGAGTTCTATATATATACACATAATATATAAGTATGTATGTGCGAATCTGCTAATAATAATAAAGAAATTTACTACAACCATAAGTGTCTGTATTCAGATCATACTCAGTGTTTTCTTTTGGTCTGCATGACAACCAAATTTAGCTTTGACTATTGAAAAACTCAAGAAAATTAATGTTTAACCATCTAGAAGATGTGTTTGTTTTATACATACAAATTAAAATAAATAAGTCATAGTCTTGAGTCAGAATTTAGAAATTGTATTACCAACAATTTCAAAGGCTAAACGAAAAACAAGAAAAAATTAAAACAAATAATAAAATAATATATTTTTATTTATTAAATTGAAATTGGCCCACAAACCGAACCGAAATCTTGCTCTATTGCTTGAACCTTCGAACCAAACCTATTCCAATAATTGTGGAGGTTTGCAGCCTTGATTTAATTGTCTCAATAGCTTAGTGGAAATGAAATGTGTTAAATTATATTAATTTTATGCTAGAAAATTCTGGTGTCAAAATTTTCGATTTAACTGCAACGTCTATATTTCTAGCTTGAGAATGATTAATTTAAGTTTCATAAATCAAGTACAATAAATTAATAAACTATTAAATCTTTTTACGTAAAAGAAAAGTTTTGATTTAATAACAAAATACCAGGGATAAAAACCGAAACGAATATCGGTTTCGATTATGGTCGGATTAAGGTTTTCGCTTATCGGTTATACAAAATCTTGGAGTATCGGTTTCGTAATGGTTATCGGTTTTTTGTAAATTTCCGTTTAAAAATAACGGTATGGTTTCGGTTTACAAAAAAAAATTAAATTAAGGTTTTCGGTTGACCAAAATAAGACGCTTTAATCATTACTTTACATGAAAAAATACTTAATGCTCTTTTTAGCCTGGAAAATAATGTTATCTGGTGACTGGAATGATCCAGTGTAATGTCGATTTTATTATAATTTGATCTCTTATAAATTTGGTTCATTTGGTTTGAAAATTTGGATTATTTTGATTTTACTGAACTTTGATAACTTTGAACCGACATAACTTTGTCAAAAGTTAATCAATTTTTATGCGGAATGCAAATTTGAGCATGAATTTACCTCCAAATTCGTTCTGCATTTCCAATTTTTTCATTTTAGAAAATTTTTGAAAATCGAATTTTTTCGAAATTTTACAGTGTTACCCCTTTATCTTTTTTGATTTTTTCGAAAAAATTCAAATTTTCAAAATGAACAAAATTTAAATGCAGAACGAATTTGGAGGTAAAATCATGCTCAAATTTACATTCCGCATAAAAATTGATTGACTTTTAACAAAGTTATGGCAGTTCAAAGTTATCAGTACCTGCGCTGGCCAGATCCGAAATTAACCCTTATAAATGAATTGGTTACTAAACGGTTATTTCGGTTTAAAGAATTTCGGTTTATTGGTTTCGGTACAGCGGAAAAATGTTTTTTCGGTTACGGTTTCAGTTACGGTTACAAATTTCAATCGGTTATTACCGGTTAAAGGTTACGGTTTCGGATAAGGTTTTAATCCCTGCAAAATACAGATAAATTTTCCATCTTTAGTCGCTGTCTGTAACTAAAGTCAACAGTGAGAATTCTTCTCAAAGCGCCTTTTGGATATGCAACCTATTTATACCACATTGCCTTTTTTGAATTTGCTTTCAGAAGTTAGAAGAAAGAAAAAAGTGTAGAAGAAGTTCCGGGATTTTAAAAGTGGAGCATCACGTAGATGGCAGCAGGAAAGAAAAGAAAATCTGTTATAATAAGATATGCGCAATGCATATGCATAAGTTAAGAAAAAAAAGTGTATGTAATATGTGAGAAAGAAGCCAGAGCAAAAATAACGACAACAAGAACAAGAACAAGAACAGCCACGAAACGTCGCTGACTTACATGTCAACTATTGATTTTTTAATTAAATATTAATGAAGCACGAAAAAGGAAAAAACAGCAAAGAGAAGAGCAGAAAAACACGCTCCAAAAGCGGGACAGTCGACAGTTCAACTGCCTGCAAAACGGTGAAGACTCGCCCCTAACTCGATGCGAAGAGGAGCTTCTGTCGTGCCTGGACGCCTTAAGGTATGCCATCCATGCTAAATAATGAAAAGGCTGCCACATGACACAAGGAAAGCGATGTTCCAAAAAAAAGTATAAACAAAAATAGAAATATAAAATATAAAGAGACTTAGAAAGCGAACAAATTACGAATTTTTAATCACACGTCGCGTTATATAAGCCAAAGGCGTACTCTGAATTGGGCTGTCCTACGAATAATACGAGAAAATAGAAAAAAAGAAAAATGCCAAACCAAATCAAATAAAATAAATATGCAAAGCGGCGTCTCTCGGAGTAGGTCGACGTCGCTGTCTATGCACAGACACGCAAACAAGCCAAGGAGGAAATGTGGAAATGTAAAAGGCAAATGAAACTACATACATAGCTGCCAAGGATGGGGATAAGGATGAAAGCGTGTGCCAAGTCGTGCCAACAAGAAGCGAGGGTAGCCTGACAGACAACCAGAAGACTGCCAGACAGACAGACAGTAGAACAGACAGTAGAACAGACAGAGAGACAGTGAGACAGTGAGACAGTCGGGCAGGCAGCACACACCACTTTGTCCAGTCACGAAAGTTAGTTTAACAACTATGAGTGCAGGTTAGCAAGGCACACTCGAAGCACAGACTATAGACAACTATGGAGTGTGTGTACCATGTCTGAGAGTACAAGAACTCACGCAACTTATAGACACACTCAGACAAATAGATAAAAACAGTCGCGTAGGCGCAAACAGAACAGCAGAGGCATTACGGACAGTCACGAGGATGACAACGACAACGACAACGACATTCCTACCCTTTCCCTTCCAATCTTCTCGACGTGGCAGTTACTCTGCTCATATTTCCATTTATTTCATCTGGCGAATATCTTTCCTACAGCCCTGTTATCCACAACATGTGCAATATTTTACGTGGCTCTGTCAAATATCATGTGAGTAAATTGACAACGATAAACTAGAAAAGTGCTTGTTCAACTAAAATAAAGTTTAAGTTTAGACATTACTCAAGTCTCAAGTCAATTGGATATTTAAAAACTAAAAAAAATCACTATAAATTGGTTTGAAAGTTCTTAATTAAATAAATATAACTCGAACAATATACCCTTTTACTTAATTTTTAAGTAACGGGTATAAAAAGACATAAAATAAATCTAATGGCCAAGTTTTTTAAATAATATTAAATTATAATAGTTAATTAAGATCAAGGGCAAATAATTTCTGCGGCTTGTCAATAATTAGATACCCTTCCAAATTGTTTTGACAATATTTATCTTTATATTCTGTGAAAATTATAGATTTTCATACAAAGTATAATCATATTGTCATTCAAAGGTCTTTCGGATTATGGTTTAATAATATTAATGACTTTATGTTCAAAATATAACTAGATATTTAAAATAAAAAAAGAACAGTTTACAAAATAAGTAAAACTCGAAAGGGCCGAGATGCCTTGTGTAATAGCAAGATATATCGAAAATGGTTTTCAAAATTGTCAGATGCGTAATGCATGGGATAAACATTTGGTCTAAGATGGATAATCTAAGCTTGAGTCATTGATAATGACAGAGTCTAATGGAAACTCATTCTGGAATCCTTTTTAAGATTGTTCTGGAATTCTTGAATAGTCTCTCAGAATTACATTTCATTATTGCTATTTATTTGTGCTTTTTTTCTTTGTATTTATTATTTATTTAAAGCTGACATTATATAATATTTATAATTTAATTTTTAATTCAAGTAAATATATAATGGAACACATTGGTAGATGGGTTAGTCTTACATAAAATAAGGTAATATTTGACCCATTCTTTATCCTTGGCGAAGCTGTTGCCTTAGAGTTGGCGCAGGCTCTGGTCACCGCAAAATTTGTTCGATATCATTAAGTGGTTGCCTTTGGCTCGATGCCCGGAGGTCTTCAGGACCAAACAGAGCGTCAGGCTGTGTGTGGTTAGATTGGTTACTCAGCCGGTCCATAACAATCAATCTTGTTTTATTAAAAGAGCGAGAGTACGACGTACACTTAAGCAGAAACAGCAACTGAAACCTCAACTGAAACTGAAACTAAAACTGACGCAGACAGGACACAGGTGAAGAAAAAATCATTAATAGGTATTTACTGGGCACTGGCCGGGGCCATAAAAGTAATCCTTTTTTATTTACGAACTCAACTCCCGAACACTTCACACGCCGAAGAGTCGCTCATTAAGTGGAAAACCTTGAGAGTCCAGTGAAAAAGGAGTGAGAGAGAGAGAGGAATTACAGAATAACGAGGTAAAGAAAATGTTGCAAGTTTTGCTCTTAATTCACTTAAGACTTTAGTTTTGGGCAAGGACTTCGCAAGGATGAGAGGAGAGTAGGGGAGAAGAGAAGAGAAACGAGGTGGCAATTGTGCCGTCTTACAACATCATTTGTGTGCGTCCTTTAAGTATCTTGTACTCGTATTAGAAAAGTTCTCAGCATCAGCTATTCAGCCTTGGCGATGCCATTGAAACTGTAACACTGAATGCGAAATGGGAATGGGAATGGGAATGTGGAAATGCTTACAAACATACATACATATGTAGGAGAAAACTCGTATTCAATTGAAATGCAAAAAGGAAAAGAGGAGCGGAAAATAATGTTCAGTAGTTTTCCATTCAATGCCGAGAGATATCTGAAAACGCATAGGCAAATAGAAATATTAATAAAAGTGGAATTGCGATTTCCCTTCCCTTCACCCCGAGAACTTTTTCAATCTGATTGCAAATCCAGACAAAAAGGGGACAAATTGAAGAAGAACAGTTGGAATCTTCGTTAAAGCACGTAACCTTTTAGTGCAGCATTTAGCCAGCTTTTCGTTTTGCCCTTAATTTACACAACGCAAATCCAATCTTATCGGCCTTATCAAATCTATCAATAACAATAATTGCGGGCTTATTACGACTCTAGTTATCACGCTGGCTCAGTGAGTTTGAGCCACGCGAGTAAACGATTATTTTGATTATGACATACATACTTGTACTTACAAAGTACTTTGTTTATTATTTAATGTCAAATTAGATTATTGAATTATCATTTCGGCTTTATTGATTTCGCATTTACCACTGCGTTCAGTGGTTTATTGGGGCTTCGTCCTTTACCTTATATCCATCACCATAATTCTAAAAGCCCTCTTTCAGTTCAACAATTTAGTTATTGCCAAAAGAAAAATTAGAAATATATATATGATAATGATATACTGGTATCTGATCAATAGAAATTAGAAAACTTAAGAACTGCAATTTTTGAAAATAGTTACACACTTATGTAAAGCGAGATTTATACCAGTTACTTTGAAAAACTTTGTTGTTTTTGAGATATCTCAATAAATCTTACAGATAGTATATTTGAAAAGATATAGGATTATTGACAATTGATTTTTTTATATAAAATTTTAAAATACATATTTAAAAACATTCTTGTAACAGGAATAAAATATGCTTCACCTGAATGCAACCGCTGCAGTAAAGGCTTAAATTGAAGATGTGTTAAGAACCGTGCAATTAAAAAATAATGTAGGGAAACTCAAAGAAGATTACAATGTATGTCATGTTTTTGTTACCAATTCATATACAAAAACATATAAGAGCGCTTTAGTCGCCCTTAGATTACCTAACTTGAATTCCCACACAAATACACATATACAACTATAAGCACATAAAAACACAAACAACTATGCCATAAGATACATACGTTGTGACGACACTGTTCTTCTCTTCTTCTTTCGTTGCATCGCAACTCTGAGCACAAATTTCTCGTGAATAACATCCTATTTTATTATCCGATCGTAATGAAATTTTTAGGACACATGTGAAAAATTTAAACTAGTTCTTTTAATTAATCTGCGTATAGAATAGAGGAACCTAGATTCCCAATTTGACTAATACTCTTTTAGTCCTTAAGATCGATGCATTAATATTGAAGGAAAGACAGATAAACGAACGAATCAATGTGACTTGTTCAATACTGATCAAGAATATATATACATATTTTATGGTGTCAGATTTTTCTCCTTATGCCTGTTACAAATAAATGTCCATTTTTAATATCATTTTAAGAGAATATAAATAAGAAAACTGTGTGCAGTAACAAATAATGCTTTCTTCTCTAAACTCTACAATTTATTTATACAAAGACAAAGACATTTTGATTACAGAATTTCGTTTCCTCAAAAATTATTCCAGCTCCTAATATTATATTTGTCTTTAAATGCAATTTCATAAAATAAATTTATTTCGACGTCCGTATTTGAATATAGTCAAAGCATTCAGATTGCTTCCATAGTCCTAATATAGTATGTACTTGCATATTAAGTAATGCAATCTAATACCCGCTACCAAGTTCGTACAAGCAAGAAATGTATATGTTTCTATAATGAGAAAACTTGTGGAAAAAGGGGATACGCATATTGTATTGATTTCATTTTGTCGCATTGTGTAGAGTAAGCGTAAGTTCATACAAATAGCGAATTATCGATTCTCCTTTATCATAATTGGATTTGAGCTATATTCACTTGACTGCATCATCCACAATCCCCTTCAATTGCAGTTTCATTGTTGCTACACGACGGCAATTAAAGCACGTCTTCACTTGCATAAATTGTGCACTAATTGGCGCTGGTGGCGCAACTCTCGACACCTCTCGACACACACCTCCCCCAATCTTCAACGCTCTCAAAAAACCTCAACGCAGTTGCAATTAAAAACTCGACCAGCAATTAAAGCGAGAGCGATGCAACAACAGCAACAACAAAAAAAGAATAAATAAATTTATTGGGAGTGTTGAGAGGAGAGAGAGAAGATAAAGGGAACGCATTATTCTAATTTTGGTTAACAGATTCAAAAAAGCTTCCAATTTAAATACAAATCAATCATGACATACTCGTCAATACAACATAAGTGAATCCGCAACTCGAATTATATTTTAATTTTCAATTAATATCAGACTGCAAATGAAAATGTTGGGAAATGACAGCAACTAAATAGGCGATTTATATTTTCAATTTGAAATCTACAAAAGTCAATACACCCACGCACACACAGAGAATGGTAAATGTAGGAAATTGGAGAGTGGAAATGCAAATCACTCATACGCCTGGTGCGCCAAGTAATGTCCTGTCAGCTGCTCGGCTCGATTCTATTTGGTTCACGTTTGACGTTTAATTAGGCGCAAATTTTAATTAAATGCCATGGCGCCAAACAACTTTTTGGCCAGAATTCCGACCAAAAACTCATTAAATAACTATTACTTATGCGTCGATGTCAGCGAGCAACGGTTACGTTATTAATTTCCTCCCATCCTCAAACCACGTTGACAACGTAACATAAATAACAGGCAAGGTAGGCGCAAATGATAAATGGCTCCAGTGACGAAAACATATGAGGAACTTACATCCCAACTTAGCTACATCCAATGAAAGCAAAATTTATTGACAAAAGAAACAACATCTATTTTAGTAGAGCTCTAAACATGTATTTTTAGAATCAATAAATTCCGAAACCTATATTGAGTACAACTATAATCAAATAATCTTAGCTCCTGTCAAGGTTTGTCTATATCTAAAGGCAGTGATATGATCAGTATATATTTATAAAGACTGCTGACGTTTAAAACTTATGGTAGATATTTCTAGTCATCGAGAATTCACTCCATTGAATTTTTAACAACCAAATTATTTAATCTTTTCAATTTTCTTGATTTTGGAAGGCTTTAAAGTTATTTTAAAAAAATAAACTTATTATTATTTCCACCGTTTCAAAATCAAACATCTAGTGGACTAGAATTACAGATAGTAATGTATAAGTAAAAAGGAAAGAAATTCAAGCAATTATATTTTTAGAGCCGATTCCTTATTTTATGAAATTTATCAGATTTGGGGCTCGAGTGGTTGATAATTTTAAGAATTCTGTTAAAATTCGCTTAATTGTCACACATTAATGGACGTGTAAAGTCCATATATGTATTATCTCCAGTACTACTCGAATATTCCAGTAGACCATTAGGTCAAATAATGGGTTTTTTAATACAACTCGGTAAGTTTTAAAAGATCCGACTAAAATCACAATAATATATGCAACTTCACTTGAAACACTCAAAACATATATCTGGAAATACACTTTTATCTTGTCATAATTCACGATTAAAATGATTTATTCCAACTTATGAAAAAAAACACCCATTACATTCAAACAAAAATCATAGATCTGTCCCTAAATTTTCTTCGCATTGTAAAATCGAGCAATGCTAGCGGAATTCGTTAAATCGTTAAGAATTGTGTAGAATATGCCACTTTACAAATTTGTTGAAATAGATAGATAGATTGTGAATAGAATTTCAGTAAAGTTGAACAATTGAATGCCTGAGAAAGTTTGCTGGGGCTTTTTGTACGTTTCCCTCGCAGTGTCATAAACAGTGGTGAATCTTTTTGTTTTTGTTACTTCCTCAATGAATGTCGCTCACCTGTTTGAAATTCTAAGGATACATTAAAATTGCGTTGCGTGTGTGCTCGGCCTGTATCCTGTGCCAGTGTTCGTGTTGAAGAGCCCTATTCAATGGCTGTGACAGGCAAGCAGGACCGGACGGTCCGCTTTGCTAGTGGCCTGTGGTGCGGCGGTGCGGTGGTGCAGCGGTGGTGCCTTCCACTTCCACTTCCTTCTGGCGTCCTGGCGTCCTGGCACGCTTCCTGCAGCAGTCAGCTGCTTGCATGCAAAAGTTTTACTTTGCTGCTCCTCCTATTGCGGATATTCGTATTCGTGTTGTTTGGCTTAGTTTCTGTGGGCTTTCTCCACTTTGCTGCTGCTCATTTGTGTATATTTGTGTGTGCTTGTGTGTGTGTGAGAGTGTGTAAGTGTATGTGTATGTGTTTGTGTGTGTGTTTGTGTGTCACTTTATGCGCTTCCTGCTCGATGCTTTCGCACCGCCCGCCGTCACGTTGTGCCGAGAGTGAAAGTTTTTTTCAACGTTGCCAGCTACAATGAGAGGCCACCTCGTGGTGAGTTCTGACTGTCACGTTCTCCCACTCTGACTCTCTCTCTCTCTACTCACTCTCTCTCTCTTAATTAATTTTATTTAACTTTTCGATATTTCAACAATTTTGTTATAATTTCATTTACGTTTATTTGTTTAGTTTGGTTGTAATTGTTTTTAGTTTGTTGTCTGTTTAGCCCATGGCACATTCGAGTTGTTGTCTGTTGCAAATTCACCACAACAGCAGCAACAACAATCGCTGGGTCTCTTTGTTATTGCGGGTGGTGCTTCTGCTCCAAGCTCCGTGGGGAGACGGAGGCGGAGGCGGAGGAGCGGCAGCTGAAGCTGCTTATAGTTGGTCGCACGCCTATAAATCGCCAACTTGCGTGCTGCGATTCGGTATTGGTATCGGTTTTGATGTTTTCGGACTCCGAATCCGAATTACTGTACGTGGCGAATTTCGACAGTAGCCGTTGTTGCCGTTGCCATTGTAATTTAACCTTCTGCCCTACTCTCGAATGCGTCATCGAATTTGTTGTTGTCGTTGTTGTTATTGTTGTTGTCGTTGTTGAATGCCAAATAAATACGATAAATACTAGAAACTCGAGTATTTACATGCATTAATTTGCTTAATCATTTATTTGGCACCATCACATACACAATGTGTACACTAACCCGAGTTTCACGTTAGACACACACACACACACGGGAGACACACACACACACGCGCGAACGGGAGACACACACACATATGCAGAATGCGAATATTGAAACACAGCCGAGACTCGCACATTAACTGCATATGTCGAGCTACCACATTCATTACCCATACGCCATGTTGTACGGCTGTGTTTTTAGTGCACACGCACCCAACTTGGTCTTGGATAAAGAGTTGTAGTCACAATCGCAATCACAATCACAATCGCATTCGCAGTTGTATTCGTTTTCGTACTCGCAGATGCTTTCAAGGTTATTTCCTGTTACAAAAAACTGTTTAATTTGAGGAATTTTCATGCACATTACATTGGTTTGAATGGAACTTCGCTGGGTTTTCTCACTGGTACTCTGCACATGGCTTCAGGCTCCACAATGTATCTACATTTATGTTTTGTGCAAGCCAAACTGTTTCACTAAACCTTCAATTCGATTGGAATTTAACATTTTGCACAATTGACAAGCTTGGATTTTGTTAAAACACATCAAAATATTAAATTGTAGTTTTATCTATTTTTTTTTTCATTTGGTTTCTTTTCTTTTCTTTCTTTTGCGTTTCCACAGTGCGCGTTTTAGTTGCGTTCGCGGAGCGCCCCGTCTTGACCGTGTGGCTCCACTACTCTGACTACTTGGTCCCAACTTTGTAGTCGTCGCATTCGTGCTCGGCCCAAAAGCTTTTCCCCAAAATGTAGGCTTTGTGAGACCATGAATCCGACCCGAATGTTCCACGAGCTGAGCACGAATCCATGAAACCCCCCCTGGCCAGCCTGGCGACTGGTTGGCGAGCATAAACTGAAGCTCCGTCTCGAATCGGTTAACGGGCTCATTCGCATTCTCATTCTCACTCTCAGTCGCTGTCTCAATTTCAGTTTCAGTCTCTGGTCCTCTGCTTTTGTTGGGTTTGCACTCAAAAGTTTGCGTTGTTTGGATTTTGTTATTTTAATGCGACTGGTGTAGTCTCGGTCCCGTGTGCTTTTTGAGGATTTCTTTCGTGTAATTGTTTTCGTTACGTTCGCTACATTCGTTACTTTTGTTTATGGGCGCCAGAAACAGAAACTGAAACAGACGAAATACCAGAATCCAAGATAAGTAGTATGTGTTAAATGTAGACGTAATTTTACACTGCAATTTTTAGCAGAAATCGTTATAGAAATTAATGAATATCATATGACTCTAAAATAATTAAGTGTGTCCACATAAGTGAAGCAAATGACAAGCGGGTTATTAAATTTCGCACATTAAATGAAAGAAATAAAAGAAATTTCTCTCAAAGTTAAAAACGTTCAGATTTATAGAAAATCGGTGTAAAACAAGTCATTATTCATCAATAATAATACTTAAGAATTTAATCAGTTAATGTCTAATTTCTCTCGAAAAGACTGTATTTAACTTTTTAATAATTATTGTTAAAAATTAAATTTATTACTTTCGATATTTAAGTATATCTAGCTAAAAATAAAGAGGTGGTAAACTTATGAAGGGAAATCACTCATACGTAAAAACGATGTGCGATTTTCTTACTCGTTTCACGTTTACAATTCCCTGCCTTTATAATTCCCAAGTGGTTTGAGCAATTGTACATATATCCGCGAAAGCAACTGCATAATCTGCACAAAGTATTTAATATTTAATTGGTTATTATAGTAGTGCTCTAGTATTTCTTTTAGTGTCCTATAAAAAGCATGCAGCAAACGGCACGCAACCAAGCCCACCAAGATTCTCCCTAACCACCCAGTTACCACACCTACACCCACACCTACACCCGCACACCTACACCCACCCCCCCAATCCTCACTTGTTAGTGGAGAAATCTCACTCAATAGTCCGAATAATCCGAAAGGCAACAAAGTGAGACCAGACGAAGAACCTGGCGACTGTGGTGAAAAGCTTACTCTCTCAAGCTCTTTTATACTCTCTCTCTCTCTGTGTTGCTCTCTTTACATGTCAATGTCTGTCGCTCCCACGCAAAATTCAACACATGGCCATACGAAACGTCAAAAGCGCGTGACAGCCAGGCGAATATTGAAGGGAAAAGAAGCAACGCGAAAGCAAAGTAAAGCAAAGCAAAGTAAACTTCGCCAGGTAGCAGAATAACAGCACCCACCTCTGACATCCCTCTACCGACCGCATTTGGAAGCTGCGCCTTGTCTGTGAGCAGCAGTGTGAGTGAGAGTGAGTGAGTGAGTTAGCGAGACAGAGTGAGCAAGAGAGAGGAAAGAGTTGAAGGCATGAGTGTGAACGACACGTTGTTGCATTTCCCACACTTTGACGCTCAAAAGCAGGCAACATATTTTCGCAACAGCGACTAGCTTAAATAATGGGTTTAGGCTGGACGAAGGTTGCTCCAAGGTGTTGATGATTATAAACGAGTACACGTGCTCTAATGGGGGGAAGGGGACTTCACTTGAAGGTTGTCGTCATGGCCTACTTCATCGATGAATTCGTTAGTCGTGTCAAAAGTTTTCTAATTCAATTTAATGTTAAGGCTGTTGACGTCTTCGACCTACGACCCTTCATCCTCCTTCGATCTTCGCGACCTAACCCTCGCCTTATCAGATAGTGCTGTTCATGAGGAATTATGTCACGTCGGCTGCGTCATTGTGTCTGCCGAGGTTATTGATTATTCTCGTTTATGACGAAATGCGTACGCCAAAATAGTTTTGCCCACACAACTATGACGTCATTATTAACCCCGGAGCTTTTAACCCGCACAAAACAACACTACAAACTACAGTTTGTTGTCAACTTGTCGCTCCCCACACTCCGGTATTGCTCTTGACCCCTCCCCGACCCACGAGAGAAACGTCAGTTCAACTCATTTCCATTTTCATACTCATTCCTATCTGATGCTTGGCATTTTTCACTGACTAGTTTGTAAAAGTTTGCTCGAGAGCTTTTCAAGCCGACATCCAACATACCCGACATCCCTTACCCCTTCTACATCCCCCTCATCTAAGCAGCTGTCACCCCGTCGAAACGGATCCGGGTTTGAGCTCTCAATCTCAATTTGTTTGGCTGCTTTTATTATTGCGGCAAAAGATTTACTTTTGTCATTCGAGTGATCTAATTAAAGTTTTGTGTGGACCAAATTACGACAAAGGCTAAAAATAAATGGGGACAACGACTGGATTTGTTTTTCTGCTTTGTAGGTGCAACTTGTTTTCGTCTAACCCAAAAACTCGCTGGATACGAGTATCCAAAAAGTAATTTATATTACTTCTACTTTTACTTTTACTGTCTTGACGTTAGTTGCCCTGTCGTTTGGCAAATGTAATGAAATGTGCTGACCCGTTAACTTGTACTCTAGCATCCCTGCGATTTGCTCTATGTCTGCTGAAAGGGTTTCAAGCTTTGCCAACGGACAGATGACACTGCTAATATTACAAAGGTGGCAGATAGACGATAGAAGGCAGGAGATGGAAGGTGGAAGGTGGAAGGTTCTCGTAAGCGACCCTCTTCAACATAAGCCTTGAAATTTGTTTACGTTTTTCAACGAAACGCGTTAAATGAATCACCCAATTTATTTATAATCCCAAAATAAATAAATTCAACGATAAAAAGGTATGGATAAGTTACCTCTACAACTCATGATTAGCTCTGATTACGTTCAATTAAACTAAGATATTAGCGCATATAACCAATTCTCAATGAGTATTTGTCAAGGCTGCAAAAAACGGCCTCTTTCTATAAATAAAGGTATATACTACTATCAATAATTATACCCATTACTATAAAGATAAGTTAGAGGATATATTCTATTCCTTGGAATGTATGTAACAGGAAGAAAAAGGTATATTCAACAATAAAAATATTCACCTCCGAAAAATCCAGACAAAAGTGAACACCGGAACAGATTTTAGAGACCCTAAAAGCTATAGGACCAATCTTTTATAAGCCACACACAGATCCAGTTTGTATCAAATTTTTGCGCCCCACCCACAGTTTTTAAGATAATACCTTTTCTTTGGTAATTAACGTTATCTATTTTTATCAGGGATTAAGACCATAACCGAAACCGTAAAATTTAACCGATGAAAACCGATTGAAACTTGTAACCGTAACTGAAACCGAATATATTTTTTTTCACTGTACCGAAACTCTTTAAACCGAAATAACCGTTTAGTAACCAATTCATTTATAAGGGTTTATTTCGGATCTGTACGTCGCAGCTACTAAGCAACTTTGATAACTTTGATATGCCATAACTTTGTCAAAAGTCAATCAATTTCCATGCGCAATGTGAATTTGTGCATGATTTTACCTCTAAATTCGTTCTGCATTTAAATTTTGTTCATTTTGAAAATTTTGAAAATTTCGAATTTTTTCGAAAAATACAAAGGGGTAAGTATGTAAATTTTCAAAAATTTCGAAAAATTTAAAATTTTCAAATTGAACAATATTTAACCGCAGAACGAATTCAGGGGTATAATCATTCACAAATTTACATTGCGCATGGAAATTGATTGACGTTTGACAAAGTAATGACAGTTCAAAGTTATTAAAAATCATTACATTACACAGGATCATTCCAGTAACCAGATAACATTATATTCCAGGCTTAAAAGAGCATTAAGTATTATTTTATGCAAAACAATTAATAAAGTTTCTTATTTTGGTCATCCGAAAACCTCAATTTTTATTTTTTTTGTGAACCGAAACCATACCGGTATTCTTAAACCGAAACTTATAAAAAACCGATAACCATTACAAAACCGATACTCCAAGATTTTGCATAACCGAAAACCTTAATTCGAGAATAACCGAAACCGTAACTGAAACCGATATTCGTTTCGGTTTTAGTCCCTGATTATTATTATTATTTTATCTATCATCAAATAGAACGGCAGTAATGTCTGTTTTCAGTTGTAAAAAATGTAAGCGCTCAAAACATTATAAATAACTAATTTTTCACATATTTACTAGCCTTAAATCATAAATACTCAATAACTGACCCAACATTTTCAGAGTCTTGTAATAAATAAAAGACTTTCTGGTTTTCGATTTTATATTTACACACATTTTTCTTTTTTATGTATTTTACTTCATATATTTAATAGCTCTCTCTTTCTCATATTAAATATGCTTTCATATATAATATTTAGGTTTTGGGTATACATACACATGTATGTATATAATTCTTGTAATTGTACTGTACTGCTAAATATACAAACAAATACAATATCTTAACTAAGTGTAAAGTGTAGAGAGCCTATAAAATGGTTATGCATATTTGTAATGCACCCCTCCCTAAATAATTAGTTACAATTCGTATTGTTGTATTTACAATACACGTACACGTACAGCAATAAAACATCTATACAAATACATATAAATTGTTGGTTGAAGGTTTTGCTTAATAAAGTACATACAATATTCGTGGTTACTCTATAAACAACTAATATCGATTCTAAACCTCAAAATTATTGTACCACATTTTGAATATCAATCGCTTAATCAGCTTAATCATATATCAGTAAAAAGTATACAATTTATAAATATCAGCAAGTTTTCCAGTTTTCGAGTCTACAAATATACATATATAGAGATGTATGCATGAGATACAATTCAAAACTCTGTGGAGCAATTAACGGAAATGGAGATAACACAAGTTACAAGCTAATTGACGGGTTAAGTAATCGATAATCAAATTGTTATCGATACTTTAATGTTTCTGGTATTCTATCTGTTCTATATGCAGGTAATAAATAATTTAATACATTTATCGTATCAACTAAAATTTGTTGTCATGTGCGGATCGTGTTTCTATATAGAGTATAGTATAAATATATACATATATATGTTGCTCTGTTCCCACTGCTACTGCTACTCCTCCTCACTCCTCGCCCTCGTACCCCAAGCACCACAACTGGGATAGGGGCACAGCTGAGGACTAGCTGCCTCCTCCGCCTCCACCGACATCGTCCTTGCGTGGTCGCAGTATGAAATTGAGATTGTAAGTGGTGTTCACGGCATAATAGACATTCGCCGTTTTAGGCATGACCAGCTCCTTATCGGGCAGCACCTGGGCGAGCGTGTATCGATCGGGATCATCCTCGAGGCCAAGCTTCAGCATCGCATTCCTGATGACTTGCGGCGTCCGCTCATTGTTGCCCAACATGATGCTCTTGTAGAGCACAATGCCATCCAGCTCAATGTTATCCGTCTCATAGGTCACTCGGATGATGTAGAAGTCTGGTGCGGATTGGGTGACAACACCAGCTGGCTGCACTAGCTGTGCATTGATGTGGGTGTGAGGCGATCCATTGGATCCGTTTGTGGTACCATTGGTCAGAGCGGCGTTCTTTAGGCCATTACCCAAGGACTGGGAATGCGTGAGCTTGCTATGGGCCGACTGACGTCCGCCCGAGTTGCTGGAATCCATGGACAGGTTGGAGGTGCTGCTCGAGGCGGACATGAGGGAAGCGTGATGAGCATCACGGTCCAGGGAGTTGTGCCTGGAGCTGCTGCTGCTGTTCAGCTCACAGTAGAACTGAGAGCCCGCCCCGCTGCTCGAATTGGAGTGTATAGAGTCAGTCTTGCGATGACCATGTCCACCGCTCCCCATTATCGAGGCCGTCGACGAGGCTGTCGTATTCGTCAGCGATGTGTTTGTGCTGGCCACTGATTTTCTTGGCGCCGGCGGCGGTGGCTCCAACTGGCAGCTGAGTGCAAACGCCTGCCTCTCATCCAGCAGTGGCATCGATCCAAACCAATGATCGAATAGAGCATCCTCTTGCAGATTGTACGTATTGGCGGCACCTTGGAGCAGCTTGATCTGAGCCAGCACCTCGAACTCCTTCCGTTTTTTATCGAAATTGATGAGCTTGTCTTCCGTGAGGTAATCCGGATTGGCCGTATGTATCATCGTCAGATCGGTCAGAAATGTGCCCAGATATGGGATTGTCCCATGCGAAGTCTGTGTGCCCAAGTTCTGTATCAGCTTCTGTAGATGACGATCCGTTTGATCACCAGCCGGATCCGGATTCTTGGCAGTTCCTTCTCGCTTCAGCACCTCACGAAGTGTCCAGGCATTGTTATCCTCGGAACAAATGCGGGCGAGCTCCGTAAAGATTTCCATCTGAAAAAGACAGTAATAAATATGTAATCATTGTAATTCTTATGATCCCAGTTGAATTATTCTATTGAGTAATAATAAAATATTTAAATCTATCTATAACTAATTAAATAGTAATTGCATAAAACTTATTCCATTTTAAAAAGTATAGCTGGAACTATAGAGTAAGTTGTAAAAATTATTTGGATGAATGGGAGAGATAGATACACTACTTTTAGATAGGTTATTATCACTGCGGACGGCAGTCCGCGCTAGTGACGAAAGCAACACGTAGTGTGCAAAAGGCGACTAGCAATATATACACGCAGAATGGAAAATTTGCTATGACTGTCCGATCGGATTGAGTTATATACCGATCGAAAGGTATGACTTTACCTAACAAAAGTGCATACTAGACTTTTGGTAACTCACCTGGTTCGTAAGATATGGGGGTGTAAGTGGGAGGGGCCAAATTTTAATGATTGCAGCTAGTGGGGCCGTTGGAGCCTTTTGGTAAAATTTTATAATTTTTAAAAATTCTTATTAAAAATACGCGTCGAATGATACCTTGATCATTTCAATCCGACATTTGGTTCAAAAGATATATTAATTTGAAGTTTTTAAGGGCCTTCTCAAAATGAGATGAAAAGTTTGTTTGTCCATTTGTTTGTTTGTACGAAGGCGCTGAAAAAGCTAAATTTTTCTGATGAGGAATTGTTTCTTATCAGAAATCTAGAAATGTTTGTTCTACGACTTTAGCGGGAAATAGCTAGTTTAGCGGGAAAAAGCTAAAACGTGATAAATTTGAAACACCCATTGCTTCCAATCCAAGAAAGCTAGAGATGTGTTCTATATGTCGTTAGAAAGGTATATTAGAGGGCTTTCAGACGTGCCTTGAATATTTTTTTGCAAAGTGCTCAGGTAAAACGCTACAGGTGAAAAAAGGATTTTTAGCTTAAACTTTGGCGATTTATTAGAAAACGGTTCCGACGATTTTTATTAAATTTCAATATGTTGTAACACGTAAAATTTCGCGTCTTTTGATATATGACACATGTCTCTCAGCCGCAAGGTGTGGAAGATATGACCGGTTAACTGAATATATACATTTTACTATTTACTATATGGTACTGATTAGAAAATCAAGCTTTGGTACAAAAAACTTTTTGTTTTTCAAGGTTTCTCAACCAATTTGACAAAGTATGCATTTAAGTAAGTCTTACACATTATGTCCAAATTTAGTTGAAATCGGTCCACTATATCATATAGCTGTCATAGGAACGATCGGTTAAAATCAAGTTTTAGTATGAACAACTTTTTTGTTTTTTAAGGTTTCTCAACCAATTTGACAAAGTATGCATTTGAGTTAGTCTTACACATTATGTCCAAATTTAGTTCAAATCGGTCCACTATATCATATAGCTGCCATATGAACGATCGGTCCAAAATAAGGTTTCAGTACGAAAATCTCTTATATTTCTCAAGATATCTGAACCAATTTGACACAGTATGCATTTAAGTTGGTCTTATACATTATGTCCAAATTTAGTTCAAATCGGTATACTATATCATATAGCTGCCATATGAACAATCGGTATAAAATCAAGTTTTAGTATGAAAAACTTTGTTGTTTTTTAGATATCTTGATCACACTGTCAACATACGCATCTGGGTTGGTTTTATACATCCTAAACAAAATTGGTTAAAATCGGTATAATATATTTTATAGCTGCCCTATTTATTTTATTTGAAGTAAGCATTTTGATAATTTTATAGCAAAATTACACTGTCAGAATCATATAAAATTCCAAAAATTTCTGATATCTTCCAAAAAACTTTTTAACAAAGTAAAAGTCTAGTGACGAAAGTCTTTCCCTGCCCCAAAATTTCTGATATCCCATTTTGTGACGAACGATATTAAACTTAATATATAAATAATTATAAAATAAAAAGTTTGGCATTCGGCACTGCGCATTAAAATTATTTTTAGGTATAAAGAATCAAGATCTTTATGCGCAATGTTCCGAATGCCAAACTTTTTATTTTATAATTATTTATATATTAAGTTTAATATCGTTCGTCACAAAATGGGATATCAGAAATTTTGGGGCAGGGAAAGACTTTCGTCACTAGACTTTTACTTTGTTAATTTTTAACACTCATTTAAAATAAGAAAGTTACACAAAAATAAAAAATTCAATTTTTATGTTAAAAATACAGAACAACTCTTATTTTCAATTATGATGTTGTGACCGTCCTTAATGTATTTGCTACAAAATTGTTTACTCCTAATTTCCAGGGATCCCAGTATTAATTCAATAAAAGAGAAGAATAGAAAATTTATTAAATTTCAACTTTAATTTAAAAATCATAGAATAACACTTTTTTTTCCTTTTCCTGTAACGTGGTAGGCTGATTACTAAACGAGTCGTAAAAAAGTAAATATATAAGTGTTCAATCGAATATACAAATTATACACACAAATTAATAAACCTAAATAGGAGAAATCTTCATATTTTAGATTCATGGTTCCGTTCCTCAAGTTCAATCTCTCATTTTACAATTATCAGTATTTTATGAAAATTACTCCGTCTGGCCGAAATAAATCAACTTTAAAATGGATATTAATATTTTAGATTTACATTTTGATATTTTAATACTTATTTGCGAGCAACTTGATAATTTCGATGATAGGAAAAACTTTGCCAAAACCCATCCAAAACTATGGGATGCATTCGTTTATCACAGCCGTAAAGAAGTTCAAAGTGAGATTCACTTTGATAGCAGTGGAAAATATTTTAGACATTGGCGTTTCTATTTAGAGTGGTGGGGTCCAAGTCTAACCTCAATCGACAATAACAGTGTTTATGTTGACTCAGGAGATCTGATGGAGATTGCTACTAAATTCTGTCACAATTTGGAGCACATAATGTTCGTGGTCAGAGATGACAAAATTAAGAAGGTTCAAGATAATTTGTCGATACTGAGAATGCTCAAGGATGTTGAAATATTTAAATATCGTGGAACATGGAAGCATAATTTCAATAACCTCATTAAATCATTGCAAAGTTTAACAAATCTACGTTCTCTACACATATCTTGCCTTTATTTAAATGGGAATGAAAGTAAGTTTGCTTGAATTTCCCAAAATACTATAATAATTTAATCCACTTGTAGTAACACAATTGAATAAGTTAATTCAATTGGAGGAATTGAGAATTAGCTCTACTATAGTCGATGATATTAATGATCTATACCCACTACTTGGACATCTTCGTGTATTACGTATCTATAATATTGATACAAAAACGCTAAGTCGTTTGGCAGAACAATGTACAAATCTGGAGAAATTGAAATTAGTAGGCTTTAATAACAGAATCTAATTTTCCTATCAATTTCGGCATATCTAATGTAATTTTTCTATACCCCTTTCTTTGCTAGTGGGACCCCCGATACAATTGCCAGCTACAAGTACTTGACATAGATTGTTTAACTGTGAACGAAAGGACAATCGTACATTTAGATAAGATTCAAACTCTCAAGCAACTCTTCTGTAGAAGAATTCTTCCATGTTCCATTAATGTACTTGTCAAATTGCCATTAGAACAAATATCTACGAGATCTATTACGAAAATTGATTTATTGCGATTGGTGAAAGAATGTTCATCATTAAATGTTCTTGGTTGTAATGGTGATGACATTAATAAGGAATTTCTTTATACACTTTTGGAATTATTGGAGGCGAGAGGCTTTCAACATGATCGGCCATTTTGTCTAAATATCGCAAATTTTGAAATCAAATCAAAGTTAATGACTCAAGTAAATACAATATATATTATATACCATATATATTTAATTTATTAAATAAATTTTATTTCAGCTTGCATCTATTCCAAATTCAAACCTATTAGAAATCACTTAAAACTTACAACGAATCTTATGGAATTGGAAAATTAATTAACTAGTGTATATTCGACCATCTGCTCATATTCAAACTGGATAGTTATGATCAGGGAATCAAACAGAAAGAAACATCGGGTTTGGTAGGGGATTTTGTTCTTTTTCTTTTTAAATCAAATTATTAATATATAAAATTATTTTTTAATATAGATCAAAATAAAATACATTCGGAAAATAATTCCGGTATTCTTCACTGGTTATAGATTCCACCTTAAATTTAAATTCAAACTAATTGATATTAAAAGTCAATTTGAATATTCATATGATCTATTGATAATCCTTTCACAGTTGCTTTAAACTACACAGCCAATATACAATTATTTTTCAGCCGTATTAAATAATAATAAAAGAATCAAATGATTTAAAAAAATCATGTTATGCTGAAATCGCTCATCTTATCAATAATTCATTTAGAAAAAACTGTTTCATAGTTTTTTTTAACTTACGCGCTCTTTGGGCAAAAACTCCCAGACCTTGGAGAGTCGATATATGGAATTGGAGTTCAATGCCGAGATGATGGCCTTCAGGGAACTGAAATTCTTGAGCATACGCAGCTCCTGGGCAATATCAATCCAACGTGATATGTTCAAGGCGCGTTCCTAGAAATGGAATAACAGATTATAAGAGGTCACAATAGTTACTCACTTGGAGAACTTACCTGTGGTTTGAGACGATCGATGAGTATGCTGGACACCACACGAAACAGCACCGCATTAAATTGATTGATGGTGGCGACGACCGTCTCAGAGCCACCGCTGTCCCTCCGTGCCCACGTGTGTCCGAGGCATTGATGTGGGATTAGGCGCTTGAAGAGATCCGTGTCCATGCGAGTGAGCTGCTCGGCAAAGCGACGCACGGGAACGTGGGGGAAGCGGAAGGCCTGCATAAAGTGCGTGGGTCCACGATAGATGGGAGCCAAGTATAATCCGCTGAACTGATCGCTTAGATCATAGGTTGAACCACATGGCGTGTGCATCATGAACTGCTGACCGCCATGAGGGGACAGCCAGGGGAGGGGAGTGCACTCCACATTATTGGAGGCACCTCCGCCATAGACCTGTTGCCTTAGCAGACGTTCCAAACGATTCAACACCTTGATATGTAGATCGGAGCGTTTGAGACGCTTCGTTGCAAAGGCGAGAATCTGCTGTAGATTATCCTCATGCCAATCCTCGGGAAATCCATCCAGCCAAACGTGCAACGCCGAGACTAGAGTTTTCTTGTGCTGCTCGTGTATGGAGGCTGGTGAATCATAGCTCTGATCCTCAGCCGTACCATTCTGCTGTGCCAACTCCAGTTCCTCAGCATGCTTTTCATGCAGGGCATCATAGCGTTGCGTCAACAGGCTGAGCACCTGTTTGGGGGTCGAGAAGGTGCGATATGTGGACAGGAACACATTGATGAAGGTCGATTCCAATTCGCCGTCATCTGTGGCCAGTGCCTCCACCAGGCGGGCTAATGTGGCTGCCTTTACAAAACGAACTCGCACCGTCTCCCATTCCAGATGTGAAATTTCATCATCCGAGTCTTGCTGCAATGTGGAAAATGGTAAATGAAAAGTGGAAAGTGGGAAAGTGGAAAAGTGCAAGGCAATTGCCAAGGCTATCAAGGTAAGTAATTGCTTTTCGGGCAATTCGGACGATTCTCTGATAACTTACATTGCTGGCCGTGGGCGTGGGTCGATGGTATCGCACCTTCTTCAGGTAGACGGTGAAAATTGCATTCTTCTCGTGCTCCTCGCCCCAAAGGCGCCACGTGGGCTATTTCAAAAAGCAATCAAAATGTCAAATTAGTTAAGTGCCGAATGATATATTTATATATCTATAAGTATTTGTAAGTATGTGCGTGTGTGTGGGTTTATCGAAGCTGATTCAATTCATTGCCACAATTAATCATTCATCTAATTTTAGCACAATTTTCGACTATTTTTAATTCATTATTTCTTTTAATACGAACGTGCAAATTTTAAATATTTTCAATATAAACATTATGTCTTGAAAGAACGAAAATAAATTCCTTGCTGGACTTGTTGTATATGGGGAAAAGCATTTCAAAAGTGTTGAATTTATTTTCCGAATTTGTTGTGATGGAAACTGGCCGACATTTCCATATAGCGTTTTCCATTTCCCGTCCAATTCGACATTGTTTTGGCAATTTTCGGTTAAAACACATTTGTTCCTGTCCATTTCAGATTGCTACATTTTCTAGTTGGAATTTTAATTGCTCAATAAATATCTAACTAATTAGGCAACGCGACTAAAAAACTATAGATTACAAGATTCTTCTTAAGAATTTTTACGGTTTTTAATTCAATAATACAGAGTTTAATTCAGTAAACAATAACAAGTGCAGAGGTTTTTCCTATTCAATACTCTTGCTTTAGGAAATAGCATGAATATAGACAGAGCTGTAAATATATGTATATATATGTAAATGTATATCTGGTTTGCAATGCCATTCCATCAATTACATGGTCAATAAGTTGACATAAATATTTATGAGCTTTACTCATCGCACTTCGTGCACGAGTAGAGCACAGAAATATTTTAGATATTTGCAACTAATCAACAAGAGCATAAAAATTCTAATTGGGGAAACATGTAACAAACAGCTTAGCAAATGCCTTTGTTTAAATGTACATATGTAAAGCTATGTAAATAAAGCACTCGCATGTGCATACATACATATGTATCATGTGTGTATGTATTCTTTGAAAAAAAAAATAATAAATTTAGTAGAAACGTGCAATGTGGAAGCGTGAAAAGCCATTCAACGCAATGTGAATGAATAAGCATGAAGAAAACTGAATAAATGAGCAACAAAAGCGATATCACGCAATCTACCGTTGAGTGTACATATGTGTGTGTGCGTGAGTGTAAAGCCACAAACAAATTAATGGCAACCCCCTCCCGGTACATAAATAAGAGTACGCGTATAAAAAGATTTGCTCAGTAAGCGATGACAATGCTACTTACTGACCCCTCAACGACCCCAACTATGCAAAACATAAACATGGGATGCTACCACAAATATACATATGTACAGACATGGACAATATAATAGGAACACCTTCCGTCAATATCGATGTTATTGAGTGAACGGCTCAATCTCCAGATTTTAATGCAATAGAACATCTTGTTAAGAAAGAAGTGAAAAATGCTGGGACCAAAAAATTCTTCAGAATCGAGAAATCTGAAAAATATATTATTTTCAGAAGCCGCCGAAATTATAGTGTAGAATGGGGAAGATTTTCATATTACAGCTAAAGATTTATCTATATTTAAATTAATCCAACAAAGTTATCAGAGTTTTGAAATATGAACGTATCAGGATATGCATGTTAAATGCTAACGAATATTAAAACTTAATTTTTTAATAAAATTAGTAAGAGATATTATAAGAAAATTATCTTATAAACTTTATTGCACAAATTATGATGTTCTTATTATTTTGTACACGTCTGTTTATATGCAAACGTGTATAGATCGGTTGACTACTTACACAGATCACTGGGAAAATGGACAACGGACATACACGAATTTCTTGTTCCACCGATTAATTGCCCGCATGCGCTTTAATTACACGTACAAATACAACACAACAACAAAACAAAATGTTTAAATGTTTAGTTTACTTTTCTGTTGGCTGGGTCGTGTTTGGGGTCTGGCCCCATTTCGTAAAGTTTCGTGGACTGTTTGAGTATTTCGTAAAAATACAATACAAAAAACATTTGGGCGTTAAGTGGTCGGCGCAAATTGTTTTATGTTTCTTCCTATACCCTTACAAATTTCGTCACGCAATCTTAAATACTAGACATGTACACATACATATGTACATATATTTATTAAAGATCAGAGCGCCAAATTTAATTAATAAAGACACTGTTTCTGTGCGACTTTTAATAACAGGAAGTACTTATAAATCGCAAAGCTTCTTGAGATCATTTAATACAAATTACAGGGTATTTTATTCAGCAACAAACACATTATATCCGTTTGTGTAATTGTGCATAATTTTGATTAAGATAAACAGTTGAAAGTTTTTGAAAGTGCTTGAATATAAATGACCTTGCTTAATTTTTCGATGTTAACAAGATGTCGAAATAGTTAGTAATATATTAGGGCTCATTTGCAGTTACTTTTTTATGTGAAGATGGTTGAAAATATATATGAATAGCTAAATCAAGCGAAAATATGTACATTTAAAAAACAACAGCTGCAAAAACATCGTGGCTTTGTTGCTTCCTGCAAAAATACATAAAACTACACGAATTCAAAGTAAAAGCAACGAAAACTAATTGCAATTGTTTTCATCTAATTGCTGCGTACTTAGCCTCTAATTGTGCGCTGTTTTTTTCTTTGGGTGGTTGATCTACGCATACATATGTATGTACATATGTATGATTAGTACTTCCCAAATAAATAAATACATCTTGTCTGTGTTTGTATCTGCACGTATAGAATGTGAAGGCAACTTTTAATCAATTCACCGAAAAAGATCAGCAAAGTCGCTTGACTTTTTTTCAGCGGCTGCCAAAAAAGAAATTTTTTGCTTCTGGTGTTGTCTGTATGTATTTATTTAATTTATTTGTTATTTATTTGGTATTTTGTATGTTTTTTTCTGTTTAAATGCTGCTGCCGGCTGTGGCTATCGCATGTACATATGTTTGCTTCATTTATTTTGTTGTTTAATTAATGACGCACTATGGCAGCTTCTATTAGTTTCATTTGCGTCAAAAATACGCAATCTTTATTAAAAATACAAGTTAATAATAGTTAAACTAACTACCAAATTAAAAATATAGTATTTGTCAAAGCTAAAATGTAAACTTTAAAAATAACGGCTGTAGCTGCACACACTTTACAGCACTGATCAATCAAGTAGTAAGCGGATTATCGATAATTGCAAATCGATAACGATTGACTGGCTTAAACTGCAAACGACTAATGTTGGCAACTTAACTATTTTTTTCCAGCTAGTTCTGGCTATTTTTAAAGTTCGTTTGGTAGAAAAAAATGTAGCTATTTTTCGGATGCTTTCCCACCAGAAATAGCTACTTTTTGCTCAAAAAGGGCATTTATAAAATCAATTAAATAATTGATGCAAATAAAATAAAGAATTTCAACAAACATGAAGCGCAATAAGCGACTGACGCATTGGCGACGTCGCCGTCAGTCGACGGCTGTCACAGCTGCGCCCAAAAAGATAAAAGGTAAACAAAAAATAAATAAATATTAATGTTAAGTCAAATTGCAAACTACAAATGGGGAAACACACATTGAATCTGATTGCATGCATTTCCCATTTTGGCATTTACCTTGGTGTAGGTATAATTCTTGGCATGCAAATCTTTCGTCTTCTTCGATAAATTGCGCAGCGTGGCGCCGGTGCAAGCGCACAAATACTTGAGACTGGCGACCACTTTGCGCTCCGCATTCGTCACCGCCGACGATGAATCCAAGTCATCATAGGAATGATATGAGCTATTCCGACGCTGTTTGCTCGCTGAGGATGTGGAGCGTGAACGACGCTGTTGCGATTGCTGTCGGCACATGGTAGACGTCGGTGTGGATGTGGGCGTGGTCGTGGCGGATTTCTTTTGGCGCGGGCACGTGTTATGATGATACTGTCGATGCTGTGGCGATGACTTTGCCTTGGCCCAATGATGGTGATGGTAGGCGCAGGGTGTGGTGCTGTTGTTGTTGACATGTCGCCAGGCGCTGCTAAAATCCGTATTGTCCAGCGGTGGCATCAGCGCACGATTATAGCCAGCCAAATCCTGCAACTGATAAGCGCAAGTATGGCTCTTGATAAGCGTCGGCTGCTGCTGCTTCTGCTGCTGATGATGATGGTGATTGTTGTGTTGGCAATTACAGTTCGCTTGGCTTGTGAAATTCTGTAATTTGTTGATAGCAGCAGGTTTGCTGAGTCAGTGATTGAGATAGAGAGAGAAGATCTCAAACTGATGTTGCGTTTTGTACTTGATGTTGGTTCATTGATTGGCATTGGACAGAAATATTGACTAACCGTGAAGCGAGTTCATTCACATTGTATTCGTTCATCACACACTTGAGAGTCAATTCGAGTTGAGTTGCGTTGAGTTGAGTCTTCAACAATGCCTAGGGCTTGTGCCCGCCCCTGACTCTGACCTTGGCTACAATTTCGACTTAGTCAAACACACAGCTGTCTTTATGATCGGCAACAAATAGACAATAACAATAGCAACAACAAGTCAAGTGGCATCTCACTCACCACCTTCCATATTTGGATAAATGCTTTCGCTTCCCCAATTGCAATTAAAGGCAGCAGCAATTTTATGTGGCTCTAACTGCTTCACAGCGCCTTTGTTTAACAATTTTACATTGTGTTATTAGGCATGTTGCCCCCTCCCTCCTCTTCCCCTCCCTGTCTCGCTCCTTTCATAAACAACATAAGGTATTGGCCCCAAACGTGCAACGCAACTTTTCCAGGAAGTTGTTATTATAGTGGCGCATTTTGTTATTTTACGCCCATTCATTTCAATACCCTGGCGAAAGGAGACTGGAAAGTTGTTTGAAACGTCTGCGAGAAATCACATGATAAGATTAAAAAAGTTGAGGAAAACATAACATTATTATATTTTAAGTCCATTGACAGACAAATAACATTATCGCATCATTTAAAAAATTTAAGAATAGCAGCTTTAGTTTTTGACAATAATTCCTTAACTAAATATTAAGTGTAGATTAAAACTGCAACTAAATATTTAGTGGAGATAACAATATTGGCTAAAAGTATAAATAAAAAAATCGCAACTAAAATTTTTGTGGCAAGTAAAATTCCAACTAAAATTTTAGTGGTTGACCAAATTCAAAATATATATTTAATGAATGTGAAACCCAAACCAGTACCAGTAAAAATTTACTAAAAGCTGGATTTCTTAAGAATTTCTCAACTGTAAAAGTTACGAAATGTCAGTGGATTTGAAAAATAGTTAATATAAAATTGAAACATATTTCAAAGGAATTTATTTCTCACTGAAATTCTTAACTAACTAGTATATTAAAAATTGCGTAGTATTGGAAGATTCAATTGGATAAAATAATTACATATATATAACTAAGTAAGTTAACGTTAATTAAAGATTTATATTTCTATAGCAACTGTCATTATTTAAGAGTATTTAAACTTCGACTTGCTGAATATATGCAACTCTTTGCAATTTCCATACATTTTTGCTATTTTTGTAGCGTCAATGCCGGAAAATGCGTTTCGTTTTCCTAGTTTTTCGCACCAGTTTATGGCATGTTGTTTGTTGCCTTGAAGCAAACACACATTTCTTCGTTGATATGGTCTTGTTATTGCGAGTTTAGTGATGACTGACTGCCATGGACCAGCCCATTTCATGTCGAATTTAGCCATAAATTAAGGCCAACCATTTCCAGTGAGCTCAATTTGGACTCGAGCCACACTCTTCCAAATTATATACCTATGTTTGCATGTAACTTGTTTTCTTAATGGCCACTCTTTTGCTTGAAATGTCATACGAGTGGCCAGTTATCTGAGTAAACAGATCAGCAGGTCAGACCCAAAACCATGTGTGATGAGGAGAAGTTAGGAGTGGGAGGAGTCGTCTTTAAAAGTCCGTGGAAACAGCTTCAATATGAAACGTGCCGCACATATTGTAAATGTAACATATGCATCAACAATAAATGCTAAAAATCGCTGGAATAATGCTCTCGACTGCCTCAAAGAATTCCAAAATAAAACGCATTAGGCATTAAGCTAACCACACACAGTTCCACAGTCATAATAAAATTAAATCGCGCACAATAAAATATAAAAATTGCCAGTTAATCAGACACGTCCCGGAATGTGATGTGGCATGACAAATAGGCTACCCCAAATTCCCAGAAGTTGGAGCAGTTGGCATATAAATGACACTCTCCAAATTTTATAGGCACCGAAAGGACAACAGAAATGAATGATACTATACAAGGACCTGAACGATTATTAAAAAAGACAACTTTTCTGTTGATTTTTATCATAAAAACTAATTTCATCTCTTTTTTATTTATCTGAATAAAAAAGTTATGAAACAATTCAATTTCAATTTGTATTTAAAAATCGTAGAACAACTCCTTTTTTTTATTATAATAAAAATTAAAGTTATTATTAAATTCTAATTATAAAAATAAAAAATTCAAGTTTTATTTCAACAAAAGTTATTATTCAATAATGAAATAAAAGCTATTTTTCAATGTTTATAATAAAATTAAATATAAAATATTGAAATATAAAATAAAGAAATCATAAATATCAACATAATAAAATATTTAAGAATTGCAATATAATGAAATACTAAAAAGAATTCCAAAGAATATATTTTAATTGAAAAATAGGAGTAAACTTAATTTGTATAATAAAAATTGAAAATCAAGGTTTTTTTTAATTCCCCGCTACTGGGTAACTAGATAGTTTAACTAACACTATATCTATTTATAATAGAATATTGCTTTAAATAATTATTTCATAAAAACTTTAGCTTCAGATGTTCAGTTGTTACAGTTGCTTTAAGAGAATTATATAAGACTATAACATAAATAGTACTAAATTAAGGAGAAAAACGCATTGGGGTTTGGAGGACAAACAGAGACTGAAATAGAGCATGCCACAAACAGACAATAAACAGAAACTGTCAGAAAATCCCAAGGAAATGGTGTCGCTCCATTATGACAGGACGCTGAGCACTTTGCCTGCAATAACGAACATCTTTTTTACTACTGTAGAAACTTATCAACCTACATTTAGGTCAAATGTATACATAATAGAAGTACACACCTGAATACTTGTTATTTCTAATTAACTCATAACTACATTGTGCATATATCAATTGGTAACTGAATGTAATTATGCCTTCGATTCTAGTTATGTGTAATATAGTTTATATGAATACAAAGTCTGATTGACATTATCTATATATAAAAATACAAATAGGTATAACCCAGACCTAGATCTAATTCCATAGTTCCATATACTACATACATGTAAATACTCGTATATCAGATACAGATGACTTGGCCCCCCAATCAATATGCACATATATTGCACTCTGTGGAAAGACTCACTCGGGTTTATTATTACTCGTACATAGTAATAATGCAAATTGAGTACCCGTTGGAACACCTCTCGATTCAACTGACCGAGACTCGAGTCGACACGACTCACCGGCGTCATTTGTATTCGCAACAAAAAACAATAAAAATTGAGGAAAAAACACAAAGTTTCAATTTACGAGCAGGCGAAATGAATCACCATACAAAAATTGCCCAAATATTAATAATAAGAAAAGTGCGCGGGAGCTAATTTTAAATGTATGTATAAATAAATATACTACACATAGATATGTTTAACTACAATTATATAATTTTATAATTTTCCATATCAATTGTCAAATGTTCTTAAAGTATTTTTTACTTTTATTGCAGCAATTATAATGAAATAAAGTTGAATTGTGTCAAATTGCTCAAGATGATGATGATGATGAGACACTTGAAATGAACTTTCCGGCTATATATAGATCTGTGGGATTTGACCTTTGTGCGGCTTTATGGCTAATGGCTAAAGCTATTGAATGACGTGTTGTGTGGGCAGCTGATGCGGCTTTATTGACATGACTACGACGCAAATGCAAAAGATGTTGCAGAAATAGAACCACCATCGACAACACCACCAGTAACAACATCAAAGTGAACAATCGATGGGGGGAGGTTGTTGTTGGTTGTCTGTCTCTATTTTTAACGATACGACCCCAAAGCCCTGCCACGAATTGGCTCTTGCATTGATAAACAGTGAGCAAACAATGCAACAAGGCGCAAAACAAAATTGAAAATAATAAAAACTATAGAAGATGTAAAATGCAAAATAAAAATAAAAATATATACGAGAGTAAGTATAACTAAAACGTTGCACTCACATCTCATGTGTCTCATGTTTGACTGACTGACTAAATGAGTGTACAACATCCCGTGTCCATTTGTTTCGTCAGTTACAACTGACTGCATTTAAAGCAGTCTCTTTCGCTCTCTCTCTCTCTCTCTCTCTTTCTCACTCACCTCTGATGCCATCTCTATCTGGTAGAGGCTATTATCAAACCACATCCGTTGTGCAGCAGAAATGATATATAGTAGTATATAGCAGACATAACAAACACACAGCGGATATAAAAATATCAACTTGAATTAGAGCTTGAGGCAATGAGCATAACAAGAAATGAAAGCAAAAACTTTTGTTGTAAATTACATACATACAACTGTACAGTATATATACATTATATATTTGGGTGTATATATTTATATGCTTGTGTTTATACTCGTAAATTATTTTTATGCATTCTTTGTTGGCACAGCTCAATGAATGAAGGGGCTTGAGAAACCTATTAACATATGTACAGATAAACATACAAATACAGACTCTGTAGTACGAGTAAGTGCCTGAGATTTGGATGATAAATTGCATGGGAATCTTACAAGTGATGAATGAAAGTGAAGCAATATAAGTCATCTGTTAGTTACTCAAAATTAAACCCAAATTAGATATGAGAAATTCAAGTTATCACTATCAGTTCTACTGTGGAGACCAGTCTAATTCCACAAAGTGGATGAATTTCTAGTTTATTTTAAGAAGATTATTTTCGATTATAAGAAATACAACACAAATTATGTCTTAAATAAATGTATATTATCTCTGCCCTTGAGTTATCAATATTTAATTCTATAACAGATTCAATTTACAAGTCTCTCGGTATATGGATTTATTTTCCCCATTGTTGCCAGGTTACCACATTGTCTCAATTCGGGCCTCTTGAAAGTCCTCTCAAGTGTAAATACTTAACATTGATTACCAGTGAAAAGCTTCCAAGGCATTCTTTCCCCCACCTACACGCTAATTTTCCATGCCAGTGGCTTTGTCTATAGTTTCATGTGTTTACACATAATTGTTGTTGACATTTTCCATGAATCGTTGAGACACGCACAACAACAACAAAAAGAAATAACTTAGTAAACTTCTATGTACTATTTGGAGAAACTCGTATATACAATATATGTTGGTAAATATGTGTAGGCCATAAATAGCCTGTCCAAATGCTATCAAAATCAAGTACAAAACACGCTGATTTCAGTTGGGATGGGTTAATGGTTATGGGAAATATTCACAAAAAAGTGCGCATAAAATTGGCGTAGGCTCGAAATGAGATGTTGTTGTTGTTTTGGTTGGAATTTTTGTGGTGGGTTGGGTTCCCCGTATAACATTTGTAGTATAGGCATATACTAAAAATGTCTGTGGTTTTTCCAATTGCTTTGTTCGATACTCTTGCAATTTGAATTCGTTGTAATTATTATTTTTACATCTGTTTTATTTTTACTCATGAAATTGTATATATAACATACAATTGAAAGATCTTTCTGCAAGAGTATCTAAACTTCGGCTTGAAAGTATTATTGCTTCTTGCCTTTCGCACACTTTTTTATGTGCGCGCCTTTTGTTGGGTTTTATTCGCAGCTTTACCATTTGAGATTAACTTTTTTCCTTGGGAAAATGCCGTAGAGATGTTTGTAAATTATACGCCGTCCAATTGTTTTGCTTTTTTGCTATGTTTACTTTTTACAAATGCGGTTCAATGGATTCGATAGAATGAATGTAAAAAAGCAAAATCAATAAATTCACTGCTTCTTTATATATTTTTTGTTGTACAAGCTCAATACGATAAAATAAGCTTTGCTTTATGCTTTGGGTTTTTGCTTTTGCTTTGGTTTTTGGACCGTTGTTTTGTTCTCTTTCTTATTTTTGGCTACGCACCGCAAGCGAATGCAGCAGCAGCGCCAGCTTCTCTGCCCTGGACTCTGACGTTGACGCCGACGCTGAGTCTGAGTCTGACTCGGATGACGGATGAGTCAGTCGGACGGTCAGACAGTCAGCTGTGGGCAGGGGATGACTGGGCTGATGCTCGTGCAACCCTCGTTTATTTAAGGGTTGGGGTTCGGGTTTCGAGTTCGGTTTGGGTTCGTTGCACTACGTTCAATTGGCAGGCGTCTTTCTCCTTGTCTGCAACTCTCTGTCTATCTTCAATTCCTTTCCTATTCCTTTGATTATTTTCGTACTTGAGTATTGCACTTTATCACTTTGTGCGCCTTTGGCCACAGCGTGTGGCGTCTGCTTGTAAATTCTCAATTTATTTATTTATTTTCACATTCTTTACATACACAAAAAAAACTACATTTTACGCGATGTTTCTCTCTTTTTTTCACAGCAGGAAAGATGATTATGAAAACATTATACAAAATTTCACGTTTCGGGGGGATTTTCAGAGTTTCGTTCGTATCACACACGGAACATAACACTGGGAATAAGTTCTCTGGCGAGACCGAGACTGTGACGGGCAACCGTCGCCAACAACTGTCGAAAACGCACTCAACGGGCAGGTCGACCCGAGATCCGTGACAGCCCCAATATCGCTATAAGCAGCACTCGGTTTTTGTTCTCGTTCTCGTTTACACTCTCTCTCTCTCTCTCTCTCGCTTAGAACAGAACGAACGAGGGTTGGTCGAGCGACCTCTGCTTACGCGTCGCGTCGGCGTATGCTCAGTACCTGCCTCCACAGTTTGCTCTCAGGTAATTTGTTTGGGTCGTGGGAATTTCGCACCCACTCGTATTTCCCATTACGCTCTGTTTATGTTTTGATGGGACGCCTCTCATCTCTTTTTAGAACTTTGTTTTCCTCTCTGCGGCACATATTTATATACAAACACACACACACACACATTAACGAACGTGAGAGGGAACTTTAAATAGAGTGGACATTCTGCTCTTAAAGCTTTTAATGATTAAGCCTATAGCAAAGAATCTTTGGTCAAATTTTGATCAATATGCTTGGAAATTAATAGGTGTATAAATATGCAATAATCAATAAATATTATTGAATTGGTTTTTCAAAAGGAAAATAATACATAATTTATTTGCTAATTAGAGTTTTCCATTCACAAGATGACCATCTCAAAAAAGAATTAACATTTGTTTTCATTATCGTGGCGCTTGCTTCAACAATATTTATGGGTCTCTTAAAATGTCTAGACAGTCCCAGCATTATTTACCAACTTTGATTTATGTGATAAAGAAAATTAAATATTTTTCCACGTTCCGTTTCGTGTGCCAAATAACCACAAATATGTGATACTCTATGATATAACTATGTAAATACGCATAGCTAAAACATTGACAAGCCAAGTTTGAACCGGCCTGGTATCTTTTTTATGTACCGACAATAAAAGAGAGAGTCAGTCGAATGCCAATGCAATAAAAAGAAAAAAGTAAAAACAAATATTAATAAATGTTAATTTACGTAAGCGCCGCCAATCAAACGTTTGGTTTTCTTTTCTATTTGTGAGGTAAAACTTGGAATATAACTCAAGTCAATTGATCAATTAAAGATGCAATGACAACAGACAAGGCGGCCAGCGATGCAATCGAATGTTGCATGCCACAAAATACATTTTTGATAAGACAAAAAGATCAGAAATTTAAGAAAATGCAAACTTGGAAGTTAACAGCTTTAAAAAAAAATTCCATGAATATTATTGTGTGAACCCCAATAAAGACTAACAATAATATGAATAAAGCTAACAAAGCAGACAGAAACAATGATAATAAAGCCATGGGATCATTGATTATTTACAATGCAAATATTTGTTGAACCGTTTAACGAACTCAATTTAAATATGAATAAAATAATATATAGTAAATCTTAACATTGTATTGTATCTATTTGTTGAGAATATTTGGCAGTGTAAATATTAAATAGCAAAGAATATTATTAAATATTTGTTGAAGAGTTTAAGGAGCTCAATTTAAATGTGAATAAAATAATGTATAATAAATCTTAGCTTTTTATTGTACATTTTAGTTGACATCAATTTGCAAAGGGCTAATATTTAAAAATAGATAATAATATTAAATATTTATTGACCCGGTTAACAATTTAAATATGATTGAAATAAATTAATAAATTTTAACAATTTATTAAATATTTTAGTTGACAATAAGGTTGGCATAATATTAAATATTGTTTGATGCGTTTAACGACCTCAATTTAAATATGATTGAAATAATATAATAAATTTTTATCTTTTTTTGTATAGTAGACAATATTTGGCAAAGTGTTATTACTTATTAATAGATAATAATATTAAATATTTGTTGAACCGTTTATAATATAATAAATATAATAAATGTTAACCTTTTTTTGTACATTTCAGTTGACAATATTTGACAATGTGTTAGCGATCCCGCATTAATAGGCCATGTGAATTTTTTTTTTTGGCCCAAAGGCATCAAATATTAGCCAAAGTAATTATCAGTTCAAATGGGTTGCCTTTCTAGAGGCTCAAGAAAAGTGGTCAGATACAGATACATGTAATCTTAAAGCAACTTTCGCGATACTTTCTATGCATTTTCGATATACTTTCTATGTAGTTTGGACACACACACACACACACACACACATACACATAGTTACTTATGCATATTTTAACATAAAGATAATGACTGTGGTACTCACCAGACTATCGGCCACATTTTGACTCATTATACGAGTACTCGAAGGCGGCCAGCTGCTGCAATTACTTCAATGTGCGTGCTTAGACTTTGGTAAGATGCAATTGCTGTTGATGTTGTTGCTGTTGTTGTTGCCGTTGTTTCTGCTGATGATGATGATGATGATGACTGGTATCTGTTGGATACGCGCATTTTGACTCGACACGACTAACGTCTAGCGACGACACACAGATAATTTGGTATTTTTTTTCTTTTATATTTTTATATGATTATTTTTTATTTTTATTTTTGTAGTAGTTGTTTTAGTTGTGCAACTGACTGTAAGCGGATGTAAGTATCTCCGGCCAAAACTTGCAATGGGATCGATGCGACGCACCAAATTTCAAGTTTTCTTTTGTCAGCAACTGTAAGAAAGCCGAGAGACGAATAAAAAAAATAAACAAACAACAAGACATTGGTAAAAGCAGTGAAAAGCATTTAAAGTCGCACAGTAAACGCGTTTTCTACGCTCAAAGGAAAGTGCGCGACGCGACTCGACGCACTTGAAATGGCCAATAAAACTCATACACATTGCTCGCATGCCAAAGACCAAAGCTTATAGTCCAGAGGCCCCAAGACCCTTGCCATGGATTACTGGATTGTAGACCCAAGTAACTCCCATCGCCCCACAATAACAACTGAGCACAGCCGATGCGATGAGCTGAACGTGACGAGCAGCTGATTTACGATATTAAGCGACTGAAAGTAGTTATAAGCTGCCACTGTGCACAGTGGGAACACACTCGAATAATTTAAAAGACCGTTTAATTTAAAAATTTGGAAAAAGATGAAACCGAATTTTAGAAAACAAATTTAAAAAATAAATTTCTTTAAATATTTTAGTTATAAATGAATATATTCAACTAATGAATTTATCAGAACTGAAGAGATTTCTTGACATTTTGAGTAGTTTAATAAACTACAAGAAAGATTCAGTGTAAAATCTGCAGTTTTTCTTTAATTAAGAATTAATGAAAACAGGCAATATTATAGATTAACTTCTATCTTGATATATTCATTCATGTTTAAATTATTTAAATAAGTAGCATAAATATGTATTTGGAAGAAATTTTCTCAGGATGTGAGTTTTAAATTAATTACATGTTTTTGGTCACCATTCCATATTTTTACTTTATAGATTGGCAATGCTTAGTCGGACAGAATTTACATCTACATTAGCTAAATTTTTTTTAATATTCCTGTCCATATGCATTCGAATTGTTTTCGAGTTCAATAACCATTCATATTTATTTCTCCTAATGGAGTTAGTGATTGTTGATCTGTTACCACTGTGCAACTGCGATGTCGCGACTCGTCAACGGCGTTGCTTGTCACTCGCACAAATGATGAATTTCTTTTTTACCAGACGTAATCGTATTGCCCGATTGTTGTTCGCAGTTCCAAAAGATAGCGGGGCTTGTCAAAATGTTTAGCAAACTCAAAACGCTAATGAAAGTTATTTTTCGCCAATCTTCTCTTGTATTTTGCAAAGTTAACAGGTAGTTGCTGTTGTTGCTTTATTGTTGGTGTGTGTTCTGAATACCTCAACGGGGCACATGAAAAAATGCGGAAAATGTTCGTGCAGACAATGTACACACACGTAAAACCAAAACACAAAGCAAAACAAAAAGAAGCAACAGGTAGAGTTTGGTTTTGAATGAATATCGTAAAGAGCGCTCAAGAGATTTGTCACAGAGAGAGAAAAAGAGAGGATGGTCGAACATCAGCTGAGTTTTGTAAGCGGATCTTTGCAGAATGAGAGCGACTAAGCAAATATCGTAATTGTGAGAAGACAGAGCGCAAGCGTAGAACCATTAACTGTTGTCTGCCGTTGAAGCTTTTTACCTTTGTTTGTATATACATAAATATATTTATTTATTGGATTTTGAATACAAAATATGCACACATACAAATGTACATATATTAGTTAATATGACTTTCTGCTTCCGGATTTTACTCATTCTGATTACGATATTCAACAGAATGCTCATTGGGGGCAATTCTTTTTGTCTAAACAAGCCATCATCAACCTTGATTACCTTGAGAGCTACATAACTGACCCCTTCAAAAACTGACAACTTGGCAGGCAGAAAAATGATCGGACTATGTGGAAGAATACGGACCACAAACAGAAGAGAGGTCTTAATTATGAGAAGTGGCTTCCACTTCATACATATGTATGTATCTATGTTTGTTTATGTATGAACATACATACATATATATATTGCCATTTATGGGCGATCTTTCATGAAACTGTCGAGCGTCAAATTCATTAGCATTTCAAATTAAAACAAAACTTAAGCTTGTATCTGCTGCTGCTTATTCTCACTATTCTGTGAGATACAGAGAGCTTTTAACGTTTCGTTTTTTGTTTGTTGCAAATAAAATGACGCGCGCTTTTTGATCGTTTGCTTTTTACACCTCCACACAGCCTGAAGCCCATATACGATAAAAGTATATGGTATGTACATATGTATGTGTATATAATATATGAATGCTCAGCTTCTTTTTTTTGTCACAGTGCAATATTTTGAGATGTAAACGCATTTTATTGCTTTCATTGTTTTTATTTTGGACAACAACAATTGCTCTGGCCTTTTACGCTCCAGCAGAGCACAGCTTGACGACTCTCTCTTTCGCTCGCTCAGTTCTATAAATTGTATGTAGTTGTGTGCTCTCTTAAAATATTAATGATCTCACTCTGTTTGTATTCGTTTGCAGCTCTCAATTTACGATATCAAATTGCTTTATTAGCCAAAAAAGACAATACCCAAAAAAAAAGCAGTTAAATCTTTTATATACGATTCTCTCTACATAGTTTGTGGAATTTTTTGCTGTTATGATTTTTTGTTTTTGATATTTTTTGCTACTTTAGCGATGATTTTGGACTTGACACTCGTTTCGGACGTGTTTCATTGGTCACATTTCAAGATTGGCCAACTTGGCAGCAAAAATCCGCGAGTGAATTGTATTAATTCTATACTGATTCTTTAGTTTTTTTTTTAATGTTTTTTATAATATAATTTTCTATTAATAAATAGTATATAAAATTTATTATTGTATCTTGTTTAATGATAATATTTTAAGTATTCCATATAGTCGCGACTGTTGATTTTTTATGGTCTTCTCTAAGTTAAAAAAACACAGAAAACACGTTGCAATTGGCAACTGGTTTACAGCTATGCAACGAGACGTACACACACTCGCACACACACACACACACACTCGTACACACACACAGCCAGAGAACTGCAGGTGTGTAAATGGCAAATATACCATAATTTTTAAGTAGAAATTTTCTCATACATTTTGACCAATTTCTTGCTGGGTTTTATTCGTTTTTTTGCGCGCACAACAATTTTGCAATTAATTTTAATAATATTTGATTATTTCACATTTTGCAGAAACTTTTCCTATACCTTTTACATTTTTCATTTGCTGTTGTTGCCGTTGTTGTTTAGCTACTACTTTTGTGCACTTTTCACACACAAACTCGAAACGAAACAGAAAATGCCATTAATGATATGTTGTTGTTGTTGTTGCTGCTGCTGCCGCTTTTGTTGTCTTGAAAATGTTCGTTACGCTTTGGCAGACATTACGATCCACGCTCCGCACTTTCCCGTCCCGCTGTCCCAACTCCCGATTGTTGGCGTTTCTTTTGAGACCGAAGCGTAAACGGACTCGTGGTACTTCGTATCCGCACCTCGACTATCTTTGGTTACTCGTAGTTTGCGACTGAAATCGAACACCACGAACGCCACAAACTGAAGCTGGCTTGGAGAGTGTGCACCCAGAGACCACATACTCTTAGCCGAAGAGAGAGAAAGAGAGCGAGAGGCTGAGAGGCAGCACACACTTCGTCTACCTATATACCTGGCTACCTGTTGCCGTTGATGAGCGATGATCGTAGGTCACTTAAGGGAGAAAAATACACTTTTTGAGTTCGAATTTAATAAACACTAAAAGGGATAAATGAAAACCTTAGCCCTAATAATTTATAATTAGTTAGAGCCAATGTGTCTTATTTGTTGTCAAAAGAATTACTGCACTAACTGTATTGTTGATATTTAATTAACACTAAAATGAATTCAACGAACAATATTGAAAAAACCTAAGCCCTTATTAATAGATACAATAAAATAACAATTTACAAGTAATAGTTTTGACAATAAAATACAGTTTTACTTTTATTTATTTTATATTTATAAGTTTACTATTTCTTCTGTTAACGTGTTTTAAAAACCTTAACTCTAAATGAACAACTAAATTAAAAAAAGGAAAATTGAATAAAAAAAACTACGAAAAGGATTTTTTTATTAAATGCGAGAATTTTTTGTTTTGTCAAATCAACTTCTTGTTATTTTATAAGAGCATTCATTAACAAATATTGTAGAAATTTCAAAATTAAGTAACGATAATGGCAAGGCGTTTATAATTAAAATTAAGACATAGATTAGGCTTATTCAATAAGCGATATAATCTATTAAATAATCAAGCAACGTGTCCTTATATTTTCTTAAACATTTCTTAATAATTATGCAAATTAAAAGTCAGTGTAATCACGCAAAACAGCCTAAAAACTATTAAATGCCCTGCAAAGATTCGTTTTGAGCTTTTTGAAGGAGACAATATAATTAGTTAGATGCTCTAGATTGTTGCGGTAGGGCAGCATCCTGCCATTGTCCTCAAAGGAATGCTTGGCACGTCGCAGTCGTCTTTGGATCTCATGCAGATCATGCAGGTGGGCAGAAGACAACTCCATATCGGTAGACACCATGGTCGAAAGAAGTGTTGCCATTTCTAAACTAAGTTGAAACTTGGTTGTAGCATGCGACACTGCATCGGGATCAACAAGCATTGTGTGGGATACGCCTTCGCCTCGTGCCAATGCATTTAACCTGAATTCCTTCTCCACGTGCCGATTTCCCTGCGTCGACTATTAAGACAAGAAATTAGCATTATTATTACAAAATCAACATAGAAAAGTTGTCTTCGACACGCCGAAGATCTGATACCCTGCATTCAATTTCAATTAATCGTTCATATGTCAGCTATATGATTCTATAGTATTCTGATTTTATAAGAAAATATCCTTTTGATGAATGATTAAACAATAATAAATTCTGCAAGGGTATTATGATTATTTGGATTTGGATTCGAATTCGAACTCACCATCAGTTGAGGCAGTTGCTCAGCGAGACTGAAATCGCATTTTGGCGTCAAAACAAATGGTGTTTCCAACTGTTGGGGGGCATATTGATATCCTTGGGGAGTTTTCCGAAAGCACGGATGCAGATCCAAGCATTTCAATTGCTTTTTAACTGATTCCGTCAACTGGTAGGAATGTATTCTTGGCAGAATGTCGTTTAAAATAATTGCCCTAATCTCCATTGTCGACAGATCGTTGAGTTCGCTGGAAGCGGGCTGGAAATTCGCAAGGACGAAATCATCCTGAATGAACAGAAATCTTAATGAAGTTGTCGCATATTCGATTAATTCCTTGTGCAATGCCGAATTCCCATTTACATTAACATCAGTCACATTCATTTCTTTTGTTTTCTTAATTTTGTCTGTTGACAAAAATTGAAGCACTCCGCGTCTTTGTTACCCGAGTTGCCACCCAGCAAAAAAAACTTTGACAACGCTTAACGAAAAATTCAAGAATCATATTTAGTAATTTTCCCAAAAAGGGAATTTTGAAACTTCTTCCTCCGAGTAGTGACGAACTGCAAACCTTTAAACAAATATCATTTTCTCTGATATCGAATTAAATATATACATCAAAGTATTAATTTTATTTCAAAATTTGTTAAAAATAATCTAAAGTTTGAAATGCCCGCCGGAACTTCGAAAAGAGAACAAGTGAACATATTCAGGTGAGCGATATTTACTATGAATTTCAAAAGTGTTTGGTATTTTTTACTTCGCACCTCCAAGTATTTTTGTGAGAGTCAGATTCGGTCACATTGTAACGCCAAAATATGGATGAAGAACTAAAATTAATAAACAACAATTTAAATGATGCATTGTACAAATTGCTTAATGACGAATCGACAGTCGCAGACACATCTTTGCAACAGCGCAAACAGAAAGTCGTCACGCTGATAAAAATGCATGTGCGGCACGTGCAACAGACGGTGATCACAAATCGAAGGCGACGGCAACAAAAATCACGACGACGTTTGAAGCAATTGCGTTCGTTTTTTATGCAACAAATGATTGAGCTGCAATCCAGATACTTGCACATGTTTGCCATGCTGCGCATGAAGCACGCCCAGTTGGAGAACGCGGCAGATACACAGCCGGACATCCATGATAATCCCAGTCCAGCGCAATCTGAGTCGCAGTTTGGGAGCGTTAATCAGACGCACTTCTGGGAGGACACAATTCCACAATACAGCGATGAGGAGTTCCTTAACAGTCTGCACGTGACTCGCAGCACCTTCAAGTCGCTCTGCAGCCAATTGTCGCCCACCTTACGCACTGTTCCTGAGCTAACGTCCCCCCATTTGGATAGAATTTCAGCGGAGAAATGCGTGGGATTGGCACTCTATTTTTTGGCCAGTGGAGAACGCATCTCAATCATATCGGAGCAGTTTGCACTGCCGCGTGCCCGCACTATCAAATGCCTCAAGGTCTTTTGCAATGCCGTAATGACCAACTTGGGTAAAGCTCTCCGTCTGCTGCCACAGAGCGAGGCGGACTGCGTCAATGTGGTTGCAGGATTCCAGAAGGAATGCAACATGCCTGCTGCGCTCGTTGGTGTCCTCGGCGTGTGCTGCATTCCGCTGCGTGGAAAGGGCAAAACTTATGCTGAATTTGTGCCAACACTGCGAATGGAGTTTCTGTTAGACGATCGAATGCTCTTCCGTGAGCTGCAGTTGAGCAACGGCAATGCCCCCAGAGCTCTAACGCATGTTCCCATGTTCGCAGAGCCACCAAATCCACTGTCACAGCTGCCAGCCCGTTGTATAAAGAGACGTATGGTGCCCGCCTTTGTGCTGGCGCCCGTCAATCAGAACTATCCACTACGTCCCTGGCTGCTGCAAAAGTTCGCCGATCCTGTGGATCCCCATGAGTACGACTTTAACGAGGTGGCCGATCATCTGCATGAGCTAAGTGACTGCGCCCTGCATCGATTGATGTCTCGCTGGCGCTTCCTCAGCCAACCCCTCGACATTAGTTTCCAAACCGCATCTTGTATTATCACAGCAGCCACAGTTTTGCACAATCTACTGGAAGAACTGAGCGAGCCCCACATGCTCGAGTGGGGCAACACCGTGGATGTATCAAGGTTCAGATCCCCGCCAATCGCCCCTAAACGAGACACCAGCGAGGATGTAGATCTTGCTTTGGAAGTACGCGACTTTCTAGCCCGCACCATAAGCTCCACTGAAATTTAATTCATGTAATATACACTACACTGCAGATAACTAGACAAATGTGAAATCTAAAGTAGTTTGATTTCAATTGCAATCGAAAATCGTTCCAAGATACATGTTTAGAAATATACAATCGATTCACATACATTACACAATGTAAAATTTATTTGTTTCTAAAATGGTGTAGTCCAACATGGAACAAAATTTAGTACAGACGCTGTGGTGGGCCCATCGATGACTTGATGTGCAGGGAGCGAACGTTCTGCCAGTTCTTCTTCAGCAGGGAGACCAAGAAATTGATCGACAAGCTGACGTTCTGGGAGAGCTCATCCTGTTTCATGGCAACGTGTCCAACGGCAACGGACAGACACAGAACCTTCTTCATCTGGAACTTGATGGTGGACTTGACCTCCTCGATTTTGGCCATCATCGACTCCTGGTGGGACAACAGACCAGGGAACTTGCCAGCCTTGTTAAGACCGGGACCCAACAGACGTGGGATCTGCTTGATCAGAGACTCGGAGGCCAGGAAGGCGTCATAAGACTTGGCCAGTTTCTTGACCAGCTTCTTGTTCTTGTTGAGCTTCTTCAGAGCTTCAGCGTCCATGAATTCAACGCCATTGGCCTTGGCCTCATCGCAATGCTGCTGATCGCCCAGAATGCACACCTTCATCTTGGGACGTGGGATGTGCTTCAACCTGCAAGATAGCAATTAAATTGAAACGATTAGCAAAAGATGTGAATGGGAAAATCTAATTAAATTGGTCAAGAACTTGTGCAACATGTTTCTTAAGGCAAAACTTACACAGCTCGCAGAGGAGCAGGCGTTTGTTAATATTATCTATTTAATTAAAGTGTTCGGTATCATTTCTGATGCCTACTCAATTTGATTTTAAGACCCTGAGTGCAGGTCCGCCGAGAGAGTGAGAGATTTCACCCCCACACACTCGACTGCCTAACGCTGAAGCCATCTCTCTCCCACACACAGGTGAGAGGATTTGAAGTCTTGCAACGCAGGTATTTTAGCCAACGTACTTGACAGTGCCTGAGAAACGCTTGTCCTTTTGGGGATCGTAGTTCTTCAGGCCAATTTGGAGTTCCACAGATTCCAGGAAGCCGCGCTTCTTCTTCAGCGACTGCTCCAGAAGAGCGCTGACGCCCTCAAGGAGCGTATCACGTGACACTTTCGACCTGTAATTGAAAATTTAAATATTTAATAAGATTCACATTGTATAGAATTATTTGCAATTGTATTAGAATTGTGTAAATGGTTGCAACTTGCATAAGTAGTCACATATTTAACACAACATTTAAATTTAATATTGCAATCATTTCCAAACTGATGTGGTCATTGATGTTTGTCCAAAAAGCTGGTTTCTGATTGCCGCACACGAAAAATATAGTGCGGAAAATTTATAGCAGCATATTATTTATCAACATGCCCTACTTATTTCTTTACATTTATCCGGATGCATTATATTTTTAAAGATTTATTTTTACACAAAAACTTACGACATGTCTACACCTTGCGACGTGCGTTTCAGAAAGAAAGAGAAGAGCTGCAGCGATAGACATAAGTCTATCGATTCTTTTCAACAGAGTTGATGCGAAACTATTTTAAGCGATAGTGCGGCTTATACACCTCTGGTTTGACACTGTGGCAACACTACGTATTTTCGTTCAAATATCGCTGAATGGGTGGCAGCTCCATTAAAAAAGACGCCTCGTCGCTTTTTTCATTCTCTCAGAAAACGCTCCTACTCACAAAACAAAGAGCACCGCAAGAAAATTGCAAGAGTATCGTAGTATCTCTCTTTCAGCAAGACAGAGAGAGGAAGCGTAAATTTCGTGGTCAAACAAAACAATTGCTTTCACTATCTCTGCGCTCGCATTCGCGTTGGGCCTGCGTTGCGTTTTAAAATAAAAGTGCTGTCCGTGTGTGTGGTTGTTCCATCGGTGCAATTCACAAATTATATAATTTATCCAAAAGTGCACTGATTGATTTCCTAACAGCTAAGGAAAGCAGCAGCATTCAAGCTCCAGGCAACAACATCGTCTCCAGCCTTTGGATATGGCGCGTCTCATTGAGAGCAATGTAAGTTACGAAACACTTTGCAAAACAGCTTTTGCATAATTCTTGATATTCCTTCGTCAGCCGCCTGTCCGCCTTCATCATATCCATTAAATGCACGTCTCGTACAGCACAATTTCCTAGAACATTTCATAATTGTTAAAAATATACATTTAGATTTATACATGTACATATGTATGTATTAACCATTTGGCATCTCCCACAAAAGAATTCAAAGAATATTAAAATTGTACTTGTCTGTATGTTAATTTGTGTTTGGAAATATTTCTGCTGTCGCTATCGAATAACAACAACACACATGTTGTTAAATGACGTCATAGCTTAATTTTTGATATCTAAAAGATTTATCAAGTTTATATGGCAGCTAAACCAGATTTACCAAAAATCGTGTAGACTTACACTTTCTTATTAAGCGTTTATAGCTGCCACCTAATTGTGTTATTATGCAATACATGTCTTATCGAAAGCGTGTTAAAAAAAAGTATTAATAAATGAGGTATATCTCAGCTCAATTTTTGTAAATCGACCCAAAGCTGTCGTATAAACTTGAAATAGGTAAGATTATAAAGAGACAATGTGAGCTGGAAAGCGGCAAAGTCAATCATAGAAAGTCAGCTGTTCACAAATAAATCTCTTTGGTCATAATGGAATAACTCTCTTTAATAACAATGAATGTGAACCTTCAAGTTTTTTTTTAACCGTCATGGTGTGCTCGCTCTCTTACTGGCGTGCTCTGTCAGCTCTCTCACAATGCTAATTTTAGCTTATCATCGTTAGAAAACGTTTACTGTGTTACAGTGCATTAAGTATGTGTTTCCATACAAACAAGTAACTTGAACTTTGTAATGAACTAAAAATACAACATAAATCAGAAAATAAACATAGTCAGACAACAATTACAATTCATATTTTACTTACCAATTACATATTATATTTGATTTTATTCTTGTTTAAATGTTATGGAAACCAATTCAATTGCCGATAATGCTTAACTAATCAGTATACTTAGCACACTCACTGTTTGCATGCGCATACTGAATCGGCACCAGCCCTCGTGTCGACTTCACCGCGTTGACTTCATTTCAATTGGAAATTGTGCTCGAACGCGGTCGGTTCATCAAACGTCTAATAGTCGGTCAAGTTCAATAGCTGGAAAATTTAAATTGGAAATTCGAGTACTATTAAAAAACACATTTTTAACAAGTGTGCCCAATATGACAGATTTTGATGTAAGTGTATTTTCAAAGAGCGAGAGAAAATACGAGAGTTGCCACGCACTGGACATTGCCGCTCTCTTGGCAGCCCATTTGGCGCTCTCTGTTTATATTTGAGTGTATTGTGACGTCATTAATAATTATACATATATTATCACCCGGAGCGCATTGAGTGCCTGTGCAATGTTTAATACTTGTGTAGCGAAACGTACTCCTAAAATGGACTATGATTTCAAGGTCACGGCCAAGTCGTTGCGGTGCAAGTTAAATAAATAACCTCAATTATTGTGGGGCTTAAAGTTCACAAAAGCCACAGATATTGTATCTGATAGATACTTTTTAAGTCATGTTTCTTTCATAACGATTGTTATCAATTATCAATTATCATTTATGTATTTTATTATCTACAAGAGGAAAATTAACACAAAACGCAATTCGACCTTTAATCAGCAAAGGCATCAGTCTGGCAAATGAACTATGTATAATCTTAATAGATGTTTATAGCAAATGGAAAATACAAGTACACTTAAGAATTATTTGATCTATTGACTTACACAATATTAATCATATTTGCCTATTTACAGTTTGTTCCGATTGCTGTTGGCGTTATAGCCGTAGTCGCTGGCGCCCTGATAGTCCACTATTTTATCAACAAGAAGTCAACGAAGCCCCGTCGGGAACCCAACCGGACAGCACGTCTGCGAACGCTCGTCGATCCCAATGACAAGTATCAACTGCCACTGATTGAGAAGGAGGTGCTCAGTCATGATACACGACGATTCCGCTTTGGACTGCCCTCCAAGCAGCACATATTGGGACTGCCAGTTGGCCAGCACATCCATCTGATAGCAACTATTGACAACGAGCTTGTTATTCGACCATACACACCCATCTCGTCTGATGAGGACGTTGGCTACGTGGATCTGGTTGTGAAGGTGTACTTTAAGGATGTACATCCCAAGTTCCCAGCTGGCGGCAAAATGACGCAACACTTGGAGCAGATGGAACTTGGAGATAAGATTTCGTTCCGTGGGCCATCAGGCCGTTTGCAATATCTTGGCAATGGCACCTTCTCTATAAAGAAACTGCGCAAGGATCCTCCCAAGCATGTGACCGCCAAGTGTGTCAACATGATTGCCGGCGGCACGGGAATCACGCCCATGTTGCAACTGGTACGCGAAGTGCTTAAGCGCAACGACAAGGACAAGACCCAACTATCTCTTCTCTTTGCCAACCAGGTGAGTTTCCATATTTATACAGTAGTAATTACATTGGTTAATACTAAACCATTTTACAGAGTGAGAAGGACATTTTGCTGCGTGGTGAGCTGGACGAATTAGCTAAGAAACATCCTGACCAGTTTAAGGTCTGGTACACCGTTGATAAATCTGCCGAAGGTGAGAAGCGGATTCCAATAAACCCCCCTTTTCATATGTCATCCATAAACACATGTGTCAACTTGACAATGCACTCGTAATTTCGTATATCAGTTGGAGTTAATTTGTAATAAGCGTAGCCAAAGTTTCAATTACTACGAAATAGTTTCATATTTCAAGAATGTAACTCTCAATTATAAGGATAAGTTGTTAGATTTATTGATAACTCGTAATCAAGTGATTATTGTGATACTTAAAACTATTTGAATTTTTTACATTTTAAACGATTTAGCTTTTACAATAGCTATAGATTGATTAGTGAAAAATATGTATTTAAGATTTGACAGTTACTCAATTTAATTTACTGTATATAAGAAGAATGTTTTATGTTAATTCATGAGAATTTAATAATCTTTAAGATTCTGAAATATCATCATTGATCTAATTATGAGAGTAGCTCATTGAAACCATTCACAATTAGATCTCATTAATATTGTCACCGGTCGAATTAGTTTAGCAATGCTAAAAATGCCATCTATTATGTTGAAATTTTCGTGTTTGCCCCCTCGCCACATGCTGCCCTCAAACGGATGCCCCGCACGGCGCACGCGCGCTTTTTAGCCTGGTCCTACAACACTGGCCACATCAACGATGAGATGATGCAAGAGCAGCTGCATCCGCCCGACCCAGAGACGCTATGTCTGCTATGCGGGCCGCCGCCAATGGTCAACTACACATGCATACCGGGTCTGGAGCGTCTGGGCCATCGGTCCGAGCAACGTTTTAGCTATTAAGTCTAACCAGCCTAGCATCTAGTAACACAGAGTTTTGCTTTCATTTCACAATGCAAGGGAATGGTTAACGTATACTCGTAGGTCTTATTTATATAATCTCTCAATATTTGGTGGAGTGCTCAAACTAATCCTTAAACTGTTTATTTATTTAATTCAATACAGGCTGGACCTACAGCGTCGGCTTCATCAATGACGAAATGATTGGCGCTCATCTGTTGCCGGCCAACGATGAGACAATTGTCCTGCTCTGCGGCCCACCGCCCATGATCAACTTTGCCTGCAATCCAGCGCTAGACAAGCTCGGCTATCATCCGGACACACGATTTGCGTACTAGAGAATTAGGAACAGTGATCCACATCGATACCTCCGTCACATTTGGGAACACATGCATTGGAGACATTATTTGCATTTCTGTTTGTCAATTTATTTACGCTGAAGAGTTGCATTTGTAACTGTATCCGAATCAAGACGAATTAACAATGAATACTCTCAACCGAGTAGCCACATCTGTATGTGGGTACCAAAACCCACTGAATTAGGCTCTGAGGATACATATGCTTTCTCCTAGAACATTATTTTGTTTTTCTTTTTTAATAAACAACTGTTACAAGAAGAAATCAGAACATTTTCAATATTCATCTGATTTCCATAAACAATTTGTAGTCATTGAACTCTGATTTGACATCCAGTTCGAATCAATCGATTTGTCTATTCATTTGCATACATTCATTCATTCATTCATTCGCTTTCATTCAGCACGAGTATGTTAATATAAGTCATTTGAACGCCGCTGTTTTTATCCGAAAGCAATCAAGTGAATATTATAGCAATTTATTGCAATAATTTAAATGTGACAAAAAGTTTAAACTTTAATCCCTTGAAATAAGTTTGTTTTTCGGACTTCTAAGCAAGCTTTATGACAATACGTAAATTTATCTAAATATGTGTAAGCTTTAAATTTGACTAATGGATAATTGGCCACGCATAATTTTAAACTGATAAAAATAAATATGGCTTTCAAATTATAAAAAAAAAATAATAGTATTTTGTCTTATAAATTGTATGTTGTTTCTATTTTCCCTGTTAAAGGATCTTTAGATTCCCAAAACTAATATTAATAAAATCCTTTTTTTTTAAGAATTATTATGACAACCACTTTATAAAATAATCTGATCTGATAACATATCAGGATTAAATCAATTTTTAAATTATTTTACCTTTTTCAAATCTAGGTTTCATAACGGTCAACTTACAGTGTAAACTTGCCGACGAAAAATCTAAATTGGTAATTGGTGTCTCATTTGTCTTTTATATATTAAAGAGTTCAAATAGTTTTATTGGACTGCTGCGTTTAAATTTTATTTATGATTAGTAAAATTCGACTTACAAATGTGATTACAAGTAGAACAGATTCTATTTAAATGTAAGTAGTTGTTGAATCGAAATTAACATAATGTAGCGTTGGTCAAATTGATCATCGATTTGCTGATCTTGGCTAATAAATAGTAATTTATTACGATAAAAAGATGAACTAAACGTTTAGTAAGCGTGTTTACTTTAAATATTTATAGGTAATGTAAGAACTAATATTGTTACTTGGCGAGTTTCTAGCTTACATTTAATGGGTGAGTAAAATGTAATTTAAATTGGTAGTAAAATTGATATATTTGTTACATTTGTTGCGTGGTTCACAGAACATTTATAGCCTATTTTGTTAGCATTTAGCATAAATATATTATGTTATGTTATTTTGACCGAGTTTTAGTTGTGCATATTTGAAAGTCATATGGTAAACAAATCATATATTGGTATATAAATAAGTATAAAATAAAAAATACAAGGGAATTGAGCCAATAAAAAAACTCAATAACTAATAATGTGTGTGCTTAAGTAGCTTAAGATAATTGTTATTCATGTTTATAGCATTTATTCATTTCATCTTGTGGTGCTCTATATAAATCATTTGCTGCTGCGCACGCTTTGCGTGACAAGCTCGCGCTGAGGACTTGGACGTGGTCTTTGTGGGTTTTGTTTATCTTCTGTAATGTGTATGTGGTGTTGAGTTCTTGATGGTAGCTCATGTCAGCATATTTGATTGTCCAATAGCTCGCCAGTATAAATTGATTCAAATTCAATACAGATGCTGCTCCTTTTTATCTAAATGGCAGTGCTCGTTTCATTCCGCGTGCGTCTTGGCAGCTGGCAGCAGTTCTTAAATTACTCGTACTTACACTTAAAACGAATAAAACTAATCGAAAGATTACACTGAAAACGCTAAACTACACTACAATACAATTTGATCATGGCTGATGCTGTTGTAAAACACTTAAAACTTATAAAACAAATTGACTTTCGAATTCATATTCAGGCCAGGCAGCTGATCCGTTGAGCTTTGGCTCACCGCCTTGTAAGACTGCAGAAGATTGTCGAATTGTTGTTCGCTCAGCTCTACAGACTCGATTAAGGCCACCTTCTTGTATCTGTTAAAGAGAAATGTGATAATAGAATCAATGTTCTCACTCAGTAATTATTTTACAAAGCTTACTTGTCTCTCTTGTACTTTTCCCGAATGGCCGTAGTCGTTAGCTCTTTGGCGCTTGACGCCTTGTGCGTCTTGCACAGCATTAGAACCACATCCTTTAATTGGTCCAAAGAGTATGTGGTTAACTCTTCCAGCTGCGGTGTCCACATCTGCATACCCAAAATATGACGCGATAAAGCGAGCGAAGCAGCAGACATAAGTGATGGCAAATATTGCATATATGAATCTCCCTCCATCAGTGATAATTCAGAAATGAACTGCACAACAAATAAATATAATTAGAATAAATTTTAAATAAAAGATAGGCTAATAACCTACCAAAGTTAAGCTCTTTAGCTTCTCTGGCATATCGCACAACACTGCATAGGTGTTAATAAACACATAGGCTGTCGGTGTGCACAAGTTGAAGGATAGAATTTTTAGAAAAGCTTGCTCCATGCGAAGCACTTGGGCCTTCGTATAGCTGTCGTCAGTGAGGAAGACAAAGTCACTAACACTTGGTGGATAAATCTCCTCATATTTACTGCATTTAAAGAAAGAAGTTTGTGTGTTAAATTTATAAATGCACGTAGAAAGATAGTTGGTATAAGTATGTCATAATGTGGTCAAAGGCCAAGTGGCAACAGTTTTGTCCATCTATTTGGCTTACGTGACACAACAATTTGATTAGCTAAGTGCGCTTTCACAAACTATCAATCAATCATAATATACTCGTAGTCAGAGCACATTGTGATAAATGGTGACATGTTTGTCCCTAAGCAACAGCTTGAACATAACTTGGCCACAAAACAGTTTAATGTGGGTGGTGGCAATATTGGGTTACTTACGCAGCAACGTACATGGCCGCAGTGCCAACCAATTGAAGCTTGGAGCGCTGCACCGACATCTGGCTGAGAAAGCGGTCCAGATATGAGACAGTTAGATACAGTGTCTCCGAGTCCAATTTGTACTCCTCGCCGACCTCAACAAGCCAATCAACCAGAATAGAACGCATCGAGTGATTGATGTCAGTCTGACGACGCATGTAGTGTGGTTTTGGGCGATGCTTTTTCTGCAAATACAGGCAAGAAGACACCAGTTAACATAAGTGTGGATATAACAAGATTGTGTTTGAGACAAGCGTTATTTATTTATTCAATTAACATGTCACTAGTCACATGTTACATGTTAAGATACATGATATATTAAATTTTAAATACAATATAATAGACTAAACATGAATTGGCGTTGATTAATTATTACTTTTTCCTTTTCTATAAATCTTTTGAATAATTTAATTTCATTTAACAATCGTTTAATTTTATTATATTTTATATCATAAATACATAATTATGCATACACAAATTATGCATTTTTTTAGGTGTTAGGTGGTAAATACAAAGCGTTAAGTTAACAATAAGTGTCTATCAATATTTATTGAATAAAAATACAATTGTTGGCTGATAGATTTAACTATAAGCAAATTTGGTAAAACAAAAAAGAGTATTTGTTTACTAATTTCATAGCATACGAATATTTTCAGCTCTGTCGCTTTTTTCTAGTTTTTGCACTCGTTAGTATTCGTAGGTAGTTGTGTGTTTCATCCAGGTAACCAAAAAGACTTGCAAACTTTGAATACGCTTGGGAACTAAACTCGTTCGCAAGTAACTTTACCCCCCACATTGCCTGCTCCTCTTCTCTCCTCGCCACATTTGTATAAAATCGAATTTACCAATTTTTATTTGTTTATTGGTTATTTCGTAGTACGTGAGCCACATTCAAATTTGTGATATGCGCCACTCCCAACGTACAAATCTTTTTCCAAAACGGCAATTCGAGCTTCATGTACATTAGGTGTTTATTTAATGGGCAGTTTAACGATTATTGGACACGCCGAACGCCATCGGAAATGGCAGTAAAATAAAATGGAGACCAGTGACATGGTTTTCTTTGGGGTAAAATCAACACAAAACTGCATAATTCAATATTCAATGATTTTTACATGTTCTGTAAAACAGCTGCAATCTAATTCTAAATTGACCCCCTTATTAGACTTCTTCAACCCCACTTTATATAAATAAAGTCTGCAATCCTCCAAAATGTTCAAGATTTTGATTTAACCTTGCATCCATTTAATACTATTTTCATTTTCTCAATAGATTTTTAAGCTTCCTTCATTCTTTTAACCTTTTAGTAAAGGATTCCTAACTTTTAAAATATCATAATTGTAAATAATGATTATATTATTCTTTTCCACTGTTCAAAATCAAGATACATTCAAATATTAGATAATAAAATAAATAAAAAACTAGGTATTACTATTGTTGCTGAAGCGTCATTTATCTTAAGCGGTCTGCACTTAATCCGAGAAATAGATACATTAAGCTAAAAGTAACACTTTTAAAATATATGTAGTTTGAAATATATAATCAAAAATAATTAAGTCGCATTTAGGAATATCTCAAGATGTCCCAGAGTTAACAGCAGTCTCATTAACCGTGTTGTGTTGTTGAGATTGTTTGTTTTGCTTTAAAAACTAACAACCTACCAACAATCTACACGGCAACCAAGCAAACAAACTCGGAACTCAAAACCGGTTTGAATTTCAGAAAGCAAACTACTTTCACACTGGAACAGACTATATTTTTATGTGTATATTTTCTAGATACGAGACGATAAGATAAAGCATCAAGATGACGCTCAAAATGGCATTATGTACCCAGGATGATCTCAGTGAGGCTATCAAGCTGCAGAAGCGGGAGCAGTACGAGGAGGAGCGCAAGAAACGCATTTTTAATGCTAAGCAGCGTCTTTTTGGGGTGAGCATTATCATATAAAGAAAATGACCCGCATTTCCATATATATATTCCATTTGTCTTAAGCTCGATTTAGATACGCTGGAGCGGCAGATAAGGGAAAAGAAGAAGCAGGACAGCGAAAAACACGAGTGTGATAAGCGTTTTGAGGAACAGGAGCAGTTGCAGAAGCGTCTAATCACAGCCAAGGAAAAGGAACTGGAGAAGGAGAAACGCATTATCGACTCGGATCTGAATTTCTATCGCTGTCGCTACCAACGCAAGGATCAGCGACGTGAATTTGATCTCAATGATCCCAATTTCCTAAAGAAATCGACGCCTGTGCGCATTGCCGACACCGACCTCACGCTTGGCGTTTCCAGTGCCCAAATCTTCTACGGTGAAGATCTAAACAAAGGCGATCGACAGATCCGTCAGCGTGAGCAGCAACGTGCCTGGCTCGATCAGCAGGTCATGGAGCGTAAGCAGGCGGAGGAGGCGCGTCGCAAGGCCGACAATGTGTACATGGAGAGCATCTGGTGTCGCGACAAGCATCTGGAAGAGATGGCCAAATCAGATCACCGCATGCGCCATCAGATCATACACAAGATACGACAGTTCAACATCAATCTGGCCAAGCAGAAGCAGGAGAATCGCTTGCGAAATAAGCAAGAGACCTACGAGGATGACATGGCCGAGATTTACAACATGTTGTCCAGTGATATGTTAACCGAGAATCCCGACGTCGCCCAGTCGCGTACCAATCCGAACAAGAAGATCGCCTTCATGTATCGTGGGATGACGGCCGACGAGCTGCGTGACTTTCGCAAGGGTCAGGAGCAGCAATTGGCCGACACCTTGCAGCGGAAAACAGAGGCACAGCTCATGGACAAGCAGTGGGAGCAGTATGCCATCAACATGGACCGCACACTCATGCACAAACAGATCGACATGGATCGCAAGCACAAGCAGCAGCTGGATGATCTCGTTCGCGACAATGCCAAACTGGCCATTGAACAGGATCAGCAGCGCAAGGATTCTCTGGAGAAGCTCAGCAATGCCGTCTATGATGATTTCTACGATCAGTTCAACAAGACTTCACGTTAATTTGTTAATTTACTCCATCCACATCTGCCGTCCATCTGAGTCGTGTGTGGAACTGCTTTGGCAGGCACTGTACTCGACTGCGGACGCAGTTCCACACACGATCAGCGGCCACTGTGAAAGGCTAATACCCTTTAAAATTGAAGTCTCTTCAGAAGAAGTTAATAAAGCTTAAATTAAATGTTGAGTGTTTCGTTTGCAGTTTATATTAATTATAATACAGTGTAATTCGCTTCAAGATATTATATATTCCGAAGTAACACAGATATTAGTTTTATATGAACAATTTGATTCTATTACACATCTCGCTTAACAAAAATAAATTAAAATTCTTTTAACTTTTGACTACCTTTCAATTTTGGTAAATTAAATATGATAAAAATTACAAATTTTTCAAATAAAAATTTAAATAATCTTAATTTAAAATAAAAGCTTTAAATGTAATAATTTTTTTAATTTGCAATAAATGCACATTGGCTATAATTACAGCAATTGCAATTAAAAAAAAATATACTAAATATTAACAGGGAATCTGAGTGTTGAGGGTCACCCAACTAAATTTTAGACCCTCTACTGAGCACAACCTTAAATTGTTGGCCAGCTGCGTTTGTTTCAGATGCGCAATCAACCCAAAACAGGAACGCATTGAGGCGTCTTCTTCTAGCAATGCATGAAAGTCAATGTAAGAGAGGGACAGGGCTAGGGTACGTATAATATATGTATAGTAAATGCGCCGGTTTCTTCCTATGGTAAACACAAGACACAAAACCAGCGGTGCAGGCAGAGAAAAGAAAAAGGAAAGGAAAGAAAAAGGCATCGACGCGCGAAGACAACGTCAACATTAGGGTGCGACAGGGTTCTATGCAACTGTATGTGTGTGTGCATGTATTTGTGTATACAGTTAGTCAAGTAATTGTGTGGACAAAAAAATTCACTTAATTGTTTTTAATTTTTTACAATTTCTATTATATCTCATTATTTAATATTACTTGTTCTAGTAAGAACCATAAGCAAATATTGGATTATTTGATTATTATTTTTTAAATATCCTCAGATTTTTACACGACTTATATTTAATAAAAATTTGTATCCTGTAAGTTTTAAATTTAAATTTTTTTGAGAATAAAATGTGTTTTAAAATTGTCAAAAGAATTACTTGAGTAACTGTATGAATTTCTCGACGGAAATGTAAGATAGTTTAAGTAAATGAAATGAGTGTGATGAAATTATATTGATTCTCTTTACTCTCTTTACTTACCTCGCTCTCGCGGAAATATTGCAAGATGTCGTGTTGATACTGCACCACCTCGAAGAAGCGTTGACGATCATTGCGTGGCAATAGCCCCAATTTTGAGGCTACAGAAGCATCATTGGAGTTGGACAAGTCCTCGGCAAGACTGTTGTCTGCCAACAATTGGCCATTGGCATCTGCCATTGAACGGTCCACGGACATTGGAGAAAGCACATCGGTGACGGACATGGGCGTGGTATCCAGATCAAAGCCATGTTGCATGGGATACTCCTTGTGGATCGAGTCACTGGTGAAATATCAAGTGGAGAGTTTAATTTGGAGAAAAGGTGGCAACTCTTGAAGAGTACTTACAATTTGCCAGTGTCTTTGTGTACATTCTCCTTCTCGGCGGCATTGGGAAGGGGCTTTCCAACGTGAGGTTGCAATTGCAACTGCACCTGTGTATCGATATTGTCCTCGTAAACAGAGAATGTCTTGAATTGCTCCACAGGCACCACATTTGATTTTTTGGCGCCGCCATAGCCCGCATTTTCATCTACCCTAATATTTCCAACTTCACGCAAAGCCTGGAAAATACAACAAATACACACACAAACAAATGCATAAATAAGTAAAAATAAAGACGGTGTGTGTGTGTGTGTGTGTGTGTGCGGCTGTGTGCTTAAAGGGGGAACAGTATGACAACAGCAGGAGAGCTAGGAACATCAGTTGCCGTCTCGCCTATTCATTTTCCACTCTGGGAAAAATCCTGTTACGTGAGTTGCGCAGTCGTAGTTCGCTTTCGCCGTCACTCTTGTTGTTGCTTCGCTATGGCTTCACTCTCTATCTCTCACACACACACACACGCACTATGCATGTGTGAGCGTTGTAATTGCATTTCAGTGCATACCTCCTCTTTGCCTGTTTTCTTTAATAGCCTTTACTCTTTCTCTTTGCAAGTCCCTGCTCTTTTGTTTTGTAGAAAAAAAGCGCGCAAGATTCGCAGTTGGAGTGTGCATTTCTAGGTTAGTTTTGCAGATTAGGCGCGCAGCGCAAATAAAAAATGCATATGTGTGTGTGTATACAACATAGAACTGCAAATGCTTATCTGCAAATATGTTTAAAACACATTTCAAATGCATGTTTTAAGGTGCCGCACTTAATGGGAGAGTATGAAGTGATAGCAGCACAGAAACAGACGGACTGACAGACAGACAAAAAACCACCACCGTTCTCCTTTCTGTCCACTGATCGCACCACCAACAATTTTATACACGGCAGCTGCATTAGAATGCGCACAACACACACACATACACACAAACATACACTCGACAACAAAGTTGGGACGAAATTGTGATGGAACCTTACCACTTTGCCGCAGGGCGCGGGGATGCCGCGCACGTTGCCATGGTTGTTGTTTGCATTTAGCACGCCCAAATTGGCGCGCATTGCCAGCGCCTTCTCCTTGCCACCGATGACAGCCAGGGGCTGCTTTGCACCAGCTCCCACGAGCATTGCTGACTTTTCCTTAAGATTCAGCATACTGGGATTCTCCTTTTCGTTGTCACGATGTATTTGAAAACTTGACATATTACGAGTTATTATTACACGACAAAAATAAATGCAACCGCTTTAATTTGTTTAATTTGTATCCTAAGGCGCTGACTAGTTTGGCTTGCGCCTTGCTCTTTCTGCGTCACTGTAAAATGGTGGCTTTATCGGCGCTTCTCCTCTCTCTTTACTTTGTGCGCTAGTATGTGGTGCGCGTAATTTTGTTTCTTTCTCTCAGCTGCTGCGTCGGCGTCGTCGACTTCGAATCGTCGTTTTTTGAGTCGCTTAATTTTTTACCCACACCAACATAAATGCTTATGTATGTGTAAGTACATATGCTCAAAGTCGTCGTACACATTCACACACAATGAAGATTTTATCAGATAAATTTGAAGCACAATTACAATCAACATTCACGACGCACACGATTTCAATTTATTTGACTTTCAACATTTACAACATTGTTGCGTCTTCAAGTCATCTGAATTATATTTACATACAATAAAGACAAGACCACGTTCACATCAACATAGACACGCTTTCCTTGAGATTGCACTGGTTTTTATTCCGTCACCGTTTGCGAGTCCCGAAATTATGCTTGTCGCGCGGCCAAAGAGCAATTGGTTTTTGATTTTTTCCCGGTCAAAGAAGCGAGCTCGTTTTATGCGTTCTATTTTTTCGATATCGAAAAGTAATCGATCTATCGATATGCTTTAGTTCACCATTTTCGATAGGCAAATATCGCGTAAAGTAAAGTATTTTTATAGAAGGGACATTCCTGAAATCGATAATGATTATTCGATTATATTTAATTATATTTAAATCAGTTGCTGAAACGACAAAAAAAGACTTTTTAATAATAGTTAGCTTTTAATATAATTAAAATCTTATAATATATATTTATAATGATTAACCTGGAATTCTAAGCTTATCAGCTCTCTTTTATCTCTGTATTTCTTAACCTATTTTCTTGTTTCAGCTTCAACTCCCTTATCCTTTTCTTATCTGCCATATTCATCTGGAACATCTGAAATCGAGTATTTTTCTGTTTCAGGAATAGCCCTATTGTACATAATTTATTGAATATTTGTCGGTTTAGTTTTTTTTCATTTCAACACCATAAAAATTTAAGCTTGCTTGAGCGTTGCCAGACGGATTTTCGAATGCTACGCTTTTTTTCTCTTTTAAAAAATTATGAATATAAAAAGTTTAATCAAAAGAATAAAACTAAACAAAATTAAAGTAAAATAAATATCATTTGTACAACTACTTAAATTAATAATAGATGTAAAAATAAAATTCATAATAGCAATTCTTTAATACTATTTGATGGATCAAATTAGTTGTATATAAAGTCACTGTCACATTGTCTATATAGTCTTGGGATATCCTGAATTCGAATTCTAAATTAAAACAACAAGCACCAAATGTAGCACAAATCTACCTTGATCCGTAAATAAAGAGACTACATAAGGTTATATACTGTTTATGTGATAAGAATAGCGAAAAGGATCTGCACTTTTCTTTTGTGCATTTTGCGCAACAATTTTGTGTTGCGAATCGCACCACAAAATGAGAGCGACCTGACCTCAGGTAGAGCAGAGACGAGGACAAGGGAGACTTCTGGTCACACATCTGTCAGTTGCTTGTCCCTTGGCTTCTGGTGGCAGTGATAAACATCTGCAGCGCGGCAAATCTCATCAATATTAACATACATACATATCTATATACGAGTTCTCACATATGGACATAAATAGGATCACGGACGTGACATCAATAAAAATATAGCTATAACTTATAAACAAATGTATCTAATTTTAGTACAGAGAAAAAACGCATAGTATTAATAAATACAACCGTATTTGATCTTTTCATGTTCGATTAAAATATAAATATTAAAAATACTTAATCAAACTTTCCTATAAATAATTTCCTCTGTTTCCTTTTATCTATCGACAATTTAGATACATTTTACTTGCATATCTACAGGTCTTGATTAAATAGACAATGAGTTTTCGGATTATTTTCTTTTATTGAGGATGAATCTTATTGCCTTTTTATAATAAAGGTGCGAATTTGCATGGGATTCAATGTGATACTGAATCTGGAGGAATCGTCCGAAGCATAAGAGTGCAACGGGTCAAATGGAGATCTAAAGTATTCCAGTGCCTTTGGCATTGATCCATCGTGGTGGAACTTGAACCTCTTCATGTCACTTAGCGGCATGTTGCCATCCAATGTGGTTTCCCGAATCTCCTTGCCACCCAACGTATCGAAGATGTGGCGAATGTTGAAACTGACGATGTGTCCCTCACTTTCATCCATAAAGTTCTCAACGCGCAGTAAAAGTTCGTTACTAGAATAAGGCTCCAAGCTAAGTAGATTGACCGACTGGGGGAAGTCGCTGAAATCGGGAATCCTTTGAGGCTTCACCGCGCTGGCGGTGTTCGAGCCGCTGAAGAACTTCCAGAAGGGCAAATGAATCTCCTGTTGAGCTAAGCGTTCCCCAGCAGTTGACCTATCCGAAACCGAGTTGAGGATCAGATAAACCTTGCCACGAGCGATCAGACCTGTGCCAAACTGTTGCTCATTCAAGGCTTCGCCGACGCCAAAGGCATCGTCGTTAAGGAGGCGACGATGAAGCATGAGCTCCAGTTGACCATCTTCAAGGCTTGATCCACCCTGGGCACGATCGTTCAAGAGGGCAATCCGGCTATTTGCATCCTGCAGAGCGATTCGAGCTGTCACAGGATAATAGTTGCCACTCACAGACTCGGACATATCTGGTTCAAAGTATTCCCGTTTGTTTCTTTCCCGCCTGATCATCTCGCGACCATTTGAATCGGTGTAAAAGACGCCATTCGATAATAAATCACTTGTGAAGCGGGTGACAATCTCTCGGCCAGTATCATCATCAATTGGAATTGGACCAATTAGCCATTCGAACTCAACCCGATTGATGCCTTCATAGATGCGAACCACTTGGGAGATCCATTGGTTAAAGTGCTGATGAACCTCCTTAACTTGGTCACCCTCATAAACCGTATAGTCGACATTATCCGCCAGGACATTGACGTCTCCGTCGGGCCGGAAAATATATGCGCCAGAGGATCGTCTTTCGGATGCACCGTTGTCACCTCGAGCTCCCTTGTAGATGGCAAAGGTCTGCTCAATCTTCTCCGATACTCCGTTCATCTCCACCGTCTTTAACCGTCCGGTCTTACTCAGGAATACCAGCTTGACGAGCTGCAAGGGAATTGGATGATGGGTGAGTCAAATTATATTCCTATTTGAAGAACTTACCGAGTTCTGGACTACGAATTCATCAGCATCAGCAATGGGACGAACTCTGGATAGTTTTTGCTTGATGGAGTGCAATTTCTCGAAGCGATTGAGAGTCGGTATCTCGGCATCCTTTGGAGCGGGCACAACACGTATGTAGAAGTTGGCAATCTTGTCCACAGATGCCTTGAAGACCAGCTCATGTTGCGTGTTGTTCGGACGGTGCTGAATGGCCAGGACTTGCCACGGCATTGGAACCACCTCCGAAGGTACTTCGTGACCCTTCTCATCCGTAACCAGATAGTTCTCCTTCTTAACGGGCACACGTACATATTGGGATGATGGATGGGCCAAGGGATTAAACAGGGTAACCACCACATTGTTGGCACTGTCCCGGGTGAAGGCACACACACTTATGTTCAGCTCCAGGCAGCTGTCGAACTCGCCGGTCGTCAGATTGGTCAGCACTCGAAGCGCATCTCGAGCATTGTTCTGGGAGTCGACAATGGCATCGGTCAGGAGACGATCGTAATCACGGGCAACTGCCTGTTTCTCAGTGCCAGTGATGGCATCGTGATGTTGCATGATACCCATCACCTGACGCAGTGCATCCAAATCTTCCGTCTGCTTCTCGTTGGTCAAATGCGCAAATGCGCTCAGTTGCTTGACGGTTTGTAGCAAGTGATTGCCATCCCGTTCGAATCGCTTTTGGGTGGGACGCGAGGTGAAGTAGCCTGTCCAGTAGGAGTGCGAATCACTCGAGTATGGGAAGAAGTCCTGTGTCTTATTTGGCCATGTCTGCATCATCTGATGCAACTCGTAAAGGTAGCACGAGGGCGTCGAGTAGAACACATTCACCTTGGATCCCTCCACTTGTCGCTCATTGACATACCTATTAATTGGGGATCCCAAATAAGTGAATGAATTTTTAAAAAATTGAACCTGATAAATATGGACACATTAAATTGCCTTTAAAATTTAAATATAACTTTGATATTTGATTTTTATGATACAAAATAAAAATAAGAGTTAGATTTTGATTTTTAAATAAAATTTTAAATTAAATATTATTTTTTTTAACTTTCTTTTAGTTTTTTATTTTTTCCCCTGCTACTATTATTAAGTAAAAAAGAATTAGCCGAGAGTTCTTCACTAAGAAATACACTAAGCCCCGAAGTTTAGATAGCCTATCTGCACGAATTTTCTATGCACTCTGTAGCGTACTCTTCTTTTTCATCTTTCATTGGCCCAATGTTATGGGGAAATTGTTATCCGATCGTGTTGAAATTTTCAGTGCAGATCGATACTTGGTTTATGTTATATACGTGTTAAAACTCAAGGTTTTAATAATAAAATTGCTCTTGTTATTCGTTTTCATTCGATTTGATAGAGATTTGTTATAAGTAGCCCATATACCAAATTTGATTAGTATAGATCTTACCGTTTTTGAGAGGACAGAAGGATGATTATGTCGACTCGACTGTAAATGCTGATCAAGAATATATATAGATTATGGGACCTCCTTTTGCCTGTTACATACAATCGCACAAATTTAGCATACCCTCGGCACAGGATACTCGTATAATAATCACAGGAATATTCAAAATAACTACTTGAATGGGGAAATTTCTTACTTGATCAGTTTGTCCATGTTCTTGAAATTGATTTCTGCATCCTCGTATTGGAAATCATCTCCCATTGGCACCATAACATGGGTAGCTCGGAAGGACTTTGACATGGTCTTCACGTAGTTGATAAAATCATCAACGCGGGACTTGACATTATTGTCGTAGCTCTTGCTATCGATGATGGGCTCATCACTGCAGAGGATGTCGAAGCAGAAGCCAGGAGGAGCCGAGTAGTGGCGATAGAGGAGACCGGTGAAGATATCCGAATCCTTAAGGGACTCACTCGATTGCCAAATCATTTCCATGGCCTCATCATTCAATCGCTGTCGCTTCTCCACATGGTCCATGCGGGCAAAGAACTCGCCATTGTAGCCCATCTGAGCAAATATAGAAGCCATTTCTCGGGAATGGCCAAAGGGATCAATCTGCCAGCCAATTGTGGGTCGGGCACAGGAGCCAAATGTGTCGTTAAGAACCCTGTTGGAGCAACAATATAAAAATTAAGAGTCATCATCGTGTATCCCAAATTGTTACATACTTCAAGCCGAGGGAAAACTGATCGATGACGCTTTGATAGTGAACTCCGGCCTCATCGTTCATGCTCCATGCACCTCCCGTGAACTCCAAGCGACCTTCGTTGACCAGTTTCTTGACCAGACGCTGCACTTGCTCCGTTTGCTCCTGATACCACTTGAAGAAGAACGCGGTCTCCACCTGAATGAATCGGCGCGACGAATCCTTTAGAAGTTCCGCCACCACCGAGTCTAAAATATACTGGACTCCAGCGTGTTGTATATTGTTTCTAGCTCCATAATAATACTGATCCACTGTCTTCAGCCAGCCGACATCGTCGTGCGAATGCGGCACCAAATGGACATTAATCATGTTTGCTTTTGTATCCGGACATGACTGCAATAACATCCAAGGAGACGCATTAGAAACTATAGGGGGATCTTAATCCCTACAGAACCTACCTCATATCCACACACTGCCTCCGATTGGCCTGTGCCCAGCAATAGCACAGCCAATAGAGGAACTATTCCCCAAAGAAACTGCATTGTTTCGTATACCCGTATTCCCGAATACTTTACTCAGACCTCAGATCCACTAACGACTCTGAATAACAACTGAAAACTAAGTCAAAATCAAACTGCTTTTATATGTGCTCAACCCGTCGATTAGACCCCACGATGAGCCCCTTCTAGCGATAAAGAAAACGCGTCCGGATTAGGCACATACTTAAATATATATGAGAACATACATACATATACTCACCAGTACATAAGTACAAATAAGTATTTGTAGGGTGAATTGAGCTCTTTAAGTTGATGATAAGCGCTCAAGAAACAGTAGGGCTTAACTAGCTTGGATACAATTTATGCTCATTGTCAATTGGTAAAGCTCATTCTTAAGTATTTCGAACTAAATATTATATTAAAATAGGATAGATAGTAAATCTTATATCCATTTTATTTATGTCTAGTCAAAGTCTTAGTTAACTAACTAAAAGATGTTTTGAAGAAAGTTTATATTATTTGACGTTATATTAAAATTTAAAATAAAATAGTATAAATTCTACCAAACAGAAAGGTCGTAATATCGGTAATAATATTGTTATTGTGTAAATTTAAATATAACTCTCAGTTGAACTGGACTCAGACAAATAAAATCAATTGAAGAAATGTTATACATTTAATTAATAACTTGTTATGAAATGTAAATAATAATGAAATATTGTTACTTTTAAACAAATGAATATAATTATAAAAATGTTCTAAGTTTTATCATTAACTAATTATGATATGCAACTACAAATAAAATATTGTCAACTTTATATTTATAACTGAATTGAGTCAGTGTGTTGTAAGTATTTTAAAATTGTTCCTTTTACTTATTAAATTTATTAAGGAATATAATATATTTCTTATATTCTTATATTCTTATAAATTGAAAGTAAAAAACAGAAAACTTCAATAGCATTTTTCAAGAATATTGCTTATCAGTGTAATAACTCAAATATAGTCTTCTTATTTTACAGGTTTCCAGGAGAAGATAAGTATCGGCCTTACAAATAGCAAAACAACCTCTATTCTGGGTAGGGGTCTTTGAGTGTTCCATGTTGATCGTATTTGCGTATTTTAATCATAACAAGCGTAATCTTAAGTGGCAATTATAATTAGTGGTATTTTATACAGAAGCACTTCAAAATTCAAAGTCATAATATTTGTAATCTTTGACTTATTGGTTTCACTTAAATGGATTTTAATTGATTATTGATTATTTTTCTAACTGCTTTACTATTTTTATGAATTCGTACTAAGCTGCTAAAGGTATACACTAAACACGCTAGATAAGGAGGAGTGCACTTTTATTTTTGAATAATTAGCTATTTATTAGACGGAATTTAGACCCTACTTAAGAGTCGATTCAAGAAAAATTCCTTTAAAATTTAATCAAATACACTACTGTATCTTTTAAGATACGTAGGAGAAGGTTTAATACGATTATAAATAGGGGATGTCCATAAATAATACATAAATATTATTTTATGATTGGATGAAAATGGAAAAAGGGCACTTTACGACTATGATTAATTAATAGAACAGGTGGCAGCCAATTGAGACGTGTGTCCTTGACAGGACACGAGAAAAGACTTTTACGTTAAAGTCGTGCTCTCAATGGATTTGACTTAAAAGTCTATTAAATAATTCCGAATGGTGTTTCACTTTCATCCCAGTCCAAACTTTGTCGTGTTTGCGCAATAATTCATGAAAGGAGCTTTAGAAATTTATGCTCAGTGGAGAATTGGATAGAGGGTTTGACAGGGTCCGTACACAACGCCAGAAAGGGCAGTGTATTAAAAGGAAACTGTGATCAGATGACAAGGGCCGCAATGGTGAGCTGAAACATACCCTGTATTTCAAAAGAAACAAACATACCTCAAGCATTAAGATTGATAGGAATTGCTTGGTCGCTTTATGATTAATATTATCAGCATGTGTAACAATATAATTGCTTTTTTCCTTCAAGACTGTAACTAAAAAACACGATTTCGTAGGGAACGCGTTTGAAGCTTGCAGTAAAAACAGGAAAAATTTTATAAGCTTTACTTTTTAAAGATTTAAACTTACGCTCAAGATTTTATAGCTAAAAAAAATAATTTAATATATAAAGATTGATTACTTTTTATTCCCAAACTAATTATTATAGAAAAGTGGTTTTTCAGGTTCGGGGAACTCAAAAAAAATCCGAATCAGCTACCGGTATACTTTAAAAGTTAAATATCTATAGGGTATTAAGACAGAAAATGGACGAAAAGCAGTAAAAAGGATGCAATTTAATTGGATTTCTTCTAAGTTGCTGGAATGGAGGATGGGGAATCACGGAAAATGCGCTTTAGCAGCCCTGCAGTAGCATTGACACTTAAAGAAGTATTTAGTCTTTCACTGCAACCAGCGGAGAAGCCACTTGAAAACGCGACAAAAATGTCTCCTTTTATAACATCGTCGACAAAGTTGCGCCTGAAGCGAAATTCCTTTTGATTCTATGGAACTGCCACTTGCCACTTCCAACTGTTCTGTCTTTAACCTCTTTATTAAGATTCAAAGCGAATTCTTGTGGTTTCACATACTTAAGAAGTGTGACCTTTGAAATTAGATATGTGAAATTTAAGTTGTAGGTTTTAAATTAAAACATTCAAATATTTTTAGTAAGACACTAATAAAACTTGCACACTTTCTTTATTTTTGTTTTTACTGTTTCTACCAAATTTACAATAAATCACAATATAGTATCAAATGAGGAAAAACCGTGTGTAAGAGAGAGAGGAGAAAAAAAGTTTGAAAATTGAAATATGCAACTTTCCGACTTTCAGAAAGGATGAAATTGTTATGAGTGGATTCCTTGAATTGGTCTGCGGTTTTCCATGCAAATAATAATAACGGCCAAATAGCCGAAAAAAAAGGCGCTTCAAATAAAAGTTATTCAACATTTTGTCCCTTTTTTAGGGTTGCCACTTGAAAATGTCGTCCCAGTTGCAAACTGTTTAACTGTTGATAATTTGTACAAAGTTTCAGCTGCCGTTGGGTTTCCCTCAATGTTTCCCTGTATCGCTGGGATCTTTATGAAGGTTTGGGGTAAGCAGTCAGGAAGGCAGGCAGGTTGGCCACTTTTCTGTTCACAAGTTTTGGCATTGTTGTTGAGCTGATTTTCGAGAAGCACTAAATGTTGATGGCCTTTTTATTGACTCACCTGCAGCGGGCAGCAGGGAGCAAGGAGCAGGACAGCAGCTCAGGTGTTTTTCTTATTTCTGTTTTCATTTAAAGTGATTTGAGCTCTTCAGCGTCTGGGGCCGGCTCTCAACTAATAAAGGACTTCTTAATAAGCCAAGCTTTTCAATTATAATCAGATTAAGAATCTAAATCTAAGTATCCTTTAAATTAAGTATTTATCCTAAGGATTAATATTCCAAATATAATTATTTATCTTTTAAATAATCCATCACAAGGATTAAATAATCCTTCCATTATTATTGCTTCTACCTTTATCCTACACAATTTAAATAACATTTAATCTGTTTAATATTAAGAGTTAAGCTAACAGTAATGTGGATGGCGTTTCTGACAAGTAACAGCTTAAGAGAGCGAGAGAGCGAGCTTTTCTGACCCCATCCCATCGAGTTTTAAGAGAGCGACGAAATGAAAAATGTTAACCGCTTTTTCTAGCTTATTCTTTGCCAGCCTTTCATTCATCATACATCATAAACAATAGTCACAAGGAGCGCATCTACTGCCCGCCCACATTTTATGTTGTGTTTTCCCCAAAATTAATGGCATCATTTGCAAATCGTCACGCTTTGTTATCGGCAATGTCTAAAAGCGTCAACAGTGGAGCATCCAAAAATATTGACGCAGGGATTTGGTGAGTTTGGAATCTGAATAGCGCGGTATGATTTCAAATCGTTTGTGTAAACACTTGTATTAAGGGGTGGGAATAGCCTCCAGCAAACAATGTATTTGGGGAAAAAGGTGTCAAGCGTTAAGCAAATAAATTCTATTGGATGGTCCTTGACATACCCAAATCCAAATCTGTTTTCACAAGCTTTTCCATACCATACCAGGATTCATTTGTATTTCGATTATACTTAAGAATATTTGATTGCTTAACTCTTTCCACAGTTCTTCATACACATTAATGACATAAGATATATCACAGATTTTAAAAGAATGATATATAATTAACACACGTCTTTACGTTTCAACTTGAAAATATCAACAATATAAATAATAATAATATAATTACAGTCGACTTTAAGGCTCATTGCGGCAAATGATGGAAATGCGGCGCGTCTTCTTTATGGGTTTCCCCAAAAACTGTGAAAGCTCGTTTGCCATGATTTCATGTGTGAAATTATAGCGCGCCGTGTGGCTCATGATATAAAGGGAGCGTCGTGGCAATAGCAGATCCGCATAGAAATTGTTCTCTAGTTTTGTCTCCGGTTGATGGCGGTATGAAGCATCATCTGTATCGGGGTCCGCATTAGTTTTTGTACTCGTAGTATTTGTGTTACCTTGTTGATACTTTTCGGCATCTGTGCGTACAAGGCGCATTACGCTATCACTGAGCAAACTTATTCCTGAGATGGTATTGCCGCAGTACTGTGGAGGAAATTGAGTCGTTTGAGTTACATTTTAAATAAGAAAGATTAGTGTATTATAATTTTGTTAAGTTATATGTTTCGCATATTATTAGATGATGATTGTTAGACTTACACGGGTACTATCCACATGCGGCTTGATGACGCCGTCGGCAGCCAGATCTAGAACGTGAACGTAGGGCATAATAGCGCCATCGAAAGCCACCTGACGCACTCGCTCCAACACATCTCGATTTGAAGGGTACCATTTTTTACGCTCAGTCTCCCTAAAGCCGTGAATGGCCTGCAGGAGATAACTGATTCTGGTTGAGGAATCACGAAGTGTTGTGGATCATGTACTCACATCATCCCAATGGTCAAACTCGTAGCGCAAGCGACTCATATATGGCTCGATTTCCTCATGCAGTTGCTTCTCCTCTGCCTCGCTGATAAAGTCTGGAATAATACGCATGTGCTGATCGAAATCTCTTTGCTCCGAAGCCGGCCATAGACCATGAAAACATGTCAAGTGGTTGTTGCATTTCTGTGCTGCAACTGAAAAGTAAATACGCATTTTGAATGTCATAATGCTGCGACAAAAAGTTCCACACATCAACAAAGACGTTACAAAAATGGTTTAACAAAATAAACACATCACGATAATTACCTGCGCGATGACAGCGTCGCAGAATTTGTCCAATTGCTGCACTTTTATTAAAAATAACCATTTTGTCTCCAACAAAAATTACGAAAACAAATTAAGTTGCTAATCAAGTTGCCACCCAGCAAAAACAAATCGTCAGCTGTTTTGGCTATTTGATAACAAACAAAATCCAGCCCTGGTACAATGCGCGCGCAATCGTTTGTTGTCGAGTTATCGGTATCGACATTTAAAAAATAGTACCAACGTTGTTTCACATATTTTAAATTCTTATTAATACAAAAAGAAAAGATTTATTTTATCAGATTAGAGAAATTTACTTAAATTATCTGTTAATATTGAATATGTGCATATATAAATTGTATTGTATATATGTATATATATTACTGCTGCATCAACATTGTTTTCAAATCAAAATTCAATCCCAAAAAAATCACAAACAGCGTAAAACTCAATTTATTTTATTGGATTACAATTTACGTATACCAAATTTCACCTGCCACAAAATTAAAAGGGTTGCGTAGAAAAACAAACAATTTGTAACGCAATTTAAAAGGGACAATGGAGTAAGGGTGTAAAATGTCTGCACAGCAATTGAGCGGAATGTGGGTTGGTATTTCTATACCCTCTATTCATGGGAATGGGTAGGTTAAAACGGTTTCAGTAAAGTTTTCAATCTTTTTGTTTTCATAAAATTTAAGACTGTTTTGTTGAGTGACGGATTTTTGACAAATATTTTTAGGTAACTGAAAGTCGAATCTACTTTTTTGTTTTTGAACCAATTTGGCGAACCGTCCGCAAGCTGATTACATCAATGCAAATGTCATAGTCGGTGGTAGAAGGGAGTGAATGAAATTGGGCTTCCGACTTTACTTTGTGCCTATATTAAATGTTAATGGCATTTTTCTTTCGGTCTACAATAGAGCTCGCCGGGAGCTTTCGTCTGTGTATCTTGCATTGTTCATCTGTGTTAACGTGCGTTGGTGTGTAAATGATAAATGAGCGACACCGTCATCCGAACGTTCAACTGCTCCGGCACCTAAAGCAACACCACCACTAACGGACCATTACGCGCTATTGTCCTTTTACACTGTTTTGTTTCACTCTGTTTTCAACTTGCACACTGAAAGCTACCGTGAGATGCTGTTTTCCTGGCCATTACCCTGTCTATTTCTTGTTCCCGAGTTCTTTCCTTTGAATAACTTCTCTGGCTCAGCTGGGAAACCCTTCGGCACATGGATAAAGAATGTATACATACGAGTAATACCTATTGTAAGTTACTTTGCGCTCTTTATTTTCTACTGTTCGATAATGTACAAATATATATTGAATTTCTAAGTTTCTGTGCTTGATATTAATTCATAATAAACTTATAGGTAGAGTCAAGTTTGTGGAAAACAGATATGATCGTTGTTTAGATCTAAATTAAGTTAGCCAACAGCTACAATGCCATTCACTTTATAAAGAGTTAATAATTGTTATAATACATATAAGAAATCTATTTATGAATATTAAATATTATGTTGCAGATATTTTTTGAAATAACTTAACAGGTTCAGCTGTGAATATCCTTCGCCACAAAGATAAAAAATATCTACATAATACTATATTCCATATTGTACAAATAATTATAGAACATCCGAGTTTCTGAGCTTAGTATTAATTCACAGAACACTTAAAGCCTGAGTCAAGTTTATAAGAACAGATGTCTTTATAATAAAAGTTAATAACTAGTTTACATGTTAGTCTACATAAGGGGAAAAAATCTATTTTTTTAAAGGCTTCGGCTTTCGCTTATGACTGAGCCTTTGGGACAACACTATGCTCTTGTGCTCAAGATGTGTGCAAAGGCCAATAGAGTGCAGAAACAATTCTTTTGAACTCGGTGCTTTTGGTTCGCATTTTGCATTTTGGTTTTTGGAACGGGCACGCTTCAAGGCTTCTTGCAAGTGAAGGCGGCTGGCATTTACTGCATCATTCCTGCTGGCAGCCTCCGAGATTGGGATTGTTGTTTGTTTGCAGCTTGCAGCTGGTCGTGCTGCACTTACAAGAGGCTTCTTGTTTGGCGCCACAATTCTTGTTGGTTTAGCGCTTTCATCTTTGGCGTGTAACAAAGTCTTTGTGTCGTTGATGTACTTGCTGAACAACTGACTTTCTGTTGGCCGTTCAGCCACAAAGTGTGGCCTGAATTGCAAAAGGCTAGCACAGACATGAGGAACAATGGCTTTACTAACCATTTCACTGATCAAGTTGCCATTTGGTTGCAGCTGCTGCTCCGTAAATGGCAAACAGAATTGCTCAATATCCTCCTCCAGACAAATCACCATGTACTTGCATTCTGCGTTGATCTCGTGCAGCACGTCTTCCACTTCATGTAGATACTTCTTCTTCATTTCGGAATCCTACAAAAATATTTATGCATACAGTTACTATTTTATGGTGACAATGATCTCGACTTACGGCCTCTGTTCTCCTGCCATAGAAGCTAGAGATTCTCTGAAAGATTAAAGCATATAGTGGAATATTCTATTTACTTTTTGAAACACATTTGATACACACCTGATGAACACTTAGATAGTTTTTCATAGCGCGTTGACAATAGATAATATCTTCTATTAACTTGGCGGGCATTTTATAGAATTGCCTCAAGTAATACTCGAAAAAGCTGTGTGCACTCTGCATTGAGTTGGCCTTACGCATTTTGATAAGAAACGCTGTGATGATTTCATGGCGCTCTTTTACAGAAAAATCATTAAAATTAATGCACTCCATTTGTGTTATTGCGTCTTGGTTTGTTTTGATGCTGTTTGATGCTGTTTTTGCCGCTTATTTTGTGCCGATGTTGCCACCCAGCCAAAAAATAAACCGTCTGGCAACGCTTAACCAAATTTTTCCAAAAAGGTTCTTTCTATATAGTTTTCTTAATTTGAAGCTGGAATTTTTAAAATTTTTGCAGAATTGTTGATAGATTTTTGTCAATATTATGCTATTTTTTTTTTTAATTAAATGTGTAACTTCTTTTCCCAGGAAGTGACGAGATTTAAAAATGATCACCTTAATTTTCTCTAATTTTCAGCACCAAATTATAGCTTAACAAAATAGCTATAAAAATAGTAATTTTTTAAACCTTGAATCCCAGAAAAAGATTATCGATAGCTTGAACGTCTGGCAGCCTTTCCATAAAATTGGCGATAGTGCGATCATTTCGATTAATTTCGATTTTTTGATCGTGTGTCGGCCAGTGTTGCCATTGTAGCTATTTCAGGTTGCCTTTTTAAGTTTCGAAAACAATTTCGAAGAGGTGGCGCCAACTGTTATCGTTATCATTCTTAGGTCTATTTTGGCTCCAATTTTGAAGTTGGAAATTTTGAATCCATTGAATCCGAACTTGCAACATTCGCTAAAATGATATGCTTTATTTTATCTAATTTATAATTTTAATGGTTTAATAAATTTTAATCTTGTTATAAATTAAACAAATAATTTGATTTGGCCATGATCGACACGAGCGCTGCATATAATTTCTGCATTATCTGCTTAAATATTTATTAACAATAATGAAGACGATATTTGCAGTACTGAATTTTCGGACCATCACGAAGCTCTCAACGCCCAATCACATTAGTGATGTAAATATGATTAATTACACTGGCTGTGGCTGAAATACACATTGTAGATGTGTAACATATGATTGTATTGTTTACTCATGTGAATGGAAGAAATAATTGATATTTAATTATGCACTAATTGATTGAACTGCTGAATGTTCCCATTAAATGTCACAGAAAAGAATATAATGCCTACGTACCATTAAGACATTTTCTCAAATTATATAAAAACAATTAAATTCGAAAACTTTAAAACCGCGAACAAGAAAATTATTGAAATTCATAATTTTCCTTTAATATCAATTAACAATTTTTAAAAGAGCTGTCAATTAATAAAATGGTCAAATCTGCAGGTGCGATTGAAATATTAATGTAATAATAAGTACGAAGTCAAAGTGACGTTTATAATAATTTGTATATTTTTCCCTTTTTGGATGCCGTAGGCGTAGGACACTTGGCATTTGTTGTGGGATATTTGTTTGAGTCCCTTTACGCTTATCAACTATGCATTTTGTTTGTTTGACCGTCTCTTAGATATTTTCTTAATGCCTGCTTTGCGATATCCTTCGCAACTTAAAGGCTTTTCGACGTTGGCATACACAGTGGAAAAGTTTTCCTTAGCGACGCACAGACCGCAAGAGGGTCTCACCAGTTCTACTTCCTTCTGACCAGACGCCCAATAATCTTTGAGTGGCTTTGGCGTCGCCACAGCAACAAAACTCGTTGCAAAACTTTAACCAGAAAACACCACAAAGAACAAGCTGAAATCTTACCTAAGCTCTGTCGTCCAACTCAAAATAGCGAACAACAAAGCAAACTCAAAGTGAGGACTCGGGATTCTCTAGATTGCAAGTGTCCTCTATTTCGGTTCTGTCAACAGTGTATATAAAATATTTTATAAATTTAATTTCACACATATTTTTAAACGATTCAAAATATTTATTAATTGAAAATAGTCGTTTAACAATTGATTTATAATAAGATAATATTCAAAATAGTTAATGTAAGAAAAGAAAATTAAGATTACACGAATATGATGATTATATTAAAGTAAATAATTTTAAATTATTTTTTTTTATCATATATATTTTTAAGCGAATCAATAAATTTATTGATTGAAAATACGATAAAAAAATGTGATATATAACTTTTAATATAAAGATAATATTGAATAATGTTTATTTAAGAAAATCATTATTAAAATGTTTGAATTAAAAAATATTAATAATAATGATAATATTTTAAATTTGGTTTTGATAAAAAATGTTATTTTAGAAATATATTTAAAAAAAATAATAATACAGAATATAAAAAATGTTTAATGTTATTTGTTTCTTTTTTAAAAAGGGTTTTTGGTTTTTTTATTTTATTTTATATTGAATTGATTGAGCTTCAACCAACAAAATATGCAGAACCAAATGATTGGATTAAATTAAAGAGTAATTGTGGCAATATGGTTTACTCTTTAGTTTTTTTGTGTACCAACCAAGAAGGGTTCTTTATTATTTATTAGAAACATGAAAGTGCTTTAATATTGCAACTTTTCCTCGTTTCCACTTGATATAATTACTCAGCTGAAATGGAATTTGCATAATTTTATGTTCTTTTCATTTTTTAGTATTTTTGTTAGGTTGGCCACTGAAGTTGGCAGCGCATTTCAAATTCGACTTTTGCTTGGGTACAGGCGACGAATTATTCGATTGGGGTTCGATGAGTTTATCCAGCGACATGACTTCGGAAACTAGATAGTCCAGATCATCCGGTGGAGAAATGCGCGGACCTCGACGTGAACTGCTGTTGGATCGCACGAACCTGCAGCATATTATATATTTCTTAATATCAAAATGTTTCCCATGCAGCTGGTACAATTTCAAGTTTTTCTTTAGCAAGGAGACACGTATTTCCCGATCAACGACCGTCTTTTGGAGCGCACGGAGAGCTATGTAACAACGACTATGTTCCAGATAATATCCATCTGTTTGGCAACTACTAATAACTGCCATTACCACTTTTGGCAGAGGCTCGCCCAATGCTGAAGCCAGTTTTGGCATATCATCATTGGTAAAAACAACTCCGGCTAAGGGAGTGAGCACAATCTGATTACGCTCTACCAGATGAGGAACCATCTGGCAGTACTTTGCCACCGCCAATAGACTGGCCTGCTTGAAGGTGAGCTGTAGATATCCGTGCAGCATGAAAGGCTGATACAATGGTGGTGACTTTGTAACATACGTTGTAATGATCACCTCCGCTCCTGATTTGCATTGTTTGCCTTGAATATCCAGCTTAATTCTCCATGTTTTGTCCATTCCCTGAAATTTGGCCAGTTTTGCCTCTTTGCTGTACTCGAAGATCACCTGCTCGGCAAATCGTCGACTTACAGTTGCACATTTGAAATCCGGCTCACCAATAAAATCCGGACATATTTCTGTGAAGGTTTTTATTAACTTTTCAAAATCGAAGGTGCATTCGGTCATCTTAGCTGCTTTTCTGTAAAAGATATCATGCTTTTATTTACGAATCATTATCATTCAAAAATATACCTATGCCTTTTGCTAATTGTAATTTCGATACATAAGTAGTTTTTAGTAGAGCCAGTGATTGAATTTAATGTAAATTATGGAAAAATGGCCGCTATCCGTACATATGTATGTAGGTGTATATTTAATATAATGGGGTTTCTGACTGCACATTGCTACAAAATTTTCTTCCTCTTCCTTTTTAAAACAAATTTCCTACATCAGCTCAATTCATAATATTATACGAGTATGTACAGTGGCCCACAGCTTACTTCAAACAGCACTTGGGAAAATTGTTAATCAGTTAACCATGGTATCAAACCGAAACAAATATCGGTTTTTAGTTACGGTTACGGTTATTAGTTGAAAAAGTGTTAAAATTAAACTGCGTTTCATTTGAATAGCACACCCCAAGAAATGAACTTCTACTGCCCATATCTTTTATACCATAAGAGGAAAAGTTGATAGTCCGTATTTAAAAAATTATTAATTTAAATGTGTTCAACACAATTAAAAAATTTAGTAGTTATACAAAAATACTCAAAAATAAGGCGGTAAATCTTAACTTGCTTTCTGTCCCAATAATTTTGTTCGTCAGTGTATATATACAAAGTATACAAAGTACAACAAACAAACCCGACTTTATATACATATGTACATACGAGTGATAGTATACACATTTTTTGTTTTATCATTTCACTGAATAACACAAATTAATATTAACATACAGTGTAAGTAACCGTAAGATTCAGATAAATTTAATATCTTATAGAGTAAAATTTCATATGTAATTTATTATATATACATATGTATAGACATATATATTCGTATTACATATAACTTTCGCAATTAACAAAAAATGTCTCTTTGTTTTAATTAAATTATTACATTTTAAACTTATTTGATTTGTGCAGCTCTTACATTAAGTGTATTTTTACTGGACTCTGTTTTAATGTTTTCGTTTCGATTTTAGATCACGAACTGAAGTTCGTTTGGCATGCACACATTCATGAGAATTCAACTGATACTGGATATGGGGACTTATACACATAAATATATACATATGTACATGACGTGCCTTTGATATTTGAATACAACTAGGGCTGGATAAGTTGTTAAACTGAAACTTACAACAACAAGTAAAAACCCTACAGTTAACTGTGCTCGAGTACAAGATACCCTAAGTTTTTAGTGCACTTTACTTTTCTCGAATATCTTCTATCCTGGATACCAATTAAATCGCTTATAAGAACATGAAAGTTCGTAAATATTATAGGAATAAGCAGTTCTATCATTATGTATATATATCTAATCTTATATATCTTATATATTATCTTCTTTGATTTAATAACTTTAAGCTCTTTAAATTAATTTTTAAATTCTTTATGACACAATTTATACATTTGATGCTGCAAGAAAGTTTTTTAAACCTTAGAGTACCTTTATTTTATATGATATAACTTATGAAGTCAAACCATAATAATGAAATACATGTACATATTGCAAAAACTCAAGACTATTTATGTATATTGCTTTAAAATCATCATTTTTGTTTTTTATGAAGGTTATTTAAAAATAAATTAATTAACATAAATAAGTCATTTTTATATCCAACCACATCTCGCTTTAAGGATGTACTATTTTGGCACAGTGCACTGATTAAGAATACACTTTATTTGTTACATACTTTTACATAAAGTTAAGATATGCCTTGGTACAGGGTATATAACAAAGGGAGAATTACTGCATTCTCTCAATTTTTTCAGCCTCTTGAAGAGTTTATACTTTACGATTTGAAACAGAAACAAATAGTCGATTATTGAACGTCTGAAGTGAAAGATGTATTTTGTTTGCATAGCGACAGTATATTTTTATTAGGTCTATGTATGTATGTGCGTGCACTCGAGTGATTTGTTTACATTTGAATCATTTCCGATCTCAAATTTCATTGCGCAGCAGAATAATGGCCTTTGGAGAGTCACGACCACACAACGGCTTTGATTTTATGCAACTATGTGAAACATTCGGCAAGATATGTCCCGACTTCCATGGGTCGCAGTCTGAGAAATCACAGAGCTTGGACTTTGCCAACAAGGTGCTCTTTGACCTTGGCCCCAAGATGCGGCGCATCAAGCAGAGCGGAAACGGGCAGATGTGGCGTCTAATCTTCAACGGAGGCGACAGCGTCTTCATCTACTCCTACACCTTTAAAAGTCCGATCAATGTTAATCCGCGTGTGCAGGATAAGAAGCTTTACCTGACACTCAAGCATGCTGGTCTTTTAGCCGTCCATAAACTATGCTTCGTGCTGCCAGACTTGCATAATCCTCGGGACAAGATACTACTGACGCCTCTGGCCCGTGCCGTATTTGCGCCCCAAAATATTTCCAATATTGCGACGGCACTAACTGTGCATCTTGGACGTGCAGTGAACAGTGGTGAAGTGGTCAAGGCGGTAATCAGCAGTTGCCAGGCGGATGGATTTCACTTGTCACACAGTCAGTGCCACATTGCCGTGGTAGCGATTGAGGTGACGGTCACATCTTCTATTCAGCGGGACAAACTACGCTTGAAAGCACTGCGACTCTATGCTAAGATGGGCAAGAACTTCGATGCGGCACAGTACAAGATCTACGCTCAGCACTCAAAACTAGACAAGAGGCCGCCGGATGTTGAGCTGCCACAATCCAGCACATCCAACCTTGGTAATCCCAATGACATGCCTGGAAAAAGTATTAGCACTGTTCTACGCAGCATAGCCAGAACTGTAGATGATCCCCTTAGCGGTGGCACACTCGATATGAACTTCGTGGAACATCCAACTTCCCAGAATGAAATTATGCCAACACCAATTGTCGTTCAAGTCGAAACCACAAATCTGGAGAGCATTAAGTTCGTGAACCTATTGCCGAAGTGAGCTTCGAGTCTACAAGGAGTATTTTAGAAGGATCTTACTAACTACTACTGAATACTAAAATGTATCATTCTCAATCAAATATATCCCTAGAGGTATCCCTTGGACATCTATATCATTAAACGTTTCATATTCTCTGCCCATCAGTTTTCCTATCTCCCTCCATCAAAAACATCCCTCGATTTAATGCGTAACATAAACAATTTTTCGCTCCGCTGAAATGTGGTTGTAAAAACTTTTAAGTATGCTGCAGAAGATAGTGTTACATTGTTGTAAATGTTGCCATTTTACACTGAAACTATAAAATGACTCAAAAGTTAAGCAGAAAAGTTTAAACATAATGTGAGTGATTGATTTAAAATTATTATATTGTTTGTTCCGCTTATTCTTTTTGGTTGCAGTTATAAAATCGTATAAATATACAAATTCTTGATTTTGAACGGTCCCAAATATATATGTAATTCAAATTCGACACCATCACTTATTTTTTCTGGGTGCAGGTATTATTTTAGCATAACTAGAATCGGATGTGCCCTCCAGACTAGTCGAGGCAACAGAGCTAAATTTCTCCCGCTGCGAGCTTAGTAGTGAAATAACTCCATCGGCGATCTCGTCCAAAGTCACAGGCCGATTATAGGAGAGCATTACGGCCGTTATAATGGGCAGCAGAATAACGTTGTAATTAGGCTCCATTGCAAATTCGGAGCTAGCACTAATATTTGAAATAATTTTAAAATGCATTAATTTAGTAAAATGTGTTTTAATATGTAATATCCAAATATATATTCAAATTGACTGTTAGAAATCAGCTAGCTGAGTGTACATATGTATAAACCGAACTACATCAGTCTATAACTCCATCCATAGCAGTCGACTAGCTGGTAAAATTTTCATCACTTCCTGTTCAGCTGGAAGAGGGGACAGTGAAAAATTCAATTTGAAAAAGTGTCACTTGTCAGTTAGCGATATCCTCCTCACACTCCACGCTTTCCATTGTCCTGTGTGCCTTTTGTTGTCATTGCTATTTTTTAGTTTTCTATTCTGTTGTGCATTTTTGGCATTGCTATATATCAATACTCGTACTCCGGATATATGTATGACGGGCATTTCATATGCAAATTGTTCACATCTCAGAGCCTTAGAATAAGTCCTGCGTCAATATCAAAAAGCCATCGACGTATATGAATTTCCGATCAAAGTTGACAGAGACACACGTTCATTTCCACTACTATTGAATTTTGTATAAAACGCGATTTAGACCTTTAGGTAATATAAAAAATTAAATTTACTTTAAAGTTAAACTATTTTAAATTGAGTCTCGCTCATATGGTAAAACTTTCCTGTCAACTTCTCTTGATTAGTTTCGTATCTTCAATGATTCGTAAGACAATAAAATGTTGTATTTAAAAAATGTTTACTTATTAAAATCTATCATAAGAAAATGATTTAAATATTGGTTTTCCCCTGTTTTAAAATGAAACTTAAATTCTATTATAGACAATTCAAAATTCAAAAAAGGATTTAATTAATGTCCTTACTTTTTTCCGAACCACATTATTATTTTAAAGAGTCCGATTTGAGAGTTTCGGACCATGCAAAGTCAAAATAAGTAAAGTAAGCGATTTTAACTAATGTACTAATTAATTTACTTTATTTTAATGTAATAATTAAAAGTTCTAGAAAACAGTCGGGCAGCTGAGTTACCTAACGATATATTGAATATTTTTGATATACCCTTTTTCTAGATTTAGATGAACATAGAGTTTAAAAAAAAAACAAATACTTGTGTGCTGAAATTCAATAAAATCTACCCATTTTCAAAGTCAGCACAGTTTTCTGCCGTTGGCGTTTTAAATTTCAAGTTTGTCGTGTGTGTGTCGGATGGGAATAGAATTTATGGCTGTGTGTAGTGTTTTATATGTATCTAAGATCTGGTAGTGTCGTCAGAGTTTAGCGAGTTGAGTATTGATATTGATAGTGTCAATCAGACATTAGTTTTGAGTGCTCAACCAAATACAAAGACAGAGTTCACAAGCGATAAAACTAAACCTTAAGACATGGTAAATTCTTTACGCATATCCGTGCCCGTTCCTCGGCGCTATTACCGATGATGATAAGGATGCGAACACAATGTTCGAAGGACAAAAATCTGACCACAGGAGGCACAGACAACATGTTCCCAAAAAAAACAAACATAAAAGAGAATTTCATGTGAACAAAAGAGCAGGTCATGGGGAGAGATGATGGGATGGTGCTATGCATGGTAGATTCAAGCATGCGAAAAAAAACTGTGTTCACAGTTCATAAAGAGACCGAGTGAGATGACAACAAAGCAAATTGGTGGCAACACTGGCAAAACTGGAAACTGACGGAAGTGCGCATCAACAAATGTTAGTCGCCAGGCTGTCGTCCTTTTACGACCTACAGGACACTGGCAGTTGAAAGCTTATGGCGGCTGTTGCGCCATTTCTAAGCTTTGACACGAACATGTCACCTACAGGTAGCCTACCGGAGGCATTTAACCCAATCCACATGTCAGTGAATGTTGCCATTGTATTCGTGTATCGTCCTAAATTTTTTTTTTAATTTCAACTACCTCTACATCTGACTAAGAGTACAATTTTTCCTTAACTCTTTTAGACTTTAAAGAATATACATATAATCGTATTTTGCAGGAAATCGATCCAAAATGAATATTGCTTTCAGTATCGGATTCGCTTACGATCTCCTTTTGGGTTTCGGTTACCGGTTATGAAAAATCATTTAATATACCGCTTAGAGGAATAAAATAAATATGTAAAGTATGTTGGCTATTTTACAGATTATCAAAACATGTGAAGAATGAAGTTAACAATTCTACTAAAACTCAAGAGGTAATCTCTATAGACGAGATCTCGAATATGAGATGTTACAATTTAGATGTATATTAATTATATCCATTAATTTTAAGCTCGGTCGGTGATGCTTCCTTATTAAATTAATTAATTTTCTGTTAAATACATTTTAACGAATACAATATATCCCTATTCTTATTTTTTAAGTAACGGGTATAGTTATACATATTTTTTAAGTAGCGAGTATAAAAAGTTAGACGACTTGGATAACTGAAAATCGAGATTCTTATAGAGCAGATGGAAGGAGGTTGGCAGACAGTAAAAATTCTCTTCCGGGCAACTGCATCGTAGTACACGTTTCATCTGGCTGGTAAACAATAAATAAAAGATGTTCGGGAAAGCTGACAATTGGCAAGAGCGTAGAAAACTTTAGCCGTGATATGCGATTCCTGTATTTCAACTTGTTCGCCATCTCATCTCGTCCGTCGATGTTTACACTTGATATTGGGCCACTCTGCTGCTAAATGACTCCCTCGGGCGTGTTTTAGGTGCGCAGAGAATATTCGATTAATACGTAGACATTGCGAGGACCCATTTTGCGATGTCAGTTCTCCCTGAATCTCATTGAATGTACCTGAGCCCAGAGTCGGCCCATGGAGATGCCATTTGCCAACATTTAATTGATTTCTGCCTGTTTGCCTCTGCGTTTCCATGGTTCTATCTACTCCTCCGTCCGTCTCTTAATTAAGATGAGTATAAATGAGAGAAGAAAAATTAAGTGCGCAGTACACAAAATTATATCTAGTCCCGTGTGACTTTTGGGCGGGTAAAGTTCTCCTTAGTACTTGACAAATCGATGAATGTATTTTAATTGTAATTTGTGTAATTTTATTTAATGCTGACGAGGTCATTAATGACATTTTTCCTAGCAATTGCAATAATGAAATCAAATATTTAACTATCTCAAGATATGCCAGCATTATCAAAATGTATCTTTAAACTGAAATTTAATAAATTGTAGATGAGATTCTTTTTTTATATAAATACAATCAGTGAAGAGCATATAAAAAAATAGTAGCAAGAGTTAAAAGTACTCAATTGTTTATCCCAAAACTAAAATTTAACAAATTGATATGTAAGATTGACCATTTTTCATCTAGGTATTTTGTAGGTTTCTCCCTTAGGTAACTGTAAATCATGTTAAAGTGCTCCGCCCATACCCGATATTTCAGTTTGTCTGTCGTGTAACAAACTTACGAATATGCAAATGAAGAAATGTTAAAAAAATCGATAAAAAAAACCTGCGACTATTCGCATGTGTGTTCAGCAAGTTCTTGACGAGCTGGTTGAAAGCTTGGGATACTTACATTTCTGTTATACCCAATATTTAAAGTAAATGGTCTATATGCTGCTTTATAAACATTTGTAAAATCAAGATCAAAGTCAATATTACCAAATCTTCTATCAAACAGAATGGAGTATTAAATCTTTATCTGGTTGTATGTGACCACAAAGACAAATTATACTTATACATACTTTCATATTGTTTAGATAAATTTGAATGCCAAATTTGGATTTGGTAAAGTCAGAAATGTTATTTATTTGTCTCTAACGTGCTGTGTCCTCGCAGCTAAGATTATTTTGGCTCGAATGTGATTTGAAGTCAACCCATTGGCAATGCATTGGAGACGGGGATTTTCGATTTTCCATTTAATTTTATTTATTTTGCTTGTAAAGCCTTTATTTACTTGTAGGAATTGGCGTACGCGTAAGCGCACATGACCTAATGCCAATAGAAACAGAAGCGGTGAAGCCATTTCTCCATCTCCATCTCCTTCTCCACGTCCACTTCCCACAAGATGTTTGTACAGTCAGACCGACATTCCCATACCAAGTGCACAGACTCTATCGTCTTGCCTGTGTATCCTAAAGATACTCGTGGTTTTTCCTCTCCAGCTTCGTCGCATTGTTGCCGTGTGTTCTTTGGCGAGTCCTTGGCTGGAAAACTACTTATTGAGTAGAGTGGCCTCTACTGCACCCAGTGAGCCAATTTCTTATAGGTTTTTTCCAATTACGAATAGAGATACTTGAATCTAGCGAAATAGTTTAATGTTAAACTCTTTCAACCTCAAGTAATCCTACATTGCAGTACCAAAAGTTAGGATGTAAACCGCAATTCAACTTATAAGTCAAATTAAATTTTGAAGAAATTATTCGAAGATGTAAATCTGGTTTTGTATTCCGCGCAGTTGCATGTTCCTCTTAGTATCTGATTGAGGCACGTGTCTGTCTGAAGTCATAAATTGTAGCCACCATCACAGAACACATAACACAGAACGAAGTGCCAGTCTGGCAGATTGGGCCCGCAGACGAAAATCAATTGAATTGTAATTGAATTGCAAACACTTGAGAGCCAAAAACCGCCAAGGAAACGTATGAATATTTTACGTGAACGATTTGGCGTTGAAAACAATGAACAAAGGAAAGTCATCGACAGTGTGTTCTTTTCTTTAGAATTCATGAATACCCTTGCTGAATATAATTGACGTATTGACTTTAAAGAGTTTAGCTATCAATATAGTAACGAGTTGCAAAATAATCATACATTGATGTACATTTTATATGTTTCGAATATATAACGGAATATGTATCTTTATTTTGAGCATAAGAATAATCCAAAGCTCCTTTTGATAGAGTACAGCGAGAGAAAGGATGAATATTTGGAAATGCAAGAGTGTCGAGATGCTTTTTCCCAAATTACCCACAAAATATGCAAAAGCGGAAAATAAATTTCAGCCAGGGAGTGGTGAAATTTTCAAAATATTCATTTGACTTGAGGCAGAACGAACAAGACAAAGCGTTCAACGTCCCACGGAGCGTATGAGCGACGTCATCAGCACGTACGCATATTCGTTATATGCAGATCGAGAACAGAGACAAAGAGAGAGAGAGAGACCCGAACAATTGGCAAAAAATCGAATTGGAAATGTTTTTTGAAGTCACCCAGAGGCCCTCGACTCGACCTCAACTTGCCTTACTGCTAAGAAAAAAGGCGCCGGAAGTGTAAGCAATGGGAATTGCAAACGAATGAGGAGCGAAAATGTTGACGTGGTCATGCATGAACAGTAAATGAACAGGCCGGCAGTCAGAGTGTCGAAGTGTCGAGGTGTATGGCTGTGTGTGTGTGTGTGTGCGTCTATTTCCGGCGGATGCGTCGTGAGTACGCGAATGCGCGTAGAGTGTACTTCAAGTAGAAAAACAAATTAAATGCCTTTCATGTGAATGAATTTTTGACTTGAAGCTACTATTATTTCCTTTCGGCGTATCTCATTCTTGTTCTATTTCAATTTTCAAGCAACTCTCGCCAATGGCCTCTAGAAAATTGAAAAATTCTTAGCAATCGATCAAAGGAAATTGCCTGATACATGCTGATTAGCTTTGTGTATCACTGTGGACGGCAGACCGCAAAATACTCTATACACTCAATTTATGTTTACTTATTAATGAACTGCTATTTATCAAATATTTCATATTTTTAGAATATTTTTTTTAAATAGTATATTTATAAAGTATGTAAGTAAATTCTTAAATTTGAAGCAGAGTATCGTTTAGTTGATGAATTAAATACTCTGAAATTTAATATAATAGTGTCATCAAAGCCAATACTCAAATTAAGTCTCTATATTTATTCAAATGGTTTTAATTTTCGATTGATTCGTTTTGGTATTTGATTTGTCAACTAATTCTCAATTATATTAATTTAATTATTAGCAGTTTGATGCTTGATAATTTTGTTTATTTAATTTCGTTTCCTTTTTGTTTTTTCTTTGTAGTTTCTCGAAGAGATTCAATCGCAATTAATTTTAATATCATATCAAATCTCGTTCCCTCGCTTGCTTCAAATTAATTAAACTTATAACATGCAAACTTATGTTTGTGATTCAATTGAATTATTAAAATATAGTTGTGGGGAATGCTGGACTTAATATGGGCACACAAAAGAAGTCTTTCGACTTGCATCTTCCTTTATCCGATTGATACTACATTTTCATTATATTCGCATATCATAAATATATTATTGTCTCTAGAAGGTATATCCTATCTCTATAAGAAATGTGAATACCCGTCACGAATCTATGGTCCGAATCTATGGCTACAGTTGGACTCTTGACCCTGATCCTATTAAACCCATCTGACTTGCTTTTATCGGTACAGGGTATAAGCATCAGTGTGCATTTTTATGTACTCAAGAGGTGTATGTACTTGTTGACTGGCACATTCGGATGTTGTCCATACTCCTCGCAAGCATTTTGACTCTTGCAACCTCTTGTTGAACGTGTTTTTTTTTTTCGGTATGCGAACATGTGATTGTAATTCATCTTTAATATTTTCCTTATGCATATTTGCTCGGTGTTGTCAGGCTTACGATATGCACATTGTACACTGGTTGGCACAATTATTTTGACAACACGGTCACTAGTCTTTCCATTCAATTATTTTAATTTTTATTATTTTAAGTAGTTAAAAATACTTGGAATAAATGTATAAGAGGAGGAATAACACACACTACAAATCATATGTTTTATTTAAATTTATAAATTTCTTTTCTGTATTTTGTTTATTTAAAACTACAAAAGTCTCTGTGCAACCCCTCATCTCCAAAGATAAATTTGTAAGATTGAATAAAAATATTCGTACAAAATTCACTTTATTGGGCAAAAAGTGAAATATGAATCATAGATAATTATTATTACAATTTTTGCAATGCTTGAATAAAGAATTAAATGAGTGGAAAAACAAGAGATAGTTTTTCATTATAATTGCTGGATATGGAATCTGAGAACTGTAACAGGGCGTGGCACTTTGGGAAGTGCAAATGTTATTTCGCTTAACTGGAATATGCTATTATACGCATCAATTACATGTGTGCACATACGTGTACATGCACTGTACGCTGTCTACCTAAGGAGTCCATAAAGTTACTAACTTTTATGATTGCTGACGTTGTATGTAGCTGCATCTCTCCCAAGCGTCAGCGTCTTTCAACAAGCGCCATCGGCTAGATTGTCATATTGCACAAGATAACGACCTGGCAGATGGACAGTAAGACAGTGAGACAGAACGACAGGTACATGCATATCCTTTTCCTTACATGTCGAAGCTATGATGTTGTGCGTACCTGGCCAAGTGTCTCTCTTGGGGCGTCTCCTTTTTATGACGCAGGAAAGCGTGCGAGCTGCTCTGTTTCTCTTTCTGCATCGTCTTCTGCTGTTGATGTTGATGTTGATGTTCCTTTCACATCTTTCGCTGCACAGAGCTTCCTCTGAGCACCCGTTGTGTACTCAACAGCAAATGCATTTTACAAGTGCAACTGGCAGCAGCAATAGCAACAAAAACTTGTTGATTGTCGTTCAGGTGCAATTCTGCCCCAAAACCAGGCAAACGAAGTGAAAGTATGTTAAGTGTAAATGCATTTCAGTTGAATTCATGTCCTGCTTTAAAGCCCAATGCGACCAAATTACCAGAAACACGGCGGGACATGTAACCTTCAGTAGGGTCCTTACTGAAACCACTTTCATGCCTGACAACATGGAAATTAGATGTGCGATATATGAGTGTGCGAGTGTGTGTGAGTGTGTGTGTGAGTGTGTGTGAAGTGGACGAGTGTTGAATAGAATTGCCTATGACAGACACTTCCTGAATATCCCCGTAACATCAACAAGGACTCAGGACTGTCGATTAGTGTTCGTGACAAGTGCGATTCTGACAGTCAAGGAAATTAAGTGGAAGCTCTGCGATTTAGAACGTTATGATTATGTACTTAACTGGGCTTTTTCGAATCGCTATTTAAGTTGGACATTCCATACGTGAGTTCAAATTGTTAAACAAACACAGTTATCTACATATGTATGTACCTAGGTGAACCAGTCACGATTTTGTCTGCATTGTTTTGTGTGTATGCATAATGACCAAAGGGATGAAATTTCCCTTGCATACGTGCACTTAGCCACATTTTGAATAGATAACATTTGATTTGCATTCGCATTCAATATTGTTTTACTGTACGGTATATTCGTATGCATACATATGTACCTGCATACGAGGGAAATCATTCAAGTAAACCATTTGATACCCAATAGATACTAGAATTAATGATAATTTGGATTTGGTTAAAAAGTACTAAAGCCCTACACTGTTTTAATTTTTATTAAAGCGTGTATTAACTTCATGGCAACCTAGAAGATGATAGAGATACTATATACTTTTTTTCTGGTAAAGATATTTAACTTTTATCCTTTTGTATTTGTAATATTATCTTCGAATTTTAATTCATTAAAGAATATAGTTCATTTCAAAGGAGACAAAGTGCTAGGTAGATTATTATATAATCTATTATTATTAAGGTCCACTGCACACAAAGTTACAGCCAATTTAAATTTTAAAGTTTTTAAAATTTATTTTTTAATTGTGTTTCAGTTTTATTATTAAACATACAAAATTATTTAGTTAAAAACAAATACTTTACCTGAGGAAATACTTTACCAATTTGTTGGCATAATATCTAATATAATACAAGGCTAGATATTTGAAAATGGGGTCGGTTCGGATTCGAAATGTAGACCATTTTAGGAATTACAAGAGTTCAAAAAACCCTTATCAATCTGGTTCTGTAAGGTTGAGTATAAGTAAAATAAAGTTAATTTATTTTATGCATTGTCAATTTCACCTGTGTGTTAACTGGAATTACTTTCTTTGTTTCATGTTATTCCATACAAATAGCGGAGCAAACACATTAGATACCACACAATGGTCAAATTTATGGGAGATACGCATTAACTACACATTGGGGACGCTCAAGCGCTTAATTACAAATGTGTTTGGCAACTATTCGAAGCTATTTCATGGCCAAAATGTACGTGCCAAATTGGCCAGAAGCAAAAGTAAATCAATTTCGTGTTGTAAGCAGACGCTTAACTCAAGAGCAGATGCAGAAACGACTTAAATTATGTTCAGGCTCCTTGAACTGCTCATTTGTGTTCCGCAGGACACTCGTAAACAATTCGCAATTCAGGCTTCCATCCTTCAGTCTCCTCCCAAATTCTGTTCCATTTAGTGCAAGCAGCTTGCATAAGAGCAATGTGTAAATACAATACAAATACTTACTTAGGAATGTGTACACAGCTGTGGCAGAAGGCAAACAAGCCTTTTGGGCAGGCTTAAGACAGATACTGATGGAGTGATTTTCATAACAATGGCCATGACGAGTGGATATCCACACTTCATATCCACAAAAGTGCATAGACAGAATTGGGTAGAAATTCGAATATTCAATAATAGAATTCGAGTTTTCATAATTATTATTTTTAATCAAGCAAAATGCAATATTTACTTCAATATTTGACCAAATTGAATTATTACAAAATGATGCCATAATTGACTATTGTTTGCCATGTAAATACGAGGAATCCTCTATTTCAAGTGTCATACCTTCTTACTTGGTCAATCTGGGTGGGTCTGTGAGGAAGCAAAGACAACATCTCTCGTCACATGCTGTGATTTGCAGTGTCCTGCGGCAGGATCCATAGACAATTTAGTAAATTTCCTAATTGCACTTTGCTTTGCTGCGCTTTGCCTGCAAATGATGTAGCTCGGTTTACCACACTGCCAACTATTTTGGGCTTGGGGATGCCAATGAATGTGGTGTGGTCGAAAAGGGGTGGAAAGGGGAGGTTGGTTTTAGGACTGTCGCATCATTTTAAGGGCCAATTTGGGTTTGGGCATACACATATGCATTTCTAATGACTATCCTTGCACTTGCTTAGGCTTGAGGTTTGAAAATTGATGTAAAGCTTATTTTCAAAAGGTCAAAGAAGAGAGCGAGAGTTGACTAACTTTCAAATGGATTCTATTCAATACATTTTCAGTATGATTAGCAAAATATATTGGTTTGACAAATCTACAAATTTTCTTTTGAAGTCAAGATATCTTTGAAATTAAAAGCTTTAAAATATATGAATTTGTGTGTGTTTATTAAAATATGTATATTCAAAAACCAAACGTATACGTAATTTATGGACATGAGTGTGCACATCGTGTCAGAGTGTAGCCAACAATAGCTGGCACTTGTTAGACATGTTTAGTCCATTGCTGTTGGACAACATTCAGTTGTGTGGTTGCTTTGTTGACTTAGGAACTTGTCACGTTATACAAACAGAAATTGTAGGTGACAGGAGCCAACACAAATCCCAACCTTCCGCTTCAATGACAACAATTCCAATTTTAGACACTGCAAACCAAATTTGCGTATTGAAATGCTTTCGAATTGTATATATAGTGAAAAGTTATCTATATTCTGTTGATTTGAGGCGCACAGAACGACAAGATAATAGCGAATCAACACATAGTATAAATGAAAGCGACAGAATGAAAATCACTTTTCCAAATGAATTGCTCGGATTTATGATGTCGCTGCTTAAATTTTTGGTCGGAAAATTGCGACTTATCAGCAACAACAATGACAATTTGTGCTGAATTTAGTCATTATAAATGTCATCAGGCATTATTTTTTCCATCAACTCGTCGCAGTTGGACTCTCGAAATGTTTATCGCTCTTTTTGGTGTATTGTGACAGAAGCGGGAGGCAGGGAACAAGTGGACTCAAACTGCATGACAGTTTCCATTAATGTTGAAACTTGAACACAATGTGCCATAGGGGAGGCATTTTTAATGAAACGAAATTAAACGGGAAATTGAAACCGGACGGCGTGTTAATGAGAAAGCTATGCAATGACGGCCGGGCCGTTAACGAGCGACTTTATTTTCGGTAGAAATTGGACTTTTATGATTGCCAACTTGTCGTTAACGTGTCTTTAACAACAGGTTATTATATTTAATGACAGGCGTAACCATAAACGAGAGTGTAATGATAACACGACTGAAATAGTAGCTGTATTCCTTACCACTTATAAAATATAATTTAAATTGATAATGAATTATGAATGGGCATATCTTTTATTAATTTCCTTAAATTATTGTAGAATTTAAAAATAAAATCGATTCTCAAAACTGACTTAATTTCAAATAATTTTGGAGTTCCAATAATACTTGCTTATTGTCTAAATTCGATAGACTTAACTTCTATTTACCAAATTAGCAGCTTGCATTGATTTATAAGCAATCAAGACAAAGTAAGTGGCCTTAGAAATATTATTGCCTTTGTTCCGCAACTCAACAAATATCTGAAAATTGAGCTGTCTTTAATTGGATTGCGCTGTAACAGAAAATAAAGCTAAAATAAAAAAAGCGACGAAACAAAACGAAATACTTGGAGACAGTCGAGGCACAACAATTAGTGTCTCTATTATGCTGCAGCGGCAACAACAACAATGACAAACAATCGACTGAAATTGAAGTGAACAGAGATAGGTCAGAGGAGTCAGGGCGTCAGAGAAGTCAGAGGGAGTCCAATGCCAAGTGGCAAGCTGCGAGTGTCTGAAGAAAAACCTTAAGTCCTCGTGTAAACAACAAATACATTGTTATCAGACATTGATGGCGTTGGCGCCGTCAAGGCCCATGAGACAGCATAAGAATCGTTAGCGAAGATTGGACTCGACTGTCTTTGTGGGTGGGTGGAGGTGGTGGGGGGTTTCGACTATTCTCGTTAAAATTTAAGCAACTTTCAATGGACTGTAAATGAATAGAATTTACTTGGGCTGCAGCTAAGTTTAAGGACTTTAGGCGCCGGCAGTGATGTTCCCATCCCGTATACCCAATATCCGGTTCTATTTGTGCTGGAAAAGCCAGCTGCATTTTCTTTTTATGTGCCGAAAGTAGTTGAAAATAAATACAAGAGCGCCAGGAATAGGACCAAACAGCAAAAGAACGTTTTCTGCTGCTGCAAAAATGAAAGAAAAAAGAACGACTTGGTGAACTTTCTCATGCTAGCTGAATTTTGATTTACGACCACTTAACGTTTTTTATGGCCTCAGACAACAAAACTGCGATTCTGTGTGTCTCAGCACTTATTCTTACAGTTATATAAAACAGATCCCCACATCTCTAGTAGTCCTTATCCATAAAATATGGTTCTAGTTAAGTTTGTGTGCTCAACGTAGTTTTACTTTCCAACCTTGTTAATCAAATAAGAATAGTCTTTTCTAGACTGCTTAACTAGAAGTACCCTTATCGTTATTCTTGGATAGTAAACATACAAATCATGCTTTAATTCTTAAAGTGATTATTAGAGAAAGATTAAGATATATTTGAATATTTTCGAGCAGGGTATAAGTCAACATCTTATTATTCAATTATACTGTCAATTATAAATACCTGTTTTCAAATAAATAAATAAGAAATGCATAATTTGTTTTTTAATTCGATTTATTTTATGGAAATGCATTTATTTCTATACGATATTCGCATTTGCTTTCCTAAATATTAATAAATACGATTATGCTGAATTTCTGTATATATCCTGTGTATGTTTGTGTGTGTGTAGCAACCAACGCATACAACATTTTAAATCTTTATATTTATACGTGTATGTTGTGTTCTAACCTAAAGACTGTAAGAATTAATGTCAATGCACAAATGCAATTGTACAGCGTACGTTATATACCCATTAAAAATGAGTAAAAACGGGTATTCTAACATTGTGCAGATGTTTAATCATTTATATTTCTTGTGTCTTAATTTCGCTTTTACTTTGTGTTAAATTTCATTATAATTATGGATATAAAGAGTTGCCTCATATTCTATGAAAACATTATTTATTCGTTTGCTTTTGTGTAATTCAGGAATATTTATTCTTGTTAATTAATATACGTATTACTTAAGTCGATAATTTAATCTTGTTATATTTATAATACAGTTGCAAATTGTTTGCTTTGCGTTTCCTTCGATGTTGCACATTATTCTACTGCGCATTTATTAAAGCCAAATCAATAAAGTGACTAACCAAATACTTATTTAAAATATTGTTATCAGTAATTGCAGTTTCAGTTTATACTGTGCTTTTAGTGACTTGACACTTGATAACTTTCCAAAAATGTCCATTTACGAAAGAAATACAGTGCATGCTTCAATTTTATTTGCTTCGTACACAGATTACTTCGTATATAACAGAAACATGGAATTTTAAATATTCAAAATAATCCTAATTTTGTCGCTGGTACTTAAAAGTTTTGCATACTACTTGGTTGTGCTTTTATTGTTTAATTGATATATGAAAAGTAACATTAACAATTATATAAATTATTAAACTCATACAAAATACAAGTAAAAGAATGACAATCTTCTTTGTAAGTTAAAGTGATCAGCGATATTTGGAAAGTGAGAACAACTACATTTCGTCGACGATGAAGAAGTCGACATGCTGTCGCCAATTTACCAAAAATAACGCAATAACCTCTGAATAAAATGATCAATTGCAATAATTAATAGAAATGAATTGCTAAAGCCACGAATATGAATGTCTCGATTATGATTCAAACATATCGGAATGTTTACGTAAAAACGTAACTACAGTAAATACACACTTATTTATATACTTCTGTCATTTTTCATTTCTTTCATTTTGATTCCTGTGCTAACGTAGAGTATTATTTAATCTGCCAATTGCCGATGCATAGTCAGAGGATTTTAACCATGTTGCAATAAATAAATGAAGAGCGTTGGAATTGCATTAAGTCGGCTTAACAACTTGAATACTTTCGCTCTGGAGTCCGACACGGTTCACAAGTGTAGGGATTACTGCAAGAGTCCACTGACTGTAAATGTTGTTGTTGCAACCATTGCCATGTGCTGGACTTTCGTTTGATTTGCTCCGGGTTCCAATTGATGCCAGAGTTGAGCGCCGGTTAAAGCCGTCTCTGTGTGATTGGTATTGGTATTGCTTCTGTCCATTGTCGCGGGCTCATCGCGGCGCGTTCTGACCGCCTGCGGCAGTGGTCACGATGACATGTAGGTGCACTGCGTCTTTGGCTGTGGTTCTGTCTGCTCAATGGGCTGAATGGCGGCACGTTTCCAATAGTCGCGCACAGTCTCCACCGTTTCCATGATACGAAGAAAATTGCGACCCGCCAGCATTGCAACGTCCTCTTCACTCCAGTTGTGATCCTCCAGCAGTGCAGCCAACAGTTCCGGGTATTTGGACACGTCCTCCAAGCCCAATGGTGGCATCTCAATGCCATCATAACCAGCGCCCAGGCCAATGTGTTGAATGCCCGCAATCGCACGAACATATTTGATGTGTTCTATCACATCCTGCAATCTTGCCTGCCGGCCACAGGCTACGTCCTCTGGGTCAAAGCTCAGCATGATGAGGCCGCCGTTTTCGGCCACCAGACGCAATATATCATCGGGCACGTTTCTCGTCGAGTTGCATAGCTGGCGTGCTGCCGAGTGGGAGAAGATGACGGGTGCCCGTGTCACCTGAAGGACATCACGTGCAGTGGCATCCGAGCTGTGCGAGAGGTCGATCATCATTCCCAGACGATTCATCTCCCGTACAATGGCCTTGCCGAAGGGCGACAGACCCTGTTCCAGCGGCGAGGCACTCGAACCTGCCCAGGACACATCACACCGATGTGTCAGACTGAGATATCTCGCTCCCAGGGAGTAGAAGGAGCGCAGTACTCCCAACGACGAGCCGATTGTGTGGCCACCCTCAATGCCGATCAGTGAGGCCAACAGACCGCGCCTGTGCGTGGCCACGATGTCCTGCGAGGAGGTTGCCAGCACCGTCTCCCTTGCGTACATGTCCGACAGCCGCCGCACAATGTCGATTTGCTCCAGTGCCAGCTGGACAGCATCCAAGCCCTGTGCCTCACATGGCACGTACGCCGACCTGCAATAGAACCAAATAAAAGTTCTTAAAGTTTGCTTGGTTTCTATAATTGAAAAATGTGTTGGAAAATGGTCAACCAAGAGAATTGGAATATAAAAAAGGAAAGTATCTTTCAATTGGAGAATGTTAAGGCTGGAATCGCAAGGGTACATATAAAGACTAAAGTTTTCGAATCTTATCGCCCCACAATTTTTATATATTTCAATTTAAGTTAAAACTAAGAATTGTAAATAACAAAATAAATTATATTTAGATGTAAATGCTCTGGAGGTATCTAAAATTAAAAAGAAAGGATTGGGGAAAACACAGAATCAGACCAAGTAAGTATCATAGACCTGATACCGAATGATAAATTCCTAAGTTAGTCAAGAAATAGTTTTACACAGCGACGAAATAATTTGACAGGACCAAATCGACTTGGCTGTTGATAATGATCAAGAATAAGTATGCTTTATAGGGAAGGAGTTGCCTCCTTCTGCCTGTTACATATACATAGTACAGTTCCTCGAATTTTTAACATTTTCAATGAGATCAGAATTTTGCATATTATATTCATATAGGGTTTTATACTTTATAACCATGCCTGGGTAATTGTCTATTATTATCTATACTCGTATACTATATATTTACATTTACTTTCAAACGTATAAAAGGAAGTTTTCAGTATGCGCTGGAAATCAGAATATTATTTCAGTTACACATGTTAGTTGAATTCTTCACAGACACACAAAAAAAGGAAAGCGTTTTTAAATAAGTATTCTATAAGATGCATAAGACATGGTCCCGTGCCGAGCAGTTCCGCTCTAGTAAGGAGAGTCATCAAATATTTCCTACAGATGGACCTGGACCTCGGCGCTTGCAGTTCTCTACATCATTTGAAAAAGAACAACCGTCAATGGGCTTATTATTGGGTTGGGAGTACGGTCGCCTTTGGCTGAAGGAACATAAAGAATTTGTTAATAAGGAAATGACAAATGCGAAACCGATTTTCATAGATCCAGATTTCAGCTGGTGGGTTAATAAACGCACTGCCGTTATGGATCGTCGTCAATTCTTTTTGAAGAACAAGCAGAATCCACATATGAAGAACTGTAATTTAAGTGCTTTTACTATGGCAAAAAGTCAGCGCCAGAATAAAGGTGGGAATACTGAAGTCTCTGCCTTTGTACCCGAATCGCAGAAGCAGGGAAAGACTGATAGCGAAAATTTGATCTCCAAGGTAAATTCAAGCTCAAATATATATTCGAAAGCCGTTTCGAACGCAACCGATAATTCGAAGGCGATTTCCAAGGAAATCTCAAAGGCTATTTTAAACGGCTCAAATGCTAACGAGACCTTGACGCCGAATCCGAGTCCGTTAACGAGTTCAAATACAAACGGAAATTCAAACTCCGAATCGAAAGCCAAGCCGAAGAAATGCAACTGTAAGGACTGCATGCAACGACGCTGTGGAGGTCAGGAGATAAAATCGGGCTCATATGGGCCTGATAATAGGAAACTATTTTATGTTACTAGAAAGGTCTTATCAATGCCTTGGTATTGACCATTAATTTGTTCGTTTTTAAAGTCGGAAACTCAATTTAATGAAAATTAAATACAAAAAAATCCATGTAAAATTAATGACATGTCATTGATGCATTGACTTTATACATATATCGCTGTAAGGTCAGAAAACCAATAAAAAAGTATGCTTCACAATATATTTTTGACTTTAATTTCACGATGATATATAGATCATCATCTAATTAGGATTGTCTGAATAACTTTATACCTTGCCGGTAAAATAAAGTTATATTTCAATAATTTAATTTGATTCTCTAAATAATTTACTGAGTTCATGCTTACCAGCTTTTGATCTATGGACATATATATTTGAAAAGATTTCAAGCAATTTTATGTTGATTACTGATTGAACAAAAATTGCCAGCACTACTTTAGCCCAGTTCCATGCAATCCCATTAAGATGCAGTTTGCATGAATCCCATAAAAGTGGTTAACTAACAGCACATTTGAATTTCAAATGCAATGATATGGCAATAACGAGGGCCACTAACAAAAACTGCAGCACAGACATTGCCCAATCGAGGGAGAGACAGAGATAGAGCGGAAAATTTCCAGTTCGAGCTCCAACGTTGCGAATGTAATAGACAGAATGTCGGACAGAAATTGAACAATGACGACCACTAAAATTAAATGCGAAAATTGCAGAAAAGTTACGCTTACGCCATCTGGCGTTCAGTGGCGAACTGTGGCTGTAGTCCTTGGTTTTTGGTGTCAGAAGTCTACCAAATAAAATCAAGTCGATTGCCTATCAGCATTTTTCCCAAACTGCAGCTGTCTGCCGGCTGTCAAACAATGCTCCTTCTCAACATCCAGTACATTCAGCCAGATTTGTTATTGATATTGTTGTTGTGTTTGTTTTTTTTACTACTCTTGTTGTTGTTGTTGTTTTAGGTCCTGGTTGGAGCTGTGCATTCAGCGGGGTGCTAAAATTTGTCCAACAGACAGAGCAGACAGAGCAGGTTGGCCATTTGCCCTGCAGCAACCCAGTAGCTGTTGCCAAATTTTATTTTGCAGTCAAATTGTTGGCATTTCTCGACTGCAGCAGCAGTCGCAACAGTGGGCGGTTATCTGTCTACCCCAGGGAAAGGGAAAGGGAAAGGGAGAGGGGGAGGGGGAGAAACGGAGGTTGCCTGTTTCACTATTGTGCGGCCTTTGTGACCTGGTCAGCTTTTGTTCCCGGTAATTGTTATGGGCCGATGTCTAGCATGGTTGATTGCATCTACATATATGCAGCTTTTCAGTTGGAATGATTTTCAACTTTTCAAAGTTAGCATGCGATTTATCAGGCAGGAGTAAAGTGAGAGATAAATGTATCTTTCTCTTATCTTATAGAATATTATTCTTTTCTCTAATTTATGTGTATAAAACTCTTTGCCCTGACTGACTGATAATTGCGGATGAGGCTATAATTTTTAACATAGCTAACACAAATTCAAATGATCCATTTGTTGGTCAAAGTTCACATATCTAGGAAATTGGTATGAAAAACTTTGTTGTTTTAGAGATATCTATACTAATCTTAGACATTGCCTTTTTCTCGATCAATCTGATCGATTTTTTTCTCTAATAAATATGCTCATCGTTTATTGCAGAAAAGAATTGTGTTTAAATCAGGGATTAAAATCTTAACCGAAACCGTAACCTTTAACCGGTGAAAACCAATTGAAATTGAATTGAACCGATTCATTTATAAGGGTTAGTTTCGGTTCTGGCCGTCATACTGAGCAACTTTGAACTGCCATAACTTTGTCAAAACTCAATCAATTTCCATGCGCAATGTAAATTTGAGTATGATTTTAATTGTAATTTCGTTCTGCATTTAAATTGTGTTCATTTTGAAAATTCGAAATTTTCGAAATTTTTCGAAAAATGATAAGGGGTAACACTGTAAAATTTCTAAAAAAATTCGAAATTTACGAATTTTTAAAATGAACAAAATTTAAATGCAGAACTAATTAAGAGGTAAAATCATGCTCAAATTACACATTGAGCATGGAAATTGATTGATTTTTGAAAAAGTTATGACTATAATACAATCGACATTACGCACCGATACTCTAAGATTTTGCATAACCTATAACCGAAAACCTCAAATCGAGCATAATCGAAACCGTAACTGATCCCTGGTCTGAATAAATGGTAGGTAATGATAGTGTTATCACTTACCAGACTTGCACGCCGACTAATCCCTGCTTCAGCCTTTCCATGTCTGTCTGTGCCCAGGCTGGTCGTGACCATATGGACTTGTGATCGGTATCGTGACTGAGATGGACCAGTTCCAGGCTGCTGTGAGCATACTTCCGTACATTCCATGCAAAATTGTTGTGTCCATCGACGAGGGGAACCTCGCGTAGGATGCGTCTAACGATTCTCAGTCTTTGGGCGTGCGAATTGCGGCTGGGTGACATGAGGAAGTGCTGATATGCCAGAGTTGCCGCAATGGCGAGCAGACAGATGGCACTCACTAGAGTCAGGGCAACCATCCAGGAGCCGCGTCGCGTTTTGTGGGCGGGACCAGAGCTGTTTCTTCCCTTGCGACCGCTTTTGCCCTTCGTCTTGCCGGAGGCGCCGGCTGCTGTCGATGCAGTCGCTGCCAGTGAGGTGGGCGACTTGGTATCGAGAGCGATGCCAGCGATATCGTTGCCAACAACAACGCCGGCCGTCATCGCGCTGCCAAAGACTTTAGACTTCTGTATGCTGGCAATTTCGCCGCCGGAGTCGCTGTTGGAGATCGAGTTCTGGCGGGAGAGGGTGCGGCGTATGTTCGAGTGCTCTGTAACGTCTGGCAGCACGCCAAACCCGGTTGTCTGCAATGGAACAAAGAGGCATGTTAGGCTACTCTTGTATTGTACACGTTACCTGACAGCACAAGGTGCTGCCACCCGACCTCATCCCGACCTTCCCAGCCCTTCTTTCATCTGATGGGAAGTTGCTTCATTAAAAGTGCGTCAAAGTTTCTTCGTTGATTTTGCGCTCTAATTAAAACTGTTGCAAACTTTGAACGCTTTGTAATATTCATAACTGGCATGAAACATCAACACAACTCAATCTGAAACTTTTTAATGAACCAAATGACCAAATCAAATCAAATCAAATCCAAATCAATGATTCTAGAAGCGTATACTGAGGCCATCTGTTCAGCTAATCTTAGATCCAACATAATTAAGCCTTGGCTATAATTCCCATGTGTCCCCGTTCGTTCTGTATTGGGAATTTGTTGGCTACATTGACATTCGCAATATCGCAAAACTTTTTGGAACAAAACTTTGTCATAAAGTTTGCCAGGGGCTGCCAATGATTTGGTTATATTGTGGCTATCTGGTGGAATTATGCGCAAGCCAACTGGGAACAAGTCCAAAGAGCAAATCAAATTTGCTAACATTCATTATAACAAAATCTATAATTAAACGTACTCAGTACCATGATTTTATTTGAATTTAATAAAAATATTGATTTTTATTATATTTGCCTTCGCTTTTTTCTTTGGTATCCATAATCGCACATTCTACAATTAAGAGCATTTAATCTCTACGTATACTCAATGGTTGTTTTAATCGGACTCTTTCATGTGGCCAGATAATTTACCATAGCCCACAGTCGACACCATTCAAAGCCCCAACTCGAGAGTTGTGCGCAATTATTTTCAATGGTATTATTTCCCCCAGGCCCCTCGTATTCCTTTTCCCTCGACCTTTTTTGTTTGCATGTGCGGCTAATTAGCTGCACCACACGGCGTATGAGCAATGCTAAAAAAGGAAAAAAGTTCTATAAATGTTTTTTTATGCCAGCTCAAAAATTAATTAAATAAAATACAAGCGAAGCGTAGAGAAATATGTTGCTTTCCAAACCCCACGAACAACCGAATCGGGCGGTTGTTACATTTGTAACTATTTTAATTATGAATTTTACTTGCATCAGGCAGCGAAATTAACTTTTATTAATAATGGTGAAACTTTCGACAATGAGATTCAAGTAATAAAAAGAATGAGATGAGTCGAAGTTTTTCTAAAAATAAAAGCACAAAAGAAAACATCTCAATTTACTCAATTTTTTTAATAAAAATGCAAATATTTTTCATAGTTTTCGACGACCCAAATGCAGTGCATACCCTGCATGCAATTCTAAATTATGACAGATTTAATTTCTAAGTTTCTCTGATTTATATTAGCTCTGGAATATTACATAAAAATAATTTAATAAGTTTATCTGTATCTGGTAATAATAAATTCACGAATAATTTCTTCTGTTCATCTAAAACTTTCACAGGGTGTTTGCAGGTCGAGTTGGGACTACAAATTTGACTTTTGCATAAAATTTGGCAAACTTTTGAGTCCGCCACTGCTTAAAGGGCGCATCATTTTGGCTGGGCGTTAGCTTTGCATGTTGGTAGCGGATGCAAAAGTTTGCAGTTGGCAGCCCAACGTCGACATAATCATTGGGGGGACGGGAGTATTAGGGGGATTCCCCCATAATCCGGAAAGCAGCTTTAGCCACATTTCGCGCTGACTACGCTCGCTATGCGAAGGCGTCAAAGTTGCTACAAAATTCATGGGCGGTGGCAGGCGTTGACCTCACAGCAGGTGACAGCAATTGGGACTTGTTCAACATTCTGGTTGCTCCTGCCTGCTCAACCCAGTTTATAATTAGCTCAATTTTAGTTTGCCGTGCTTTTCAAAGTGTCAAGGTACAAACACTGCTTAAAAGCAGAGTTGCAATTTGTGGCAATGTAATAGAGAACATTTAGCACGGCAAGGACTTTAAAATAAAGCACCCCAAAATATATATTTAATATATTTAAATTTACTGACTCATTAGACTGAGTATTTAAATTTGTATTATTTTCAACTACGATTATTCTGTTAAAAACAACAAGCATAATAGGAGGTCTGCTCAGAATGTAAGGTTACTTATCAAATATTGCGGTATACGTACATTGGATTAAAGACCTTTTAGATTCTTTACTTCAAAAGCACAAAGGGTCCATTAAGTTTGTGAGAAGCTTGAATCGTGTCTCAGCGAAATTGCTAAATTTCCATTTTGATCTTAAATAAATATGTATGCATTATTATTATGGAGTCTGTTACGCCTCCTTCTGCCTGTTACATATTTACACAAATTTAATACCAGGATTTTTATTTAATAATTTATTTTTACACGACTAAAAGCAGCCGGCAAAAAGAAAGTAAGGAATTAAACCCAAAATTAAATTGAAATCTAAAAATTAAATGATTATAAGAGAAAGAAAATCTTCAAAAAATAGGAAATTTTTTTTAAACTTATATATTAAGTTAATATTTATAAGTGAAATCTTGAAGTTTCATAAGTCTAGTACTAAGTAGATAAGTTAGATGCATCTCCGAATTTTTGTAAAGTTTCGCCTTGATTACCCTATGCTATCTGTACTCAGACAATTCAAATGTCATATGTAGATGTTGCACTTTGCATTGTTGTCATCGCGTTTCCCTAGGTGAATATTTACGAAGTGGAGTCTTAAATAAAACTGAAGCAGGCGTTGAAGCAACAGAAACTACTTGCAACAAGCATGAACGGAACAGTACACGCAATCCCAGCAACACAATTCAGCAAATCGTCAGAGCAGAGAGACAGGCGCCATCCACGTGACACAAAGGACAGCCAGCAACAGGAGCAGCGAAATAGAAATAGAAACAGAAACAGAAAGAGAAACAAGGACAATAACAAATGGCAGATGTAACAATGAGAAAACAGCGGCAAAAAAATAAAAGAAAACGTTGCGGAATGCTTTATAGTATCCCGTTGTATTTTTTGTCGCTTTTTGTTTCGGCTGCAGCTTTAAGTAAATCTTTTTTAATACCCTGTAACCATAAAAAAGAGAAAACATTGTTCGCTAACCTCGTATGTAATATGAAAGAAGAGTTGTCGCAGATAATATTTCATAAAGTCCACTAATTCAAGACCGTCATTCTGTCCACACGAATGAATTATGAATGAAGTTATATACATCCTACTACGATCTAGGTACAGGGCATAGCTTAGTTTAGACCTTTCACTAAAAATTTAGAATTTTTTTACATTCTAACTTTGTGATTTGTAACTTTTGCCCAAACTGTGATTTTACCATTCTTTTTTTTCGGATGTGTAGTTACAAAAAACAGCAGCCGGGAAGTGTCCTAAATATGCAACAACTAAAAAGTGTAAAGCAAATGCGTGGCAAGTTTGAAATAAACTTTTTTCTGAATATCTTATATTTAGATATAACGTATACGTATTCATATATGATTTACTATTCTTCGATAGGTTGATTTATTATAGAATTAAAATCTTGCTACGAAGTAATATAGTGAGAATTATGTATTTTTTAAATAGATCCGCTAGAAGAATAACTTTTAACTTTAATTTTTGTGCGTATTGAGTAGTTGATGTGATTGGTAGTGATTTAAACCTCTCCATGAGGTAACAGTCTAGTGAAAATGTATATTCAAGCCCCAAAATTTCTGATACCGAATTTAGTGGATATTCTAGGATATTCTATTTAATATATAACTTTTTTTTTTAAATAAAATAATAATAGTTTGTCTTTTAACACAACGCTCCTTTACCCACTGTGCCGATCGGACTATCGTAAAAAGTATCCATTCTTCTTGTATATATTGCTTCATCACTAGCGTAGACTGTTATCTACAATGATGCATAATTTGTGTGCTTATAATATAAAGTTTAATATGTTAAATCGTGAGTCTAGAAAATTAAAGTTCGATAAAACTTTTAGCCAAAAAAATATCCGCATTTTATATTAAAAGCGAAAAAATATTAAATTTCTAATAAAAAGGAAAAAAGTAAAATATGAGTTGGATTCCAACAGATTGCAATGGTAAAAGTTTAAAGTAGAGCAAATGGTTCGTTGCAGCTTTTAAAAAGTTTGCAATATTCGAGCTCGACTGGAGGGAAACAAAACGACGCATTGGAGAAAAGTTCAATAATACAACAACTGTAGAGCAGTATTTGAGTGATGATTATGATGGATGCGTTCATAAATGTTGATAAACTGATTTGTGGCCAACTTTGGTGATTCTCTCCCATTGTGGTCCATTGTGGTACGCTTGGCTATTACCGTTTTCTTGGCACCCTGTGGTGCTGAGGGGGTGGAGTTGTCGACATCAACCATAGACATTGTTGTTGTTGCTTTTGTTGCTGTTTTGCCGGCTGCTGTTCATGTCAACGTCGGCAAGTTTTTAGTTTTTCAAATGTCATTGGGGTATTTCACGCTGATGGACATCGCCAGCAATAACGGCAGCCTCTGCTCATCTCCTCATCTCCTCCTCCCGCAATCTAACACATCTGACATCCCACAACCCACCGCACTCCTGTTGTCTTTTACTATTTCTTGCTTATACACCAGCTTTGTCCTATTCCCTTTAAGAGAGGAGGAAAAGCAGGAGCAGTAAAACTGCTGCTGGTGCCGATGTCTGTGTTAGGACTTGGCGTTTGTTTGTTTGCGAGTTTGTGAATTTCGATGCTTGTATGTCTGTACAATTGTCTCTCAGTCTCTCTGTCTGTCTGTTTATTTGTCTCTGAGTTATGTGGGCGATGACCGTGGACTGTCTGGACTCCCTACTCTCTTTCTGCTTGTCTCCGATTCAGTTTTCTATTTGTATTGGTAGTTAAGGAATTGCAGCTCTTTAAGTGTTCATTAAGCAATTTAAAGTTTTTAATCGCATTTCTCTCTGCAGTCCTTGTGTGCTTCTCACTTGACCTCAATACGAGTGTGTGCGAGTAGAATATCTATTAAATATCAAAGTTTGCCTCGATGGCTCGTGATTGTCGTTATGTCTTTCAAGCACTTTAACAGCTTTTGCGCTAGTTAATGGCTTAGAAAGATATTTTAAAATTTAAATTCAAGCAAAATAATCCCACTTATTTTATTATTTTATTATAATCAATTAGATTATCATTTTCATCTCTTCCTTAGATATTATTGCAACTTTCTTGAATTGTTCGTGAGATTATTGTGCATTTCATGCAGTCAAGAAGCTGAACTTATCGATTGTATCCCCACAACGATTCACGAACTTTCTGATTCGCCTGATAATAAGTCATGATTACAAAGTATTTCATCATGATGGCTTTTGAAGGGAGAAATGGCAGAAACTTTTGAAACAAAAAGGAAACTAAAGCAAAACGTGAGCTGACATGAACAATGACAAGAGCAGAACACAAAAATATGCTAGTCAAACTCAACAGCTGTGCTCGACTTCCCTTTTTCCTTTTTTCTATCCCTAACTGACGCCTCACACGCACCCACCCATCAATCAAAGAGCGGTTACATTTCGTAAGCATGGTCCAAGGATTTCAGTTACCCAGCAATGCAGCTATCGAAAATGAATTGAGTGGATCCTTTCGAGCCACAGAAGAGGGGAGTAAACCAGCGCTGAAAAGTAAAATGTTGCACTCCAAATTGGTGGACAGCACTACGAACTTGTAGAGGCAGCATGCGAAAAGAAGAGGGGGCATGAATCGAAAAGCAGGGAAAATGTAGTCAATCAGCATTAAGGAAACAATAGATGGGTCCGCGTTGGGTGAGTTGCTTTTTATTGCTTTTTCGATGTACGAGTATATTGAGATAAGTTGATAATGGGAAAATATTCATATGTCTCTATATCTATATCTATATCTATATCTATATCTATATCTATATCTATATCTATATCTATATCTATATCTATATCTATATCTATATCTATATCTATATCTATATCTATATCTATATCTATATCTATATCTATATCTATATCTATATCTATATCTATATCTATATCTATATCTATATCTATATCTATATCTATATCTATATCTATATCTATATCTATATCTATATCTATATCTATATCTATATCTATATCTATATCTATATCTATATCTATATCTATATCTATATCTATATCTATATCTATATCTATATCTATATCTATATCTATATCTATATCTATATCTATATCTATATCTATATCTATATCTATATCTATATCTATATCTATATCTATATCTATATCTATATCTATATCTATATCTATATCTATATCTATATCTATATCTATATCTATATCTATATCTATATCTATATCTATATCTATATCTATATCTATATCTATATCTATATCTATATCTATATCTATATCTATATCTATATCTATATCTATATCTATATCTATATCTATATCTATATCTATATCTATATCTATATCTATATCTATATCTATATCTATATCTATATCTATATCTATATCTATATCTATATCTATATCTATATCTATATCTATATCTATATCTATATCTATATCTATATCTATATCTATATCTATATCTATATCTATATCTATATCTATATCTATATCTATATCTATATCTATATCTATATCTATATCTATATCTATATCTATATCTATATCTATATCTATATCTATATCTATATCTATATCTATATCTATATCTATATCTATATCTATATCTATATCTATATCTATATCTATATCTATATCTATATCTATATCTATATCTATATCTATATCTATATCTATATCTATATCTATATCTATATCTATATCTATATCTATATCTATATCTATATCTATATCTATATCTATATCTATATCTATATCTATATCTATATCTATATCTATATCTATATCTATATCTATATCTATATCTATATCTATATCTATATCTATATCTATATCTATATCTATATCTATATCTATATCTATATCTATATCTATATCTATATCTATATCTATATCTATATCTATATCTATATCTATATCTATATCTATATCTATATCTATATCTATATCTATATCTATATCTATATCTATATCTATATCTATATCTATATCTATATCTATATCTATATCTATATCTATATCTATATCTATATCTATATCTCTCAAATTAAATTCATGATGAAGAGTATTGGGGCGGAAACCGAACACAACTACCGCAAAGATAAGTTACCCCAATGGTGGAAAGGACAGAAAGGAATCTGTGAGGCAATAGAGCGCGAAATGGCGACGAATGGCAAATGGCGAATGGTGAACAAAGCTAGTAAGCGTTGCAATAATGACGATATTTATGGGTTTTGGCGGAACGCATAAAAACGCAGGTTCTGACAGCCAAACAAACGCTATGGCGAACAGGATACAGGCGGTAAGAAACTGGATAAATCGTCGAGCTGCAGAAAAGAAACTGAAACTGAACGACACTTGCAACATTTAATTTATTATGCAAATGTGAACAAATGGCCTCAGTGGCCAAAGATGACAGTCGACGTGAGTAATGGCTGCGGAGGACAATTGTCCTTCCCTGTGCAACGCTTCATTTGTATGTGCGCACTTATTGTAAGAGTATTTTTTTCTGATTTGACTCCATGGAGCTTACTGTCCTCCCTACTCGGTTTTAAAACTGACACAAAATGCATTTTTTGAGATAACACACATGCCATGAATTTGGCAATCTGATAACCGTAGTCCAAACAAATTGAGTTACATACAGATAATCGTTTATCAGATGCACTCACAATGTGTTCAAGCAAAATGTCCTCGAATTGTGGACATTACTCATGGTCATTTACGAGCAAATTCTTAAATTCATGGCCGATGCTTCAATCGCATAAATTTGAATTTAAACTGCCCAAATATAAAGTTTACATTACATTATTATCCGAAAATATTGGAGTATTGATTTTTAGGTCTTTCTTTTTTTATTGTATCCGAAAATATTTGACAAATGATTTTTAGGTCTTAAATTTTTGGATCATTCAAATATTTTTTACTGTTGCCTGTACAAGTTTTCATAAGGCCAGAAGTTGAGTTATTGCTTAAAATAAATTTGTCTATTTGCCCTGAATGTTTTAAGTACTTTTATAGTAAACACGATGTTTATTCTATGAATTAAACAATCTTTACCATTAACAGCTGATTTAAATTAAAAAATATATAGCCAAAAAATTCATAAGATGAATTTGAATAAAATAATAACAATATCATCTTTAAGATATTTTAAAAACTATTTAGCGTGCAAATTAAAAAATTTGTCGTTAATCTGTTTAACTAATGGTCTTGATATCTCAATTATAGAAATTATTTACATATATTAAGAAATACCATTTTTTAATTGGTAATCATTTTGGTGTTTTGTATCAGAATTCAACCATTAGGAGGAAAATCTAAAATATGTTTTGTCCCCAGATACATTTTATCTGAATACCATTAATAAATAAGAGCGGGTTTATTGATATATTATCCATGGACCCGTACTTATACAACAGATGTCATTTTCTGGTCTGTTATGTTGTAAGCCAACTCCGCCCACATTGCGGCCCCTCATTTAAATCGCGGCACGAACCAAATGCGCGTCAATAATCGTAAATGTGTCCCCATCTCAATGGCGACACAGGCCATGAATACCAATTAGAGAGACGGCTAAAGCTAGAGAAGCACGACCAAGACGCACCTGGTAGTCCATGTAGTTGTCGAAATGCATATAGGAGCAAGCGCCCCCGGCGCCCGGCACAGGCAGGGGTATGGGCAGACCGTTCTCGTCGAGCTCGACGGCGGGCGGAGGCGGTGGCGTTGGCGGTAGGTTGTCCCCCTTGAAGGATACGCGTTTGGTGTGTCCCTCGGGCCGGCGGTTGCGGCCAAGTGTGCCGGCAAAGCGACCAGCGTGCATTGCACCGCCGGCGGCCAGAGTTCCCATCATATAAGAAAGTGAACCACAGCCAACGACTGCATCTTGGTTTGGTTGCTGGTGCTGTGCCGATTGAAGGCCGCAGCCGCCGAAGCGAAAGTGTGGCATACAAGTGGTGGTGGTGCCCCCCGCACCGCACTCGCTGCCCTCAAAGTCGCTCTCCACATCCGTGACAAAGGCGGCCGGTTGAAAGCCGCGCGGCAGCGTCGCAGCCGCAGTCGCAGTCAGCGTCGAGGCAGCCGTCGATGTTGGCGCTGCTCGGTTCAGTGTGCCCGTGCACAGAATGTTAACGGGCTGTGGATGTGGATGGGGATGAGCATGTGGATGTGGATGCTGTTGCAGTTGGATGCTGTGTGGAAACTGTTCGCCGCTGCTTTGCAGAAGCGCCAATTCGCCGTTGAGTCCGGCGCTGCCCGCTCCACCTCCCTCCGCGCTCGCTGTCAAAATGTGTGTGGGCTGCAGCTGATAATAATGCTCGATGCCGCCCTGCGGCTGGGATGCGCCGGCAGCTCCGCCTCCTCCTCCTGCTCCGGATGTTATCAGTGCTGTGGGTATCACCATAATAGGTAGCATTGTTGGTGCCACGGATGCCGGTGGTGCGTTGGCCGCACTTGGCTGCAGCAGCTCCATTTGACACATCTCCTCATAGCTCAATGGACGCAGGTGCTCCATGTTTCAGTGTGGGCGTGACGGCAGCTGTCTATCAACAATTAAATAAATTCCACTTCTGTCTGACTTAATTTTCACCTAGACGCACACAAACACACAAACAAATACACACACGCACAATCGCACACACACATGTGTGTATACACCGACAGTCTCTGCACAAGAAGCGGGGGTGCGGATTCAAAAAGATTTCGCGCGCGTTCCTCTGTCACATTTTTAACATGGCTCGTGCGTTTAAGCCAACTTTATCTCGCGACAGTCCTGCAGCAACTAAATTTCCAGCTATCTCGGAAGCCATTGCTCAGCACTGTCAATTCGCCGTCGCCATTTTGTGCAGAGATCGCGCATGCGCCTCTCATCTTAAATCGCCGCTCTTCGCCGCAATTCGACGCGTCTTTTTCGCCGCATCGCTTAGCGTTTTGTTTTGATTCTGATTTGTGGGTGCGTCGGTGGGTTGTGGATTCTCTCTGCTTTGTCCTGGACCACTGTTGATTTTTTTGCCGCGTCGAGGGAAATTAAAATACTTGAAGCTGCCGCGACCAGACTTGAATGCAAGATTTTAATTGCCGCACAGCGCGATTTCGCAGCATGGGAGGAACACAAGTAGATTGGGGCAGTTCCACCCGCAGAGCAACTTTTGACTGCGACTTCGACTTTGACTGCGACAGCGACAGCGGTTCCCAGCTGTGCAACCAACTGTTGGCCCAACTGCGGCCAAACGCTGCATGGTCAGCTGAATGGGCCCTAATTGCGTTGAACATCACGACTTCTAATAGAAAACAAGCGGGAAATCTTATAGTCTAGATACCGACTATGAGATACCCGTTACACCATTTAGATATATATTATTTTATAAACATGTTGACATATAATAATAATAAATAACGTTATTTACTAAAAAAAATAGTCGAAGGAGCAAAAGGAAGCGTGTCAAAAGCTTAAAACAAACTTGATCTACGTGGGGTTTTTAGAAATTAGGGTGTTTATACATACAGACATGGCTTTATCAATTTTCTGATTCATTTGATGCTGATCAAGAATTGTCATACTTTTTAGATTTCCTGTAATATTGTAATACGTAATATGTATAATAACTTTGAACTGCCATAACTTTGTCAAAACTCAATCAATTTCCATGCACAATGTAAATTTAAGCATGATTTCCCCTTTAAATTCGTTGTGCATTTAAATTTTGTTCAATTTGGAAATTTCGAAAATTTCGATATTTTTTGAAAATTTACAGTTTTACCCCTTATTATTATTCAAAAAATATCGAAATTTTCGAAATTACCAAATTGAACAAAATTTAAATGCAGAACGAAATTAAAGGGGAAATCATGCTCAAATTTACATTGTGCATGGAAATTGGTTGAGTTTTGACAAAGTTATGGCAGTTCGAAGTTATTAAAAATCATTAAAATCAAAATAATAGAAATTTTCAAACCAAATTTATATGAGGTCAATTTATAATAAAATCGACACTACGCTGGACCATTCCAGTAACCAGATAAAATTATTTGCCAAGCTAATTAGAATCATATATTATAGGTTTATTTGCCAATTGACATTTATCGCATATAGTCAATATAAGCTATATAATATCGATTGAATAAGGACATTCAATTGATATATTCATAAATCTGTAAAAGAATATGTTTATAATTTCGATTTTCCTACCTCTTTTTTTGTATTTCTGTACTCTAAATAGTTCTTAAGCCACCTGAGAGCTTTACTTGTTACGGAGGTAGTCAACTGATTCGAACTACTTCTATTAAGTATGCATACTCTTGTACTATGTAAAAATTTCTCTGCTGTCCATTTCATAAAGTCGCAATTTCTTTTGGCCCCAAATGGAGAACTGTTGCCCGCGGCGCTGGTTTCCATTTGTGAAAGACAAAGGAAAAAAAACACAGTTGGAAATGTCTTGTGCAGATTTCGGCCAGAACTTATTTTGTTTTTTTTTGTATTATTTATTTTTGTTGTTATTTGTGTACAATTGCCACCGTAACCGCCATCGTCACTGGGCCTCGGTTTCAGCCTTCGACTCAGCTTCTCTTTCCATCTCCAGCTTCCAGCTACATTTACATTTGTTTCATCCTATTATCCTGGTTAACCGGCTCGTTCGCTCTGTGTGCGTTCTACACGGTCTTCCGTTATGCTCCGGTTTTTGCCAGTGTCTACCAACATCCCATGTACCACGTTCCACGTCCCGCGCTCTGCCATTTGTCAAGTAATGCGCCCAACTCGACTTTTTGTAATTACAAAAACACGGAGAAGGCATTGCCTGGGAGTGGGAAGAAGTAGGAAAAGCGGGAATCGCGGGAAAGCGGGACGGCAAAAGACGGCTCAAAAAGCAGCGTGTTGGGGTTTTGTGGTGCTCGTTAAAATTTGTTGCTCTCATTTCGATTGTTCAACGTATTGTTGTTGTTGCTTGTTTTTGGCATTGTTGCCGCCGGTTTTAGTGCTTTTTCATATCCCAGCGGCGGCAAAGTTTACGCTGTATTGAAGGTAAGTATTTTGTTTAAATGTGCGAAACGGAGTTAAAATCCGTCCTGATTCCATTCCTGATTCCCAGTGATTTATCGTGATTGGTGATTTCACTCGAAGCGCACTTTAATGCACATTCAATATCCCGAGTTGTGGGCAGTTAAAAGTTTTTAATCATTGACCAACTTTAAATAGTTGCCAAAAAATAAGCAGCAGAATCTGTGGGATACAATTTGATGTGCCGTCATTTAACGCTTGGTTAACCACGCAAACAGTTGAAAAACGGAAGCGTCCAAGGGGCAAGGAGCGTACATAATTTGAGTGCTTCAGACTGGACTGGACTGGACTGGCATCAAGTGGATATCAAAGTGAAAGTGGAAGCATCAAAAATCTCCTAAATAAATGATTACGAAACGACAAACACGCTCGATTACATTTTCTGACTAAGCTATCCCACAATTTAAAGAGAATAATTAATTATACAGTCCTTTGAAAGTAAGTTAATGATTATAGTTATTCGTTAACCGTATTAGACATACACATGATGTTCCCCAACACTTCTTTAGGGTGTGACTCTTTTAGCAACTCATTGATTAATTAACTGACATTAGACACGTGGCTATTTAAGAATTAGGCAAGATTAAGTTGAACCAGGTGCTATTAGGCTAAACAAAGTTGTCGGATTGCACAAACAAGCCATTAAAAACGCGTGAGTCCTGACTAAATAAATGTCTAATTAAGTAAAGACAACTTGTGAAGGATTGGAACATATGCTTTATACCACATGCCACCTGCCAGACAGAAGACAGACATTGCCTCAGAGTAGTCTATTCCTGTGGGCGGTACTTTACTTTTGCTCTGTAGGTAAAACAAAACAAGGCACAGAACTGCGACTCGTGAATTCCTCGCTAATTAAGTAACCTGTTATGAGAGACTTAACGTCGTAATACATTTTTATGGTCGCAAATGGAATTATAACTGCGAACAAGTGGCAGTATACTAAGTATGCTACATCTGTATGCAACCATATATATATACATATATATATATAAACACAGCAACAGATACAGATACATATATGAAGATACAGATACATATGACAGTTTTAGATGAGAAGCCAGCAGGTGGCTTTTGATTAAGCATGCAGCAGTTACTGGACGACAATTTCTGTAATTTGGTAGGAAAACATCATTGACATTTCTGTTTGAATGCTCGAAGCGTCAATTAAGCTCAGCAGATGGTCGCACAGTTGTCGACAGATTCAGATACATCTGCACAGTATCCTTCTACAAATTGATTTTGTCTGTGAATGCGAATCATTAAAAGAATGAGAAATGGAGAAAGGGAAAGTCACTTCAGGAATTGCTTAAGAGAGAAGTGCCTAAGGAAAAGCTTACATGCAGTTAGTTTAGCTTAAATTGCTTTACTAACTTTATACAACAGAAATGGGTAGAGCAATTTAACAATTTATAACACCACCTTCCATGGAATAAAACCGAAACGAATATCGGTTTCAGTTACGGTTTCGGTTATGCTCGAATTCAGGTTTTCGGTTATCGGTTATGCAAAATCTTGAAGTATCGGTTTCGTAAAGGTTATCGGCTTTTTTTATAAGTTTCGGTTTAAAAATACCGATATGGTTTCGGTTCACAAAAAAAATAAAAATTACGCTTTTCGGTTGACCAAAATAAAAAACGTTATTCATTGTTGTACATTAAAAAGACTTCATGCTCTTTTTAGCCTGTAAAATAATGTTACTGGAACGGTTCAGCGTAATGTCGATTTTATTATAATTTGACCTCATATAAATTTGGTTCATTTGGTTTGAATATTTCGATAATTTTGATTTTACTGATTTTTAATAACTTCGATCTGCCATAACTTCGTCGAAACTCAATCAATTTCCATGCGCAATGTAAATTTGAGCATGATTTTACCTTTATATTTGTTCTGCATTTAAATTTTGTTCATTTTTAAAAATTTTTGAAAATCGAATTTTTTAGAAAATTTACAGTGTTACCCCTTGTCATTTTTCGAAAAATTTCGAAATTTTCGAATTTTAAAAATGATCAAAATTTAAATGCAGAACGAATTTAGATGTAAAATCCTGCTCAAATTTACATTGCGCATGGAAATTGATTGAGTTTTGACAAAGTTATGGCAGTTCAAAGTTCCTAAGTACCTGCGACGGCCATAACCGAAATCAACCCTTATAAATGAATCGGTTACTAAACGGTTATTTCGGTTTAAAGAGTTTCGGTTTATGGGTTCCGACACAGCGGAAAAAATTATTTTCGGTTACGGTTTCAGTTACGGTTACAAATTTCAATCGGTTTTCATCGGTTAAAGGTTACGTTTTCGGTTAAGGTTTTAATCCCTGCTACCTACTATTAATTTGTATGTATCTATTCGATAAGTGTATATAGGCTAGTTATATCTGACAGTTTTCTAAGGCTTAGAGAAATAAGACTTTATTTCAGAGATATATCCTTCACTCTGAATTGTTTTTACATATGTATTCGCATTTCAGTCGTTAGTAACTCGTCGGTTTTCACAGATATACAGTAGAATATTTAATCGATTTTCCCAATGACTTTAAGTTATTTGCATCAATTTGTCAATGAAGAGCAGCTGGACCTAATGACGCCTTGACTAATTCAAATGCATACTTGGAAAAAGGTAAACACAACACAGCCGTCGACACGTTTTCTCATTTAAGACACATTAACCGCACACAGACATTAAAGAGATAACCCATCCCATACCATCCCGATCCCTTTCTAACCCAGCTGAGCCATGTCCTGGTAACTTTGCCTGCTCTCGTGTGCCTGGTGAGCTTTTAAATTAAATCACAAAATACAGATAGAGTCAGTAAGGCAACCAGAGCGCAGAGTAAACCAAATAAATGAACCCTTTTGGGCATACTCTAAAGTTGTCCTTGCGCGCGTCTTTCTTGCTTACGACTATAGCAGATAAAACGGCAGGACAGGAAGTCAACTTGCCTGCCGGACGATGACGATGACGACGACGACGACGACGATGGTGGTGACGATGGCGAAGCGTCGTGTTTTGCTTGGCAATTCCAGTTGCCAGTTTACAGTTGCCATGGTAGCCAAAAAAAGGATAATGGCATAAAATCCAGCAAAATGAAAAGAAAGCGGCAAATCATGTTAAGAGATTTAAATTGGATTAGTTGACGTGTGTGGTTGTGTGTGTGTGTGGGTGTGGGTGTGAGCTCGCGCTGGCCGTGAATACATCCATTGCCATCCTCAGACACTGCAGTCCAGGACGAGCTCTTGGCTCACGCGTCTTGACATCAATTTTGTCACTTGATGTTTTTTATATTTTACATTTTTTATGCTGCTCTGTTTTATTTGGTGTTCTTATGTTTTGTATGCTTGACACAATTCTCCGTCGAGTGTTCACAGCTCGGGTATCTCTCAAGTATTCGATGGCATTCATCCTATCCGCTCTTTAACAGTCGTCACAGCACCGGGCACTTGGATATTTGAAGCTCTCACAGGACAGGGACTGTTGTCCTGCGAGTAAAATAAATACACCATCAATTCCATCTGAATTTTAAGCTTCATATATTCAGTGATATATTTTTAGAGCTGCCGAAATATATCTATGCTTCTTGTGGTAGATCTGAACAGAGTGTCAAACTTCCAATTCATGGTCATTTGTAAACCATTTGGTTGCTTGAATGGAAGCAAACATTTTAGATGTTATTCAGATGATACCCTGAAAGGGTTGCGAAGTGATAAAAGGGCATATTTAAAGAGGATTCTTTCACAAAAAAATATATCTTTAAATTCTATTCCATCTTAAGTTAAGTTGCACATCCAAAATATACCAAGTTGTAAATTCTAAGAGACAGCTAACATTTATTTCACTGTCAAAACCTTAATCTTTAATGAACCAGCAAAGGTTACGTGAAGGACCTTCAAGTGTGTTGCCAACCACAACACAACACAACATAACAAAACACTCAGGATTCTCAAGCGATTCGTCAACACGTCAAACATCAACTTCTCAGATGAGTTGCCTCTTTATGGAACGAAACAAAGATAGTCAAATAATCCTTCTATTTAAAGTTTACACCAAATATGTTTTGAAATGAAGTCAGTTCATCTTCGTGTTGTTCACTTCCTTTGCTGTGGGGCAATTTGATTTCCTTTGATGTTCGTGTGGGTGCGATACGTGAGCCTAGACAGCCCAAAGGTCCTTTTACGAGTGCGAGAATGTGAACTTATTGATATTCAAAAACAAGTAAGTCTTTTATTATCTTGGCATTTAAGACATAAAGCAATTTTTGGAGTGTCTTAAAAATAACTACAGCAGTTATATGACCCTCTAATGGGAAGGGATCCTCAAGGAATAATGATAGTACATCCTTTAAAGTTTAAATTAACTTACGCAAAAATTTAATATATTAACAATTTGTTTCTGTTCGAAATTCGAATAATTGATTTGAAAGCTATAAACGCTATAAATATACAGTGCTACTCTCAGGATACTTTTTCTGAGCTCGGATTCTTCTTGTACTTCACTTTCGAGGTATACACATCATAGCCAAGACTCACGGTATTATCATAGAATACACGATATTTTGGTGCAATTAAGAAGAAGTTGATAAATTGTGCGGCTGGCCAAACGGTCCATTCTGCTTTGTATAGAGTGATAGCTTTATCCTTGATTTCCTCTTGAACTTCCAGCCAGGACTTGTCCTCTAATATTCCCATTGTGAGGAAGAATACACTGATATAGAATGGTGAGCATATGAATTGATCCAATAGTATCTTGCGGACCACCGTTTGTATTGTCCGCTTTGGATAGAGGTAGTCTAGGTACTGATACCAGTAATGACACACAATGCCTACCGTCAAGCCCGAGATGCCCATCCGAACTGTTCGGGTCCGATCCCAGCCGACAATATCACCCGTATACCGCTCGTAAGATTGCTCCATAGTGTCGCCCAACATGCTCAACGAAATAGATATACCTATGTTTGTATACAGCAGAAATTTTTTACTGAAAGCGACATTGTGCCAGCGGTTGATGACCCTCTGTAGATTTTTTAATCGTTCACGATAAAGCATTTGGTTAAGTGTAAGAGAGCTATAGGGGCCACCGCCCTTCTAGCCAACATTAACCAAGTTAATTTAACAAAATTGTTTTAAATGTTCTAACATTTCGAGTTACTCGGATAACTGTGTTGGCATTTGAGTCAAAAGTCAAAGTATTGAATATTCCTGATTTATTTTCAATTATGTAGAAATATTTTCCATTTTATTTGAATAGAATGTGTTGAGGGAATGAGGTATGAAATCATTTAACTTCTAAGAAACGGATAAGTAATCAAATCAATTTGACGCCATCAAAGCAAATGAGTTTCGGGAGGATTTGGCAAAGATCGGTGGAGCGACCAAAATGGTCTAAAAGGGAATATAAAAGGGTTAACTTGGACGCAATGTATGTGGAAAAAACGGGCTCTCTGGGCATTTGAAAAACACCACATTTGGCACATGTTGCTCCAGCTTCACTGGTTTCCATTCAACCCAGTGGGATGTGCTTTATTTGCGTGCAGGGGAGTTGATTCCGGCAAATCATTTGCACGCGATTCCCAATACTTTTGACAGTGTCCCAGCAACCGCAGCCCTTCGCCCTGGGGAAATCATCCTTCATACATATGCTCCCCATACACTCGACTGAACGAGCAACCAACCATGCTACTGAATTGAAAAATATTTACGGCATTCTACATTTTACGCTAAAATCCAATTTTATTTTTATATTTCGTCGAAAATCCGCCATAAAACGTACCCACACACATACACTCTCTTTACTCCACTACACTTCTCGACCAGGCCGAGAGATCCGTTCCCCATGACGTATTCCTGACCCCCGCCCACTCCCTTCGCCTCTTCGCCTCCACCGTCAATTGAAAAGCATCCGCCGTAAATTCGGCTTTGCATTTTATTTGCATTTGACGCCGCAGATGAGCTTCAGTTTTCCCAGATTCCCCTGTCAGTCGAATCGGAGGGGAATAAAGGAGGCTTCTGTTTCAATAGCATGGCATCCGCGACAAATGAATTTATTTGGCCCATTGTTATTGGTGTTATTTGGCTGGGTTAAATATTCCAAATTTGCGAGGTGTCTAATGGCAAACACACGCTTGTTTTTGGCTTTCTATTAAATGAATTACATGTATTTGCACGCCATAAAAGTATTTACATCTACATATTTCCCACTTGCCTTTAAATTGAATTTTTAGCTTTTTTGCTAATTAATTGCATACGTATTCAAATCATCAGCATTTGCTATGAAATATGTGAAAACCAAAATTTAGAAAGAATAGCACCGTTGAGTTTCTAATAAAACACTCTTACAACAGTCCATTTCTTATTCTGAAAGCGTGTTGAAAATTCAATATTTTTTACTGCAATCTTATGTACAGTAGGCGAAATTATAGTCCTTTTGTCCTTTATCGTGAACGCCGCGGGACCTAAACAAGTACAACATGCTGGACTCTCGCCAGGTCCACAAAGCAAAAGAGAATAAAGAAAGTTTAAACTGAAAATACCCTACATCGAAAACAGAAACTTGAAAACTTTAATAAATACATGAGTCAAATAATTATTAAATAAATTTGAATTTGAAATATTTAAATTAAATAGCACATTGAAGATAGTTACATCAAATGTAAATTCTGCTCTTTGAATACTTCTCGTATTTTAGAATGTAACATACCCTTTTTTGCTTGATGTGTGAGGAGCGTAGAATACCCTGGAGTGGAACATTCATTGCAAGTTACAACAAATGCATTTTCATAGTTTTGTTCACTTTGTTATGCTGATTTTTCACATTTGTCGGGTCGCTTTTGCTTTTGTTATTGTTTGGACCGTTCCGCTCTCAATATTTTTTTGGCACTGAACTCTGAATGTTGTCCGTGTGCGCATTTTAATTGAATTTTTTATTTCACTCAATGAAAGCAAAAGTTGAATATGCGGGCATCGAACCATGAAAAGTGTCATAATCCCATTGCTCCCCACATCAACTTCACTTTGTCCTTCCCCCTAGAGGAAACTGTCCTTGCTAACAGTTTATCATTTAGTTCATTTTTGTTTTTGAGGCATACATAGTTAAATATATCGTTGGAAATGTTTTGAAATCACTCCAAAATTTGTTTGCAATCAATATTAAATGATATCCAAGTGATGACTTCAAAATCTACCCTCCGCTTTTCGTCTGTCATCATTTGCATCGACTTCGATTTATGCAAATAAAATAGAGATGTGTTTTTAATGAGATTTTGGCACTGACACAGCCTAACGATGATGCAATCTCTGGGAGTCAAACTAGTTCGTCCACTGAGAGCTTAGAGTCGGACAGTCCACTTGAAAAAGCAATCAATTTAATAATATACTCGCACTTCAGTCAGCTTTCAGCTTTTAGTATATATTTTTCACATGCTTTCGAGTGCCATTTCTTAATCGTATCATAATTGAAGTACTTTAGAGGACAACAAATTATGAAGGAGCTCTTACAGATTAAGATGCTTTTATATAACTTTACTTTCTGTATTTACTTAAGAAGTTCATTTAAATTGTTGCAGATTATAAATATATTTCTCAGTTTCAACTGAAGATTTAATTAAACCGATTATATTTAATTACGATTTTCATTTCATCACTTGACGATGAGATTATTTAATGCTGACTCAGTTAATGTTAAATTGCAGTTGGCGGGGTCAAGAAACTTTTACTACATTTAAATTGCACCATTGAGGCAAATAAGTCAGTTCACAGTAAAGGTAAACGAACAAATTGTCAACATGGCCGCAACGCCATTGCCTGTCTGTCGACAGTCGACAGTCGTACCAATTTCGTTAAGGTAAACAAACAACATGGCCCGTTCTTCCTCCCATCTCCTCTGATGCCGAGTTGCCAAGCAAACACCCGTCTATGTTCAGGACAATCCCCGCACTCTTTTCCCCTGGCCACTAGAATTGAGGATTTCTACTAGCTGACGGTGCTGGCTCTTTGAACAGACACAAAGGAGGCATCAAAACGGTGAGCGGCACGTGGAGTGCGCTGGATTGTGGACACCTGATTACCAGCCGGTGAACGTGGCTGTTTATGAGGCGCAAAAATGTCATACATCATGTGACACGTGCAAGGGATAGAGGAGCATCCTCAGCACCAGCAGCAGCATCAGCAGTGACATTGAAAATGGCAACCTGTCCTGCCTCTCCTGTCTCTAATTTAGCACCTGACATGTGCGGGGCATGACGCAACCAGGCAACTGTATCACATGCAACAAAAAAAGAAATCAAGTAAAAACACTACAATCAAGAGCACAACTATAAGATACCCTTTACACAATTTAGATATATATTAAATTGATCTAAGAAATTTCAACTCTATTACTGCATACTTTTGGGCGCTTGCGTTGCTTTATTTCTTAACACCCCCTTAAAAGCCATTTTATTTATTCAATCTTAATGTAGTAAATTATGTAGAAAAATACATTAAGTAGAAAAAAGAGCGAAAAAAGAGAGAGAAAACTGTGAAGTTGGTCGATTTATTTTTAAGAAACTGTGATGTCCTTGTGTCTGTAAGCCAAATTTGGTTAATCTTGGTCTTACAGTGCAGCTATAGAATTCAGTATTGAATTGCGGGAAGGAAACAAAGTTGCGTGGGGCTTATAGAAGTCAGTGTGTCAGATTTGGTTGCTCTATCTTTTAAAGTCTTTGAGATATAGGTGTTCATACAGACGAACATGGCCAAATCAACTCGACTATTGATGCTGATCAAGAATTTACATATAATTTGTCAAGAAAAAAATTATATTTTTATGGATTTTACTCTTATTCTGTATTTTAATATTTTTGTCCATGGTTTTTGATGAAGAATAATTAATCGAAATAAACTATTTTAAAAAATAAAATAGACAATTAAGGGAATTTTGGTAATGTCAAAACATTTTCTTACATTATAAGGTCGCAGATGCATTCTTCTCCCTACACTCTAACGAACACAATATACCCTTGCTGTACGAGTTACGATTATAACAACATTTGAATCTGACGAAAAATGTGCGAAGCGACGGGCATCGGCCTGACATTAACTTCTCTTTTTGGATTGTTGGCAGGCTGCAGCGTCATCCTTGTCGCCATCTAGTCACCATCAGCATCAACATCAGCATCATCAGCATCATCATCATCAGCAGGAGCAGTAGATGGATGAGCAAAAGGAGGAAGAGTTGGAAACATGTTGGGACAAAGTGAATTAAGCTAAAGCCAGAACAGGTGTGTTGGCTTGATATTCTCAAAATGCGAATACTTATGCATATGAATGTATGTATGGGACTGTGTATATTCTTACTCATATCATGTGATGTGATGGTACATGACGCGTTAAACTATTAAGCACATTTTGCATTAGGATGAAGTCACCCCAAAGCTGCAATTCCCACAGCGTTCCTCATGAAGCGTGACTTGATTGTTGGGGCATGCAGCAAATGAGTCGTGCAACGAACCTATAAAAATTCTCTGAAACTGCATACGTTTTATTGCAAATAAGACTTCTACTATGTATATGAGAATTAATATAAATTACTAAAAAAATAAAAATAAAAATTATGATTTTCGGTTGACCAAAATAAGAAGCGTTATTCATTGCTTTACATGAAGAAAGACTTAATGGTTACTGGAATGGTCCAGTGTAATGTCGATTTTATTATAATTTGATCTCATATAAATTTGATTAATTTGGTTTGAACATTTCGATTATTTTGATTTTACAGATTTTTAATAACTTCGAACTTTCATAACTTTGTCAAAAGTCAATCAATTTCCATGCGCAATGTAAATTTGAGCATGATTTTACCTTTGAATTCGCTCTGCATTTTGTTCATTTTTAAAAATTTTTGAAAATCGAATTTTTTAGAAAATTTACAGTGTTACCCCTTATCATTTTTCAAAAAAATTTCGAAATTTTCGAATTTAAAAAATTATCAAAATTTAAATGCAGAACGAATTTAGATGTAAAATCATGCTCAAATTTACATTGCGCATGGAAATTGATTGACTTTTTACAAAGTTATGGCAGTTCAAAGTTGTTCAGTAGCTGCGACGGCCAGAGCCGAAATTAACCTTTATAAATGAATCGGTTACCAAACGGTTGTTTATGTTTAAAAAATATCGGTTTCCGGTACGGTTACAAATTTTAATCGGTTTTTATTGGTTATATGTTACGGTATCGGTTAAGGTTTTAATCCATGCTTTTAACATTTGTTTATTTGCAGTTGATGAAAAGCAAAATATTAAGAGAATTTACTGAAAATTTAAGTTAATTTTAAAAATTGGTAACATGAAATTGAAAGCTAATTAATCGCCTGAAGAGTCCTTTGATATATTTAGTTATCTGGCGGCTTACGTGATTAGCTCCATTCATGTAATTTTATATTCACAGTATCGCATTGAAAAGAATCTTTTGATAAGTGTAAACTGAAATATTCACTAAACATAAAGACAGACAGAAGAAAAATTGTCCTTTGAAAAGAAGTGATGCTGTGGGATGGAAAGGGGGTGAGAAAGGGGGAAGGGGAGTGGCGACGCTCTAATTAGAATAATTTCGCGCTGCACTGCGTTCTCCAACGTTGGAAATGTTGTACCATCTGTCAATGGGGGGATGGCAGCAGGTGTTGCCTGCAGGACATACTGGCACACACCAATGCACAACGTAAACAGTTGGGAGTGTGTTTGTGCAGGTTATGTAGTGTATGGTATAATGTATACTGTATATATATGTCATATATGGGCTGGTCGACTTTGTTGATGAGCAAATGTCAGAGCAAAAGGTCACTGAACCTGACTCTGTCGACGAGGACAAAGTGGCATAGCCTCAAAATAATCACCAAGAGCGCCAGCAGCGACATAACACACATAACATACATGGCACACACACATGCAACACACACACACACATACACACACACGCTGACGGCGTTCATCTTTAAATTACAAAATGTAATTAATTTGTGGACGATTTTTCATTTCCTGCCTCCTGACTTTGTACTCCGAGGAGAAGTTTTCCGTTTTTCCTTTTTCGTTTATCGCGTTACTAATTTCCTCATCATTTGTGGTTACATCGTCGTTATTGGCAAAAGCCAGAAGTTGCCACAAGCGGCTTAATTTTAATTAATTTCAATGTGTGTCTGATTTAGTTAATGCGGCGCCAAGGATACCCCCTCATTATAAGCTGAGAAACTCAAAGCAAAGCACACGCAATTTTCAATTCAAATAATTTCCACCTTAACTCCCTCCTTGTTTTGAGTTATATAAGTAAGCATTCCATGTATGGATTTACATAAGTGGATAAACAGACAGATAGAGATTTTATCTCTTTTCCTTTTTCGATATTTGTTAATGCTTGTTTAGCTGATTCGCAAATACGAGACGATGTCACTATAATTTGCTAAGATTTTCTTTTTTGTTTGCCCGCAAATGCATAAATCAATGCGGACTTTTTCCAAATCATACTTTGACATGTTTTGGCTTTGCCATTCGATCCATAAATAGCTGAATGTCGACAAAGTATAAACAAGAGAAAGGAAACAAAAATCACAACGAACCAAAACAAAAGTGTCGACAATTGAAAACGTATAAACTTGTGGTTAACAGTAGGAGGAGGACGTGAAGTGAGGGTAATCGAATAAGGCAAAAGCCAAGGTATACAGAAAAGTCAATGGGAAATGCGGACACACATACACACGCACACACGCGAACAGAGAAAACGGAAACGGAAGCAGAGAACGCAATTTTTGTGGTACAAATACTGTACAAATTTAATGGTGCGCAAATTTTTATTGTTTTTTGTTTTTTTACTTTGAAAACGAATTTCACTTCTTTTTGTTTGCATTCACATTTTATTTACTTGTTTGCTCGCATTTCGCGTTTCGCATTTTGTATTCGTTCTTTTCACATTTTATGCATATTTCTGATTTGAGTTTCGCTATTTGCTTTGACCGCCCCTCGTATATTCATTTGACTGGGGACCGCACTCTCTATACATTCAAATTGTTACGAATATTTTGGTCTTCTCAAGTCCCTTTCTATATTCTTTGCTTTCATTTCGTTCTGCCTTCCGGCTGGCTTTGTTTTTGCGTTTTGTATTCTGCGTCTATTAAAAAACCAAAAGAAAAGTTGGTTGTCAATGTAATTTGAGTTGCGGGCCACGGTTTCCATCTCTTCCTTACTACCTATGATTACGTATACGCTCCGTTGAGCAATGCGCAAATTGTAATTAGACGCAGTGGCCGCATTGCCCGCTGAAATAGTTTCCGCCACACAGACCATAATAATAAGTTGAGTTTCTGGAGCGTATGATGCCAATCGGAAGAAATTTGAGACGATAGAAAACAGACGTGTTTTTTATTGTAACAAATTAGGAAAACTGTACTAGTAGTTGGTAAAATCAAAAATGGAATCCAGGGTTTTCAAACACCAACCATTTCTATAATTGTAACAAAATATGGAAAAGAAGCATAGAAAAAAACACCTCAAATTTGTAATATGACCAACTTAGCAGTCGTTCATTTTTACAGAAACATAAACAAAACATAGTCTTTTTAAAAATTAAGATCAATTTATTTAATTTCCACAATGTTGGAGGGTTCTCTTATACCTGCGATTTGGCAAGATGCATCAAATCAATCTCTGTTCGCAGTCAATACTAAAGATCAACGACTGAATCTTGCACCTGTATCTTTTGTCTCCTCATTTGAATTGGAAAGCGATTTGGATATGTGTTTGGATCTGAATTTAAGCTGTGCAACAAGCTCAAACGTATTCGAAATGGACTTTTCACTGCCCACCAAACGGTTGAGTGACTTTGTGGCACCTGCCAACAAGCTCAATGTGTTGCCGGAGAAAATTGACTATTCAGAATTGTTGTCGTTCGAGACTCATATAAATTCAAGTCCGATGGAGCAATCAGTTGCAGAGTTTTGCAATTCAGTTGAGGCCGATCCAAATAACAGGGGAACTCAATTTATGCCGGAGATGAAGCAAATATCAGATAATATTGAAGATATTCCTATTTCTGATAATATTGCAGAAGAACCAAGGATCCAACGTAATTTTGGACTAATAAGTGGATTCTTTAAGAATAGCTGTCATTGGACACAGTTGATAAAAAGTTTGTTTGACGATGACAAAAGTAAACTAATCAGACATATACCTCAAGAATATATCAAGAGTAAACTTTTAATAAACTTGTTCAAAGTGATTATGAGTGAAAGGGAATTACCAGACACTCCACATGGTAAGATTCTTATTTCAATTAACTTTAATTAATTAATAATTTAACTAATTCTTGTTTCTCAGAATGCAAATTGTGTTCCGACTATATTTCTATTACAAAGCTCCTATTAGTTAACCCAAAATCTACCGAATTGCCTTCTCTAATAAATAATGACTTAACGGATATTTGTCAAGGCTCAGCAGAGTCAAGTTTTATTCTAGAAAATACGATTGAGAAAGCTGCTTCTGAGACCGTTGAACCATTCCATGAAAGTGTGGCTAAGGAACATATATCAGAACAGGTCGACAGTGATGCTGAAATAGAAAACTATTCGATCGAAACACAAGTTCCTAAAACGATTAATGAGAAAATAACTGATTTATTTCAACGACAAGAAACTCCTGAATTATTTGAGTTAGCTATTAAACCGGAGGAGAGATTGGAGCGTATCAAAGAAAAATCTTTGGAAACGTTCCATCAAATAGTCGATGCCAACGAGATTAAAAAAACTGGGGTTCAGATATTCAGAAAGCCTACAAAGCTCTTTATTTTTGATAGTTTGAAGGAATGGAAGAAAAAAGGTAATTACATAAAAATTGTGTATCATCAATTGATCTACTAATAATCAACCAATTAGGTGAAGGTCAGATTGAGATTTGGAAATTGAATGACTCTGATTCTGTAATCTGTTATATGCTGCTCTGGGACAAGAGCACGGAAAAGTTGCTCATTCATATGCGAGTGGACAGTAAATGGAGCATCGATTACTTGGCCAACTGTACAAACACTTGCCGCTGGTCGCATTACAATTACGCTAACTGCCCGAAGGGAGTTCGGGAACGGTTGGCCTGTCGTTTCAGAGATTCAGATGTGGCAGCTCAGTTTGTCGGCATCGTTGCCAAGTGTGTGGAAGATTCACGTTTGCATTGAGAATAATTTATATTCAAGTTCGAATTCGTGATGTTATTTATTTTAATCCCTTTGGCGATTTTATTGCTTAGTCAAAATTGTGTTAGCTGACTATTGCATTAATTACTCGAATGTAAAATAATAAAAATTGAATAAAAAGTGTTAAATTAAATTTATTGATTTCCTTATTAAGTATTTAAAATTTAATTTAAAATGTAATGCATAAGACTATAAAATCATTTTATTAGCCTGAAAAAAGGGATAACACAGGAGAACTATTTAGGGAATATGGTTTATTTTCATTGCTCCAAAAAATGTCGAACTATCGATCCGAACCTTCTCCAAAACTTTGGAGATTTTAAGCCTTGAAATAAAAAATTTTAAAATAGAACAAAATTTATGTAGGCAGTATATTTTAGAAATACAAGTTTTAATGAAGCTTGGTTCACGAACCAATAACATTAAATAAACATAAGAAAATATACATATGTAGTAAATTAAATAATTCCGAATTTTCATGATACATCTGATAAATAAGATATTATGTTATAACTTCAATAATAATACTTGTAATAAATAATAATAATACCAAAGTTGTAACTTTAATATAATAGTTGATGTTATTATAGGTAAACATATCTGTTAGATTACAGCTAAATGGTTTTTGACTTGGCTTATTAGATACAGTACACAGTCAGCTGTTAGACTCGTTGCTAACAACAAAAGAAGCTCTCTCTGAGGCCAACAATTGTTTGTGGTAATAGAACCGGTCTCAAGGTTCGTTGTCACAACAAGTTGGTAAAGTTATCGATCTAACAAATCCGCAGGATTCAGTTAAATGTAAAGTGAAGTAAATTATTGTCGTGAAATTATGGAATCGGATAAATTAAGTGAATTAAATAGGCAAATCAATGAGATTAAGAAACGAATCCTGTTGGCCGGTGAGTAAATCTGTATATCTATATAATCTATATGATTTCTCATATGCAATGCGTTTTATAGAGGGTCAAAAGACGGCCAATGCCGCGGAATGGCAGAAGCAGAATCGCATCAACTGCGACTCTATTGGATCCTTGAAGAAGGACATCAAGGAGCTTACGGTCAAGGTAAGTCGGTTACGCAATCCACTTCAACGTCCTGTGGTTATCAAGGAGCCCAGCACTGAGCCGCGAAAGAAACAAGGCGCCACTCCCACCATAATCGTAGGCAAGGCCACTTATCCAATTGGAGCCAAGAATGCTGAGGATGCTCTTTTCTTGACTGATCTGAAGCTGACAGAGAGTCGGAAACAAATGGACCTGGTCCGCCATCGGTTTAAGGCACGGCAGCAACATTTCACCAGACTCGTAGAGCGATATCGAGAGCTATTGGCCAACAAGGAGGCACAGAATCAAAACCTGGGAGAGAAGCCACCTGAGACACTCGAAGAGGATTCAAATCGCAAAGTAAGTAATTCAATTTAATTTAATATTGTCATCTAATCAAGTGGGAGTTTTTTGCAGCTTGTCTGTCAGTTGGAGAATGAAATACATCGCACCAATGTTCAGTGGATGGAGGCGGAGCACATTCGTAAAAAGTATCGATCCATCGAGGCTTCCCTCATGACGGATGCGGAGCGTTTTGAGCGAAGTCTGCGTGAGTTGGAGCAGTCCTTAAATGAACAGAAGACGGAGATCGAGAGACTTCAGCAGGTGCATAACGAGGCAATCGAAATGCGGGATGCGGCAAAGGTGATTTTACAGCGCCAGGAGCAACAGGCCAATTTATCCCAGAAGACACGTGAGCGTCAGGCCTTGGACTTCAGAAAGCAAGTGGAGGCGCGAAAGCTGGAGCTGGAGCGCATTGGACGCAAGCTGTTTGCCGAGACCAAAACATTGGTCCATCAAGACAGTGTGGGCTCCAGTTCGGGTGATCAACACACTGCCAAGACGGAGAACGGGGAGGAGGAGCCAGTGTCGCAGCTGGAAAGCGTTACGAGCGACATGGAATCCCTCTTCAAGCAGCTGATGGAGGCTTCTGGTGCCACCTCCCCCTACGAGGTCTTCGAGCGCTTTAGCGCCCAAAAGGAGTCGGCTGCTCGACTCACATATCTGCGAAAGGCCGCAGAAGCCGAGAAAGCTAATCTGGAGGCAGAACGTGAGGCGCTGACCAGCGAACTAGAGGCATCCAAGTTTTCAGACGTCAAGGAGAGCGAAGTGTAAGGTGGACTGTTCTTAGATAGATTATAATCTAATAATATTACTATCTATAGGAATCAGGAGGTTATCGAACAGATCAAAAATAATATAGCTGTAATGGAGCAGGATCGCAAGAAGGATACAGATGCAGCCGACAAATCCATGGGTGTACTAAAGTACCTCAAGGAACGCATTTGCGAGATGATCTTCAAGGTACAGGAGGTGGACGAGAGTAACATCGATATGCGAGAGCGTAAACTACTCATCAGTGTCACAGAGCTTCCCAACTATCTCACACATACCGCCCAGGATGAGGATTTGATTGAGATACTCATGTTGAAAATCAAGCGATGCCAGGAGCTGAGCAAACCAGAGGATGTGCCGCCACTCGAGATTCCCAAACTTGATCTAGAGGACGACGAAGAGGATGTCTACCAATTGGAGCCACCCAAATCTCCATCAATTCTAGAGGGTGAGAAACCGCAGCCCATGCCCATGTGCTACTACAATCTATTCGCTGGTCGTGCACAGCGGGCGGCGGGAACTTCGTCATCCTCGCCTGAACAGGCGCCGGCAGTGGGTAAGTGGATGAGTCTATCAGGGATCGAACTCAGCTAATGATTATGGACAACTCCAATTTTCAGTGGCTACAACGGATGACGACAACGAGGTGCCTTCTCGGAACTTCCTCAAACGCCAATCCGTCCTCATTGTGGACTCGAAATCACGGCGAAAACCTTTCAGACCGCCACCTGGCGGCAGGCGCAAGTAGTTTAATTGATCTAAAAATATTAAGATGCGAATTTCAATAAATGATTTCTATATAATAATAATAAATTAATCGAAAATCAAAAACAATAGTTTTAAATATTTTATATTACGTAAATAAAGTAAGACCACATTAATATAAAACTAGCAGAAAACGCAATAGTCGAGAACCTTAGTATGAGACATCCGTTACATACTTTTAGGCACTCAAATTTGTTTATAACTGAAAACCAGGGATTAAAACCGAAACGAATATCGGTTTCAGTTACTGGAATGGTCCAGTGTAATGTCGATTTTATTATAATTTGATCTCATATAAATTTGGTTTGAAAATATCGATTATTTTGATTTTACAGATTTTTAATAGCTTCGAACTGCTATAACTTTGTCAAAACTTAATCAATTTCCATGCGCATTGTAAATTTGATCATGATTTTACCTTTATATTCGTTCTGCATTTAAATTTTGTTCATTTTTAAAAATTTTTGAAAATCGAATTTTTTAGAAAATTTACAGTGTTACCCCTTATCATTTTTCGAAAAATTTCGAAATTTTCGAATTTTAAAAATGATCAAAATTTAAATGCAGAACGAATTTAGATGTAAAATCATAATCAAATTTACATTGCGTATGGAAATTGATTGACTTTTGACAAAGTTATGGCAGTTCAAACTTGCTCAGTAGCTGCGACGGCCAGAACCGAAATTAACCCTTATAAATGAATCGGTTACTAATCATTTATTTTGGTTTACAAATTTTAATCGGTTTTCATCGGTTAAAGGCTACGATTTCGGTTAAGGTTTCAATCCCTGCTTTGAACAGTTATTAATTCCGTTACATTTTACCGATCTTATTGCTATTAAGTAGAGCGAAAGATAATAACAGATATAAAACTTTTCGTAAAAATGAAATGTATTTAATATCTTAGCAATAGAGTAACTAAATGTCGAGCATTTTTAAATGTAGTGTTTTTATTTATTATGAGCGACCTAAATTAAAAATATTTTATTACTGCAGATATCGCGATATAATTTTCATATATTACACCATTTTGTATATTACAAAATGGCAACGAAAACCATTTTGGTTTCTGATTTAAAATAATTATCAGAAAATCAGTTTCAATAAATAACTCTTAATCCGCTGCTAATGCATAAATTATACAAATAATTGGTCTCATTAATCACATGCAAGTGGCTGACCTAAATTCTGCCCTAAAATTATTAGTCAGTATTTAGGAGTATTATGAACATACATACATATAATTAAACACAATCTGATGAGTAGCAGAGGCGAGTTAAGATGAGTCTTTGCTACAAATTGAAATCCCCTTTGTGCGATTTAATACTTATCGAAGCATGTCCCGACCATATTTTCCGGCTGCTGTCGCTCTGGCTGGATGAATGTCAACGGCTCCAGTAGAATGACATAACAAATAGCTGCCCGGACGATGCAGTAAGGACGAACAGAGTAAACAATATTTATTGCAGTAAGAACGAAGGACGAGCTGATGAGAAAGCGAAATAAGGAAGAAGGACGAAAGACGAGACGACATCAAATGAAGTGCAAAGCGGAACAAAGTGCGGACCGCGGCTGTTGCAAGAGAAATAACCTTTCAAAAATTGTTTACACCATTGGAAGCCGGGTTGGACTGGATGGTCCAGACCAAACCAGACCAGACTATCGTTCTAAGTTGCAGTAATAAAGCGCAGCAGCTGACAACGAGCAATCAACGCTGCATTGCAGATGGAGGCGGAGACGAAGGACACTGGGGCAGGATGCAATGGTGGCACTCCGTGGCGATGGGCAAACAAAGACGCCTGATGATCTATTACATGGCCTGTTGCCGGAAATGTATAGGACGGACAGGAAAAGAGAGGTCAGGGCAAGATGAGGGTGTGTATGTCAACTAAATGTCAACAGCGAAGGCATAAGCATCCACCAAAGAACAACTCAGCAATAGAAACACTCTTGCTAGTAGCTACAGAACCTGATTGAAGTACTGCAAGGAAGAGAGAAACTTCCACCATTTTAACTCATTGGGTGGTACACGGTAGTTGAGTAATCTACCCGACAGTCTGACGAAACAAAAGCTCAGCCTCAGACTGCCTCAGGGCGAGGATGCTAAGCTAAAGCTGAAGAATATCAGACTCAGTAAGTCCTTGGCCCTGACATCGCAAAAGGTTGCTTTGTCCGTCCTGAGAAATTCAAGGATAATGGCCTCAGATGAAATGAGGTTGTGGAAGCGTTTAACATTGCAATGTTTGTGGTCTATGATTGACATCATGCATTCCCTGCTGCCCATTATCCAGCAGGATACGAAGATTGTAATACGTTTTTAATTATTTCTACTAAGAGTGCGCTGTAAATGAAGCTAAACAGATGGCAAACTTGCAAATGGGGTCAGAGTTTCCAAAGTTCTTCTCAGATTCAATTTCCAACTTACCTGTGTTAATATGCATGTCAAATTTTTGCATTTGCCATGCTGTCAAAATGTGAAATGGAATGACATGAAATGTAATGAGAAAAGTAATTTTCGCAACGCTATTACTAAAATATCCATAATGAGCAAATGATGATAGTGACAGTTGGAAAATGTTAGAAACCATTTTGATATTGCAAATGGTTCATAATATTTGTAGCATTCATAATAAAGAATTTATAATTTTTGACATTAAACAGCTGTTGGATTGAGCGGTTAAAATTAGTTATACTCTCTCTCTGTGTAAAAATGCTTCTTAATAGTAAATTGACCTACCAAAGGAAATGGCAGAGCAGAAAAGCTTTAAGAGTCGAGCTGCTAACATTGTAATTGGATATCGGAAACAGTTTTCTGCCTTTTCGACAGCCGTTAATTCACCTGGCGGTTGGCATTGCGGCCACGCCCAATTTTAAAGCAATTAGGCATTTCAATCTCGCATCGGCAGTAAATCAAACGCCCATCGATTGCCGAGCAGCAACTAATTTCAAAAGTAGCCTGGAAATAGGGGGATATAAGGGGGTAAGAGGTGTGATTACTAGAGGGCGACCGAGGTGATGCCAGAGTCGTTCAATAAAACCGCAAAACAATAAATTTAAATTTCTCTTGCCAGCACGTAAAACTTTTTAACAGTGCATAAACTACAACGAAAAGAGCACACAGCTTTTTTGTGTGTGTGTATATTTGTGTGTGTGTGTGTGTGACAGTCAGGCAAATAAATGAGCGGAAACGGAAACGGTTTGGGTTGAAACGAGTCGAGACTCAGTCTGTGCACTGTGTATGTCGTTTCGTTCCGTTCCGTTCCCTTCCGTTCCGTTCCGTTTGGCTTCAGCCGCGGGCTGTGCAACACTGCGAATGATAAATAACGTAATTTCTTTATAACTTTTCATTCAAATTTTTGGAACGCTTTTCGGCAACGCTTGTTGCTGCTTTCTGCTTGCTGTTTGCCGCCCCTTGGGTCGTTTGGCTGCTTGTTGTTAAGTAAAATAAATTGCGATTCCATGTAATAAAAGTCAATCATAATAATTCAATGACTCATCGTAGAGACCACTCCGATTTCGAGGCCACAGTGGTTAGCTGAAACCGTCTTACATGTAAATGTTTTCTTTATCCATCGAGTCAGTTTATAATGCTGACACATAAGCAGGTTCAACTGCGGATAAATTACATTTTCTTTAGAAATGCTTCAGACTATTGTTAAAGCTCTTCTACACTGATGTTTTATTATACATTCCTGCGAGTGTGCCATATGTTTTGAAAGTGAACCAAGTTGCCCGCCAGATGTTACACTTCCATTTCCAATTCGAAATTTGGCTGCGAAAAAAGACGCTGAAAATATTGGCAAAGCATAAATCTTGTCTACGCATTTCTCGACTTTCTTCGCATATTTTCCTTTTTTCTGGCTAATTTTTCCTTGGGCGTTCTATATGCTGCTCGTGTTGTGTTTGCATTTCTTCTTACGAGAATTGGGGTAGGATAATAAATGGAGAGAGTTTTTCAGTGTTGATTTTAAGACCCGCTGACATGGAGTGCCTATGTTTGTGTTTTTCTATAGACAACAGATGCACAAACCATTTATTATTCTAACAGCAAAAAAAATAAACATTACTTAGAACATAATCTAAATGAATATACGAATTATAAATAGATGCCAGAATAGAATAAAGAGAATATGTTTTATATTCAGCTCTTAATGAGTTACTTTCTAGTCTATCTATTAATCATCCATCCATAAAGCATACCGTATAGTTTGGAAATTTATCAACACAGACTCCTAGTTTCTCATCAAAGTATGGATAGTCTTCAGGACACTTGAGCAATCTGTATGATACCTGATTTTTACAGAAGATATATTCGCTGCAACCTGTGTTGATAACGGTGACAAATGTTGAATTAAGATTGCCACATCGATCAAAGGGACAGCTGTAAGATTCGGGATTGACGCACTTCTGACTCCACCACTGGAAGTGTGTTCCCAAAGGACAACTGTGCCACTTGGCAATGGAATATTGGGAACTGCAGGTGTAGTACCCGTGGCAAGTAAGAGCATCTGAAATGAATTGATTACCAGATCGATCCGATTGGTAGTAGTTGGTGCACACATAGGCATCGGTCAATGGAGGTTGGTTCTTGGACGGCTTATAGGCATCTTTATCACAATGTTCTGGCGGATAGGATTTGACAATTTCCCGTCTTATAGTTGTAGTAACGAGAGGCTGAACAAATTCCCACAGTGCCAGAACCATTTTCACACTCTAGGAAAAGTCCACAATTCAGGGGATCACCCAGAGTTGTACCACTCGGCATATAGGCGCATAGGTCTAGGTGCTTCTGTGGACATCCACCTGCACTCGATACACATGTCTGTAGTCTATTGTTGAACATATGACCATCGGGACAATAGTGTACCTCTTCAACTTCCCTCTCGTCATCACATTTCTTGTATTTTCGACAGTCAAAGAAGTCCGCTACATACTCTCCTGTCTTAGTCATGGCACAAAATTCCCATTCCTGTGGTGCACATGTCACATCTTTTGCCAGCTTGCAAATTCCGGAGCGGGAATCGTGGTAATAACCCTCCGGACAGTACCCTCGTGCCGCAAGCTTATTATTTTGGCAGTATCCCCAGCCCTGGCAGTCACGAGAATTGCCTATGTATCCAGATCCGTGCCAGAAAGTGCACACTTCCTCCATGGAAAGGCCATTCGATTGCCACAGGAGGACAACAAACACGATGGCGTTCAACCACGGACTAAAAACTGAAGTGAAGAAAGTAAAGAAGAAATTCAGATTTTCCCACTTTTTCTACAACCTCTCATCTCGCTGCGACTTGTTCCTCCTTCAGCAGTAGTAAAAGAACTAAATTTCAGGTCTAAACATTTACTATTTTGAAGAAATTGAAGATAATAATTTCCAGAAACTTGTTATTTTCTAGGTTGGTATTCTGCCATTGATAAGAACCGAATAGTTGAAAGAAGAACATAACCGAATTCAAAATGCATGTAAATAATCACAGACGGAATAAGAGTTCTTACAGATGTGTGTCTGCTGATAAAGACAGTTCTTCAATGATAGACTGTGGCAATTGAAGCAAAAGTTAGATAAATATTATACACTTTAAGTAAAATTTTAGGTTTATTTTTTCCATGTTAGTAAGAAGCTAGATAACTATTTAATATAAGTTTAGACGTAAATAAGATGCCAAGTTAAGGAAATTTCAGCAAGCCTAATGTTTGGTGTTCTGCCTTGTCTTCTTCAGTGTATTACAATATGTCAGGCATCTCAAGGTAAACTATGATTCATTTAAAGTGAAATTTAGTAATAGCCATTTAAGAATTTGTAAACGAAAACTGTGCATGCTTATGATACTTCAAGTGCCCATTAGACTCAAGAAGTCTTGTTATCACTAACTCGATTTGGTTTCTTTTATACTTTTCATGTTTAAAGAACCTGAACTGCACTCGAGCAGCCCAGCATCTCAGACTAAACGAGTGGCACAAGTAACAAGTAACATAATCTATCCAAAAGAAGCAAAATAACTTTAAAAAAAAGTTGATAAAAAAGAAATTGATGCAAAAATGTACTTATCCATACGTCTGGGTGATTGCGGAACTGACGGAACCGACGGAGCTGACGGAACCGACGGAACTGACGGAACTGGCGCCTTGACGCCGTCGTGCATCCAATGTAAACTGCTTAACTTCGGCTCGTTGCGTTTATTGACATTTTATGCTTAAGGACATGTTTAATATCCTTGACGTGCTCCTACAACTGCATCGAATGAGTTGTCACTTTGCTCTCAGCATTTTTCTTTCAACAATGGAAAATACTCGTATGCGAGTTAGCTAAAAGTGCTTCACTTCTTCGAATTTCGTAAATTCATTATTATTTTTAAGGATTGTCGAAAAAGACTCAGTTAAGATAATGTGCATGAGGAGAACGAACTCTTAGAAGTCATTTCTGATTCTACTCGTACTTATATGGTGTCTATAAAATGTGTAAAACTCAATTCTCCACTAAAGTGACTTCTGTCTCGTTAAGCAAGGACTAAGTCAAGGTTTCATAGAAAAACACACACAACAAGGATGTCAATTTCATCCGTGCCTACGAACATATGCAAATGTTATGGGCTGGGGCCACTTTGGGCCCTTTGCTTTTACCACTTCCGCTGCACAATGCCGACAGTCCCAGCAGCGGCGCCATTCGCTTCCGTTTCCGCTTGCCATACGACATTTATGGAGCTCATCATACCCCTCATCATCATATCCAACATCGGCCAACTACTTGCCCTTTATTCTCTATTCAATCAGTGGCTGTCTGCCTTTCACCGGGAATGGAGACCCTTTCTCCAGGACCTTCTTCTTGGAATGGCAAATGGCGCGCCTGTTTCTCTGCCTCAGCTTCGATGTCCGTGTCTCGTCTCCACATCTCTGTCCATCTCTGTAATGTCTGTTATGTCCACTCATCCATTCCTTTCCATACTTTCTGCGTTGTTTTTCTTGTTTGCGTGCTGGCTTTTTGTGTTCTCCGCTCGGTTTGCTTCGTAATTTTTTCCACATGTTCACGGCTTGAATATTTTATGGGCTTAAGTGCTTTCAGTTAGAGTCTTTTGCATTGTCCGTGTGCGTTTTGCACCTTGCACTCTGCTTTATACAAGGACGCACATAAATTCATTAGATTAGTTTTCTCCATTCCCCCGGACATTGCTTAATGTAAGTCAAAAGCCAATGGAAAGTGTTCAGCAGTTGCCCCGCATAGCCTTACCTGTAATAAAAAATGAATACAATAACAAGACGATCAGATAAGGTCTCATATTGTTTTTCTTATCAACTAACTAATTGCTCAGATTTAGAAATTGATTGGCGAGCAAATTATGTAAATTGTTTTTTATTTTCATGAAATCAATGTATGTAAATTTAAATTACACCAATTTGACCAAATTTCAATTTGAGGCACGCGAAGTCCTTTGAAAAATAATCCCTAGCAACGGACGGTAAAGTGAAGCGTTCAAGGATTAACACTCCCCTATCACCTGGCTCATATAACTCATTTTAATTAGGTTAAATATGCAATGAAAAGTTAAATGTGCCAAGCAAGGCAAAAAGGATAGCGACGACCCGGAACACACCAGATGAACAGATTGCCCGAAAGAGGCAGGGATAGGCATAGTTCTAGCAGGAGCGAAGGGGCAAGGATGTGGAGACTGAAATCCCTTGAAGGAGCGAGAAAGCATTGCCAAGGGACGACTATTCATAAACACAAGGAACGAGCTCAATGAGATGCAAAGGACGATAAACAAACCCACAACCACCGCAAACAAGGACGTAGTTAGCTGTGATCGAAAGGGGGATTGTCAAATAATTTAACGTTTTTCTATAATTTATTCGTATTTTAATTCTTTTTGACAATGTTACTAAATACTATTTAATTATTATTCTAGGTGGATTTTTCGTAAAATCATCAGAGATTAAATCTTTCAAGTCGGCCTGGTCTTCTATCATCAAATAATGGCATATAATAATAATTCTTTAAAATTAATTTTAATATCATTCAGACAATAAAATGACGAAGATCCTCATCGAAGCTTGTAATTGCTATAGATATGTTTTAAATTCAGCTCTGAGCAGATTTAATTATTATTTTATTTAAAATACGATATAAATTATTGTGTTAGACAAAAATATATATCGGAATATATTTTTAACATAACTTTAATTAAAAAGTATTATTAATATTATTATATCTCACAATTTAGTATATATCTATACATATAAATAGGGATGCAATGGATCCCTCCGCTGCCTACGTCCTTGGCCACAAATGTGCCGCTAGCAAAATAAGGTTGCGAGTCCTCGACTCGCCTGCTTAAGGACAAAGCTAAGAAACGAAACGTGGCAACCAAAAAACCAAAAGAAAAGAAAGCAAAAAGGTTGCCATGGAGAAAGACAGAAAAGTGCAAAAGGAGCTACCAAGTCATATTTTTCTTCGCCAAAATGAAAACGCCAACAAACACATAGAGTGAGAGGTGACTGGTGAGGGGAAGGGAAAAGTTGGGAAAAAAAATTATAGCAGCTTCGTTGAATGGGCAACAGGGCGGAGAATACGGCGGAGTATCAGGCGTGGCACGTACTTGGAGTATTTTGGCAAAATTAAAATTTATGAACAGATAAAAAAGCGTTAATGGGCACTCGCTGGGGTCAAGTAAGGGGCAGGGGGGGAATCTAGATGTGCGTGTGTAACAGTTTGCAGCGAGTGGCAAATAAAGTAAACGCTCTGCACCAAATGGACGGACACCAAGATATTCTCAACAACTTGAGCCATAAACGCTGCATTTTTATTTTGAGACGCATCTCACCACGTTGAGGCAGGAAGATTCTCCAAGTGCCCCGCACAGCTGAAAACATTAAAAATTAAACACATAAACAATGTGGTAAATTTCTAAAGTAAGCAAAAACAATTTCAGTTTAACTAAAAATTCGAGGAGTGACGATAAAAAATAACAGTGTGTAATTAATTATGTTGTAAAGTTTAATAAAGCCGTCAAATGTAGACGTCAGACTTTGGTAACATTGACTAAACACTTGAAGATGGTTTCCTGAAAAATGAATCCATTTGTGGTTCCTCTAACTACGTGTTAATGACTTTAAAACACATTTATTGCCGTTTTGTGAGCTCTATTTTTGGAGAGAGGCGTTGAGTCGAGCCACGTGTTGTCACTGCGGATCTATTTCCAAGAATTTCCATTCTGGCCATTATCGTAGCAACACCAACTCGTCCTACTCGCATACAGAATGCTAAAAAGCCATATTTTTGCTCTTGAAACAATGTCAAGTCGTCGAGAGCATTTTTAAGTGGGCCCTCCGCGTCGTGCCAGGGCCAAGTAACCGAGTACCAAAGACTGCCTAATGGTATTTACATGTTGTTGTTCAGCCCTCGTCCTTCGACGAGTTGCCAGTGTCATGCACATGTACGAGAAGAGTGTCGGGACAGGGAGAGGGAAAGGGTAAGGGTAAGAGACAGAGACAGAGACTGAGGTAGTACCAAGAATCAGGCACTTTGGCAGGATGCAAATACCCGTAAGTGGAGGCACTGCCAACTGGGGCTGCTACTGGGAATGGGAATGGGAATTGGAATGGTACTGGCCATGGCCCTGGGGTCGAGTGGCAACGTAATGTACCCAAATGAGGCGCAGCAGGTCGCGTTCCATGTCCTACGTCCTTAAATGACCCTTTAAATGTGCGTCTAATTATGTTTACGTGCCATTCCAAGTGACAACCAAAAAACTTTCTACGCCTGGCTGAATTTTAAGGCGCATGATTTAGGCTCAACTCCGAGTAGAAGGTGTCTCTTGGCCTGACCCAAATCCATGTGTTGACTCCTTTTTAATTATGCAACTTTGGGAACACACTTCGCGCCAACTTGACATTCTAACTGATGTAGGTTACTACCAGTTATAGAATATTGCATTAAACTTGGATGTTGAGTAAATAGCAACAGGTTCCAACAGGTACCACTCCAAGGTCAGTGTCCCATTTGTAAACTCTCTAGAACATGCCACGTCAAAATGTGTCCAAGGTGTGAAATTACCAAAAGTTTTTGGTGTCGAAACCCAAGAATGCCAGGTTGTGTTTGACAGAATACCTAATGAATGAATGCTTCTACTAAATGAATTTTGTAATGAAATATTGTCAATATTGACGGTTTCTGGTGTTACATAACAGCTCAAAACAAAAGGTATTCCTGTCACAGCTCTCACAGCTGCCTGAGTTTAGTTTTGTAGTTCAACTTGATGTCCTTATAAATTATTCAGAATGATTGGATTCTCTGAAATGGGTTACACACTGCTTATTATTATACTGCATCCCTTTTCCCTCTTACGTTTTCGCTTCGGGGAAATTGTTTCAGGTCCTTTGTAACAATATTAATTATTTTAAAAGCTTCCCTCCCACATCCTGCGTCCTGCATCTTTTTATTAATAATTTCGCATATTGCCACGAAATGTTAATTAATATTGCTATGAACAGCTGCAGTAAACCCATGGGAAATGAGCTTAAAAATTGTCGTGGAAGCGCAATATATTCAATATTGAGGACACCAGAGAGCAATACCCATACCAAATATTCAATTAGAGCAAATCTTTCCTTTATGTTTCGCTTAAAATGGAAAACATATCATTGCCCGAAATGATTACAGCAAAGAGAATGAAGATAATGAAGACAGGAAGCCATAAATGCAAACTTGGAACTTGAAAAAGGACAATGGCATATTGAGGGGGTACCTTGTACATAACTTCTCGAAGAGTAATTAGGTAGGCACAATGCGAAGCATTTATTTTATTGGCACTTCACAAAACTTGTTTTTGACGACAGCACTTAAATCTCACTTCAAATTAAAGGAGAGAATTAGTGGCAATGCTTTTCGCATTTATGATGTCTTTTTAAGTAATCCTTGTATACCCTAATAGAGGTTAAGTCACAAACTTCACAAGATTTGTAATGGGACATTGAAGGGTATCTGTATACCTGTGTATTGTCCTCCCGAGAGTGGCTTCTGTGCCTTAATATGTTTTTAAAAAATGCATTACGACAAGAAGAGGAGCAACAGATTCAGATACAGATACAGCAACAGAAGCAGAATGGCTGGCAAAGTGGGCCTCTAATGAGGGAAACTCATTTGGGTAAAAGCACAGAAGCAAAGCGCTCTACCATTAAAAAGCATAATAATAAATACTTATCACAGGACGAGGAGGAGCCACAAAAACGCAGCTATGGCAAACACGTTGTCACACACATACATACATACATACATATTATATGCCACGCCCCCCATCCCGCCCAATAACGCGCATATGTATGGGGAGCAAATGTCGTAAAACAAATGTAAAGTGAAATTGCTTTTACCGCTGCCCGCGACCTGTTGGCTCCACGCCCCACAAATAAACGACAAGCAACCTGATGTGTGTGTGTGTGTGTGTGTGTGTGTGTGTGTGTGTGTGTGCGTGTCGACAGACGGATGCGGAAACGGATGTGAAAAGTGCAGTCATAAATGCGCCGCCGTCCTTTATGTAAGACTTTAATAATTGTCGAGAACGGGAGAACAGAGAGGAGATGGAGATGGAGAATGGAGAATTGCCAACGTCAACACCAAAGAGATGAAAATTTTGGAAACTCGCGTAATTTCTTTTATTTTATGACCGTTCTTCTTGTGTTTTTCGCCTCCCATTTCCTCGGCAGCTGTTTCCAAGGGGCCGCGCTTTCTAATTATGACAAATGCTAAAATATTGCCCATGTGTATAAGTCTGAAAGCATATAGTATTATATTTTGTAGAAATGTGTGCGGCTGCACAGCGTGTGTGTCGCTCGGGATTTCTGATTTTTTACTTGGCTTATTTTTTCTTTCTTGTTTGAGTTCAGTTAAATCCCAAAATAAACATAAAAATCCGTTGCAAATCCGAGCCACACGTCATATAAATCAAATCCTTATTGCCGCCATTTCGTGTTTCATTTTTTTATAAAAGAGCACATAAAATTGTGTATGAGTTGATGGAGCATGTTCAGAAATTAATATACATAGTACATTTAATGTACACAATACAACTTGTTCTTGTTAATACCAACATTTGATAACATGGCTTTTAGCCCATAATTTTAAAACAAATATAAAAGCTACAAATTTATGTTTAGACTGCACACAAAATGATTCATTTAGTCATTTAAACAATTTTAAAAACAAATAAAATTTTATTTTATATACTGATTAAATTAATATTTACATTTTAACACATAAAATTCATCCTATAACATATATTCACAAGCGTTGTGAGATTATTGATTATAATATTATATAAAAAAAAAGTTAAAGAATTTCTACAACTTATCGATTTTAACAAAAGAGATGAAATATTATTCGCAATCTTTAAATATTTTTATGAGCTCCTTATATTAAATGAGCCGCAACTAACTTCGGATATTATCCAAGAATAAATTTCACAGCTCTTTTAATAAGCTTAATAGACTCTTTGTACTTTTAAGTTCAGGGTCTCTGTAAAATCTTTAGCTCATTTAAATGGAGGACCCGCAAATTACTGTAGCGAATGTGTATAAGGAATTATAAGTAGCTGCTTCATAAATTATGTGAAATGATATTTTGTGGGCTAGTTGATTTTAATATTGAAAACTCATCGCTTTGGTCTTCGGATGAACTTTGCTCCCGGGCATAATAAACAAGCTTGAATGGCTTTCTTGGCGGTCATTCAATATTTTTCAATTATATGCATGCGTCCCCAAGCCCAATGGAGTTTCCCTCCCCGCAGCTCGATGCTGTTTTTGATGATGTTGCTGAATCTGTTGTTGTTGTTGGTCAACTTGTTCGCCATTGAAATATAAAGTTTAAATTGAATTTTTGCGGTTTGTCATTGTTCAGAGGCAGGCGGCATCTATCGATCGTCCACATGCAGCACGCAGTGCAGAGGGATCCACATGTGTGTCATTCTGTCCTTAACTTCTGAAGCGTCCCCCCTCTGTCATCACTTTCAGATACTCTCCTATACTTCCGTCTGCAGTTGCGGTCGCTTTGTTCACGGAAATGCGTTTCTAATTCAATTTGCTGTCAACATGCTAAAATAAATAGTAAAAAAAATAGATGAAAACTCCGCCCGTTGCGTTTTCACTGACCAGAAATTAAATGGGCGTATCACGCGGACATTTCCCGCTCGCGTTTTCAAGCTTTTTGCGGTTTGGGAAATTATTTCGCTGTAAGTGATATCTTTTAATTTGCGGAAATTGTACAACGAATCCTTGGTGTTGGTTTTGTTGATGCTCTTTATGTTGCTGCGATAGGAATACGAATTGTGCAGTTAATTTCGAAATACCAGAGACTCTGTTTACACAGTGTTTAGGCGGCATGAGAATGATTCCAATTGCGCATCGGATAACGAATGGCATTGGGGAAATCCGTTTGCACTCAGTTTTGTCGCCGGACAAGCAAATTTGACTCCGTTGACAATTTAAAATTATTCAACTGAAATTCATTTCAATTAGCAATGCAATTAATTCGAGGATTTGCTGACAATGATAACTGATAATTTCTCAACAATCACGATTCAATTACTTTAAAAAACAATGATGAGACTATTATATGCCTAAAAGTATACTTCGAATCATTTAGCTTTCTTCCTAAAAATGGTGTATTTAAAATTTAACAAATTAACTTTTCTTATTTATATAAAATGTGTGCTTCTTTCTCGTACTTAAATTGTGCTGAAGTAGACCAGCTAATTTGACAATGATTAAAAAGCAAACTTACTGACACTTTAGAGCTCAACGAGGCGTATCTCAGAAATTCGGAAGCTCAAATTGAATAACAGTGTTTAAGTTAAAGTCACTTTTGTCAGTTGCCAAGTATTTAAAAAGCGCTTTACTCACATTAAACTTATATTTTATCTTTTGTCTCTGCGTATGCGCAATTTAGCATTCGCTTTCAGTCGAGAATCGAGAGTCGAGTGTTTACAAAGCAATTTTCGAGGTCTTCACCAACTTGGCAAGAACTGGAATCAGTTTAATGCGATTGTTTTCAAGACTCTGAAATAATTTTCATGTGAATGGCAAATTATGAAAACGGATTTTGTTTGTCTGATAAATCAAGCTAACTTGATTTATTACAGCTACGAATATTTGGGATTGAATTGCATTTTCTATGTCTTTAACTTAGTGTTATAATAATTTCTATAGTATTTTCACATATGAACCATCATATTCATTATTTATTTATAAATGCAAAAGTTGGAGTAATTAGATGAATACTTCATTAAGATAACTACTAATTGTTAAATATATTCAATATACAAAAATACAACTTGATTAAAAGTTATATGAAATGGATATGCACTTTTTGTTATATGTAAAGTATTTCAGGTGATGTCCTGATGTCCTGATGTCCTGTTGTGAGCATGTCCTCGGCTCTGACACCTTTATCTATTGCCATGCAGTTGCAGTTCTAGGAACTTTCGCTGTTAAGCACAACGCAGAAATGTGACAGAAGAATGAGGACATGATATGTACATAGTACTTTCAGCTGTAGACTTAAGTGCATAAGTTGGAAATCATACCTATTCCATGCACATACTTACTATATGTACTATATGCAATGTGAAACGTTCGCTCAAAACATTGTTTTGCTTTTAGTCCGACCTTAGAGGGTGGCTTAAGATTTTCTAATAATTGTCCATATAATTAAAGAGTAATTATTTGCTGAAAATAAATTGTGACTTTTATTTTTAATGATTATAATAAAGAACAAGAGATGAGGTCTGTAATCAATTTATTTATTTATTCAATTTATTCTGTAATGCAATTTATGCATCCAAAGAATTCTTGAATCTACCCTCGTTTAAGTGAACCGCTTGGTTGCGTATGTCGGTCATGTTAGTCGTGTCGTGTCGTGTCGTGTGACCAACTTCTCAAGTGCTGTCGATTCCGGGCGCATCATGTAACAGCAACTTTGACTCTGTGGCCAGTTTTAAACGCATCCCAAATATTTGGACAACGTGTGGATCGTGCGTACCTCGGATCCCGTAGCTCGTTTTAATTAACCAATGCATTGGCCACCAGTTGCTGCTCTACGTGCTAATGTAATCCTCTTCGTTTTAATTACAAAACTCCACAAGCTGATGGCGGCATTGCAGAAGGTACAAGTGGATGACACTGGACTGCGGACCGAAAACCGAAAACCGAATGCCGAAAGTCTTTGTCCGGATACAGAGTCGGGCTCAACGAGGCCCACCATTTAATTCACTTGCTACAAGTCTCGTAAAATTAACGTAGCATACTCTACGGGGCGCCAAATCCAGCCCTGAGCCGCTTAGCATTGTTTTCCACACCCCATTCTCAGACTCTCTCGCATTCTCAGACCTGTGCCCCGCCTCGGGGTAAGTCATCGTCATCATGGGTGACTTGGTTGCGGATGCGGTGAACATTGCCATCCATTGCCTGAAGCCAGGGTCGAAATGCGGCGCCAACATCCTGTGTAAGGCGATTTGCTGCTCCTCTATGCTGCTTAATTAGTGAAACTGCCGCCTCGACACATTTGACCGGTGCTCGACTGCGGTGGCCTTCACTTTGGCTCAAAAGGCTCTTTGCATTTAAATTGATGGCGATGTTGGACATTCACAAAGGACACCCTACCGCGTCCACCACACCCACAACAACAACAACAACAAACTGACTGATGACGTGCTGCCCTCTTGACGAACTTCTTTTCGCTGTACGGCATACACTTAATTATAGGCTTTAATTGGCTGAAATCAACACCACGGGTGGCCAACCATGTTTAAATCCCCAGATGCTGTAAGCCCTGCTGTTCTGGTCAGGCACCAAAGCCATTCAAATCATTTCAGACAAATGGAAAGTGGAAATTGAAATTGAAATTTGAATTTGAATGAAGATGGGACTCAAGTTTTCAAATACTCTGAGCCACACTATTCTGTGGCGTTACTAATGACGAAGCCCACTCAAATTTCACAGTCTTGTGTTCAATTCAAATTTAAATTGAAATTTAAACAAAAGCAAATCTTACGGCAAAGGAAAGCTTTCTAGCTGATGATTAAATACTTGACTTGACTCTTAATACAAAATTGTTAGAATAAGGAATAGGAGCTATCTTCCCATATGCCAAAAATATATTTATGTTTTAATCCATTATTAAAGTAGTTCGGGAGAATTATTAATCAATCTCTTATATACTCGTGGTTAAATACAAATTTCTATAATATGCTATTTCTATTGGAGGAATTTATTTTATATAAAAATTATTATATTCGAGCAAGTATTTATACATAGGTGTGATACAGATGGAATCCAAGAGATATAGCCCCACTCAACAAAGATGTTTTCACAATTCGTTGCTGTGACAACCATAATTAATACATGCTACACAGATGCCTCCAGGGAAAGAATCCAGTTGGAGTTTGCCCTCACTTTGGCTCTGTATCTGACATTGGCCCCAAACGTAATACCATATGCTATGATGACAAAAACAACAGTAACACTGGGCAACAACAAAATGGGAAATGTGAAATGGAAAAGGAAAGGGTAGACATGAAGCAATAACAAGCGGTAGGGTGCCTTGTTTTTAATAAAAATAAATCGCAGCATGTGGCGACTGTTGAAAGCGGCAACTGGTTTCGTCAATGAACGGGGAACCAGACCGAGAGGTGCCTACAAAATGGGAAGCATCTCGCCGCAAAGCAAGTTGCTAGATGAAAGCACATTCAAGTACAAACACATACTGAACAAAATAGGAATATTAAAATATTTATGCACACATTTATATACTCACATATGTACATCGCATTGACGTTGCCAAAAGGGGAGTAAAATCTGCCATAAATACTCAGCGACTCAGTTAGGCATCATGCAAAATTGCTGCACTGCATATTAAAATCCATATTTTAACTGAATTCTTTATGGATTTTCTCGCCACTGTGCAACACGAGCAGCGTAAAATTTACTTTATAGGAAACATATTGTGCAGAAAGCACATTTTAATACTCAACGTGCACAAAATGGATAAATGTAAAGTTTATCAAGCGACTTTGATAGACAGACTGAAACATTGCCCACACAACTGTTCTTTTCATCTAAGTATATAAGGAAACTGTTAAATACACGGGTGTTCCAGAAATGTGAAATATCAATCAATTTCCATGCGCAATGTAAATTTGAGCATGAAAATTTAAAATTAAAATATCGATTATTTTAATTTTACTGATATTTCATAACTTCAAACTGCCATAACTTGGTCAAAACTCAATCAATTTCCATGCGTAATGTAATTTTGAGCATGATATTACCTCTAAATTCGATCTGCATTTAAATTTTGTTCATTTTGAAAATTCGAAATATTTCGAAATTTTTCGAGAATTTACAGTGTTACCCCTTATCATTTTTCGAAAAAATTCGAAATTTTTTAATTTTCAATATGAACAAAATTTAAATGCAGAACGGTAAAAAATGTAAATTCATGCTCAAATTTACATTGCGCTTGGAAATTGATTGAGTTTTGACAAAGTTATGGCAGTTCAAAGTTATTAAAAATCATTAAAATCAAAATAATCGAAATTTTCAAACCAAATTAACCAAATTTTCCAGGCTAATTGGAGTATAAAGTCTTCATGTAAATCAATGAATAACGCTTCTTATTTTGGTCAACCGAAAACCTTAATTTATGTTATTTTTTGTGAACCGAAACCATACCGTTATTTTTAAGCCGAAACTTACAAAAAACCGATAACCGTTTCGAAACCGATACTCCAAGATTTTGCATAACCGAAAACCTTAATTCGAACCGTAACTGAAACCGATATTCGTTTCGGTTTAAATCCCTGAATAGTATAAAGCAATTATCATAGAGATTTGTGGAACACTCCTGGCTATCTTATTTATTAAATGGGCTTCCATACATTTTGATAGAAATGTTAGACAAATGCAACCCCCTTAATAGTAACACCCATGAACTAAACGTTTGTTTGTATGAATTTGACTTGGCGATAAGTACAACTGACTGCGTCAAGTGTGTGTTATACTACGTGTGTGTGTGTGCGCGGAGGATGTGTGTGTGCTCATGTGTGTGTGTTTGTGAATGTGTTCTTGATGTTTGTAAGTTTAAGTGGTAGATATTATTCAAAAGGAATTAAGACTGAAATGAAAAGCTTGTTGACGATGATGAGGACGAAGCGGCAGACGAATGAGAACTGAAGACAGACGAAGACCAACGTGCGATGTGAGACGGAAGCTTTTGAGGAATGGCAACCACAGGACGAACGCTTTTAATAAATATGACTGTTTACAGCTGCATCTGTGTGTGTGTGTTGTATGTGTGTGTGTGTGTGGGTGCGTATTGTATGTGTATTAGTGTACGTGTGTATGTTTGTTTGCTCACCGCTTGTTTGTTCTGTGTTTGCTGCTTGTGATGCAAATGTCAAGAGAAAAGAGCAACCGCATGTGGAGGGAAAAAGTGGAGGTTATACTACGTTAGATAAAGGCCATGAGTTTGGGGGGTTCTGAATGGGAGTGTGGAGGAGGAGCCTAGAAGGATGCCCACTTTACTGCCATTTAAAGGCGGACTTTGCATAATGTCAGACGGCAACTGTAAACTACAAAGATCTACGGCGGCTGTTGCGGTGCGGCTAAGTAAGAAAGCCAAGTGTCAACATAATAACTTCATTACGGCGAACGCTGAAGGTGACGGAGACGAAGGACATTCGCCGGAGTCAACCGAGGCCAATCCAAACATAAACAGTAACAACATTGCCTTAACTGCAACGATGATTGGGTTAGTGGCATCATAAGACCCAAGTACCAAGAGGCGCAAATGTAAATTGGGACAGGGGAACGGGGAACAGGCAGCTCCTCGTGTGTGGTAACCATATTTGCTAGGATGCGGCCTAAATGAGATAAGATTGCTGCACATAAATTATCATGCCTTAGTACAACGACCGTTGCAGTAGTTAAAGACGAGACCCCATTAAAAAATGAGTTGTCAGCGATAGGGGAACGAAGGAAGTCAGCTAAACGAATCTAGAGTGAAACTAAATGCTAATATTAATTTATTCCAAATGAGCAGGATTTGCAGTAAGTTTAATAAATCATTTTAATTATAAAAATAAGAATGAAAATGAATACAAATTAAATATAAATTTTTATTTAGAATTATTTTATTATTTTTCTAATTATACTTTTACTGAAAACTACTTTAAAAAAATCCAAACAATATTCAATTTTTAAAAAAATCTTAATATATTTTAAAATTAACAAAAGACAGATCCAAACTTTGTCAACGAAATCATTTTTAACGGGCACAGGGTATAAGAAAACCTTGTTATATTTTACAGGAATTTAAGTCGATTGCCAAATATGGATGGCAGGACGACGACATAGCCATAATCTCTTGTCTCACAAACTTTAACGACATTTCGGTACTTCCGGCAGAAATCCAGTACCAGGAATAAACCAAGCAACAACAGTCATAGTCATGTGACGTTGCACAACAAGTGTTGCAAATAAGCAAATGAACTCGAACACTGGGGTACAGTGTGGTTTATGTGATTAACTCATTCTGATGTTAGTCCAATCTTGTTGCCTGCACGTTGTTGCTAGAACAACGCCTACGCACGCACAGCACATGTCGGATATATGTAAGCCATCTCATCAAAATCCGAAATAAATGGCTCTGTCGAGCACCAACCACCACCCAATGGAAAAATCATTTGAAATTCCATTTGGACGGTTGTGGTCATCTTAATTTAAATACGAGTATATCCTCGGCTAAACAGATAGTCAGTCGGGTATACAAAGTGATGTAATAATCAGGGAAAAAGTTTCCCTACCTTCTAAAATCTTAAATCCACTTAAATTTGGTAAACATATGTTAACCAACTTTTCGGGCAGACTATTAAGGATGCAATTTTCAATACACAGGGGATGGTCTTATAGTCGGACATTCTCGGACACAGAACATCTACTATTTTATTATGAGCAAACATGCATTAATTTTTTATTAGTTTTAATTGGGTAGCTTTCATAATATGTTTGCCCACTAGTTTGTGCAATTATCAGGGGCCACATAAAACTCGCGCGCATTATATGCTAAAGTGAGTTTGCGTGTTTAATTCTCCATGATAAAATCCAGTTAATCACTTGAATAAGTTGTTTGCCAGTAAAATTTTGGCAAAGTCATTTATACGATTCTCTTTAAATAACGTTCAACGTGGCGTATGCGCGATGTCCGTCAGCTGAGAATTGAACTGTCAATTATATTTGACTGTCAAATAAACAAGTGGAAGTTGAGCACTTGTGAAAATCAATTTCCGTGCAATGTCAGACAATTTCAATCGTACTCAATCAATCATAATCAACTTTCGAGAGCTTTTGCTAAATTTGCACTTCTTTCTACCGGCCCAAGGGTTGGGTCATCTTTAAAAGACTCGGAAAAGGGTTGCCATCTCATGCGTGAGGCAATAAATCTTTGCGTAATAAGATTAAATTGAAACAAATGAGTTCATTTGTTTTGTTTTTGTTGCCCGCTCACAGTTAAAGCAAAGAAGTGAAAAGCAGAATGGCTGAGAATCTGTCACTCTTGAAATCTTGAAAAGCCAGAAATTATAATTTGATTACGTCTTTTGAAAGCACAAACACAATTGAATATACATTATTATATATAAATCAGCTACATGTTATGTTGTAATTAGTTTATTAACTACTTATAATGTTGACACCTTAATTTAATTGAACTGTCATAAATATGAAATATTTTATTTATTATATTTATATAAAATTATAATTTCGGAAAGTTTATCATCTGTGTTGCTCACAGTTGTAAGACTGTTAAACTAACTTATGTTTTAAATTATATTTTTTTAGTGTCTTGGAAAGAATCAAATTTAAAGTGTTGTTTTAAACTAATTTGGGTACCAGGAGTTGATTATTCCAATTTCAACTGCAACATCACAATGTGGAGCCTGAGGATTTGGGTCTTTGCATAAATTTATAGATCTGATTATGAATTATATGCCACGTGGGCTTGTTGACGCCTAGTTAATTCAAAGCCAGTGGCTAATTTGATTAATTTTATGCTCATTCAACGTAGCTTCCAAATTTTCACAGACTACATACGTGTTGAATTATGTGATTTCTAAACAGTTGCACCCCCTTAACCCGTCTAGGCCCCAGAACTGCCGTCGATTTCTGCTTGTGTGGACTTTTCATTCAGATCCATTTGACCGGAAGTGACAGGTCAGCAAAATTGTCCCACTTACCTTTCGCTACCACGAAGCTACTATGTGATGGGGCTGAATATCTACAAACAGACCAATGTCCTGTATGTAATACTATATGTATTATGTAGTCATGCCTAATCATCCGTATATGTAAAAGCCAAATGCCACAGGAGATGTCTTTGTGTCTGTATCTCTGGCAAACAAACCATGTATGTCAAAGTTCCTCTTGTTCTCTGACTTTGACTCTAGGACAGAAGTACATTAAGAAATCGATTTAATACGATTTGAGGCAATAAAAATTGAACATTGACTCTGCTTATTTTTTTTTTTGCATATTCCCACACTTCCGTAAACGACGCTTCCATTTAATGCCTCTGGCTTCCGTTCCTTGCCGGATGTCCTGGTGCAGGGGGAGTAACCACATTTGGGCTGGCGCCCATTTAGCATTTATGATTTTGATTAATGTTTCTGGGCATTAGGTAAATGTTGCTGTCCATCAGGTCGACATAAGAACAGCTTCTGGCTAATGTTTATTTGCATTTAATGTGTTGTGTTCAATTTTTTGCACATTTTAGCCATAGTCTCACACAGTCATATTTCATTTTTATCACACCAATATTACATAATGATTGTGTTTTATTTATTATTAATTTGCACTAATTGATTGCATTTGATATTTGTTTATTTTTGCATCCCCAGCTAAAATAACAATTTTAGTTTATTGCAATGCCATGTGGTTATTATTGATAAGTTCTAATTCCAACTAAATCAAATAAAATGTTGCAATAAAAATGGTTCAATAATTCCAATGCTCAATTAAATGTCATAATCTTTAAAATCACATTCATTTGATACTAACTTTAATTTTTAAAAGCCTTAAAGCCTTGCCTCAAATGTTTATTATAATGAAAATTCCATGCACTCACACTTCAATTAATTAATTTCTTCCCGGCTCCGAACTAAGTAAAATAGTTATTTGTTGAACTATTTAGTAATAAATTGTTTGGTAAATATTCAAGGCTCTATTTTTCGAATCGCGGGGAAAGAAGGCGCAGAATCAAAGAAATGCACCGGCATGACCCAAATTGCTATTTAAAATTCCATTTTCCTGTCCACTTAATTAAAATTTATCCATTTCCACTTAATTAAGATTGTGCCATTAAATTCGGTTCGGAAAATTGTATCGAATTATCGAATCTTATATAAATTGCATGCAGATGATAATTCTGTCCAGAATTTCACTTGAACCAATTGCGTTAAGTGTCTCTCATCCATTTTCTTTTAGACTCAATTTTAACATTCTGGGTAATATTTTGTCTCCCTTACTCGGATAACACGATAATGACGAGAATGTATCGAGATTAGAATGGAAGACATCAGCCTTAATTCGGCTTAACAATTTCAATGCTTATGGAAATCTTTGGTTCACTTTTCTTATATTTTGTATGTCGAGCCCACTGGCGATGTTTTTTATCATATATCCGATGTGTCAAAGCGTTCGGCAACTTTTTGCGAAGCCAGTAAAGGTTCTTGTGGCCAGGACATGGCCATTGTTACAGAATGTCCTATTTTGTCCTTGCAACAAATTGCTTCTCCTTTTTTTTCTCTTTATTGTTCATTCTTCCTCAGATTCTTTTTGCAATCTTCCATTTTGACTGTCGTGCGCTTCATTTCGTTTTTATTCTCATTCTCATTTCTGTTTATGGGCGTGCCAGCACCGAGGGACGAGTTCTATAAGAAGGAACCTGACATCAGCAGGCGATTTAAGTAGTCAAAATTACTGGCAGAGCCAACGGGATCCTGCACTTTTAGTCCTTGGAAATAAAACTGCATTTAACAGTCGATTGTGCAAATAATTGGCCAGCTGAACTAAGCTGTGCCTCAGGAACTTCGTTCCAAATCAACCTCATTAAAGTTTCATTCATTTAAGTGTGAACAAAATAAGATAGACAAAAGGGAAAAGTGGCTTTGACTGGGGTTTAAGTGTGTCCTACTCAGTCGATTAATCAAACGAATCAATAATTTAACAAATCAACATCAAGCACGAGTGTAACAACAATTCCCTCGCTCGCCCGGGAATGCCTTCGGATAATGCCCTCCAGGCAGCATTTGTACAAACCGTTGGCCATCAGACCGGGCATGAAAATCGAATAAGTTTCCTCACTTTGCCTTTGTAGACATTCTGACTTAGGAGTTGATAAATTCAAATGCAATGGGAATATATATTAGATGGTCGAAGCTAGTCTAAAATATCTAAAGCTTCAATATGTTGCTAAAGAAAACATTAAGTTATTATTGATAAATCATTTTACTATAAGTCTGTTTATTTCAATTGAGATTTTTATTTTTATTTTTTTTAATTTAATTATTCATTTACGTTTTATTTATGTTTATCACAACATACGAGCTCCTGCATTTTTATTCCCATTTATCCATATTTAAGTGAGTTGCTTTTTTACCCCTCTGACACAGATGTTGACATTCCATAGCTCTGTTAACCGCACAACTATAAAAACCGAATGAGGCGCAACCTTCCTCAGTGCTTTCTGAGAGTGACGAGTATAACGAGTCCATGCGCAATTGAATTTCAAATGACATTTCAAAATAAATTCAAGAGTTGAGTTATGCAATGCCTGATTTCGTTTATAGTATATACCATGCAGAAAGTAAAAGTAAAAAAATATAAGAGTTGTTTATTGAAAACCTGTCACAAAGCGCACCAAGTTGACGTTTCAATTTAAAAAGTCCAAGGAAATATCAAACTTGGAACTTGGACAATTATCTATACTAAATAAATATTTATTTTATTAGTTTCTTTATACTTTTTATAATTTATTTATATATATATATATTTTTTGCATACCACTCCGTCACCTTCAAAGCCGTAAACATTGCAATGCTTTTCATCATCTGTAGTTGTTGTTACACTGGGACCTACAAAATGGAAAGTCACGGTAAAAGTGTCAAGTAGTCGCTGAGTGTGGCCAAAGGTAACCTTTGGAATACTCCATCTACTCATTGTTAGAAAAATAACAGAAATCAATGAAAGAGACGATTTTTTTCCGCAGCTTACAACAATCCATTGTCGCAGGTGGTCCTGCTGTTGTTATAGATGATGATGGCACTTCCCCTTTGGACTGAAATGATGATGTTGTTATGAAGAACTTTAGCAAGAGTTGAAAGCGCGCAAGTTTAGCTGCAGGTGTCGTTTTAGCGGACCAGAGATAGAACATAATCCCAGGTGCTGCTGACTTGCAAACTACTTGCAAATTTATGCAAAATTCGTTGAGCGAAAGCTGTACGGTGAATTAAGCAAACAAAAGCACATAATGTGACACACACACACTAACCCTAAACATATCCTTGCAACAAACATATGTATTATACATATGTGCTAGTAAAAGCAGAATAAAAATGCGCGGGGCTGCCTGGGAATTATTTAGTTTGGCTTGGTGCAAATTAGATGTAAATTATATTCTGCTCATTACGTATACGCCACATGGTCAAGGTCTTTAATAAATTCGATATGAGCGGACATAATTGAAATTTAAAGCACGCTCAAATGCATAGCTTTGATAATTTAGTTAAGTATCTAAGTACGAGAAAATATTACATACAATGGCCCACCAAAGAAAATATTGTAAAGCTTTATAATGCAATAAGAAGAAATGCATTTATTTAATATTACTGTCATTGTAAGATAACGATAACATATAAATGATAAAAGTCTGACAACATAATTTGCTGATTCTTGATTAATTTCTGATCACAGGTAAAAGAAATAATTTCTAAATAGTAGTGACAGATGAGTAGTGATATTCGACGAGTGTACTAATTTGAAATCATTGTCTGTTTTGAATGGTATCGATGTAAACCAAGGTTGAAAGAATCATTTCTGCAAATTGCCGAAAATGCCGACCAATTGAATTTACGCTGATACAACTCCGGGCATGGTCAATTTATGGCACAGAGATATGGAAGGGTTAAACGGACCACAACCCCATTCTCTCCAGCCCTTGTTGGCCTGCTGTTTTCATGGCATTGATTTTCAATTTGTATTGCGGCACGTGAAGTTTTTCTGCTTCATTTGGCTTTGCGTTTGCTGTGAAGGCAACTGCGTTGTAGTTTCATGGATAGGATGCTTGTATTTACCTAAGCGTATAAACATGGAACCACGCCCAAGGGTCTGTACTCCTGGATATTTATGTTAATAGCGCAGACTGCAGAGCAGTTGAGTAGGTCTTCCTTGTACCAACTCAGATTTAGTCGAAATCGCTGTCTCTGAGTTCTGACGCAAATTGAATTAACTTAGCCAAGTTCCCTGAAATACTTAATCCCAAATACAAATAACAATTTCAGGAATCAGGATTTACATACATATGTGCTCTAGGAATTAAGTATGCAATGCACTTTTTATAAATTTGGGTTAAAAAAATGTATAAATTAAACAAATACCATTCACAATATATTGGGGAGATACGTGAAAAAAGTTAACAACTAAGCCTTAACTTCAATAAATTTTAAATACAACAGTTGCATATTTCACACATGATTACTTGTGCGTGGCAGTTTACCGGATCAGCTTTATAAAATTTTTAATTGAAGCCATGCATTTAATTTGTGTAATTATTATTATTATTATCATTATTTTTATTATTATTTTTCAGTGTGGAAATTTGTGCAACATAAAAACCAGGCAGATATATGAATTTCATCGCATGTGGTAAACTAAATGCAAGTAATTATGCAGGAGGTGAATTAAAATTTAATTTCATGTTTTGCCATTGTTTTTTCAGTTCCGAGTGCGGCCAAAGTGGTTGGAGGACGTGGCACATCAATGAATCAATTTGACGCCCATATCGACTGTGTTTATGGCTGCATTAAATTTTAATTGAATTACGCGGCCTATTGGGTATTCAGTTAATGCATGTATTGCCTATAAAAGTGCCACTTTGTGTACGGCAACAAAAATTGTCATCAAGGCAACTGGCTATAAAGTAATTCAATATGTACAGCAATGCTCTTAACGTGACTATAACTATTCCATCGATGGCCAAACTGAGCTCAATTTAAATTCATTTAGCAAATTTACAAAACATTTTATCATCACACTCCAAATATATTCCAATTGATAAATCTATATATATATACATTTGTGTCATCTGTTTAGTTTACACTAACTGAAGTAGATAAAACTTTAATTTCCTACACTGGCAAATAAAAGGTGTCGATTCATTGCTATATTAAAAAAGAAAAAGTTTTGTTTTCCTCTTTTAAGGATGGAACTTTATAAGAATAAAAGACAATGAGACAGTTTATTATCTGTAAAAGCTTCATATATTAAATTAAATTATAAACTATTTATGAAAATAAACAGATCAACAGCAGTTTAGTAAGGGATGTCTCCACTTTATAGATTAAATTATCTATCTAAGCAATAAGCATCCCAGCTAATGGAAAATATTTTGCAAAATTAATTTCATCCTTAATTTGAGTTCATGCGCAAAATTGTTTGAATGCTTGAAAGTCCTTTTTATAAATTTAATATTTGACATCCTCTTCGAAGCAGATGCCCATAGCAATCGATTAGAAAAAAAAACTTTCTACAGGAGTGACAGTTGCAAAATTTATAAATACTTGGGAATCTTCAGTTTTTCAATTTATTTTTTGTAACATCGCTTTTGCTGTTTACTCTTCGTTGGGTAGACAAGGAAAAGCGACAACAACTTTTCGTTTTGTTTCGATAGTTTTCCATACTCGTATTTCTATTGTGGGTCAAGAACGAGAAGACCCTCTTCCTGCCGAACCCTTGTCCGGCCTCAATTACGAGAATGAGCACAAATCATTAAACAAAATAATAATTTCCGCAAGGGGAGAGCGACATGCCGGAATAAGACCGGAATGGAAGTCGAGGACCCAAGTGCTGTCGGAGATGAGGACGAAGTTAAAGACGAGGACGAACACGACAAATTGTGCAAAACAAAGGACACACAGTGCAAATGCTCAAGCATACGCACATACATTCATTATAAGGGGTAAGGGAAAACTCATGACAGGGGCAAATACAGAAATCAAGTAGGCAGCGAGGCGAGTAGAGGAGGACAGAGGCCGGCAAGGACCTGGATCTGAGCAAATACCAAATGTCAAGTGCAGGGCGTTAAATTGTCGCATTGTTTGAGGAAGAGGGGTTATTGGAGTGCTCCTACAACCGGTTTGACCTTTACTTTAAAGATTCTAAACATAAATAAACGTAGTTTCACCTCCCTCGTTAGATTGGCCCATCTAGTTTCCTTAACGCGCCATTTGTTATTTTCCAGCAGCAGGCAAAGAAAATGGTTAGAGTCGCAATTTATTGAGAGTAAAAATGAAAATTGTCAAAAAGTGAAAAGCGGCCATCTCGTGAAAAATGCGTTTAACTTTGCTAATAATTTGCATACTTTTTAGCGCGTTGAATAAAACTTTGTTCCTTCCACAGCTCGTGCCCTATTCTGCCCTCTGCCTTACGACTATCATACACGCACAGTTCCTGGCCAGCTGCTGTTATTCCCTGCTCTCTCCCCCTCCCGCCTGCCCATCATTCTTGGATTCTTGGCACTGTTGAAATTAGAACGCGCAAAAGCTTCAAATTTTCACACTTTTCGCAAGCGCAAACAAAATTAACGTGCACGCAAACTTTAAGGCGTTCAACTTACACGCCCCTTTTGCACTTAGTTCTCCCCATCTCGTCCCGTTCCCGTTCCCCTTCCCGTTTCCGTTTCCGTTTGCTGTTCACGATGCCGCGTGCCAACAACCACAAATGCCACAAAAAGTTGCACGAATGCAAAAACCTTCAGCAAAAATGTCACAAAAAAGCGGAGCAAGCTTAAAGCGAGTATTTTCCTGTGCTTTCCTATCGTTCCGGTCTCTTCCCATTTTCTTCCTTCCATTTGCCCTTTCCCATGGTGTCATCATCGCCAGTTTCACGCAGGACTGTCCACTGCCAGGAGCAATCGGATGTTGTCGCTTCAGCTCCAACTCCGGCGTCAACAAACTCACCACTCAACTCATTTCATGGCAGTCCAGTTTCGCGACTTTCTCTGTGTTTACGTTGCCTTCATTTTTTGTGGCTCTCTCTTACCAACTGTAAGTTCAGGCCACTCATCCTTTGGCCACATATTAGTGGTAACTCATCCAGCTCGTCAATTTGCATATGCTCAAAAAGCGACTAGCCCTGTCAAAGTGTCAACTTATCACAAAGAAGCATACAGTTAACAAGAGTATCAACGAAACTGGATACCCATTAAGATGTTCAACATGTCAATAGAAATTACTTTTACGGGTGATATCCGAATATAATAACAATAGTTGATTGATTACCGACTGGGTCACAGCTAGACATTTCGGGGCAAATGTTCTTAATTGTTTTATTGTTTCTCTTCATCTTAATAAACAAACTCAAATAAATGGGCCCAGACATTGTTCAATAATGACAGTTCAACTGACCTATCATCATTCATAGTTCATAAAGAAATTATTGACATATTTACTACAAATTCAAACTCTATCAGGATAATCAATGAAAAGATTAGTTTATCAGATGTTTATGAACGATATTGACTGGTATTTCTATTCAGTTATTCATTTGTTCATGTCAGATCTCAGAGCTGATTATTTTTAAAGTGACCAGATTTTTCTTATTTCTTGTAGCCAGACTATAAATTTTGAATTTATTTTGAGCCACTGTGATGATTTCATTTGAATTTAACCCGTTTTACCATCAATTAATAATTGTAGTAATTATATGAGAAATAACAATACTATTAATAATAAATAAATAATATTAATAAGCTTGAAGAAAAAGCTGACACTAATACTTTTAATTATAGCTAATGTTTTAATTTCCGAAAAGGAAAGTAACCACTTGAATGTAATATAATAACCCTTAATAAAACGGAAACTGATGCTGAGAATTGTAGATACCACGTAGAATGTTTCCCTGCAGCTTTCTGTGAAATTAAACGTACGTACATATTTGGGGGTATTGCTGTTGTTGTTGTCTTGGGTAAATAAAACTCAAAACAAATGAATACAAATGTGAAATAAACTAAGTAAGTTCAGGTCAACGAATGGTGCAGTCGAACTCCTTGCATACAGTCGAGGAATGGAGTTGGGAAGTGGACTTGAGAGAAAATCATACGAAATTGCAAGAGAATTGTGTAGCTGCTGCTCGTTTTGGACTGGAGATGGTGATGGGGCCGGTACTATTACTGCTGTTATTGTTTGTTATTTCCATGCTCATCTCTGCTTGTTTCCAACAGCAAAAAAACAATGCAACAAAGAAAACAAAGGGCCAAAACTAAGAGAGACTCGGCCAAGTCATTAATGGAAATGCAGTGTAGCCAGGGCTGGCTGCAGCTGGAGTCAGCACTGAATGTTCATATTGGACACACCATTGGCATTACTCATGCGTCACGTTGGCCAGCACAAAATGAGAAAGAAACAAAAACACAACGACAACGGAAAGCAAAAAGCAAAAAACAGAAAACGGTAGAGGAAAAGTGTAGAATTTCATAATAAAACGATGAATGAAAACGTGTTCCTTAAACTGAGCGTGTTTTAATTTGTAAAACGTTCAAGCATCAGGCCAAAAATAATGTTAAACAGAAGCAAAAGATATTTTCTACACGTCTAGAGTTAAATACTCTTGAAGTTTGTTAGTTTAGGTACTGTTGTTAGCCGATTTTCATTTATTTAAACATGACTTTGGAGGCCAATCGTTTTGTTTATTCCAACATATGAGCTACATTGTATTTTTAGCTGTGTTTGTATATTCGTGAAATGTAAATGAATCCCTATTTAAATCTAAGAAAATTAAGAGAAACAGACAAAGGGAGAATTACATAAACTCAAGAACTGCGTTCTACAATTTATGAGTGAATTATAATACCCTGTGAAAGGGTATAAAAAGTCTAGAACTAAACGGAGCCCAACAAAAAGTTAACGCCAAAGATAATATTTGCAGTTTTTGTTGTTTGGCCTTGATTATGCATTCCCAGTCGGAACATTCTGCTGATTTCCAACTGTTTTTGTTGTTAGCTGACATTGCCAAGGCATTTTCCAGACATGCCAATGGGGTTGGGGTTGTGGTATCCTTTATAGCAGGATCTCAGGTAAAACTTCCTGAAAGTAGGTGGAGAGGTAAAAGTATTCTCGAGTGTTTGCTTATGCAAAACTCATTTGACTGCAGAGACAAAACCTCAGGTGAGAGGAGAACAAACACAATGCATTTCTAAGTTAGTGTCCACCATTTAGTAACAGGTGAGCAAGTAAGAAAATGGAGATACATCAAGGAGTCAAATTTCATAACACTTTCCTTTGCTGACAACAGTCAAGACTTAAACAAATGGTTTTTACGATTGCAACAAATAAATGCAAACCACATTAGAAAAAAATAACGACATCAAAAGGCTGTAATCTATTTTTGATTGAATTAAATTCTCCATACACAACAAACTAAACTCCAAATAAATAATTCCTTGTGATAAGAGTAGAATTGGAATATTTCCAACATTCGATATAAATAATTTCTATGTATTTCAGCAACAAACATACAAATATTTTAAAATAATAAATGTGTAACTCTAGAAACCACGTTGGAAATACGTTTATTTATTTTTCGTAGGAGAAATAAAATGAAAAACGAATAATTTAGTAATAAAACTAATTTATGCAATTTATGAATATTTTATTTAGACTACTTCGTCGTAAGACCTCACTGGAAAATTGAAAACCTTTTATCATATTCGTTTAGACTTGCAAAAATATCAAAGCTTACAATTTATGTATTCTGTTAAATTCCCACAATTTAAAACATTTTCATGATATTCATGAAGGGTAAAGTATCCAGGAAAAACGTAGCAACAATGAAACACTTTTAATTTTGAGTACAGGGTATACGAGAAATGCCAAAAACCAAAACATGTGTAAAACTAAATAAAGCAAACCAACCAAATATAAAATGATTTGCAGTTTCACATAACTAAAATAGTTTGCCGAAATTGCCCTGAGAGGACCACAGACAATAAAGTAAAAGTTTGAAACTGTGGGCGCTTGAAAATATACCTTTATATGGTTTGACCCAAATCGAGTTAGATGACTATGAAGCAAATGCCTCTCGATGCTAATAATAATCCCTTCAAAGCAGTCAAACAGGTTAAAGCCATATACACATCTAACAACTAAAGAATTATTTAGATTTCTTAAAGCGGTATTTAACTGCATTAAACATAACATGTGAAGAAATTTAAAATTATGCAAACAAATTCAATTTGTAGAAACAATTTTAGAAAAACTAATTAGTCTGCTAACTTTAACTTGAACATCTTCAGTTTTCTCCGTCAGAACGTATATGCATTTTTTTTCATATACATAGCTTTGCTGTCGAAACTTCCATGCAGAGTGCTTCAAAATGAATTAAAGTTTCGAAGCACTGTACAGGGACCAGAAAAAACTCTGTATACTCAGTATATTCAGCATACAAAAGGCATTCAGGGTTAACGCATTTTCATGTTGCCGAGGAACTAGCCAAGGAATTTTTCGTAGTTTTGCTTTTTTTTAGAGCTCACATTTGATGCCCACTTTTTATAGACGGAAGAGGGAGGAAGAGGGAGGCTTGAAGGTACCACACAAATGCGGGATGGGGAGGCATCATAAAAATAAATGAAAAAGGTCACTTTGTATTGGTTGTGAGACAATTTAACACAGGCAAATGTGTGTGCAACTGTAATTTTTGTGCCGTTGCCGTCAGCAGCAGAAACGACAGCAACAATTGTGGAACCACTGTCATGCCACCCAAGCACCACCCAGCACCACCCAAGCACCACCCAGCACCACCCACATGCTAGCAAATACCACACACAATGTACATATGTGGTACATAGTAAATAGTTTCGGCTTGGACTTGATGTTCAACTATGGAGGGTTGGAGGGGGAGTTAAATTGTTGGGGTGGTATCATTTTGCTGTTGTTGCTTTTGTGTGGGCAAAGTATTTATGTATCTTGTTGTTGGTTTTTCATTTGTTGTCCACACATACGCACACACATGTACACATTTAATCCTTAACAAAGCTAACACACACATGTGGCCAAATGAACATGTTAAGTTTTCAACAGCCATAAATTATTTCTTTAACAGGCTCTCTCTGCTCTTTTTTTGCTATATGTTAAACGATCCTAAATGAATATAATTTATTGTGGTCATTAGGACTGGCCATGGCAAACTCCCCTGCTCCCATCATCTTTCTGCCTTCCACCAGTCACAAATATAATCCATAACCCAAACCAGAGCAGACAAATGTATAAAAATAGATGTATATATTCATGAACCTCCCATGCTATTACAAATGCTCTGGAAATAATATCTAATGGAAACACTGCTTTAATTCGCTCAATTAATTATTCAATAATCCAAGACAGTTGACAATCAAATAATTTCTAATTTATGCATTAAAGTTCTTAAACGAATTTTTTATTAAAGATATTACATTCTTATTTTAATGCTAATAAATTTACCAAGTGAAATTCAACTCATTGGACTCGGATTATTTATCATTTTTTAATACTAACTAATAAGTTGTGTCGGAAATTTATATCTTAGAATGTAATATAGTTTTAATAATTGTTTTAAATGACTCTCAACTTACACAAAAATTAAGTAGTGTGTCTAACAATTCTTTTATATTTATAAGTAAAATAAAGATGATGTATACTATCTGAAAATAAGAAAAATTGTAAAGTAATTCTAGGTTTGATCTAAATCCATTGGCTTAGAATATACCGACAACTGAACATTGGGAGTTTGCAACCATAATTAATATTTAAATATTTGATCAGTATAAGATTGGACAATTTATTAACAATCATTCAACTAATTTCCAATTATAAAGACGGATGTTTGAACTTTTAATATCCTTTCGATTTGGAGCAAATGCATCGTAAAAGAGTTTACTCTTTACTTGGCTTATAATTAATTGTCGGTGTATGCACAATTTGTCGATTTTCTCAGGTATCATCAGTGATTTTGATAAAGAATACCCCAATTTAAAAAATGAGCATACAAGTAGTAAAATCGCATACACTCGCACATAGACAAGCACATTTGACGAAAATTCATCTTTCCTCTTTCATTTTAATTAGTAGGTACGCGGAGCAGGAGGAATTGATTTTACGGTGTCATCCAATGTTTCGTCAATTACCTGGCGATATTTGATGGTGGCACAGCCATCGTCACCCTCCATAATGGACATTGTGTGCTTACGCCAATGATCTGAAAAATCCTTCTTGGTTTGTCCTTCCAGTGGAATACTATAATCGAATTCATCCACACGTGTTTTGAAGTCCTCTCGAGCATGAGAGCCACGTGATTCCTTACGATTCTCCATGGCGGTGATGATGTGAACAGCATTGATCAACATATTCTGAAGTTCCAGCGTCTCCACCAGATCTGTATTCCACACTAGAGTTCTGTCATGCACCTTGACATCCTTGAACTGTTGGTAGAGTTCAGTGACCTTCTGCAGACCCTCCTTGAGTAACTTGCCCTCCCGGAAGACAGCCGCATGTTTGGTCATGGTGCGTTGTAATTGATCCCGTATACAGGCAGTTGGAATTTTCCCGTCGGCATTGCGCAACCTTTTGAAGTTGTCCATAGACTTTTCAGTGGCACTGTCACACACATCAGGAGGAGTGTCGCCCGGGCAGGAGTTGGCCGCAATGTCCAATGCACTAGACCGGCCAAAGATGATCAAATCCAGCAGAGAGTTGGCGCCCAATCGATTGGCGCCATGAACCGAAGCACACGACGTTTCGCCGCAGGAATAAAGACCTTCGACAATATGAACTTCACACTTATCGTCAACATTGACCACTCGACCCATGTAGTCGGTGGCCACGCCTCCCATATTGTAATGTACGGTGGGCAGGACTGGGACAGGTTCCTTGGTGACATCCACTTTGGCAAATATCTTGGCAGTCTGCACGATGCCGGGAAGACGTTCGCGAATTATTTGGGGATCGATGTGATGCAGCTGCAGGTGGACATGATCCTTAAGTGGGCCACAGCCATTCCCCTCAAGAACCTCCAATGTCATGGCACGGGCCACAACATCGCGTGACGCTAGATCCTTGGCCTCGGGTGCATGTCGTTCCATAAAGCGTTCGCCCTTTGAGTTCACAAAGAAACCGCCCTCGCCACGCACTCCTTCGGTGATGAGACATCCCGCTCCGTATATCCCAGTGGGATGGAACTGCACAAACTCCATGTCCATTAAGGGCAGCTTTGCCCGCGATACCCAAGCGTTGCCATCCCCAGTGCAAGTGTGGCCGGCGGTGGTCGAGAAGTAGACACGCCCACATCCTCCTGCCGCAACCACCGTGTTCTTGGCAATGAATCGATGAAAGGTGCCGTCGTCCAAGCACCAGGCAAGGCAGCCTACACAGCGAGAATCCATCATGATCAGATCAAGTACAAAGTAATCCACAAAGTAATTGCAAAGATCGGCGTACTTCAGAGTCTGTCCATAGAGTGTATGGATTAGGGCGTGTCCGGTGCGATCTGCCACAGCACAGGAGCGTTTAGCCACGCCTCCCTTGCCATAGTCTAAGGTCTGTCCCCCAAATGGACGCTGGTAGATCTTGCCATTCTCAGTGCGGGAGAAGGGCATTCCGTACTGGTCGAGTTCATAAACGGCACTCTCTGCCTCGCGACACATGTAATGGATGGCATTCTGATCACCCAACCAGTCACTGCCCTTCACCGTGTCATAGAAATGAAACTTCCAATCGTCCTTGTCCATGTTGCCCAATGCAGCATTAACCCCGCCCTGTGCAGCCACCGTGTGGGATCTGGTCGGGAACAGCTTCGACAGCATCGCCGTCTTGAAGCCTTGTCGAGCCAGCTCGAATCCAGCACGCATCCCGGCGCCTCCAGCTCCAATCACAATGGCATCAAACTTATGGTCGGACATCTTATAATCTGACTGGGAATCCCGGAGAAGCCGAGATACGTGCAACAATCGTCTGGAACTCTGACACCAGCCGGAAAGTGCAGTTCGTGCCATCGGCAGAGCGTGTAATAGATTCATTGTAGGTAGAAATTATCGAAATACTTCTTGAAATAAATGTATTCGTGTTTATAGGTGAGTTAAGATTATAATGCTTTGACTTATGCCTCAAAACATCTTATTTTTAATACGCTCGAATGTATAATTATTTCTTACGTCATCTGATCTACGCAATGCGTAACAGAGCATTTAAGATAAATATATCTCAGCACTATACATAAAACATAAACATATTTATTTATTGATTTAAGTTTGATTAAAACCATGCAATATTTAGAAATTATTTAAATTTGGAAAATAAGATTATAAAATGAACAATTAAATTATAATACAAACAATTTTAAATTAAGATTTTAAAAAGTTGAGCTCGTTTCAATATGACTTGTCTTTTTCCCTCTATTCCATTTGAGGCGTTCTTATGAATTATTTAAATAAAGGAAACTCTAGAAGAATCAATAAACAAAGTTGTGATAAATAGCAAAAAATGTACTTTTATAAAATGTTGTCCATGGATTTTAACACATCAAAAACAGAATCGCCAATCAGATGAATATTAAATTGTGAACAATATTATGAAACGTTTATTCAAAATGGGATGGGACACTTTCGATTTGTCATATCATTCAACAACTTTATCAAATCAAGTCAATGATTAATTTATAATAATGAAATACAATAAATATTCAAAGTGAAAAAGAAACGTAACATATTCTGATTATTTCATTTCAGTTAAAATTGAGTTTAGAGTTTAGGTAAAACGAAGTTTAGACTTAATTCTCAGAGTCCAGAGAGAGCCTGAAGAGTTGAGATCACTTTGTTATTTCAGCTGTTGTTTGTCAAGTAACACCATTTCTAATATTAGTTGCCATTGCCGTGGTCGAAGTCGTCTTTTAACCATTGGACGAACTAAAAGCTACATTTTTCCACGAAAATCCTCTCAGCGGCAACCGAAACGAACACAAAGACGACGGCAACAACAACGGCGTCGGTTGCAAACAGTTGATTGCCATGGTAAACAGTGAACCGGCCTCGACGAGGGGCTGTCGCGGGGTGGCAATCTTCGAGTATAGTCGGCGTTCAGGCCATGCCCATGTCGGACAGTGTAAACATACTTAAGCGAAACGAAAACACGAATTACACCGCTTTTTAGCCCGACCAGACGAGGGCACAAGCAACATGCAATCCAAACAACGCAACCCAACTCATCGCAATATGCAAATGAGTCTGACCGTGGTCTTACTCTATGGACAAATAGAGTGGTATGTGCCGCCAGGCTATAGGTAGGCAGGTCCTAGGCACTGCCAGGGGCAAAGTGAGGCGAGAAACGAAAGACTTGGAACACAAACTCAAATTCAAACTCGAAACTCGAACTCGAACTTAAACTTGAACATTGCTTTGCCCGTGGATATTCCCGACGGCATTTTGGACTCCTAATTGCCCTCGGGCCGCTGTTAAGGATACTCGGGTGTCATTTGTGAACCCGCTGCCTACCCGACTGCCTGCCTACCAGGACGAACGTATGTTTGTGCATTTCCGTATGTTTGGTTTATGAGTTTACAACGCCAGCCTAATTGAGGCGGGGAAATTCGCTTAGGCCAGCCATAAACTCGAATTGTTTGCAAACACAAGCAGAAAGGATTTGCCATAAAGCGGCACAAAACGCGGCTACAATACGGTGTGGTAAATATTTAGGGCAAGGTCGCGGCATAATGGATTCAGGCTTCCGAGTAAGCCTCGCCACGAGACTCAAATCGAAACCGAAACCGAAACTGAAACCAATATCCTTTCCGTTCTTTTCCGGTGAATTGATCCCACACAGGTTTATTAATGAAAATAGACTAGTCCCGGGTTCTTCAAAAGATGACCAAGAGCAGTAGAATTAGGTATAAACTCGAGTTATGCTCGATTCATTCAATTCAATTCACTCCGAAATACTCGTTTGTTATTGTAGATTAACTCTGGCTTACTGTCTATGCTTTAATATATATTTTCAAAGCACTTTTATCCATATTGATTTCTTTTTATTCAATTTCATAGTTTGTTGATTCTTCTCATTTACTCGCCAGCATTGCCGTGTTGTAGGCCTGCAGCCGTAACTCTGTTTGCCTTTCAGCGCCACAGTCTGATCAATATTTTTCCACAATCCCCCCATTCCCCCTTACTTATAAGCCGGACTCCAGCGGTCCATTGACACGCGGCGGCAACTTGAGAAAGAGCAATACGTAGATCGAAACGATTCAGCAGGCGCGTGATCGTCAAAAACACGAACAAGTTATAAATAATTTCAAAATAGAAACAATAGCAACATGAGAGTCATAGACTCATCCATGCAACCACGAATAGTGTTTTCTTTAAAACACCCCAGTTTGCTTTCATTTTTTATGCAATGCATTCTATAAAAGATTTTATTTACATTTAAAATCTCAAAGCTTATTTCTATTGAAGATTCTAACAATAATAAATATAATAATAAAGGTATACAGTACTTGTATATAACTAGCAGTGAACTATAACATAGATCATAAATAGTTATTAATTATATTATAATATTTAATACAATGTTAATTAAATTAATATTACACACACGCTAAACATACGTTCTTATGTTATTATGTTATACAGCGTCCAATAATTTTAGTATAAACTCTATTTCATGAAATCAACTAACAGACTAAAATTAAAAAGTTTAGTCAATTCATGAAATCAATTTTATTTCATTTAAATTTCTATCCATTTGGGAATCGTCGTGTGTTGTTCAATCAGAGTAATTTTAATTTTATAAACTCAATAATTTAGGAATGCTCCGTTTAAACGTAGTAACAGACAATATTCACAATGAAATGAAAACATTTTTTTGTTTTGTCCAATGTCGTCGATATATTGCTTGCCATTAATAATTATTAATATTGAATATGCAGCCTAAAGTTTATTTCATTCTTATTTAATAAAAGTGAATAAACTTTTGTGCAAATGGTCAACACTTAAGAAACACTGACCTAATGTGATATTAAACTTTGTAAAATATGATTTGGTTTTGAAACTTTCTCTCAAAAATGATTTATTCAATTCGCTTACACTAAATATTGAGGATAACTCATAATTCGTTTAAAAAATCCAAATAGACACATTCAACAAGTGTGAAATCTGACACTATCAATACTCCAATTTTAATAGAGTAAATTTAATTTCAAATGCTCATTTGAATGACACTCAATGGAATTGGAAACATTGTTAGCATCATATCCAAATCAAATCGAGTGAAAAATTTCAATTTTGAGCTCCGCCCTGAAGCTCTGGTACTACATATATTTTGGCCAGTATATATTTTTGGCCACATGCATAAAAAAAACGACGTTTGTAGTAATTAATTTGTTTGTAATTAAAATTTAAAAAAATAGAAACGTGTAGAGAAAAATGCTTCGAGTGGCAAACCAGTTTTAGGTACAGACACAGGCCAACAACAAACAAACAAACGCTGTGGAAAAAATATACAAAGTTTTAATTGGTTGCGCAAACAAAAGCACAAAATGAGTGTCTAAACAAATCGAATTCACTCAGTCGGCGAACACTACAAATATACATAGGTTCAGTTGAGGGATCACACGGGATTTAGGTTAGGTTTATATCATAACTTTTGAAAAACACCTTGCACTTAAACACGGACGCATGTAAAGGATGGAGGAGGACTCCTCAGGATCTGCAAGTAGTGTAGAGTACTAGGAGGTCAGGCAGCGATCACGATCGAATGTATTGAACGAGCAACTGCTTCTTGCTCATGAATGATGTTTAAAATCGGAGATACGCGATCTGAAACCTGAATTTGAGACTTCTACCTGCTTTTTCTGGTGCAATGGCGGGCTGTGAGATGGAGCGAGAGGTACGTTATCTTCTCGCGCTTACCTGTTAGAAGGTGTGGCTAAGCGATCGATGCGATGTGCTTCATTGATCGCAAGAGCGAGCGAGATGGTCATATGTGAGGCATCGACAATGGCTGAGAAAGAGTTGAATCAGCCATTGAGCCAAACGGGCAAACAATACGTATATGACATGGCCAGCAAGTTGGCCAAAGAGAAATAGAGGCAACAACACACCGAGCACAGATTGTTAAAAGCAAGCGCGGCTTGTGATGGTTGAAAAAATTAGCACCGATCGTCGATCATTAGCTCGGGAACGGTGGCAACGCAAACAACGCACTCGACGGCGGCCCGAAATTCGAATACGACGACGGCAACACGAAACGACCGGAAAAAAATAAAAATAACAGTGATAGAGCGATTCTCTCTTCCTCTTAGCACCGGATAAATCGTATCAACGGTATCCGCGAACCTGGGCAAAGTGCGGCTCGAAAACGATCAAAGTTTAAAAAAGACATTGTGAAAAAAGTACATCATCAGTGATTGTGACAAGTGCGTGAAGTAAATAATATTGAAGAACTGATCTGATTTCTCAAAGGATTACAAGAAGAATCACCGACGGTGTGAACTAAGGAATATAACTTTAAATATGTAAGTTGTATAAATTGAATTTATTTAAATTGAAGCCATCATTAATTAGATTATTAGATATGAGTCTATTTTAATGTACAATTTGTAATAATTTCTTATCAATTTCTCAATTTTTGTGAATAAAACTAAAAAGGAACTTAATTTTAGTACCGAATCAATTATTAAATTTCTATTTAAGTTTGTGGAAGTATCCAACCTATTAATGTCACGTCATTTATTTTTGAAGTTTCCCCACTTATTAATATCAAAATTTCATTTATGCAAACATCATAAGCAACGTTGCGTAAGAATGACATTTGATTTTCCAGAACTCATTGATGCTGAGAAAATGGTAAAGTAAAACTGGAAGCTTGTCTAGTAGAATAGGTTAATTTAAAAGTCACAAAAATACGTATTCTTTTAAAACATGTTTCAATTTTCGAGTGCTTCAATTGAAAACGGAAATTACGAGTAAATTCCAGATATAACATGTTTTAATATGTATAAATACATTTTTCTTAATATGTATATTTTTTTAAATATATATTTATTCATATTTAGCTATTTTCAAATTTGACATTAAATTCCATGCATTTTATATAAAAAAAATCTCTCCGATTGCTATCTACTATCTACTATAGTTATAGTTATCTACACGTTAACTAGATTTTAAAATTAAGAGCCTTTTGACCGATTTTTAATATTCCATTTAGGGGGTTTGATAACATCTTGAGAGATATTTTTTGGGGTAGCGGCCCTTAGTCCTGTCAAGTCTTATCTCATAGATATTTTGATATTTAATATTTAGAGATATTTAATCACTATGTATTTTTGCCTCCTTAGTTAGTTAATTGAGATCTTAACTAGACATTGAAACAACCGATCTAAATATAATTGATATTACTATTTCATGTTAATTGAGATCATATTCAGTCTAACCGCAGACTTCCATTTTAAATAGTTTGGTAAAGTTTGTGTAACAAGAATGTTAAGAAATTTTAACAAGGGCAAATTATATGAAATGAATGCGGTGTAAAAGTTTTGGTAAATGAGTCCTCCAACCTCATAATCCCCAAAACTGAGAAGCCAATAAGATTGTTTAAAAGTTGAGAACTTTGTTCAGTTGGAATGACAAGGCAGGTTTTAAGTGGCATATTTTATTATATCCATTTATTACAATCATTTAATTTTATGCAAATTATCAATTGTCCAGCCCATTTAAACAAACGTGTGAAAATCAAACAGCAAAACCAAATACTGTCCCAAAGCGCCAAAATTCACAAAACACAAAATTTGACACCCAAATCTATTCAACACTTCCCAAAAGAAACCAGCAAGTGACAAAAACTCATATTAATGATCCTAATAATAACTCTAATAATATAAAACAGCAGCAGCCCACGCGACTCTCATGACAGCTTTAGCCTCAATGGTAGACTAGCAAAATGTTCACACGCAAATTAGGAGGGACATAAGAATTTGCTTATGCCGACACGGCCGCAGGCATTTTAATCGGGCCGACAACAACAAAAATAACATTGGTAACAACGGCAACAACGGCAACGGGGACCAACACAATTGGCCAGCAACAGAGCGATGTCAGCCAATTACGACGCATGTGAAAATTATCCTATTAAATACGAATCAAAAGAGCCAAGGAATTTTCACCCACTCTACAACATTGCTTCAAGCCAAGACCCGCACCCCTGTCCCTGTCCCAGCCCTACCCCTATCCCATCCCCGACCCCGCTGTGCCGAGCATCACAGTTTAGTACTTGACAAATGCTTACTAATTAATTACAGTTTGTACAAAATTTTAGTAAGCATCTCATAAAGTGCGTCTATCAACGGTGTTGGCCAAGTGAGGAGTGTGCAGAAAACAAAAGTGTGATAATATTGAAGACTGCCACGCCCACTTACTCCACATTTAAGGGAGTTGACCCGCACGTACTTTGTGTGACATTCCTGATTATTGCTCTGCAAATGACCGTATGACGGGAATGTGATCCACAGCAAGGGTCTAAATTTAAATTGGGTTTATTTTTATGTAAAGTGAAGTGTGAAATTTAGCAAATCTGTTTAATCGCCGACGATAAGCTACCTAGATTGCCACTGCTATTGCCTCTGTCAAGGTCCTTAACAGGTGCGAACTCCTGTGTGACGCACGAATTACCAAATGTGAAATGCGAAATACAAAATGCAAAATTTTCGCTATATCGAGCCAATTTCCTAACAGGATGCAAAGTTTAAAGTTTTCGTCAGCAATTCAATTCGACGGGAATTCGTGTAATAAAGATAAGAGTTCAATTGGCACAGAGTTTTAGCGGATTTGGCAATTTGAAGCGTCTTTTGGCACAGACAATCACATCCTTTTACTTTGCTAGAAATCTAAAGATAGCTTCCCTTTTTCCCCTCTTCAATTTAAAGTATTATAAAGATAACATAATATAATAAAATTCAAGAAACCTTTTGTAGACTAGAGTAAGAAACAATTTATTTGGGAAATTGTTAACCGTGTTTTTCTAAAATTAAAATAAGCACACAATGAGTGCGTGTGTCACAAACATAATTTCCATATTATAATACTCTCAGTTAGGGTATCGAAAATGGTCCGAGTAAACATCAAAGTCACGAAATCATTCAAAAATCAACATAGCAAATCGGATGGGGAAAAAGTCCAACCCAAACCGTCATGGCAGCCATCAAATGTTTAAGTTAAAGTACATAAGCACACACATGAGAACACACACACACACACAGATGCACACACACACATGTATACAAACACATACGTATTCAGACAGTACACAAAAACAGCTTTTCATTAAGCCCCAATGATGGAGCGCTGTGTTCCGATGTGATATACATACAAAAATACCACACAAAGCATAGTGTGAACATATTTAGGTACATACATAGGCATCTGTCTATTTTCCATGTATGTTAGGTATCTAGTATGAATAGAAAACTCAACCGTATTGCAAAACTAATTCATCAAAATGAATCAAACACGAAATAAAATACAAACACAAGAAATTTTATAAATTGCATACTTTGATATCACTTGATAAATCTGATACTATTAAATGATCTGGTAATCTTTGTAGAGTGAAGCGCATCCAAACTTGATTGATTGAGAGCATTGACATACTCTGCATCATCAGCTGATTGAATCACGATCAGAGGGATATACCTGTTCTGTTAGCAGCAATAAATTAAATTTATGACAAATGGGAGACACATTTTATGACAACTTTTAATGCCTCATCCATACCAACTATGGACATGTTCCAAATAAATCAAAGCCTGACAAACAGTTCAATCAAACCAACCATCATAATAGAAGAACAAAAATATAATTCTGAAATGAAAGATATTCCAATTATATAATGTTTGGGCCCTTAAAATCCAGCTGAGAATGCTGCCAGTTACTCCATTGGAGCAACCTCTACCTTCACCTCCGTCGGCATTTCACCTCCAATTTCGTAGCACAATAAAAGTAAACAAAACAATTAATACATTTTGTTAATTTATGATTACAAAACATTGCGAGAAACACTTTCAGTGCCAGACCAGAATTTAGACATCACCAAGCAGATTTTAAGCGCTTGTCTTTTTTATTTTCTCTTTTTCCCGCCGCCACATTTACAATCCGTGTACTGTCCGAACTCTGGCCTTAACAACGGCAGAGGCAGCGGTTGCAGACCCGGAGTAAACAGAGGTGTTTGTTGCTGTTACCACGGCCATAAATAAAAAGGGTGCCCGCTGTTTATGGCCAACAGCCAGCAGCCAGCATCCAGTCCGAGATCTGAGATCCGAGTCGGAGTTGAAGTTTGAACTGGAGTCTCAGGCATGGGCAAGGCATAGCTAAAGTGTGCAATATAATTAAAAGCCGACAACAGACTTGAACGGGCATTCTTCTAATGCGCCTGGGATAGTGTTGTAAAGGTATAAATTAAGTGCTCGCAAGATGCGTCGGCCAGGCGGGTGAACATTCTTTGATGTAAAATAAAAACCAGTGCCAATCCCAATGCATGAGCTCTGTATTCTAATAACTCAGATTCCTACATTCCAGACTCTTATATGTACTACATCTACAACTACACAGCTATAGAAACTATAAGACCTATTTAAATGTAATAAATTCGTAAGAAAATCATTTATACAGTTTATTGTGCAACTTTCATCCGATTAATAAAAACACCCACCATTATCAAATTAAAATAAGTGAGAGAATAAGTGCAAATGAAATTTAAAAAAAACACATTAAAACGACAAAATAACATGAACAAATTTATCACAGCTTTCCTTTAATTACTTATTCGAATTTGTGTATTTAAAATTCGACTCCAAAATTTATATTATAGACGTATGTGTAATATTCACTCCATGTACATAAATCTAATCGATTTCCAAACTATTGTTGTTTCCGAACTGTTCATCTTGCCATCTCCACTGACTTGTTTAAGCCGATTAAGAGCACTTTTTATTATATTGGGATTGTATATGCTTTCGTCTATTTGTTAATTGTAATTTCTACTCAAATATATTTAATAAACCCATTGGCAAAATTACTTATAATTTAATCAAGATTTTCTGTGAATTGTTAAGATAACTTAAAGCTCCATAAGTGAAATAATTATATTTGTAAATATTAAATATCCATTATTTTGTAATAATAAATTTATTAAAACGTTTTTGCATTACATAAAATAGCTTTAGGGTCAGAAAGATTTTTTACAATTCGAGTAAAGTAGATTATTTGATGGCTCGAAGCAGTTTGAAAACAGAAACTTTTATTAAGTATTTGGCTCACTCATCTCCTCTGTTCTCTCTTTGCAGTAGACATGACCACATCGCATATCTTGTCCGCGGTGGATCCAACAACAGGACTCAACGGCAATGTGGCGGCAGGAGGAGGCACTAACAGTGGCTCCCACTCCCCGCAACACACGACCCACAATGGACATGGACATGGACATGGACATAGCTTGGGTGGTGTCGGGGGCGTGGTCGCAATGGCCGCTGGAGGCGGAGGCGGAGGCAGCGGACATCGGATTGTCGGAGGCGCAGGGAGCCCCAATGAACTGGATCGCAATCTGCGAGTCTCACTGGACGATCGAGAGCTGTGGCTTCGCTTTCAGAATCTGACCAACGAGATGATCGTCACCAAGAATGGCAGGTGGGTTGTGAGTCAGTAGCTCAACGGTGGTTTGGCTCTTCTACAAGCTGTGGAACGTGTTAAATGGAAGTTAACGTGGCCAACGACGACGAAGGCAACGTTGTCGATTGCGGCGCATTTTGTTTTCCTATGCAAATTGGCAATGAGTTTTTTTTCTTTTTGTTTTGCGCTTTTGTTTTTGCTGCAATGATTTTTCATTTGGCGCTGTTTGCACCTTATAATGAAGCGTTAACGTTTCTGTAGCTCCACATATACAAATGCATATGTAAATTTGTGTATATAAGGCAGGCATATACATGTACATACATAAGTATGTATTTATTTACATGCGAGCGTTTGTCGAAATAACTAAAAATATTTACCAATGTGTACATATACATACATGTGTATGTATGTTTGTGTTGATGTGTGCGAAACGCGCTTAGAACTTGTACTTAACCGTCCCGGCCTCCGATCTCCGGTCTCTGGTCTACGGTCTACGGTCTACGGTCCCGGGGCAGGTGCTAATTAACGCGGCTCGGCAACAGCCGCCATCTTGTACTAATTGTTGTGGAACAGTGCGCGGACGGCGCGTTTCAATATTTGTCCGACGCCGATGTCGATGCCGATGTCGATGCCGATGCCGACAGAGAGATGAAGATAGAGACGAAAACCCCATGCAAGTGATGCCAGTAGAGGCCTCTATGAAACCTGGACAAGGGCAATGGCAAACAAGCTACGAAGCATCGAAGCAAATTGAAGAAATGCCTGAATTTCTCTTGGCCCATAGAATATTCATTGCCTTATACTGTTATATAACTGTTAACGGAGTCTATTTAAATGTTTTTTTATCTTCATTGCTTTGCAGGCGAATGTTTCCGGTTGTGAAAATCAGTGCCTCCGGCTTAGATCCGGCTGCCATGTACACGGTTCTATTGGAGTTCGTGCAGGTCGACACTCATCGCTGGAAGTACGTTAATGGCGAATGGGTATGTGGATCGAACAAGTTAACGAACAATTCTAACAGTTCAACGCCTCTCTTTATTACAATATTATTGATTACAGCTAAAAATTACATATTATTCTCTCGGCATATGATTGAAATATATTGCATATTTTAATATTGAATATATGATATCAGAAGATAGACCCTACTTCGCAATTACCACAAAGTAATCTCCAATACTTATACTTTTTAATCTGAGTATAAAGAGCATTATATTTTCTTGTCATTCGAATTTTTTTGAATGTCAAATGAAGCACTTTCAAGATTTAATTAGTGAAAATATTAAGTATGGTTTGGTTCAATAACATAAATAATGTTTACTTAAATTTAACAGTCTCATCTTAAAAAGGTTTTGGAACCATATACCAAAAAAAAAAATAACGATTACACACAAAATATGTCAGTTGCATTTGTATTTCATTGATTAATTCAGGTTGATTAATTCATTATTTTGTAATAATGTATAATTACTTTTTACAGATATACACACTCGTTTTATTATTATATATTATTATTATTACCATTCAAAATAATAAAATTGAGATTATACATATTTTCAATTGAGAAAAAAATCATTTTTTGTTCATTTTGATATGATTTTTCGCCAATCGGGTGCCTGCTTTATCAGAGACTTGCCAAAGAGATAAAAATTAATATGGAATAGATAGATAGACTAGCTGAAATTAGTTTATCAATTAATATTTTTTTATTTAAATAAATTCCATTCCTACAACGCCTAAATGGTTTATAAATATTTGCTCATCTTTTATTCAGGTTCCCGGAGGCAAGGCAGAAGTTCCTCCCTCGAATCCAATATATGTACATCCCGAGTCACCCAACTTCGGAGCACATTGGATGAAGGAGCCAATCTCATTTGCGAAAGTCAAGTTGACCAACAAGACTAACGGAAACGGCCAAGTAAGTTAAAAAATACAATTTAAGCTTTACAAATTGTAACTTATTTTCTATTTGGTAGATCATGCTGAACTCGTTGCATAAGTACGAGCCACGAGTTCATCTAGTCCGCGTGGGATCCGAGCAGCGTCATGTGGTCACCTATCCCTTTCCAGAGACACAGTTTATTGCGGTGACTGCCTACCAGAACGAGGAGGTGACCTCCCTTAAGATCAAGTACAATCCCTTCGCCAAGGCCTTCCTTGACGCCAAAGAGCGACCGGACACACTCTACCCACACGACACCCACTACGGATGGCTTATTCCACCACCGACGCACTACACCAGTGCCGCTGCAGTTGCCGCACCACCTCCTCCACTGTCCATGAGCCAGACGCACAGCCTGATGGCACCATCTCCAACCTCATCCTCGGTTGCCGCACCCGGCAGTTGCGATCGCTATGGACGCTCTCTGTCCACACGGAGTGTAGCTCCCAATCGCAGCACACCTTATAGCCGACCTCGAGTTGTCTCAAATGGGAGTGCGGGAAACGCCTCCTCTTCCTCCCCACAGCCACCATCGGCCCCTCAGACTCCGACCAGTCTGCAGTCGTCAATTGGATCGGTTAGCACCAGCGGAGGCACAAGCACCAGCACCAGCGTAAGCAGCAGCAGCAGTGCCAGTGGCTGCTTCACTAGTTCCTACTCTCAGTCGGGCTTTATGCCAGTGGAAGCAACCTCAACGGCATCCGTGTTCTCCTATCCCAGCAGCTGGCAGAGCAACAGTAACTACTGGAGTTCAACGAGTGTTCCCGGTCCCATGCCAATGAGTGTGTGCAGCAGCCGAAACATCTGTAAGTTCTTCACATCTAAATCAATCGAGCCCTCGCTTACTAACCGTATAAATATGATTGGAGTTACCAATATCTGTATATTGATTATTTAATTTAGACTATTACATTTTACAAATCATGATTAGTTTTGATTCTTCCCTGCAAGTCACTATAACCTCTATGCTAAAGTATATTTAATACATTAAGAAACTCGCTAATAATTAAACTTTTGTCTGATTTGAGTATTTTTCTTGAGTTATCTCCAATTCTAACAATGAATATTGGTCCAATTTAGTCACACTTTTAACACTCACACACAAATCAATTTTTATATTCGTCACACCAATCATTTTAAAATTGGAATGCTCTTTTTGGTGGTAAACGTTCTATTTTAATCAGGGATTAAAGCCGAAATGAATTTCGGTTTCAGTTACGATTTCGGTTATGCTCGAGTTAAAGTTTTCGGTTATCGGTTATGCAAAATCTTGGAGTATCGGTTTCGTAACGATTATCGGTTTTTTGTAAGTTTCGGTTTAAAAATACCGGTATGGTTTCGGTTCACTGAAAATAAAATTAAGGTTTTCGGTTGACCATAATAAGAAGCTTTATAAATTGTGTTACATGAAAAATTACTTAATGCTCTTATTAGTCAAGAAAATAATATTATCTGGTTGCTGGAATAGTCCAGCGTAATGTCGATTTTATTATAATTTGACCTCATATAAATTTTGTTCATTTGGTTTGAATATTTCGATAATTTTGATTTTACTGATTTTTAATAACTTCGATCTGCCATAACTTCGTCAAAACTCAATCAATTTCCATGCGCAATGTAAATTTGAGCATGATTTTACCTTTATATTCGTTCTGCATTTAAATTTTGTTCATTTTGAAAAATGTTTAAAAATCGAATTTTTTAGAAAATTTACAGTGTTACCCCTTATAATTTTTCAAAAAATTTTGAAATTTTCGAATTTTAAAAATGAACAAAATTTAAATGCAGAACGAATTTAGAGGTAAAATCATGCTCAAATTTACATTGCGTATGCAAATTGATTGACTTTTGACAAAGTTATGGCAGCTCAAAGTTATTATACATATTATCATACAAAAACCACATGCATTGCTATAATTGTTTATTATTTGGCTTCATATTAAAATAATAACTAGCACCTGTTCAGAAGACTGGTAAAGACAGTTGGGTTTGCTCAGTACGTGCGACGGTTCAAAAGGTTTTAGGCAACGAAAGAGCCTCAAATTATGTAGTAATGATGTTTAAAATGCATAGATAAAATTAGTATTCTATATATGAAATTGGTTAACGATGGAGATTAAAATTAATAGATAAAATAAGTACTACTTATTTAAAATTGAGTAACGGGTATTTCACAGTCGAGGACTCGATTATAAAATATTAATTTTATTTTAATCAATAATATTTCTCTACCAATTTATAAATAAATTAATAGTGCCGACTTTTCATATAATAGTTGACAATAAATAAATAATTATCTACATTTATAATTTCTGTATGCCACTTTCAGCCACTCACAATTCACCATCGCCTACGAATGGTTCTCCGAGCTACACGACACCCTCGCCCGGCTATACCATACACCATCTGACACCGCATAGCCATCAGTACAACATGACCCAGCCGGATCTCTATGCGAGTGGACCAGCTGCCTCGAGCTCGCCGCAAACGTACGTAGCACCCGCTCACCAAGTGTACCACCCGACGCCCACCTCCCCTACCCATCAGCTGTACACGAATGTATTAAACGCCCCCTCTGCCCTAAGCTATCCAACTAGCGGCTGGCACAACGGTTCTGGGGCCGAGTACGGACTCTACCAAAACGCAGCTGCGGCTTATTATCAGCCGGAATATATTCCGCTTGAGATTGGGTAAGTCATGAGGCGATCAGTTGAAACGCGAACTCCACATTAATATCGCTACAGTAGCTATCAATGATTCCACTCTCGAATCGCGAAATATATTACAGCTATGCCACTCACCCACTGGAGCCCGTGGACGTCACAAAGTCGCTAGAGGAGCCACAGTCCGCCATGTACAAGACAACTGAGGATCAGAACTCCGTCATTACCCTGGAGTGTGCCAATGCCACTCTAAAACCCGCTCACAATCACAACGAGATCAAACTGGAGTCCTTGGACCACAGGGTGGATCAAAGTGTATCCGTTCCCAGTGCAGTGCCCACAGGTGTACCCACCTCCGTGGTTACCGCTGTCACTGCAGACACCTGGACACCACTAACACCGCCTCAGAGTACTCTGCAGTGATGGCTCGATGATGACATCTCTTGAGATTGATATCTCCTGACATCTCATCGCACAGCACCAGCCCTTAGACGCATGACCCCTAAGCTACTTGGATGGATCGAATAATTGACCGAATTAGACCTAATGACCTTTAATATTGCCCCTATATGACAAGTTAATGTAAATTTAGCAAAGTTTTCTCCTAGAATATTATATTACACTGTATCACGGCTTTCCAATGTGTTTCTATCAAATTATACATAAATATACTTATTATTATACAAAAACCCAATAATTCGAACGTTAATTTCAAAGCAAAAATTCTAAATATAATCATTTTATATAGACACAGTACAAACTATTATTTTCAATTTATTTTTCAAAAATTAATTTTAACTCAAATTTATTATCTAAATCAAAAAAATTATGAAATAAAAATTACATATTAATTTGTATTATTAAAAAAATTTAAAACAAAAGTTATTTATGATTTTTAAATCAAATTTAAAATTCAAATATCATTTCATAATTTTTTTATTCTAATAAAAGTTAAAATTAATATAGCTAATTAAAAAAACAACAAACAATTAATATTTTATATATGTGTTATAATTGTTATCGCAAGACCCATTTTAAAAATGACAAAATTCAAACAAGTTGTTGTGTCAACTTAATCAAGTTATGTGCAACAGCTCAAATAGCAATCGATATGTCTCATTGCAGCTAAAAAATATAGTACCCCAATTAAAATAAAGTTGGTTATTCAGGTTTCGAGAAAGAGAATTGCACATATGCAATTAATTAAGATTAAGTTTTGGTAAAGTGCGACTGCTCAAACTGGTCTTTCTGATAGACAATAACTGACAGCAAGTCTGTTAGAAGTTCCTACTAGTTACTGGCCAAAACAGAAATAAACTTTGCCCTTAGTTCGTTTAGCTAAACTTACTCGTTTGGTTTGAGTCAAAGGAGCATTCAACTTGGCCTAAAACTTGCTCTCAACTTCTCTAGCCACTCACGTCGAAACAATTGAGACCTGCATAGGAGTGTACTGCCACAAAATGTTCCATCCTGGCGGCAATCTGTTAGCTGAAGCTTCAGGGCCAGAGTCGGCAATCCATGAAGCAATGAACACGAAATGCACCACAAAGCGACGTGATGATAATGTGTTGAATTGTATGTACGAGTATGTAAACTTAGAATGCAGTCTGCACTAGACAATTGAAAGTAAGAGCCACTGAATGTGCCACCATTACAAATGTTCCAGCTGTCAGTGAATAGCTGGACACCCACATCCACACACACCCAGACACACACACCTAGACACCCACAACTGTTGTCCAGCTGCAGGAGTATAATTAAAAAGACATGTCCGAATCATTTACGATGGAATGCGCTTCTGAAAGGCGACATCTGAGGCTCCAGGTTAGAAAATACTCGTAACGTTAATGGGGCAGAATGGGGAAATAATCGTAAGCAACTGCAGTTAACACTCACCTGGTAGTCCATTGAATTGCCGTAGCCCATATGATTACAGGAACACGAACAATGCTTGATATGTTGCTCCAGCTCATCGTCAATTGTGGCGCCACCTAGCGACGCACCATGGCCATAACAGGCAACGTTCAAATCCTGATGATATTTGACTTTATCCCGTCCCCGCTCCCAATCGCTTTCCCTGTCCCTGTCCCTGTCCCTGTCACGCTGCTGATAATAAGCCTCGTTTGTTTGATGCTCCACCAGCTGATTTGTGGCCGTTGTCATGCTCATCATGGTGAGCGGCTGACCAATAATCTGTTGCTTTTTCTGTTGTTGTTGCTGTTGCTGTTGTTGTTGTGGGTACTCCACATCCACACCCACTGGCATACCAACATCCACACCCACAGTGGTTGCATCCAGTGAGGTCGACTTAAATATTCGCCCACTGCTTGTGGATTGCATTGCACGACTTCTGTTGGGACTTGGACTGTTAATGTGACTGTTAATGTTATTGTGACTCTCTTGCTCTGTTACTGTTAAGGTGCTGCCACGTAAGAGAGGACGCTCAAAGCTCTTGGGTCTGTGGAAAGCTTCGTAAGCAACAGTTTCGGCATTGACATCGTCCTCGACATCGCTTTGGTGTTGATAACGCCTCATCGACCCACCAGTTGCTGTTGCTGCTGCTGCTGATGTCGCAGTTGCAGTAACAGAAGAGCTGGCAGCAGTTAACATCATGCTTAAGCGCAACAATTCATTGGAATCCGCCGCTGGCAGAGGAACACTACATGAACCTGTCTCTGTGGCACTGTCGAGTGCCTCCGATTCGATAATGTCCGCATTAGGCTCGTCTGAGATATTGGACTCCAATTCGCTTGATTGTTGTTGTTGCTGGAGTCTTGTCCGCTGGCCAATGATAGACGCAGCTGTGGAGTTGGCGCCATACTTCCAATATGTCTTATTGGTGCCCACAATCCGCTGCAGCTGCGGCTGCGTTGTTGCCTGTGATGCACTACTCTGCCGCTTTTGACGCTCCAGCTGCTGTAGCGTCTTAAAGGTCTTGCGTACCGGTTGCGTGTGGTGCAGCGTGGCACAGCGACGCATTGGCGGCGGAGTGTACACGGGGGAGACACTGTAGCTGTGGGAATGACGTGATGGGGACAGGGATCCACTTGACTTGGCACCCACCAGGCGCGCCTTAAGCTTCTTGCCAAATCCTGATCCGCCAGCACGTGGTGACAACGAGTGTGCGGATAGGGAAAGAGCCCGCGTGAACTTTAAACGAGCTCCGCTGGCGACGCTGCCTGCGGATTCACGCTGGGCGGCAATCAGCTGACATTCATCTATGGTGGGCAACTTGAGAAGATGCGGATGCAGTTGGGCATAGGCCAATGCCGGCTTGGTATTGCCCAAGCCAACACTGCCATTTTCCACAGCACCTGTTGGCAAAGGCGGCTCAAAAAGATTCTTCTGGCTCAGCGCCAGAAATTCCTTTTGTTCCTCCTCCTCGAGCGCCTTCAGGGCACGCAAATCCCACTCCCCGGAACTCATGTCCAGGAAAGATGCGAGTCCAAAAAGAATCACTTTCTATCATTACCTCACGGTCACACATATAACTCTTGCAATTTGCGTTTATCCCATTGAGTCGACTTAATTTCGCAATTTTACACACATTTTGAGAGCGCGACCTTTGACCGCGTAGTACATTTCGTTACCGTTAGCACACGAGGCTATCGGCGCACTGAACACGGACATCAAACAGCACCGTTACTTTATAACGGCAAACGAGATCCACAGTGTGGAACGTAAGTGACCTAGCTTAACATGTGAGTCAGTGTGTCGCTCTGTTAGATGTCTGCACTGAGAAAACGAGTTCCAACAAAGTTCCTTCATTTCGCAAACGAAATTGAAATTCTGTAAGTTTTATTATTTGTTATTATAATAAAAATTATATTATTATGTAAATAATATATGTCCCTCACACATAAAATATATACATACGAGTGTATCACTGTAGCATTATGATAGTTAGACTCCTTCTGCAATATTAGACTCGCATCAATCGAGACTTGGACATCAAATTGTTTTTTGAATAATTTTTGAGCTTATTATCCGATCGTGGTTAAATTTTCTGAAAAAATCCGGACTATTCTATATATGTTTGCTAAAACGCAAGCGCTTACTCTAAAATTGATGTTGTAATACTTCATTTTAAAAAAGTTAGTTAAAAGTTTTTAAATTAAAAAAGAAAATGCTAAACTTCTCGTTATTATATTGTTTATTATTTATTCTTTTATTCGATTAATATATTTTTTTTTTCATCTTTAGCAAGTTTTAAATAAGTAAATAAATTAATTAACTGGTAAAGCTATAATTGGCTAGCACATTAAGTTCATGGTCTATCACAGTCGAGCTCGCTTGATTCCTTCTAGTTTAATATGGAGTTTTACAATACGCGGCAAATACGTTTTCTGCTTTTTTTTGGTCGGAACTATTACTTCACTTACTGTGGATAGGCTTTGTCTACAGTGAGTAATATTAACAGAAATCGCTCAACAATTTAGATATATGCTCTTAGCTCTATTTTTAATGAAATACTTATATAAGTGTAGGTGTAAATGGCTGTGGTACTATGAAATATGCACGTGCATTCATTTCGAATCCAATTTTAAAGTCAGCAACATGACGACGTTGCCATTTTTGTTAACCTCAATGGTGTTGGGAGGCCCATTGAGGTGACAGCAGCGACATCAGTTAGCGCTACAATGCGTGGCTATATATTTATATGACATACACACACTCACACACACAGACACAGACACAAGTATGTTGGAAATACTTGTATGCGGCGCACACTCGTACATTCACAAGAGTACTCATCCTTCATCTTGATGTATGGCCATCACTTCTTAGCTGCACTCTCCGAATTGTGTTAATGAAATTCAAGTCCATGCTGCAGATTTTATAGTACTTCCATGTTTTCAGGTGTAAGGAGTCTATCACACATACATTTCATATACCCTATAAATATATGTATAGTTACCACTTATTCGAACAATATCTTATTTATCTCCCCTTTAACTATAATTACTTAGTGTTATCCTTAGATACATGCTTATTCATTCTTTGGTGATCTATGTACATATTTCTTAAAACCAATATATAATAATAACGAAAGGTAAAAGGCAGATGGTAACTTATTAAAAATTTATTTTATCTGATACATGACACACTTTTCTGATGTCAGATTTTTAATTTTAAACATTAATCTCTGAAATCAGTTTAATATTTTGTTCAGAGGTGAGCTGTCTACTTATGATGTGGAAAATTAACAACATTTTACAATAATAAATAAATACTATGTAGTATTAATAAATGAGATTATTAAATTTAATTTAAATTGAGTATATTAAAAATAAATTTTTATTTTAAAGCTGCACAGTCGCCGATGGTGTTCCGAAATATAATTACCGGTTTGGAGGGGAAGCCTCTGCTTGATGTCTATGATGGTTATGCATCGTGCCCATTGGTGACTAGATATCACACCTGCATTCTGGCCGAGATTGATAATACCCTAATGTCGCTAGAAACATTCCCTGTTGACCAAAATAACAAGCTCTTATTATTATGAAAAATAATGTTATCTGGTTACTGGAATGGTCCAGCGTAATATTAATTTTATTAGAATTTGAGCTCATTTAAAATTGGTTCATTTGGTTTGAATATTTCGATAATTTGGATTTTACTGATTTTTTATAACTTCGATCTGCCACAACTTCGTCAAAACTCAATCAATTTTCATGCCCAATGTAATTTTGAGCATGATTTTACCTTATATTCGTTCTGCATTTAAATTTTCCTCATTTTCAAAATTCGAAATTTTTTGAAAATTTGGAAATATTTACAGTGTTACCCCTTATCATTTTTCGAAAAATTTCGAAATTTTCGGTTATTTAAAATGAACAAAATTTAAATGCAGAACGAATTTAGAAGTAAAATCATGGTAAAATTTACATTGCGCATGAATATTGATTGAGTTTTGACAAAGTTATAGCAGTCCGAAGTTACAAAAAATTATTAATTATTATTATTATTTTTATCTTAATTAGTGATATCAGACAAAAACTTATATTTAAATTTTATATAACATAAATCATTATTAAAGATACATTAAATATTCACGTGCTGTTCGCCTGTTATTTTGAAAAAATGTAAAGGGGTAAGTATTTGAAAAAATGTATTTCGGAACTTTTTGGACCCCTCACGCTATATAAATGGTAAGTATAGGTAAATTTAAATAAGATTAAATGTAGCAAGTTATTTTTTCATTTGAGCTGCAGAAACTCAAGGTCATATTTTCACTCAATTAATATATGATGTGAACAAAATTTGAATATACTTTATAATAATAATCTCTTAAATTAATACGAGTATTTATATTTTATCATAAAATGTTGTACCTTCTTACAAATTATATATCAATATTAAGAATAAGTAAAATTAGATAAAATGTTAAAATTTATCTGTGTAAAATTAAAATAAAATTTTGTAATGCTTTTTTAATTTTAATTATAAATTTTATTATTAATGTTAATATTAAAATATTGAACTTCATATATCAGAAAATAAGCATAGAAATTATATATAAATGTTACCCCTTAAGGATAGGATTTTAAGAATAAAACGAATTTAAAATTGAAAAAATTTAACTCTTTGTTCTTTTTTACGGCAAGGGCTTTATTTTCAGATGGGGAAATAAAAAAAAATTTCAGGAAAATGTTAGTTAAAAGATAATGTTAATTAAAAGAAAATGTTAATTGAGTGAAAATGTTAATTTAGTGAAAATGTTAATTGAGCGAAATGTTAATTGAGTGAAAATGTTAATTGAGTGAAAATGTTAATTGAGTGAAACTGTTAATTGAGTGAAAATGTTAAGTGAGTGAAAATGTTAATTGAGTGAAAATGTTAATTGAGTGAAACTGTTAATTGAGTGAAAATGTTAATTGAGTGAGAATGTGAAAATTGAGCGCAACGCATGACCTTGAGAAAAAATATGCTGCTCAAATTAAATATCCACCTGCTGCTGATTTCTGTTCGCCTGGTATTTTTACCGAATTTCAGGTTCCAGCGAGCCGTCGCAAACTAGATTCCATGGACGCAGACATACACACGAACATCAATCTAAAACCCCTGAAAAAGCCAAAAACCAGCTGAAATACCAGGCGCGCAGAAATGAGCAGAAAGCAAATCAACTTTTTTTGCGCCATATTAAAATATGACCTTGGAAATTTTCTGCTGCTCAAAATGAAAAATCCACCGCCTGCTGATTTCTGTTCGCCTGGTATTTTAACAGAATTTCAAGTTTCCGGGAGCTGTTGCAAGCTCACATTCATAGACGCATACTTACACACGTACATCAATCTGTAATCCCTAGAAAAGCCTAAGTACCAGCTAAAATACCAGGCAAACAGAAATAAGTAGAAAGCAACCATATTTTATTCACATCATATTTTAATTGAATGAAAATATGACCTTGAGTTGTTGAGCTGAGTAAAATTCTTTGAGCGACAGGTAAGTTTAAATTTGTTGGTCTAACGACCTACTGTAATTTCTGTTCGCCTGGTATTTTTTGAGCTTCCTTTATTTAGTTCCTGAAATTTTGTTTCCCCATCTGAAAATCAAGCCCTTTCCGTAAATAAAAAGAATAGATTAATATTTAATTTTTAAGTTCATTTTATTCTTAAAATCCTATCCTTAAGAAGTAACATTGGTATATAATTTCTGTGCTTTTTTTTTTGATAAATGAAGAATAATGATAAAATATTTAAATATTAGCATTAAATATAAAATTAATAAGTAAAAGTATAGAAGAACATATAATTTCTATGTGGATAATGCAAGTGCCATATTTGAATAAAAGCATACAATTTTTAAGTCAGAATAAAAAGGACACAAGTATTTAAAAAAAATTTTTTTTTTACGCCTTATTTGTAATTATTAAATTTTCATATTGATCTATTGGGTTTTTCTGTGTTTTCAGGTCTTTATTTTTTATACCCCAGACATAACCTTTTTTTCGTTTCAGATTTTAATTCATATTTAATATTCATTTAGTTTTTAATAAAAGTCTGAGTATATTTCTATTTGTATTTTTTAACACTTAATTTCCTTTTTGCCGACTGCTTTTAGTCGTGAATAAAAAAATAAATAAATCTTAACAGTTTTGAAATACAATTTCTATGCTTAACTTCTGATATCTGTATAACATCAGTACAGTATTCTAATATAAGCATTAAATTTTTAATTCATTGAAGTATTACATTTTATTTTTTTAATTTTAACATTTGAGTATATTTAAAATTGATTTTTATTTTACAGCTGCACAGTCGCCGGTGGTGTTCCGAAATAAGATCGCCGGAGGGGAAGTCCCTGGACATTCCCTGTGGACCAAAATAAGAAGCGTTATTCATTGTTTTACATGAGAAAAGACTTAATGCTCTTATTCGCCTGGAAAATAATGTTATCTAGTTACTGGAAGGGTCCAGCGTAATGTCGATTTTATTATAATTTGACATCACATAAATTTGGTTCATTTGGTTCAAAAATTTCGATTTTACTGATTTTTGATAACTTTGAACTGTCATAACTTTGTCAAAACTCAATCAATTTCCATGCGCAATGTAAATTTAAGCATGATTTTACCTCTAAATTCATTCCGCATTTAAATTTTGTTCATTTTCAAAAATTCGAAAATTTCGAAATTTTTAGAAAATTTACAGTGTTACCCCTTGTCATTTTTCGAAAAATTTCGAAATTTTAGAATTTTCAAAATGAGCAAAATTTAAATGCAGAACGAATTTAGAGGGGAAATCATGCTCAAATTTACATTGCTCAAGGAAATTGATTGAGTTTTGACAAAGTTATGGCAGTTCAAAGTCATTAAAAATATGTCTAAATGTTTGCTTTAATAAATTAATGTAGAAACGACCAATTTATAGGATCTTATTCTTAGTGCAATTGTGATGTATAGTGTAGTTACACATATATGAAAAATGGCATGAGCTATGTACAGAGTAAGTAGTAATCAATTTCTGCGATTGGAGTTGATAAAATTAAAATCTTCAATTATATTTTCATACATTGCTAAGAAAACAAGCATGAGCAGCTTCCTTCCGGCTGCCGAGGGTTGAATAATCTAGCAGACTTATTAAAATTAGCTGCATTGTTTAATGGTTATCTAGGCTTAGCCAGTTTTATTTTGTAAACAACAAAATATTTAAAAATCAATATAAATGGCTAGCTTAGATTTTTCCTTAACTTATTTTGTGACTGATTAATGTTAATTAATCGAACATCGATTTTTTGATATATTCCGTATTTCATTTTGAGATGTATAAATAGGCATAAAAAAGCAATTGTTCCCATTCGGATTCGAGATCATATTCTATCGATTCGTAGGAACATGTCTAACAAATGATATGATGAAAATTTATGTTGTTTATGCCAAATATTTTTAAAACTTTAACAACTTTGTGTCTCAGTTAAAAACATTGCTATGAAATGTTCAAGGATAAACTGTTTTTTATCTTTCTGTATCTACTTTGAGTCAATCTATGAAAAACTTGAAGAAACCAATGGCTCGTGAACATTTTTAGTTTCATATTTGATTTATTAGCATACTTAAAAAGAAAGAAGAGAAAATTCAGCATTTTCCAAAATTATGCAACTTAATTTGTGCAAGCCACAAATTTTCGTCGTTGCAATGTACATTGTCACGACGTTGCTTCTGTTGCCGCTGTCGCAGCCGCCGGCAAGCCATAAATTTGGCAAAACACCCTCAACTCAGTCCACCCTCTTTTCCCGCCCCCTGATGGCCCTTATTTCTCATGCTTTTGGGGGTACGCCCACAGAGCCAAAGCAAAGTTTGTGCGGCGGAGCCACAGGCACAGCCGCTGTTCTGGAACAGCCGGATGGCAGAAGTCAAGATCAAAAACAAGCTGCTTCTCTTGCTGCTGTTGCTGCTGCTGTTGCTGCTGGGATAAGCCAAAGTTGCAACAAGCTACCATTGGTGCCCTCGATTGGGCTTGGGTCAGGAATAAGGTTGAGTTTGGGGTTGAGGTTGAGTTTGAGTTTGAGTTTGGGACAGGCGCCTGTTGCGGCGCTGCATTTAATTTCATTCATGGGGACATTGGAATAAACGAGCCAAAATCGAATCGACCCCAGTATAGGGATGTGTAACAATATCAAAATTTACTCTCCGTCTCCGCCCGCGCCTCTGTGTGTGCTTCATTCTGACAGAAGCAAAAATCGAAAGCATACTTTTCGGAGCATTGCCAAAGTCCAAGCAAACAGCAACAATATACGTACAAGCAGAGTTTGGGCCAACAAAAAAAGTTATTGAATTGAAATTCAGTTCAGTTTTGGTTTGGTTTGAGACAGCAAAGTAATATGTCTGTTGTTTTGTGCCACATGCTGGACGTTGTAAGTTCCCACTTCCTTGTAGCATTTTTCGTTCTATTCACTTTACTTAGAAACTTTTGCATTTTGAATACCTACTAACTTAATACAGACACTTTCGCATTTATCAATACAAACTTACTCGTATAGTATGTGTGGCAAGAAGATGAAAGAGTGTATCAAAATTCTTTTCAACTTGTGCAGTTTTCAACACGAAGCTTGTTCAACTTTTAAGTACACCTAATGAGCTCATTCAATTCCAACTTACAGTGCATTTACTTTCGATCTGTGATAATTAACTGAGCTGCCGCTTATGTTGTCATTAAGTTAATTTTAAAGGACTTGGCACGACACTAAATTGGTCAGAAGAAGAAGTCTATTTTATACTCGTAACTGGTGGTGTAAATCTAAAATGAACATTGCGCTTAAGATTGCAATTTAAACATAGTTAATGAATAAATTGAATTGTGGATTCATCAGAAAAACTAGACAGGTTCATTAATTTTCCCTACAAATTTACAAATGTGATTTTTAATTTTCTGTTTTATTTATGGATTTTTTTATTGCTATACATATTTAATAGTTAATTTAAGTTTAATATGAAAACAAATATTAATAGTTGACTTCATAGTTAATAAAAGGGACTATATAATATTTTAAATAACATGTTAAAATAAGCATTATCTGTTGAGATTTACAAAATAATTAATTTTAATAAACGCGTATTTTAAGTTTCATTATAATTGAAAATAAAGGTTAATTTATAAAAATGATAATTAAAAGTTCACTTTTATTTGCGAAGTAAACTGGGTTTAATATTTCAGACGTTTGAACATCTAGATATTTTTAAGGACAATACGAATTTCTTGATATAGTTCAAATATATTAAAATATGTCACGACGTCAGCAGGAAATTCAACGCATTGAGCGTAAAGTTAGGGCCAAATTGCCATATCGCACCTTTCGCGAGATTATCTTCGATAGGGATCAAATAAAGGCAAGCATTGTGCCGCTGAGCTTCGTTGAGGCACGCAGGAAGAGAGGTCCAATCTACGAGGCTCTGCAGGATGAATTACGCCATGAAGGCTGCCTCATGATGCCGGAGTTCCTGCGTTGCCTGGCTGAAAAGGAGCAGGCATTGTTCGAGTCCATCAGTATTCGTGCCAGAATCATTGACGATCGTCCGCTACTCTATGAGGTAATTGAGAAACTGAAGCAGGCCGAGTTGGCAGTGATCAAGCGAAAGGTGAAGGGATTAAAGGAGTGCTTTACACTCTTCTACGAGACTCTGTTGCTTCTCGAGCCCTACCGCATAAAGTATGAATATGCTCTCAACGCGGTCATGGAGCACATCGTCTCATTGTGTCACAATATCGAAGGTCAGGAGCGTGATGCAGCTGAGATGATAGCTCGCATCTATCATACATATGCAAATTTCCTGGAACGTACTGGGCAACGTGTTAATGCTATTACCTATCTGAAGGCCACTTTGGATCTGGTCCGGGGACACATGTGGCTAGCCGAACCGGACAAGGGATCAGCTAGCCCTATTCTTCATGCTCTGGTTGCTCAACAACTCGCCCGTCAACTTCTCCTCCATGGACGGCAGATTGTGCGCCAACAGCCTGAGGAGGCGGTGGACATGGCCAGGAAGGCAACAGTCCTCATTGCAGAGAGTAAGTTGGTTAGGGAAACCGAGGAATTATAATTGTAGTAATCAATCTGTTATTTAGTTGGGCGGCAAAAGAACTTGGACATTTTTTGCGATACCTTTTTGGAGAGGGCATTCTTCCTTATGGAAGGTGGCAAATACCATGCGGCCCAGCAATGTCTGGAGCAGATCAGGGCCCAAATTGTTGCATGTACAGAGTATAGATTTGTCAAGTTGAACATCAAATTCTATCTATATCTAGGCCAATGTGCTGAGAGGTAATTTCTTCCTTAATTAACAATCACATCCCTGATTGTATCTTTTTGTCATAGCTTTGATAACATTGACAAGGCCATCTCCAGCTTTAAGAGAGCTCTACGCCTGTCTCGTTTGTACGACCACAAGGATCACGAGGCAGAGATACTCCTCAATCTTGGAAAGCTCTTCGCCAGAGACACACAAAAGACGGGAATTGCCAAGAAGTGTTACAATCAAGCCAAGAACATTTACATAGATTTTAATGATACACACAGCAAGAAGACAGCCGTCTTTCTAATGGGAAAACTGTTGGCAGATGAAATCACTCCCCTCTATATGGCCATGCTAAAGGCCTCAAACTCCCAGTACTGTGCCTTCTACAATCTACGCCAGTGGAAGAATCGTTGTCGTCCCTTCTGGCATAAACTGGGTGACGAGATAATCAAACAGGAATCAAATGATATTTACTGCCTACTCGAGGAGGAGAAAGATGATCCTGTTAGCGTACCCGTCTACCTCGACTTGGATGGTAATACCTTCAAAGTCGAAGAGGGTGATATATAATTCTTTAAGTTATCTGCTGAAAAATTGTTATTGTTTGACTTGTGCTGAACTGCGCTTAGGACTGTACTGAAATCTTTTCACTCATCATCTAATCATATCTGACATCGAGTAAACTCGATGGAAGTTTTCAGTGCAGGCCTAAAAGCAGTTTTGATCTATTATCATATATCCCGTATATTTAGTCTAATAAAAGTCTGGAAAACTGGAGCATCAACTGGAGTCTATAATTTAATACCTGGATAGTATTAATAGATGCCCAAACATAAATTCAATTGGGGTCCTGTTTGTTGGCCGAGAGCAACAGTAACAAATTGGTAGCGGTAACAATAACATGGCAGCAACCACCCAGAGAGTCAGCTAGTTGAAAGCTTCGTTTTCGTTTTGACTCTGCCGCAACATTTGTTGCCAATGCACGTTGGTGGGCGTCGGTATAAGCGTGGGCGTGGCTGTGGCAGCGGTTGTAAATTGGCAATGTAATGCGAGCAGCAATAAATTCTCAAACAACATGTCGGCGCAAAATTCTTTAAACATTTTCAAACTGCATATTTGTCATGGCAAACACACATATGTGCAATGTACATACATATGTATGTACATTCTACTTACTCTTATTTATACGTATGTACATATGTGATTGTACAGATACCCTATCTCATAAATAAAATAGTTGTATAATTCTTATATCAAATTTTTATAGACACAAAATTGTCTTGGGACCCGATTTGCTTATTATTCAAAGATTCTATAGTATTATGTTTTAAATCAAAATGTACACTCACATTTATATTCAATTAAAAGGCCACAAAGTCAACTCTTTCACTTTTTCGATGAAATATTTTATATGTTTCAACACCCGGTAGAAAGTTGGCAACGAGTTGCAGCAGAAAAGTTCGCAAATGAAAATAAATGTTAAAAGTTGGTTAATTAAAATGAAAACGACTCGCACTTCCGGGGAATTTTGTGACCAACAGCATTAAGAATTAAATGAAGAATGCGAGGACCTCGATTTCAACCTGTTTTGGAATACCATCAGAAGCTAGATTTCATAGGCAAAGGCACTTGAAATGAAAATAGCAACAATGAAGAAAGTTTTACGAGTTCCAAACAAGCAAAACTCCAATTGATTAAAAGTATATTTTCAGTATAACTATGAGGAACAATGAATTGGCAAACAAAGCTTTGCTACCCCTTCATTTTTCCATATAATGTATCATAATTTTATTGCGATACAGCATTATTAGACCAACTACACTCCTCTTACCCAATCTTGAAAAGTTTTTGCAAACTTTGTCAATTAAAACTTTCAGGCTCGAGGCATGCGAATTTTGGGTAACTCCCAAAATTATACAAATAACCGAATTGAATGTGGTCATTCTCCATTTAAATGTTTCAAAACTCACTTGCACTTCGACAACTTTCCTATGTCATGGGTGCGATATCAGAAAGTTTATGAGTGCACAACAATAGATACTCTACAAAACAGATCGAGTGAACTAAAAGCTTAAAACATGTACTTTCTTCTGTCTTATATCATTATATTAATCAGCTATATTTATTATACAATCACTGCCAAATTTATAAAACAAAATCATTCTAGCAACTTTAGTAAATTCAAATGCGAAAAGACATGAATACTAATTAGCAGATTTTGTCAGACTAATTTTATTAGTCAGGCGGATTGAGGGACTTTGCTGTATCCTACTATTAGTTACTCATATTTATCAATTTCATGGGAACAATAAAACATTTTAAATGAATTGGAGATTATAATATTCAATCAATCGAAGTCGTTTATCTAATTGTTATAATAGCATAATATACATATGTTTGATTTGAAAATGAATTCCATATACACAGACTTGAAATATTCCAACTTTACATAGAATCATAATTAAAATATATAATATCGTAGCAAGATATGGCGTCAGGACAGATTATTGAAAATTATTTAGTGCTTTGAGTAACTGCAGTCTTGACAAATAGCAGGGATTAAAACCTTAACCGAAACCGTAACCTTTAACCGATGAAAACCGATTGAAATTTGTAACCGTAACTGAAATCGTAACCGAAAATATTTTTTTTCACTGTACCGAAACCCATAAACCAAAACTCTTTAAGACGATATAACCATTTAGTAACCGATTCATTTATAAGGGTTAATTTCGGGTCTGGCCGTCGTAGCTACTGAGCAACTTTGATATCTTTGAACTTTCATAACTTTCTCAAAAATCAATCAATTTCCATGCGCAATGTAAATTTGTGCATGATTTTACCTCTAAATTCGTTATGCATTTAAATTTTGTTAATTTTCACAAATTTTTGAAAATCGAATTTTTTTGAAAATTTACAGTGTTACCCCTTTCTCTTTTTTGATTTTTTCGAAAAATTTAGAGTTTTCAAATTTAACAAAATTTAAGTGCAGAACGAATTTAGAGGTAATATCATGCACAAATCAACATTGCGCATGGAAATTGATTGACTTTTGACAAAGTTATAAAAGTTCAAAGTTATTAAAAATCATTATATTACACTGGATCATTCCAGTAACCAGATACCATTATCTTCCAGGCTAAAAAGAGCATTAAGTCTTTTTTCATGTAATAAAATGAATAACGCTTCTTATTTTGGTCAACCGAAAACCTTAATTTTTATTTTTTTTGTGAACCGAATCCATACCGGTATTTTTAAGCCGACACTTATAAAAAAACGACAACCATTACGAAACCGATACTCCAAAATTTTGCATAACCGAAAACCTATATTCGAGCATAACCGAAACCGTAAGTGAAACCGAAATTCGTTTCGGTCCCTGAAAAATAGTATATACATAAATACTTTCCTACATCTATCTCTAATTAACTACTTAATATATATATTTACCATAAACATTTATCTATCTTTAATATAGTCGACAGTATATATAGTCACATATATTTTACCAAGTCGCAGAACACATTACAAATTTGTACATTATTAAATTTGTAGAAGGTCATACACAACAATAGCTATAAGATATTGCTCTGCGATATGAAAGTAAAACAATGTTCATCAGAAGAATCTTTCTTGTGTGTTGGCTCCCAGATATATATTCCAACCCATATCACAGCTTTACAAGTTATGGGCAGAGAGTAAAACGATTCTCATATGTTTAGATTTTTGTTTAACTTTCAAGTAAATAAATAAATACATTTTATATCTTGGGCGCCGAGAATGGCTTGATCTTAAAGTAACCGTTGACCATATAAATTTTGGGGTCCTCTGGTCCACTGCCATCCGGATTGGTTTTCCAACTAATTGTCAGACAGGGCTCGCCGGGCTTGGCATCTTTTTCAATTGTAATTTGATAATTCTTTGCATCCTCAGGGCTCGCATTGTTTTCGATAAATAGAATGGGTCGTTGCCTAATAGCGTCATCCGGAGGCGACACTATAATGTTGAAGAGTGAACGGGGAGTGATTCATAACTGCATTTTCTCGGAATCTAATCCACTTACAGGGCTGACTCCGGACGGACAAGAAAGCAAACATCATTAGCAGCAACGCCGACAACGCCCGAAACTTGTGCAATGTTTTTGATTTCATAATTTATTTTTATAAAATATAAACAAAGCGCTAAATACAACAACTAATGAAAGCGTCGGCTTTGTTTTATATACTAGATGCTGCACGCGTCTCTATATAAGAAAAAAATTAAATTATAATGCTATTTGTATTATCAAGCGACGTCTTGAAACAACGCGATCTCAGTTAGAACTGCGGGAATTATGAGCGGAATTTACTGAGAAAGCTCAAGCGTAATGTTCATTTAAATTAGGAGAGTAGTAAGTTTTCTTATCTCCCTTTAAGACTTTCTCTCTCACTTCTCTCTGCGACTCTCCCATTTCTCAATTATTTCACCTGTCGGGAATATTTTGATATGTTTAGCTTATCGTCTCTTCAGGCTTGAATGAATTAATAATACATATAAATATGTATATATTCTGTTCAGAGATTGTCTTCTCAAATTGTAAACAAAGCCCCGCAACTGATTGTGTCAGTATCAATTTGAGTATACGCTCGTTTTTTGCTGATAGAGAGCATAACATAACAGAACAAAAACAAAGAAAACGCTGGGTGGCATCAACTGCGCTTTTGAGGTCGACAGACCATCTTAATGCAATTGTGCAAAGCAGCAGTCAAAAATGAATTCAGCTTTCATTATATTCAAATATTCAATATTGAACTTATTATGTACAAATGTGTATATTGTTTTTTAATGTGAATTTTCACTTAACGCTACAATTATCTTAAAAAGTAGCAATCCAATTTGGAATATCTTTATATTAATACGCTAAAAAAACCCATTCAAATTTTTGAATCATTTTTTATCGACCATGAATCATCCGATTGGGGACAAAGTAAAAGTTAAATACTTAACAAATTTATATTGAATATTTCTTTTTTACCATTATCAGCAAAATCATTAGAGTAATTAGAACTTATAAATTTACATTTCAGTTATTGTTTACAACTTCAGATTTTAATATATAAAAATTTAAAAAATGGCGCCAACCATTTGAACGAGCTGCATTGCTTGCTTATGCGTATTTCCTGCTTGAATACAATTTGAACTGCTTGAACAGTTGTACTGCTTCGCGTACTGTATAACAGTTTGATATAACAGTTGGCTGTTTACACTGCTTACTGGTAGCAAACTGCTTGCAGACAAAACATCGCATTTATGGCGCACTATTTAAAATGAAATTATGTAGACGTTAATTTTATGCAATATATTAACATGAGTTAATTCACTCATTCAAGTCTATTAAGAAAAAAAACATATTAGACATAAGGAGTTATTTACCATTATCTGGGTCCGGGGAAATTAGACCTTTTTTCCACCGTCATACCACTCCTACCAAAATTCCGTTATTCAAGGATAAACTCATTGTTTTTAAATTACGTAATATTTAATTTTAATTTGCATTTAATTTATTATATTTGTAACTTACAGCGAAAAACATTAAACGTATTTTTAAACAAACAAGCTTAATTATAGTATGTATTATTATATGGTTAGCTTAGCAACAATTGTTTATATTTTACATTGCAAATTAATGGAATCTAAATCTAAACCTAAATCGTTACAAAGTTGGAAAGATATTCTCTATTTGATTTGTAGCTTGTGGAGGGACTGGGCGTGGGTCTTAAGGACACTTGAGGGATGGTAAATAATATATAAATACACACATATATATACACATATTGTATATATTGTATATACATATATCAAACGAAATGTCAAATGGAAATTAAATTAACTACATTGACTCTGCCCTTGGACGGAAACCGTTGCTTACAAAATTGCCATAAACAATTTAATCAAAATTAAACTCTCACTTTGTCTAGATTCAAATTAACATTGCGACTTATTTGGAAGACAAATGAAAATAATTTGTTTATGTCAATATTAATTTCTTTCTTTCACTTTCTATTTGTTAAATGAAATCTTGATACTTGATACTTGTCCATTGATTTTGTTTTCCTTCAAATGTCGTTTTGTGTTGTTGTTGCTACTATACACAGTCTTTGTAATTGTTGTAATTGTTTTTGTCGTCGTTCTTCTTAATTCGTATTGATGCTCTTTTCGATAATCGGATAAACCTAGATACCCTCTAAACCTCTGTGCTGTGCGTTTGAATGCGCACCTTCTTTACACTCCCATTGCGACGCATTGGTGGAGGAGAGCTGCCCGAGCCGGAATAGCCTGGATTTTGAATACCCAGCGTAGGATCGGGCCTCGGTCGTGGTTTCTTCAGACTGGAACGCAGCGGGGAACGTGTCACCGAGTCCAAGGTGGATCCATTGGACACACTGGTCACAGTGGTACTCATAGAAGCCACACTTCCTGCTGTTCCAGCTCCATTCCGAATGCCGCTGTACGGCTTTCCCGAGGCGTCTGTGACCGAGACGCCGTTACGACTACGAGGCTCCTTAAATCCTGGATTATTAAACGTGGTGGCACTTGCCGGCGATGAAGCGTCCAGCGCCATTGTGGGATCGCCTCCAGAACTGCGTGAGAAGATGACGTCATACAGGGCGGCCACGAACAGACCAATAGATAAGACAATCACAACTATCTGCGGATCATAAAGAAAATATTTGTAGTTCAATCAGGTTATCAGAAACAATAATAATAAACTGACTCACCTGTATGTAGAACGAAATGCCACGCGATATCTTAAAGCCAAAGCGCTCCTGTTCATCAATTTGCAAAGCGAACAGCACTGTGGCTATTATGGCCAGCAAACCTATAAGCCAAGTCAATTATAATTAATCAGGTATTACTCGCAAGTACAACTGGCAGAGATGCTTACCACCCAGCAGGGCTAGGATGAGTTTGACAATGACCAGTGATGTGTAGGACATGACTACCTTCTCCCGCGACGATATCATCGCGTGTTGGATGACCGACAATATGCAAAAGATGCCCAGCAGTGCTGAGCTGCCAACAGCCAAAAGCCCACTGACGAATACTGCATCTGTAAATAATGGATAATTAATAAAATGTTGACAAATTAAACAAAATAAATATTAAATAATAATATAATGTATTAATATGTTAACCTATTCATATATTTAAATCAATCAAGCAACACACTATGTCCTTTGTATATTTAAATGTATATTTAAATGAATCAAATAGTAAACCATGAATTTTGTAGCGAATACTTTCCGGCCAAGACTTTTAATTTAATTTCTTTAAAAATTTAAATATATATCACTCATTTACTTCAAGAATCTCATTGATAAAACATACGACTCTTAAGTAGAAATATTCTCTATGTTCTGTTCTGTGTAAAAATATCAAATGAATACCTTGCATAGCCTTCATGAGAGGGTCAAAAGAATATATAATTTTAAAGTGACTGTTTCTCCTATAAAATAACTGCTCAAATTTACTTACAGCTAACAGGACTATTTACATGCTAATAAGTAGTATATTCTTGGAAAGGAAAAACGCATTCACAGAGTATATAGTAAATGCTATAACTTTGCCTACTTAAAAATATTTTTATTGAGAGTTCCAACCTTGCTACTAATTAAACCGGAAACGAAAGTTTTGCTAAATTACGAGTAAAAGAAATGAGCAAGTTTTAATGGAATTGCGCAAATGTATCTTGAATTAAAGATACACTGTTAGAACTTACTGCTCAGTCTGAACTTGGAGACATCGTTGCCGCATTTTTCACGATTATAAGTCAATTGCTTGCACACTTTGAAGGGCCCAAAATAGCCGCGATCGTAATCATAGCCACCTGTTAAAAAAGTGAAAAAGTGTTAGAAAAGTAAAAATAATGTAAAGAATTAATTGAGTACTCACCTGATGGACTATCGTAATAACCCCAAATGGGTATGCCAATGGCAACAGATGCCAAAGCGAAGCACACGAAACCCAAACAGGTCACCCCAGCAACATAAAGTGTCGACGTTGCCATGTTTTACTGTACAGCATAACGATGGGGATGACTTGCGAGTGTTCTCTTGCTAAATACTGAGATCCAGGGTACCAAAGTTGTTGCTAAAAAAAAAACAAGTATACGAATTGTAGACAATGATTAATACCAATTGATTAAATATGTATTTGCTTTTCAGCTGCCATAAAATATTTCAAAAGCAAATAAAATGCTTGGTGCTTTGTCAATTAAGTAGTATATCATTTATGGAATGTCAATCTTGTGTGGGTTGTGGATGCCAATTATGAAATTGTCGAGCACATTCTAATGCGAATGAGAGACGATATGTTGACTTACCACCCAATTCACCCACTCAACCACTCACCCGTTTAGCTAGTAAGCTAGTTAGCCAGTTAGCCACTTGGCCTGATCACCTTTCGCTATTTCCAACATATGTAATCCAATATTTGGCATTGTGATTACATAAGTGGCTTCCACTTGTAAGTATTACAAAGCCCATGAGTCGGTCATCATCGACATGACGAACAATTAGATCTCATTCATACATTAAGAGCTGTACTTGCCGCTGACCTTGAAATGCGGAAAAGCTTTCGCAGAAGTAGCACGTTGCCTCATTGTGCGATTTGGAGATGCCTAGATACACACACACACACACACACATATTTGAGTGTGTATTTGTCTTTGCAAGTGTGTACTCGTACTTAAGCCGTCAGAGAACGGCACAGTTGTCTCAACTGTCTGACAATTTAAATGTCTTGCAAATATTTGTGCTCTAAAATAAGCCGATTTTATAATAAGCCGATTTCCTGTAATTAAACGCCAATTACAAGCATTTTCCAACTCGTAAATATGAACATGTATCTGTACTGTATTTATCAATGTATTTATAGCAACACGAATATATCTAAAATATTTAAACAGCTTTTTGACAACTCCGTGCTAATTGAAAGACTATTTTTAAATTAGCAGAAGCTATTTGAAATATGGGGCGTATGTGTGATTTCAATTAAACGTTTATCAGTAATAAGAGCTGTAATACTCGAACAAATATCCAATTCACTAATACTGACAAAGTCAAATAAACCATTAATCGATCGAGTGTTTACAACTAGGAAATACCCTGCACAAAGAAAATTGCACCAGCTGTGCAAAAAAAAATTCACACATATGTAAGAAATACGCAACTTAAAATTGTAAATTTGTAATTATGTTAAATTTATAATTAATTTTCGATCAAGCTCAAACCAATTTTCATAATTCTAATTTATAGGGTTAATGATAATTGTTATTCAGAAATAACGAAATTCAACTGAATACCATGATTTTTGTTCAATGAAAATTAATTTAATCTTAAAAATCATTACAATGCCTGGAAAATGTATGCAAAACTTCATTATTTGAACTTTAAAAGTAATTGTTTAACTAATACGGTTACATTCGAATATAGAGCATTAAACAATATTTTTATGATTTTACTAATAATATGATGACAATAACTTAACTAAAACTAATATTATAAATTAAATATTGTATTAATTTGCAAGAAACTCACAATGGTTTTAAACTAAACTTCGACTTGGATTATATTCAAGCATACAATTAAATTAAATAAATATAAATAGGAACATATATTTTAAGATTTCAAAGTATTAATTAGACTCCTTAGATTAGCTAGTGAACTGTAGCTGCAATAAACAAACAAAAGTCTCGGCTGAGTTCTCAGACTTACAGTAAGATTGTAACGAGGGGAGCATAACGAGAAACTAGTCCGAAACTTAAGATGACAAAGCCGATACGGCAATAGAGACAGCGCCAAAACAAACAGCAAGCGGAAGAGTACCAAGAAATTGAAGCTGAACGCGACTTGGCAACCGAGCGGGTGTCCAACTTCAAGCCGGCGTTTGCTGTTTGTTGCTCTTAGCGGTAAATAGACAACAAGCCAGACAACCAACAACAACCAACAACAACCAACAACAACTGGCAACAACTGGCAACAACCGGCAAGAGCAGCAGCAATAAAGTGAATGCAAAAAGTCAGGCGAGCTTCTTAAATTACCAGGTTCTGCTTCTTGGTTCGGAGGTTCGGTTGGGAGGCCCGTCTCTGGTCGCTGGAGTGGAACCATCAGCCATCATAACTGTGTGGCGTTCTACTTAGTTGAGGGCAGGCAACAGGTTGTCGAATTTCGAAAGGTTCTTTCATACAATCGAAATGTGGCACATAAACATATGATAAGTTGATCCATGGCCTGATTGAAGCTCTAAACTCTAGATCAAAAGATCAAAGACCCTACATTACAGACAATCTTCCCTCTTTCCTTTCCACTCATCGCAGGGATCCAAGTTCCCGTCGAAGTCAAGTCAAGTCAAAGTCAACAAATGAACTTTTCTCAATTGTATCACGATTTTCAACTTGCATAAATTTAAAGAAATTCCCCCTCTTTCCTCTTGCAATTGGCCAACGAGGGAAGTTTATAACGCTTTTGGCCATTTGATTTTTTCTGTTAATCCGTGCGTGATTCAGAGTAGCTGTATATAATTCTATGTTTATATGCTTATATGATTTACACGAAGTCAGATGATGAAGTGGAAGAATCAAGGATGAGGAGGCGTGAAAAGTAGCTGTTGCTTATTGAGTAGCCAACACGTTTTCAACCGTTTCGGCCAAGTAATTGTCAGCGGGCCGTCGGCGACTTGGCAGACACATCGTGTAGGTTTCTCATGTCGTGTCAGGGACAGTATTCAGTTGCCCCATAAATCATAAGCTACTTTTATACAAGTTCTGTAAATCCAATCTGATCAACGAGCCTAAAATTGTATTTGAAATATCGCCAAAGTATCAAATTGTTGATTCATCGGAAAAAAATAGACAGATTCATAAATTATCCATACATATTTTTAAAATTTTAATAAAAATTTGAAAGGGGTTCTAAATTCTTGCACATAATATATATAAGCAATTTTAAGTACTTATTAAAATATTGTTTGTTAGAAATAATTTCTACAAGAGAAAAGGAAGCAGATTTTTCATGATCATTCATTTATTTATCATCAAAGTTTCGATATAGATATGACTGTAATCCTTAAGACTATCCTGCGCTCTTTTCTAAATCTGTTTTGTTCATTAACAACATTTCCGAAAGGACGCTATGAAATTCGTCATCCAAGCCCATGAATAAAGTCGTTTACACAAATTAAGTCTAAATGTCATTAGTATTTTAAACAGAAAATCAATTAACATTTACTTTGAGTCAGGTCTAAATGAAGTAATTTCGCGTTGACCACAATGGTCTCAAGTCTCCCAGCAGGCCAACAAACCCTAAAGAATTGGGAATCCAGCAAAACGTTCGGCACTTAATCAAATGCGCCAAATCTGTTGGGCAAAGCGAACCGAAAATTGAAAGCCGAAACCTTTGTAAAAGGCAACTTGGACTAATGAAAAGTCGCTTTTCCGCGGAAATTGGGTCAACAAATAGAGAAAAAGGCAGGAAAACAGGAAATTTACCTCAACTTGTGGGGTTGCCTGGGAATCAAATGGCAAAACGTGTCGCGGTCGCGAGACTCGCATTTGGACTCGAACATGGGGTTATTACTCGAACACTATTCAAATGGGGCCCACAGTCTAACCTAGAGTTCTCCCTTGTCGTTGAACCCCGCCCACAGTTATAGCCAAAAGTCTGATGTCGAAGCAATTTATTGATTTTCAAAAGAATCGTGTTCTGTTTATTGTTGGCTTTCAGTTGGCAACGCGACTTGGCCATTGTTTATGCCTACCTGCTTACCTGGCTGACAAGCCTGCTTGCACTTGTTGCCATGGCAAGGTGCGCAAACTTTTTAGGCCACAACACCAAACAAGAACGGCAACAGCAGCAACAACAACAACAGCAACAACTTCAACAACGGTAGTCAAGTTTTGTTTAGCTTTTACCTTGGAAAATTTTATAAATTGGGAACACTGGAAAATGCAATTTACCTGCGGTTATTTGGCAAAACGCTTAAGGCAGCAGCTGCTTGTCAGAGCATTACTTTCTGAGTGATACAGCAGCCAGCTGGTTAATTGAATTTCATATATTTGAGCTTAGTTAAACTTTATCAAATAAGGATCAGCAACTTCTCAGTCACAAAGCAGGCAGATTGTTAATTGAAGTTTCATATCTTTGAGCTTTCTTTAAGCGCATCTTATGATCTACGATCCTACACTTATTAAAAGAAAATGTTTGTTCTAGATACATTTCTTATACGAAAACTCTTAATTTTGAGACATAAATCTTATATCTTAAGACCTTTGATGTAACTCGAAAATTTCTGAATAATAGAGAAAACTTCTAGGTTTTATGATAATTTTAACTAAAGAAGTCAGTGTTTTAATTTAACTTAATACTTCCTAATGCTACAAGTTCTGACACTTTTTATTTAATGTATCACTTATAATAATTCAATCAAAATAATTAAACAAGAAGCTACAAATTATAGAAACAAAACTAATGAAGAACTTTGAAAATACTACAGTTTACATAAAATCACATAAACATAGTTTAATCTAAGTTAAACCAAAAATAGCTTTAAGTTTACTTGTGTTGTGTAGCAAACTTAAGTTTTTAAAATGTTCTTATTAAAGTGTTACCAAACTACACTTGACATCGTCACACTGCCAAATTCTACTAACGGGTTTGCATCTTTCCATCTGTATCTCTATCTATACCAAGTTTTTAGCCAGTTTTAATGAGTTGTTCACTTGTCTGTTACCAATGCCTGAAGCGTTAAACAGCCCGCAAAATTATGACCAGATTCCTGCTCATCGTTCATTTCCCGGGACCGTATTAGGTAGCTATCGACATGGACACGTTCTACTGATTTTGACAGCCAAGCCCAGAGTTCCAATAAGTTTATGAGTGTGAGTTTATCAGAAGCTGGGCTGGAACTGTGAGAGTCATCTCTTCCCGTTGAATCGATGCACTTTCTATTTGCTGAGCCAGTGAACCGTATGCCGCTCGAGGCTGAAGCTGTACTCATATATGTATGTACATAAGTACGTTCCCAATGCAGTGGCTACTTTAGCTAATGACTTTATTGAATCGCCAGAGCCGAGACCGAGGCCGAGACCGAGCGTTTCGCATCTTTGTCTCTTGACTCTTCGTGTGACTTTTGCCTATCAAGCGTTAAATTAGCGCGGACAAATTAAATGAATAGACAACGGGCCATCATCGTCATCATCATCATTAATATCAGTCAGGGGGCCACCAAGTAAAACGCTTTAAGTGTTTACAATGACACAAATTGGGTTAATAGTATTAACTTAATACTTGCCACTATGAGTATCACATGCAGATAATCTAAATTCTAGAGGAGGCAGTGTTCCTGTAACTAGTTTAATCGATTAAATTTACAGTAGCATTAATTTAGTAAATTAAAATAGAAATCTAGTTTTGGCTTTATATAAAATCATTGATTAATATTGCTAAATATCAATATTAATAAATATTTTTATATTTTAGTTATAATTTTCTATTCTTTAAAATTTATTTTAAAATGTGAATTCCCTATCTCATAAAGTTAACTTTCTTAGATCTAACTGGATGAATTTGTGTGGCCTCTCTTGACTAATGTAAAATACTTAAACAATTGCTTTAAAATTTAATATCACTTAATAACTTAATTATAAACTTCATACCTGTTTCAGTACTTGAAACGAAATAAATTTAAATCTAAACTGCAAAATATAGTATGCGAATATCCTTCGAGAACATTACATCACAATTAAAGTTAATTGCTTGACCTGGCCGGGAGAGTATGAAAGCCCGTTCTATGTCAAATGCTACACATGCTAAGTACAAAGGAGTCCAAGAGAGGGAGACAGATAGAGACGGAGAAAGAGAGAAAAAGTGTTGTCGTGTGGAACGGACAACATTTGACAGCCACAAAAGCTATTGTCACCAAGAGACTAACAGTTGCCAGCGTGATAGAAACGAGACAAGAAAACTCAACAGCGTTAATGACAATACGAGTATGTGAGGCAGAAACGAAGGTAGTTAGGTTGATAGTGCAGATTCTATGTGCTTCTTCATATACATATGTATGTATATATGTTTGTATATAGTCCGGCGTAGGGTGTTGGCAGGTTGATTATTTGCACAACTTGCATATTTTTTGTCCAAGTTGTCATAATGAAAGATAAATACTAGCAACAAAAAGTTTAGACAACCAGCTGACAGTTTATGATGCAGTTGCCAAAGGGAATGAGAGGGAAATGTGGGGGAGAAGCCACTTTTGCAGCTGTGTTAATTGAAACCCTAAAAAGTAGTTACAAAAAACTTTCACCAAAAAAATAAAGAAACAACGAAAAGAAAAACAAATCCATAGAGTTGAAGACGTCACAAAGTAAAAGTTTTTCACGATGCACTCGAACGTGAAAATTAGAAACGAAAAGAGCCAAAGAGCCAAAAAGTCTGGTAGTCTAATAGTCAGACGTCAACAGCTTCCGTAACGAAACCAAGAAATGTGGTAACTACAAATCAAACAAGAACACCAACAATTATAATATACAACATAACCGACAACTCGAAAGATGAAAACGTCTGCACTCAACTTGGAATAGACAACCACCGACCATAATTCAGAGAGACCAGACAGATCCCCCTTGGAAAAACTATGTGTGGTGACCTACTTCCATGACTTTGTTGTTATAGCTGCTACCTAAGACTCGATCCCCATCTACAAGCCACCAATTGTATCTGTCGTGTATTCAGCTTGAGAACCTCTGCTCACATGTAAAGCAGAGCTAGAGATAAACTCAACTTATTACATGCTGAGACAGGAAGAGACTGAAGCTCGACTTCTTCTCTCGGATTTATTGTGATTCTCTTCTCGCATTAAGCGGAAGTTGTTGCCATTTCGCCACTTTACAACTAAGCTGGAATTTAATGTGAACGCAGCTGGGAAATAAAAGATTTTGACAATATCATTTACTTTGAGAAAATTTTACAATTCAAATGAATAGATCTCTCCAAACAAAACACGCCCTTTGATTCGTATTTTGAATTTTTTTTTTAAAGAAAACACTCGATTAAAATTGAAAAATTAAAGAAAAATTTATAGAAATTATATTTTTTTTTATTACTTTAAAATGAGTTGTATTATAAACTGTTTTAAGAAATGTGCCTGCATTTTTTATCATTCCACCGAATTCAGTTGCATAAAATTTAACAGAAGTCCGAATTAAATAATCAAAATTAGAGTGTTAATATGGAAGCTTACTTTCCATATATGTTAGTTTTAGTTATTGCTCAATGGGGATAGCAAACAAAACTATTTAACACTCGCACAATGAACATTTTATATAAAATATTATATAATAACTTGTTAAATTACAAATATAGAAACAATCAAAAAAAATGCATAAATTGCTTAAACGTGGAATATAAACTCATATATATTAAAATGTAAAATGCATACTCTTTTGCCGATTTAATAAATAGTAGTAAAAATTATTTCCTTCAAAAAGGGCAGTCAAACAGTTGCCAGGGTTGCCATACACGTGTCTTATCGACGGCATCAGCAACTCGCCTGCCGATGCCTAATTGCCAGTGAGTCTATCAATTTATCTGTGCGACTACCTATTTATTTATGGGTGTGAAATTGCAAATATCTTACAGTTCATCAGCTGACACAACATAAAAGACCATGGGAGGAGCAGACATAGAGACGGACCAAAGATTGTCATGCCTCGATGAGCAGGTGAATCCCTGACAACGTGTGAAGCTGGAGGTCAGAGAGCGAGAGGTTTATGCTTTGACGTGGCTTTCACAGTTGGCTTTGTTTACACATTTCTTTGGGATGGCAGTAAATGTTTATTATGTGTAAATTAAGAAGGTTTTCATTTTGAAGAAAAATATTTACATGTGAAAAGATAAATTGAATAATTTAATAAAATCTACTACCTTTTGCAAATAAAGTATCCAACTAAATACAATGTACAACTACACTATAAATTTAATTTTATTAACAATAAATGTAAAAGTCATGCATAAACATTACACTTTGTTCAAGTATATAGTATAAAATGATTCACACGTTGTCTAATAAAAAGATGAGAAATGCTTTGACATATGGAAAAATAACTGGTTAGACTCCCACACAATATTATTCAATTTTGCGTAAAGTGTAATTACTCTACTTTACTTATTTTTTAAAAGCTTTGCTCTACGTAGATAAAAAGATATAAACATATGAGCACCTTATTATTCTATTTCGGAGAGGAAAAGGTCAGTAATGTAATGAGGCAAACAAGATACTAATGAGATGGCCTGAATTTCGGATGTATAAGTATGCAGAACTAATAATTTTATTATTTATTCAATAATTTCACTTCATTAAGTTCACATTGAATATTACGGCGGGATTGACACAGCTGAACCACTTGAACAACGTCATCATCTTCTGGCCGCTGCCCTTTCAATGTATTTCAATTTATATCTTTCAGTTGTCAGTTATTGAACCGGTTGCCATTGTAATTTGTTTGCAACGTGCTTTTTGGCATATCTTTCTTTTACTCTTATACATACATAGATACATTCATGCGAGGTATTTTAATTTTTAATGTATGTATCAGTTTCCCCTTCGCTCTTCTCTTTCGTCTGGCTTACGTTGCGTATACATAATATCGGTTTTTTGTTTTTTGTGAGTCGCCTTTTTTCAAGTCGTGAGCATAAAGAATTCCCAAATATAACTGAGTTTGGGTTAATAACCTTGACCGCGAATATCTGAGAAGAGTGAGAATATTTAATTTCATAAAAGTAAATTAGATGCTGATGGCGACAAAAAGAATACAAAGACTTCATACAAAAAGAAACCTTGATAATAAAGAGACCCTTAATTAATCAATACGGTCAACTATTTTTGGTTACAATAAAACAGATAAAAGCCGCATGATAAATAAGCCCAATCATAACAAAAATTACTACTTACAATACAAAGCACAATGAATTATATCTTGTTATTTGAGAGGACCGAAACACCAACCATAATTAATTTTGTACAAAAGACAGTATGCAAAAGATTGAAAGTATCTTATTTAATTTCAAAAATGCCTTCATAAGTAATTCATATAATATAATTTTTTTTATATTGACTATCGAAATTCTTTGACAGTCTTATAATTGATTTATTCATAAGTTTCTTTTTATCCCTTACGCAACATTGATTACAACACATGTCATAAGAGAAGTTACAAGTATTTATGAGTTATTCATAGAAGGGTCATAGATCGAAGACCATTAGTTAAACGCACAATCAACGTGATCTTCACAGAAACCCGCTCAAAAAATGCTTGGAGAGGTCACAAAAAGTCGCGGATCTTGCGCAAACAAGCCGAAAAGTAAACATAGTCATAATATACTTGTATTTGTGCAAACTAAGCAAATTGGTTCGGGTACTCGAAGCATTCGAAGCATTCAAATAGCAAAAAAAGTGCTGGCACTCAAAATGTGCGCATAGTTTAAGCTTCTACTCGCTTAGATAATGGGGTCAATTGTACAATTAATTTATAATTTTTATAGACTCTCGCTCGATGGTACATTGTCTGAGTTGTGTCTCAACCCCATCGCAGTTGTTTGTTTATTATATTATTTTTCTTATATCACCTATTTACTAGAAAGTATTTCGAAAGCCAATACAACTAACTCAAGACCAATCTGTTGTCAAATTATTTTACTTTGATTCCAAGTGCTTTGGATTTCCGCCCACACATACTCACACTGCTCTGCCCCCTCGACTACCTCTGTCACGCTAGTTTGGGGACTGTCTGTAGTGATTCACGCAATTTGTAGAGTTTCCAATTTTATGACAGTCCCAACCGCAATCCTCATGTTCACTGTAATGTTATTTTTGTGGATTGCATACAAATTTACGATGACAATTGTTAATTGTGTATACCCTATATTCAAAACCTTATGTGTTAAGCTCGGTTTGTAGAAAATTACAAATAAAAATGTGAACTGTTACTCATTAAATTTTATTATCACCTTGAATAACGATTATCTATTGTAATTACTTTGCAGTTGTCTAGAGAGTACATATTAGTCAAGCTACCAGTTTTTTAAATTTTTTGTGGGTGGTTTGTAGGCAGTCAACAGTAGTGTAAATATTCTGGTGGGTTTCTAGGTAATTGCCATGCAATTTCATTGTTTCTGTTTCTCCGTTTTTTTTTTGTAATTTACTTTGTGCTTAGTTCCGTCAAATCATGATATGAGTTGATTAGAACAATCGTAATTATTGCCATGGCCAAGATGTGACAGATGTGTATCTTTTAATTAACGGAAGTACAATACGAAAATCGAGTTAGAAGCATGAGAATTGAGATATTTTACTTTTATGACATGTAATGAATACGATTATTAATTAAGTAGATATCTTTTTCATATTGAAATATTTATTTATTTATTTCGTAACGGATATTTAAATGATTTTCATTAAAACCTTCCCACGTTAACGCTACATTAACATAACTTTTAATGAGTTAAGCGCTTCTGCTTAAAAGGTAATTCAATTCTATTTCCATTATATTTTATGAACTAACAAACTAATTTCCTGTCTACAATTAAGTTTAAATGATTTGTTGCAGTTTCAAAATGAAATCAATGCAACAAGCTTTCTACCTTCCTCAATAAGAACAATGCAGAACAACAGAGAATAACACATAAAGCCAAAACCAAAACAGACATAAAAAAACATGAGAAAAGAATCACTGGACCGCAGCCTTCTCATTGCATCGCTCCATTACTCTCACTCTAACTCACACTCCCACTCGCTCTTTCTCTTGATCGCTCTCTTCCACTGCGAATTTAACTAGCTGCATAAATATCAATTAAAAGGAAGCGAATGCAACAAATAAAGCCAAATAGGCTCAGAGATAGTGACCCACTGTTGTCAACTTAGCTATAGTTCTAGCCATTTTTAAAGTTTGAATGCTACAAAAATTTGAAAATTGATATTAGCCCAAAATCTGGCTATTTCAATTATATATGTAGCTCTGCTTTGCTATTTATTTATTTACAAAACATGCACTTGAAAAAATAATGAATCAAAGATTGGTGCAATGGATGCGGTTATCAATGACGAAATAAACAAAATAATGTACACTTTATTTTTAAAATTATAAAATTTGCTGTTATAAAAAGTTGGTTATATTCTTAGCTATTTTTTTTTAAATGCAGCTATATTTTGAACGTTTTCCCACCAAAAAAGGCTATTTTTCCTCAGAAAAGTTGGCTGCACTGTAGTGACCGAGGGTCCACATAAAGCCCGATGCTTTAAAACTCAATTACCGGTCACTTAATTAGGCAGCAGAGAGAGCATAACCGTGAGAGAGAACGAATTGTGATCGTGAGAGGGAATGCAAAAATTTGCATTCAACAAGTTGCTCTCGCTGCTCACATTAAATGGCCATGAAGCTGACGCCCAAAAGCTTTCAAGGCATGCGTGCCGCTCTCTTCTACGCGCTCATCTCCTCTTACATTTGCAACAAAAGCTGGCCACGCAACTGTGACGTGTTTTGTTTATATTATTATTATTGTTGTTGTTACGGGTATTTGGCCAGTCAACCAAAGCTTTTTAACCTTCTTTTCTCTCTTCCCTCCACGGGTTATGTAAATATATTTACATGTATATATGTATGTATGTTCAGGTATATGAAAGGGTGTGGGCGTGGTAGACTTGATAAATTCTTTTTCTGTGTGCAGACAAATTTCGTTTTTTTTTAATTCGGCGCTCGACAATTTTGTTGTTGCTTTATTCGTTGGTTGGAAGCGCAGCAAACAAAACGAGAGAGAAGTAAATACAACAACAACCAGTTTGGTTTCTATTGTTGTTGTTTGTGGCTGTTGCAGGGCTAACGGTGCTTAACGTCACCTACTTTTTACTCATTTTTTTTTTGGTAAATAAAATACTTTAATGTATGAAAGTGTGTGTGTGTGCTGCTGTTAACTGTTAAACCGGTTACAACAATTTGTGCATTGAAAACGAAATGATTTTTGAATAAATGTTGATGTTAAAGTTAAGTGATCCCCCATTGTGATTTGGCCAAGTTAACGTGGTACAGATGACCCTATTCTGGGACCATCTTTGGGAAGAAAAATCTCTGCGGAGATACCGCCATCTATCGAGCTCATCAATGTTAATTTCCATACTTCGTAGATATTTCATAGTATTCTTTAGTACTAGTATTACAGGTTCTTTAAAAGTGTTATACTCTATGCTCCAAAGCTTTCCCTGGCCGTAAAATTTGCTGCATTTGCATATTTTAACCATTATTGTATACAACTCTGAAACATGTTCAGTAATTTGACCGATAAGACGTTCAAACGTGTTCATACCCAAATTGTCTGTCGGCCAGAAAATGGTAAACTGAAAAATCTGTCAACAGAACAGCGCGTGCCACGGCCAAAGCGTTAACTTAATTCCAGCAAGTTTTGGAAAAATACAAATCTTTAACTACATTAAGACTTTGGTTTATATCAATTTACTGATGATACGAATAAATAATATTGGTTGAAACGCATTTCTTTTCTATCAGAGTTTAGAATTTAATTGAGAAATATTATAGAAATATGAAGAAAAAAACTAAGATCATAATAACTGGAAATCTCTGAATAAGTTATCCAAATACTGTGTTAATATGTCCTAACTTTTTTTACATAGCCCTTGAAATACATACGTATATGATATGCACATATTTTCAACTAAATATTTATAATTTTTAATTCATTTTTAATAAATAAAAAATTAATTTTAATTTTATTTACTTATTTTAATCAATGTATCAATAGTACGAATTACATTGCATATAAGCTTGCAATCCTGATTAGTTGGAATCTAACACGACCGCCTTTCGTATATAACTCAACGTCTTATCAGAGGACTCATTTAATATTCGAAAATAATATTACAGGGGTAACTCCTTTACTTTTAGGTCGAAGATATGCTTTAAATTTGCATAGTTAGCCCCGTTTTCTAGTTTCCAGTTGCCCGATTGTAGCTGGGAAAGCGGTTGGGAAAAACATTGTACATTTATAAATAATTATATTGTAGACCAAAACACTTTAAATGGCTTTCAGTCACGGCAGGTAACAAGTGCACTAACAACAAAAACAACAACAATAAAATAAGTGAACAGCTGAGGGGAGGAAAAGGGTTTGTGCGGTTTAAAATGCAAACTTTTCAGCGACTGCGAAAATTTGCACTGTGATAAGGGCTTTAAGTTTTTCAACTGTAAAACTTAATTAGCAAATGGCAAAGCAATTAGAAAACTTAAGATTTATTATCGCTGTTGTTGTTGTTTTTGTCGCAGTGCGGTGGCAATTGCAAATTTGTATTTAAATGTAGCACAGTTTTGCAATCTGCACAAATTTAAATGAGTCAAAAAAAGGGAAAATAAGAAAATAAAAAAAAAATTAAACCACACACAATATTAAATGTGAACACTAAACACAGAATATTGACGTCATGTAGGAACTTCAACTCCGGTTGTGGGTGTGACCAGTTGACCAAACGTCACATTGTCACTGTAAGCTAGCTAACCTTGGTCAAAAGTCTCGTAACTTTGGCTATAATTTAGCAACGAGAAGTTTCCTTTTATGCCCCTGATCTTAGTCAGACACGCGAGGGAATTTCATTTATTTCGTGTCGTTTCGTTGATAAAAAAAAGGTCACATTTAGATACTGACCTAAAAGCTAATTACGAAGTCTCAACTCACATTCTGGCCAAATAATGGGTGCAGCACGCCAACGTCATCATATGACGACCTATCCAATCGAATGACCTATAAAGCCCCTCAAATGGGAGCACTTGAGGTTTGACCAAGCTAAAAGGACAATCACTTTAACTAATAGTTCCAGTTTAAGTCTAAAGTTTTCAAGATAAAGGAAATTATTCGAATGTCCGATTAAAGAACAAACCAAGAAGATGCAGAAACTGTGGTAATTATTATTAATAAGGGTAAGTAACAAATATTTTATTGGGATGTTCTCATTATAGAGATCACTCTATGTATATATTTAAAAAAAATTTAATTAGTATACAATATACATGTTCTAATAAAATTCGGATAATTTAATTGATTAGCGATTTATACTGTGGTAATTATTATCTATAAGGGTAAGGAACAAATATTTTATTGTGATGTTCTCAAAAATTAATATACTATATACATTTGCTAATATAATTTGAATAATTTAATTTATTAGCGATTTTTATTTAAGTTTTATGAAAAAAAAAACATAAATGTCTAATTAATAAATAAAAAAGTTCCATCTATATTCCTTGATCTCTCTAACTCTCTATCTGTGTTTCTCATCATCTCATTCAGTATCTTAGGCTCAGTATAGAATAAATAAAAGTAGATGGTACATTTTTATAGTCGTTAAAAGTAGAATAGATAGGTGCTAGCTAACGTCATCAAGTCCTGGAAGGCTTAAACACACAAGGCCAATTTGGCAATAAAACATAAAAAGAGGTTTGGCCCAATACTATTTTTGGAACACTTTTCTTATGCGTTAAGCGAGGGAACAAAAAGATTCTAGAAATATGTAAGCATATCTTATATGAATCTATATTTATGTATATTATTATATGATACCCGATATCGACATCTCTGTCACGTATAAATTTCGCATGATAAGCTGTGGAAGATTGAAATCTGCGCTTTTTAGCAAACATTATGGAATGTGCCAATGACAATAAGAAAATATCAAGTGGAAACAGAAGAGATCTGAGAGTCTGAGAACGTGTCCGTTGAGTCATCAGATATAAGTACTTATCAAGGGAGGAGGGTTAAATAAAACAAATAAAACAGGTAACAAGTTGAGACACATTATTGAAATGAAATGCTCAGCAGAAAACTATAGCGAGTTTTTAAAACAAATTCAATAGGAATGATTAACAAATCACATGCAAATGTGCATACAAAAGTAAACAAAAGAGAGAGACAAACGAAAAATGCCAACCAACCTGTATACGGGTCTAACCTGTTGCTGCTGTCGCTGCTGCTGCTGCTGCTGCTTCTGCCAACCGCTACGCCGACGCAAGCTAAAGAACTTTAACTTGAAAGCTCGGCTTCCCACTTAGGCACACTCGCACTCACACTCACACTCTCGCGCACTCTCTCACACAAGCACACAACCAGGTAAGCTTAAGCGAAACACGTCGCGCAAGAAGAAGAAGCAATAATGAATGATCGTCATGTATGCGATTGTGTGTGTGTATATGTATTTTTCTTATAGTTCATACTTTTTCACAAATATGTTTTGCACTTGCATTTTTAGCATCGACTTGAAAAATTTAAAAGTCGTGCCATTTTTTACTTTTAACTTATTTTAAGTATGCAATACCAATAATATACCGGTAAACACAATTAAAACAGAGATACACTTATACAGCCCGGCAAGCTATGTATTCACATAGATATATAGATGTATGCAAGTCGAGCTTTTATTTTAAGTGACAAAAATAAGGCTTTATATTGGTATGTATGTTGCCCACCTTTATTTTTGCATTTCTGTTACTGCACGTCGGTGATGTTCAACATTTCAAAAGTTACTTAGGAAAACGGCATTTCACTAACTAAAATAACTGAAACTTTCATTTGCGCGAAACACGTCTGACCCGCACGGTGTTGTTTATGCTTCTAACTCAAATATCTAGTGTGACCGTACTTAACGCCTGCTTTCTATGGTTGCAATTGTTGACTATCGATGGACCACCACATCGACTGTTATCGACCGCACTTAACAGCTGTTATCAGCATAACATTTGGTGCTCGAAATTTCCGGCGCGCAATTCAAATTTTTGCTAATTTTAAGCAAAATTTTAAATAAAAAGAATATTTTGATTAACATTTTTAATTCGAAATAAGAGAAAAGAAAGGGGTTTTTTTTTTAAAAAGGTCTGAGGCTCGTCACCTGTAGGGAAATGAAGTTACAAATTTAATTTAAAAAAATATATTATAAAATTGACAAATTCCTAAACAATTCTGGAAAAAAATTTTTTTTTACTTTTGGTTAAACGTTGCCAGACCATTTTTTTGCTGTCTGGCAGCTCGGATTGTGTTTGCTTCTGTCTGTTATTCGTTTTCTGGAATTGAATGTCTTCCGATCCCCAACTTTAGCGGCGTGCACAATTCAAGCGAGCTCCGATTGAATTTGGATTAACCGCAGGCTGATTTTGCGGTAAGTTATTTTCTCTAACTTTGTAGTATTTAAATAATAAAGTGTTAAAAGGTATATACATTAAAACGGTAAATTATGTGCTTATCTGCGTTTCTATTAGAAACGCGCCTTGACTTTTGCATTTGCACATGTAAATGGATTGCATGTACATATGTACAGTGTGTCAAGTAATTGTTCTGACAAAGAAATAAATGCACATATATTATTTTGGAAAACTTTTTTTGGGTCTTCATTTGCTACATAAAATATTATATTTACTTATAATTCTTAGAACAAGTTAAGAAACAAAGGAAGTGAATTTTGTTTGTCAAATTAATGAGTTAACATACTTACGTATGAATTTGTTTATTTCGCAGTTTCCCCATAGATTTCCAACAAGTCTGCAATGCCACCAAAAAAACATAATGCCTTTATGATGTTCGTCCAGAAATGGCGCAACAACAACGCGGAAGGACGCAAAATGACGATTCCCCAAGCAGTCGAACACTGTGGCGAGATATGGAAAGTGAGTACAACACAGTGTGAAAATGTTTAATCAGAATTAGTGATGTAAACAAATCGGGTTATTATTTTTTTTGTGTAAGAAATTGCACATAAATACAGTGGAACTCAGCTTATTTCACCCACTACATTTTTTAAACAATTTTTCGATTTTATTGCTTAGTTATACTTCTTCTAAATAAAAGATAAATTCATTTAAAATTTTGTTTAATATTTAAGAGTGGTGGCACTAATAAGCTGAGAGCCACTGTATGTATATATATAGATTTATTAAGAAGTATAGACGTAATATCGATGTATCGAGTTGTCTTACTTACTAAGCAGAAGTATTATTTGAATTTTTATGTGCAGAACATGAGTGCGCAGGAGCGTGGCCCTTACAGTTCTCAGGCAAAAGACGCTGACGTGTTATCTCGAGCCAAGACGGAGCCCATGAACAGTTGTGGTCAGGCTATCTCAGCTGTGGAGCAAGAGGAGCGCGAGGTGGCTAATCAGCAGATGCAGATGAAACGCGACATTGAGCGTATTGTACTAAAGGGCAAGAAACAGCATGGTATGTACATATGCTTTAAATAACTCTACTTTCTATTTTCACTTCAGTTATACTTGATTCCCTATTCGAATTTCAACAAATTAAGCTTGGGATATCGATTTTTTTAATTTGGAAATAAAAATTAGGAAAGCAAAACATTTTGAAGAAAAATCTAATTCTATCTTACAATTTCTTACAAATTATTTTTAATTTCGAATTATTTGACCAGCAAGAAATGTATTTAGAATTATCTAGAATTAAGGAATATAAATATTGTAGCTAGCTTCTAATATTTTCACTCCACTTGTTATTCGTAGCTGAATTTTATACTTTCTTATTCTTTATTTCTTATTTTGGATTCATTATTTATTTTAGTTTATTATGACTTGTTTTTGTGTTTATATCGTTATAACTATTAAAAACTTGATTTAACCCCACAGATTTGGAGAACACAAAGTTCGTTTTTGCTGCTTTTAATTACTTTGCCTATAATAATTCAAGCATTTACATACCGGCCGAATTTGCTGCCTGCTTGTATTCATTAAAGTCGGGCAAAACCTCGACCTATAGCTCGCTTATCAATCCAGGTGAGTGATGTTCCAGTTAACTTTATCAAGTTATAATCTGATTATCAATTGTGTTTCAATAGGGCATTTGATATTTGGTCAGAGCAGCGACTCGCAGCAGCACGCAGAGACGACACATCAGTTGCCGCTGCCACCGAATGCACTGGGAGAGTCGAATATGGGCAGATTGTATTCGAATATTCTTGAGTACTTGCGTAGCTGCCAGATCAGTGATAATTCTCATGAGCCTTTGGTGGTCTTTACCACCACAGATTTGATGCCAGTGGTAAAGGGATGTTTCCGTTACCTTGCCTGTGACATGGAAGATGAGGAGGAGCAGCAGATTCAGGTCTATGATATGCAATACCTGTTCTATGTGATGAAGAAAGAAGTAATGGAAATTGCCGATCTGCCGTCCCAAAATATCAATAAAAGTATTACCGACACGTTAATTGCCAACGATTTTTTTGAATATCATTCGGGCATCGCGTGCCAGGTGAGTTTTTATAATCAACCACAAAATTCACAAACTGATATCTACTCGCTCTTTCCAGTACCACGAGGATCGCGACCGCTCTAAATATTGTACACAATCCATGGTCGCAAGATGGTCCTACGTTTTTAGTGACTATATGTGCGGAGATCTAGCAATCAAACCATTGACCGGAAAGCACCTGCCACCCAAGCAGGAATGCAAATTTAAAGTTGTTAGCCAAAATCTTGACGATTCCAGTCAAAATACTTCATTTGCATCGTTTACCACATACCAATCTGAAGTGAAGCAGGAACATCAGTTTGTACCTACTGATCATACCGCACTCTCAGCCTCTATTAATAACGTTGACGATTTCCCATCACTGGACGGACGAAAGTCTAAGGCTCGTCGCCTGCCTTTATCCGCTAATTTCCCTGCCCAGGAGACACCCAAAAATGTGTGGAATGTTCCTGCCTCCAGGAAAAGTGACAAAGACGTGGAAGACGCATTCAATATGCCCCGTTAGTAATATAAATATATATATATACTAAATGAGATAAGGAATTGTTCTCATATCATATAAATATTATTTCTTTTACATTTACATATTTACTGAATTTATGTACAGTGTACATTGTACACATATAATAATATGAACTACACATAATTTAATAAACTAAATAAAGAAAATGTAAAAAAACAAAACAATTCGCATTTTATTGCGTGGAAAACAGCATTTAAGCAATTAGTCAAGTAATTGTTTTAACAAAATAAAAAATTTACATTTATACACAAAAAATCATTAGCTTCCAAGCTGCTTTTTTTCTAGGGGAATGGGCATCAAAAATTAAAAATAAACTTGGCCCGTATTTGATTTTCTTATTGTCAAAACAATTTCTTCACTAGCTGTATATATCTACATGCGTACGTTGTATATACATATACATATAGATTGCAACATGAAAAAATGGCAATTATAAAATAACACGTTTTACAACACTGAAAAATTGCAAGTTGAATTTGAATTAGAACTGCGTAAAACGCTTATTTAAATATTTGCAGTAATCTATAAAATGAAAATATTGTCCATATTTGAAGATCACTTGTGTTTTAGTAAAAGGTTGAATTAAAAGCTAAATAATATTAGTGTTGACAATGTTTAATTCTGTGTATACATACAGACACACATTTACATACATACCTACACCGCCATTTTCACATTTAATGTATTGTTTTGATTTGCTTGGTTTTGGAGTGGAGCAAAATGTCAAAGATCCGTAGTAAGCGCAAAGACTACATTCCAGATATTTTTGAACTGTTACCTACTCGAGAGTACCATTGCGATTTTGATTGTGGCAAGGTGTTCAAGAACCGGAATCCGTACGAGTTGCACTTGCAACGGATGCACGGCGTTGAGAGGAAGGAGAATGTGTGGAGATCCTACAAATGTCCTGTTGACAATTGCGAATATTCCGGAATTCGTCTAGGTCTTTTGCGACGCCATTACCAAAATCACCACATGGAAAAAAATTACAATTGCGACAAATGTAACCGAAAATTTGTTATCGAGTCCCAGTTTGTAAAGCACATTGATCGATGCGAAGTCCAGCAATATCCTTGCCCGAAATGCCCGAAAATATTCGGAGTATTGTGCATGCGTAATAGACACCTCAGACAATGTGTGAAAAACAAGCGTAATCCTCTAGCGGATACAAAAAGGAACAGTGACAATGGTAAGTATGGTATCACTCGAGAGTGGGCTGATTAGTAATCGCATATATTTTCAATAGGACAATTCACTTTATTTCAGAGCTTCTGCATGCTTTCTCTTCATTCATTAATCTTCAATCTTATTCCACCAAGTAAAATCTCTCTTTTTTAAATTTATATATGTATGTTACAGTTGCGTTTTCCTATTGATGCAGATTACTTCTCAGTCCGCCCTCCTGAATACATACAATATAAATGTGTGTCAACAAACAAATCATTTCCAGGTCAGACATGCACTTCCCATCTAGATCCAAAGGCTGACATCACTGAAAACAAGTTAATTGATGACATTTTCATAGAGGAGTTCGAACAACTTTTACGTAATATTGAAAATAAAACCATTCAGGATTCTGATTTGATTGAAGAGCTGGTTGCAGTGACTCCAGTTCTGCAGGATTTACTATCAGAATCCTAATAGAAATACACTGCATGTACATATTATAAGTTACATATATCATATGTTAAAAGATAAAACCTATTATTTATTTACACCTGTGGTAAATGACAAAATTATCTAATTATATTTAAAATACTAACTTTTAAAAATGATAACGATCAATAATGTTATATTGTACCATTTGGAAGTTAAAATTCTACAGAGCGTCTGACTCAATTTGACCAAATTTCAGAGTCAAATCTTGAATCACTTTTCCTTACCCATGAATAAAAGAGGTATTGCTAATTCTTCAACTCTATAAGCACATGTTCATTTCCAGGAAGGATTAACCAGAGATAAAAAACTTTAAACTGAACAAAACCTCATATTTTTGTAATGTTATCTGCCAGAGACTTATGTTTCTAATTTAAACATGAATTATATAACGATAATCCCCAAAGTCTCTCTTGCAACAAAATGAATTTGTTTCATGTTATCTTATTTTGGAAACCTTAAATTGATAGAACCTACGTTTTACACTAAAAATAGTGCTAGTCCGAGACTATCGAAAAGATAGATTATGGAAATGCCCATATATAGTATATCAATATAATCCTAGTGTTTGTTCATTGGAAAAAAGCCTATATCAAAGATTTTACTCTTGAAGGGCCAAAATAGTTTATCTTTCTATGAATTAACTGTTTTCAGAGAAACTACAAAGTTCAATTGATAATTATAACGAAAATATATATGTATATATATATATTTACGTATCAAAAATATAAATTCATGACGTTTCCGTAGCGCAAATTTAAAGTACATTAAATGTTTAGCTGAACTAGCTTTAAAGTTTGTTTTAACAAGTTCGGCACTTAAAAAAAAGAAATATGTAATAATCTGTAAAAACAGAATGGAGGTAATCCCAATGTAATTTGATAATACTTATTTACTACAGCACTGCTTACAGTGCTAAAGGAACATTTCTTATATCTAATAGTAGGTATTCGGCCAAAAGTTATCGTATCCATTGTGCGATTGCGACAATTGGTAACTTCCCCAAGCCGGTCGATTGTTCTCATAGTCGAGGAATTGTTCCTGCGGATAATAGACCGTCCGACTTGGAGGCGAAAAGTACTGTCGTTCTTGTATGCGATAACGCAAATCACTCGATGGGATATCATTTGACCTTGGCATTTCCAATCGGTGGCGCAAATCATGGGGTGCCAAATAGGGTTGGTGTTGTTCATTCTGTTCATAGTAAGCTCTTGGTTGAGACCAATGTTTATATGATCGGATTGGTTCATAATTCTGTGTATTTTGACTGATTATTGTTGGTATGGAGGCCGGTCCTTGATGCGATCTTTCTTCTAGTCTGTTAATAATTGTTGAAATTGATTTTGGATTTTCAATCAATTGAGAATGTGATTTTCGAAGTGTATCATTGGGTAAACTGATATTTGGAGGTGATATTGAATTCATTTCAGTAGTGTCTTTTATGTTTTCCGTTGAAGAACGATCTTTGGAATATTGTCTTCTGCTTATATCCTTTCCTTTACCTCTATGTGGTGAATTTGACTTCCGTTCATTGTTGTAACGGCTGTTTTTGAAATATTGGCACGGCGAAAGACTCACCGGATTTGAAGGTTGCACTCGTGAAACTCGCTCTTTAGATCTTCTGCCTGGACTACATGATGGACTACGATCCAATCTGGTATGATATTTACGTCTTCTTTTGGGTGAAACACTTCTGTCGTGTGAAACTTTATAAACTCCGAATCTACGAGTTGGAGAAATACTTCGATTATTAGAGATGGATTGCCTGTGTTCTCCAATATGTCTTTTGTGCGAAAAACGTTTAGAGTATTGGTTATCAGAACTTTGTGAGCGTGATCTTGAACGCCAACGATTTCCTCTTATCGAGCTAGGTGAACCGATTCTTGTACGATGTATATTATGAGAACTATCTGATCCATTTCGCCTTTTAGGTGATAAACACTTTCTAGGATGTGATCCGACCCTACTTTTTGAGCGCGATCTTGATCGCCAACGATTTCCTCTTATTAAACTAGGTGAACCAATTCTTGCGCGATGTCTGTTTTGTGAATTTTCTGATCCATTGCGGCTTTTAGGTGATAAACATATTCCACGGTGTGATCCAAACTTTTCCCTTGTAGAAATTCTCTTGGGGGAGATGCTCCTTTTTTGATTTACATGTTTTGCTGATTTGATGTTTTTCAGAGGTTTTTCTACAGATTTCATGTGGTTGTTTATTCCGATATCGGGGTGGATTTCATCAGATTTTTCTGTATAAATTTTATTTTCATGCGGTCCAGGTCGTCTCGTAAATATTAACTCTTCAGCGATGTACGGAGTCGTTGGCAATGCTGGAACGAGTATATCCTTCTCTACATAAGGCGATATCTCTCCTTCTTCTGTGCTTTCTTCAGCTTTCACTGCCTCATGGCAGTCCTCATCGATTTTCTCTTCCACGTTATTACAAATACTAGTGTTAAATTCCAAGCAATCTTCTTCCTCAAAAATACTATCCAAATCAAGACTATTAAGTGCATCTAACACATCTGGATTAAAATGATCTACATCAGTCATTGGTTCTTTTTTAATATGTGGCTCTTTTGTTGCCTCCTCGGATATGGTTAAGTCGCCTGGCATGTGACGATTCGGATGCATTGTAATATCCAAGCAGGAACACAAATTCTCGGCAAACTTGAATCCCCATCGTGTGACGAGAGATTTAGCACAATGCTTCGTAAGACCACGTTGCTCGTGGAACTCACAACTGATGCTCGGCAGTAATTCATATGGATCCAGTTTAAATTGCGAATTTGTTATACACATTGACTCTGGAAGCGGCAGCTTGCCAGCCTGGCAAGTAGCTTTCTTCATTACGTAGAACAGATATTCTATAGGGTATATATTCAGCTGACTCTCAACTCCCCCGTTAAGAAACTTAAGCGCACTGGTGACAATGGGTAGTTGCTCCTGTAGCGTGAACACGAACTCTGTCCTCACAAAGTCTATGAAATCGGCGTAAACTGCATCTATATCATCGTTGCCAAGGGCATTTGGTGGCAAAGGTAACTGATGTGTGGCATTCACATGATCCTGTGCCTCAAACCGTGAGCCGTAAATAGCAGAGCCTACAAGGAAATAAATTCTGGTTAGACAATTGAGCGTTTCGTTCAAAGGTCATGAGTACTATTACCAGGATTGATAAGGCTGTGATAGATATTCTGGACACCTTCTTGCAGAGAGAACTGAGCACCGGCTAGCTCTGCGGGAGTGTAGATGTCCTTGGCAAAGTAATTAACCATTACAAAATAATAATTGTGGGTCTGCAGTTCTTCACGTTCGACGCTGTTTTGCACTAACTTTTCTATTTGTTGTTGCATTAAGCGAAGCTTCTGCTCTGGACCGATAACAATCGGTTCTTCTGCAATGCGTATTCCATTCCCAGTTGTGATCGTGCGCAGTTGACGCGCCTTCTTGATGAAGGGTTGTCGATCCTCCAAGGTCATGTTCTACAGAATGAAATTAACAGTATTTAAAAATAATTCTCACTCAGACATCTTTGTTCTGTTTTAAACAAACCTGCCAAGCGGGACCCGCAAGATGAACGCATAATTCCCATTGCATACTCGTACTCCTGAGTTTGCGCCATTCTTGCACAAATAAAATAAATGCACTCGGTTCATTATCTTTCTGCTGCTTCATGAATTCTCCTCTATGTCCTTTAGTTTTAGATGAGGCATGTGTTCTGTTTCAAACAGCACACACATTAATTACAAATTAATTCACAAAAAACGTTGACATGTCGAGGCCTGGCGATTGTTTTGCTATTCACAGCAAACAATTAGAATCAAAGTTATCGATAAATTTGGCGCAAGTTCAAACATTTAAATTAAATGAGTTCTTTTTTATTGAAAACAATTTATTTATAGCTGAATATTTCAAACACAACTATGAATAAGTAGTATATAAGTTACTTAGTAAAACGTTATTTATCTTAATATAATGTATTTTTATTTTATTTGTGAACGTAAAGAGGATGCACTCATTTGATTTTTTATTTGACATTTTCTGATTTTTAAAAGTAGCGTTGTCCTGTTTGTGTAGTAATAGAAGCGTTCTTCCGTGCTGACAGATGTAGAGGCGTTCGTTAGAATGAATTTTTTTGTGGATTTTTTTAAAGATTCGTAGAACTTTCTTTATGTTTTGCCATGTGCCTTTTTAACATGCATGGATATTTAAACACCTTTTCACATTGCTGACATTTGGAGGGAACTTTGGTATGTTTCCGCATGTGAATATGAAAAGTGGAGGGAGTTTGAAACGTTTTTGGACAGTGTTGACATTTATAAGGGGGATCACAGTGGTTACGCCGTATATGATTGTTTAAAAGATGCTGTCTGCTAAAAGTTTTCGGGCATTTGGAACATTTTAGATCCAATTTCGTATTGTGCACATCTTTATGAATACTGAGGGCATCTTTTCGTCTAAACGCCATTGGGCATTGGGGACATTTGAATGGCCGCTCTCCAGTATGACTCCGAATGTGCACAACAAGATCAGGCCTTTTATCGTACTGCTTCGGACAGTGTGGACACTTGTGTTCTCGTTGTTCACTATGAGTAGGAATGTGTTTCGTAAGGTTGCTGCGATGAACAAAGGTTTTGGGGCAATGTGGGCATTTATGCGGACGCTCGTCAGTGTGGCTCAAAACGTGAATCTTTAATTTGTCATTCGTTCTAAATTCATCCGAACAAATGTGGCATTTGTATGGACACTCCCCAGTATGAATGCGTACATGTAACATGCAATTCTTTTCCGTCTTAAATCGTTGCGTGCAGTGAGGACACTCAAAAGGACGCTCGACACTATGGACACGCGAGTGTTTGATTACTTCAGATGAGCTTCCTCCACTGTCCTTAGAGTAATCTTCATCTACAGATTTTAATGGCAACTCTTTATTATGGGTGCGAATGTGAACACCAAGATAATACTTATTATTGAACGCCTTCGGACATTGTGGACACTTGTGTTCCCGTTCATCACTATGAATAGGAATGTGTTTCGTAAGGTTGCTGCGACGAACAAAGGTTTTGGAGCAATGTGGACATTCATACGGACGCTCGCCAGTGTGATGCATGACGTGAACCTTTAATTTATCTTTCGTATTAAATGCATCTGAACAAAGGTGACATTTGTATGGACGCTCCCCAGTATGAATGCGTATATGTAAAATGCGATTTTCTTCCGATTTAAAGCGTTGTGAACAGTGAGGACACTCAAACGGACGTTCGTCACTATGGACACGCAAGTGTTTGGTTAGTTTACATTTATGGAAGAATCCCTTGTCACAAATCTGGCAAATAAAGGATTTCTTCTTATCGGTTGGGGTTGCCTCCTTAGATCCGTCATCTGACGAGCTTCCTCCACTGTCCTCAGAGTAATCTTCATCCGCAGATTCATATTTTTTTACTTCTGTCGATATTTCTTCACTACCCTCAAAATTATCTCCAATAAGAGTGTCATCCGGCTCTGTTTTTATGTGGACGTCGCCCAAAGTATTTTCTGTAAGACCATCGCCTGTGGTGAGTTCCTCGATGTCCGGCTTCTGATCACATGCGCTCAGAAGATCCCTAAAATACTTTTGACTTTGCTCGCATTTCACCTTGAATTTATATGCATCCTCAACTGCCGAAATACAGGGCCCACAAATGTTTTGAGGCAATGAATCGGATTCCCTGATTTCACAGTTGGTACAACATTCCAGCATAACAATCAGGAGGGGCTCATTATCCGTTCGCTCTCGCTCGGAAAATATATTCTCCAGTGTGGTGCAGTTTAATGTGCAAAATCGGCAAACTTCATCCATTTTGTAATTGTTTTTTTTTTCTCTGTTTCAATTACCGCAAGTGTGAATCACGCTTCAGGCCAGATACTAAAGTAGACTGATGATATGCGCGAGGCACACCTCAGGTATATTGTCAAAAATATGATGAGCAAATAAAACCTATAACCTTTCGGAGAGAGTTGCAAAATATAACTTAATTGTTTTTTTTATATAAACGCGACCTAACATGAATGTATTTACGTTATCGATACACAAGACATGAAATGTATCGTTTTGTACTCTGAATATACATATATCGATTGCAACTGCATTGGGGATAAATATCGATATGAACTATTGATTATTAAAAATGAAACCGCCAAAGCATTTACAAAAATTTCAATTCGCTTGTAAAAAAGCGAAATTGGCTAGTAAATAAAACTCTGAAGAGTGTCTTTCCCCCTGATTAATTTGTGTGGGACCAAAATTACATACATTCCATTATTTAACATTTTTTAACCCCATAAAAAATAGCATGTTTTTTTTAAAGAGCTAATTAAATATTTGAATTTATTTGAAAGCCCTCATCAATATTGGCGAAAAAGCTTATCATTGCTGGCTTACAAGTTGTTTTCAGTTCGTATAGGGTTCTGACATATCCTTGAATCGGCACATTCGACAGAACTTGTTTGAATTTAAGTCTCCGAATTTTTAATACACCTTGTTTGACTCTTTCGACTCTTCCGTCATTTCTTTTATATTATGTAATCTCACCACGATTAATAAGATATTTTGGTAAGACGGTACAAACTGCACATTTAGCATGCAACTGTCGTAAACGAATACATGATCCACAAGGGAACTAAAGATGCTCTGACAATCTACACACTTGAATGGGCGCTATCTTGATTGTGTAATACTGCTATGTGCCTTTTTAAACTTTCAGGCCTTTTAAAATTCGACCCGCAGTGCTCACATATGTAGGGACGTTCGTCAGAGTGAACATCTGAGTGCCTTTTCAACTCTTCTGGGGATTTAAATGTCTTCGAGCAGCTGTCACATTGAAAGGGGCGTTCGTTGGAATGCCGTATTATGTGTTTTTTCAAAGCTGTCGATGTAGCAAAGCTTTTATTGCACGTCAGGACAGGACAGACATGAGGTTTACATTCTACATGAATGCGCTTAATATGTCGCAAGAGAAGAAACTTTTTGCCAAAGACTATCGGGCAGTTGGAACACTTAAATTCCGATTTTCCGCAGTTATCTCGATGTTTATTTAACACGTTAAGTGAAGCAAAGATTTTCAGGCACTCAGTACATTGATGTTGATTCTCCCCAGTGTGTATCTTATTGTGATTTTTAAGATCAACTTTTCGCAAAAACGCTTTAGGACAGAGGGGACATTTGTGTGGCCGCTCTCCAGTATGAACTCGAACGTGTCTGGCAAGATTACACTTATTATTATAGCTCCTTGGGCAGTGTGGACACTTGTGTTCTCGCAGATCCTCATGATTTCGAATGTGAACTTTAAAAGAGTTCCTATGAATAAAGGTCTTGGAGCAATGTGGACATTCATACGGACGCTCGCCAGTGTGATGCATGACGTGAGTCTTTAAGTCCGCACTCGTCCTAAATTTAGCTGAACAAAATTGGCATTTGTATGGACACTCCCCAGTATGAATGCGTATATGTAACATTCGATTTTTTTTCGTTTTAAAGCGTTGTGAGCAGTGAGGACACTCAAAAGGACGTTCATCACTATGGACAACCGAGTGTCTGATTAGTTCCGATTTACAGGAGTATTTCTTGTTACAATTCTGGCATATATGCGGTTGCTTCTCTTTTTTTTTCTTAGCATTTGCTCTACAGCTGCTCTCACTGTGGTTTGTTTCCTTAGTTTCTTCATCTGATGAGCTTCCATCACTTTCCTCAGAGTAATCCTCATCCACAGATTCACATATCCCCTCTGCTGTCGAGCTTTCTTCATTGTCCTCAAAATTGTCTTCAACATCAGTGTCATCCGGCTCCGTTTTTAAGTGGACATCGCCCAAAGTATTTTCTGTCAGACAATCGCCTGTGATGAACTCATCGATGTCCGGCTTCTGATCACATGCACTCAGAAGATCCCTAAAATACTTTTGACTTTGCTCGCATTTCACCTTGAATTTATATGCATCCTCAACTGCCGAAATGCAGGGCCCACAAATGTTTTGAGGCAATGAATCGGATTCCCCGATTTCACAGTTGGTACAACATTCCAGCATAACAATCAGGAGGGGCTTATTATCCGTTGAGTTTCGCTCGGAAAATATATTCTCCAGTGTGGTGCAGTTTAATGTGCAAAATCGGCAAACTTTGTCCATCTCGTACATTGTTGATTTCAATCTAGAAGAGACTCCACACAAGTTTCAGCAGCCATGAAATAAAGTAGTGGGAATAAATTATTATTTATTATCGACGTTAATAGACATCCACATTAATTTGAAATCCATGAAATACACATGAACAAAAACTATAAATGTTAGAGTTGTATCAAATCGTTCGGATTAAGATCAATTGAACTAAACTTTAAAGTGAGCGAACGAACTAAATCCCTGTTTGTAGGTCATTTAGTTCAGTGAGTCGAATCGGATTTTAGTTCGTTCAGTGACTCGAATCCCATTTTAGATCGTTCAGTGACTCTGAACGAACAAACACAAAAACTGAACTATTGAACTATATGAAAGATTAGTTTGTACATCAAAAATTGAACTACTGAACTAAATCCTTCAATTGAACTACATGAACAACTCTAGCCTCTACGAAAGAAATAAGCCGAGTTGCCACCCAGCAAAAAAAACCGTTTGGCAACGCTTTTCATCAAAAGTGCCATATTAAAAACCAATGCGTTTTCCAAAAAGGTTATTTTTTTCTATTTTTCTTAATTTTTAAGCTAGAATTTTTAAAAGGTCAGATCAAAAATATATCAATAATACAAAATAAATACTTAAAATCGGCCTTCAAATAAATTGCTTTTCAAAACAGAGTTGGCAGCACTGACTTGTACTCGCTGTATCGATATATATTCAAAATCCTCGACGATAAATTTACATTTCGATATTGTAAACAGGTGTTTGACCGTGTCTAAATCGGCACTAACAAAATAATAAACAAAATACGAAATGGATGAAGTTTGCCGATTTTGCGCGTTGAACTGCAGCACACTGGAGAATATATTTGCTCAAAGGGAGCGATCGAAGAATGAGCCCCTCCTTACTGTAATGCTGTGGTATTGTACCAACTGTGATATCAGGGAATTCGATTCATTACCTCAAAACATTTGCGGTTCCTGCGTATCGGCAGCTAAGAATGCTTTTGAATTCAAGGTGAAATGCGAGACAAGCGAAAAGTATTTTAAGGATCTTTTGACCGAATGTGATGAGAAACCCGTCATTGATGAGCTCATCATAGACGATTCGTGTTTTACCGAAAGCATTTTTGTCGAGGACTGCATAATACCAGAGCCAGGAGACTCTGCGGATGAAGATAGTAAAGGAGATTCAGCAACAGATGAAAAAAGTGTAACTGTGGATGACAATTACTCTGAGGATAGTGAAGAAGAATCAGCAACAGAAGAGTCAAATGATACTGTGGACGAAGATGAAATGGAAATTTTGGAAGACCACATGCCTCAAACTTCTGACGATCGCCCATTTAAATGTGAGCACTGTCCGAAAGCATTTAAAAACAAAAGAGGGATAAATCAGCACATAGTGATTCATTCTGACGAGCGTCCCTTTAAATGTGACCTTTGTCCAAAGGCTTTTAAAAGGGATACTATTTTAATATCGCACCTAAAGCTTCATTCTGAAGATCGTCCCTACAAGTGTGAGGACTGCTCAAAGACGTTTTCTTCCAAGGTATTTTTGAAGCAACACAAAGTGTATCATTCTAACGAACGTCCTTATCAATGTGACCACTGTTCAAAGGCGTTTAAAACTCTAGGAACTTTAAAAAGACACAATGATGTTCATTCGAGCAAGCGGCTCTACAAATGCGAGCTCTGTCAAATAACTTTCAACAGGGATACTAGTTTAAAAGATCATTTAAAGTCTCACACTGGCGATTACCCCTACAAATGTGAGCACTGCTCGATGACTTTTAAGGATGATAATATATTAAAAAAGCACATTAAGTTTCATTCTGACGATCGTCCCTACAAATGTAAGCACTGCACGAAGGCGTTTATGACTTTAAAGACTTTAAATGGTCACAAACGGACTCATTTTGACGAACGCCGCCGTTACAAGTGTGAACACTGCCCAATGGACTTTACAAGACCTTCTAGTTTGAAAAGGCACTTGCAAAGTATACACAATTTCAATTTCCTAAAGATCTAGTGTCTTTTGTTTCATCTCATCGTTTGTAAATTTCTGAAATGTTATAAATAGCTAAATAAACTTTTAAAATATTAAAAGATATTTTTAAAAATTGTAAACGTTGTTAATTGCATATACAGGTTAGTTAATTCTTTTTTTAATGGTGATATTTTAGCAATTAATCTATGAAACAAAACCGGATTCTTGTTTTGTCCATTTTAATTGACAATAATTAAATAAATTCAGCAGAATAGATAGTATTATGTTTTAAACAAATTTATTTGTAGTTAAATATTTTTATCACAATTCGAAATACGCATGTTATTCTTATTATAGTTTTAGTTAGACGCAATGCCAAACCAAGCGAATTTAAAGAACTGTTTTGGTAGTGAGAAACAATTGTCATATACTTCCGTCGACTCCCCGTCAATATCCATGTTTAATGTGATGACCATAATGCCACGCCCACAATCTATATATTTATGCAATGCGAAGTGTAAACGACTAGTAAAATGAGCTTTACACTCTCGACACACGAGCACACGATCGTTGGGATCAGTTCTCAGAAATCGACGTACGTTTCGTATTTCGTGCATGCCACGAAATTCGCCAGCAACATCGGTTTGAATAAGGAATGTGGGTGTGTTGTTGACATCCTCGCTTCTGATTAAATACGGGACTGCATAGAGCTCCTTGGTGCGGGGGCAGACACGAAAGCAATAGAGATTCACGTGCAACGAGTCGGGAAAGTGTCCACAACGTTGACCATGGTAGTTGATGTAGCTCTCGGTGAGCAGCGGAAGGTCAATAGGTTTCGCATTGTTGGTTGCCTTGACGCGTAGATCACTCTTCACGCGATACTGCAGGGGAAGTTGCAGCTGGCCATTCCATTGACGGTGGACAATCAGTTTCAACCGCTTGATGGTGCATGCCTCCATTGGAACTCTTAGTATTGACAGCACATAGCTGCTAATCTTCTCCACCATACGGGTAAAGACCATGTCAACAGTTTCCTCAATATCCAAAAAATGTTTTATTAATACTGGAAAGGTTTCGTAGTATAGTCGCTTCTTGGTCACGTTAACATAGAAGCCAAAGGTGACCTCCAGCTGGCTGGCTTCAAAGTTTAGAAAACGGAGCAATTGCGGAACTGCCTCCATTCCGGCCTCCAGCAGAAAGTCCCGTGTCCGTCCAACGGCGCTCTCATCGCACAACATAAAGGTGTCAATTCTCTCCCTTTCGATCCGCTTGAGTAGCAGCTTCTCCTCCAGACTTAGCTTGATATGTTGCCCATCTTCGCCAGATATCCAATGATGACTGTATGGCTCATCAGCTTCAACACGACTCTGACAACTCAGGCATTCCAAGCTCAGATCATTGATGAAGGGCTGATGACGAAAGATTCTCACATTCTCACTCGTTTCAAATATAAACCGTGATTGCCTGTGACGTGACATGTTGCAAGTTACAAGTTCAAATGTTTACTGATAACCAATGCATTATGGCACACGGTTTTTATATAGAACAACATCAAGTTCAGAATACCTGCCTAAGTTCCGCATCCTTTTATTTACCTGCCTGACTCTGCAACAGCTGCACGGTCATAAACAACATAAGGGATTTCGTCTTATCCGTCTCCTTAACATTCTCTCTACAGTTTTCACGTTTACTCGAGCTTCCTTCCTTCGCTTTCCTCAAAGTAATCCTCATCATTTTATCAAATTTCGAATTAAAAATGTTCATTAAATGAATTTAAAAAAGTTCACATTTGAATTGTGCGCCGAATTTATTAATCACGGCTCAACAGGATGAAAAGTGTATCGGCTAAATATTCCCTTTTTACAAACATCCCATTTTATTAAGACTTTTACCTTAGTTTGAGTCTCAAGTATTTTGTGTACCTACTTTTCCACATTTCGCAACACAGGATTTAGAAATGCCCGAAAACAATGACCCCTATAAAGTATAACTATTAAATCCTTTTGGATATTCTTATCATAATCCCCTTACATTGAGTTTTCCCTTTTTTATAAGTTGCCATACTTTGTATACCTACTTTCACACATTTCCCAACACAGGATTTATACTCTTTGAAGATTTAGAAATCCCCAAAAAAAAGTCTCCTATAAAGTGTCACTACTAAACCCTTTTGGGTATTCTTATCATAATCCCTTTGTATTGAATTTTTCCCTATTTATAAGTTGCAATTACTATGTATACCTACATACTTTCAAACATATTCAACTTTTTCCGTTTTATAAGTTTGAAGTACAATATTCCTATTTTTACACATTTGTTAAGGCACAAATAAAGGGATGAATAGTTTCACAACTAAATCCTTTAGGATATTCTTTATAAAATCCAATTACATAAAATATTGGGATTTCTTAAAATGCCCAAATATTGTGACTCTTATAAATTGTCAAGATTAAATTCCTATGGATATTATTATCGAAATCCCTTTGTATTAAATGTTTTACTTTTTATAGCACTTAAATACTTGGTTTATACATTTCCCAACATAGGATAAATAAAAAACTCAAAGAAAATTACCATTCTGAAATTTCACTCATAAATGTATCTTATAATATATAATTGATACTTATAATAAATGTCCCATGAAACATATCCCTGCGAAAAATTACCCACTGTTACAAAATTTGATTTTTTGTTTCTTAAGATAATTGTAAACATGTTTTGAATAGCTTAACGATTCTTTAAATGTCTATGTTATACATGTATTTAATAATATTATTTAATCGTCTTATAGAATGTTATATTATATATTATATTTAAAGCATATTTCAAATAAACAGAATTTGTTTTTTTTTTAACGATCTCTTGATAAATAATAAAATATAAACAAATTATATTAAATATGAAGTGTCTTTGATATATAATAACAATTATTTATACCAAATATAATCAGCTAAATTGTAGAACAAAAATCAGAATATTATGTTGAATAAATTTGAAGCTGCCAATAATTTCTTCCCTTTAACATTTAACTTGTTGTAACATTTGAATTTGCCTGTTATCTTGGGAAATTTCCCCTGCAACTTGAACAAGTTGTAGACAACAAATTGCAGTTGGAAACGAACACGTTGCTGTAAAGAGGACATGCCAGGACATGGACTTGGCCAAAAAGTAGATTTGAATAGTCGCATTTAAGGGAATGCGAGTGTGTGCAAAGAAATTTTCAACGCCTTTCCGTAGGTAAACGATTGTTGTAGTCGTTGGCCCATTGGGTTGCTTTATGGCTTCTTTAGTAGTTTAAGCATATTTAAGGCTTTTGCGTGCGTTTGTGTGGTTCGTCCTTCACACGCACACACCGAAACACACACACACACACACACATGCATATATGCATATGGAATGTACATATATAAATACGTATATTGTATTTTTGTTGCTCCGAAACCTCACGTGTGTCATCGTCATCGGCTTCGTCTTCGTCTTCGTCAGCGTTGTCGGTGTCGTCTCTCCTCATCCACCTTGCATTCTCAGTCTCATTCTCCATTCTCGATTCCCATTCCCATTCCCCTCTTACCAACACCCACATCTAGACCCGCACCCACAACAACAACAACAGCTTATGCTAAGGGAAAAACTGCTGCTTGGCATCTTTTACGTTTTTCGGTTGTTGATTTTTGCTATTTTAACGTGTTGGGTTTTCCTCTTTCCCTTTACTTGCGTATCTTTTGCCATTGCCAGAATTATGAAAACGTCGTCAACGAAAGTTGTTTGGGTTATCCTTCTTGTTGCTGTGTCTCCTCGTTCTTGGTCAAAATGAAAGGCATTTCTCTGTTACTTTTTGTAACGCCTTGTTTCTCTCTGTTTTTGCATTACGTTATATTATGGTGTTGGTTGTTTTTTTGTTCTCGCCTTTTGTTCTGGTCTGATTAAATTTCGAGGGTTCGGTCTGTGGCAGCCTACGCGTTTCTACTTTAATTTATAATCAGCCACCTTCAGTAACCTTAATTTTCGGCCTTGGCTCCATTTATTTACATATTTTTACAGCGCTAGAGGCTCTCGAGCTTCGACTATTATCGCTTAAACTACGGGCTAGCTGCATGCAACGTTAACTTGTGAATTTTAAGCTAATTAGCAAAAAAAAATCACTCTAACAAGTAAATTTACATTTAAATTTGGCAGTGTTGGCTAACAGCACCATATTATACACAGATCGCTGGCTATCGTTTATCGATTATCGCCAGTCGATAAAGCTAGCGAGTGGCAGCCATTTTAATTTTGCAGTGTTGGTCAATTAATGAATTTTATTTGTTTTACGTTAATTGAGCTGAGCATATTTAAAATGCGTGTAGTATAAAACAGAGGAACAAAATTCAATGAGTAAAGTTGAAAAAGTTTAATGGTGAGCATAATTACTGTGCTCACATGCCATTTACTTAAATATTCATTAGCATGTACTTGTGATGCAAAAAATTATGATGCGTAGCTAATTGTTATTAAAATATCGTTCTAGTAATTATATATTAATTTAGGTTATGCTTTCGAGCCTAAAAGTCAATTGAATAAAAGCATATACATACAGTACGTACATATTTAAACTTTTGTAATTTGTTTTTGCTTAAATTTGTGGGTCTTCAAAATAACTCTACCATTTATTTTTTTGTTTAATTTTTGTGCAACTTGCTCGGTTTTTAATTCTCTTTTACTTCAATCTTATTTTGAGGGTTGTCAGTCGCTTCGCTTGGCTACATTTTGTTGTTGGCCCCGTGTAATTAACACTTTGTTAAGCTCATAAATCTTTAAACATTGATTTTTAATGATGGCATTTTAACGCCTCACCGAGCACACCTTCACCGAGCACACCTTCACCGAGCACCGAACACCGAGCACCGTCCACCTGGGCATCTTTCCGTGAAAAGCGCGCGGGCACGTGCAAATTGTCAGGTGAGAGCTTCGAACTTTTCAGTGATTAATTTTTTCGTTGGGTGAAATCAGGAATCAGGATTCAGGGGGTGGGTCTGGTCCCCTGGAAAATTGATAGTACCCAAGGGAACGAGAGCGAGGCACATTGCTTTTAAAATGTCACTAGTTGTGTGTAAATACTTCCATAAAGAACACAAAAACTGGAGAGAGAGTTCATATTGTCTTTGCTTATTTTCTTTTTTGGTTTTTCAGTTGTTATTTATAAAAAACCTAATGCACATTTGACATAAACAAAACGAAAACGAAGTGTAACAGCAGCGAAATCTGTTGGGATCCACAAAACAAGATATATATACATATATAATGTATACATAACTGTTGTCTGTGTCAACGAATTATGTTGCCCAGATGTCAGTGCAATACAACGGACAAAACATGACAATGCCGCTTCCCCCAGAACAGAACTAAAAGGAAGGACAGACGGACGGACAGACGGACATACGCCCACATGGCATACAGTTTTGCATGCACTGTCGCTGCCTGACATCCCCATAAGTATTCATGCATTTATGCGGGCTTCCCCGCAATTCCCCCCCGATCATCCTCATGCTCAGCTTGGATGTCCGTTCTTTCTTATATAAATCTCAGCTCGGTTTGTTTACGCTGTTTTGGGTGTAGCCAAATGTGTTCCATTTGTCAACAGCAGAATAAGCGTTGTTCTTCCCGCAGCTCATCCAAAAGTCCTGGCAGTAGCAGCTAAAAGACCAGTACCTCCTTTCCCTTTCTCTTTCTCTTTCTCTGTCTCTGTCTCCTTCCCCTATTGTCGTTGATGTGCCAGCATCAGCAGCTTTATTATTATGCAAATACAACAAAATATGAATTATGTTAATGCCAAGTGTACACATATACATACATATACATATATATATATACATATACATATACTATACAGGATACATGTGTGCATGTCCTGCCGTCCTTGTCCACATGCAGGCGTTGCTTTAAACTGCGTGCAAAGCCGACAAGTTCGACCCCCCGAGGCGCATCTTAAAATGTCTGCAGAAACTTTTTTGTTTTAGACTTGAGCTATAAAAAGGCCGTTAGACTCGTATTGAACTTGGCTCAAAGCAGTGCAGGCAGCACTAGAGAGTGAAGGAAAATCGAGAAAAGGAGAGAGAAGCAGTGAAAGCTGCTTAGAATACGCCTGGTTAACTCAGTTGGCAGATGAAGCGTGCAGTGCTTGGCCAAACAGTCAACAGTCGGAGTCGGAGTCGGATGAAGTCGAAGGATTCAAGGATTTCGGTTTGCCATAAAAACAACTCTTTGGATTGCGTATTCAAATCAAGGACCATCATAAGCATCAGCCTGGCTAAGCATCAGATTCTACAAGTATAATCTGGTGTCTTACAATTATTTCTTGAACACTGCAAAAATCTGCATATTGAAATTGTTGTCGAGTATTCAATTTTTATCGATGGCAGAGTTAAAGATTTTAATAAATTCTTGAAAATTAAGAATTACTCATTTACTTAAAATATTGTTTATAAAAAAATTAATATTTTTAAAGCGAAACAGTTTATTATTAAATTAAAATATTTTGAAATTTTATAATTAATACGAACATATTTAATTTACAATTTAAGTGCGCATCAATAGTTACATTTTAAACATTTAATGACTTCTAACTTCTGACATAAGTAGGCTTTATAAATAGAAATTAATTAATTTACTACAATTTCAATCATTTCAGCTCAACTAATTGATAAATTGTTTATTGAAATTATTGCTCAACTCATTGAAAATGGTTCCTTTATTGATTCTATTGAAATGAAATAAATAGCTTATTTATAGAAAAGATAATAATATAAGAAGCAGCAGTAGCTTCCTCTTTACTTTTGCCATTGTTTCCGAGATACTTTGAGATACTTTCGGAGCATGTCCTTTATCATAAATGGTGGAGCACAGCCTTGTATGGGATTGGAGAAGGGAACACTTTGGCAATGCTATCAATCTTTGATGATAAAGGCATGTACGTGAGGAGGAGTAGGAGGAGGACAGGAAATGCAATAATTTAAGCATATCACACGCAATCGCACACATCTTCATCGCCGTCGTTGGCCAGCAAGGATGCAGAAGAGTGGAGAATGTTGCAGGTTGCCATAGGAGCAAGGAACTGGGAACTAGGAGGCAATAGTGATATGCATAAGGCGATAACTGCTAGCATACCGTTATGCCGTTACCAACAACAATACTTTTATGCTTACGGATCTGCATCCACATCCGCATCCAGATCTCGGCCAAAAGTGTAATAAATTGTTTTTGCATAAAAATTTCTAGTATAAAAAGGTAGTGAGTATGAAGGGAGCTGGAGGCGTGGCTGGGATGCCAAAGGGAAACTGGAGGGAAACTGAGAAATGCATATAAAAATTGTGCACCTTTGGCCCGATTGCATATTTATCATTTGATGCTGCCAGGCAGCTGAGTGCTCAGCTTTGGATTGCCCATTCAACTTGCGTGTTTTCTCCTGCTGCAATGCACACACTCACACACACAGTCACAACCACACACACGCAAGCACACACAATAGTCGTCGTACAACACACATTTGCTTAGATTTTCAAACAAAAGCCACGCATCGATTGTCAACATTTCAACTTGCGCCTTGGCAACAAGCGGCAGCTCCCACATACATACATATGTATTATATATACATATATCTCATATATGTATGTAACTCCTCTACTTCCAATCGAGGAGGCACTTCATGCCAATATATGTACAAATGCAGTTGTATCAAGTGTGCTTTAAACATATGCGATACGAGACTTATTTCTATAGATGCTTAAATCAATTCTTTTGCTCATCTCCAACGTTTGCTCTTGCAATTTTACAATTTTACAATTTCGCACATTTTCTATTTGTCAAGAGACAGTAGTTTGTCATTGTTAAATCTAAACTGGGATAATACTCTATGAGGTATTTTACTTTTAAGAAATAAAGTAATATTGATAGCACTCTTATTAAAATTAATTAGCTTAAAACATTGATACACTGTCAACTCTAATTCTATTTATTGATACTAAAATTGTGCAAATATAACTAAATTTCTTAAGAAAATTATTAATATTTAAGTATTTTCACTAGATACATTTTTAACTAATTTTTTCTTTATTTAATTTATTTTAAATTGTAACTAATTTTAGCAGATATATATATATACTTTAACAATTTTTAATAATAATATGCTTTTCTCTAATTAAATAAAAAATGAATTAATGAAAAATGGTGTTATTATTATTAAATATTAATATATAATATTAAAATTAAAAATTGATAAAGTAAAAATAAAAATGCTTTATTTAGTTACAATGTAAAATAAATTTATTTATTTATTAAATTTATTTTATATTGTAATTAAAACATTTTTATTAATATATAATATTAATATCATCTATCCATTTATTAAATTTATTTTACATCGTAACTAATTAAAGCAGATATTTTTAAACTTTAACAATTTTTAATTCAAATATTAGATATTAATATTTAATAATAATAACACCATATTTTATTCATTCATTTTTTATTTAATTAAAGAAAAGCATATTAATCCATAAATATTAATACTTTTAAGTAAGAATATTGATAATTCCTACATGCTAAAAAAGTTAGAGTATACAAGCTTCGGCGTGTTGACACATAACTACCATGTGTGTAATATTTGTGTTGTCATGACGAGCAACAATAGCACGCTCCATGGAACAATTGCAAATTGCAATTTGTTTGCATTTTACAATTGACGTTGGCACCGTTAAATAGTTTATTATGCGATATCATTATTATCTTCACTATTATTATTATTGTTACTATTATTATTACGGATATTTTGTAGTCTGTGCATATGCTTATTATGCTTATAATGAATATTCTAATGCCTGAAAGGCATCGCCTTTGTTTTCTCATTGTGCTGAAATTGCCTTTAATATTAATTACAATGACTTCGACGTGTTTTCAGTAAAACAAATGAAGTTCGATTATAATCAAAATGGAATTAATAGAGTGTATTTATTGCCAATGAAAGATTCTCGGATGAAGTGCTCTGTAAAATAAGCAAACATATTGAGAATAATTTGATTTAAATTTAGTTGAAGCTAGACAACTTCCTGAGCAATTAAAAATACATAATAATTGAGCGTATATCATTATTTACTTAAACAATATTTAATTTAAGTACATTTAACTAAATTTATAATGTGCAAATTTTAATATTATTATATATTATATATTATATTATTATTATTATTGAAACAATCATTCAGTAAGTTTTGGTTTTCTAAATCATATGCGTATACTTAATATTTGATCTGAATTTGAAGACATGTTCTGAACAACTTGTTGCACTGTGCACTTTCAACAACATTCAATTGACATTAAAGCTGAACTTTGTCCATATGGTTGCCACATTCGGTGGCACGTAGCATTCGCCGTTTGAATGGGGCAACTAATATGCCATCAATGCTTGCCACAATTTGCAGTACAATGTGCTGACTGCTAACCACCTGGTCTACATGCCTCTACAAATCTATGTACATACATAGAGATAACGTATACGTACATATGTATTCCATACATATCTACAAACATAAATATATCAGCAGATCCAGCAATATGCCAGGCCAATGCATTTTCCGCCTGCAATTCATCTGTTCATTGCCGCCTTTCCGCATGCAATTTTCCTCAAATTTCCTCGCTCATCCTCAATCACCTCAACTCCCGTTTAAACCAAGGAGACTGTTGGCTAAACTATTGCAAAACGCGCTCATTTTGTTTGAAAATTTTGCATTCTGCATTCTGCATTTTGGATTTCGAGTTTGGCAATGGGAAATTGATTTGGTCAGCAGTTTGCTGGCATTCACAATGAAATTTATTTCGATGGGCTTTATGTATCTTTTTTTTTTATTATGGGATTGATCTGGTCATCATTTTAATTACAATGGGCATTTTCGTATCGTTTTGCAGCTGCAGCTTTTATTGCATTTGCATCATCAATTGTTTTTGGCCACAAAGTGCGGTGGGTGTGGGCTTCAACGTGGCTCTGACTGTGGCCAGTTCAATGGCAATTATTTACATTAGTTTTGGCCAAAAGCTCTACAATTCCCAATAATAGACAAAAACGTTTATTGTGTGCACACGTGTGTGTGAGTGTGTGTGTGTTGTGTGTATTGTGTACAATAATTTTGCTGACATTTGGCATTTATATTATTTATTTGATTTCAAGCTGTGACAGTTTTTGCTAAAATGTTGTTTCATTCACCTTTTTTTTCCCACATAATACTCATCTTTTTTGAAGCTATTTCTTTTTCTTCTTCTTCAATTTCTTGAGCCTGCAAGCTTAGAAGTATTTTAATAAATGGTCGAGCCTACAGTGGTAATATTTTAAGTGCAGCTGCATCGCTTTTTATGCTTGTTGTTATGTTGATGCATTTCTCAGATTTTTGCATATCTTGGCTGCAGCGAGGTGTGTTTAAAGAGATGCCCAGCATAGTTTGAAGGTGATGGTTTTACTATGAAATGTTTTGTAAAATATATATGTTATATTTTATTAATTTATATTTAAATTTCCTTTGCAATTATAATAAAATAAATTAATTACATACTGAAGATCTCTATATTAAAGGAGACTAACAGACTGAATAATCTACAGCAACTTCAATCAGATTAAATTCATAAAGTAATACAAAGCCCATATCTATTTCAGATACCAATTTTATAGGCAAACAAAAGTGAGTTGACTGAACTTTGAACTGTCATGAGAGCAGCCACAGCAATTGAATGAATAAATGAAATTATAATCGAATCAATTTAATCAATTAAAAGTATACTTCAATCAACATTTGCGTTTAATCTATTTATCTACTTGATGGCATTCCATTTATTCAACTTTTTCTACATTTTACCCTCGCATGGATGGCGTGTGTGCAATATTTCTACCTAGATATATTTTTGCATAGATATTTTCTGGCAAAACGCATTTGATTTGTGCGGCATGTGTTTGGCATTTTGTTTTTAAGTGCACAACAACAGCAACAGCAACAGCAACTGCAACTGGAACAGAAACCGAAACAACGCTCTGCTTTCTGTTTCTGCTCAACAAGCGTGCAATATAAATGGTTATATCGATCATAGTATAAACAATTTTCCAATTTCTAGTTTTAAATTCAGCTAGTGCATTTCTTTTGCATTTCTACTTTTTTTATTTTCTTTTTAGAATTCTTGTTTTTTTTTTGTGGCCCTGTTTTCCTTATGTCCTTCTATGCTGTGCCAGAAATCCTTTTTTCAGCTGTGTCGCTTTTTCCAATCAATAAACAAACAAATCGGCGGCCCATCTATATATACTATTTATACACCATATATATATATATAGCTATATATATATATATATGTACGTCTATATTGAGTACTCTTTTCTGAGAGCTGACTGGCCCACGCTTGTTTTGCATTTTGTTTGCATTTTTACCTTGTCGTTTGTCGCATTAGATAAAAAATATCCAGAAAAAAAACAACAGTATTAAATTTGTTTGCCATGTTAGGGAGCAGTTGAAAGGGGGATTTGTTGTACCCTGTAACTAATACAAATTTATGAAAGATATTCTATTAAGATAAGTTAAAAATTGAACTTTCTAGAGATCTTCGATCTCACAGGAACTTTAGCCAAAGGCATTTAATCTGTTAATTTACGCAATTTTTCAAAGACTTGAAGTATTTATTATTTTTAATCTCCCATTTTTTAAATGCTATTGTTATCATATTTCACTCAAGCGCATCTTTTCAAACAGTTTTCGAAATTTTAAACATGTTTTATTAATTAGTTATGAGGAAGATAAGGTATTTTCTTCCAGATATATTAAATCTCAGCCAAGTCAGCAACTAACACAATGTTATTTATTCTTCGACTGTACAATCTTTAAAACTACAGCGTATCTACAAGTGAATCACGCTCTATTCGTCTGTTGCTATTTGATTTTTTGTGTCTATTGCACATTGCATAAAATCCCAAACGTTTACATATTTTTGTTGAACTGCCAGTTTTTGGGTATTTTCTTTTCTTCGTGTTTTGCTGCTCGCCCTTTTCTACTTTGTTTTGCTTTGTTTTGTTTTGTCTTGTTGGATTTTTATTTTTTTGTTGTCTTTTTGTCTTTTTTTCCGAAGGGGGTTTTTCGTTATTGTATCCATTTATTTGCTTGCGGGGTTCTAATTTTGCTAGTCATACGAAAAGTTTTTTGCCAATTTGTTGCATTTTGTTGACAATTTAGTGACATGGATGCAAACCCCATCAGCCCGTACCCAGATTCAACTCCTGTGCAGCTGTTGGCACAGTTTTTGTCTTGTTTTCACTTTTTATTCTCGATGATTCGTTGGCTCGGGGACTCCCCGCAGTTGTTGACTTTGAGTAGCTGGCAAAAGTTCACTCTGAAGTTTGTTAAACAGTTGGGCGTTCCTACAATAAATACGGAGTGTGTATTTGAGTTGACTACCAGTCCATCTGGTTGGGAATTGTGCTGGCTGTAGGATGCAACCCCTTGCCAGCCTTGTCAACAGCTTGTTCCTTTGATGATTCGCTTCTGGTTGACTTGAAAATGTCGCCAGGGAGTTAAATTGAACTCGGTCTGTATTATTTTGTACTTTGTAATAGGGTCATTCATTCAATCTTGTTTCAGCAGCTCCAAGCAATGCAAAGAACGTGTCGAAGAAGAATATTACGTATACGCCATGTTGTCTTCACTAGAAATTAAGGCAATAGTTTTAATACCAAAGCTGTTGACTTTGTGAGCTGATCTATCTGAACTCTCACTTTGATCAGGGTTTGACCTTTGACTTAATTCCCCTATAATTTTCAAAGTTCCATTGGCTAGCAAATATTGGCAATAAATCAATCTAGAAGTTTAGAGCTCAAACTTTACAGACTGCACCCATCTGAAACTTTTCAATATTTCCATTTCAATTAATTCTTATTAAAGACAAACCTCCTTTTTTTATTATTTAGGTCCAGGCATTCACTCGCCTACCTTACCAGGAATATCAATAGCTTGGCTATGTTAACTGAGGCGTGTAATAAAACTTTTCAGCAGAAGCAACAACAGCAAAGATTGTCGAGAAAAACAAGCTTACAAAAATTGCCAGATTAATTTTATTCTTTCATTTCTTTTAACTTGCAGTCTCCGCTTTAATAAACTTTCTTGGCGCTTCTTTGTTTTAATTATGCAACGACGGCAACAGCGTCTGTAGTTGGTTCCAATTTTAAGTTTTGTAAATTAAATTAATTACATGCCCAAGCAATTAGGGAAACTGTCCCCTACAGAGCCCAGCGACAACTTTGCTTTATCCAATGATAATAGTTAATAGTGCTAAAAGCGGAAACTAAAAAAAAGGTTAAAACGATAATGAATAAATCGCAAGAAAAATGCCATGAGAAGAGCAGGATGAACTTCTAGGTAACTTGATATTCAATTAGTCAGAACTTATTTTAATATTTAGAACAGCTGCTAAAACTTACTAGGAACTTATTTATATTGTTTTTTTTTTGATAACATTATAGTATTCGAGTTCTAAATGAATAATCTTTTCTTAATTTTTTAAATTTGCATTCAAAAATGTCTCGATTTTATAGTCAAAACTCCATCATACATTTAACATTTGAAAATGACAATCGCTTTTAATTTCGCAGAAAGCTATTAAAGATTACAAACGCGGAGAAAACGCTTCTGTAAACATAACCAAGGACTTTCCGCTTCAAAACTATAAGCAAAGTAAATATTTTATAGCTTTATTGGAGGGATAAAAGATTTTTGCTCTCATTTTTTTTGGTTTTTGGGTCGTTTTTGTCAGTAGGGTGTCTGCTGTGCTCCACCTCCGCCGCTTGCTGTTTTTTAATTCATCAACATCTGTGAACAAGTTCAGTAGGGGAGGACGAAGGACATGGAGGATTTGCTGAAGAAAAGAGCATACAACAAGGGGAGAAGCCGATACATCTTCGTCACAATGGCGCCTATGTGGAGGGAGCACATCCGGCTACCTTTTATGGGCAGGCAAATGAACAGCGCGAGACAAAGCAGCGATCCAAACAAAAGGCAAATTACAACAAGAACATGGACATGAAGATGAAGATTCAGATTCAGATTCAGATGATGGAGAGGATGAAAAGGGACAACGGGAAAAGGCAGTGGCTGTCAGTGATGCAATTCGGCGAAGGACATGTCAATTTTCATTACATACAAAAGCTTAAAGAGCAACTACAACAAATACCCGCCAACCACATTCACATTCACATTCACATCTGTGTCAGGGTAAAAGTTTTTACCCATGATTAAGGTGACTTAAAAGATGCAGACCCAAGCCCAAAGTGCTGCCCATAAGTCATCCCGAAACTGACAAACCAAGTGGCAAAGCCAAAAAGCCAAAAAGGTGACGTAGGTCTCAGTTCTTGGCTACGATTCAGTGCTTCTCAATTGGCCGTGATTGGAGAATCAGAGGGAATCATAGGGAAAGACAGCAGCTGCTTTCCACTCCTTTGTCAGCTGGAAAACTTTGATTCCAGGTGTGTAGTAAAATTAGTAGTTGCGATTAAGACTACGATTATTTGGGTAACAGTGCGTATACGCAATTCGTAAAGAGGATTAACAGCGGAAAGTGGAGCATAGTTAAATAGTTTTTAGTAAACTTATGTAATAGCATATTAAATAATTCACTTCAAGTACTTCCTGTCTTTCCCTTGGCCCTACTTTCTCTCTGATACTTGCTTTATGTGAGATTTCAACTCATAAATGTTGCACTTCTGTTGCTTTCAATTTACGTTGTTGGCCTTTGTTGCTGTTTGTCAATATTCTGTGATGTCCTTTGACGCCAGTTGTCGCAGCACTCAATTCAAATTGCTGCAGACAGGCACACTGTATCCTTTCAGTCCTTTTCACATATTAATCTGACAAACTACTCAGACAACGTCTGGGCAGGCTGAGAGGCTCCTTCTGATCCTCCTTCCTCCTCCTACCATTGTCAAGTAGCACAAAGGCGGATAAGACTGAGGATTTTTGACGCCTTTTGCTGTGCATTCATCTATCATAGGAGTGCGGCTGGAAGAGAAAATAGGAAAGGGGGTTCTATGGTGCCAGTTGAGCTAGACATTCATTTATGCAAGTTACATGCCTCGAACAATTCGAGATATTCATTAAGTCAACGACTGGGGAGACTCTCTCTCTCTCTCTGTGTCTCTCTGTCTCTCTGTCAAGTCAGCGTAATGAAGCGATAAGCTGCTGACATATTTGCCAGGCGCAACCTCAATGCCACGCCCCCCTACGCCCCCCCACAAGTATCAGCAATTACCACCAACAAACAGAACAGAACTCCACATATGACATGCTAAAATCAACGTCAAAGTTCAACTGTTTGCAAATAATTTGGCAAAAATCGCTTGAACTGCAAAACACGGAATATGCAAATCGTCTCGCTCTCTCCCTCTCTCACTCATCCTCTCTCTCTCCCTCTCCCTCTCTTACATATCTATGCTGAATAGATGTCTATATGCAGAGTTCATCTACAGCTGCATTGTTTGGAATACAAAATATGCACATACATACATATTGTATACTCTTCTACACAAATACTACCATATACATACATATGTATGTACATATTCAGAGTAGTCGCAGTCGCAGTCGCATTCTTATCGAGGCGAGTATGCTGTTCGCGTTTTTGTGCTTTCTTGTCTATCCGCGTAACGGTACGCTGAGCATTTTGGCTATGGCATATTTCAAAATCGTACCAAATACATAAACTCAAAAGGCAATGTCGCTGCCAGAAGGCAACTGCCGCAGAAAAACTTTACAGATACTCGTACGTATGTGCATTAAGTCGAAATCTCGATGCCCTTTATAAATATGAAGACTACAATTTCACGTGATATTATTATTAATAATTTTTGTAACTGTTAAATTTGGTTTCAAATAAATCAACCAAAGAGATTAAAACCTTTTAGTCAGCTCAACCAGCTCAAACCTTAACCGAAACATTTAACCGTTGAAAATCAATTGAAATTTGTAACCGTAACTGAAACCGTATCCGAAAATATTTTTTTCCGCTGTACCGAAACCCATAAACCGAAATAACCGTTAAGTAACCGTTTCATTTATTAGGGTTAATTTTTGTTCTGGCCAACGTAGCTGCTGAGCAATTTTGATAACTTTGAACTGCCATAACTTTGTCAAAAATCAATCAATTTCCATGCGCCATGTAAATTTAAGCATAATTTTGCCTGTTAATTCGTCCTGCATTTAAATTTTTGTTCATTTTAAAAATTCGAAATTTTCGAAATTTTTCGAAAAATGATAAGGGGTAACACTGTAAAATTTCTAAAAAAATTCGAAATTTTCAAAACTTTCAAATCGAACCAAGTTAAAATGCAGAACGAATTAAGAGGTGAAATCATGCTCAAATTTACATTGAGCATGAAAAATAATTAACTTTTGACAAAGTTATGGCGGTTCGAAGTTATTAAAAATCAAAATAATCGAAAATTTCAAACCAAATTTATACATGGTCAAACTATGATATAATCGACATTGCGCTGGACCATTCCAGTAACCAGATAACTTTATTTTTCAGACTAAATAAAGCATTAAGTCTTTATTCATGTAAAACAATGAATAATTCTACTTTTGTATTTGGTCAACCGAAAAACTTAATTTTTTCTTTTTTTTTGTGAATACCATACCGGTATTTTAAAACCGAAACTTACAAAAAAAAACGATAACTGTTACGAAACCGATACTCCAAGATTTTGCATAACCTATAACCGAAATCCTGCACTCGAGCATAACCGAAACCGTAACTGAGACCGATATTCGTTTCGGTTTTAATCCCTGGCTTAAACACAAATTAATAATACCTATGAATAATTAATTCAAAAAGATTCTTCAATAGTTTTCTGAACACATATATTTTTTTTTCTATATAAAAGTGGAAAACTAATACTTTGGCGCCCAACGTGTGTCAGAGATTTTGAATTAAAGTATTTAGATGCGCAAACTACCTGAGTGGAATCCGAATTCCCAAAGTGCGTTAGCGTATTGAGAACAGAACTGAATGCATCTCATCCAAACTCAACTTGACTTGACTCAACTCGTCTCGTTTCGGTATTTCTGCTTCAAATTTCAAAACTGAGACTGAGGCTGAGTCTGGCAGCATCTGCTTGGAATCGCAGTGGAAAAGGCCGAAGCAGATATTTCTGCAGCTTGTTTATGGCATTGGTATGTATGACAGTTGCATTGCATTCAATCAATATGCACAAAGCGAGATGCAGTCGCAATCATATGGCAACTGCCGAGGTCTACCGTGTGGATGTACGAGTATCTGGCAGTGCCTCCATCATTCCTTCATTTCATTCATCATCTATATCGTTTCTATGCATTTTGTGTCTGCTGCATATATTTTTTCTCCTCCTGCGCTAGTTCTCCTATCGTTATAGATCCTTTCGTTCTCCCTTTTTTCCCTTGGTTGCTGCATTGCATTGGCATGCACATTTCAGGACATTGTTCGACTCTCGAGTCTTTGGCGAAAAATTTATCAATATGCTGTTCGTATGCCTTGCAATTTTGCATGCGTACTTATGGAATGTGGCCTGTTATTTCTCTGCCTTCCCTTTACAAGTTCTGTTATTAATTTCCAGTATTTTTCTTCATTTTTTTTTTGTTGTTGGACCCTTCGCTTAAGTCCCGCTCCACTTTAGCACTTGTACAAGGACTACATCCTCTTTTGTGTTTCAGGGCGTGAGCATTGTTCATGTTTTCTGTGCCTCGGCACACGCTCCTTGCCCCTTAGCACTCGTGATGAGCACGAGGCGTATGCGTAATGCACGTGTGCCACATTTGTTTGTGGGCGTAACGCAGTGACCGACCAAACAACTGCCTTAAATGTCGCCTTAAAGCCACAAACTGGAGGTGGAGCAGGAGAACAAGAGTTTGCGGCTCACTTGAAATATTTCGTGGTGTGGTTTTCTATTTTTTGTTGTGCTTAAGGAGCCAAGCACTGTTGTTGTTCGTCTACTGATGTTGTCCTGGCAGCCTGCCACTTGACATTGTGTTTCCCATTGCTTGCTTACATTTGTCACCCCGCCTCACTGACGTTGTACTATTGTCGAGACTGTCTTCTGGGAAATGTGGCTATAAGAAATTGCTCGGAAAAATAACACTCAAAATTCCAGAAATGCTTAGTCAGGGTCAAGGTGAAGTATTGACATTCAGAGGAATATGTGTTCCAATTTAATAGGAAAACTGATTCCGACTAAATGTTAATAATAGTTTCTTGCAGCTTGCAATCAATATTAAAGATTTATCACAATAAATATGGAAAGCAGAGAAGTCAACGTTATTATTGAACTTAAGATATCTATTCAGAGATTTATTAGATGTAAGTTTATATTTAGACGGATCAAAAAAATTATTTAAATTAAAAGATAAATTCTGGGATTCCCGAAACTCAATATTGATTTTAATTAAATCAATCTTTAAGTTATGAAAAATATTCAGAGATTTATTAGACTTAAGATTGAATTTAGTATTTAGAATTTAGAATTTTACATAAGTTAAAAGATATATTCCTAAAATTTAGGAATTAAGGCATTTAATTAAAGCTTGTTTTAATAACAGGTTTAAGGCAGGGATTGCAACTAAGAGTTGTAAGTTTAAAGAGACCAAACCCTAATAAATTAATCTAGTTCAATAAATGTTGGGTAGAATATCTTTAATAATTATACATCAATAAAAAACAATGTATACCATTATTAAATAATAAAATTCTTTTCATGTTTTTTAATATTTAATTTTTATTAAAATATAATACTAGAATTCTAATATATTGATTAATACTATTATCGTATGATTTATATGTAAGAATTCAACATTAATTATTATTTGATATTTATTTACTGAAATCAAAAATAAATTTTTTTAAAACGTTTTTAATTGAAATAATAAAAACCAATTTATTTATTTATGCATAATCATTTCTTTTCCTGACTTGAGGACAGTTTTCTGTACATTTACTAATTGAACCCTCATTGTTATTAAGGTGGAAACATGGGCCGGGTTCACACAAAGTTAATTAGAACTCGGCTTAAATTATCTAAAAGCCAAAAATAATTTGATATCTGTCTAATTATAGGTCGGCACTCGGAGAGCATCACGTAATCCTTTGTTGTTTAAACCCCAGTAATACCAACATATTTAACTCTCCACTTTCCTCTTAAACACTTTTCCACTTTTAGGCTCTTCCACGCCTTGTTATTTGCTTGTTTAAAAAGCTTTTCTAACCCATTTTTATTGGACCCTTATTCATTGTGGCCCAACTCATTCTATGTGGCAGGCAACAACTCTTTTGTTTACTTAGTCTTTTGGGCCCAGCAGCCGCTTTGTGCTACATGTCATCTTTATGCATTACACATAAATACACAAACACACACACACACACACGCACACACGCACATGTGTGTGGTTGGCACATCCACAGGGGCACATCGTGATCCTGGCAGCCATTTGATGTCTATAAATAAAGCCACAATAGCCGCACTTAAAACACAAACTCAAACTTGACTCCCCTCCCTCTCTCTCTCTTTCTTTTTCTTTCTCTCTCTCTCTCTCTCTCTCTGTGGCGGAACGCGTTAACGTAAAAGATTAAATTCGCTAAGCATGCGAGTACAGAAAAACCATTTTCCCATACTCTGGTTTTTGTTGTTGTTTCGCTTTCACTTTTACTTTTTGGCAACTTTCCCGTTCATATTTTTCTTCTAGCGCGTCAATTTCCTATTTGTATTTTGACAATTTCTTTTCGCTTTGCGCCGTTTCCTTGGCTTTATTGCCTTTTTTTCTTCTCCATCTTCTTCTGACATTTACAATGAGCTTTTGTTTGACTTTGTGACTTGCCTGGAATTCTCAGTTTGATGCGGTTCAGGTTGTTTCAGTATATTTGAAACAAAAGGTAAAAGTTTCCATGTGTTTCATTTCGTTTTCTCTTTTTGTTTGTGTTGAGTCTTTGATTGGCATTAAAAATGTTATATGAGGTACGCATAAGTTTTAATAGCTTTGCCAAGAACTGCAGGCAGTCATCAGTTGGCAGTTGCCAGTCTCCAGTCTCCAGTCTCCGGTCTATATCGTCTTCCAACTCCCATACTCCCATAGTTTTCCCTCCTCTACCCCTCTTTATTTGGCGCCAAACTTGAATGGGCATTTCGTTCATTTATATGGCACACGAGCCGTTGATGTCTCTGTCGTGTATAGTTTTTTGCTTTCTCCCTCTATTTAATACCCTATGTGAGTTAAGCATCGGCGGGTATACCTTCTAATATCTTTAAATTATGTTTTAAGCGTTTAATTTAAAAAATTACTATGCATTGAGTATACAATCTTGATTCTGAGAGGAAAGTTGACACAGAAATTCAATAAGTCAACAGAATAAATAATAATAATTACTATAATAATATAATAATAATAAATAAATGAAATAGTTTCTAAAGAAATTACAAGTATCTTAATTGAATCAGTATCACATAATAAATCAAGAGAATAAATAATAATAATTACTATAATAATACAATAATAATAAATAAATGAAATAGTTTCTAAAAAAATTACAAGTATCTTATTTAACTCATTTTCACATTACGAATTATTGGTATTTACTTTTTGCGCCATTGATTTTCATCGCATACTTAAATGAGTAAAATAAATATTAATTTATATATATTTTTTATGGTTTATTTTTAATAAAATTATTTATAAATTTATAAAAAAAGATGTGAAATGATGTTCATGAAGAAATTATTATTACATATTTTATTTTACTCTCATTCGGAATTTCTCGAACAAATTTCATAGCATACTTTTCAGGGCATATATTTACCAAACATAAATTACACTATTAAGTTGCTTTACAATAAAACAGAGGGTATTTTATAGTTGAAGCAATCAGTGTTATCCACTTGTTACTGTTTTTCTTGTTCTCTTTGTAATTGTGCTGTGTGACAAAGTTTCATTTGATGCCCGGGACTTGGGCTTTAGTGGCAGCCATAAAATACTTAGTCTGTTGTCGATGCTATGAGGAGAACTCGGAACTGCAGGCACTGAGCGCTTGTTTTTACACGCTTTTCATGTTTATTGTTATGCCATCACCATCAACATGAGCATCAGCATCTGAATCTGAAACTGAATCAGAATCAGAAACCAAATCGCCATCAGCGTCAGCATCAAAAATTATAGTAGAAAATGTTGTAGTTAGTATTCAATCAGAGCTCAAATAGCTGAGATTATTGTCGAGTTTTTTGGGTTATGACCTATAGCATTTAATGTGCTTTTAATTGCCATCGAATTGCTTTTGTAATTACTACTTTAAGGTTGTTGCATTGAATGAAAGCGGTCATAAAGACGCCTGATAACAGAACGAGAGACGGAGAAGGAGAGAAAGAAAATTGTACTTGAGATATTTAGTGTTTCATTATATTGAAGTTAATTGTATAAGTCCAGTAATGAAAGAGTTTACAGAACTAGGCTCGATTTCTCCTGTTTATAATTAACTTGAAATCTACCTGATAAATATTAATAATAATATTGATTGTTTCAATAATTGACTAAATTTACAAAAAAAAACTAAATTCTCTTGTAGATTGATTGACATTATTTTAACTTTTTTAAACATAAAAACACATTAAAATATTAATAGCTAATGGCTAAAATAGCTGTCATGTGCACGAAACAAACAACAAACAACAAAAATATCTTTTAAATTTCACAATAAAAATAAACTCAAGAAAATCAAATAAAATAAAAATTGGCTTCGCATATTTCAGCTTCAGCTTCAGTTTCAACTTCAATTTCAAGTTTATGGAAGTTGCGCATTGAAGTTCTTTCAGTACGTGTCTGCAGTGGCAAAATAAACAATGAAATGTGCAAGCAAGAGGGCAGATTTTGAGTGCGATAGAGACGGAGATAACGTGTTGAAGGTTGCCAGTGGCAAACATCTTAAAACTGCAGCAAATTGCATTGAAAATTACAAGGCTGCCGCATGAAAAGATCTCTTTTGGTGGCCCAAACCCCGTGAAGTGGCCAACAATGGAATGCCAGAACTTAACTCATGAAATATTCAAAGCGACTTTGCGTTACTTTCACTTCGTATAGTTCATTTCTATGTTGGGCCAAATATATACATAGTTACATACACGTTTATAATATATTTTGCCCTTCAGTCGAACCAATTTGTTTGCTTAATGTTTTTTGCTGTTCTTATTGTTTGCCTGGCAAACTAACTGGAGCAACATGCTAACAAACATCTACTTGGTAGAATGAAATCAACGGCGAAAGTATGCAAGAACAGCTAAGAAAAATGATTTGATAGCACAAGTAAACAACTGCAATTCCACCACAAGAAAAAGGGGTACTAACAACTTTTCCAGCAGCTTTTCTTATTATATTTTTGGTTATTTCTTCAGCTGCTTTTATATTCTCATAGCTAAAGTTTTTTGAAATTTGGAAAATCCACAGATTGATTAGAAATGGCTGAGCTTTAAGAAAAAGTTGATACCCTTTGAAACAAGAAGTAAGCAGGAGCTGATCGAGTGGCATAGACTGAAAGATACTCTGTTGTCAGCTCTAAAGTGTTTCCTATAACATTTCATCTGTTTTATTTATTGAATTATCCTTTGTTGAAGCCTTTCACTTAAAAATTTCATTCATTTAATTTCTATCACAAATCAAAGTAGATTTCTTTAAAAATTTAATGATCTATTTTACTCTTACTCAGTAAGGAAATCTACAATTTCCAAAATGAAATATAGAAGCTACTTCATAGAGTCGTTGTTTTGTGCTTTAGTTTCATTGATTTCTAACTATCTTTTAAGCAATTTGTTTGCTGTTAAATTCTATCTGTTTTATCTGTTTTTGTTGTCGTCGCATTTCCCATATAAATTTCTTTGCTCTTCCACATTCATTTCCAGTATATTTTTTTCCTTTTCCTTATGTTTGCTCATTTCCTATTGAACATAATAAACGCATCCGTTTACATTGTGCATATCCTTTGTGTTCCATTTACCTCCCTCTCTCGCTCTCTTCATCTCTCTTTCCATCTCTCTTTCTGAGTAGTAGAGACAGTTGTGAGCTAAAGTGCAGCTGTCGTCCATTTCTGTCATTCGTTAGCTTTGACCGCAAGCAACAAATCAAGTTAATTGTCTCTCTCTGTGTGTGTGTGTGTGTGTGTGTGAGTACGTCAGGACTTTGTGACACTTCCTGTATAGAAAGTTTGGGCCTCATCTGCATATAAGTGCACACACTCTCTGTCTCTGTCTCTCAATCTCTGTCTCGTTTACACATCCGCTGCATAGAGTTTTAATTAGTGTCACTTCTCTTCAGGCAGCTTCAGGCTAACTTCTTCAGTGCAACAAGTAAAATTAATTACTTACACTCACACACACACACGCACAACAAGTGAGGAACACACTTGCCTTAACCTTATATATTTTATTCATTTTTATTTACTTTTATCTCATTGTTTTTGTTATGCTCAGTCAACTTTTATTGTATTTTTATGCGCGCACTCGTCTAAAAATTTTATTTGCCAATTTGCTGCTGTTGTTTTATTTGCATTACCAACGCACTTGACACGGCTGCCTGAAAATGGTCATGACGAACACACACACAGAAAAATATACATATGACCCAAGGCATATTTAATTTGACTGCGAGTAGCGCACATTACGCATACGCCGTGTACTCCATGCTTCTTTGGCAATGAGTTGCCCGTTTGTCAGTTGCCAGTTTCATTGAAATGGCAGCTGTTGGCAACTGTTGCCGCGTGAACGCAGCTGTGCTTAAAAAGCAACAACAGCAACAACAACAACAGTAATAAGAAATAATAATAACAATATTATTACTCAGCTGGATGTGTTCGTGTCGCGCCTCTTGAAATTTTAATGACAAAATGTCACATTAACAGACGCCATGGATTTGCAGGTAGGTAGACTCCGTTTGCCATTGTTGTTGTTGTTGTTCTTGTTATTGTTCTTGTTATGAGCCAGAGATCCATTGTTTGGTCCATGACATGGCACTCAGCTGCCAACCGAGAACAGCCAACAAGCAGACGGCATCAGTTCATTTACCTGAGTCCATCAGGCAGCTTATTTCGCGCTTCGCTGCCGCAGCTTTTGCTCCTCCTCTCCCACTTCCTTTCTCTTCCTGTCTGTCTACTCCTTGACTCTGCAATCAAATTGTATTTTATATTTCCACACACACATGTTATTCTCTCATGGTTTGTTACACTGTGCGGCATTTGATTTTATTTTGATTGGTATTATTGTTGTTGATATTTTAAGTAGATTATATGCTTATAGAACATGCTTTTATGTTGTTGACTGTGGCCAATAAAATGCACATACGCACACACACACACACACACACATACATATGCAAATATTAGTAATATGCTAAATAGGCAATCGAATTGTACTTTTAATTAACCAAGTGGAATGTTACATTTTCATTGCCAAATATGACAATTGTGAAGGGCCTAAAGCTCTTTTTAATAGGGTTGCCAGAGTTGATCAAAAGTAACGGTAATTGCACTTGTAAACGAGCTTACATTTTTAGCTAGGTCAATTGCATAAGATAAACCTGAACACTTTGTACAGAGTTTGTGAAAATAAAAGCGTTCTAAAATTAAAGTTTAAAATTCTAGATGTATTTAATATATAATTGTAATATTAAGAATACTACGTATTAAAACATGTACACAATATTTGGTTTTATTAAAATCTCTCTCGATATTATATGAAGAATTTCATTCCTTAGACAATTCGAAATTAGCAAACTTTGTACACCATTTGGTATTAATTTTATTCCCGAATTCTAGATTTTTTTCTGTAAATAATGCTATCCAACTACTTTAAATTTAGAGATACTCTGCTGAGAGTATTCTTTTTCACCTCAAGCTGTAATCTATCTGTAATTTAGCATTGATTGTCTGCGTTTACTTAGTCACGAATCCACATGAGTATTCGGTATTCAATTTGATAGAAGAACATTTTGTCACCCTGTGCTTAGTCTCACTGTTCATTAGGTTTATCCACAATATTATCCTCAATTCGTATGCTGGCCATTAACTGCATTTCAGTTAAATATCAACAGTTTCTCCCTCTTACCATCTGACACAGTTTACTCTCATACTTGTACTTGTCCTTGTTCGTGTTGATGTTGTCCCTTTGGCTTACATATTCGTATCAGAGTCCGTTTTGTTTGGTAGAAGGATTGCGTACTCGAGTTTACCTGTTTCCGCTCGCCTCGGGGCCACTCGCATAAATTTGTGCAAATATATACTCGCATGCAATGATTTACAACTGATTTAATATGATAATTGGAATGCGCAGCAAAGAGATAAAAACCCATCAACATTTTGTAGAATTGATGTCGCTTTAAATGCATTGACTTTTGTGTGAGTGTGTGAGCAAAAAGTAACAAGCTCCATGAATTACTCATATTCAACACTCCCACCACCACCTGACTCTATTCAGGCCCCTGAATGACTCGGCACACCCTAATAGCCCGAGACCCTAGAATCTAGTAACCACTTTGCGGGCTCCCACAAAGTGCGCGCTGTCGTGTGCCGTTTTTTCAATTTTCCACCGCGTCAATTAGGCGTTTCTCTTCCCCTCTCTTAACCATCTACCTACATAGCATATTCCTAAGCATAAGCATATCACCTAACCCAGACCATAACCATACCACCAGCAGCTCCAGCGTCTAGGTTGAATAAAAAAAAGTATATATATATACATAAAATGCTTGTTATAAAATTTAATGAAACCGCACACGACGCGAACATCGCACATTCCTTTTGCCAGCTTTTTTCTTGCTGATTTTCTAGCACTGTAAAGGGTAGCATCACTTTATCAAGACATTTGTAACGTACTCTAAAATACGTCTTGCGAAAAAATCGAGAATTTATTACGAACAAAGTGAATATTTATTTTATTTATGTCCAAATATATGTAGTAAAATGTAGTCGTCAAATTTTAATATTGTAAAATTAGAGGTGGGTTCAGTAAAAATATTTTTTTAAAAATACACACAATCTAAATTTACCCAAATAAATGTTGAGGGATTTATAAGCTAACTAATTTTGTTTGATGTTGCAATTTATAATGCAATTAATTCACCACCTGATGCAAACTATTTCGAATGGTGGCAACGCCGTGTTGATAAATGGGCAGTCCTTCAACGACAAGTTGGCAGTGCTGATCCAAAGAGCGAGCGAATGAAAATTTTCTTAGAATATTTGAACTATACTGAAACACAAGTTAATATGTAGATGAGAAACAGACCTAGCCATCAGTTAAATGGTAAGGGCATTTACATTTTGAGTAACTGTAGCTGTATTTGTGTTGCAGAGTTTCAGAAATTCGCTGACGTTTGTGGCAAGGCGCAACCTTCTTAATGGTTTATGAATTTGCTTATCACGTATTTTTCTGGCAGGCCATACACTCGGTCGCCCCTCGCCAAATTAAATGGGTCGTACGTGTTTGCATAAAGGCAGCTCACAGCAATGTTGAGTAATACTCGTACTCATATAATATATACACATTTTATGCTGGTACCCTGTATCCCCTCTCCTCCCTCCTCTATTTCTCTTTGCTCCTGTTGCAATTTTGGGGGGGTAGCTTCATTAGCTCTCGTCCAGCTGGGAAAATTGCTTAAGCTGCTCATGTCGCAAAAAGGGACGAAAAAGGCGCTTGTTTGGCTGAGACGAGGAAAACCTCAAGTAACTGCTAAGCTAACGCTGCTTCATTTGTTTTAATATTCTTCAAGTGTTTTCATGACCGCCATGTAAAATTTATTGCAGCTTAACAATTGTGAAAAACTCAATTCGCGCGACTCTTTTACTTTCCGCTATTTCCCCCCCCCCCCCCCCCAACTTTTCCATTTTTTACTTGGTTAGTTTGAAACTTTGGCTAAGCAAACTTTTGGCCTAACAAAAAAAAGAAAGGAATAGGAAAAGTACGCATTTGAAATCCAGAGCAAAAGCATAAAGTTTTCCATTTAATGCTCGCTTGCTCAAATTCACTTTCATTATTGACTAATATGCGGGTCAGAGGAGCTCTCAAAAACGAATTGCGACGAGATCTAAACCATTTCCTGGTTTGCCCTACAACTGCGTTTTTTGATAGCCCCAAAGCTGAGTCACTTCAGTTAAGTGATGCCCGAATCTCATTAAATATTGCAATATTTTTTTAAGTACGAGTAGTTTATCTTTCTTCTGTAACGATTACACATTTAACACATTACCATAAACTAAATACAATAAACGTTTATAAAGAAAAGAGCTAAATAAATAAAAAGAAAATATAAAATGTTAAATATTATTTCAAACAAAAATTTACAGAGAATGTTGTGCTTCTGTTAATGTGACACTGTTCGCTTAGTAATTTTTAGAATAATATTTCAAATGAGTGTATACATTTGAAGTTTAAAAGATAATCAAGTAGACGAGAAAAAAAACAAGATAAGATATGCTTCAGTTCAATAGAGTTGGTAACGCTTCATTCAATTGAATTAAAATATTTATTTTAATATACAATATAATATACAGCCAGTTATTGGATACTTTTTGACCTGTTTCGGTCACAAGAAGCACTCAAAATTCAAAGCAAAAGTATAAGGTGTCTGTAAGTTATAAAAAGTTGATGGATCTTATAAAATGAATCAAGTTCTTTTTTTAATTTCAGCTTAGGACATTTTGTTGCATTGTTTATATCAATAAATCAGCTTAAACCCGCTCGTCTATTATTTGGCATACTTTGGGTCTGTGTAAACAACAAGTCATCGACTTGGGAAGTGAATTGCAAAGTGACATATTTAATTCTTTCTTTGCTTTACTCATTTTCTGCCTGACCAGAGCATTAAGGACGCCCCAAGCATAATGTAGTTAGATAGATTCGTATCTTTTCTAATTTGCTGCCCAAGTGCTTGTTAGCTCGCTCATTAAAAAGTCAAGCAGACCGCCAACAAATCGTCTACTTAGGTTAAGCCCAGAACAAAAAGAGATGGCAACCCAATGACAATGGCACAATGGCAATGTAGAAAAGGGGGAAGTCCCGACGAGCACGTGCCTTGTAAAAACGAGTGGAAAATTTTAAAATAGTTGCGAGTACTTTGAAGCCACAAACTGGAACTTGTCTTAACTCAACTTGGAACTGCTTCGACAGTTGCTAAGCCAGTCAGTCAGTGAGTCAGTGAGTCAGTTAGTCAGTCTGTCCGTCCATCTGTCGAAGTTGTTGCTCAGTTGTTTTGTGGCTTTTACACAGACAATTTGCCAAGGCTAATAATCAGTGGCAGCTGGCAAGCAAGATTTTCGGGTCCTAAGTCAACACAGAGCAGCACATTTGGCATTTCCTTTCTCATTTTCAGGGGTGGGGCAGTTCTAGCCAAGCCGAAATATGGTTAAGTGATTTAAGGTGCCCCTAATCTCCTCTCTCTCATCTTCCCTCTGGTGCTGCAAAATATAATATACGATGCGTGTATAGAAATGTATTTGTAGTCGTAACTCATTTTGTATGAGAGACTTAAAAAATATTTGCTGCAACAGCTTTTACTTTTCCATTAGTGCAAATATTTTGTTGAATGCATCCCCGAGGTAACCTTTGCTCGTATTTCTATTTGGTTTCCTGTGGCCTTGCCTCCTTTTCGACTAGATTTTAAAATCCATTTTGAGGATATTTGCTCAATATCTGCTGCTTCACAAAAAATATACGTATAAAGATAAGAAAAAAATAAATCCAGAGAGTCGCATTATGAGTCGACAAAAATTGAAAACTAAAGTGCACTTGTGCGCCATCCGAGGGACACACGAAAAGACACCCAGTCTCAACAGCTTGGCAAATAGTCCTTTTGGGCTCCTGGACGCAACCGAAAGCCGGCACAATCCTTAACGGAAAGCCGTCCTCCTCGTTAGCACTGGTTACCAGCGAACTTGGCGGTGGAAATATGTTTTGGGATATGAATTTCTCAAAAGGCCTTTGCATTTTTAGTTCATTAAATGTAAGAGCCAGCGTCAGCTACAATGGTCACATATTAAACTATTTGAGTGTAATCGAAAGCTGTCATAAATTTGAGTTTATAATATAGTTTATTTAAATCAATTTACATTTCGCTTTCGATGAAAATGTAGAAAGGTAGCTTAATATTTACAGAACGAAATGTTTTCTTAAGAATTCTTTGATATTATTAATAATAATATTTAAATTTAATGTAATAAAGTAAATTTTAAATCTTCTCATATTGAATTATAAGATTTGATAATCTGAAATGTTGACTGTAAATTCCAATTAATATAAAAATGCATAGCTAAATTTCTGAATCCTCAACTTCTCTAAGTTTTCTTACATTTAATTAAAAATTACTTAGCATACAAATTATTTGTGAACTTTTATACTATCATTATCTAAAAATACGAAAATGACTTACAATTCAGTTGATTTAATGCGAAATTTAAATTGGGTAGAGACTCCAATGAAGGCATTTAATGGCCTCTCGTAATGTTATACAATTTATGCCATTTGAGCCCATTGTGCAGACCATTAGTGTGTTCAATTTGAGCACGAAACGATTTGCCAGAGCGAAGAAAGAGATGTTGGAGAAGGGCACAGAGGGAGAGGGACTGTGATAGGACCAGTGAATGTGTGCATATATTTAGGAGTAGTTGTTTATTTGCCGAATTTGGTTTGGTGCCACATGAGTGCCACTTGTGGCACGCGCCATTTTTCAGCTCTACCATTTTTGGCGACGCAAATAACGAGGCAAATTTTTGGATGGATGCTGCGTAGCAAGTACAATGCGGTACACAAAAACCTATTCAATATGGGTGGCACATTCAAAAGCGATGTCAAAAACCTATTGAATGGATAACTTGGTGTTGTTTCTAGCATTCACCTGAAGGGATTTCATCTGGCTGATTGATTGACAAGATGCGTAAGCTGGCAGCTTAGACAAATGCCTGATGCGTGGTTTCATTGACATACGAGTATAACGAGTACGAGTCTATGATTAAAGTGGATCTACGTGTACATCGAGTAAAGCCGTTGACATAATGGCAAATGCAAATCATTTCTATATGACAATCGATTTAATTCCAAAAGCCTGTCAATTTGATTAATTAATGAGACAATGAGTCGAAAGTTATTTATCCGGCAACTGCAATTCATGATAAATGAAGCAAATCGTTGTCCAAAAATGCGAGTACTCGCAATCGTATTCGTATTCGTATTATGCAAAAGTTTCTCCTCAGGCAGTTGTCAGTTTGGCCAAAAGTCATTTGCGTTGAGGAAAATGATGCGTAAACCATTTGAAGTTGAATTAAATTGTTTGTGCAGGGGGTGAATTTCATTTTGGGAAAAATTGGAAAATGGCAAATGGCTTCTCTCCCGCTGCCTGCGGTTGAAACTTTCATTTTGGACTTTTCATTTTCAATTAACTCAATAATGTCATTTTAAAGTCTGTCTCTTCATGCTGTCACACCATAGGAGAGATTTCTGCATTGATTTTCTATTTTGCTTGTAGCAACTGAAACCACATTTTTAAATAACGTTCAAGTGGAGGAAGACAGTTTTGTAATTATTTTTAAAATATAAGAATATCTAATAATAAAATATTTTATTTGATGGTATTATACAAGATATACATATTTTCAAAAAGATTTATATTTCAAATTGAAATATTCTTTATAAAAAAAAAATGATGAAATATTCTATGCATAAGTTTAATATTGTTGTGTAGCATCCACAAATTATACAATTTTGTTGTTTAAATGGTTCAGCAGTTCATGTGCTCACGTGTCGTATACATCATATGCTGTGTCACATTGCGTATACGCAACATTTGGATGCTGGACTCGTGGCTTTCCACGCTAATTGTTTAAAGCACATAATTATGCAGTCAGCATACACACATACACACACACACAGAAATATAAGAGATGAATACACGGCGTATGCGTAATATGCTAATATATCATACTTTTTATGTTGCTGCCGTTTCTCATTTTTCTGAAGGTGTGTGGAGAGAGAGAGACATGGAGGGGAATGCGGGAATGAGGAGCAACTTCATGGCACGGCAGACATGAAAAATGCAAAAATGTAAAACAGCCACGCCCCCGCGATTGCCCTGGCCACCTTTGTATGTATTCGTGTGGTTGTGTGTGTGTGTGTGTATGCGTGCTGCTATAAATTTTAGCTGGTCCCACTGTCTTTCCGTCCGTCCGTCTATCTGTCTGTCTGCCTGCCTGCTGCTTGGTCCCTTGTTCGTCTCACTTTGTTACACTAAAACAAAAGGCGACGGCAAAAACCTCGTTTTGGACTCTTGAGTTGAAAATTTGAAAATTAAATGAAGTCAGTGACTGTGTCAGTGACGGAAATGAGTTTGCCATTTTGAATGATAAACCCCTAACCCTCTAACATCCCCCCCCTCTGGAATATCACATATATACAAGAGGGGGTCACAATTCCCCTCACACATTACAGTTAACGTTGCATGAAGCAGGCAACCGGAGTATTTATGACTTTTGAAGTTGTATATGTATATGAATTCATTAGCATTTGGCATACACATACAGACTGAATGAGAGAGTGAAGGTGTGTGTGTGTGTGTGTGTCTGTGTGTGTGAGTGAGAGAACTCTTATCACATGCAGATTGCTTAGGAACACATCAATCATAAACTAAAATGTTATGCGATAAATTCATCGTGGTCAATAGGCAAAGCAGGCAAATGCTACAAATGCTACAAATACCACAATGGACTGCTAGACAGATGGACGGACAGCCAGGACATGGGGCAGTTAACTTGGCTCTCAAGTGTTGCAGTTGATTGACCAAATTGAATTGTGTTTGTGGGCGATTTCGACTTGGCTTGTTCAGCATTTGCTGCTGTTCTAAACTTAAGCGCATTAGTTACACATTTTGAACAGGCTAACAAGAGCTTCATGCAGCAGGAATCACGTTTCAGCCAGCAGGATTATATACATAAGACAGAAGTATACAAGAAATGGTTGAATATATATTATTAAAATTGTTACAAAATGATGAATATAATTTAATAATCTATAATAAAACTAGATATATAAGTATATTATAGATACATATAGACTTATGCCAATATAAAATCACTCTATTTACTTTAAATAAATCATTTTATACAATTTAAACGTAATGAAATTTAAGTGAAAAACAGTTACATAATTGTTTTACAAATCGAGTTCCAAGTTACATTTCCCAATTAATTTCTCAAAGAACATATAATCGAATTGATAGCCATTGCATTTTATGTTGACATATTTCTGTGAAATTGAAACGAAAGCGTTGTTTGAAAACGCCGGCAGAATATATGTTGATTATTTTGTTGGGTCTATTTTCAGTGCATTAAAAAGCGCATAAAAATATGCTTTGATATGCTGTGTGCATCGATGCGGGACATCAAGGCTTTAAACTGATTAAAAGTTGTATGAAAGTCATTGAACCCGTTAAACAAATAATAATAAAAGCCAAATAATTTCATTTCATAAAATATATTTTGCCAGTTAAAATGCGCCCGCAACGAGCCAGAACAGATGGGAAGAGAACACAACCAAAGCAAAACCAAATTGAACCGTAATCAAACGAACCGACCAATTGACTGACTGACTGAATGGCTGTAAATTAAATTGCAAAATATTCAACAAATATTTGCACTCAATAAAAGTAAATTGTGTTTGGCATGAAAGCAAATAAAGCAACAGAAAGTCGCCAGCAAACAGGCTAAAATGGCAACAGGCCAGAGACAGATTCAGATTCACATTCAGATTCCGATTCAGATTCAGATTCCGAATCAAATTCCGATTGAAAGCAAAGGCAAAAGCAACAGCTACCATTTGACTAGATTATTCAATTTTTATATTTTACATTTCCTCGAGCACTCATAATATTCAAATGCGAATAATTGTTAAGTGCTGAGTGAATTTTCAACTGGAAAAATTTTGTGTAAGAGTAAATTTGTTCTATTCATTAGCTACGCATTCAAGCAAAGAGTCGCCTCATTTTGTTGCAACATCATTTGACACAAGTTAATTGAAGCTCTGTGACCCATTTTTCGACTGTGCAACAGGCATCCAGTTGGCAAAAATCAAATCAAATACTTGCACTCGCTTTTAAATGTTTGTGAGAAGTTTGCGAAAATACTTACTGAAGTAAACAGCCTTTGATGATTTTAACCAAGAGAAACTCAATTTTAAACAAACAACTCAATTGCGCATAATATTTCATCTTTTAATTTACTAAAGTTTATTTAAAACTCAAATGTAAGATCGATACATTTAATAATTCATAAAACCTTAACAGAAGTTAATTGTATTAAATTTAATGTTCATTATCAACACCAGCTCATTTACTTAATAATTCATAGTAATATTCAGTGTAATATTATTAGAATAGAATTTAGTTTAATACAGGGATTAAAACCTTAACCGAAACCGTAACCTTTAACCGATGAAAACCGATTGAAATTTGTAACCGTTACTGAAACCGTAACTGAAAAAATGTTTTTCCACAGTACCGAAACCCATAAACCGAAACTCTTTAAACCGAAATAACCGTTTAGTAACCGATTCATTTATAAGGGTTAATTTCGGTTCTGGCCGTCGCAGCTACTGAGCAACTTTGAACTGCCATAACTTTGTCAAAAGTCAATTAATTTTCACGCCCAATGTAAATATGATCATGATTTTACCTCTAAATTCGTTCTGCATTTAAATTTTGTTCATTTAGAAAATTTTGAAAATTTCGAATTTTTTCGAAAAATACAAAGGGGTAACACTGTAAAATTTCGAAATTTTCAAAATATTTCAAATTTTCAAAATGAAAAAAATTTAAATGCAGAATGCATTTAGAGGTAAAATCATGATCAAATTTACATTGCGCATGGAAATTGATTGAGTTTTGACAAAGTTACGGCAGTTCGAAGTTATTAAAAATCAGTAAAAACGAAATAATAAAAATTTTCAAGTCAAATGAACCAAATTTATATGAGGTCAAATTAAAATAAAATCAACATTACGCTGGATCATTCCAGTAGCCAGATATTATTATTTTCCAGGCTAATAAGAGCATTATATCTTTTTTTATGTAAAACAATGAATAAAGCTTCTTATTTTGGTCAACCGAAACACTTAATTTTTATTTTTTTTGTTAACCGAAACCATACCGGTATTTTTAAACCGAAACTTATAAAAAAAAAACGATAACCGTTACGAAACCGATACTCCAAGATTTTGCATAACCGATAACCGAAAACCTTAATTCGAGCATAATCGAAACCGTAACTGCAACCGATATTCGTTTCGGTTTTAATCCCTGATTTAATATAATATATTGTCACACTTAAACAAATTTCTTAATTTTCTACAACACTGTTTACTCAACCAAAACCATTGTCTGCTTTGTTGGACAGCGCTTGAAATAGAAATATGTTTTTACTAAAAAGTTTCTTGGCCTCTTAAACTACTTGCAACTCGCGGCATCGCATTTGGCTAATTGCCAACCGGGGGTAACAACAACAACTTCGACAAGGACAGGACAACTTTGCAGTACCTTCTGCTGCTTTAAATTAATGAAATCATAACGTAGCAGGTGATGGGAGCGACGTCAGCTTCCCTCACAATTTAATTGCTAATTTTTTTTAATTTCTCTTTCAGCTGCGTCACCCTGTTTCTCTTTCTCACCTTGAGGCTTCAGCTCGTTGATTGCTGTTTGTGTATTGTAAGTGTGTGTGTGTGTTTGTTATTTTTTGAGCAGGAGGGGTGCATATTTTTAAATTCCATTAGGCAAAACTTGCGCTGCGTATTCGTAATTCAATTTGCATTAGAGCCAGGTCGAGTCTAAGTTGAACTGAACTAAACTAAACTTGGCTGAAGGCGCCTTTAAGGACACTTGAGGCCGCAGGCAACTTGTGCGACGGCCTTCGTAGCACTTTCGAGTGACGCCATTTGCCATCGCCACATGCAGCATGCAACATGCAGCTTGTTGTAAGCAGCCTGTTGCAGTTTCAGTTCAGTTTCAGTTCAGTTTCAGTTCAGGCGGCAGCAACCAACACTCGATTAAGCGCAGCACTCAACGAGCTCAGCTGGCACAAATCTAACTAACTAATTGCCAAGTTTTGCTTGACGCTATAATTGCTTATTACACGGCAAACTAGCTCACAATCCCATGCAACCATGAAGCGTACTTGCCACTTCTCACTCCTCACCTCTCCCTTTACCTCTTCTCTCTCTTCTCTTCTGCTCTGCTTAACGTCATTGTCAATTTGCTGGCATGACCTGAAACCCATTGGCAGCTGGACTCGCTACTAAACAGTTCCAAAACTCTATCTATATAGAATTGTGATGCTTGCGACTACACTTAACAACAACAACAACAACAACAGCAACAAGTAATAATAACAGCTAACAACGCTGAGTGGTGTTTTTATTGCATTAAATGAATGGCCATCAGGAAGCAGATTAGCCTGATTACATTTACCTAAAAATAAATCAACAAAATGCTGTCATTAAAATATTTGATATAATAAATATGTCTCATCTTTTAGTTTATAAATTATTTAAAGTATTGTATTTCATTATAAACACACTAATCTTTGGCAATATAAAATACATAAATAAGCTTAAGCTATTGGGACTAAAAATATCATTCCATAATATATTTGATGAAAATAAATTATATTTATTAAATGCAAATAATTATAGCACTCAAATTAAATTTTTTTTATTCTTTTGATGAACATTTGTTGACAACGCTGCAAATTCTACATTATTTGTATATTATTCAAATAATTAAAAATATTAAATAATCGTACCGCTGAAATTTCAAATTAACTTTGTTTACATTTTTTGTAAATTAAAAAAATAATTTTTTTTTTAAAGAAATATTTTTAAACGTATTAAATTCAGAGTAATCCAGTAATATAAACTTTACTTTGCTTTAATTATTTAACGACTTGAAGTTTGCATTTAAAATGCGTGCTGTCCATTGTAAAGGCACATAAAAATATAAAGTATACGCTGAGTTGCACACACGCATATAAAGAGAATAAGCAAAAAACAGTTAATTAATTAAGAATTTACACACAGCAAATACACACACACACACACAACAAATATAAAAAGCGAGTGTGATGAGGAAGTGGGTGTAAGGGGTGAGGGGAAAATATAAAGTAAAAGGCGGGGTGTAAAGCAAACGTCAGCCATTGGCATTGCCTTTTACACTTCTTCCTTTTGGAAGCAACAATTGAGGTTAAGTGATTGTTGAGCGTGTAAGTGGCGCTCGTTAGCCCGCTGACAAGACGTGTTCATCAGCATGTGGCTCAGCCAGTCAGTCCGTCAGACAGCCGGTCTGTCAGTGTAACGGTTAGCCAGCCAGGTAGAGAAAGAGGAAGAGAAAGAGAGACGGGCCAAGTTGGTTGGCATTAAGCAGACAAACGACCGGCAGTTAGAGAATCAGATGGCAACGAGAATGGCAAGTGAAACCCATTCGACTGAGAGTCAACCATTTAAATCGACCATTTTTCATTTGACAACTGAGTGTCTGGTCGTGGCAGAGTGGAAGGGGGGCTGGGGGGTGGCAATGGTTGTGGGAGGGGAAGGCTTCCATTAGCAATCAGCCTGACCAATCGACCAAAATGTTGTGTAATTAATTAGCCAACACGTTGAACGCCACCGGATTTAACCAAGAAATTAATTTTAAAATCTGCACACAGTTAAAAAATGCTTTATCAGTCGGTCAAGCATAATAAAAATATGTGGCGAAAAGAGCACACAATTTCGAGTGGGTTAATGAAATAATTGTGACATTTGCTGAAAGCTGAATTAAATCAATTAACTATATCTTTAATAAATTTGAATTTTTTTAAATGTAAATTAATGTTTCTTAAATAATCATTAAGTATTTGATATACTTGTGGTACTTGCCAAAATCTCATTTAAGCTTCAAGTTAAACTATTTAAAAAAAACTTTATTAAAATCATTAAAAAGACATAAAATGAATTATTTGTTAAAAATATTAAAGTAAATTTAATAAATTAAATATATTATTGAAACATTTTAAAATAATAATTAAAAGGAACAAATTTAATAAATTAAGTATACTTTTCGATATTTATTAAAAGAATGAAAGCCGCCATATTTTATAATCACATTAATGCATTAAGCAGATAGGTTTAAAAATATAAAATTTAAGCTCAATTTAAACTAAAATGCCTGAAATGTAAGTATATTAAAATTGTGTAATTATTAACTCGTCGCAGTTGTTTTGGTTGCCTTTTTCCTTTGTTGGCTGTGCAGTGTTTGCTGGATTTTACTCAGGCGAGCAGCAGATAATTCATCATATGAATTACTCAAACCATTTCACAAACTGTCAATCTCTGTTACACACATCTACACACACGGACACATACATGCACACGTACTGTCATCCAAGGTTTTTTCTGCAGCATTGCGCTCATTTTTATGGCTTGGCATGTTTTTGCGCTGTTGGGCAAGTTCGTTGTCATCGTCATCGTTATTCTCCAGTTCTACCTTTTACCTCTACCTCTATCTCTATAACGCCATGTGTCTTGTGTGCGTGTGCTTCCCTTTTTTTATATTTCATATTTTCTTTGTACATTTTCAACTGTAATCACATCATTTTACATCATATTTCATACTTCATCTTGTTGGCGTGTGTAGGGGAGAAGGCACATACATAGCATACAACTCTTCGTTGTCCTGTGCCAGTGGCACATTTCTAACTCGTTTTGTCCGTGGTGACGCAGCTGTGTTTGTTTTTTACCCAACTGAGACTGTTCTGTAACGGTAATGGTAATACGAATACAGTTACCGTTGCAGCTACAGCTACAGCTACAATTTATTAACATGACACACAGGAAATTACATTAAGCAGCGGCACAGATTTGACAGCTTGACGCTAAGAGGCTTTAAGAGTATAACTACAACTTAATCAAAGCTCAGTACGAGATATAAATACAAGTGGGCTAAATGAATTAAACATTCCTATAAATTTTATTATAATTGTTGTGTCGTTTTTCTTTTATGATTCTCATCCAATTATTTAGAACTGAAACAATAGTAGAGGATTTAATAATGGTCCTCTTTCTCTCATCTCTTTATCAAGTTATTGTGTGACGAATGGTCACCCTAAAAGTATACCTCTGCCAAATTGCTGCGTCTCAAAAGAGAGCGGAAAAGAGAAATTATGAAGAAAGTAGCTTAAGTTAAGTAGAGGTAAAGTGAGAAGGAACAACAGAGAATATCAAGATGTGAAAGTCCAAAGTTTCCATAATATCTTCAACTACTAGAAATAAGGAAAGACGATGATACTTAGATAAATTTATAATCCTTACAATTAAATACTTAGAAGTCTGCTCATCTGTATATCCGAAAGGAATAAACTATTTTGTAACGAAGCAAACAAATCCTTTACAGTATAATTTGTGGAATGCCTCGAGTAATTTTCTACTGCTCTTTAAGCATCTCATTTACTACTGCATCTGCTTTCGATGCATTTTAAATTATCAGCTTTCACATTTTACACTCTGTTTGCTTCAGGTATGCACATGTGCTTTGCAATCTACACATAAATTATAATGCTAACCAGTTAACAAGATAACAAGATGTATATGCTAACCATTAACGCATTCGCAGTTTGCATAACCTGCAGTCAAATGAGGTCAACACTGCGTATACGTAACATTTAATAATGCAAATCAATGCAGGCGCCACTTGTTGTTGTTGTTGTTGGTACTGTTGTTGTTGTTGTTGTTGTGCTTATCTTGCATAAATGCAAACTATGCAAATTATTTTAATGGCAAACAAAATGCAACCACAAGGCCTCGAGAGCAACCGACTAATAACCTGGTAGAACCACAACCACAGTTAGAATGATTTAGAGAGGGAGAGAGAGGGGTAGAGAGAAGTCGCAGCCACAGTCAAATATCCAAACAAACAGCCTATATACCCCACTAACTGAAGTGCCCATTTTAGACTCCATAGTTCCCCGACTAACCTCAGTTCCATTCTATTTTCGAGCTGTTTTCAGCCACAAGTCAGTCATAAAGTTAACTCTGAGCATTTATGCAAATAGCTCACATACAGTGAACGCTTAAGTGTGTGTGAGTGTTCCTCTCTCCGTCTCTATCTCTCTCTCTCTCTCTCTGTGTCTCTCTCTCTCTATCACTCTCTCTGGGAGTATATGTGTGAGTTCTGTGTATTTGTAACGCACTAACGCATTTGGAAATGTGTCATACAAGACAGCAAGAACAACAACAATAACAAGAACTACAATATAACAGAAAGGTCTTGTTATCATTGGCTAAACCGAAAACTTCATACTCTATTCTGTCATAGATTCTTATAGCTAATAGATATGAATATAGATATAGATATAAATATAAAATATAGATTAAACTTTTAAACATTTAAATATTTAATTTCCTTTTTATCCTTTTAGTTTTAAATTTATATATAATTTATTTTAATTATTATTTAAATCAATTTTTCCTTATTTCGTTTTAAATTACTGTTCAATTGCTTTTAATCGACGCTAATAAATAAATAAATATAGATAATCAGAAATTGAAACAAACCGAAAATCTTCCAAAACTCCATAAATTTTTGCATGACTTTCGATTGGTTTCGATGTCTGTGAAAATATATAAATATTAAATAAAATATTTTTACAAACTATAATTTTTACTACATAATCGTAAGTAATTTAAGTCGCATAGTCAATTATTCACTGCAAATAAATAAGTTGCCTGATCTCTATAAAATTTATTCCTTGATTCTTTTTAAGACAGAATAAAATTACTTTGCTATGAGTTAGGTAAGGGTCTGTTTATACCAGAGATTAAAACCGAAAACTCGAATTAAGGTTGTCGGTTATGCAAAATCTTGGTTTTACTGATTTTGAATAACTTCGAACATAACTTTGTCAAAACTGAATCAATTTCTATTCGCAATGTAAATTTGAGAATGATTTTACCTCTAAATTCATTCTGCATTTAAATTTTTTTCATTTTGAAAATTCGAAAATTTCGAATTTTTTTTAGAAATTTTACAGTGTTACCTTATCATTTTTCGAAAATTTTCGTAAATTTTGAATTTTCAAAATGAACAAAATTTAAATGCACAACGAATTTAGAGGCAAAATCATGCTCAAATTTACATTGCGCATAGAAATTGATTGACTTTTGACAAAGTTGTGACAGTTCAAAGATATTAAAGTTGCTCAGTACCTGCGACGGCCAGAACCGAAATTAGCCCATATAAATGAATCGGTTACTAAACGGTTTAAAGAGTTTCGGCTTATGGACTTCGGTACAGTGGAAAAAATTTTTTTCGGTTGCGGTTTCAGTTACGGTTACAAATTTCAATTGGTTTTCACCGGTTAAAGGTTACGGTTTCGGTTAAGGTTTTCATCCCTAGTTTATACTTTTTAAACACACAAATTTCTTTTCTGATATTTTAATTTCTTAACATTATATTTGTAATACCTTTAGTTAGAGTATAACAAAAGCAAGAACAAAGCCGACTAACCACAATGACGGAACAGGAGCCTCAACAGTGTCCTAATTTAGTTTCATTGCGGGCATTATTTTTATTTTTCCACACTGCCTGAAATTGCCTACTTACAAATTCAATTTCCACAATGATTGCAATCACTATAGCGAAAAAGGGGAGCACATATGTCAGCTGAACTATGAGGTATGAGTTAGTGAAGAGGGGAGTAGAGTTTTTGCCTCAACAAGTTGTAGATAAGAGCAACATACGTGCAACATTTACCGTTTGCTTACGTGATGCTGCCAGGCAAATGATGCGCGGATGTCTCATCCTATCAGTTGCTGGTTCAAGTATTCCTTCTTCTCCGAGTAGTTGGCATCTGAATGAAACTACTCGTATTGGAGGTGCTCTTTCTAGCTGTACAAAACGTGCCGGCATTTAGCCCAAGTTTCGTTTCGCTTGGCGCCTTCAACACGCAGCAATCTAGTCCTAGCTCCCTTCTGCCTTGTCCCACCTCATCCACTTTCTGCTGTCAAGTTGGCCCAAATTAATGTTCATTAGTCACGTCGCGGGTGTAATCAATTTATAATGTGACAGAGACCGGCTGCGGTTGATGTTAGTTATGCTGCCAAACTGCCAAGAGAACAGTTAATAACTTTGTATATATAGGAAACGGGTTGTGAACTAAATGTTCTTCAAGCAAACAACTTTTATGCATTTTGAAATACCACAGAGATTAAAGTGTCTGATTAACTGCCTTTCAATATAATAATATATTCAACGAAATACGCTTTGTTTTTAAATCTTCGGAAATCCAACAAAAAATGAACTTTGTTCAATAATAATCCATACAAATCAAAAGAACCAACAGTTTATTTCAAGTTTTACAAGTAAAAAAAATCATAAGATTTAAAAACCATATTAAATTTATTATTCATTTCATATAAATATATAATATATAAGTTACTATATTCACAAGCTAAAAATTTATTCACTCGTTTAATTCCAAAATTCCGAGTTTTAATCGCAACTGTTCATAGATCAAGTACATCATAATTGTCGCTGGGACCTTACGTACAAGGGTAGGAACCAAACCCCGATAAGGTCCCCAAAAGCCGAAGCGCATCATAAACTTAACGGCATTTAACATGCTCGGAAATTGTCCGGGTCGGGCATTCATCATTAATGTTTTGAGTACATCAAAAGGTTGAGTGATGATTGAATCTATGATTGCGGAGATAACAGAGCTCGTAAAATGCAATCTAACATCATCATTCATAGTGGAGCGATTGAGAAGTTCGGATTTCACCTGGTTAAAAGAAATATTTCAAAGATAATTATGGAAAGAGTAAGACTATCGAGTGTTCACCTGATCGTAAACTGCAATTTGACCAATTGTTCCAATGGCTGCTTTAAGGACGGAAGCATAGCCGCCATTGTACAATGCCTTCCAGCCCTCTTCCCTGGGAATCCGTATCAGCGCATCCGACAAACACCTATATCTAAAAATGTATGAATATCATATCATTAAACCTAAAATAACAATAAATGGAAAGTTTTGATTACTTGCGACCGTCGTGATCAGCATTCTTCATGTCGGTCTGCATGCGAATATTAATTACATCCAATGGTATGGCAACAACTGATCCAAAAGTTCCAGCAACACTGGCCAGAAATACTTTAACCATTAGCCCATTTTGCATCAGCTCCAACTCCTTGCCTATCTCATACAATGAGAATCGCAGGCTTGTTACGCACATCTGTCGTATTGCTGCCGCAGCAAAGCCATCATAAAATCCAATGAATCCTGTAAGGATCCCACAGTTATAAAATTGGGGAATTTATTGGACTTGGACTCACCTCTTAAATGTATCACCTTTCGTGCAGTATCTATCATACTCTTCTTTCGCCTTTGCGTTTGCATATGTGTCTTGATCAAGTCAAAGGGCGCCACAACGCAGGCCACTGAGGTGGATGCCACACCACCAAACCAGCAGCGTGGCCGCCGCGAATCCCGATCTTCAGGCTGAGCCAGTACCTTCTGATATAGGTATCCCTTTGGTTCCTGTAACACATTCCTCCAATGAGGCAAGAATTTTACTCTGTATATTAGCACAACAAATTTTTACAAAACCTTAAAACAATTGTTTTTAAAAATTTCCAATCTGCCAGCATGCCTGCTTTGTCCAATCTGTAATTTTATTTTGAATTCTAATTGTATTATTACCTAGTGTTGCAAGGACTTTTTAAAAAATTAGTCCACTAGTCACCAAGGATGCAAACCATTAACATTTTGGTAAGGTTATGGTTTAAAGACTTGAGTTCAGTTCGCTAACGGGTTTATTTATACCCTTGGTACAATTTGATACAAAAAAAAGTATTTTTATTGTTTTAATTTTTCATAGATTTTTAACCAAATTAAATATTTTAAATTGAAGAAAATTCGAATGTTGTAAATATTATAAATTAGTTTTAAGATTTAAATATGACTTATTATTTCAATATATTTATTTGATCTAAACCATTTATTTAAAAAAAGTGAATCTGAATATCTTGCTGGTCCCAAAGTATAAATATAATTAATCTGCTTGACATTGTTATGATCAATATTAATATCTATCGCTTAAGCTTTAATTTATTATTTATTTATATATCAAATTTTTAATCTATTTTAATTTATTTAATTATTTTATTTTATTTGGTTGATCATAGTAACAATGCCATTTAATCAAATACATGATATTCAGGAAGAAATCTGAATATTTCAATTATAGAATATTCTTTCATCAAATCTGCTCTTTAAGCTTATCTCCCTATCTACTATAGTTGCATTTTCCGCTGAGATTTGATACACTTGCAAATACGAAACTAGCATCCTCCATAAATAGGGTATAGGTAATTTAACTGCACTTAAATCCATTAGAACTGTAAGCTATGGTACGAGGTCTACATGCCCGTCTGCAACATTGCCCAGTTGCATAATTTGAGCATCATTTGCGAGCCTTGGAGCGAACAGTGAATTCAGTTCAGTTGTTCAGAAGGAGCTGCAACAACAACTGCAGTTCGACAGTGGAAAAAGTTGCACCCACGTTGCGTTTGGTCGTGCGCATAGTTTTTACCTGATGCCGTGCGTCCCAGGCACGTAGTCAACTTACAGTCCAGAGCCAGACTCCCCAGACTCATCACACCCATATCCAGATCCTCCACAGCTGCTGCGTGCTGCGGACATGCACGAAATGCCATTCGGTATACCCGACAACGGGCAACGATGACATAATAAACGAGGTTACCCCTCAGATAGCCCAGGTGGAGGTTGGTCTCTACTTTGTACCTGAGCCTGCCTCTGTTTTCTTTTTCTTTCTATTTTTTTCGCGCCAGCTAATGTCGGACATTTGTCGCTGTCCCTGTGCAGCACTGGAGTGTCGAGCACTCACTCTCTATCATACCCACGGTGGACAAAAGAAGAAAAATATTAAACAAAAAGTCTCTATCTACTTAATTAAAAAAATTTAAACTTAAGAAAGTAATTTACCAATTTATTTTTACTTTTTAATTGGCATAAATCAATGTGAAATATAATTAAATAATATTTACTTTATATGTTTAAAAACAAATTTAATTATTTATATACATTTGGTTTTTACTTAGGAAAATGTTGCGCAAAAATTCTATGAAAAATAAAATAAAATGAACGTTACTTTATTCAATTTATATAGAGTTCCTCAATTTCTTTACAATAACGTATTTGTTTTTTTTTATTACGGACTGAAGATCTATGGGACATTTTATTTATGTAATTTTTTCAAAGTATAGAGTATTGATCAACTTTTTGACACTTTTTATTGGTTAGACTAGCAAAATTTTGGAAAGATAAATAGGAAATAAATTGAATTATTAATTATTTAGTTTTATATAAACTAAAAATATTTCCTTAAATTATTTTGTTATTCAAAAATTAATGAGAAATAATATTACATTTAATTTAAATATAATTTAGATCACTCATTCATTCTGTTAATTTTTTTCCCATAATTAAAATTTGCTACTGAATTTGTTGAAATATTCCACTGTACCCTACAACCTACACCTATTTTGCATACTCGACACGCTTCGTTGGTCTCTCAACTTTCAACTCTGTTTCGCGCGCTCACACAAACACACACGCACACTCAGAGAAAAATAGATAGGGAGGGAAGCGGGGGGAAAGAGGGAGATGGAGAGTGGTTGGTAAGTTTTTGTCACGTTTTGGGCGTTGAAATTTGCAACTTGTGCCAGCAGCACGCACTTATCAAAAGTGCTCGACTTTGGCTGCTCCGTTGTCAAAGTAAAAGCGCATCTTTGGACACCTGACCACGCCCACTTCACAGCAGTACAGTTAACAAGTTTTCTAATTAAATTTTACACACACACACACTCACATGAAGCAATACACGAGTTGGCAACAGTCATAAAAAACAGTTGGCAACTTGACAGTCGCTTATCATTTCCGTTTCCGGCAGGCGTTTATACACACAACCGCAGGACGTTGTCAGCACTGGACAGTGCACTATGGGGAATATTTCGATTTTTCGAATATAAATTAATAACTCAAGAACGGAATGAGATATTTTGGTCTAGTTTTTTGCCTTAGGCTTCTAAGATCAATAGGAAGCTCTGCCAGCAAAATGGGCGTGGCACCGCCCTTTTTTAATTTTATAGGGTATACAAATTCGGGGTGTTTTCCAAGCGATCCAGACCAAACTTACAAGTTTAGTGTATAATCATTTTATTAATACTTTGTCAAAAAATGATTCAAATCGGACAACTATATCTGTGGAACTTTTACAACTTTTACTGTGGAAAAAAAAAAATGTTATTGAAAGTCAGTCATTAATGGAACAATAGTTATATTAAACAGCATAGTTTTCTTCATTTTCAAATTCTTCATCACCATTATAAAATAAAACGTTTAACTCATCTTCGAATTCCTCTAGATTTTGACCAGGGCCTTCAATTTGACATGACAAGAGGTTTATGACATCGATAGGAAGGGCAACCCCTTTATGCTTTTGAATACGTTTCTCCAGGTTTGTAGAGGAAATAACTGGATCTGACGTATCCATTGCTCTATTAAACACATCGGCGAAATTTTGTATTCTGCTGCTGACATTTGATTCTCCGAAATATAATTTAGTTGTGCTCATTAACCAATTTGAATGCCTTTTTTCAAAATATATTTTGTTCCTGCTGCATTTCTTCCATTTGGCATTTAAATTTAGGCAAACTATTCGGCTTTTGCTTTCCAAGTAACATTTATATTTTGAAACATTAATATTTTTATTTATTTTCCGTTTAAAAAAGTCAACAATTGCACTTTCTTGGTTGGAGATGTCTTTCTGCTTGCGCCATTCATCAAACAACGCCGCGTTTGAAAGCTCAAAGTCACCTAGAAAAATTAAATTTGCGCAGATTGTGCGGATTTGTGCACATTAAGATAAAGTACCCTTAAATCAGAATTAATTGCTCTACGACATACATATGGACGTACATTAATGTAACTTAATGTACATTTTGTATGTCTCCACAAAGTTGACATTTCTTTCCAAGAAATTACATCTAAAACCATTTGCTAATTTTACAAAAAATTAGTAGAACACGCACAGATTCAAAATGTTAGTACAACGAACACATAGTACAAACCTGTATAATTAATATCCATTCAAAATTTTGTTCAAAGAATGTTTCTCGTTTGTACAATATCAATTTGAATATCAGCTGCAAAACAGTGCAATCTTTTAGCACGTGCTTTTTGACAGTAACAGCTGACTTAACAGCTGTAAGGCTTAACAGGGGTCTGTTATATAACATTTTTTGGTATAGAGCTTTACAGTTTGAAGATTTTTAAAGATGTTAGCATAAAGAAAATACCAATTTAAGTACTTTGAAAAAATGACTTAATTTGCGAAAAATCGAAATATTCCCCATAGTGCAGTGGAAGTGTTGTCTCTACAAGAAGAGAGAGAGTGAGAGAGGAAGAGAAAGGGAGAAAGAGAGAGAAAGAACATGAGTCGCACAACATTTTAATTGTCAACGGCTGACAGTTAGTTTAAGTGGCGACTGTAAATGTTAATTGGCAACAGGAGTGAAAAGCAGGGGGTTACAGGAGTCTAATGGGGTTGATTATCACACATACTTGATGAAATCAGCTTAATTGCAATTCATTTGATATTGACACTTTCGAGTGTCGGTCGCCTTTCGCCGTACCCCCGCCAGCCACTTGAAGACGCGCCTGACCATGTTAAATTGTCATTGATTAATGTCAAACAGAGAGAACAGAAAGTTGAACAACAAATACGAATACAAATTGCGATTGTGAATGTGAATGTGAATACGTATACGAATACGATTACGTATGCTCAAGTGTAAAGCAATTAATTTTGTGAATGCACTCGGAACGGAAATTGAAGAGCATGCAAGGTACTTTAACTTCCATTTCACCCTCCCTCCATCCTATTTACGACTCCTATTCAACCCACTAACTATGTTATGTCCATGTAATCACAGTTTGGCATGAGAGCTAACTTGATGAGCTTTTGGCGTGCCTAAATATTTGATTTGTTAATGATATAATGCAATGTCTGTTAACTGAATTGCATATAACCTAAGCTTTAAGAATTTCACGAATATCCATTATTTGATATAAAAGATATCCTTTAGATATGTAAGGATTACGAAAAAGAAGTTGTGTTTTTATTAAAAACTTCCTCTTCCCTCAATACTTATTGATATTGTAAATATATTTCTAATGAAATCTTTAATATATTCTGCTACTGTTGTACAAGTTTCACGATAAAAAGTTAATAGAATAAATTAAAGAAAGTTTTTAAATTGCATTTAAATTCCTTGAAATCAGATGGAGTAAAAATATAATTTAATATGTTTCCGAATTCCGCAAAATATTTCATTTTAATAAATGAAATACATTTGCTTTATTTCAACTTACGAATATGAATATAACATATGAATATTTACCACATTTAAGTTTGAGAAAATAGTTTATGGACAAATTAATAACCTTAGCACATTTTATTGCAGCATAACACCTCGTTTAAGACTATGAGATTTTAATTTAAATCAATATTGCTATTCAAACTTATCTTAAAGGCAATTAGTCAAATGGATTTGTGAATTGTTGGTATTGCAGTTAGTAAATTGAGTGCAGTACTTAAAAATGAAGAGCTATTTGAATAGGTTCCGGCTATCGAACAGTCATAAAACAAAAGAACAACACAAAACGATTTCAAAATCTATGAACAAAATCCATGGACAAAGTACTTTTCTTGTTTTTATTGTAGCTACAAGTTATTTTATTTTTTGCATAATTTGCAGTTGAATGGTCACAAAACAATCTCAAAAGCTAAACTTCTTCAACTCCAACTCCAATCAGAGAAACTGTGGCAAACATTTAACGACGCATAAAATTTATAAAAGGGTGAGAAACGGGGAAGCTGACGAGGATGGACGCGGGGAACGAAGGCAGTGCTAAATGAGCAAATAAAAATGTCCGCATAATTTTGCATAATTAATGCAAATTGCAATTTTTTTAAGTATTGCGTTTAGTTTTTGCTCAACTCTTTGTTTTTTCTCAATCTCAAATATTGTTGTAATTTTTTTTGTTTATTGCCTGATGGGTTCGCTTCGATTTTTAATCACGTTTATTACTTATAACTTTAGTCAATCGCTGTAAATATTTATATATTAACTATGGATTTACTTTTAGTTTATCGAAAGTATGGTAGAAATTTTCTTAACATTATATTATTTATATTATTAATTTATTTGACCATTTAATTATATATAAAAGAATATTAATCCTCTTCAGGAGTACCGAAAAATTGTTAGCAAGGGTATTAACTCTTCGATGACTTATAATAAAACTTTTCTACATTTTTTGCTGACGACATTTGGAAATTACAATGTAAATTAACTTGCTGCAGAAGTTGTTGAAGTCGGGGATTGAATATTTAAGCAATCGAATTAAGCGGCAAATGAATTAACGAACCGCCTAACGGAGGCCTAAGTAAAAGAATTGATTTTACGCTCCTGCTGCCAGGCAACAACAGACACACCCGGAAGCTGTCAGGGCCGGAAACATTCCGGCACACTTACACACACAAATACATTCACATATTGGCAACAGTTTGGCACGCACTATAACGGTACTTAAGGCTCCACTGTAAAACCGGGGAAAAACAAGTTTCGAAATTGGGCCGCCATATCTGACAAGCTGACAGCTGTGAAAGCTGCGTGCCAGTTCAGCAGTCCAACAGGCACGACAATATGACAGGACGACAGTTTGCCATTTCTCCAGCCTCCTAAACAAAACTCACTGAAGTTGGCGACAGTTGGCCAAACAAAGCAGCATTAAAAACTCATCATGCAGTCGCATTGGCGATGGCAAACTATTACTACTCTCAGTACAAAGGAGAAAAGCATGAAGCTGAAGTCTAAACACCCTATATTCAAGTAAGAAATTATTAAAATTATTATTACAACCAAAAACCATTAAATGTGGAAGCAATTAGTAAAAAGGAAAAGTCGCCGTCAACGCGAGCTGGAACTATGTATATTTTATTACTTTCGATATTTGCTTGTGCGTCTGACTGGCGGAAAAACTGTATTGCATGGAGGAGCAAAGGAATATAACTAGATAATTATTTTGCATAAATGATCTCAAGAGTTCCATTTCAAAGAAGCCTACTTCTAAGACTGATACTATCCGTTACAAAGAGTCTAATAAAATGAAGTTACTCTCAGTGTAGAGCTCAAAAAATGCCACAAGATTGAGACTCTCAGGTTGACTGACAGCTGGAATTCAGCTACAACTACAACATTTTGAGTACAATGACCTATACGAAATTCCTATAATATGACGTCACATTTGTTTGTTTTATTTATTAGATTGTTCCAATTCTGTTTCCTTATAATATCCAAATTGTAGTCGTAACTGTTCATACGCAACAAACATGATAATTGTACTGGGTACCATGCGACACGCAGTTGCGGTAAATCCACGAAAAAGTCCTCTAACTCCAAAACGCATCATATATGTTGTCTTCTCAGAGCTTGAATTTAAAAATGTTGATGTTGAGACCATTCGCATTGTCTTAAGGATCTCTAGAGGCTGTACCAAAGGAGCACAGATGAGTCCTGCTGCGAGGGAGCTCACCGTGTGCAACCATTTGCTATTCTCCTCCATCTTAAGATAACGCAAAAACAATATCTTGCTCTGCAGATACAATTTGTTAAATATAGGAAATAAAAGTAATCAAAGTTAGTTACTCACCTGATCGTACATAGCATTTTGGCCAATGGTAATAAGTGCGGCTCGCGAGCATGCAAATAGACCGCCCGTATAAAGGGCCCTGACACCCTCCTCACGACAGACCCTGCGCAATCCATCAAATACATGCTTATAATTTCGCCTGTGCTTTGGACTTAGTTCACGATCCACTTGCATTCGTGTGTTTATCATTTCACTGGGTATGCCAACAATTCCAGCCAACATTCCCGATAACGTTGCCACAAATATCTTGTGCAGGAAGTTAAACTCATCCACATATTGCTTCCCTATATCGTACAAATGAAATCGGATTGTCGTATAGGTTAATTGCCGCAATATCTGAGCAGTGAAACCATCGTACAGAGATAAAAATCCTATTGCGAAAATTAATAGGATTTATAAGATTTATTTATTATATATTTAACTATCTGGACTTCTTACCGTGCTTTCTTATAAGTCGAAATGCGGTTTGTAGCGTTGTTCGGTCCTTCTTGAGGATCATCATATGGGACTCCAGCAGATCGAATGGCATAACTACACTTTGTGAGATGGCTCCAGCTACCCCGCCACTCCACCACCTCGGATGAAGTCTGTAATTAAAGATGTTATAATTAAGATGACTTACGTGTATTAAACTTACTTTCGCTCCGTATTCGAAACATTATAATTGATGTAAGGACTCGCCAGTTTGCTGTTCTAGTTTTGTTTGGCTTTTCTAAGATCCTAAAATTGTATATTACTACATGAAATGAAACAATTGGTATTGCCAAAATGATAACTGCTACTGACTCAGTTATAGAACTTTTGCTCAGCTTCCGGCCATTAGCAGATGCTCTTAAATGCGTGTCTCTCTAATTGCTATTAGTTTAAAGTTGCAATTTCAAACTAATTGAGCCTCTCTGTGAGGTAACTTGGCAGCTTGTTTTCACTAGGTTTTCAACCAAAAGTTGGCTGCAGGTGCCCCAAATACAGGAACATAGTTTTGTCGGTCGGGGGTCGTCAGAAGTTCTAACCGAGCCTTGTTTGGTCCTCAAAAAATCAAAGAAAAACACGATTCGAAGTAAAATTAGATTTTTTCTGCATGCCAGTTCAACACGGTCTTGTAATATTATATATACTAGAATTTATTCATTGTAATAAATCGAAACAGTCATTATATATTTAATTTCTATCTTTTTTTTTGACAACAAATGCTTGTTTGGCGCCCAACGTGTGTGGCAATGGAAGCGAGTGTCTCTCAATTTATAGCTTATTTAAATGCATTTTATGCCATTGTCTAATAACATTATCACAATTCAAATAGTTGAAAGCACACAATCAATCAGTCTCCCAATCAATCAAGTTAAAAGTTTTGCTTTCAAGATAGTTTTACGGTGCCTTATTGCAATTTCAATGCGACTATCAAATAGAAATGGCAAAAACAAGTGAAAAAGATACTTATTTAGCAAAGGCCGAAGACCAAATACACTCCTAATTTTAGAAAAAATAATATATATCAAACTGAAATTCGAAGATAGACAAGGTTAAATCGGCTGTTCCTTCCGCTTAAGTATTATTAAATTATTTTATAGTTTTACCCCATTTCAAATGTTAGTTATAATATCTTCAGTTAGTGTATGAAAATAATCGTTCTGGTTTAAAAAATGTATTCATAAATTTTAAGAAATAAAGTATTGCACTTACATACATCTCAATTGCAGCCTTGAATAAGAAATTGGGAATGAGAATGGAATATGAGATTTGAGATTGACGATGCGTAAACAGTTAAATTTCCGCGTGCTTCAATTTATTCACATTTTGTTGGGTAAGCGAATTTACTACTTCATTGTTCTTGTTTTTGTTTTTGTTTTTGTTTGGGTTTTTCTTTTATTATTATTCAATTCCATTTTGTTACTGTCTGCATTCGCATAGTTTTTCAATTTGCCAGTAATGTAAAATAATACATCACGTATGCCAACCAGCAATACATCTCCTACTTTTCCAGCCCTTCTCTCTGTCTCTCTCTATCTATCTCTCTCTGTCTGCCCTTTTGCTTCTTAAGCATCTACTGTATTGCTTGTGGAAATTTACTTTTGAAAATTTAATGCCCTGTGTTTGCTTTGAAACTTTTTCCAGAACTAACACATCAATTTGATATGCATGTGTATCGAGTACCAACAATTTTTTGCACACATTTTTCTTTTGAAACACATTGACAATGTTATTACTGGTATGCGACCCCCGCAAATAGAGAGAGAAAAACAGAGAGAGTGAGGTAGAGTGAAAGAGTAGTAGAGTGTCGGCGCTTGTTTGCAAGCATCTTAGGTTATTAGAAAAGTTTTAACTTCTCAAAGAGGCTGTTTAGTAAGGCATTTTGGTTTTGTACAAAGATGTGGAAATGGTATTCAATAGAAATAAAATAAAATTAAATATTTCGATATAAAATATGTAATATGTATGTAAATATGCAATAAATAAAAACAGTAGATTTCAATTATTTCGGTAAAGGCTGAAAATCTACTTATTGTTTAATAATTAAATTTTTTAATAAAATCAAATTCGAATAATGTAAATAATCTTAATAAATTTGAAGATTTAAATATGACTTATTATTAATTTATTTTAATTATTATTATTTAATTTTTATTACAATACTTGTGCTAGATATTTGGGTTTTGTTCCGAATTTCCTTAAAGACTTACAAAATTGAATTTTCTAGAATTAAAGATTGTCTAAACACTAAATAATAATAATTGTAAGTTAATAATATTTATTATTAGTTATTGCTTCCAAGTTTTCTTAATAATTCTTATTTTCAAAATTTCAGATCAATAATAAAAATTTCCAAAGTTCAACTATATCATTGGAAATTGACAATTAACATGGTTTGCGAGTTATTTAAATTTCAACAGTGCCTGCCAGAGCGCATGCAACAGTCTGTCTGAGCTAGCCAAATTGACTGTCAGCTAACACTACGCTTTTGGGCCAACTTTCTTGGCCACGTGCGGCAAGAAAACAAGCCATAAACGGCTGCTTGCAACGTCTGTGGATGCCTCCGTTGTAACCACATGTATTGCAGCGCCAAGTCGACAAACTTGCCAAAAACACAACCAGTTAAAGGGGCAACTTGGGGGCACAGAAGTTCTTACAACTTTTTCTTGCACTCTTTTTCCTGCTGCATGTTTTGTGTGTGTGTATGTGTGTGTGTGTTGAACTTTTTGGTAAATGTTTGGTCAAAATATCAAGAGTGCACATTGAGCAGCTGTAGACAGGCGTAACTGGGATCAAGTATACGCCAGGTGTGCAGTGTGCAATCACAGGTGCGAAACTCTGTACAAAACTGTCACGAAAAAGTCATTTAAAAGCAGCGCGAAAAGCTGTCGGAAAACTGCTTGAAAATTGCATTTGATTACAATGGAAGTTGGCAGGCGGCCAACAAAACGGAAAACTGTTCTAGCCGAAAAAACGAAAACAAAAACAAGATTGATACTGCCCACAACAAACAACAATAACATAACTTTATTGGGCAACATGTGCAGCAATAATGATAATAATAATAATAACAACAACTATAATAATAATAATAATAATAGTAATAGCAAAACAAATGCCAACATAAACAACAACTGCTAACAACGCTGCTGCAGTTGCTGTTTGTCCAAAGAAAATTGTGCAGGCAGCGGAAAGAGCATCACATCGAAGCTGAGATACTCTACTTTCATGTGTGCATAGAGAAAACTATAAATAAATAATAATAACTGTCCACTTTTTTTATAATTTCTTAATCTTTATTTCTTGTTTTTTTTTACAAACTTTATTACATTGTTGAATATGCTTTGTTTGTAGGGCATCAGAGACTGCTTCGTATGCGCAATTATCAAGCAGCCGCAAAGTAGTTATGGCCATAAGGAGTTGACGACGACTCAACTCAACTTCTACTTGGACGTGGACTTGGTTTAAGTTCTGTTGGGTTATTTAAAGTTCACAACGCCATCGCGTTATTAATAAATGCCTTTCCTTTCCTTGGTCTGGTCTGGTTTGGTTTGGTCTGGTCTGGTTTGCTCTGTCTAGCGGTATGCAGCTCAAGCTCTTGATTAGTGCAGCGCCTAAGTTATGACCAAGAGCTTGTTGGTTGGGTGGTTTCCCTGCAAATTGCTGCTAGCACCGCTGGGCGCAAAGTTTGGCGCGTTATCGCCCAAACTTTAATGGAACTATGTCGTGCAGTGTAGCGCATACTCAGACTTACATACATTCATACCCAGGAGTTTGGTAACCACAGCAATTGGACGGAAAATTCCATGAGGTTCAGCTCCATTTTTGGCGTCTTGATTGCCTCTAGAGTGGCAAATAGTTAGTTAGTTATTTCTTCAATATTTTACTACATATAATCGAAATTTAAACAAGCTCCACTAGCTCAAGGTGCAAAAGTATGTAAAAACTGATCTTAAATATTAAATCGATGTAATTTCATTCTTTGATTAAACCAATTTTGATAATAATTTGATCTCTAAATATATTTTTCAATAAAAATATATTTGATATAAATTATTAAATAAAACTTAAACTAACTCAATATATTTCAAAATAAAAGTTATTTTTAAGCATACATTTTATTTAATTTAAAATAATATTTATTCATTTTTTCTATCTCAACTGCTAAAAACTAACTTATGCTAAACTATACCCTGTATACTGTCCTGTTATCGCCCCAAGGCTTCCAATAACAAGTATACAGCTTTATAATACGGCATACTTCAGAGTCAGTTATACGTGTATAACATATATAAACATTGGCCAAATAAACAGTCATTATCTCGTAAAGTTGCATAAACTGCCATTAAGCGGCCATAAATTGCCATAGTATGGCCAGGCTGTTTGGCTTATACGCCCAGTAAATAGACAACAGAAAACAGGCGAAGAAGCGAAGAAGTAGAGAAGAAGAAATGAAATGAAAAAAGATACGATGGCTAGGCAAACATTAATTATTACTCTTCTTATTTACAGAATGCAGCGCATGGCAAACACAGTAATTAAGTTGCATATCAAAAGCAGCGGCAAAAAAGTTGCTAAATGTCTGAAAGCAACACCCAGAGTTAAAAAACGAAACCAGCTATGCAAAACAGCTGAGGAAGCAAATATGAAGTGGTAGCTGGCAATGGACGACTAGCATATACCCTCTACAACGACAATCGAGTTGTATTCTAATATTAATTTCAAAAATATACATTTTCAACTTATGTTTCGGCAATATTCAAGCGAAGAAAACTTGAATTTAAAATTTCTCCACTAGCATATACCCTGTAATACGGCTACCGAGTAATATTCTAATATTAATATCAAAATCATGAATTTTGTATACACATTTCTGAATTATTCAAGCGTGTGATTGTTAATTCTAAAAATGAATGACTAGCAGATACCCTCTAGATAGTTATCGTATATTATTCCACCATGAATATCAAATAAAGTTTGTAAGTATTTTTCAATTTTTGTTATAAACTTTATTATAACTTGCATATTGTTATCGACTCAAATGGAAGAACCTCCTGCTGCCAATATTACACCCAACGATGGTCAATTGTTACAGGGTATAGTTAACAAAATTGCAACAACATTTTAATGTGATTGTGAGTGCGTGTGTGTATGTGTTGAATATGTGTTTTACTAAGCAACAATTTAACACACATTAAGCGCAGCGAGCTGTGGAGAGTTGAGGGCCAAGACAAAAGCCAGATTCGAAATACCTTAGATAATTGCCAACAGAGCCAAGAGAGCCGGACAACATTGTGGCTAAGTTATATTGTAGTAACTTCTGCAACGGTATTGGTAACATCATTAACAACAACATCCTCATTATCAACGTGCAATGTCAGCCATCAATCGCACGGAAATGACATGACACTCGATGACAGAGTTTGCGGTATCAGTCCCTCGGGTACCGTTATCCCCGCAGAGGGCCATAAAGTCCGACATGCCAAAGCCAAAATATCAAATTGCGGCCGAAACGTGCACATCAATGTGGCCCTCAAGCTTTTGGCCAAGTTAGCTGAAATTACCATTTGACCAACTGCATATGCTTATTGCATTTTGGCCAACTAACAACACGTTAGCAATTAAAGCCATTTCAGTCTATTTATAGATATCATATTAATAGATATCCTATTTATTTTATGAATTAACTACCTATCATTTTACTTGTATATAATATATAAAATATATAATTTCATTAAAGTTTGATATTACAAAATTATGATAATATCATAATTCAATGTTGGAATCTTTAGAACTTGGTAATCTATACATTAAGTGGAGCTTAATAAATTTAGAAATTTAGAAAAAATGGAAGGCAATAAAGAAAACTTAATAACTTTATTTATTAAATATAACCAGGATTCGATCCAAACACTAGATTTTCAGGGATTTTGCCCATTTGAACCATCTCCAAAATATTGGAGGTTTGCAGCCCGACTTCCTAATGTTTCAGAAAGCACAGTCTCTATTCCTAAAAGGATTTGTGTTTCACAGTTTTTGAAACAGATAGATAGTTTACATTAATTTACGTTCCATCTTCTTTTATTAATTTTATATAATTCAGCTCACGTATTATCTTGTAACACTTTGGGCCGATCTTTGCACTGCATTTTTTCCGAGCAGCAACATACGTGTACACTCTACAATTTTTCCACACCTGCAATTTTTCGAACAATCGCTGCATATCGCATTGCCAGTTAAATTGATTGACATTTATCCGTTTTTTGTGTCGTCCAAACTGACACACCCACCTGGGCGTGGCCCACTGCCCTGGAGGGACTTGAATGGGTATATCAATGGACTGGCCCGATTCCTACTGCGAGTCCTTAGCGGTGTCTGTTCGTCTGTTCGCCTGTCTGCCTGTCTGTCCTGGCTACACTTGACACAGTGTTTGCACTTTACGCTGATTTAATCTTTTCGTTGCCCCAGGCCGAGTGTCTGTCGTTGGCTCTGGGTCTTTGGGTTTTGGTCGGAGTTTTGTGCTGGGTTTGGGCTGGGATTGTGTCCTCGCCGTCTGGTGCTAAGGCTTGGCTAGCAATGTTACGTGGTGTCAAGTTTGGCGCGTGATAAAGAGCAGAAAAGTAAAGTAAAAAAGTAAAAAAAAAAGCGATTACCGCTTGCAGTTTGTTTTCGGGGCGTCGAGTCTCACTTTTAAGTGTCAGAGGAGTATTAAAAAAAGAGGTGTGGAAAGTAATATCAAATTTGATGCATTTATGATAATGTCAGAAGATTTTTGCTGATACTGACTGCATTCAATTTCGATTATGACTAACAAATGCCTGCATTATTCGCAAATTCCGATTTCAAGTTGTCAGTTAGTTGAGCAATAGCATTTTTGACACATTTAGAGGGAACATGAACGGATTGTAAATGTCAATATTAAAGAGTTGAAGTCAGATAATAATTGTAATACTCCGATGTGTTCCACAAATCCCCAGGGATAGCTATCAATTTCAAAAATAAATTTATCACAATTCATTTATTTATAATTTATATAATTTTATAATTTATTAAATTTCTTAATAATAAATCTATTTAATATACAAAATTGTATTCTCTCCATTTTATCAATGTCTAGTTAAGGGCTTTAATAACTTTTTGAGAGATATACATTTGATACATAAATGCATATAAAATTTATGGCATATTTATAAATATCTCTTTGTGATATTTATATTGATATTTAAGTGAATAATTACAAATATTCTTGACTTTATAAACTGTTTGTTGTTTAATGAGTGTGCTCATAGTTTTTGTGTTTTTGTGCTCAACCATATATGCAGGGTCCAAGTAATTCCATTCTGTGATTCAGTACAGCTATCTGGGTGCTATCAATAAAATATGAGCTTGAAACGTTTGTGGTAACAAAGGCCAAAGAGCACAAAACGCATTTTATGTGTATTTCAAAAACAATAAACCAAAACATACACACACACACACACACAGAGAGACACACACTCAAGCACAAATACACAATGGCCACGGGGTGCACAAATGCAGGCTCAAAAAGCAGTCACTGTAATGGGCCAACAGGGCAATGTTCTATTGTTTGCACCAACTTTGGAGGCTTTGGCGCGTCTCAGTCTCCAATCAGGGGCTGACCAGAGGAATGTATTACATATTATGGCTGATAACATGTTTGGTGGCTTAAATAATGGCTGTGGCCATGGTTGAACACTGCCATGCCCACTGATAATAATCCATTTAAATTGCAGCCAGCAATGAAAACATCGCCGACTGCGGCCTAAAAAGCATTTTCTGCCCCGCACAAAAGTATGCAACACATTTTTGCCATGAGGTCCCAACTAGCATTGTTTTTATTGACTAACCAAATCTTGTTGGCCAAATACGACGTACTTTTTTAAAGAATATGTTGGCAAATGCACTGCCCAATATACCCTTGGCGCTTTTGTGTGCACAGGGTATAAGTGGCAGCTGAAACTAGCGGTTGCATCCACAGCCAATTTGCCGACTTATTGGCAGTCAAGTGAGTGCATTTTGGTTTGGTTCAGTGGGTCCTATTTACTAGTACTTCTAAATCGTACAAATGACACCACAATTGACCACCAAACAAGCCGCAAAACTTTGCCCAATTAACTCTGACTGCGATGTACGCCAAAGTTTCCTCATAAATCTAGCAAATTATTATAAATATTGTTATGGCCAAGTTTTAGGCCAAAAAGTTTCAGATATGTATGTATGTGCCCGGGCTAAGAACCATTATACAAATTCAAATTCTTATAACAGTCATCATGTGACAAAGAATAAACTCTCCATAAATTCTTACGCTTTGTTCATTGCTTTTCCCAAATTAAAGTTTTTCGTTCTCCTTGTTATGAATTATAGAGCAAAAGTCTTGCATTTTGCCCCGAAATTCGAATAGTTTTTAAGAGTATTTTAAAAATTGTACTCATAAAATAAATTTTTATTACAGAAAATAAACAAATAATACTTTTATGCCGTCCAGTAAGTCTTTCTTTGCTTTTAATTTATTATTTACAACAAAATGTCATGTCATTTTTTTAATGCTAGTAAAATGAGTTCTAAATATATGAGCAGTGTATTAAAAAAAGTAGTAAATTTGTCCCATCACTAAAGTATAAAAGCTGCGATAACAGAGAAGAGCTACCTATGTAGATGAGCTTTAGTAGACAATATCAACAAACAGTATAATTATGTGATTATAAATAGAAAACAAACTTATCAATTTTGTATACATATACATAGAATCCCCCTCTCAAACCAGTTAAAGAGCTTTAACACGCAAGCTTTCACCGAAAACAGATCAAAAAGCACTTACTCAATTCAAAGCTTTAATATGAAAAGCTCCAGCCAGTTGATTTGTCCACTTGTTGTTTTGGAAATTTTATATAAATGCCATTGAGTCCAATCAAAGTTAATCAGTTTGGGTAGATTGCCCAAACGAGGAACTAGAATCTAACTTCAAGTACTATCCAAACATTTAAAATGTTGCGTCTGTCAATAAAGTTTGGACAGAGCGCTGCATATAGATGGAGTTCCAGCGCAGCAGCGTTAAAGCCCACTGTAGTGGACAGTTCATATGTGCAGCAGTTGCAGGCGGAATGGAAGACTGCCAAGTCTTTCAAGGAGCTGCCGGGTCCGACAAGTTGGCAAATGTTTCGCGGTTTTATGAAGGGCGGGGAGTACGCCAAAATGGACATGCGAAATCTGATGCTGTACTTTCGTAAGCTATATGGTGACACCTTTCTGATGCCAGGTCTATTTGGAATGCCCGATAATCTGGTGACCTTCAATGTTGATAACTTTGAGAAGGCCTATCGCACCGAAGGTCAATGGCCAGTGCGTCCAGGCTCTGAAGTTTTTGTTCACTATCGAGAGAAACGTGCCGATGGTTTCTTCAAAGATTGCATGGGCCTCCTCTCTAGGTGAGTGCACCATGCCAGAATATTGACGTGAACCAATGATCAACATATTGTTTGAGTTTTCCAGTGGTGAGCAGTGGGGACGTTTAAGATCCATTGCGAATCCCGTACTGATGCAGCATCGCAATGCGGCATCGTATTTGCAGCCCATGCAGCGAGTGAATCAACAGTTTGTCCAACGGATCCGGGAGATACGAGATAAGGAAACACTGGAAGTACCCGGTACCTTTCTCAAAGAGATCAATCATCTGACATTTGAATCTGTTGCCGTTGTGGCCTTAGATCGCGAGCTTGGTCTCATTAGGAATTCCGAGCAGTCACCAATGGCTCAAAAGCTGTTCAACAGCTTGCAGCACTTTATGCAAACCTTTTACGAGTTGACCATGATGCCTTCGATCTACAAATATGTCGCCACACCGACATATCGTCGCTTTAGTCGCGCCATGGATGACATCTTTGAAGTGTGCTCGTTCTACATTAACGAGGCCCTTGAGCGCATTGAAAAGAAGCCGGCGGATTCGCCAGGGAACATGAGTGTACTGGAGCAATTGGTGCGTACAGATCGCAAGTTTGCCATTGTGATGGGTATTGATATGTTGATGGGCGGCGTGGATACCACCAGCTCAGCCTTGTCTGGCATCATGCTCAGTCTGGCCAAGAACCCTGAGAAGCAGGCCAAGCTGCGTGAGGAGATTGTGGCAAAGTTGCCGCATCTCACAGACGAATTCACGTTCAGTGATATGAAGGCGCTACCATATCTACGAGCCTTTATCAAGGAATCATTGCGTGTTTATCCAGTCGTTTTTGGCAATCTGCGTGCCACTGGTGCGGATATGGTGCTAGATGGCTATCGTATACCAAAGAATACACGTCTCCTAATGAATTCCAATTTACTGCTTGACGAAGAGCGTTTCTATCCGAGAGCCAAGGAGTTTTTACCAGAGCGATGGCTGCGCCAACAGCCAAACGAGAGCCAGAACCTGGTTGCAGACAACGTGAGTCCATTTGTATATCTGCCATTTGGTTTCGGGCCACGGATGTGTGTGGGCAAACGCATTGTCGACATGGAAATGGAAATTACGGTGGCCAATTTGGTTCGCAATTTCCACGTTGAATACAAGTATCCCACAGAGAATGCGTTTAAAAGCACCTTCATCAACCAACCTGTCATACCTCTAAAGTTCAAATTTACCGACATTAAATATTAGATTTAATTTACAAACGGCAAAAACAGACCAATAAAAACATTTCAGCGTAAATATTTTGATAGCAGCAATATTTAAATTATCGGTTTAATTATCGATTTTTATGCACAAATGTTTTCATCGATGTTTCTCCACATCTATTAAATATCGCTGAGCTGAACATGTTCACATGTTCTTATTTTCGAGGTTCCGGCGCACGATTCAAATTTTTTCTAATTTTAGCTCTAGTGCTGAGCTAAATTAATAATTTAATGAACATTTGTAATTCGAAATTAGAGAAAATGAAGGTGAACAAGAAATATTTATAGATAGAACCTTTTTGGGAAAATATGAGTTTGGCGCTTTTGGTAAAGCGTTGCCAGACGTTTTATTTTTGCAGGGTGGCATCCTCTATTCACAAGGAAAACAGCTGTCTGGGCAAACACAAAAGTGATTCATACACAAGGAAAAACGTAGTAAATTGATAAAGGCCGAGCAATTTTTTTTAGCAGAAACAACTGCCAAACATTATTTGTCATTTCGATCAGTAGTAAAAAGCTTCAAACTGGGTAACGACATGTCTACATCTTCAATGGAAAGTAAGTAAGAATGATGACGCCATTTCTTAGACGCCCCACTAATACAAATGCATATATTAATACACAAACGCAACCCCACCCCCCAATAGAACATCTTTTCAATCTAAAGTTTGCTGTGAAAGAGCTGGAACGCAATTCGAAAAAATGCGACAAGGAGGAGAAACTGGAGAAGGCCAAAGCCAAGAAGGCTATTCAGAAGGGCAACATGGATGTGGCCCGGATTCACGCTGAGAATGCCATACGGCAAAAGAATCAGGCCGTGAATTATCTACGGATGAGCGCACGTGTGGATGCAGTCGCCAGTCGGGTACAATCTGCACTAACAACACGCAAAGTTACTGGTTCAATGGCCGGTGTCGTCAAGGCAATGGATGCTGCTATGAAGGGCATGAATCTGGAGAAAATCTCATCACTAATGGAAAAATTCGAATCACAATTCGAGGACTTGGATGTTCAAAGCTCAGTGATGGAGGGCACCATGTCTGATACAGTGACCACATCGGTGCCTCAGGGTGATGTTGACAACTTATTGCAGCAGGTCGCGGACGAGGCAGGACTTGAGCTCAACATGGAACTGCCTAGCGGAGTGCAGAGCACAACAATTGGCGCCTCCACACAAGTCTCACAGGAGCAGGATGAGCTGACACAGCGTCTAGCACGTCTGCGTCAGGCCGAATAGGTGCAGATGTATTCCACTCCAACAACATCTCTATCTAAGATTACCCGATGCCGTTGAATTTCTTTGTTTTAGCTTTATATAAGTAAAATTCTATAAAATACATGTAATTAAACTACAACTTCTCAGCTGATAAACTAAATTGATATAAAAAAACTGAATCTCTGATGAATCAGTAGTTAAACGATTTGCAAATGTTGCTGTGGTATCGCTGGGGTTGCGTTGACTTCTGTTTGTTGCTTTTTCGCACGTTGTTTTCTTGGTTTGCGGGTTGTTGTTTGTTGTGCTTCAGCTGTTCCATCCGCGTTTGCCTGTTTGTTCTTTGGTTTTGGACCGCGGCGTTTTTGTTCGGGTTTTCCTTTTGGCTGTGGCGCCACCATAGGCACTGACCGCCAATTGTCACCATGCTTGTCAAGTCGTCTTTTCAATAGCTCCACATCGTATGTGCGCCGTCGTAATAATTTCTTTATGCCGTTTACCCTGCAATCATAAACATTCATTGATGGAGTCCAAATCAATTGTTGCTTTTAGCTCTTACCTCATCACACTGCGCTCATTTTCTGCCTGAATTTGTTGGCATCTATTGTACATTTTCTCTACCAACAATTTGTATAGCTGTGTCTTTTTTATAAGCGTCATATTTATGTAAAAAAATTAAACAAATTTTTTGATCTCTAATAATAATTATTTATATAGTATGACCGTTTTTCACTATTACAAAAATCCCTAATATACGATGCAATCTCACTGTTAAATTATCGAATCGTTATTATTTAATAGTTCTGGACGAGGCGGCAACTCTAATCATTTAGTGTTTGACTTCTTCAACGGCTGATTTTGACTTGCAAATAATAACTTAAAATGAATTAAACGTAAATCTGCCAATTCGACCGGCTTCATCTTTTTCCTTTTGTGTTGATTTCACATTTCACATGTTGCTATTTCGCTTCCACTAGTCCACATTCCCAAAGCATCGCAACACAGCTAGTTCTCTCTCACTCTCTCTTATTATCTTGTTGTCTCAATAAAGCTAGAATTCCCTTCACCCGCTAGATCACAATTTTTGCCGCATTTGCTATTCGAAAAACGCCAGATCTGACGGAAAAAAGCTTAATTTGCAACACTGGTTGACAGTTATCGGCCGTCCGTTCAGTCGCGAACGAACGCGAACGCACAGCTGTTTGTGAAAATTTATTTCCCATTGGAAATTCAGTTTAAAAATGATTTAAAATCAAGTGCATATCAAAATATAACGTTTAGCAGTGTTTTTATAGTGCGCGCCTACGAGAAGAATGTTTAAACGCACGTTCAAAGTGGTTTATCGGCCAATTAGAAACAATTTTCTGCTGCTGCCGGATCAGTACTACGGCGTCGTCTCAACCTATGTAAGTGTCCAAAAGTCAACTTATTAGGGCAATGAATGGCGCGAAGATTAGATAAGCTTTGTATATGCATATTTGATTTGACTGGTGGTATTACTTCATAGGACACTGGCTGCCTCAGCTTACAGTACAATGGTCGTGTGCACTATGCCTCATGGGCACCGCAGTCGGGCGGCGGTGGCATCAAAGACACTGAAATTGGGATCAATGCCAGGGCGGCCAAGGAGCTCGGTAAGTTACTTAACTTAGCGGATGTGCAAATGTGTTGCCAATATGCCATAATATCGCTTCTATATGCTAATATGCACTTTGCTCTTTCTCTCACATATTTCTGCCATAGGTCTGCATGAAAATGATTTGGTCAAGTGCGCCCTCATCGCTGACGTCCTCAATCTGCGCAGCGTTCACGTCACGCCCGTTTCGGCCAAAGATTGGGAGATCATTGTGAGTGTTTCTCTGTCTATGCATCTGCATGTATGTTTGTGTTTCTGTTTGTGTGTATTTTTGTGTGCGATGCTGCGGCCAGATAAAAATAGTTTTATATCGGATTAGCTTTTGGCGCGGGCGTGAATTAAGTGTTTATTTATGTATGTGCGGTTGTTAGTTGTGCCGGCATTGCCATTGACCCCAGTGGGGGCTTTTCTCTTTCAGCGATGACTGATTTCAAAATAACGGACAATCACTTTAGTCGTAACAGTTATTTAAATACTTATCGATATACCGATAACGATACATGCAAATGGCAGTTAAGAGGTTTTTAATTTAAATAATTTTCAGTGCAATTTCGACAGGGTAAAAACCTTTCAAATTGAAGGAAATAGGGAAAACATATAAAGTTTATAGCGGAAGAATGCTTACTTTAATTTATACATTTGAGTTCGTTTAATCAAGCGGCTAGTCGATTTTATTTAAATGGAGTGTATTTTGCCCTTAAATATTTCCGTCAAACGCTATAAATAAATGAATGAACTAAACCGATCATACAAACGTGTGCAAAATAATATAAACACCTTCTTACAATTTTGATGTAATAGAGAAATTATGTTTTTCGAATACCCAACTTTTAAGTTAACCTAATAAGGTTACCAGGAATTTAAGATAAATACATAAATTATGCATAAATATTAACGAATTTTGAAAGTTAATAATAATTAAAAGTTATATTACTGAATAATTATTTTAAAATTGTTATTGTGTTAAATATACTGTAGTTATTATTATGTCCTTTGTTTAACTTTTAAAAATTAAATTACAAATTTAATTGAGCAAAGGTATTTTTAAAAACACTAAACAACATTTATTTATAAGAAATTCTCGATTTTGCCTTTCAACCGCAGGAGCTGAGCACAGAGAAAATCTCTGGCAGTGTCCTGGAACAGACGCGCATAGTAAACTCGTCGCAAATTTTACTCGTTTGGATTAATAAGTCGATGCAAGTGGCGCTGACAGTGGGTAAATATTTTTGAATATCCAAGGGGCATCACAGCTAACCACCTTACATTTGATTCCTCTCGCAGATCGCCTTAAACCGGTTATTAGTTATGGACGCATTGACCATAACACGGAGCTGGTTGTGGCGCCTAATCTCTACAAGGGACTGACCAATGGCAATACTAATGGCAACGAAGAGGAGAGCAGCAAACTATCCCGCAGCAAGACCAGTGCACAGGTGCGGGATGAGTTGGTAGCGCCACCAGCTCTTGTCCATTCTGCCACGATGAGCAATGTGAAGAATAATTTGCAGCGGAATAAGCGACAGGATCATATGCAGCGTCTAAAGAAGGATTTGCGGCGGGAGAGCTCACGTGCCTTTGAGTTCCGGGTCATACGTGGATTGTGGCATGAACAGGCACAGGAATCGGATGTGTATATAAGGCAAGCACATTTGCCCGAATTCATGGACCTGGAGCAGTTCTATAGCATGAAAACCGCTGGTGATAAGGAATACTATGTGCGTGTGCGACTGGTCAGCGATGAGGATGGCGATTTGTCTGCCACCATTCATCCCTCTATCGAAGTGAATGCGAATGTGATGAAGCTATTGAACATCAAGGAGCTGGAACGCGTTGTGCTGCGCCCGAAGGTAACCGTGGTGAACTTTGTGGAGAAGATCGAGCTGTTTGCGCACAAGAAGACGCATTACAAGATCATTGAGAATGCATTTAAGCGATTTGTGATTGAGAAAACACAAAAGACGCCCATGTTGTTTAACCAGGAGGAGGTGGTGCGCCTGGAGGATGATCTTCTGGTCACAGTCGGCATTCTTCCCGAGCACTTTCGCTATTGCGTTGTGGATGCACAATTTCTAAAGGAATCCAAAATCTATGCTGCCGATCTGGTGCGTCCTGTCAATGAAATCATCAAGGAACAGCCGCCAGCCACAACTCCACTGAGTGTTAAGGATCTTATACGATTGCCAGAGTACGATAAGATTGTGGATCATGTGGTCAGTGAGCTGCGCATGAATTTGTGTCTCAATGCACAGAACTCAGTGCTGCGACAGGGAAATGTCCTGCTGACTGGAGCCGCCGGCACTGGGAAAACGGTGCTGGTGGAGCGTATACTGGAGCAGCTATCACGACAGCCGGATAATTGTTACTTTGATATATTCTACTGCTCACGGAGTAAAGGACGCAAAACGGAATCCATTCAGAAGGATTTGCGCAACATTTTCACCAGCTGCCTGCAGCATGCACCCGCAATTGTTGTCCTGGAGAATCTGGATGTGCTGGCCCATGCTGCCGGCGAGCAGACTAGCCAGGATGGCGAGTATTTCAATCGCATGGCGGACACGGTTCATCAGCTTATCATGCAGTATACCAGCAGCAATGCCATTGCCGTGATTGCCACCGTCAGTGAACTGCAGACGTTGAATAAACGTCTCAGTGCGCCACGTGGTCGACATCTGTTCCAAACTATATCCCGGTTGCCCAGTCTGGAGCGTGCCGATCGTGAGATTATACTTCGTGAGCTGTGCAATCATATTGCGTCCAAAGATCTCGATCTGGTCAAGTTCTCTAATCTAACCGAAGGCTATCGCAAATGCGATCTCGTGCAGTTTGTGGAGCGCGCCATCTTCTATGCTTATCGGATTAGTAAGTCAATTCATCAGTTGTCCAGCTGCTTTATCATGTCCATATTCTGCTTATAGGCAAAACCCAACCGCTGCTTACCAATGAGCAGCTTATTGACTCTCTGGAGCACACGAATTCCTATTGCCTGCAGGGCATACAAAGCAATCAAAAGACTGGCTCCGAACCGAATGCCAATGAAATGCGCGTCGAGGAGCTACCTGGATTGGAATCCGTTGTTACTGTGCTCGAAGAGGTTCTAATGTGGCCCTCAATGGTGAGTTCTCATGGCATTTAAAAGCAGGGATTGCAAATAAGAGTTAGTCATAAATAAAATGATCTAAATGAATGTGAAAGTCATAATTAGAAATCATCATACAATTTACATTTCTATTTAAAAATCATAATATATCACTCAATTTTAATTCTTATATTACAAATTTTAAATAATAGTTATTTTTTAATGTATTTCTTTGAATAATAATAATATACAAAAATAATAATAAAATTCAAAAATAAAACAAAACTATTTAAAGCCAACATTTATTATAGTAATCGATTTCATTTATTTAATTCTTATATTAAATTTCATTAAAGAAATTAAAAATTATTTTTTTATTATACTTATGATTTGATAAAAAATATATATAATATAAAAGATTTATTTTTAAATTTATTGATAAAAATCAACAAATAGTTTTAGTTTAAAATTTATATTTTAAAGATTAGAATTCTTAAAAAGTTTTAATTAACTAACTTCTCATTTCCAGTATCCCACGATTTTCAGCTCCTCGCCGCTGCGTAATCAGGCGGGTGTGCTGCTTTATGGTCCACCTGGAACGGGCAAAACTTTCCTGGTCTCGCAGCTGGCCAGCTGTTGGAGTCTGCGCATCATTTCGGTCAAGGGTCCCGAGCTGTTGGCCAAGTATATTGGCCAGAGCGAGGAAAATGTGCGGAATCTGTTCAACCGAGCGAGGAGCGCCAAACCGTGTGTGCTCTTCTTCGATGAGTTTGACAGTCTGGCGCCGAAGCGTGGTCACGATTCCACGGGTGTGACGGATCGCGTAGTCAATCAGCTGCTCACCGAACTGGACGGCGTTGAGGGATTGCAGGGGGTAACTGTTATAGCGGCAACATCGCGACCCGAGTTACTTGATCCGGCCCTACTGCGTTCTGGACGCATTGATCGCCTTGTGGAGTGTCCACTGCCGGATGCCGTGGCTCGGGTGAGCATCTTTGAGGCACTTAGCGCTACGTTGAATCTGGATGAATGTGTGGACTTTGATTACTTTGCGGGAAGAACACAAAATTACACTGGCGCTGATATCCAAAGTATTCTGACCTCGGCAAACATGGCGGCGGTTAAGGAGGCGCTGGCACAATTCGGACATGAGGTGAGTGTGAAAGATTCGAGTGATCGGAGTGAAATTTACGCCGGAAATGCAGAAAGTTCTTGTTAAAGCCCTTCCGTTCCCAGTGCCAAGTGCATTGAAATTATTACTATTTTTGGGGTTTTCTCTTGTACCAACGATTACGTGACTGGCATCTGGATCAGGATTAGGTTGCCTATAAATGCGGGTGCTGAAGGGCCTACAAAAAAAAATTAATAAAAAATAAGCAACCTGCAGACTGAGGGGTTTTTAGATATATAAGTCACGTAACGGATATTTCCTTATTGATATGCGATTATCGCGCATGCGCACGTACTGCAATAGCAAAAACAACAACAACCACAACAGCAACAACTACAAATTGAAAAAAGACAATGGATGCATTTGTTGTTGTGCATAAATTAAAGCCGGCGCACAAACATAGCCCAAGGGCCGCGATAATAAAGAATGCAAGCCAAAAAAACATTGGAACCTCAACAACCACTATAACATGCTTAGAATATAAGGAAAAACATAAGGAAAGGAAAATATAAAAAGTACACACACTTGCTAAACAGGTAGAAGACAAGACTAACCAAGGAAAGGGAAGGAAAGGAATGGAAAGGAAAGGAGGATCTTAAGGATCGCTGTGTGTGATTTATGCGCAACTTGTATAAATATTATGGAACAAATACATGTGAAGTTGCCAAGTACTCATGATTATATAGATATATATTTATATGTTCATGTATGTATGTATGTGTGTGTATTTTCACGATGTCGTCGTCAACTTCGTCGGTTACCCGATGATCGTCGTCGTCAAAAAGTTTCAGTTTTAAATCGATCGTTACTTTCAGTTGTGCGCGCACATTCAAGCAAATCGGTTGGTTGATAAAACAACACCACACACACACACACACACACACACACACAACAAACAACACACAACACACTGTGTGGTTAGTGCAACGGAAGTTGGCAACACTTGTCGAAAGGGGGAGAAGTGTTGCCAACGAAGCGGAAATGCGCCCGAGTTCATAAAGGGCGCCAAGCACAGGGATAAACCAAATAAAAGCACTGTCAAAAAATACGTTTGTTGTTGTTGTTGTTATTGTTGATTTTGATCTTTATTTTTTTGTGGCAAAAGACAAAGAACGTGATTTTTTGGGCAACGAGTTGGCGTGGAAGAAAGAATTATGTTCCCAAATGTGAACTGAACGCTTAAGAAAATAAATAAAGTCAAGTCAAGTACATAAAAAAACAATTCAAATTAAAGATAAAAACAAACTCAATGAGTTCATAAAAATGTCTGCAGAGTGCTACAAAATATTAAAGAAAAATATAAAATCAAAATGAAAATGAAAAAGCTTAAACAATCTTTCAAAATATTGCAAACGTTTTTATAGTGAAATAAACTAATAAGCAATTATTAATTTACATAAATGTCGTATATATCTTACGAATGCGTGCTCCGACTGTAAATGCAAATCAAATGTCTGTAATATATTATTCAGATTCCTTAACTCTTCTGACAAATGTGCTCAATAAATTAAATAAAGATTTATCAAACTTTCCTAATAGAGTTCTCACCTAGCCCAAAAATGTCTCAAGAATTTTACATTCGCGAGCAGGTGATAAATTTTGTAAATGTTCGAACCAAAAAAAAATATAACCAAAGTTCAATCATTTCTAATAATTAATAAAACTGCGACTGAAGCGAGACTTAAACGTTTTGGGCCATGTGTGAGTGTTTCTTTTGGGCCAGCTTTTCAATGACTGGCAATACAAGAAAAGCAACAACCAAAACAACAATAATGCAAATAATAAAAATAATACAGACTTCAAGACACACGCGTTTTGTCTGCCGACAAAAAAAAAACGAAGGAATTGAATAAATTAAAAAAATCGAGACGTGTGTGCATATATCAAACAAAATCAGCACCGGCAAAAAGCAGCAACAAAAATAACAACAACATCAGTGACAACAACTACGACAACTACCAAAATGCTACTACAAAAACAATAAACGCAACAATATTTACAAAAACAACAAGCAATAACAGTTGACGGCTTGCCATAAAAAAATATAAAATATAAATTTCATTAGTGCACAGTGGGTTGAGATGCTCAAATTCTAAAATACAACTGACGATAAAGTTGCTTTTCGCATTTTAAGTTATAACTTAAATTCTGTTCATTGAAGTTCGATCCATTGAAATTTCATTTAACTAAATCGATTAATAAATTCAAGAAAATACTGCTTAGTAAACACTCAGTTTAAATTAATATTGATCAACATTTGGGTTAAACTTTTATCTTCAAGTTATTAAGTTCTCAAACTCAGTTGGATTTTTGGTTCTATACATGGAAATAAAAAAGTATTATTCAGTCTTATTTAAATTCAAAAAATTAAAACTTTCATTTATATCAAGAATTTCTTAATTTGTGTTTCTTCAATTATAAATAATCTTAGTATGAGTTTAAGTAAAACCTGGGAAATCCCCTTTTTTAATACTTCTACGACTTGCTTTGTTATCAATGTCTTAAATTCCCAAAGAGTTAAAGTTAATTTATCTAATATTAGCCTGGTTTATGGTATTAATCTCTTATTGAAAGTGTTGTTTTGGCAATAAAAGAAAACGATTTTTAATCGTATCAGGTGCATTATAAGATGATGTTATCATGTCCTTATCAGTAGACAGTAAATACTAGTTTGCTCTGACTTCCGCTCTGTGTTTTATGAATTAACAACCAATTCTATTATTCAAGTCTCCTTAACTTATACTCGTATCACAATTAAGCTGCAATTTTGTGTGGTATCTTATGATGATTCACTTTAGCATTTTGCGACTTACAAATGCAAACTTTTGTTTCTAGTCAGAAAGTGTGATTGCCATTTTTTTCATTGTCTGTTTAAGGAATTTCAACTGCAGTTTTAAGTGATAACTGTTTAGGTATAGTTTAACCACATTTATCTATTGCGAATGTAAATTTTTGTAACAGAAAAGAAATGACAATAATACTATTTTAATTGTTTTTTCGGTTAATATAAAAAAATCGATATTTTAGGTGTGATTATCGTTCAGTTTTGAATTTAATAGAAATAATTTGGGTTATTTAGTAGGATATATTGGAAATGAGCTGTAGTCTTTTAAATCGGTTTTATTTGCTTTAAAAAATTCTCTAAAAGCTTAGCAAATATTTGTTATTTGTTAAATGCATTATATCTGCAATATCTGTAGTTTATTGTTCAGTCAGCATTAAGATGCTTAATTCATTTTATGTAAACTTTGTACCACTGTGCCATATGGAAGTTTGGCGGTGTTGATCTTAACAATTCACCCGACGATTATTATTAATATTGCATCAAAAGTTTCTAACTGTATGAAGTTGTTGCCGTTGTTTGTTGTTTAGAGTGTTGTTGTTGTTAGTGTTGTATCAATGGAAATGACGACATTAACGCATTTGGCATGTGGCCCGATGTTTCGCTATATATATATATATATATATATATATATATATATACATATATAAATATTGTCAACAAATATAGACACTCTGGACTTGGGCTATACGAATACATTGCGTTGACAACAACGACAATAGCAACAATCACAACAACAACAACCAAGTGTAGCTCATTACAAAGGCAGTGCACATAATGGTTACCCTCCTCCTCTTCTTCTTCTTCTTCATTTTATGTGCTCCTCTGCTTTTGTTGTTGTTGTTTTTTGCCTGCTTAATTTCTTTAGATTTATTTTTTTATTTCGAATATTGAAAAGCAGCAGTAGAAGACGCCAAAGCAATTGCTTAACTGATGGTCCATAAATTATAAAAAAATATAGTGATAATAGTAAAAGATAAAATGTGAAATATATATGCATATATGTAAAAAAGAAGGCAACACAATTTGGCAACAGCAAAAGTAAAAACAACAATCACATTTATACAAACAACAACACGAGAGTTCTACACTTGACTTGAAAATGCAAAATCTGCTGATCATCTTTAGTCTCATCATCTTCATCATCAACGTCTTCATCATCATCATCAACGGCAGCAACATTTCGAGCTGCCACTTGGAGTCACATAGTTGCCTCATCGATGTGCTGGCCGAATCGCAAGTGGGGCAACATCGTCATGTGCCCGCCGATGTGGATATAACATTATTGTGTGTATCGAAGATGGCCATCTGGTACTATGAGGATCAGGTCATGCATAGCGGCAGCCGTTGGCTTCTGGAGCGGGCACAGGCGCAGCAATCGGGCCAATATGCCTGCCATTATGACCAGGTCAAGTGGGCCAATCTCACAGTGCAAATTGGCAGCAACAAAGAGATCGGAAGTGACTTGGCTGACTTTGAGGCAGTTGAGTTGTATTTGCAGCCATTGAATATGAATATGAGTTTATTGCCACGTCTGTCGCAGCCCTTGGAGGCATTCGTGGAACGCTATTCGGGTGGCATGTTCCAGCTGAGCTGCAGTCCAGCATCGAGTCCGCCTTGGTTCAACATTAGTTGGTATCACAATGATACCCAAGTGCTGGCCAGCAGTCGCATTCGTCTCAAGAAGTTGATGTTGACGGTGTTGGAGCTGCAACCGGAAGATGCTGGCGATTATCGTTGTCGGGTGTGCAACAATCACGGTTGCACTCAGAGCAACAACAACCGTTTGGAGGTCATCACCCGTCAACATACGGCGCCGGTTCTCATCAAAAACTATCCACGGAATGTGAGTGTTTTGATGTGGGAGCATGCGAGATTCGATTGCTTGCTGGAGAACTCGCAGCTGGAGCCACAAATCACATGGTTGCATCAACTGCAACCGGGCAATATCAATAAGTTATTGGAGCGACTGCAGGAGCAAGCGACGCTACGGGATGATGACGAGGTGCAAACGCTGCTCACCCTGAAGGATGAGCCTCAGGTGTTGCGTCTGGGCAGCGTGGGGACCGTGGATGCGGGTTGGTACATCTGTGTGGCAGAGAATCCCGTTGGACGCACTGTGGCAGCCGCATACTTGGATGTGCTTGCCACACCATCTGTCACAACAGCAGCAACAACTGTGGCAACCACAACAACAACAACAACAGCAACAACAACAACAACAACTACGACAACAACGGTCAGTCCGTCAGCGAACAACGATGATGACAACGACGATGACAACGGGGATAAGACCAATGAGCATAAACCCGAATTTAAGAAATCAATGCTACGCCTGCAGCATTCCGTGTCCGGCAAGACACTCGCCCTCGCATGTCCTGCCCATGCACATCCTCCGGCGAACATCTCCTGGACATTCAACAAGGATCAGACGGGCTATCGACCGCTGGAACGTCAAATTGGTGGCTATAAATACCGCAGATGGTCCGTCATCATGGAGGATGCCATCACAACGGATTCCGCCCTGTACATGTGCAAGGTGTGCAACATTCTCGGTTGCATCCACTTTGAATTCAGCGTCCTCATCAGCGATCGCATCCGGGCAGCGCCAATTATCCGGATAGCGGATAACAAAACGGCACTGATCAACTCCAAGGTGGTGCTCAATTGCGATGTCCTGTCGGACATTGAGGCAAAGATCAGCTGGATACGTGTGGTCCCCTCGAATCGATCCCTGGTCCAGGATCAGAATGTGGCTCGCATACCATTGAATACGTCACAGGAACACGGATTGCTAGTGCTCAACAATGTGACGCACAATGAGGAGGGCTGGTACACCTGCACGGCAGCCAGTTCCCTGGGCACCAGCAATGCCAGTCTCTATCTCCACGTGGTCGATCATCTGCCCTTTCTCCATGTCGGGGAATTGTTGCGTTCCCATCCGATGGGATTCACCGTCACCGTTGTCATGATATTGATGCTCTTTCTGCTTGGAAGCGCCTTCATTGTGTACATCCTGAGGCGTTTGCGACGGGAGAAGCTGCTGAAGCATCGTATTGAGACAGTGCATCAATGGACCAAGAAAGTGATAATTTATAAGCCCGCCAGCCTTGAGGGTAGCTCCTGTGCCGCAGGAGATCTGCAGATACCCGTGATAAAGATTGAGAAACAGCGTACAACATTCTCCAATACAACAACTGGAGGCTCTTCAGATCCCGCCCAGGCGTTCAATGAATACGAGTTCCCCTTGGACTCGAATTGGGAAATACCCAGGCAACAGCTATCGTTGGGTTCCATTCTGGGCGAGGGCGCCTTTGGGCGTGTCGTCATGGCCGAAGCAGATGGACTACCTCGAAGTCCTCCACCCGTTGGCAGCACCATGGGCACCATTGTCGCCGTCAAGATGGTGAAGGAGGAGCACACGGATGCGGATATGGCCAGTCTGGTGCGGGAAATGGAGGTCATGAAAATGATTGGCAAGCACATCAATATCATCAATCTATTGGGCTGCTGCAGCCAGAACGGTCCCCTCTGGGTCATCGTCGAGTATGCACCCCATGGCAATCTCAAGGATTTTCTCAAGCAAAATCGACCGGGAACTCTGCAAAGACGCAGCGACAGCGATGGCTATCTGGATGATAGGTCCATGGTGCGACAGCAGCAACTGGGCGAGAAGGAGCTCATCATGTTTGCCTTCCAAATAGCACGCGGCATGGAATATCTCGCCTCGCGACGGGTAAGTCTTTTTGCAATTCTACAATCTTCAATTTAGCTCTCTTCTCCATGGGGGGAAAGTTCAAAGGAAAGAGGAAAAAATGAAGGGAATGGATAAGTATAGGAAGAAAGAGTACTGAAAAGGAAAATAACAGGTTAAGAAAATATAGAAATTATAAAACACAAAGAAACAGACTGCAAAGAAAAGTAGGAAATAAATGAATGAGATGGAAAAGTATGGAAAATAATAAAGATCAAAGCGAAAGAATCGTGAATATAAAGGTAAAGGTCAGGATGTAATGATAAAGAATTGAGAGGGAAAGAAAGCTAAGTAGAATGTAAAGAAGATAAAATTAATAGAAATAGGCTAATAAAATAAAAGAAAAATTAAATATCTGGAAAAAGAGGAAATAAATGGGATAGATATGAAAGAGGCAGAATGAGCAAAAAATAGATTTATAGGCATGAACGGCAAAAAAAGATTTTAAAAAATAAAGAAAAATTTATATGAAAGAGAAAGAAAAGTTTGAAAAATAAAAAAGATAAAATAAATAAAATAAAAAGATAAAGATGGAAATGTTACGAAAGAACAAAAAGTGAGTGTCAGAAATTAAATGGAATGAAAGTAAAGAAAATTGTAATTGATAGAAAAGACTAGAAATGAAAAGAAAATAAATTAAACAAATTATGGGAAAAAAGAGACACAAATAAAAGGATGTGAAAGAAAAGATAAATGAATGCGAAGAAAATAAATCAAAGAAGATTTTTTTATTAAAATAAATCCAATTTCATATACTTCTAATATCTGAATAATTTTACAGTGCATTCATCGGGATTTGGCAGCGCGAAATGTGCTTGTTAGCGATGGTTATGTGATGAAAATAGCGGACTTTGGATTGGCGAGAGATATACAGGATACGGAGTATTATCGCAAGAATACGAATGGAAGATTACCGATCAAATGGATGGCACCTGAATCGCTGCAGGAGAAGTTCTACGACTCGCAGAGCGATGTTTGGAGCTATGGTGTCCTGTTGTGGGAGATCATGACATATGGCGAACAACCATATCCGAATATAATGTCGGCGGAGGAGCTGTACAGTTATTTGATTACCGGTCAGCGGATGGAGAAACCGTCGATGTGTACAATCAACATATATTTGGTGATGCGTCAATGCTGGAACTTTGAATCATCCGCGAGGCCGACGTTCGCCGAACTTGTGGAGAGTTTTGATGGCATATTGCAACAGTATAGCAGTAATCCAAATGATGCCTATTTGGATCTATCGATGCCAATGCTGGAGACGCCGCCGTCCTCGGGCGATGAGGAGGATGGCTCTGAAACTGAAACATTCCGAGAGACTTTACCACTTAGATATCAATATACCTATAAGTTTAACTAATTAGCATTTAGACGTATGGCTTTAACAAGGAACTTTCATTGAGCATCGAATCAAAAAATACTCATCAATAAAATTACGTCCGAACAACATTTTTAAAACAATTTAATTAAATGTCTTTTACATTCCCAATTCCCAACAGAAACTGCCAAAGAAAATTCTAGTGAAGCAAAAGCATCTTATAGAATCCTTTCAATCAACCCGCCCATCGCTGAGCGTCGCCGATGTGTCCAAATATAAGAAAACGTAAGCCTTACAATATCACAATTTATCTTTTCAGTTTTTATATTTTTAATGTAACTATTTTTCTTTTCAAAAGGTACGCACGCTTCACTAACAAGGAGAAGAGCTCCAGGGAGTTTGTGGCCAAAAGGGCCACATTGGCATAACTCTAGAGACTAAACTAAGCTAAAGTTACATAACTGATTAACGGTTCAATGGGATAATACGAGTATACGCAATACTTTTTTTATCAAGTGTTGCTTATGTTTTTGGGTTTCTATTTTTTATATTTGTTGACAAAAGCGAAATAAAATGCGATTTTATTTGAGATTCTTTGTTTCATGAATATCTGTTTGTAACTACAAAGATAATATTGTCATAATTTTTTGCTGAAATTAATTACATATAAGTCAGCTTTGATTTTAATCAGGGATTAAATTCTTAACCGAAATCGTAACCTTTAACCGGTGAAAACCAATTGAAATTTGTAACCGTAACTGAAACCGTAACCGAAAATATTTTTTTCCACTGTACCGAAACCCATAAACCGAAACTCTTTAAGCCGAAATAACCGTTTAGTAACCGATTCATTTATAAGGGTTAATTTCGGGTCTGGCCGAAATTACTGGCAGCTACTGAGCAACTTCGAACTGCCATAACTTTGTCAAAACTCAATAAATTTTCATGCGCAATGTAAATTTAAGCATGATTTTGCCTCTAAATTCGTTCTGCATTTAAATTTTGTTCATTTTGAAAATTCGAAATTTACGAAAATTTTCGAAAAACGATAAGGGGTAACACTGTAAAATTTCTAAAAAATTCAAAATTTTCGAATTTTCAAAATGAAAAAAATTTAAATGCAGAATGAATTTAGAGGTTAAATCATGTTCAAATTTACATTGCGAATAGAAATTGATTGAGTTTTGACAAAGTTATGGCAGTTCGAAGTTATTCAATATCAATAAAACCAAGATTTTGCATAACCGAAAACCTTAATTCGAGCATAACCGATATTCGTTTCGGTTTTAATCCTTGATTTTAATGCAATACTCTAGCTCGAGTTTGGAATTAAACATTTTCTCAGCGTCTGATTTAGTTATATGCTTTTATAATTGTATGCAAATCGAAATAAGTTAATTAGAAATTCTTTAAGAGCGTTTATTAATTTGCCGACATTTTTTATACTTAACGATCCTTCATTTTTAAATTGAAGATAAAAGTACATCCCGTCCTTAGGCACTATTTTTCTTATATTTCGGAAAACATTAGGAAGAAGAGATTTTTTTTTTTAGTCAAATGATTGTTTTAGCAATGAATAAAATTCACATATTTATTTTTTCATTAAAATACATTTCCATAGTTTTTTTTTATATCTACATATAATAGTTGTGTATGGTTCATAAATCAAGTCAAATAAAATAATGTGATTCATTCAAAGGGTATTCAAGATACCATTTTTCATAGTTTAAAACAAGGAATACGTTACTGGCGCCATCTATCGCTTGTAGCTTATAATAACAATTGGATGTTCGTTCCTCATTCCTCACGTCTAGGAACACAAAATGTTAAATTCCTTAATGGTTTTCATTCAAAACCCTCCTCAAGCATTTGGGAACATTCCTTGACGATTCCTCAAATATTCCATGAGGTTTTGAGTTGAAGGGAATAGTATGTTGAAAGGTAAAGTCCATAGAAATGCACTGATAACTCTGATAAGGCATGGGATCAACCGTGGACAATAATATTTATATGATGCATTCATTTTCGAGAGTCAAGTCAAGTTCATTCAATTGAAATGCTTGGAACAACGCTCGTGTTTCTTGGAGCTCTGAGTTCATTATATTGTATGAATGGATGGACTTTAAGGCCACGCTGGCGACCAGCTGAATCCCGTCAAGATGTGGAGATGTCACAGTGGGAGTTGAGACAGCGTTTCCTGCTGGACTTGATGCTGCAGGTGCACAAGCCTCTGTTGCAACAGGAGCTCATCGAAATGGGACGTCAGCTAAATGAGAATCCAGATGATTATGAGGACGTGAGTATGGCTTTATATGGATGAGTTTTAGAGTCACGTGAGCTTCCATTTCACAGGGCAGTTGGCCATTGCTGTTGGAATTTATGGATGATGTGCATCGAGGTCGCATACTGCGTCCATATAGCATCTATAGCCAGCTGCAGGAGGATCTGCCACAGCAGTTACTGGGCGTCTATCGGTTTCTGGTGCTGGCCAAGGATTGGAAGACCTTTCAACGTAATGCCTGCTACGCACGCATCCGCTTTAATCCCGTGCTCTTCGTGAATGCCCTCCAGTTGGCACTTGGGGAGCGGACGGATACCAAGGATCTCATGCTGCCTGCCATGCACGAGGTGCTGCCGCAGCTGTACTTCGATAGAGAGGTTATTTTGGAGGCCCAACGAGTCAATTGGCAGCAGTTGGCGCCAATTCCAACGATCAGCAACAAACACAACTGGAGGGAGACACTCGGCAGCTTAGTATACCCAAAGATGTTCAGGCCAGCAAGTGTAGAGGTGGAGTTAATCCCCGCCGATCCCATGGTCATGGAAGTGAAGCCACCAGTGACGCAGCTCAGCTTAGATGTGGAATTGAATGGTTATTGGAGCAGACTTCTCAGTCGTCTAATGATTGCAGGCATGGAATTAACTGGCGACCATCTGTTGCTCATGCACAACATCAAGCAATTTGTAGCGCTCTTCCAGCTGGAGGAACTGGCCACGGGCACAAGATCTCAGCAGTTGATTGAGCCCACATTGCTGACGACCGGAGGTGTGCCCTATAGGGCAACAGGTCTCAACGTTGAGGTCGTGCGTCAATTGATAAGCGAGGCTATCGAAGAGCTGCGCATTCAGATTGATAAGGAATTGGCAGAAGCGAATAATAACAATATGCAGGCAATGTGGATAGTGGGTCAAGTGATTGCAAGACAGTACTGGCCGATCTGTAGGCATCTCAGCCAGGCCATTAATGGCAATCATTTGGAGCCCAATCTGCTGGGCATGGCCACCTCCAACTTAAGGGATCCCATTTACCGAATGCTGCTTTTTCAGTTTGCTGAACTAATTGCACAATACGAGCTTCGGATTAGGACGTCATCGCACCAAAAACAACATCTGCAGTTAAGACACATTCGTGTGGGAGAATTGGAAACCTATGATGAGCTTGTGGACACCGATCTGATCAATCTAATGGATCAACAGCTGCTTCAGACGCAGCGCAACAATCTGCAACTGCTGCGGCGTCGTCTTGTGGCACGACAGTTTCGTTTGAACCACAAACCATTCAACATCACCTACGAACTCTTCGCTCCCGCTCCTAGCGTAGTACTAATCAGGAGTTATTTACTGCCACCTGGTCGAATCAATTATCAGCCTCGACTGCTTATCGATTGTTTTGTCGGCCACTTGACAGCAGGTGAGCATCAACTGGAACGTCATTTCCCCACGGCTCCAAATGGATATACTCTCAGCGATCTATATGAGGCGAAGCATCCCTTAACAGTTGTCAATCCCTATTCATTTCCCAAACACTTGCGTCTACCCCGAGGCACTGCTAATGGTCTGAAACTCAAACTACTCGTACAGATCTCCCCATGGCATTCAACAAATTTGAGGAGTTCAGAGTTTGAATGTTCCGCTGGCGTTGATTGGACAGATCATAATGTATTAGATGTGCAAATCCAGCATCACGATATTCAACTTATCGAAAGGGATAATAATACTTAAAATTGAAAAACTGACTCTTCTAGTATTCATTTACATTTTACAAGTATTTAACATTCAATTATTGCCAGCAGATTTATTAAATAAATTTAATGTCAATCAGATACGGATTTCACAGATTCAGATGACACTTTCCTTTGAAAACCATCTATAGAAATGTCTGTGTTCCTGAATTTAATTTTAATTTTTCGGAGTCACAAAAATCGTCTGTCATCATTTTGATTTTAAATTTCAACAATATTTTTAATTATGCTGTATTTTATAAAAAAAATTACATTGTGGTTATAACGTGATCTTTATTTTGTATCTAAAATAAATAATACATTTTTATCAAAATTCCTCAGCAAATATATGTATATATATATTTAATACTATTGGTTGATTTGTTAAAGAAAAGCAGACATTGCTTAATGTCGGTTTTTGTGTTGTTAGAGATTTTCCGAATGTTTGATTTGTTGTTATCTAAAATATTCAAAATGTGGTAGCGCACTTTCTAATAAATCCTTGGACAATCCTTATGGATCCTTAAACAAACTTCGATGAACTTTTTGTGTTGTACTTTGAAAATAAATATAGGGTCAAACTTTTGATTTATTTATATTGATTGATTGATTTATAATATTTATTTAAACAATATTAAATAATTAGTATTCAAATCTGTTGGTTTTTATTCTGACTTAATATATGAGGTGAGCACTCTTTTACCATCTCATTCGAATGTTGATCATTGATCTGAAGTGTAATACTTTGTTATTTAGTGTGTATTTTTATTTAGTTACTAGCTTGCAATGAAATAAATATCAAATCGAGTACGCATGTGTTCAAACCTCACTACATACATAGTATATAGAATATTTGTTTGCAGTTAGTCTTAGGTAGGCAACCAGGTCACTCTTTAATATTCTCCAAATTTTTGTATTTTAAATTATTTCCATTATTTTGGCATATCAAAAAATAAGAAAATAAATTTTAAAATGTCGTCGCGTTGTGTATGCGCACGCAGAATTCTCCTGCCACAAAATATACGTGTTCTTCAATACTGTTTACGCACAATGGCAACGGAGGCCAGTCTGCTCGAGGTGATGACCTGTAAGATAGCGGAGGAGCACGAGAAAATTAAAGCCTTTCGGAAGGAGTTTGGATCACACAAGATGGGCGAGACAACCATCGATATGATGTACGGTGGCATGCGTGGCATGAGTGCTCTAATCACAGAGACCTCTGTGCTAGATCCCGAGGAAGGCATTCGTTTTCGTGGACTATCCATTCCTGAATGCCAGGAACAATTGCCGACCGCCGAAGGTGGCTGTGAGCCTCTACCGGAGGGCTTGTTTTGGCTGATGATGACCGGTGATGTGCCAACCAAGTCACAGGTTGAACAATTGTCATGCGAATGGGCGGATCGAGCTAAGCTGCCGAAGCATGTGGTCACAATGCTGAAGAATATGCCAAAAACGCTGCATCCCATGTCTCAATTCTCTGCCGCGATAACAGCTCTCAATCATGACAGTAAATTCGCCAAGGCGTACTCAAAGGGTGTGCCCAAAACTAAGTACTGGTTGTATGCCTATGAGGATTGCATGGATCTGATTGCCACACTTCCATTGGTGGCTGCCACCATTTATCGTAACGTTTATCGTGAGGGCAAGGGTCCGGATAAGATAGACAAGAACTTGGATTGGTCTGCCAATTTGGTGAACATGCTCACCTATGATGATCCTGAATTCGTTGAGCTGATTCGTCTGTATCTAACAATTCACAGTGACCATGAGGGCGGAAATGTATCTGCTCACACCACACATTTGGTTGGATCCGCTCTCAGTGATCCATATCTATCATTTGCAGCCGGCATGAACGGACTGGCAGGACCCCTTCACGGTCTGGCCAATCAGGAGGTGCTCGTCTGGTTAAGTAAGTTGCAAAAGGAGGCGGGCAAAAATCCCTCGGAGAAACAATTAAAAGATTACATCTGGAAGACGTTGAAAGCAGGACAGGTTGTGCCTGGCTATGGACATGCTGTGCTACGTAAAACCGATCCTCGTTATACCTGCCAGAGGGAGTTTGCCCTAAAGCATCTGCCCAAAGATGAATTGTTCCAAGTTGTGTCCAATATTTACAAGGTGGTACCACCCATCCTCACCGAACTCGGCAAAGTGAAGAATCCCTGGCCCAATGTCGATGCCCACTCCGGTGTTCTTTTGCAGTACTACGGCATGAAGGAAATGAACTATTACACCGTTCTCTTTGGCGTTTCACGTGCTCTCGGTGTGCTCGCTTCCCTTATATGGGATCGGGCTCTTGGTTTGCCGATTGAGCGTCCTAAATCCTATTCAACCAATGCGCTTATTGAACTGGCTTCAAAAAGCAAGAAGAAAAACAAGGACAAGGACTGCTAAGACGGTTATACTGCAAGCAATAACTATATGATAGAAATAAGTTTGGATCCAATAACTAATCTAACTATTATACAAAATTAATTCGTTATACTCAAAGTTTAAATTACAAATTATATTCATTATGTATCTTGGTAATCCGGACAATTGAAAACCAGGTAGTGTCCGAATTACCAACTGCATTGTCCGGATTACCGAGATAAAAAATCTGACTAAACTAAAATTTGTTTTTACTCCAATTATTGAGTCTGCTCGTTTATAATTACGACCTCATATCTTTGAAGGCACTTGTGATAACATTTATTGCACTTAAGAGTATTCAATTAATTAAATGCAGTTGTTGTCGAAAAGTATAAACAAAGGCGTTTCCTATCGATAGTATAAATCGATACATTTGCTTGAATCAGCCATCGAAAGCTATGCAGCTGACGTTGTCAGCCTGACAACAACAGCTTCGTGCAATCTATCGCGCATTGAAGCTAAATTGAATGTTAATAACAGAGCTTATAGCTATAGGGTATGTTAAATAACAGCAACACACAATCTGAACAGTGTGGCCGATTTCGCCTTGCTCGTCTGGTTAAATAAGTTGCAAAAGGAGACGGCCAAAAATCCCACGGATAAACAATTAAAAGAAACAACAATTAAACTGAAAATGGTAAGTATGATCAAAGATAGCTTTTAAATGACATTGTCGATGAATGTTGTCGATAGAAATCGTCTAAAATGCAACAAGTGTTTGTATATTTATAAAAAAAACTATTACTCGAATTTTTACCCAAAAAATAATATAATAATATTTCATAGGTTTAATATCGGCAAAGGAGATTAAATGAAGCCTCTTGAACATCCAATAACTTTGCATTAGAACACAATATCAACTGAAACAGAAATTAATACATTTTAATTAATAGTTCAATCGATTATGCATAATCGTATAGCTCATATGTACCTTATTTGTTATTCTGGTACGTAATTCTTTACAGCCTAAACAAAGTACAAATGGGTTTTCCGCTTGAAATCCATTTGATTTTAAAATATCCAATAAAGTGTCAAGACTATCTTTTTCCAAACTTAAATAATCAAGATGAAGCCATTTTAGTGTCTTGCACTCACGTAGTAATATTAAAAGATCATTTTCTTTAAGTGTGTTTAATATTACTTTCTCTAGCGGCATTCGAGCTATGTATCTTATACATCTCGATTCTATCCATTTACAACATAGTGTTTTGACAGCTTTCAGCTTAGATATTCGTCTAGCTGTCTTTGCCGTATCAATGTAACCTTTAGGAAATTCAAGTATCTCCAGTTGATTATTGTAGTTTCCGTGCAAGGTTTGAAAATATGCACCGTCATCATTGTATTCATCACATGAAAATATTTTCAGGCGCTTCAATTTGGGAAAATGCGCAAACATTAATTTGTCACAGTCGTTGTATCCCCACAATCTGAGATACTCTAGTTGTTTACAAAGTTTAGACAGTAGGTTAAGGGCTCCCGGATATGCATGTGTTCTTAAGCATTTCAGATTTTTCCAAAGATTGTGTAGTACTTTAATGTCATCGACGTCCAAGTCCGAGAACTCCAAATACTCTAAGTTCTCTAAATTGTTCATTGGTGCCACTTAAAAATACAAATGAAATCAGTAACGATTTTATAAATAAATATGTAAACCTTACAATATGTGATATTCCAATTATAGAGAGCTATTCTCCTCAAGTTCTGAAACTGTTTAAAGATTTCGAAAATATTATCAATATTTTTAAAAGGTGGTATTCCGTTAAATATAATATAATTCAGCTTCTTCAGATTCACCAAATTATCTTCAACGATCTTCGTGTTTTCCAAGGCGATGATAAATTCTATAACCTCCACATTAGGGCAATACTTTGCAGCGAGTTCCAGCATTTGATTTGTTTGGCTAACATTATCGTAACTTTCATCCCTCAGAGATGTAACATTTGTGCCAAACCACTCCAAAATAAATGGCCAGTCTCTGTCTAGAGTGCAGATTTCTTTATGCTGGTTTCGATTGTGATGTACAAATGCTGCACTGAGGTATGGATGAGCTTTAGCGAAATTTATCTTATCATTCTGCCAGTAAAAGTTGCTGAATATTATGTCCAACACGTCCATGTTAAGATCCAAAATAGTTGTTTTGCTTTCAATTTCCATTCTTGCAGAATTCCACTAATAAGTTTACAAATCCAACTTTTTTATTTAAAACTGATAACGTCTCCTGACCTACCACAAACAATTCTTTGTATGCGTGTACATATGTGTGTATATGTGTTGTTTATGAGTAATGTAAATGAGCAGTAGCTGTGTTGGCACTTTTTAAATATTATTGCAAATCTTATATACACTATTTGCAAAAATTGTTTGCAGTAAAATTCATTTATTATTAGTTAGATTCAACTATTTTGTTTTAGAGCAGTGAAGTTAAAAATACAAAGAATGTTTCCGAATTCACGTTATCGGTAGCGACAGCTATCGAAAATCATGCAGCCGGCAATGCAACACAACAGCTGTTGATCAAGCGCCATCTAGCGCTTATCAATGTTATTAATTGTTGACTGTTGGCTAACAGTCTGTTAGTCTTGGATGGCGCGCGATTCAAATTTTAGCTAATTTCAGCTCTAATTTAGAAATAAAATTAATTTTTGATGAGAATTTTTAATTTAAAATTAGCTAAATGGCTAAGTGGATCATTTTTATAAAGGTTCCAACCTCATCACTCCTCAGGGGAAGAAGTTGCAAATTTAATTCTAAAAATATTATCATTAAATTGACAAAAATTCAATATGTTCTCAGACGAGGAACTGTTTATCTTTTACTGTCCACAAATTCCTTTCTATGTCAAAGTTGCCCACTCATCGAAATGAGCACCCAAAAGGGATGTGGTAATTAAGCATTAGACACTATTCAATTAAGTGCAAATTTATGTAAAATACTAGTAATTTAATAATACTAATTTAGTAAATACATATCAAACTAATTTGTATAGTTTTCACGGCAGTGATACACACACATATGTTCATTTGTAGGGGGATCACGTAAATATTGAGAACAAAAATTAGTCATTATGAAATTGAATTTGATTGACAGTTGGATATTTTCGTGTTTCGCTTTGCCATCTTGTACGAGAATATCTCTAATTTCCATAGAATATAATATTTGTTGGATTCTCTTTCTCTTATTAAGGGGAGAAATCAAATAAAATGACTGGCAAATAGGCAAATAGAGAAGTCCCCAAAGAAAACTTGAAAACGAAACGGTTTATTATGCTTATGCGAATGCGATGACAACAAAAAGGCATAATAGTAAAATTAAATGTGTCTATTATGCCAGCAATACAATGCACACATAAAACCACACACACACACACACACACACACACACACATACATACACAGTCCCAGGACACACAATCGTATAGCCCATGGAAACATTTGGCAGACAAGAAACGTTTAAGGAAGGATGTGTTGCTTAGGACAGATGACACTGAAGAGCAGAGACAGGAGCAGGGGGGAACAGGGGAATGGGAGCCATGCCACACACATAAAAACAAATGCACACAATACAACAACAAGAACAACAACAACAACAGCATTGAAACATAGAAGCTCAGTTCTTCACAGAGAAAGAAAAGCGAAATCAACTTGAAGGCCTCATGGAGGTGTGAGTCTGGCTCTGGGTGTCTGTGCTCTGGAATGGGTACTTGGTCCGGGCGTGTTTGTTCTCAGATAAGCGCAATAATATGCACGTATTTTACGGCTACTTCCCCCCTGCATCCCGCATTTCGCATCCTCATTTAGTCGCTCCCTAATTTCGCGTAAATTTTCTAAGAATGCGCAAATTTAAATGCGAATTGTTTTCAGTTTTGTTTGCCCATCGTCGCTTTGCCTAATTGACTTTGAGTGAACCACGCCCCACCGCCGTCCAAAACTTGGTAAGAATAGACGACAATCAGCGTTCATATTTTGCCTTTTTTGTATGCGTCTAATTTGTGTGCGGTTTATGAAAAGAATAACTGCTCCAACTCTGGTTCCAGTTTCAGCTCCCCCTCGTCCTGTCGACGACGTAATGAAAATATATTACCCACACCTCCTGCTCAAGAAAAAAGTTGTTGCACATTCCATGGCTTATTAATTTTTGATTGTTGACCCCAAAAAAGCAGCTTAAGTTTAAGCGAATATTCAACATTTTTCAACATTAAAAAAAAGATGAAGTAAAATATATAAAGAAAAACCCTTTCACTTTGTTAATTTTAAAATATAATGAGGAAAGAATAATCTGATTTTGATCAATTCATTAAAGCTTATATCTTAATAAATAAAGATTTAAATAAGAATTTTGACAAATAATAATCAGAATATAAAAATATGAAAATATAAAATTAGGAACACATAACTAGAAAAAACATAGGAAACTAAAATTGGGATTAATGCTATTAGAAAATGAAATTTGAAAAAAATTGTGGAGTCAAAAATTAGAAAAAGTTAATATCCAAAATATGTTTTTTTTTGACGAATCTCGGGATTCTCCTAATATATATTATGCTTGCTTTTTTTTTACCTTTTTTGGATTCTATAATTTTTTTCTTAATTTATATTTTTTGTTTTCGTATTTCTTACAAAAATAATTGTTAATTTTAACTAAAAAATCCTTGAAAATATCTAGCTAATTAAATGTTAAAGTCAGACAAATATTCAATAGAATAAACACGAAATGTACTTAGTATTGATATAAAATAGTTGCATACTTCTCCTGTTGATGAAGTTGAGTTTGCACTGATTAGAGTATTGTTTTGGGTTAAATGGAGTCTTATGTAGGTTCCACGGTGCAGTTATTCAAGTGGGCAATAAGGTAAGGGGAAAGCTGTAAAGTGGCTATTCGCAATGGCAACATCAGCATCATCATCATCATCATCATCATCATCATTGATGCTATTCAGAATCTCTTGTGGCATTCCTGGGTATTGTATTTCATTTCCGTTTTCATTATTATTTGTGGTTGAATGCTGGACCGTCTCTGAATGTCCTTTTGGGTTTGACTGTCGCTCACGCCTTTGCCTTTGACATTGCTGTTGTCTCTGCCTTTGGCTTTTGCACTCTCTCTCTCTCTCTGTCTCTCACACACTCCTGCTATCTCTCTTATTTCTTGGTGTGTTTTTTTTATCGCGCCCGTCTTCCTTGTCGTCTTCGTCGTCGTCGTCAAGAACAACGCCAACGACGCTGCCAACTTCCTGCTATCGTGCTAATTTCCGTTGCTTTATCTTGACACAATGGTGCGCATTAAAAGCGAGATGGGCAACTGCTGGCAAACTTCATAACTAAGGGCGCTATTACAATGTGGAGAGTGATAGAGGGAGGGAGAGAGAGAGAGAGGGGAATTGTGGCAGGGTTGGCTGCTCCAATGCAACGCTGACCGTTGCGCTTTTATTTCCGCCCCACATTTTGTCGCCATATTAGACGCCATTTTTGTTTTCGCATTGTCAACACATTGTCATTGGATGGCAACTAAGTAAAGTATGAGAAAAGGAGAGCGAGATCGTTCTCTCTTGCTCGCATTTGCATGCTATTATTCTTATTATTATTTTATTTATTTTAGCTTCTTTCAAAATATTGATAAATGCCGCCCATTAAACGCGATTAACAATTTGAATTATGTGGCAAAGCCAAATTTTATTGCCAACACAATTCTATGGCCAAACAAATGGCATCATTATTAAAATATATGTACCTAAGTGTGTATATGTGTGTGTGTGTGTGTGTGTTGTGTGATAATGCAAAGCGACCATAATTGGGGCGGGGTCTGAACTCAAAGAGAGCTTTTCGCGTCTATTTAAAAATTGTGCTTACAATTTGCGCCGCTTGAATTTCAATGCAACCGCGAAAATTATTGCCAATTGTTTGTGATCGACCAGTCACGGCAATAACAACAACAGCAACAACAACAACAATATTCAACAACAATAAAAGCCTCAGAGACTAATGCAATTTTAGTCTAAACAGTCGGCAACAATTTCAATGAATTGCATCAATTGCCGGCCCATTGTTGAAGCTGTACAACCAAAATAAAAAATAAAAAAAACTCCTACGCCCTATTGGATGGGCGTGGCTGGTTGCACGTTGGCCAGCTTCATTGTTGGTTTTTCTATGCGCACTGCACTTGCGGGGGTAATAAAATAATTGCAGCGCACGTGTCAAAAATATTCAAAAGGATTAAGCTGCGACTTCGGGCGAGGATGAGTATCTGGAACGAGGGATGAGGGATGACTGCAAATCCAACAGCTTCCCTTGGTCCACGCATTGTTCAGCTGATTGCATAAATTGTTATGGAATGCCATAGACGAGTACTCATTTTGAAGACTCTGAATGCGACCAGGACAATTCCTGACAGCACTCGCACTTCACATGCCTTTGTTGGGAGCGGCAAAAGATTCGGTGAGGGAGGGGATTATATCGGGTTGAGGGATTGTTGTCAGTGGACAACAACGCCTTTGCTTTTTATGCCGCATTATACTCTATGATTTACAGAAGTTGCAGTGAGTTTCGATCCATGCGAACTGTCAGTTTGATCATGGATGGAACTTTATATTCACCATTTAAATTTCGTTTATCTGAAACTTATTTTAATATTTGTTTTAATTATAATTATATTTAGTTAATTTGTTATTAATGAATTCTTATCCGAATTTTGCAAAAAAAAAAGATTTACAATTTAAATTTTATATAATAGATATATGTAAAATTAATTAAAACCTAATCTCAACTATCAGGCCAGTTCCTGTTTCCACTTTGTGTTTTTTAGCAAGTAATAATATGTAAATTTTTACGTTGAATTTAGACAAAGTATTTAAAAATCGTTTTTCACTTTTTTTCGGACTTAAATTCATTAATTCAAATTAAATGTAATCCGCAGAATTGGTCCAATATTATATTGAGACAGATTAAAGATATTCACTTCCTAAAAATCTGCACGAAAGTGTATAATTTTATCCTGTATAATTTTATCAGCAACTTTTTATTTAAATAAACCAGAGCCAAGGAAAATCTATAAAACTACAGAAATAAATGTCTAGTACAAATTCTTCTAATTAAAAAGAAAAATAAGTCAGCCTAATCTGTAGAGTACACAATATTCGACTATTTGAAGTTCTGATATTTTCTTGTTATTATTCCTTTTTTTCTTGGTGCTGCCAGGAATTTATTTTGATTTGCAACAAATTTGCTGTGGCATTGTGTGTGTGTGTGTGTGTGTGTGTGTTTGGGTGTGTGTTGGTGTATGCTTAACGTTTTATTGCTTTTCGCACTCGCCACTTGCCACTTGAGGGTATGCCGGGAGGGTTGTCTTTAGAAAATGAGAAGGGGAAATGCGTAAGGGAAGGGGAATGAGAACTGGGCGCTTTGTTTACTTTGTTTGTGGTGTGAATAGCAAATAAGCCAAGATGAATGCGATTCGAATGGGAAACTTATTTGTGGCATTGTCAATGTAGTTTTTTATTTTGCATACTTTTGAGGGCATGGAAATGCACACTTATTCTAATTACATGGCATTCACCAAGCGCAGCAAATATAATTGCAACATTTTTCAGCCTCATTAATTGACAAAATGTTTGTCCATTTGGCGTGTAATGAGAAAAATCAATTGAAATAAAATACTTGTGAAATGGAAAATGGAAAATGTAAAATGCAAAATGCATTTGCTGTAATCTCTCTGTGGCCACAAAATCAATTTGCGTTACAAATTTATATCAGCTAAAGTCCTCTACCTCAATATATTGGAAAATTAAATGCATTTGCGTTGGCTTTCGTGTCTGTGGTTGCAAAATTGATTGATTTTGCTGTGACAGCAACAGTAATTGAAAATATTTGTTAACTATTAGTTTACTGATATATCCCGTTTCCTCCCCCTTTGAATGTAAGTTCCGTTTTCACCTGCTTACCTGCGTCAGGCATCCCTTCCTGTGCACATTTCCGTAATACTCACGACAGCTCCTCCTCAATTTTTAATCCCACTTCAAGCAAAAGCCTCAAGAGGTTCCTCTTTCTTTCTTATCTATCGGTCCGCCAAAGCGTGTCAGCTGTGTGGTTCCACTCCCGTTATAATAGCAGAAAAAAGCCTTTTGACAATGCACCCCACGAATTTCAATGTATTTTCTGCGACTTCGAATTTGATACCTCTTATTACAAAACTATTTAAACGGGGTTACTTAAGTCTGAAATATTTAAACAAATTAGAAAGTTCTCTGTAGAAAATGATATTTGAATTTTGTGGATTTCTGAAAACCTATAGGAAATAAAAATTGTATTTATTAAATATTCTGCATCGAAAACTTTCTGTATGTCAAAATTCAATTTCGTATTTCATTTAATTTTATTCAACTATAAAATATATTCAAGGATCAGTATTCATGTTATTTGTAGAATACTATGTTATTTCATATAGTATCTGCTAGTCGTGCATCTTGAAGCGGGTCAATTTTACTTGTGTTTTTTATGTATACATGTATTTTTTTCTTTAATTCGCAACAAATTGAATAGACGACAGTGACGATTGCCATGTAGCATTATCACCTATACAACAAAACAAAAATTTTGAATGGCTTGTAAGCAATTGGTTCGATTCCTAGTAGTCCTTTTCGCCTCACTCTTGTCCCGTCCTCCCACCATTAGCCTTTGTATTTCGACTGCGTCGCGTATATCACATTTCCGTTTGTTAGCATTCTTCTATATTGTACATTCATATATTCACTCGCATGAGTATGAATAGCAAGAAGTTTTCTGCTCAACTTGATAGCACCAAACCTAAAAAAATAAAATAAACGAAGACCGAACCCAACCCCAATCACAATCTCTTTCTATTACAACATGCAAAAATTCTTATTGTAAATTTTGACTGGGGCAAGGGTTCGTTTTTCTTTTTCTTCATTTTATGTGTTCCGTGTTGTGCGTTGATTTGAAAACAGCTCACGCCTTCCTCAGTTGCTTTTGGCATTCCGATTGTCAATATTTTCCACACGTCTACACAAAAGGTATAAACTAAACTTAACTTTGTTCATTGATTTCTTCCTAGTTGTGTCGCATTATTGTCTGTTAAGTTACGACATTTACTTTGAGCTCATTACAAGTCGAACTTATCTTAAGTTATTCCTTCATGAACAGTTGTAAAATTACAAATTGAATATTAATATACTTTTATTTGTTTTACTATGAAATCATATTGTTTGTTTATTTAACTTTCGATAAGCCATTTGACTTCTGTGTAATTAATTTTCACAGTCTTTCATACAAATGCATTTAGTGCTTTCCACACTAACTGCGAATTTGTTTTCCAACTAAATCTTTAAAAAATCAAAAAATCATTGATCGACTAAACGATTCCCTGTATGAACGATAAGAGTTTTTAAAGTTAGCGTCCTCTGTATTATTACAAATGCTAAGAATGTTAAATCTCTGTTATTTACATTTGCAAAGTCATTATGTTAATATTAATTCAATTACATTTCAATTAAAGTCGCTCTCTTTTTATCACTGTCTCTCTGTTAAATCGTCTGATTTCTGTAAAATTAACATAGAGTTTTAGCTTTTTATGTTAATTTACAAACTCGCAACACAAGCTCTCTGTTAATGTTAAATTAGATATTATTCGATTTGAAAGTGATTCATTTGATAAACTTTCATTTAATTTCATATGAATGTGTAATTATATTCTTTTATGTATATAGGTGTGTTTTAAACACCTTTCTTTTAGGATACAGGGTATAAATAGAAGAAACACAGTCGACACAGATAAGAACGCCAAGTTGTTTGCTTAATAAATAAACTTTATATTCATAACTGAAAAACTTTTGCGTCGTCGGACTCTTAAGCGGCATGTAGAATGCACTTGGCGGTTGTTGCCAACAACAAACAGTCAAGCGAAACAAATGTGGCCGCTAATTTGCGTGGCAAAAACTTTTCGCTGTGCGGCCCTCAAATGTATGCTATGGAATTTGTTTCGTGGTCGGAGGATGCAGCAAGCGGTATTTCCGTTAGCTGACTTAACTGTTAGCTCAGTACAAGTCGCACAACATAAATTATGCGAACATTTTCCGCATCAGTTGCCGCTGTTGCCGCTATCTTTGCTGCGGCCGCTAATCACAAAAGTTTTTGAGGGGGCGCCTGCATTTTGTTACCTTACCTTCAATTGCCACTCGAAGAAAGTTTTTGGTAGAGCAATGGGGCAAAAGGGTTAAATAGACTTGCCGAAAGTCTCACAAACTTTTTGCAGCACTGATTAACGAGACATAATTATTTTTGCATTAAGCGCTAAGCTAATAGGCCGTGTAATGCTCCAACTTTTTGCCCCCTAATCAGCTCATCAGTTTCTCCGAGCCGCAAAAGATCAAGAGAAAGAGAGTGGGAGTGGGAGAGAGAAAAAGAAAAATAAACCGAATTATTCGCCGAGAAACACTCGAAGATAATGAAAGTGCATTCAGGCGGCAAAAGTCAGAGACAGGTCGAGTGCCAACATTTTTCCATTATGCGATGCGCCACATTCTTTGACAGCACAAAAAGCGATGGAACTTCACACAGCACGACTATATGATACTCTTTTAAATCTGCAATTTGACTTGAGTTGGAACAGAATTGGAGCTAGTTTTGAAATGTGTTTCACTTCATTTTCAAGTCTACAATAGTTAAAGTTTTCTTTTTTTTTTCTTTGACATGGAAGTTTAATTTGCTTTTCATTCGTTATGAATTAAAAAACACATTTATGATACACTGACGGTGTATATTTTTATTTTATTTACATATATCTCACAGGGTATCAATCATTTAAAACTGTGGCAAGAGGCAACCTGGAAAAATGCAACATTTTGTTGCCTGCAGCGAATTGTCTGCTCTTCTATGGTTGGCCAACACTTGTTCTGTCTGGCTTGATGAGAAAACGCTTTCAGAACGGGTGGGTTAAAAGCTCAATTCATTTCTAGCTTAAGCCAGTGACAACAGAGAGAGAGAGAGAGTGAGAGAGATGAGAGAGAGAGACAGAAAGAGATAGCTTGACAACGGAAAGTGTGATTATATTTTCATTTTCAATTTTTTACGGCCAATTAATTTGGCAATTGACGCTTCGCTGGGCGTCTGCACCAGAACAGATATATATGTATATGTATATGTATATGTGTATGGATATGTACATATATATGTATGTATGTATATATGTGTGGATGCTTACGGACGTTGAGCTGCTGTCGTTGTTGCAAATTGAGTTGTGTGGCAAGAATAAGAAAAGTCTATTATAGTGCTAGGAATTGGTCTGCCTGCTAGCTATTTTGTCGTTGCATTGTCTGCTCTCAACATAATATGAAAGTGTTTTGTGGGCGGCTTTTGTTAGGGGGCGCCCTAATCCCATTTAAGCCTCCGTCAGACTATCATGCAATTTGCATTAAAATTGTTTTTCGAAATTAGAAAATCCAGTCAAGTGTGTGGATGCTATGTGTATGCGTTAAATGTGCAAATCAATGGGAAGTGTGAGTTGCATTTAAGGTTGGACAAACACTAGATTAACTATATTTTAATCAAAAATACTGGGATAGTGCTTAGAATGAATATTTTGGAATACACGTAATATATGATCATACCTTTTGAACGAATTTAATCAAATTTGAATGCAAAATTAATTTAAAAGCAGAAACATGATCAAAATTATATTCCGTTTAAAGATCTCTTCAATTTTGACAAAATTATGAAATTTTAAAGTTGGTCAAACCTTTGATCTAGCAACTTTACAAGCACGGATTAAAACCTTAACCGAAACCGTAACCTGTAACCGGTAAAAACAGATTGCAATTTGTAACCGTAACTGAAACCGTAACCGAAAAAAAAATTTTCCGCTGTACCGAAACCCATAAACCGAAACTCTTTAAGCCGAAATAACCGTTTAGTAACCGATTCATTTATAAGAATTAATTTCGGTTCTGGCCGTCGCAGCTACTGAGCAACTTTGATAATTTTGAACTGCCATAACTTTGTCAAAACCCAATCAATTTCCATGCGCGATGTAAATTTGAGCATGATTTTACTTCTAAATTCGATCTGCATTTAAATTTTTTTCATTTTAAAAATTCGAAAATTTTGAAGTTTTTCGAAAAATTATAAGGGGTAACACTGTAAATTTTCAAAAAATTTCGAAATTTTTTAATTTTTGAAAATAAACAAAATTTAAATGCAGAACGAATTTAGAGGTAAAATCATGCTCAAATTTACATTGCTCATGGATATTGATTGAGTTTTGACAAAGTTATGGCAATTCAAAGTTATTAAAAATCAGTAAAATCAAAATAATCGAAATTTTCAAAGGTCAAATTATAATAAAATCGACAATACGCTGGACCATTCCAATAACCAGATAACATTATTTTAAAGGCTAACTAGAACATTAAGTCTTTTTTCATGTAAAACAATGAATAACGCTTCTTATTTTAGTCAACCGAAATTTTTTATGTTTTTGTGAACCGAAACTATACCGGTATTTTTATACTCCAAGATTTTGCATAACCTATAACCGAAAACCTTAATTCGAGCATAACCGAAACCGTAACTGAAACCGATATTCGTTTCGGTTTTAATCCCTGTTTACAAGTCAACATTTTTGTACAACTTGTCAAGTTTAAGTGTTGTTTTATACTAGAGATTCAATGTTTTGAATTTTCGAGAATCATTTTCATTAAAATCAGCTTTCGTCACTAGCGTGAGCTACCGTCTATAGTGATATATCGAAAAAACTGATAACAATTAATTATTTAATTAATTCAGTGTGACAATTTTTAATAAATAATAATAATAAACTACTCGATTCTTTTTTAAATGCATTTATGCAATTATTGCATAGTTTTATTGAGAGATTAATAATTAAAAAAAATATAAAAATTATAATGATATAAGATCGGTCGGTCGGTCACAGGTTAGACAATCGGAACCTATTTTAGTTCTCGTGAACAATAACCACATCCTGCAATTGCACATTGGACAAACGGAGGAGCTCTTGTTCGTTGTCAAGGCGACGGTCGAGGGGGAATCCCAATGGACGTTTGTCCTCAATGGAAGCCTGACTTAGGCTCATAAGGCCACCAGTGGGTTCCATGAGCATTCTATGTTCCTGGCGCTCGATGGGCGAGACAATTACCAGGAGTTGCATGGGCAGACCCTCTGGACGACCGCGTGGTAACAGCAGGCGCTGCGGGAAGCGTCCGTTTTGACCAACCAAATCGCCGATAATCAATTGTTCCTGCTGGCCACGCATTGCGGACATTACACGGCGATAGATCTCGCCGTAGGGAGTGACATCCCGTGTGGTCCAGCCAATGCTCGTGGATCGATGCTGGATACGATTGCGACCAGACTGCAGTTGGGTATTGATTGCGTCCAGAAGAACGAAGTTCTTACGACGCTGCTCCAAGCTCAGATCACGATCCTCAGCATCCTGTCGGGGTCCCAGCAGCATGCGAATGATGACATCCTGTGCACGATCCGAGTTGATGTCCATGTCAATGGTAAAGGGGAGATGATTGAGGCGACGCTGACGCACAAGCATCTGCACTTGTTGTGGCTGCTCCATCAGACTGCTGACATCCATGTTGGCAACCTCGATGCGGGTGCTCAGTTTGCTGACACGCACATCATTGAGGGTGACTCCCGGCATCTCCAGCTGTTCCCGCGTGTAGACACCCAGTTGCTGCTCTCGATGCTCATCTACAACATTTAGGATGCGACGAAGTGTGTATTGTAGTACCCGATTATTCAGGCTGACACCAAGACCCAACGGATCCAACCGCAAGATGTTGCTATTCTGGAGTTGCTCTCGCAGGATGCACAGGATTCCATTTTCACCCAGTTGACCGGTTAGAATCTCTGCAATCATACGCTCCAAAAGAAGAGTTTCATCAAGGGGATTCAGGGTTGAATCTGCCTCACGGTTGATCCTATCGCCTCTCAAATAAATAGTTAATTGCCTTAAAGTTTCTTCGAAAGCACTGATCTGATTGAGCAAAGCACGTGAGTCCAAGCGCATCTCGTTCTGGCGCGAGTTGTCCATCAGTTGCATCTCCTCGTTGTCCAGGCGCAGAGAGATGCGTTCCTGGTTCAAGCGGGCCAACAGCTGGCGGAGAGTGTGAGCCAGACCTTCACTATGCCGCGTGATTTGATTGTAATCCAAAATGTCCAGGCTGCGGCGATAACGATGTCTCTGCTCCAGCTTGCTATTGAGTCTCCCCTTTTGTTCAGCATCTTCGCGCAGCATCTCAATGATGTCGTCAAGAGTCAACGGCTCTTGAGGATCAGGACGTTCCTGTTCTCTTGTTTGCTCCTGACGCCGTTGATTGCGACGCAGACTGTCGACGGTCTGCTTGGCGCTCACTTCATTCGGACGATGTTCTCGGCCGATCAGCTTCATAATGTCCTCCTCCGTCATTGTGTTATCGCGGTTAATGCGTCGTGGAATCATATTCTCTATTGATTGATCTAAGCGGCGTCTATTGATGTGCACAAGACGTTCGTCATCGCTGCGAATAATTGGCAGATTGTCGATTAAGTTTTCACCATCATCTTCCGTGTTCCGTTCCAGGTCAACACGACGTCCATCGCTCAGACGCTTGCCACGAATTAGGCCTCTTAGTCGAGTCTCCAGCTGCTCCTCTTTCATTCCGATGAGGTTCAAGTTCTGGTGACGACGTCCCACATGCAACAGGCGATCATTATTGATGTCCACTGTGGGTAATTGATCATCGCCATTAGGAATACGCCTCGTCATCCGTTCAATGCCATGTCCAGTATTGCGCTCCAGAGTTACACGACGGCCAGAGAATTGTGCTCTAGATTGACTTTCCTCGTTGTCGTTTTGCTTGTGACGCAGTGCATCCGAGAAACGGTCACGTTGATTCCGATTCGTTCTCTCAACGTTCCTTTGTTGCTGACGGCGCTGTTCAATCTCCAACTGCAACTCCTTCGTGTTTTCCATCCTCTGCAAATTCATTAAGCGATTTTCCGTGCGGTCCTCATACATTGCCAGATTACTGACCAGATTCTGCACAAAGATGCGCATGTCAATGTCCTCAGCTAGCAGGGAAATGTCCCGATTCTCAGTTGCCAACGACCACAGCTGTACCACGGATATGAGAGAAGGACGCGTGCTCTGCTCCAACTCCAGTTGTTTACTCTTTACACGTTGAATCATCTCCTGATCGAGATAAAGTTCCGGCAATATCTCTTGCATGGCAGGCATGATCAACGTTTGAGTGTCCGGATGATATCGGATAGCTAGTGTTAGGCCATGGACAAAAAGTACTGGATTTATGTTGCGTCTCAGGTAGACGGCATTGCGTTGCAGTGTCTCAAAGTCGTTGCAGAACGCCAGGATGTGGAAAATGCCTCGAAGTTGGCGAACATGGTCCACGTTGCGTATGTTGCAGACCTGGCGATGATTCAGCAGACGACGCTGACGATCCAAATCGATAATATACTCTATGTGTTCATCAATGCCAAAACGGTAACGGTTCTCATCCGTAATTAGGCCCTGGTCCAGCTGTAGGAGATCATCCTGCTGCAATGGCTGCTGCACACGATGCACAATATCTAATAGAAACTTTTGGCGAACCAAATCCTGCCACGACATGCTCTGAATACGCTGATCAGCTAAAGGAAGAAGATTAATCGAATGGGAATTACTAAAATGAATACCCAAAAAAGAGTATTGAATATTATTTATTATCTTTCACTTGATTTATCGGGAAATGAGTAAAAAAGATACTAAAAATAAAAGTTATAAATAATAAAAATAAAATAACTCTAAAAGTAATCATTATCTTCGCCGAAAATTCTTAAAAATCATGGGAAATATTTCTTTGAAAGGATCATTATAGTCTTATTCCTTTTTTTGTATGTGTATTCCTTGTCATTGATTTTTTGATTTAAAAAAATTAAAAATAATCCTTTTTTAGGATCACTGCTTTTTTCTAACTATATGAAACTTACCAGTGTCAATTTCAGGCTGAGATTCACGTTGTCGAATTCGTCCAGCGCAAACCGTGCCCAGCACAAAGGCCACCAGAACGAGAAGTTTGTTCATCTTTTTAGTAGCTCCTTCCTTTGAAAACCAGAAGGCGACTGCAGATTCAGCTGCTCCAAATGTTCCATTTATACTCTAAGCTTATCGCGAGTACTCGATTCTGCTAGCGAAACGTTAATCAGTTTGTACATATATTATGCAATTACTTAAGAAGAAGGTGGGTTCAATGGGTCAATAGATTGCTGGATGTACAATCCATTTGCTTAGTTGATTCTCTTTGTACTTTTTTTTGACTGCGGCTGATAACGGGTCATACTCGTACAAAGACACTTAAGCTGCTTAATTATTAATTAGTCCATTCGCCTGCACCTTTGTAGCTTTTGTTTGTTGCCCTTGTTGATGCATTTAATATAGCCCGAATTTGCTGCCATGCAGACTGCAAATAATCTGCACAATTTTACAATTGATTGATATGTATGCAACTGACAAAATGTACTTTGTTTGCTCTTCTCGAATGTTCCGCAAGCAGCAGATTATTTACAATTTTATTTCGCTTATTAACTAAAATGATTTTTTGCAAACTTTCGTTTCGTTGAAATTTAAAGTTTAAATTTGTTTAGTGATGAGAATCATATCTATTTGCCTATATCGATATATCGATTAGCATGTTAACAGCACAATGTTGTGACAATCAGATCTAATTATGATCATGTTAGCATCTCTGTTAAGCCTAGCTCTCTTGTATGTACCATCTCTTTCTTACAGTGACGAGCGGGAAAAGTGAATTGCTGGCTGCGCAATTTTTAACTCTTTTTTTTTTGTTTGTTTCTGTGATTGGGTGAATTGTGAAAAGATCTGACTGCTGTGTGTGTGTATAGGGTGAGTACGCTTGCAATTTTTCTATTCACATTTAAATTGGCAATTCGTTTGGCCGTGGCTTTTGTATGTGCTAGCAGCCGTTCTGTGGATGCGCTGCGTTGCGACAATTTGCAACGTGCCTGGCATGCAACGGAAGTCAACGCGCTACGTGGGTGCCACATGCCTAAAGTTCAAAACTGTTGCCATTGTTGTTGTTCCTACAACTGTCGTTGCCCATTGCCTGCCTTTTCTAATGTAATTGCAATTGTTTGCCACCATGCAAAATGGTCAGCAACTTTCATTTGCCTTTCGCTGTTGCATACTACATATTTCTTTTTCTTTTTGTGCACTTTTTGCAAGGCGCAAGATGGGGGCTCAGCATTTTTATGCATGCCAAGCGCATTTGTGCGACATTAATTGCTTCTTTATGTCCAGCTGCTGCTCCAGCTGCATGTTCAGCAATTATGCAGCAACAATTTCGCATTAATTGCTCCTTTGTGCCGACTGCTGTATGGGTGTCGGGGTTGCCACTTTTTGCGCTAGCTTACAGAAAAAATGTCGCTTAAAAAACAGTCTGGCATTGTTTGCAAATGCATTTGCTGCGCTCTGAATGCAAAAGCTGCCGCTGCTCTGCTGCTGCGCTGTTACTGCTCTGCTGCTGCGCTGCTCCTGTTCAGTTCTCAGTTTAATTGCTGCATGGACGCATTTGAGGACAGACCAATGCTTTATATATGTGTAGTAATGCTGTGCATGGGCAATTTCATTAATACTGTATGTCATCTCTTTGTCTCATACATTTTAACCTTTTATGCTACATATACATAAATGGTGCAACAAGATGTGCATTTTACTCATTCTCTGCAGAAGAAAATCAGAATGTAATCGTTTATGTTGCAGCTTCTTAAAGGGCATTGTAAAAGGATTTTTAATAAATACACAAGTTTAATACAGTTTATAGACCATATATCTTTGGAATTGTTTCAAGTCCGTAGTTTAACTTTTACACTAGTTAACTAATTTATTTGAACTGCATTTTAGTAAGTTGTTTTATAGAAAACCTTACCAAAATCACTGAAACTTTTTTTGAATTATTCCCAAATGCTGAAATTCCTAGACTTAAACACAGAAATTTATTAATGATTTAGTAATAATGGTTATTTCTTTTTATTACATACAAATTTTCTGTTAAATAAATCAATAAAATAAATAAACATCTGACATATTAAAGTAACTAATTGAAATATTAAAAATTGAGATTGATTTTATAGCATTTATCATTAAGCCAAAAAAGTCTATTTACTTTACAATAAGAAAATTCCTAATTTATAATATGTACTTGTGTTATTTTGTTGCCAACCCGAAATTCATATGATAAGCCCTGAGTATCGTACATTCTGAAGTGGGACTGTCAAGACATCATATCGTATCGTCGGTAGTCGTCATCCTTGTGCTCATTCTGCCAAGCAAATGAAGTATAAGCCGGGTGTATGGAAGGGTGGGTGTTAACGCTTTTTCCTTCTGCGTCTCTTGCCTTGACTTAAATGCGATTTAATGCCTTTTTTGTTTGTCTTTCATGCGTCGGATATCCGTTGACGCAGTGGGCGTGATAAACCGCAGTAGCTGAAGCAACGTCTGTCTTATCCTCGACCTCATCCCGAACGTTGTCCTCCCTCACCCACCACCACGACTGTGTCGCTAATTTGCTTCGTGTTTTTTTATGTCTCATCTTCGTCTTGGTGTCTTAATCTTATATCCTTTTTTTTTGGCTGGCTTGGCACTTAAAAAATGTAGTCCTTTGTTGGCCCGATAAAACTGCTTACAAATGCTTAAAAAATTAAAATTTATTACACGCGATTATGGGGCAGATGCCCTTAAAAGAAGAGGGAAAGGGCTTCAAAGTCAAATGTCCTCCAATTCTACGCAATGTTGGAATGCAAATGGAGTGCCATTTTTTTTGGTTCACCATATTTCCGGGCAATGGACATTGCCCAATTGATTCATGGCCACACAATATCCTCTGCGTAATGGGTAATGGTCTAGGCTACCTTAAAGAGCCAACTTCAGCAAAATAATAATAATAATACCAACAAGAAGAAGAAGAAGGAGAAGAATGTGAGAAAAAAATAAATATAAATATAGTACTAGTAATAATGAAGTAGCAGGGCAAAAAGAAAAGTGCCATAGCAACGCATGGCAAAAAGAAAATATTTCTTTTTATCGAAACGGATGTGAGTGTGCCAGGAATGAAATACCAAAAAAAAAGAGCTCAAGAAGAAACAGGAATAAGGGGCAGGTTAAGGAGGAAAAGGGCAACCACATTGCGAGGTCGTTCCAAATAAATAAAACAAAAATTTGTACAGTAGTGTGGGCAGTAGAACGGGAAGATCTGGATAGATGGTGACTTTGCTCTCATTGCTACTCACTCTCACACTCGCTTTCTCGCACTCCCTCCCTCTCTCTCTTTCTCCCAAAGCGCACAAAGCAAATCAAACAACTTCCATTTCACACGTTTTTCGTTTGTCCTCTCTCTCAGTTTTTGTTGTGTTGTTGTTTGCTTTGAAACAAGTGACTTGGGAGAATCCAAAGCGAAATTGAAAGAGCTTCAGAAGTGTGAGTAGTATGTTGGTATTAGTGTGGGTGCACGTGTCCTGCGCGTGTCAGTTAGTTTTGATAGCTATTGACTTTTGCGTAGGGCTGTAAGTAGTTGACCCGTTAAATGTTGATAATTGATTCGCAAGTCTGTTGTGTCTCCAAAGATAGGCAGGATCTGCGCAGAGATAGCATTTAAACGATATTCAAATCTCTTTTGTTAGAGTTATGCTGCTGTAATTGGAAGACAGTCAAGTATTTTGATTTTGGAATTATTTATAATAAAAATCCGTTCATCGTCATCTAAAGTTCATTTAATTATTGGGACAACTTTTAAACCGGGTTGAAAGATACATTTCTTTCTGATTTTAATAATTATTTTTGCATATTTATTATATTTTTAATCTTGATTTGGCGTTTAGTTATTACTCGTATGATAGATTAAACAATTTTGATGTTATGTGAACTTAGGAACATTGCAAGTTAAAAATCTGTTGCATATTTAAAGAAAATGTGCTTACTTAGAAAACTTGAATGACCATTTCTTTTGTGAACTCAAAAGCTTTACAAGCTTTAAATCATCAAAAAAATACGCTAGTTTTATTATTTATGTTATGCTTATGGATTGTTGATAGTCTTGTTATTATCCTTTGCCAAATGTGTGTAGGTTGGAAACCATTTTAGATGGACTTTGGTTCTTTAGAAGTCTGATATCCCTTTTCTTATTAAAATTGTAGTTCTGAAAATTTAAGTAGGCTATTTTGTAGTTCTGAAAATCTCCTTTTTAAATTTTCATCTTGCACATAACCAAAGATATGAACTTTAAGTGTGATGAAAGTCAAAATCCAAGAATATCCCGATCATGTTGAATAAGCAACTTTCAAAGTCTAAAGCTTACGAGTTATATGTTTTTTAAAATTCTCATAGCTGGTAGCCCAAAGAATTGTGCAAGTCTTAAATCTTTTAAATGGTTTTGGCTCAAAATCTGTTTCCCAAAGTCATGGTAGTTGAAAACCTTTTTATAGGAACTACGGGTTGGCTATAGAAATGTAGCATACATTTGGGCTAACCCAAAACAGTTTGTGGGCCCAATTGTTTTATTGGATAGTTAGCTATTTATCACCTAATTACTTTTCGCTTACACTTGGGCTCCAGCTCTTTTTCTATCTATCTTTTCAGTAGATCTGTTTTCGTTGAGGAATTTTACCATTTAGAGTGTAAGGGGTTGGTGGTTGAGGGGGAGCTGTGACATCTTCATTGGGTAAATATTTTTGTAGCATTTCGTAGTGTTTCGCACAAGTGATTTGCACTGTGACTGAGGTCAAATACAAACAACGAGGGGCTGAATGTCTTTATTGCCGGCTCTCGGTCTCGGTCTCGGTCTGGTTCTATGTCTCCGTCTCGGTCTCGGACCAGGACACTATAAAAACGACCTTGCGGCAACAAAAGGCAGCCAGACGTGAGCTCTCATTCGCTGTGTATGTCGGAGTGTCGGTCTTTCTGTCTGTTTGTTTGTCTGTCTCTCTGACAATCAGCGCACGACTTTTGGCTGCCGGGTTGAAATTGTCAGAGTTGGAATTGTAGTTGTAGTTGGAGAGGCACAAGGGATGAGTATGGGGACGACTGTGGGGAAAGTGTGGGTTTCTTTTGGGCAGACGTCGCGCGACGTTCGCTTTTCTTATCAGCACTTTGGTTACGCTGCAGCGTGGCATTTGTGTGAGTTTTATGTGCGGCTTTTGAGCTGGTTATGATGTCGTCGCGATTGCCACGCTTGTCCCATCCTCACCCATCACCCATCCCCTCTCCTGGGGGTGGATGGTTGCTTCTTTGTTTTGGTCGTCAGCCTGAAAAGGTGTCAATTGTTTTTTTTTTTGTGCCCGTCTGCCACGCCTCATCGCAGTTCACAGTCGGTTGCATAAACAAGTGGGCGTAGTGAATCCCATTAAGCAACAGTATTCGACTCTCAACTCTCAACTGTCGACTGTTGAATGTTGAATGTTGAGAGAGTTGTAAATACAACCCCCTGAATGGGTAGACAACCCCCCGAGCGGTTGGCAATTTAAACTAATAATCAACGCATCAGCAAACATTGTCGTTATTATTCACGCGCCTGTGGCGCCCCCTGTCGGTTGACTGCTGACAGATTGCCTGGCTGGTTGATGTTCCTCGTTCTCCTCCTCGTTCTATCGGTCTACGTACGAGTATTACTTGTACTGGATGGGGTACAAGGGTCTTACAAGTGTCTTCATTAATCAGTGGGCCGTGTACTATTTAAAAATCGTTTATTCGTTTACAGTTTTCATATTTTGTTTCTTTTCAATTTTAATATCACATTAAAATATAGATTTTTATGTACACATACATATACTTATATACGCATATATTACACAAAATCGGGTCTCAACAATATTGATATAAAGCACTAAGAACTTAGAAGCGAATTAAGGCGCTACATTTAAACAATTGATTTTGATTGTGGTAAAATTGGAAAAGTTAAATATTAAAGAAAAACAAGAACAAAATTTAATCGATCAACTTTATCTATAAATGTTTCTGAAAATTCTCAAAACAATCCCTGTAGTTGTATTTTATTGCTTAGCTTCAGGTTGTATTTTCGAAAGTACTAGAAATAAGTTTACAAATTTAATGAAGAAATATTTAATCAATCATTTTTATGACAGAAGGAAATTGTCTGGAAATGTACTAAATTTCATATGACATCAAGGACTGTGATATAAAGATTCATTGATCGATAGTAAAAGTTTGGCTTCAGTTAACTAACTAAAAGATATTTATAAGTAAAATTTTTACAAATGAATTAAACAAATTTCCAATATTTTTAATTAAATTTTAACTGGACTATGAAAAACGGTTCTAAATGAATCAAATTTCGTGTAAGTTTAGTGATTGAAATGTGTCTTTTTTGCAGATCATATTTAATTATCGATTGTACTTTAGTACTATCATAAAATGGTTACTGATATTACTTTTGCCTGTATTATATACATAATTGAAGTAGTATGAAATTCTTAGAAATTCTTTGTTCTTTCTGGCATCATTTGCTTGCCAAAGTTATGTGAATTTTATTTTAAAAAACCCACATTATCAAAATCAATAGTTTAAACAAAGACCAGGGGGTAAGGAAGGACAAACAGAAACATGCAACTTAAATATAAAGAAACTCACACAAAGATTCAGCTAACACTAGGGTTCTACACTAGCAAGTGGGCAGCCTTTGGTGCTGCTACCAGTTTTATTTTTGGGTGGGGGCTTTTTGTTGTTGTTGGGGGCGGCGGCGGCGGCGGCACATAGACCAGCTGTAACTTTAGACCGCATGCTCAGCGGCAGCAGCGCCGAAGCGCAACGGAGTCGGTCAAATGATGTTGGGCGGCGTTCTGGCAACCGCGGGCATGGGAACCGCGACTGGCGAGGATTTGGCCGACTTGACGCAGCCGTAGGATGAGATGCCCGTGCCGCTGCTGCTGGGCGGAGATGGTGGCGTCTCCGGACTGATGAGTGGCAAGTAGCGCCACGGATGATAGAGGCTGCCGGCGTACATGGCCTGGAGACGTGCCTGTAGATCCAGTGCCAGGGTCGGATCCAATGGATAATGCGCCAGCCCTGGGAATCCGCCTGGTACGCGTGGCAGCGACAATTCCAGCGGTGATCCAAAGCCATATTTGGCGGCCAGCGAGGTGGGGGAATGTGAATGGGAGTGGGAGACGGCGGCAGCGGCTGCGGCGGCGGCTGCAACGGCGCTCAGCTGCGCATGATGATGATGATGCGCATGGGCAGCGTGTGCGGCATGCGGATGTGGATGATGCGGATGGTGATGATGATGATGGGACAGACTGTGACCCCCATGTGGCGAGTGCTGTGCCTGACTCTGCTCCTTGCCCAACTGACCAGCGGCTCCAACTCCATTGCCCGCTGTGCCGCCTGCAATACCGCCTCCTCCACCCCCTCCGACTCCTCCTCCGGTATTGCCACCTCCCGGCACCGGCGACTTGTTGAGCGTCTTTGGCTTGCGACGCGGACGATATTTGTAATCGGGGTGCTCTTTCATGTGCAGCGCGCTGTAAATTGAGTAAATGTTGAAACATTGATCAAAGATCGGGCAACGCCATCGATATTAAAACGATTGAACGATGACGATCATATCATAAAGTCAATCTGTCGTTCCCTTCTTCCCTAGGCCATAAAAATGTAGCTGCACAATTAACAATTGCCCAGATACCCTGTATTTAATTCAAAAGATAGAGCTTAACTGCAAGTTTATCTTTTCCACATCTTTACATTAAAATCGATTAAAAACAGGGTAACAGATATAAATGATTATTATTAATAATAATAATATTCTTTAAAGACTTAAATGTATTATTCAGAAATAAAAGTCTTTAAAGACTTTTCATTTATTCCTTAAAAATAATATTCTTTAAAGACTTATAAATGTATTATTCAGAAATAAAAGTCTTTAAAGACTTTTAGTTGATTCCTATAATATAATAGAATTCAAAGACTTTTAAAGAAAAAAATCATCAAAAACTCTTATAAAGGACTGACAAAATATAAATCAATAATAATGATAATTTTTAATTTTTTTATCACAAATAAATAAATAATTACATTATAATTATTATTAGCTGCTTGCAGAGATATTGTAAATACAAAAAATTTTGTATATTTGATACAAAGATTTTTTAAGCAAAAGTCCTCTAAAATGTTAATAAAGAAAAATAATATCAAAAAATATTATTTGTTAAGTTATAGAATACTAATCATAAATAATATTAATCATGTTTTAAAATGGAAAATAACTACAATTTTCTACTCTTACTTTTTATTAAACTTCTTAACTCTGTTCTGGTATCTATTGCAAAAAACTTAAGTTTATGAAATTTTTTTGCTGCCAAAATAATGAAATTAACGTTTCCAAAGCAATTTTGTTTGTTTAGGAACGGAAATATGGTTTATCAACTGCAAAGTCGCTTAAGCCCCTTTCAATCTTGTTTATAGAGTATATAAACTGAAGCCGAAACCCTTCCATAAAACCTCTCCTGTATTGTGTCTCTCCTCAATGCTTATCTGACCATTTAGCAAAGCGAGAGTGAGTCTTTAAAGTTCTGGAGTTCTCAAGTTCTGGAGTTTTGTTCCGTATTCCCAGCTGCAACAATGCGCAATTGTTGACATTTGTTTGACAAACGATAAATGTTGATAAAAGGTGTGTGTGTTCGTTATTATTATAGATACTTGTTGTTATTGTTGTTTTTACTTTTGCTTTCTTTGCCTAAATATACTTTTGGCTCTTTGTTGCATTTCCCATACACAAATTGGTCAGCCCCTGTTATCTTACAACCTTAAAAAAAATGTACATTAAAAACTGAAAGAAAGAAAGAAAAATTAAGTAAAATACTGTCGCCTTATCGAAACCTCGCACATTGGCAAATATTTGAACAGTGTGTCGTGTTTTTCAACTGTCTGTTGTTTTTTTTTTTTATTATTAGTGTTGTCGTTGTTGTTGTCTTAAGCAAATCAAAATCGAATGGCCATTAGTTTAAGCCCTAAAAATGCGAACTAGGCTCATTAATAAATGTCAGGCATAAAGTTTACACAATCATTTGGCAGTCAAATACAATCAATAAAAGGATTTAGACAGTCACAATCGAAATTGAATGCAATAAGACTCAACACACATCAAGTCTTCATTCCACATAAGCCACAAAAATTGTATTGAATTGTATTGAATTGTTTACCAAAGATATGCAACCATATGAAATACGAATACGTACGTTCCTCAATGCCACTTTCGAGCCTCACAATAGCTGTCCATTGTCTTAGCTAATCGCTTAAATTGTAACCAGACGACAAACCCTCACACACACACACACACACACACACATATGCTCACACACACACACACACACAGTTACTCACCGCAATCGCTTGGCCTCATCAATGAATGGACGCTTCTGTGATTCGGTAAGCAATTTCCACTCGGCACCCAAACGCTTCGATATCTCTGAATTGTGCATTTTCGGATTGTCCTGGGCCATTTTGCGTCGTTGTCCTCTGGACCAGACCATGAACGCGTTCATTGGTCGTTTAATGTGGTCATGATGCGAGCTCCCATTTGTATTGTTGTTGTTGCTATTGTGTTGCTGCTGCTGCTGGTGCTGCTGCTGTTGTTGTTGTTGTTGCAGCTTTGGCACCACTGATGATTGTGGTGGTGGTGGCGGCGGTGTTGTGGCACCTCCGATTGCTGTTGCTGTCGTTGCCAGCGGCAAAGGTGAGAGGCTGCTCCTGCTGTGATGACTGTGACTGCTGCTGCCACTTCCACTGCTCGTATACCCATTGCTATTGTGACTATGACTGTGATTGTGACTGTGACTGTGATTGTGACTGTGATTGTGACTGCGATGCAGCAGAGCCGAGATGCTCGTCATGGTCTGACTTTGATGTCAGGTGAGTGGCCCGATTGTCTGTGGTCCGTTGAGGGATTCGATGCACTGACCGTTCTGAAATGCAAACGGTAATAGAGTTCAATAGACACGCTTTGTTTCGAACCAAAATGTCAGGCAGCGCCACATTGTATTCTGAAAGGGGAGAACTTTGAAATTCCTGAAATGAGGTAATCCAAAAACTCCACTTCCCTCCTGTCTTGTCTGCATTGTGTTTCTGACTAACGCTGATTCTCGGAAATATTTATATTCATGAATTGCTCACAGTATATGTATATAAATATTTAATTTATACTTACAGTTATGTTCATTGTAATAGATGATATTATTAGACATTTGAATAATAACAATACACTACAGATATCGGGTATAAATCTTAAGGAAAATATGCATTGCTTTATTTAAAGAATATGTTAAAAAATTATATTTTTAAACATCTTAATTTACTTGAAAGTGTTTTTTTAAACTAATATTATTATAAATTAGTCACAATCTATTTAATTAAATAATGAGTAGTTACTATTATGCTCATTTAAATAAATTATTTAGTTAGTCATATAATCCTTGAGAAGTTTACTCTATCTTATAACAAGAATATAACGATAATTATCGAAATAATAATAGAATACATTATTCAGAATTCTCATTTTTAAAACTTTTTATTTAATTGAATAATACACTTTATGAAGTGCTACAAGTTTAGTATTAGTTGCTTAAAAAGTTTTTTGCCGAAGATTAATTTTATTATATGAATAAAAACTTAAGAACTTCTATTCTATGTATATAGCGTTACCTTGACTAACATTATATAAAAATATTCGAATATTCTGTACGAATAGTACTCGAATATTACTTATAAAGGGATGATTAGGATTTAAGGCAATTCCATAGACAATCTGGATTTATTATCAGATAGATTTGAAATAAAAAGTCTAAGATATTAATAAACTCTAAATATTATTAGAAATTACGTTATAGACCATTGTTTTTATCTGAACAGAAATGGAATAGTAAATAAATCAATATCAATATCAAACTCAAATCAATCAATCAATTCTTGTGCAAATAGCTAAATTATGATTCACATTCAATTTCAATTAAATGAATTTACCTTTAATGATATATTGGAAGAATGTTGACCTTTCGTATAGTTGTGGATTTTATGCGTAATCCCGCGTAATTATTATGATCTCAAATGGGTTTAGTTCTTAAGCACTTTCTAAAAATGTGTAAAGTTATTAAACAATCACTTTGATTTTTTTTTCGATCGTAAATCTGTATTTTTCTTTTATGATATTGTATTTAAAATTTTTATTTTGATCTTAACACTTGACAATACACTTGAAAATACGTTTCCTTTCCGTATTGTGTTGGCTTAAATAACTAAACAACTAAACCCGGAGTCGAGTGCCGGAGCCGGTGCGTCCGTGTCGAGTGCGCGACAATTTTGATTTGAAACACACACATTCTATGGACTGTGCCACAATCTATGGATGGGCATTCGAAAACTTGCGACAGTTGGCGGAACACAAAAACCAGAGGGAAAAACGGCAAACAACAACGCTGTGTGTGGGGTAAATGTTGTTATTGTAGTGGTTGCAAGTTGGCTTGGGTGTTAACAGGAGCGAGCGAGCGAGCGAAGTGTAAGAGAGAACGAAAAAGAGAGAGAGAGATACAGAGAGCGAGCGAGAGAATCTGGTGTTTGTAGACTTTTTATTTTGACACCTCTCGTAGGACGTCGCGACGTCAACGTGGCGGCTAAGTGATAAAATTTGCTGCTGCTCCTCGCGCTACCCTCTACCCCTCACCTAAACTACCACTTTGAGTAACTTGAGTATTTCATATTTGTATTTGTATTTGTATTTGTTCATCTTGTCGAAATTGTCTTGTTGTTATTGTTGTTGTTGTTGCTTTTCTTTGAGCGATTGTTTGTCCTGCGTCCCTTTCTTCCAGCCACAACAGATAATATCTGATATTTTGTATGTTTTCCTTATTGTAAGACTTATAAGATAATCTCGACCAAAAATTATATTCAGTTGCTTATCAATTTGGCCTGACGCCTTGTTTGCTCCCACAATCGATCGACGCTCCGATCGTGTATATCTTTATATATATTTAGGTGTGCATGCAATTGTAGTTGCACTTATACATATGTGTGTATACACATATATGTATGTTGATACCCTTTGATTCCCTTTGTTTAGACGGGGCACAAGGGAAACGTTGCCAGTTCAATAACATTCCTTGTTTGTTGCAAATTGCACAGGAAATTCGTCATTCGGTAGTTTCAATTAGTTTCCACATAATTCAGACCATAAAACATCGAATAAGCTTCGATTTGACAATGAGGGTTGTCTTTAATCTATATTTGTAATTCCAGAAATTAAAGTTCTACACAAGAAGTTAAATTTTTTAAGTAATTCCTTTGATTATTCTTATTATTATATAAATGTAAGAATAATAATAACAAGATAACAGAAGCTTATATAAGCTTAAATTTTATTGATAAATACTATCGATTTCTTTAGCCAAGTTTATGATTCCGCTGAAAATGCGGATTCATTTTCAGATTGTTATATTGATTAACTTTTATCAGTTGAATAAAACAAATAAAATTTGTATATCATAAATTTTAAATATATTTAAATTTAAGATTGAAAGAATAAGAAGACATGAAATATTTAAAAGTTTTAATATTTGGGATGCAACATTTGTGGCAAATTAATATGTAGTATTATTATTAGTACAATTTATATGCAAGCTGTTAAGTAAATCCTTGCAACATATGTTAGATCAATTATTAAATTTTTGCATAAACTTAGACTTAAAATTTTTTATTTTTCAGCTGTGAATTAAAATTTATTCTAGTATAATTTAATTTTACATTTAAGTTAATAATTGTATTTAAACTTTAATTATTTTCGGGTTTTTAATAAACTTTATCATTTATTTTCAACCAATCTCTCTTTCCCCCTTATCAAAGTTTTTTTTTAACTACCTCAGTTAAATCTCTGATCTCATTGGGTTGTGAGATGGGCATTAGCTGTGCTAAATCCCCGTCCTTCGGATCAGATATCTATTGTGTTTTGGTTTTTTTTATTATTTTATATTATCATATTGATCTGATTGGGTATTTCTGGGTTTTTCCCAATCCTTGCTACAAATGTTGGATCAATTATTTATGTTAATACCCCAGCCTTAACATATTTTCGTTTCAGTTTTTAATTTAAATTCATTATTCATTTAATTTAATTTAATTGATTTGTTAACTTTTCATATAATTTTAATTTTAACTTTTTTAACACTTGATTTTCCATTTGCCGACTGTTCTTATATTTAAATTAGACAATGTATCTGTCTACAATTACTATCGTTAATGTAATTTATCTTTTTCATTATTTTACAGGTTAGATAATGTGTCTTGCATAATAAATCTACAAGTTTAAGCAGTGTCTGCAGTAATTCCCACCGACTCCACTTACAACATTTATACTGAAGGTAAGTTCTCAAAATATTCACTACAATCATATTTTAAATATAATTTGGCGCCAAAAGAAAGAAATTGAATTGTGCGCATGCGTCGCTCTCCAATTGCTGTGTAGAGTTTTTGGCCAGAATGGAAATGAAAATGAATGCGGGGTGGGGGGCAGACGATAGCCACCGCCTTCCCAGACCGTTGGCAATAAAATGGCAGCGCTATGAATGTTGAATATGCCACCCAACTCCAAATCCAACTCCCCCAACAGCAACAGCAACCAATTCATGCCACATCTGGCGCCCTTTTGTGTGGCAACGTTGCGCGCATGTCGACGGCTCGAGTGTCGCTTTGGCCAATGGCATAGACAATGCTGGGGAGGAGTGGGAGCCGTGGATGGCGCTGCGGCTGCTTAGACGCGTTCTCAATGGTGACGGCTTTTTTATCGTTTTTGTTTTGCATGCGAGCTGAATGCATTTTATTGGCCAAGGCACATGGCCAAAACAATGGGCCAGCAACTGGTGGCTTGACTTCATCTGTGTTTGCTCACTACTATGAGAGTTCCTCTCCCGTTATCTGCTCCTGCTCCAGCTCCAGCTCCAGCTCCTGCTGTCGTCAAGTGTTATCGTGTCCTGGCACACTATGCCAGCTGCCATTTGTTCTCGCATAATGGACATTATGGCTGCTCTATTATGCCCAGCATCAGGACAATGAGCGAAGCATCGTTCAATTCCGTTGCGCTACTTATGACCAGACTGAGGAGCTGCTCCTTCCCTTCGACAAAAGCGAATATGTGATTGCCATAATTTTGGGTATTTTCGTAGCACTTTTTACGACTCTTGGGTTGCCTTCCACTTCCATTCGCATTGTCCTCCAACTCGGCGCATTGTTTGGCTGCAATAATTTATGGAGGAGTTGCAGCCATCGTCATTGCCATTGCCATTGCCATTGCCAGAATTTGCATGTGTGGGTGCCAGTTTTTGGCCAAAATGGAAATGTGGCTCGCTAATCGTGATTTGTGTTTCAAATGAGCCCCGAGTATCCCGCAAATGAAACTGGGTTGAGTGGAATGTGCAACGCGAGAGACACTTTGTAGTGGGATGAGATTAGGGTGTGTCACTGGACACTGCAATCTGTCCCCAATGAGTAAATATCAAGTAAAGTAAAGCGAATCAATAGCAGAAGATAGATTAAACACACAGAACCTTTAATCATCGTTTCTTTTCAGTAGTAGGTATAGATACTATTACATAATAAGATACTTATACAGAAACTGATACAATTTTGTTTTTATTTATTTAATTATTTTCCTGATTTCATAAATTATCGCGCTAGTTACTATCATAACTACAAAAATAATTATACTTTAAAATGTTTAGGGATTAATTTACGGATACTGATTCAAAGAAGTTGAGGTACAGATACAGATCCTGAAACAGATGTAGATAATAGAGATAGATACAGTAATAATATTACAGAGATAATACAGTACATACATTATGTATGGATAAGCATATAGATATAGTGAAAGAAACAGGTGCATAGCATTAACAGATATTGATATACAAATACAGAAACAGATACAAATTTTAAAATATACATATTTATTCAACCTCAAACACGTTATACCCTTTTTGCTCCATTTTTAATGGGCACAGGTTATTAAAACAATCTAGTTAGTACTTTCTAAAATTAGTATGCTCTCAAAATATTCTTTCACTTCAGCCAACTCCATGTCTATAAGCAAAATTCTTATAAATTATTGCAAATATGAAATTATATCTTTTACATTCAATGCCATTATTACATTGTATAGTTTAATATTACGAATATGCGGGAATGATTGCAAACATTTTACCAAATCATTTATATTGGGAACATTATTCTGGCGTCTAATTTCAATTTCTTTGAGTGTTTTAAGTTTCATTAGGATTTCTTCAATTTGATTTAAATTGTCGGGAGTTATAAAAACTGTTAAATTCTGCAAGTGGGGACAATATTGTTGTGCCAATTGCAGCATTTCAACAGAATTTTCAGTGCCATAATCATGTAGGGCTAACACATTTCTGCCACAATGTTGTAGAATCAATTGTGTATATTTATATTCAGAGTTTTTAATATCATGAAAATGAATTTCTTTGAAACGTCGACGATTGTGATATGCAAATGCTTCGCATAGATTTGGATGGACTGCAGCCAGACTCAGTTGATCTCTCAGTTCGTCTAATTCCTTATATATAAGATCTAAGACGTCTATGTTCAACCTAACAATGCTCAGACTTTCCATGCCTGCTAAAAATTACGTTGTACACTTAACAAATGCAAAAATCACACTAAAATAAAGCTTAAGTTAAACTTTATTAAGTTTATATATATTATTGTTTATTGCTAAGCAACCGCAATAACCACTTCAATTATGATTTATATATTTATTTATTTTTAAAAATGGCACAAACCATTTCCAGTTCTTATTCCATTTAATAAGTTTTCTATGTGCATTTTATTCTGTGGTTTATTTTTGTCAAGAAAACAAAAACCAGCCATAGATGTCGCTTAAGATACTGCTGCATAAACAGTGCTGCCCATTTGTCGATTAAAGGCTCATCACAAGTGCTGCCCATTAGCTGCATTAAGACTCACAAGTGCTGCTTATTAACCGTTTAATGGCGAAGCATAACCGTTTCAAGCTGGCGCCACCTATGTAAAGCGAAATGCAACAGCACAATTTGCGCCCTTAGCGTAAGTTTTTTGAAGTATTTGTGTCAGATGGGCAAAGCGCCATCTGTGTGTTCAATTGGAACGAAATCAAAGCTGTCGCCATCTATGGCTCAAAAAGCTAACAACATACGTACATTTGAAGCGAATTTAATTTAGCTTTGATATATTCACGCTGTGAATTTAATATTTACATTCCCTTCGCCCACAAAACCCACAAAATATGTCGCTAATTGCGGCAGGAGTTCAAAACGGCGTAAAATTAATTAAATTTGTCGAGATTTTTGCACCTTGATTCGCACTAATTAGTGGCCAACGGTAATTTCTTTGAGTTGTTGCCGCTGCTTGAGCAAACGAAATCGCGTTTCGCGTATGTTTGGCAACAGGCGCTCAACATGATTGGCCAGAAGGACTCTGCCACTGGAAGTTGCCTTAATTAGGAAGCGTTTAACGTTTCGCGCCTTCTTGACTTTTGTCAGCTTCAGCATCCCACCCTCATACCCTTTTTCGTCTCCTGCCAGCCACTTGATTGCAATTAATTAATATTAAATTGTGGGCAATTAAAAAAGAGACAGGCCATTTTATGTTCGAGGGCAGTTTGATAAGTTTGATTGCCTTAAGGAAATTTAGACATTAAGCTTAAATTAACAATGATATTGGGTAACTGCAAGTCTAGCACTGCAAGTCTATTAATGATTTTCAATAAAATAAATTGGGCGAAGGCTGCAAACCACCAACATTTTGGTGGTAAAGCAAGACTAATTTCGGCTCATGAATCAGTGATTCAATTTAAAACATCAAAATATTTGTATTGTTTTAATTTTTTCTTAATTTTTTCAACCTATTAAATGAATTATTAAAAAAATTCTAGTTTTGTAATAATTCTGAATAACATTGAAAATTTAAATATCACGTATCATTTTTATCAGGGATCGAAAATAAGACTTATTTATATTATTAAAAATTACTTTGAGCTCTTATTTTTCAATTTTTAAAATTAAAATCAAAATTAATAATCAAATTTCGATATGTATTTAAAAATAATATCTTTTCAACCTAAAATATCCTTAAAATACGTCCTTAAAGGACGTGTGATGCATCACATGAAATGTAATGAGCCACGCACTTTGAATGTTTTTAGATTTTGGTAATACACTACTTGGTTGAAAAGATATTCATATTCAATTTTAATTTTTATTTTCAATTCTTGTAATAAAAATTGAAAAATTATTTTTATTTTGTAATTTTTATTTTAAAAATTATAATCATTAAGGTCCCTGATTTTTATTCGAGGACTCAAATAGTTGCGCAATATCTGAAAAGCAAAAAAGGAATGTAATAATTTTCAAATTTAGGCACGCAGGGTAAATAATTTGTAAGATCTGGTTCATGATCCGTTTCGGTTCAGAAATGAATTAAAGACTTGATGTAAACACCCACAATCCCCTCTATCTATGTTTGTTTGTGTCAACAATTTACGGATTATGACAATACGATTTTTTATTTTTGCATTTTTGTTTTTGTTTTGTTGTATTTTGCTGTGTTTGTTGTTGTTTGTGTTTTTCTTGTTGTTGTTGTTGTATATGTGTAGAATTTAAATACATTTAAATTTATGCTATGCACTTCGTTCAGCGTTTAAAACATAAAAAATTGCACCGCTCGTTGTTCTCTCAAATTTCAGATCCTCTCGTGATCCTCTCGTAAGTTTCTCCTCCTGCTCCTCTTTGCACTTCTCTCCCATCTGCTGCAGCTGCTCTTCGTTTTAACAAAGCTTATGATTAGTTTACAACTCGAGGCTTAATTGTAAAGTTGGCTACATTTAACTTTAATCTCGCATTTCCTAAGTCATAGACAAGTTTAACTCCTCGCTACCATTGGACGATGGTGGTCAGAAGATCACCGTCAGCGGTCGTCGAAAATCAGTGGCGCCACCAGCACCACCGCCACCAGCTGCACCACCGCCACCGACGCCCACACCGACGCCAACGCCGACGCCAACGCCAGCAGCAGCACTGGCCGCCAACTGTCCGCCATATTGTTGGGCATATTGATGGGCATAATCCAATCCGACATCGCTGGGCGAATGTAAATGCGGCTTGGCTTCAACTCCTCCGCCTGCATCCAGTTGGGGCGTGGCATCACGTTCGTCCAGCCCACTGCTGCTGTTGTTGTTGTGGGAGCTGCCGCCCGCACTTCCTCCTCCCCCACCTCCGCCTGCTGCTCCACTGCTGGCCATGAGCAGCTGTTGTTGTTGTTGCTGCTGCTGCTGTTGTTGTTGCTGCTGTTGTTGTTGCTGCTGTTGTTGCTGCTGCTGATGATGCGCCGCCGCGTGCTGCTGAGCGCCATAGATTTTGGAGATATCAAAGGCATAGTTGGCACGATCCTGATACATCTTGGAGTCAAAGTATGCCTTGGTCAGCACACTGGGATCCAAATAGGCGCTATAAGCACTCGCCTGACTTCCCGCCGCTGCAGCTGCTGCATTGCTCAGATACGAACTGCGCTCCAGTGCAGCAAACTTGTCCATCTGCCCGGAGAGTGTGGCCTGCAAGATTTAATAGGGAAAGAATGAGAGAGAGGGAGAAAATGAGATTGTGTAAAGTAGATCCTTTGTAAATCAAAATCACTTGGGAATGTTTTTCTTTCGTTTTTCTAATACATTAATCTTTTTTAAAATGTCTGTGGAGTTTTGTGCCAATATTTCGAATCATGCATTTGATTTATCCAATGTAATGTTTTAAGATACATTATTTCATTGTGTAATACATATTACATTTTTCCTATTTTAAATTCGTCTAGAATAATATTTTTTTGAGCTTTTACGATATTTGACTTAATAACTATATGTCTTTCCTGACAGGCAGTAGTATCTGTTTGCAAAATATCCTTGCCCTCAACTGAACTGAACTGAAGGGAATTGATAATAAAACTATTATAGAATAAGAATATGTATTACTAGGGGGTTCCGCACCCGCGGTAATGAAAATTAGTTATGTAAATAATTTGTATACTAAACGATAATGGCTGCTATATGATATAGTAATCCAAATTTGTTCAGGATGTAAGAGACAGTCGCAAACATACAATCTGTGAGTTTGGTTGAAATATCTTAAGAAACAAAAAAGTTTTTCATTCTAAGCAATTCGCTGAGCATTGACCCCAAATTTGACCCACTTACAAGTGGAATTTCTCAAAACGCCATCTTATTTCACGAGAAAATTGTCTCAGCTATGTTGTCTGAAAATTTCGCCGTTTGGCCGTTTGATGTGTCAGTCAGTCAGTCAGAACAAAGTGTTTTATGTATATAGATTTGATACAGACACAAGATTCGATTCAATAGCTGCAGTTGATATAATCTTTGCAGATAATATTTTAATTAAATGATTTATTCTAACTTCAAAAAATCACTTTACTCAATCTCAATTGTAATAAAGCTATATAAACTAGGTACAGTTAAAAGGATATCAAAATTTCCCTGCCAAAATTTTATTTGAACTGTAACAAACTGAAGCTGACAGTGGGTGTGGAACCCCTTGGTTAGTGCAAATTGCTTAACACTTTTGTGGCTTTATTTGACCAACTAATTGTGGATGCAACATGATTACAACCACACGGAGTAGCAGGAGCATAAGTTCTCCTCCTCTTTAACAACTCGACGCGTCTCAGTTTAATTTTATTTGATTTGCAATACGTTTTTCATTGCGACACCAGTTGGCTGGGATTACGAATGGGTTCAGTAAGAACTGGGACTGGGACTGGGACTGTAACTCAGTTCATATTGAAGTTAGGGGTTGTTTTTGCTTCATTTCCGTTTTGTTTTGAGTGGTTGCTTTCATTCGAGGGGTTGCTCCCCCTTTTACAGAGCACTTTGCTCTGGGCTATAATTATGTTGTTAACACATCGTCATCATCATCATAATCATCATCCACAACAAACTCAGCGCCAACAGACACTGTCGGAGTGTGTGTGTGTATATGTTTTTGGCCCGAAAGCGTTTTGGATTACAATTTGATTTGATTTGATTTGCGCCCAATTGGGAATTAGTGTGGATTGGTAAATATTTTGATGCACAGCGATTTAAGCAGACTTTATGTTTGCATTTCGGTTGAGTTAGCCTTCCCTTTTTCCTCTCAATTATATTATTAAGTATTTCAACAGTTAATTGATTTAGCTCTTCGGTTACGAGTGGTTTTTAGGGATCAGTTGAGGTCTGGGACAGGTCTGAACTGGCCTGGGCAGGTGATAAAAATGTCGCAAAACTCAATTTTCAGCTGTGTAAACAAGGTATTTCCTGGGCTTCTTAGTAATTACTTAATTGGGAAAGTATTGCCGAAAATGTGGTGAAAATAGAGTGAAAAGTGCATGTACTTATATACTTTGTGGGTTGAACGATAATATTATACGTATAGTCTAGGGAACTTCATTTAAATAATGAAGTCTTGACTACTTTTCTATGCTTTTTGGCTTCTTTTTTTTGACTTTCCAAACAGTTCAAGCAAGAAAATAAAAGCTTGTTCATGGGTTTTCGGATTTTTTAATTAGTTCTTGTTTAATTTAAAGTTCTTTTGAGCTGAAATTATAATAAAGAAGAATTTTTTTATTATGCTTATTCGTTTTCTCAATCAGTTTATAGATTAACTTAACTTTTATACTAAATGTTAAGAAACAAAAAACTTTTTTATGCTAAAGTTTAATTTTCATCCGATTGTTCCTATGGCAGCTATATGATATAGTAATCCGACTTTGACCAAATTTGGTCAGAATGTAAGAGACAGTCCCAAACATATAATCTGTTAGTTTGGTTAAGATATTTTTAGAAACAACAAAGTTTTTCATGGAAAGCAATTCCACGACCTTTGACCTGAATTAGTGGCACTTACAGGGGGAATTTGGCAAAACGCCGTCTTATTCCACGATGAAATTGTCTCATCTATGTTGTGTAAATATTTCAACTTTTTAAATTTAGCCGTTTCGCCTGATGTTGATGTGTCAGTAAGTCAGGACAAAGACTTATATATATCTAGACTGATTAGAAGAGATAAATGTAGTTGCGGCTTAAAAATTTAATTTTAAATAATATATGTCAAGGATGGAACCTTTTTGCACACCTCTGATTTATACTAAAAGTTTTACTAAGAGATCACCATAAAGAAATGCTTCCTCTTGTGGAAAGTCTTTCTCCGGTTACTATAAAACCCTATTAGAAAACTACCAAATAAATGCAACGCCAATGCTTTGTAAATTCTTTTTCGTTGCCTTTAAGTCATTGGAATGTCTTTGAATATGATTCTCTTTATGCTCAATTTCTCAGTCAAGTAAAGAGAAGGAGGAGCTGAGTTAAGTTAAGGAAATCATAAATGCCGACTTCTATTCCGCCCACAATGCAATTTTCCTATAGAGATTTCAATTTGAGTAACGCTCACGTTAACTTGGTCTATTATTATGGTCAGGTCTGAGAGTGCAGAGGTATATTATTAACCCAAAAGCGAAGAAGCAAGTTAATGCCAGGGCTTTCAACACCCGCAACACGCAACAGGCACAGACATCAATCACAGACTCAAATAGGCCTTAGCCAAGAGTCAAGTTCAACAAAGCCAAGCCCACAGTCATCACTTTTAATGGGTTGTTAATAAACCAACCAACGACTCCAAGAGTAACTCCAAACGGGGCTCCAAAAGGGCGGCACTGGACACGCCCACCTTGTCCAGTTTTAAGTTTTAATTGCCAATTTTTTTGTGTTTTCCTCTTTTTTTTGGTTTGACGCCTCGCAGCTGGCAGCAGAGGAGGGTACTTCATATTTTATTTCTGGGTAGGGTGTAGCACCTGTCTGTGGTGTTTGTTTTTGCTCGGGGAGGAGAACTTGTTATCGCCATGAGGGGATCACGAAAAAGGACTAAATGTGTAATGACAAGTTTGTGGCAAAATCCTTAGCATGACATGTCAGTTTGCTTAACTGGGCCAGGATCACACAGCAGTGAGATCGATGAGGAAGCGTTACGCTTAGTCATGGCCTGGCATGTTTTCCGCCTTTTAAAGTGGGCGTCTGCTCGGGGTGTGTGTAATTATGTTATTAAGGAGACTCCTCGACCCAACCGTTCAATAATAATAATTGGACTCGCTACCGTTCAGGGACAGACCTGAGTTCGGTATGGGCCCAGTAACTGGTAACTGCTAACTGGTAACTGTTACTCACCTGCGTTGAGCTTGGCGTCGATGTCTGCGTGAGATGGCTGCCCAGATGATAGGCGGCCGCTGTGGGCCCGGGGGCAAAGTAACCCGGCGAGATGCCTGCAAGTGAAAGAAGGTTCATAACAAAATAAAATAAATATGAAACGATGTTCAGAAATAAGTTTATAATAATTATGACAATGGTTTTTGGGTCTGTGTGTGCTTAAAATAATTGCCACTCGAAATATTTTGCGCCCCTTTTGTGCGTTTAACTCTTTCGGCTCCTCTTTCCACTTCTCCCTCTCTTTCCTCTATAATTGTGCGCTGAATCAGCTATTTCAGCTTGAGTAGAGAGTTTGAGTTTGTATCTTATAGATAGCCGACAACAGCAGCAGCAGCAGCAGCAGAAGTTACTACCAATTGCCCTAAACGGTAGTCGTCCAGCTGTCCCTCTTAACCCTCTCACATATCTTGTAAACGGCATTTCGATAATTACAAGCGCCGCTTATTGAAAGAGTTATTGAAATAACGATTACGATTACGATTACGACTACGATTCCATTCATGGCAATTGTTTAAATTGTTGCATGCTGTGGCAATTAAAATTGCTTAGACAACAACAAGTTAAGAGACGGTTCAAAAAAATACCATCTCAAGTAGCGACATCTCGAGATGACATCATCTCTATTGTTAATCCACATAATAGAGGATTAGGTACTACCCCAATACTTGTAACTTTAACTGGTAGCTGTTTCTCTTGTCTTTTAACAAATTAACAATACAATCCAAAATACAAACGAAACTTTTGTGGATTTCGGCATTTTAGTTTTAACTGCTTAAGCAGCAGCTTATCAAGACTTAGAAGCAGTTTTTTTAGTTTTGCATATTTTTCACTAGGAGAATCTTTGCTGTCAAATGTTTCTAAGGTCGAATTTTTTACTTTAAAAATGTGTACTATTAAAACATATAATTTTCCATTTTTCTATAAATTAATGCTTTTTTAATTCATTTTAGGAAGTTAACTTGGTATATACTTTTAGAAATATTATTATAAAATATTTAGACTTATTGAAATTTTTGAATATTTTTAAATTTTTTTAAAAATTCTGTATCTTTATTTTCTTAAATATTTCTGAAGATCTTTGAATTTTTGTTGTAAAATTGTATCATAGGTTATTCTGACCGTATTTCTTTTTCCCTTTTTCCCTTTTTCACTTTTTACTTCCTATTTGACTGTTTAATCTTCACCTACAATTTATTAAAAAATTCTTTTCAATCAAGCTTTTCCACTTGTGAATTCAAAACACACATCGGGAATTTAATTCCACTATGTGTATTGTTTAATACCCTTCTCTATTAAATTAAAAGCTGTTGCATGCTAGAGTTGCCCGTAGTTCTGTCATCTTCCAACCCATCTCATCTCAGCTATCTCTATCTCTTTCGCTCTAAGCCATGTTAACATTGTGCCGCGTTCACTGAAGCGCAAGTCCAAGCAGGCTAAGGACTAATTCATTTTATTTATTACGAATTTCCTAGTATTTTTATTATCATTTCCGTAGCGCATAAATCATCAACATGGTTGGCTTTGTCCTTTAGACCCTGTGGGCCACTGATCCTTAAACCTTAACCGCCAACGCACAAATTTGCTGCCACATCAGAAACCCAAGAAACTAGCGTTAAATTTACCCAAAAATGGATGAAGAGAAAGGAGAGAAAGCAGAAGAAAGAAAAAGACAAAAAAACGTGACAAATGCTAATTTAAAACCTCCAACCCAAAGTGGAAACTATAAAGAGAGAGGACTATGTGAAAGTGCCACCCCCTGGGAGAGAAAGGGGGTTGGGAAATCATGAATGGTAACTTATGCTTTTACTGTGGGTCCTTCTGTTTGTCTGTCTATCTGTCTGTCTGTGCTGTCATTTGAATGAGTTGTTAAGCCAGGATGATGACTTCACAGTTTGTCAGGACATGCGAATGGATGGTTCAGCTAGTTCCCATTTTAGTTGCCAAACCACCCACAACCCATCAACCTCCCCCCTCTTGGGAGTGTCATAAACAAAGCAACAACCAGTCAAGCAGTCGAGTGTGCGGATAGTTTGTCATATTTTCATTCACTTCTTTGCTTATTCCTGTTCTTGTTCTTGTTCTTGTCCCATTTCCTGTTTCTGTTTTTGTTTCTGGGTGGGGCGACCGACCATGCCACATATCGTGCCACATTTGCATTTGTCTTATGTGAAGCTCATAAAACTAGCTGCTTACTTTGCATAGTTTTACCATTTTTGATTGTTTTTACTCTTATATATTGTGGTTGTTGTTGCTGCTGAAGTACTGCGGCTTTAATGACTTTTGTCAGGACTTAACTATTAAGAAACTTATATAAATACAACAGATTTGTAATTGATTTTCAAACAGTGGAAACTGAAATTTGTAGGTAATACTAGGTTTTCATTTTATTTTAATATTTAGTTTATCATAATAATATATGTATGTAATACTTCCATTACTTGCCCTTTATGCTTCTAAAAACCTCTACACAGTTTGACTAATTCATTTAAAAGGGATTAATCACCAATTTCTTATTGACTTTCCCTATTTCATAACTGAAATAAATAGGGTAACAAAGTTTACAAAAATAATTAAAGCTAGCTCAACTTTGAGATACCTTAACTGAAAATATGTTTGTAAACTTTGTTATCCTATTTTAGTGAACCACTTTGTGACTTTAGTATATCGTTATAAAATTATTATTCATATTTCATAAATGTTACATACTATAAACAGGATTATTTAAATAAAAATATTTCTGTATTCTACTTTATAATATATTAATTTTTATATATTTTATTGTATCTAGAATATATATTTTGTTCTTTAATTTTCACAGGTTTTTAATTGCATTTTTCTATTATTGTTAATAGAATTATTGTTATATTTTTTTCTTGGTATGGTTTTAAATTTTCTGCTTCGTTTGCATTTAAGAAAGTCTTTCTATCTTGCATTTTAAAGATCTTTAGGTTTTTTACGGAATATATTTATTCCTTAAAATCAAAAATTATATATTTGATTTTTCCTAGAAATCTGATTCGGATTCTACATTTAACGCCTATACTCTATCTATTTCATAGCCTTTTCTAATGCTGTACTTATAATAAGACTTTCCATCTATAGTTGTATCCTTAAGCTATTTTAATTCAATAATTTTTCTTACCTGCTCTCAATGCCTCCACTGGCACCGATGGATATGGCATGGGATATGGATAGCCATCACGTCTCAGAGCTTTGGGTTTGCGTCTGGGTCGATACTTGTAATCGGGATGCTCCTTCATGTGCATGGCGCTGTACAGATACCAGAAGTGGAATCAAGGGGTGTGTAATGGGGGAGGGAAGGAAGAAATAGAACTTACCGCAAACGTTTGGCCTCATCGATAAAGGGACGTTTCTCTTCTTCGGTGAGCAGCTTCCATTCGGCACCTGCAATCGAGATACGAGAAAACGAGACAAGTTTCAAGTTTCAGGTTTCAGTTTTCAGATATTAAATGTGAGAAAAGTCGTTAATCCATTAGATACTTTTAGGTTGGGGCACTTGAAGCTCTTGTACTCAATGTGGCAACACAATGAGAGACGCACTCATGGCAACCTGCCACAGAATTGGACGCACATAAACATAATTTCCTAACACACACACACACACACATGGAAGCAGTATAAACTTGTTTTGTCTGCACTAACAAGAAGGATACCAAATACCAAACAATGTTGTTGTCATCTCTTCCTTTTGCGTAGCTCTCTATCTCTATCTCTGTCTTCATCTCCTTCTCTCATATTCTCTCTCTATTGCCAGTCTGTCCTTGTCTATTTGGCCACCATTGTTGCCAGTTTTGGCATTGTCATTTGTTGTTGTCTCGTTGCCTGTTTGTCAGTTCAGTCAGCTTGGCTCACCACTCACCACTCACCCCTTGCACTCCGTCTCAGAGCGAGGACTTTGCCGAGTCCTTGTACGATAATGGCCCAAAACCAGCAGGTGGTTTGAGCCCATTTGGGGGCGTGCTTTTGTCCCGACTTCCTGTCTCTGTCTCCCGCCACGGAGCTCAACAAGGGAGCGAGAGCATGAAACATATTTGGTATTTGTGTATTTGTGTTGCATGGATATATGTACTATGTATGTACATTGTACATGACATATGCACGTGCCACATACTCATAAGTGGCAAGTGCCACATTGTGTGGGGTCTTCTCTCATTGTGTAAACAGAAATTGCAAATGTTTTTAAGTTAATGTAAAATGTTATAATGACATGTGTCACAAGGCTGCTGATAAAGCCTGAAATGCTCCTCAGAAGAGGGACAGGGAGTGGAGAGGGACGGAACGGTCGAGTTGTTGCCACAAAGAGCCCATCACTTATTTGCCCCAAATGAGTCTATAAATGTTGAAATGCTGTTCTAATCTGCGCTTTACTTCGAGTTGAGGCAGTTATTAACGGAACGGAGAAGACGAGAGCGAGAGATAGAAGAAAATAGACAGAGAGTGAGAGAGAGAGAGAGAGAGAGAGTTTACTTAAAATATGTATTTAAAGATATCTTGTGATAGTTTTTCATCGTCATAAAATTAATTAATTACGTAAGAGCCAGAAATATGTAACTTTTCATATGAATATACATAGTTATTGTAAGAATCTTAATATTCATTTAAATATTTCCAGAGCTGGTTTTAAGATTTTTAGTCCTAACATTTAAACTGGTTCTGTAGTTAAGCACAAGAAAGAGGAAGATTCAACAAAAGTACACACTTAAAAAATTGCTTTTCAGATTCTATACAATTTGGTTAGTTTTGAATTATAGAGTTTTAAGATTTCGTTCTTTATTGAACCCAAAACAGAGATTATTATTTTAAGATATTACTAGATAAAGTTTTATAATTTATTATACTTATCCTCCGTTTAATTAAGGACTACAACAATTGTTAATTGTTAGACAGAGAATTTATTATTATTTATTCATTTAGTGTTACTTGATGAATCAATTTTTAAAATTGTTTTAAGATTTTTAGAGATGTAGCATAATAATAATGTCGTCTCATTTTGAAATTTCTTGTGCTTTTCTTTCAAAAATAGCTTAAAGTGATTACAAAGACATGAGTCTAGAGTCTAGACAATAAAAACTTTATTTAAGATAATCTTTTTTCATACCGTAAATACCTTTAAATTGCTTCTATCTGTAATAAAGTTCATCCTTAAAAGATTTTTAACAAACAATTCAAGTTAAATTCTAAGCACAACGATCTACTTGCCAAATTCCTAGAAGTATTTTCTTTAAGCTAATTCTTTTTGTTATCGAAGAAAAGTTATAACAGATTGTAAGTAAATTAGTTGGGAAAGAAGTTAAAATACCCAAGGGGTATTTCGGGGTATTCACTAATTAGTTATAACGTGTAATTTTGAGTGTCTGTCATTGTAGTACAAACCGAACACACAAATTGCATTGTTATGGGACAATGCAACAACAATAGTGGGTCACAATACTAATGACAAGCTAACAGCAGCAACCAGGACATTGACAGGGCTTTGAAAGAAACGAATGTCAGGCCCACACACAAACACAGAACACAGACAAAAACTATAACAATAAATGCCAAACAAAAACACAATTGTGCCCCAAAGACTAGACAAGTGGCACGCCCACAACAAAAAACGCCCACCACACTAACTGGTAAGTTGGGGAGCCACTCATAATGTAAGTAGCTGGTCTTAACTGCCAGCTGCTGCTAAAATACTAATTTATAGATACATTGACAGGCCGTCCAAGTGGCAAGTGGCAAGTGGCAACTGACCATCAAATGCGCAACTCAGCTCCTGGCTACGACACCTTATAGACTAGAGCTCTATATATAATAGCTGGGGGGACAATTCACATAATAATAAACAAGACGAACAGACAGTTAGATGAAGATAGAGACAGAGAAATAGAGAGAGAGAGGGTGAGATAGGGAGTGAGTGTGTGTGTGTGTGGGGAGAAGAAGTATCTACAAGTTGTTCAGTTGAATAAACTAAGGAGGGCAAACTGCTGAGTTGACATGCCACAAAAGGATGACAATCGACAGTGTCTGGCGTCAGTCCCTTTCCCCATTCAGTTGGTTGAGTGGACAAGCCAGCTTAATAATTGATATGAAAAACAACAAGTACATGCCCAAGTACAAGTTGCAACTGACAGTTGCAAGTTGTGCTACACACAAAAGTGCCTCTGGCCTCAAGCATAATTAACAAGTTTTTCCCGACTCGCAGACCAGGAAAATGTACAACTGTCTGCTAACCACAGAGCAAATATTTAACTAAAGTCGGCTCCAGTTGCAGTTTGTAGTTCACACAGTTTACAATTGGACTGAACATGGCGACTGACGTATTCCATCTCCATCTAATCCAACTTGGCCACAACTTGGTTTTGGGATACTTCTCAAACTGTAGTTCACACTCACACATCCCCACAATTGGGCTACTTAAAGGGGATTATGATATTTGTTATTGGGATTCTTTGGGTTCTATTTACCCCTCGGTGGGCGCCAGCAACTCGACCTGAACTCATAAGAGAAAAAGATTCCAATTGTTTACCCCCAAATTTGATTCTCTTCTTTGACCTTTGTTTGATTAGCTACAGCTTCAACTTATTCTCTCTTTCTCTCTCTCTCTCTTTCAGTATATCTATTTAAAATTAAAAATTTGGAAAGAATACACTTACAGATAAATATAAAATAGAGAGAGAATATAAAAATGTACCCTTTTCATATATATTTATTTATATATCAAATCAAATTTTTAAGTTTATTTTACATTTTTTAAAATATTAAAACCATTTTTACAAAGTTTTACGCTTCGATTTTAAAATGTTATTATAAAACATTCTAAATATTAATATTTTCGGTTTATTTGGGAAGTAATTTCTTAATCTCTTAAAAATATTATCGATTTAAAATATAACATTCTGATTAAATTGTATAGAAATCTGTAAACTCAATAAAATCAATATGAAAATGACTGTTAAAATACTGTTAATTAATTTATACATTTTGTATTCAGTATAAATTGTGTAAATAATTGTGTAATTAAATTTCACTCAAGAACTTTCTTCAAATTTATTAATTACATCTTTGTAAGTAATAATAATTATTTAATAATTATAATATTTTCCTTTTATTTAAGAATTTCTTGATCTCTTAAAAAGTTTCTCGATTTTTAATATTACATTCTGTTTAAATCTGTAAACTCAATTTGATCATTATGAAATTGACTGTTAAAATACTGTTAACCAACAGAGGGCAACGCTGTTATTGCTATGCTAATCAATTTATACATTTTGTATTCAGTATTTCTGATTAAATAAGAAGAGCTTTCTTCAAAATTATTAATTTCATCTTTATGAGTAATAATAATTATTTAATAATTATGTTTGCTCTAGCTGATTGAGCGTGCTGTAATTAAAAGCGGACTCAACTCCCTCACAGATAACTCTTGGCCCATCTCACACACACACCTGTCAATTGCCAGGTCGATCTACGAGTTGCCAGCATCAACCCCTTAAGGGAAAGGTGGAAAACCTTGCTTACATTTTCCCCCAATTGCAAACTAATCAATTGTTTGCGCTTTATTGTGCAACAAAAGCATCTTCATGGGAAGGTGGAGGTTTTTGGTAAAAGGCTTGAGAGCTCGACCTTTTGTGCAAAGTCGCAATCGAATCGAAGTCGAAGTCTTTTCCATTGTTCAGCAGCCGTCAGTCAGTCAGTCAGTCAGTCCATCCATTACTCGGGGGGCTGTGTTTAACATTATTTAATATTCCCGCAGGAGTTGGGCGGACTCACAAGTCCTTGATTAAAAAAAAGCAAGCAGGATAAATAAGAACAACAACAAACCAAAGGCGCTCGATTGCCGATTCGACAGGTTTTTCAATTATTTTCGAAAAGAAAAATACAGATGAATGCCATTTTGCTGTTGTTGCTGTTGTCTGTAATTGTTGTTATTGTTGTTGTCGCCTATTGTTTGTTTTGTTGTTAATTCAAATTTCCAGACAGTAATTAATGACAGTTACAATTTCAATTAAGCTCGCGCGCTACAAAATTGTTTTCTATAACAAATTCTCTCTCTTCTCTTCTCTATTCTATTTTTTTTTTTATATTTTATTTTATTTTTGTTGTTTTTGTTTGCCTTTTGTTTTGCATAATAAAATAAATGGCAACGCCGACGGCGACGGCAGCGTCTGAAGAGCTCTCCAGAGTTGCCAGTCGTCAGTTACCGTTACTCGCCACTCGACTCTCGCTCTTTTTCTATCTGTATGTGTGTGTGTTTGTGTGTGTGAATATATATGTGTTTGTGTGTGTGAAAAGTAGCTTTCGCGCCGCCATTTTTTGTGGCGCCTTTGTTGATGCCACAGTTTTTTTTGTTTGCGCCTTTTCTCAGCGCAATTTTTCATAATGAGCCTTCTGTATTTCATTTTATTTTGTTTTCATTATATTTTTTTATTTTATTTTATTCATTTAATTGAATGCCAGGGCAACTTTTCAAGTGCAAAACTTTGTCATTTGTTTCAATGTGGCAAATGGTTAATGGTTTATTTCAGCAGATTTCCCACTTGACTGTTGCAACTTTAAAGTTAACCACAAAGCGTACAAAAAATTATTTCGGCTTTGAAATAAAGAAATATATAGTATTTTGGCACGAGTAATAAATAGATTATATTTAAAATGTTAAAAAACATTAAAAATAAGTCACTTGAAAGTATTTTGCAAATAAAATTCAGATTGCAGATAAATATATAGTTTATTTTTTGTATCCATCAGCATAAAATTTAAATGTTAAATCTAATTTCCCAAAGTGTACAATAAAATTAATATCAATATCAAGTGAATGTATTTAGCAAATAAAATTGATTATTTAACTATAATTTTGAAAGAATAGACTTACAGATAACTATAAAATGGAGAAAGAATTTAAACGTTTTTCTTTAGTCACTTGAAAGTGCTTTGGAAATAAAATTCATTATTTAACTATAATTTTTATCATAGAATAATATTTTTACGCATATTAAAGCATTTAAAAATTCTTTAATGTACATATGTCAAATCTGATTCCAATTGCTGCAAACTGTCAATTACAAAAGATTGTAAACTTGAGCATATTTCTTTTCGATTTCCTTGTTATTTTAAGCGTGTTACCCTACTTTTAGAATCACCTCCTTGTGCCCCACTCTCTAGTTCTATAGACCTGAGCACAAGGGCAACTGGAGTCTTCTTCCTCCTCAAAAGAGAAAAAAAAACTCAACAAAAGCTGCAACTGACAGCAAATATTACACAGAACTGTCAATTGACATAATGGATTTGCCAAAATCCAACAACAACAGCAACAGAAAAAGGTGAAATGAAAAGCGAACAAAAGCTCCCGCCTTCCTATAAAATTCAACCCACAAACAAAATGAATACTTCGTAGCTGAAGTTTGTTGTGGAGTGTATATTGTGTTTAGCCTATTGTTGTTGTTGCGCATCGATTTTCATACTATATATTGGTTCGGTTTGCTACTTGAACTTTGGCTGCTTTTGAGCGCGAAGAGTCTGGGAAACGAGGCCCATTGCCTGATTAAGAAATCCTCTTTAATGGCTGTGAAAAAAATTTAATCGCCATTTGGCTGTAGCAACCCTCATTGCCTGGTTATACCCTTTAATAAAGTATGTTAGATAATGGGTTAGATTTACAAAATCTGAGTAAATTTTGATAAAATCTTACAAAAACTCAAATATTAAAATCACTATTTATTGATATATAAAATGTGTAAGTCATTTTCTCCATTCTCATTTTTTTTCTTTTCTTTTTATATACAAACGGGAAATTCTTAGATTTGAAATATCTTTTAGACTTAGACAATTGATCCTTCGATTATTCTTATTCTTTCTTCCTTCCTTCTTATTATTTTATATTAATGACAATTCTAGCACTTAATTTAGTAAAAACCAATAAAATTGCTGTTTTTGTTTTTGAAATTTATTTATTTAATTAACTTTGAAAAATTTGGTTTCTTTGACATTGCTCTTTTTTTAATGAGATACTTTGAGAAATTCATAACTCACTCATAGCACAAAGTCTTATAAATTGGTTACTTTTCAAAATTGAATGCTATGGCAAATTTGGAATACAATACAATTCTTTTGGATCTAGAATATTCGAATCCCCAGTTTACATGGTATCTTCTAGCCGATTATAAGACTTTATTGTAATATGCCAGTTACTTTGTACACCTCCCTGCTGTGCCACGCCCACTGGCATCATTCAAGTGCAGCAATGAGTTTGCCTTTTGTTTTTGTTGTTGTTGCGCTCAACTGCATTGCAAGTGAGTCGCGATTAATTTGCATTGTTTTTGCTTAAACAAAGGTAAAATGAGAAGAATGCAAAAAGAGAGAAGAAAAAGTCATTTCACAAGTGCTAGAAGAGTGGAGAATGGAGACAGGGAATGAGAATGAGAATGAGAGAAGGGAAAGCATGTGGAAGCTCCCGTCGAGTTTTATTAAAAAATTGCACAAATTGCAAATGGCTGCCCCAAAACTGTGTGTGTGTGTGGCAAGAAGTTTTTCAGTTAGTGTTATCGATGGGCTTATTGTTATCGCTGTTATGACAGCATTTTTAGGGCTGATTAGTGGCAAGAAGAAGAAGAACTGAACTGAACTGAACTCATCGAATATGCATGAGTTGGCCAAAGGTAGAAAGCGCCTTTTTGCCAGCATTGTTATGCTAAAAGATCTCGGCTGTCACTTGCCACGTGCCACTTTCGGGCTGCGTATGTGATTGAAATTGAATTTGATGCGAATTGGAAACTCTGGAAGATGAATCCTTGAATCCCTGAATCCACAGCACCCAGAACCCAGACAGACCGATAAGAAAGCAGCGACTGTTTTGTGCTCGGGATTAGCCAACGCCCCAGTTGAAATAAACTACTTAACTTTGCAACTAGTTAAGCGGCGAGACAATGTGGCAGGCGGCAATGATTTGGCAAGTAACAGACCCAAAAAACATTTGGATTTGTTTGGGAGGGGGTGGCAACCCTTCTCGACAAGCATAATCAACAGCTTCCTTGGCAAAGATCTGGGATCTTCCTGCAATTGTTTGACAGCCGCTTGTCAGTTTTGACAGTTGCGATGAGAGCGTGTTTTTGGTTTGTCATTCTTCCGAATCGACTTTAGAGATGGGGTGGTATTACGTTGATTAGTTTAACTTGCATAACTGAGAGAGACACGCAGAGGGAGTGAGAGAGAGAGTGGGCGCGACTGTAGATTGGCAGGTCGTGTGCCGCCTCTTAATTTAGTTTTGTGTGAGATTTCATTCATTGTTTTCAGATTACAAACAAACCCAAGTACTTAGCGAATGCCACGGGTTCTACCTACTGTGGCTTATTATATCACAACAAAAATATGTGAGAATAATGCGCAGTCTGGTAACAAGTTGGTTACCAGCTGAACTTGCTCTATATATAAGGGATTAACAAATCGAATTGCAGCATTTGTTGTTGATTAAATTCTTTAGTTGAAAATAAGAATATTTAGAAACAAGCACTCACCTAGCCTCTTCGATATCTCCGAATTGTGCATTTTGGGATTATCCTGTGCTATTTTACGTCTTTGTAGACGCGACCAGACCATAAACGCATTCATTGGACGTTTTATGTGCTCCTCATTCTGGCGTTTCGTTGTGTTCTGTATCATCAGGCTAAAGAAGACATCGCTGTAAAATAGATCAGAAAGAAATATATTCTAAATTCAGCATTGAAGTGATACATACATACATATATCAAATTTAAGTAATCTAACTATTCCAAGAATCTTAGACAAAACTTTACTACATATTTAGTCCCGAAGCTGCTGTAACTTACAATCCCCACAATGAATTCCAACTGGAACAATCAGGCCTGTTCCGGTTTTCCCTTTTTTATTATATCAATTAATTAAATGTAAATTTTTATGTTAGATTTAGGCAAAGTATTTAAAACTTATCGTTTTTCACTTGATCGAACTTAAATGCATCAACTCAAATTCAATTCAATCCTCACAATTGGTCCAAAACGATATTAGAACAGGTTTAAGATATAGTATTTACTTCCGAGAAATTGTACCGAAAATTAAAACCATAACAGGCCTGAATATTTGTTGATTATAACACTCTTAGGAATTAAGTATATGCCTTGATGCTTACATTAATACTTTAACCTTTTACAAACTGACCTTCTAAATACAAAATATAAATTATATTGACTGCTTTTACTCATATTAAATTTAAAAAATGTTAATATAATTAAATTGATTACTTAAGAGATGAGTATAAATACATATAAAATTTTAAAAATCATGTCCGTGTTAAACACTTTTGTTTTGAATTATTATTTAATGATTTTTCCTTTTGCTAGATTTTGTGGAATTAAATTGCTAACTTGAGCAAAGAAAAATTTTGCATATGCATAAAAATAATAGATTACATTAGAAAATCAACAATAGATTTACGATTAATGTAGAAACAAATAAAAATATTTACATTCATATTTTTAGTTTCCCTAAGGTGGAAGCTTCTTAAACTTTCAACTAATCTAATAAGCAATTATTTACTAGCTTAGATAATTACTTGTCGTAAATGTCACATTATTATGATCCACTTAATGATTGTAAAAACCACTTAACATTTAATGTGAATGGTTAATTAATTGGAGAAACTCGTTGAAAGGATTAGTTCAAATAAATTGATATTGCTTGCTATTTAAATATTGAATATTATTATTAAACAAAATGAGAAAAAATTTAGAAAATGAGAATAAGTTATTAAATCCACATATTTTGAAAGAAGAATTAAATCAGCAGTATTAATTAAACTTATTTTAACAAAAGGTAATAATAAAACAAATTTTTCAATATAACTTTTATGAATCCTCGAGCGAATATAATTGAACTTATATTAAACAAGCTGAGCAGTTTATTGAAATAACACTTTTATAGGCTATTTCCACTACAGCACATTTGGCTCATTCGACGCCATTTTCATCATCCCAGGCCGAATGTTCAGTTCGTTCCCATACAAAATAAAAATGATCATCCAAAAAAAATGTAGTCATTTATTGCCATTCGCCCTGGTTGAATTCAGTATTTTTCTATCGAAAACCCGATGTTTATCGATGATCTCGTGAAAAACTATAGAATCATCTCTAATATCAGCTGTTGTGTCAGAAAAAAAAGTAAACATAAAATTTGCGCCAAATATATTTTTAAAAGGAATATTAAAATGCTATATTTTCTGGTGAACAAGCAAAGGAGAGCAGTCATTCAGTGAAACATGACCATGAGGCCATTCTTATGGACCTAATTCATTAATATTAATTATAATTAAGCTTTTATTTTATACTTTATTATTGTTGCACAGACACTTAACAGCTGATTTATTTCGGGCGAATGGCAAATCTAGTAACCCGTTTCACATTTGGTCGTGGAAATCCAAAAATCAGGCACATTCATATGTGAGTGAATGAGGCAAATGTTAGTGCTCGTGGAAATAGCCCTATTAATTGAATATCTGACATAAATGACGAATGTGGTATAAATGGAACCGACTTAAAATCAACAGTGCTTTATAGAAAGTTTCTCACCTGGCGCTGCTGCCACTGTTCATGAGGCTGCCCATATTCTGATGCAGATTGCTGATGGGCGATGCCTGTGAATTGTGATGCAGATGAGCAGCGGCGGCGGCGGCCATGACGCTGCTTGTGGTGCTGGACGTGGACGTGTGATGCACTGGGGCACTGGAGCTTGAACTGGAGCTGGCTAGACTATGACCACCTCCTGATCCCAGATGCTGGCCAATGCCGTTGCTGTGGGGCTGATGCGACTGGGACTGGGATGGACCGTGTAGGGAACTCGATCCTGATCCCGTTGGCTGACTGTGATGTGAGGCAGAGGATTGTGATTGCTGCTGCTGTTGTTGCTGCTGCTGCTGTTGTTGTTGTTGTTGTGCTGCTGCCGCTGCTGCTGCTGCTGTTGCTGCCGCCTGATGATGCTGATGCAGTTGCGAGTGCTGTGAACTCAGGTGATGAGCAGCCGCTGCAGCTGCCGCCGAGTGATGCAAATGTGGATGCAATCCCAAAGCGCTGCTGCCGTTGCCGTTGGGTGAACCGCCGCTGCTGTTGCTGCTGCACTGATGATGATGATGATGTTGCTGCCCCAATTGACCCAGCGACAATTGCTGGCTATGATGATGGGCGTGGCCGTGACCGTGACTCTGTTCACTCCCGTGTTGTTGCTGCTGCTGTTGTTGCTGCTGCTGCTGCTGTTGCTGCTGATGATGCTGTATCAATTGTCCAAGATGTGTGCCGCTGCTGGAGCTCACCGAGCTCAAATGACTCTGCAAAGGATGTGCGAGCGATATGCCAGAGAGCGACAGATGTGTGGATAGACGTTCCATCATTTTCTAGATGGAGCTGCAATTGAAGCACTCTTGGCTTCTGGCCGGATTCCTGTGATTTCTTCTGTAATGCTAAAGGTGTCCTTGGTTATTCTGAGTTGAAGAGTACAAGTTGAGCTGTGGAGGAAAAATAATAAAGATGACTTTGAAAGAGGTTTACAGATAGATAAATTTCTTACTCTATTCAAAGATTTCATTAATCTCCCAAATGATTATAATCTATTTTACTCAACAAAGTTTACGTACATTTATGTGTTCCATTCAAAAAATAAAGCCTATTTGTTGCCTGTAGTTAGATTCGCCGACACAGATTTAGAACCTCAGTCTTAAAATAACTGGGTTCGATTTCCGCTCATGTTTATAATAAATAGGACTTTTTAAGGTCTTTAAGAATGAAACACAATACACTTATAAAACAAAAATATCAATTTTAAACAAATGATTATTTTAAATATAGAAAAACAGCTTTGCTGTAGTAGAAGTTTAAAAGTATGCAATGTATAAACTCTTAATTAAATAGACAAGTCTACTTGGTTTTTATATAGCCTTAATATTCTATATGGGATTCTTGAACGAAAGTAGTGTACAGATAACTTAATCTTCTGCTTTAATTAGAAATATTTTTAATATCCCTATTTGGTATATTATCCGCCTATCAATTACTTTCTTATAATATATCTTTTACGTTCAAGTTTTGACCTTCATTTATTTTTCAAAAGGGTATACAGATTTGAAAATCTGCTACTCTATAAATATGTATCTTTGTTTTTCAATTGAGTAGTTTTCAAAATATTCTAAACCCTGTGACGAATCCTATTAAAAAGAATCAGATTTGAGAATCTGCGACTCTTTCATGATTTATCTTTGTTTTCCAATTGGGAAGTTTTCAAATTATTCAAGAGTCTGTGACGAATCCTATAAAGTCGATTCTCCTCTTTCTCAATTATGCCTTGTGGGCTTTTGTTAATCAATTAACTAATTGATTTGAGCTCTTAAAAGTGTGTCGCCTGTCGCCCTGTCCCCCATACCCATCCCCATTCCCATCCCGCTGTAAAGAAAACAATGGACCTGCCCCAGGGCCACTTGCTAGCGGTGGTTGGCAGTCGCCACCTCAACTCGAGTCTCAACTGGAACTCGAAACCTTTTCCTCTACGGCCCATTGTATTGGCCGAATGTCAACCCTTATAAGGACGGTCTGCACACGCCGTCACAACGTCGTCCAGAACCAAATCCATAACGTCCTGTTCATTATGCATCGGGGCACTTGAAAACCATTTCTTTTTACCCCAAGTTGGTTATTTTATTTTGATTTTTAAATACGGTCAGGTCAGGTTAGGTCAGGTCATCGTCGGCGTTGATAGGTTTCAAAACTCTCGGCTTTTCAACTCACATGTGCGTGCATTATAATCGGGATTTATGTGGTCCACTTGATGTCCCATCCCAAGTGTGGGTCGCATCGCATTAATGTGTTAAACACACAACACACACACTCACATATGTTGTTGTGCCAAAAAGGGTTCCCAGCTTAATGGTCAAGAAGCAGTTGCAGTTGCCAGCGTCCATCTAAACGCTTTCAATTTGCTTAATGGTCCAATAAGGATGACGACGACGCTTCGATTTTGGAGTACAATTGAGTTGGGTGTGCGAAAGACATTTGAGTCTCGATTTGGAGTCCACATGGTCATCATCATATATACTATGCTCTTTAGTGTACATAATGCTCAACAAATGTGTCATCTGCACTGCATATTTGCATACAAGAAGGTTCTACACAATGTGATGACTTGGCCAAAGGTGAGGGTGGTGTGTATAGAAGGGGTGTAGATGAGGAGTGTGTCTCCATTCCCACAACAAACATTCAAGCAATTAAATTTGAAATGCTTCACAATGAATTTATGATATTCATATTGCGAAATATGTTAAGAATATTGCATATATTATCACCAATTAGTAAGAAATGTAAGTTTCTTTAGGTTTTTGGAAACCTAGTTATTTTAAAAGTAGCTTAAAGTTCTATTTCTTTATTAGTTTCGATGGTAATGTCTGAATTATTCTTTTTTTAATTCACCTAAATTGGTTAAATGAAGGTAAATGTTCCATCTCGCAAAACTTAAGCCTGAACTTCACTAAATTCAATCAATTTCTGTCTCAAGGTTTTTTTTGTGTTGATTTTGTCGAAATTTCATAATTAAAGAGGTTTACTCTTGGGATTAATTTTACTCTAGCTTTATATAAACATGAAATACTTAAAATGTGTATTTTTAAAGTTTTCTAGCTAAGATATAGGAAAAACTACAATAAATATTTTCTGTTAAACTAGGAATTCCCATACAGAAACTCAACTTCTCGTTTAAATTTTATTTACTTGACTAGTTTTTATATTAATATTTAATTATTGCTAATAATTTTATTTGAAAAGTGTTTTAGTCGATATATTTCACAGCTAGTAAGATTCTCAAATCTCAATCAATAATTTATATATTTTTTAAAATACTTAAATGCTTAAATTCCTTACGTTTTTTCATCTATTTAATCTTCAACCATTGCGACTTTTCTCTGGGAATTTGCGGTCAATTGATTGAGACTTTATGGTCAATTCGCAGTGCGTTTATCTTAAGTGTAATATCCGTTATTATTCTTTGGGCTTGACAGTGTTAATCCTTTACTGTCCGTTATCCTTTGCCTGTCCCTTTCGTGTCCATAACTCTTGTATCCTACGACAACTGCGACATCTGCGGCTGCTTCCGGGCATTATCCACTTGGTGTTAAAGTAAAAATTGCTCAGGCATGCGTATTAAGCATGAAATTTATTTTAAAGAGAAACAACAACCTGCTGAAGAGTTGGAGTAGGAGGGGATAAGAAGAGGAAAGGGGAGAGTGTTGTAGGGACACGCATATTTGTAATCTTTATGGAGTGCAAACAAATTTCTGTGTTGTCAAGTTTGTCAAGGAAGGAAACGAAGGGCGCATCGCGATGTGGCAGCAACTGTTGCTGCCGTTGCTGCTGCTGCTGCTGCCAAATGTGGTGCACGCTTGTGTTGCTGGTGTGCACCACAGGCAACCACCAGCACCGGTTGCACCACCAGCTGTGCACAAATTGCACTCCAGATATTTTTATTTGCTGTGAATATCAATGGCAAATGCTACCAGCGATAAAGCCCAAAATTGGAACCAAAAAAACCCTCAGATTAACACCAAACCCAATTCCAACCCAAATCCTGCCCACTCAACTAACGGCAAATGGTTAGCCAAGACATTATCCATCTATATAGACAGCGTGGGCTGTTTTAGGTTCTAATTCCCAGTTCCAAACCAACTTCAATCAATTGCTCTGCTTTCTTTCTTTCTTACTCGCACTTCTTTTCTCTCTCCCCATCTCTCTCTGGCTTTGCCTTGGGCGTTAATCCAGTAACACCAGTAAAAGCGTTAATAGATATCAGCCAAGTTATTTATGATCATTGCAACCGCTGCCTTCGTCTACGCGTTTCGTTTTGTTATGCAAATCTCCGGCGGCCGATTCTTTCACGCAGTAGGAGTAAATTACCCCCGGCTAGACATAGGAGCAAATACTTATACCCTGCACTGTAAGTTAACAAAGGGTATGCTACGCTTAAAATTGACTCTTAGTGTGACAAAATGTGTAGATAACTGGTTACATTAGAGTTGCAAGAGTCATAATAATCATAAAAATTCTATTTAAGACTTATATGGATAAAATTCCTTGTTTCTATTTTTTTTGTATATAATTATAAGACAATGTTTAACCTAATTTATATTTTTCTGTTCTCTCATGTAATTTTAAAACTTTAGTATAAGTCGACACTATAATTTATTCGTAGCAACTAGCGCCTTAATTTACAAACTTTTTCTTGGAGTGCAATGTATCAAATCATAAATAAATAAAGTAATATTGTTATAAGGGTAGACCATAGCATAATTTGGTATTGTGAATGTTATACTATAATTTTAAAGTATCACATAATATCAAAGTATTATTTATGCTACAGGGTATCTACTAGTCGATCAACCTTCCGAGAAAGGGTTGCTGTTGTTACCTAGCAACTGGTAAGTGGCTACCCGTTGTCGTTGCCAGACCGCGAGACTTGCAGACTGAATGACTGCGACTTCATGACGAGGATCGAAGAAGCGGAGATGGGGGAAGACACTATGCAACTGGTCAACAGTTGAACTGGACAGTTTGGGGTCCCCAGACTCTGGCTTCTCGTTCATTTGTTCATCCGTTTGTTGCAGTGTCAAACAAGAATTATGATCGGCTTAGCCACATGCTGAGACCCAGAGGCATCAGCTACAACTACAACTACAACTCTCTGGAGTGGCAGTTAGGCTCAAGAATCAAGACTCAAGATTCAAGAATCGAGTATTGTGAATCGTGAATTGTGAATCGAGAAGCGAGAATCTCAATTCAATACAGGTAGAGCTTTAAGTGTCTCCACTTTGTGTTGAAATGTATCGTTCTGCTTCCACTTATACTCTCAGACTTTGGCTCTGTTTCTTGATCTGTCTCTGTCTCAGTCCAATCCCTTTTTCATAACCATTGAAAAGTGTCTCTTGGGCACACGCTGTGATTGTGATCCGTAGCCCTAAGCCGCTGGGGCCCCCTAATGTTTGTAATTAAGAACTTTCACACTCGCAACAATCGCATCGTAAATGTATCTCTTGGTTTAGTGTCAAGTTCGTGCCAAGGGCAAACCTCGAGACACAACAAAATAAAAGAACAACAAAAACCCTATATGAATATTAATTAGAATTCCAAGTTTTCTTCTCATTTTTAGGCATTTGCGAATATACTTAAAGTTGATATCCAAAGTACAGCCTAACATTTAAAAGAACACTTGTTTCTCTATTTGAACTTCATTTGTAGATACACTTAGATTCGCATTTGTTCGGAATTTTGTTAACAACAAATAAAAAAATAATCTATTTGCACAATTGTATTTGATATTTCACAGTTGTGCCTAGTGCCACAGTTAGTATAATATTTTGGTATCAGGCACGTCACTAAATCGGTTATTTGTTCATTGTGCTCTGAAGTATTTTGCACAAATTGCGTCATTTCTGTCTTAGAAATTTTAGTAGAGCAAAGACCTTAAAGTTGAATTTCTAGGGCAAGATTGTAGGGAAAGAAACCCTAAGCTATGTATTAAAAGTATATCTGTTTATATGGAATTTAAAAACATAAAACATTCTTTGCTAAGATAAAGAAAAGTTAGCTAAAGAAATCTACTACATGGAAAAAATTTCATTCTTGACTGTCATTGAATTTCTTAATCATAAATAGAAATTCCTCATGTTTTTAATATTAAATCCATTATTTAATATGTTCACTTTGAATTTCTTGGAAAAAATACGCAAATAATAAAATTTAAGTAAATATTTATAGAGCTTGTATCCATTGAATTGTTTTATACATTTCAAATACCACACCCAAAGAAAAACAATAAATGAATGAATTAAGTGCGGAGAAGGATGTTAGAACTTCTGAGAGAGACTGACACGAGCGAAACGAACTTTTAAAGATTCCGACAATGATGATTCTGCATAAATAGAATGATTATCCAGAATTTTAAAATGTTAACTCGGAGCGAAGATAACTATTTTAAAAGCAAAAGATTAACGCTCGGAAATTACTTTATTGATGTTTTGATGATTACGCGATATTTATAAGTATTTTTTTGTGAAGGGATTTTTGAATCTTTAAGCTAATTTTTTAATAGATCTTCGAACAGATCAATTAGTCTATGTAGAAATGCTTTTTTGGTTATTCTATAGAAATGCAGTGTTGGTAATTTAGGAAAATTTATGTTTTAATTTGATACTTATCTTAACAGGGAAAACTGTCAATACTTTATATTTAATATGATATTTATTTTCTCCATCAATTACGAGTATTGTATTCTCTCTGTTATAAATCCTACTTATTTTAAAACTTTCCTTATTCAAGTTATTTGGGATTTGTGCTCTTTGAACTTCCTTTTGAACTTACCTTGAATATCGCTGCATTGCCTTTGTATTTACTGGGTCACAATGAGAATCAAAATATATTTATGTATATTCTCTATAAGTAATACCTAATAACTATGGGATGTATTGATGTGGTTATGGCTGCTGTGGCGATTTGTTGTTTTTAAATTCCATAAATCGTTGAGTTTTGTATAATTTTCTTAAACAATTTATGTTTACGATCGACTTTTATGAGCTTAAGTAAACTGAACTGAGCTGCTTGAGATGTTGTATCTGTATCTGTAGTTGTTTCTGAAGTTGTTTTTGTTGTTGTTTGTTTTACACATTACACACATTGGGGATATCACTAGTTGATGTTTATTTATTTGCTTTATTTGTTTATGATGGCATTTTTGAGCGCTTCTCTCATTCATTTATTCATTCATTCAGCTTGGGAATGATGCTTGTTATTGTTAAACATTGATATAAGTAGCTTATGGTCAAGATTTCACGATTTTATGAGCAATATTAACACGTTTTCTTCTATTTGTATTTAAATTCTTGTTTGATTTTTGTTTTGCTGTGTGAAGGATTTTCGTAATTCCAATTGGATTTGTTGAGCTGTTTTCGGTTTTGATATTGTACAACACTGGATTTGAACAAAGTGAATTGTTGTTGTTGGTCAGTTATGTATTGGTTTAACCGACGGGTTGAACGTTTCGTCAAGTTGATGCAATGAGCAATACTTGCAACTGGCAACTGCAACACGACAAAACAACAAATTTGCTTATTGCTACAAACGTTTTTCCGGTCTGCTTGTTGTTGTTGTTATTATTATTTAACTATGGATTAAAACTAAGGCCGTCGCTGCTGCTGCTACTGCTGCGACTGAGGCTGATATTTCTGCTGCTGCTGCGGCTGCTGCTGCGACTTCTAAGCGCTGCCTTTGGCTTGGCGGCTATTCAACGGATACGTTCCGACGCGTAACTAAAAACTTGGCGCGCGCTCTCACACGAGCCACAGACGAACGAGTCGCACGGACTTGTCATCTTTTTGGGGGGTTGGCTGCAGCGACACCGACAGCGACAGCGACAACGAAAGCAGCAAAAGCTACAAAAACAACACACACAAACACACATGCAAACTTTTAGTTATTCGCTCAGCGTCGGTTTCTCTCTCACTTCACTTACACACATACATTCACTCTCACACACATACAACTGGTAGCTTTTTATTGGTTTATTTGTTTGATTTTGTTGTTGATTAATAAGCATTTTTTTTACTGATGACAATTTGTAACATGTAAAACACAAGAAAATTTTGTGTGCATGCAAATGAGAGAGAGGCGTACATACACATGCATGAATGTATGTATGTATATGTGTTTGTGAGCAGCGCAGTTAACGTAAGCGTCGGCGTCCAGTTGCAGGTGACACTTGGGCCAAGAAAAAAACAGCAAAGAAATGTGACGCTTAAAAAGAAAAAAGAGCACAGCTCAGCTGAGAGCACAAAACGAATGAACAAACAAGCGAACGAACTAGCGAGCGAGCGAGATGGAGAGCGAGAGAGCGCGTGCAAAGAGCGCCAATTGAGCGCCAAGCCCAGCAGGTGTTGTCCCATTGCGCAAGCGAGACGACACTACTGTCAAGCCTCGCCATCGTTGTCGTCTATTGCTGCTGCTATTTGCCGGCTAGTGGGCGTTTCCAATTGGAAATGGCTCTGCGACTGCGAGCAGCAGTCGCCGACGCCGCTGCTTCTGGTTGGGGGAAGCATTTTATATGGCATGGGAGTCGAAGTCAAAAGGGGAGTCGCTTGCGACTATTTTCTTTTATTATTTTTTTCGTTTTGTTTATTTAACGCATTTACTTAGCGCTTCACAACTATCGAAAGCAAAATCAACTAATCTTAATGGACACTTTTTAGAATGATGCTGACATCTTTAGGCTGCTTCCCTTTATCTGTACTATAAATATAAGTCTATTTTTTTTAATATTTCTTTTTTGGCTAATTTACGTGTTGTGCTTTAAAATGCGTCGCTTAAATCCGTTGGCAGGACAGCAGCTGCTTTTTGGCTCATTCCCCTTTTTTTTTATTCATATGCAGCGTTTTGTTCTGTTAATTTCCTTGGTGTCCTGTTGCCCATGACGACGACGGCGACGTCAGCGGCGACTGCAACAGCGACAGCTCCATTTGTCGCCATTGTTCTTAGAGCTTTTTATGTGTGTGTGTGTGTGTGTGTGTTATGCAGGTGTTTGCTTTTGTTTTATGGGGCGGTTTTTTAGCGCTGATTTTAATTTTGTTCGACTGTCGTCTCGACTTGTACTTGGGTTCCATTTTAATTAACATCAAACTAATGACAAATGCACACAAAAGTCAACGCAATGCTCTAATTTTAATTCTAATTCAATTTGGCTCTAATGACTTGAGCTGCTCTAAAACTCGCATTAGCTACAGACAGCGAGAGTGAGATAGAGATGGAGATAATAGAGAGAGAAGGAGAGAGAGAGAAGCTCATCTGTGTACTCGTTACCTTTTTTGCCAATTGTCAGTCAACAATTGCAAGTTCTGAACAATGGCGCACGTTTTTCCAGCTCTCTTTTCACTAACTAACTGACTGAATGACGATTGCAACTGTGCCACTCACTATACGAGGGCAGTTCCATGAGTACTTCAAATATTTCAATATTTAAGATTATTTGGAAACAAAATTTGATAAAGATCAATAATACAAATTTTAAATAATTGTTGTAACTATTCTACTTTATTTACAAATAATTTTTTTTAAATATTGTTCTTTCAAGAAACACATTTGCATTTGAATAATTTATTGAAATTTCCGCCTCTTATGATAACTTATTAAACTGCCCCCTTGAACGCATTTGGACCTGGCTTTTGGTTCTCTCTATGTACTTGGCTTTGGCCCATTGTCTTTGGCAATGCTGCTGTCCCTATCTGCATCTCTTTTACTGTTAGGCAGCCATTGTTATGACATAGCATACCCTGTACTTGACTAGAATAAGCCAAAAGGTTATATTAGCTTAGAAAAGATTAAGAGAGTAACATAAAAATAAAAGCTGAATGCTATTCGAGACTTTTTTTTTTATAATCGTGCAGTGTATTAAGAATATTAATTAATTATCCCTATTAAGTACACTCAGAAAAATATTAGGTATTAAAATTAGGTACGACCGAACTTGAATTTATACCGTTTTGTTCTTAAAATTTTAAGATTGCTGTGTACTAAAAATCTTAAATTAAGTATGAATATATCTGACATTTAAAATAACAGCTGTACGAAAAAATAGTCCGAATTCAACTAAACTTAGTCTGAATGCATAAGACCAAGCTAAATATAAAATCTGTGAGTCTGGTTAAGATACTTCCTGAAACAATTGAGTTTTTTATACTAAATTAGTTTAAAATTTTTTTGTACTTAAAATAGTGTTTTTCAAGGTTGAAAGTATCCCAGAAAAATCTCTTTTTAAGATTTCCGAACATGCGAAAACCGAACCTGAAATAAAATTCCGAACTTAGACAGCTTTTGAGATCGTTTGTACTTGAAAACCGCATGTTTATGTACGGAAATCTCGATTTTCTGAGTGTAGGGCATTTGCATAGTCGTTGATTGTTCCAAAAATTCTTGAGCTTTGTTTGTTTGTTTTTCGCAATGCATTTGTGTTTGTCCGTTGTGTTCGTTGTCTGTTTGTCTATTCGCTCGTTGTTGTTCGTCCGTTTGTTTGTTTGTTTGTCATATTTATCATGGCAGTTGCTTTTGCCATTGCATTCTCTTTGCACTTGCAAATAAATGTTAATGAGTAGTTGAACAAAAAGCCGCTGACAATGCAATCTGAGGCCCGTCTTCAGTCAGTCGACTGAGTGACTGACTGACTGCCTTTAAAATGCAATTGAATATAATGAATAAAATGAATACGAATACGAATACAAATACGAATATAAATACGAATACTTGTCTGGTTTGGGGGCTACATTTTCAGATTGGGGTCTTGAGGCAGCTTTAAATGTATGCAAATGCCACAAATCAGCGGCAATTGAATGGAATCTAATGCCTAAATCGCTGTTGTTGTTACTCCTGTTGTTATTACTCTTATTGTTGTAGTTGTTGTTGTTGTTATTTGGGGGCAGGTGCTGCCACACATTGTTGCAAACTCATTTCAGTGGAGCTTTTCTAAAGACCCAAACAACAAAAGCCCAAAAAAAAGAAAAGAGACGAAGACGTTGCCATGTAAATTTTGCACTTTTTGGTTGCTCATTAATGTTGATCAAAATGGGGGAAGAAATTGAGAAAGAGCAACAACACAAGCAACACAAAATGTTTTGCAGCCTACCCCAGTCGATACCCTGTAAAGTGGCTAAAAAGAAATGTACATACATACTTAAAACTGATAAAAGGTGATTTCCTTATTCAGATCAATTGAAAAGTATGTTTTGTTTCGTTAATAGTTGACTTTAGAGGAAGGACATTTGAGAATAAGTTTTTGAGAATCTTATATGCTTCTTTTAGCCACATTTAATAAATGACTTTTTCTGAAAAACTTAACATAGTGTCTAGCAAGACTTACTATAAGTATACCAAAAGTATGCTACATAAATCAACAAAGTTCAAGTTGATTTTCTGTAATGCAATAAAATAGTAAAGTTGACATTATATTAATAATATTCTGCCTTCTTTTCTCTAACTCTAATCTCACACATAAAATGAACTTCTTTTTATATTGTTTGCAATTTGTAGGGATAACTATTTCTCCTATTTGGGTTACCTTCAGTTCCAGCTTCTGGTGGGTTTTTTTTAGATAAACATCGGCTACAATTACATAGGCCACAAAGCAAACAGTTTTGCAGAAGGCTCAATCGATTGATATATCGATAATAATCAATCGATCTGAAGGACAATAAAAAAAACACACACGATCAACAACTGAGATGCTCATCTTTTGGCTGAATGCGTTTAATCCTTGCGAATTTCAAACGGCAAACAAGGACTAAGCACACACAGAAATGTAGATTTCATGGGTACATTTTTGGGATACAGATAAACAATGCGGCTCAAACGGTTCTACTATGAGATTTGCAGCAAATTGATAAGGAAATCTGCCGAAACCAAAAAAAAGCAGTTATGACAACGATTGATATGTCAAGATACAAGGCAACATATGTGTTCACTTTGATGTCCATGGAACTATATAAAGGACACAATCACATTCAAAAATTCTAGTGGAATCGATGGAGACTTGTGAAGCGGGAAATTTGTATACCCTATAACCGATTAACAGAAGGGGGTATAACCTTTTTGCAGCAGGTTGCAAAGTGCCCGTCAACGCCCACATAAATAAGATGATATATTTATGTATAAAGAGCAAACTAAATATAAAGAAAACCCTTCAACGTCGGATATTGTCAACAAAAGAAAAGAATTCGATTTCGGGGAAACTGTTGAAAAGCGCAACAAGACACAAAAAAAACTAAGACGAAGGAATTAAAAATAAAAATAGGATAATGCTAGGGATAGTTGTATTCAGGTGGAACGCCAGAAGAACGCATGTAATTGACTTTTGTCTGAGCATCTTTCATTCATTGAGCAGCAAAGAGTAGAAAGAAGCCGGTGCGGCAATTCATTGAGAACAGAGAGAAAACCAGACAACCTGGCGACCCGAAAGTCCCTAACGAATCATCTCTCAATGGTCAAACGTCTCTCAATGGCGCAACGTGCGGTGTCTGAAACTGAGACACTGTCTCTCTCACTCTCTTTCTCTCTGTCTATCTGCTCTGCTAAGGATACGCCGAAAAAGTGTCAAAATTCCTATAATCCGCTTAAAGGTGTTTTAATGCCCAGCCGGTCAAACAACTTCTCCTACTCCACCTTCAACTTCTCATTCTCTTTTGCCACCTTGTGCCTTGTGCGTTTCACATGAATGAATTTTCAATTTGCTTCAGTGCATTGTCTTGACAACGGACAACGGGCAACGAGCTGCCGCCCGCGTCCTGCCATTCAATGTGGCACGTAGGTGAGTTTTTTTTTTGTTTTTTTTGTACGCGTCATTGTCTCTACCTTTTGGCCAGAACAATGGCTCAGCAGGCGGCGGGCAGCGGGCAGTGAGCATTACGAATGGCCGACAGGATAACACTTTGCTTCTTCTTCTTGCCTATAGTCTGCTGACTATCGGCTACCAATAAACAATAAACAATAAAGCCTACAAAAGTGCAGCACAAACGCTTGCCACATACAAGGTCAAGTGGCTGGCTGGCCATACAGTCTACGCGATAAGTACTTTTCCCATGCCCAACTGATTCCTGATGATGCCTCTGATATCACAGTCTTTCTTGCCGCGTAATCATCTGCATTTAAATCGATCGATCCCCTTATTGAATGCTGACTTCCATTAGGCATTCCAAACAATTTGAACTTCCATCTCCAACTCCCATGTCTGGGAGATTGTCCAACTGTTTAATCTGCTGCAACCTCAGCATCTGGAAATGATTTGGCATTTTAGCATTCAAGGCAAAGGGAATAAAAAAATGAAAAAAAGATGCAAGAAGTAAAGAAAATTATATTAATAACAAGGTAGCTCCAGTATTCAATTGGTCAGCGCGACAGACTGTCTGGTTAGTCTGGGTTGGAATGACTTAGGTCTAGTTCCAGGTGGAAGTCAGGCTATGATATAAATGTTGTAAAAGAGAATATGTTACAATATCTCTTCTTTTTTACTCGATTGTTCAATAATTATTATTTATTATATATATTATTCAGTTTAAGCATGCAAATCTTCATCAAAAGTTAGTAGTCTATGAGAACAATAACTTTAAGATATTATTAAACAGAAACCTGTAGTCTGTTTGACATATAATTTAAATAAAACCTGAATAAATATAATGTATCTGTTTGAATATAATAGTATCATCGCAATATATTTTTGTATATAAAGTTGAATTGAGAAATCTTTTAGTAAAACACAAAAGAAGATGAAATAATACGTTTATGAAAACAACATTACAAAATAATAAGGCTTATAGTTAGATATACTAATTTAAATTAAATTTTTATAATTAGCAATCTAATATTTTAATAACTACAATAATATTCCATTGATATTCCAAAATTTTCTATTATTTTTTTAAGCAATATTTGAATGACTTCAATAATATTCCATTAATATACAAATTTTTTTTATTAATTTTAATCAACCACCTAGAGTTACTACAAAATTTAACTTCAATTTAAATAACCAGCAAACTAATATAGAAAAGAATACAATAATATTTCATTCATATACCCACATTTTCTATTATTTTTAATCGTAACAAATTAACTTGAATACCTTTATTAACTACCTAGAATTGCTCAATAGTCATAAATTCTTGGCTATTATTTAAATCACCCTGCAAATTGAATGCAAGCCAAGACATATGTCAGTCAGACAAACGATTTGTCCTTTTCCCTGTTCTCCTGTTAAGTTTCCATTTCGAAATCAACCCAAAACCGCCAAACAAATGCCTACAAAAGCGGGCACAAGTCGCAAATTGAAAAACGCAAGCGAAATGCCATTCATTTAATTTCATTTCACAATTTTTGAGATGCCTATCATAAATTCGCATAAATTATTCGGGTCTGCCAAATCGATACGCAAATTTTGAATATTATTTTCCGGGAGAGACGGGAGAAGGAGAATTGCGAAAAATTGAAAAGCAAAACACGACGCGACGCAACGCATGCTGACAAATGGAAAACATTTGTAACGGCCATTAATCGATGTTTTTATTGTTGTCTCTGAGTAAATGCAAATCGTATATGAGGAAGGGTTAGTGGCAGGAGGGGTGAGAGGGGCTTAGGGAAAGGGGACTGTAGATTGTAGACGTGGGCCTTGCCATTTTAATGAAGCCATTAAAAATTACTGACATTTGTCGGTTTGTCGGGGCGTTGCCAATAAAATTGTAAAATTGGCAAATTTGTTGCCGCACCACGCCCACTTTTTTGCTAATGGGAAGATCTATCGATTGTTGTCCTTTTCCCTTTGGGGTGTTAAAGGGTTACATCTTGGTTTTCTTTCGCTGGGCCGCGTGCATGTTGCCCAGTTTTGAACAAAGTTTGGCCATTAAATTTGCCACGCCCGAAATTTTATAATTGCCAAATGGTGTACGCTCCATTCAGGTTTTTTTTACTGCTAACTTTGCTTACAACCGTTACAATTTCTGTGGCGAGTGAAAAGCAAAACCGTTAAGGCACTCACTTGTTACAACAAAGGGCACTAAAAGAAAAAAATAATAGAATATACAGAAAATGAAAAACTGGAATCCATGAGACAAAGTTGTCACTGCAAAATGGACGCGGATAGGAACCGTAAACGTAAACGTATCAACTTTAATTTGAATTCAATCAAAAGGGTCTCCCATTCATTCAGTATTCAACATTCACAATACAGTATTCACTCCATTGCTATTCACAATTCACGGTCACTTTCGCTGGCAAACAACAATCGACCTCATCAGCTTCTCTGTTGTTGTTGTTGCTGTTTCTCTTGATCTTTAGTTCCTCTTCAAGTCCGGCACAGCTTCAAAGGGCGGTAAATTCATATCCTTTGATTTGCATATAAGGCGGACAACAACAACACCAACAACAACAACAACAATCAGAATTCTGACCCTTCGGCTCCCCGACAAAACAAACAAACTTGCTACACTTATGTCGCGCCTCGGAAGTTCATCATCATCATCATGATGATCTGAAGATCATCCACATCAATTTACGTCGCGATCTTAGCGCGCTCGCAGCTGCTGTGACTCAACCTTTCGATCCTACGGTCCTTCAGTCCTTCTGGAATCTTCATATCATCAGTCCTTACTTGGTTCAGGTTAGTTCGCGCGCTGTCAGAACCAATCAAGTCGACACTCTTGACACAAAACGATGCGTAACTCTTCGAGAGGTTGCATGCAATTCATCAAAGGACCGTGACCAGTGCCCCTGGCTTTGGCTTTGGTTCTGCCTTCAGCTCTGGATCTTTCAGGATCGCTAATTTGCCGACTTGCCTATGGACCTATCTCTATGTCTCTGCCTCTCTCTGTTTCTCTCAAGTGGATCGCAGCTGTCCAGCCAAACATGACAATAGCCAGCCCTAATTGCTGACTAGTCATTGCCTATAATTCAGGGACACAGAAAGCTTCTTCAAACTAAAGTAAATTGATGATTATGGAATATGGAATTTATTATTTAATTTCTTATTTAGACAATTCTTTTCTCACTATTTTTAACTTTAATAAATTGTTGGTTTTCAAATATAATGTATTTCATTACTTTTGCGATTAGTTTAATATTTTTATTTTTATTATCTAAATTAAATTAAATTCATTTTCTTAAGTCAAATGTCTTAGTTGCGGTTAAATATATTAAATAAATAAGCGAACATTGTAGGTGATAATCTATAGTTTTCCTAAGTACAATTTTTATAATTTCTTAAAAATAAGTTCTGTAAACTCGCATAACCTTTTTTAATTTTCATATTTCCTTTGAAAAGCGATTAATTTATTTATTTTACGTCGACTAAAAACGTTCGACAGAGAGAAAAATAAAATAAGAATTATAGAATTATAAAATTATAAAATACGAATGTAAAATTACCCATTAAGTTATTTAATAACAAAATTTAGCTCCTAACTGAAAATTAAAGTTTAAATTAATTAATTTAATAACCAATATTGCAATATTGATATCATCGCATCAGTTTCTCCCCTTTTCGAATATTATAGTGTGTGTAGTTTCCAAAAGATCATAGATCATATCGACTCGATAATTCTTCCTCTCTTCTGGTCTCTTTTCGTTTACCTCTTTTACCCTAGTTGGAAAACAAATGCCAGCTAATTGCAAGACAACAGCATCCTGTAATTCTTGATTCATTATCTTTCGTATTTTTTATGAGTTGCGTTTTTCAACTTTTGAACTCGTTTAAACCTATGAATTTAATTTAATTTAAACTTTAGCCCTAGATGTACCGTATGCTGTCAATTGCCCCTGCTCTAGAGCCGTTTGACCCTCGTCGCATTGTCTTTACCTGACCGAGAGCAGTGAACCTTTGCTGTAAGTTGCAACCCTTTTGTCACCTTTTAATTTGATGAACTCACTTCCGTTCAGGCCCCCAACCCATAGATTCAGCATCTCATCGCACAAGCCAAAGGCACATCTTCGGATTTCGAATCGGAATCGGAATCTGGATCAGGAGAAGGATGAGGAAGAGGATCTGTCTTGTCTTGATCTCAAGCCGGTCTGTTGCCTTGTCAGTTTTGATTAGTTGAACCACTTCAGGTCGCTCTATTCCCTGTCCCGTGTGGGAATGCGAGTTGAGTCCGCGAGTCCTTTTACCTGATCGTAATACGAGCAGCGATCTTGCGATAGCGCAACATTCTACTCTCTTGTGCAATTCCATATTGCACGTCCGAGTCTCGATCTTGAGGTAGTTGCTTTTCATAATTTTCACATGACCAAAAGAGCTTAAGATCAAGTTAGCCATCTAAGCTGACAGCTGGCAGCCCCTTATGACAGTTCGCGAAACGTTAATCCCATCATACTCGTAAGTAAGCTCTCCTCCAGTTCCGTCCCAAGGAAATGCTCAACTGTTTCTTCTCCATTTCAAATTCAATTTCAGTTTCATTTGTTATTTATTTATTTACTTGTTGATGTTGTTCTCTTTTTTGTTATTTGCTTAGAAAGTTTTCCAAACATTGCCAAGTTAATCCCGCTAACCTGTTTTTCTGACCCGTTCGACTAGCCCTATCGCTGGCAGCATTATGTAAATTGCCAAGCAATTTAAAAACTATCTCCTAGGGACAGGCAATGGGAAGGGGGAAACCCCCAGCTGATGATCAATAATAATCATAATGACAGTTTTAAGTGGGTTAGCCCTACGGACCTACAACCATTGTGCATTTACATTTATGTAAATCCGACCGACGCGACGCCTTGATGGATAGCTGTCTGTCTCAACTCAACTCAACTCATCTCATCATCTCTCTTACATCATACTAAATACAATATGCAACCTTACATTGCTTCTTTTCATATACATTTTCCATTCTTTTCCTTCAGCTCCTACGGAGCAATCAATCAGCTTAGCGCTCGGCTTCATTATGATTATGGGCTTGTCCTTCATCCAACCGCATATATTCTGCATATTCGCATATTTAAATGCATTCAAATGCCAATTTTTATGCCAAGATTGTCAAGATGCTCAATGCCTAATCCGACTGCCTTCATTCTAAGTTTCTTTGAGGTTTTTCCTTTTGAACTGGCTCCATACAAAGCCTGAAAGAGAAAAAAAAGAATGAAGAATATCTGCCCATTGTTGGACCTTGCCTCTATTAATTCCTTTATAATTTGCGCCTGACTGACCAGGCTATAAAGGAAAACCCACCTCTTGGCCACTTCAACTCCCACACACACACATACACACACTGACATGAGCGTATAAGAAGCTGAAGAGATTGTGCATTGCTCGACTACGCTATTACCCTGAATTCAATTTTGAAGATTGCTGCAGATTATCTGCCAATTAGGATTTACTTTTATTTGGGTATAAACTGTTTTTGGAAAATAATTGAATTTGTCTTCTACAAAATTGTTTTAAAAACAAATATAACTTTAATCAAATTATAATCAGAAATATTTAACTATTATTTATTATTACTAATTTTATTAAGTTGAAACTTACAATATAAAATTCAATTAAATTGTATGCTAAGAATCATCAGAAATAAACAAGTCTTATAATTTTTTTTAAATAGTTTGAGTGGTTGAAAATAATAAGTAATATTTTAGATATTTATTAAGAATACTTTTGTAAATTATACAGATTTAATTTCCAATTTATCTCTAATTTAGAAATGGTTTTATAACTGAAAAATATTTAAAAACTCTTACGCATTTCATTAGCTTTGCGAATATACCCTACGCTCAATCAGCCAATGGGTATGGCAAACAAAAATATATGAAAGTTCTTATAAAAAATGAAGAAATGGAAAATATGACAAGGAGGAAAACCAAAGTATAGAAGAAGAAAAAAGAATAACTCAAGTATTTGTCCTTTTTTTATGTGTGCTGAGCGAAAAGCCAAGATTTTGCGGGTGTCCAGTTTGGGGATCCTTGAGTCGCAAAGTGGCCACTGATGCGTGTAACTACTCCCAACTGAATGGTCAGCCACAAATCGGATTAGCACTCGACCTCAATTCAATTAGGTGACAGTAAAGCTCTAAGCAAAAAGTGCAAATTGCCTGGTCAAATGGGAAACGTATTGGAGGAGGGAAAGGAAAGGAGAAGGGAAGGAAGGAGGGTATTTGGAATGAGCCCAGTGTCAAGCCTGACATTTGCTGCCATTAATTGGCCGCATTCTGGGTAAAGACAGAGTGTGTCCTTTTCTCAGCGACATAAATTACAAGTTTGCCAATGGGTTGACTTCGTTTTTTAGTAGGAAAATTCAATGAAAATTAGCGCATCCCATAAATTGTACCCTAATTTTCGGCACAAAACCTAATGATGCCACAGTCCAGGCCCATAAAATGCAACTTACAAGCTGAGAAAATGTTGTGCCCCGAAAAGGGGGTTGGCCCTAACCCAAAAAGACAATCAAGGACTGACCCAAGGGCGGACGGAAGTTACCTTAAAGATTGTCACCAGGCAAAAAGGATAATAAAAAATGTTTAAGAATTACAACAAAAGGGAGGGGAAAGTAGAAGAAGTATGGAAGGGGGGATCGACTGAAAGCATAGCGAAATTTATGTGTTTATGCTGCATTTCCATGCTTGATCCGAAAGTTTTCCTTTGTTTCCCTCAATTTGGAAAGTGCTTTCCATGAGATAGAAATTTCATTGGGTTTTCAGCTGCGCTGTAAGCGTTGGCGATGAGAAATTGCTCGAACCAATAGAACAATGAGAACTTAATAACAAGAGCAACAAATAACAAATAATAATAACAAACAAACAGCAACAAAAACAACAACAACAACAGCGCAACGAGTGAAAAGATATGAAAAATGCAATGCATAACACAACGCATTTTTTTCGGGGCTTTTCTTTTCTTTCAATTCTTTCAATTCTTTTATTCTGTATCTGTATCTGTCGGCTTAAAGGCGTGAAATACAACAATAACAATAAATATTTGTTAGTTGTTGTTGCTTCTCAGGTTTTGGGCATATTTTCATATGCTGTTTAAGTAGTTGTGATTGATGCGCACAGTGCGCGTGTTGAAAGATGCGCGTTGAGTCGATTTGTATCTGTAAGATACGCGCATGGAAACCACAGGGTAAGGGGAGTGTAGGCAGAAGGGCTGCTTATCTGCTTGTTTGGGTACTTAATATGCAAGAGTCACACTCCAGTATTTAGCTTGGACTACAAAATAAACGCTTACAGCAAGCTAATTAAAATATCGATACATTAACGATAACATGTTTATATAGTAAATAGAAGTAGTCATAAGTTTATAAAAATATGTGACAATTTTTAAAAATATATTCAACTCTTTAATTTCAGATGAATTGGTTCAGTCTAAGACATTGGGAACTATGATTTGTATACTGATATTCGGTAAGTAAACTTCATAATATACTGACATCTTAAATTTACTTTAACAGTTAAGTACATATATTTCTTTATTTATCGACCATGTCTTAATATAAACTCGTAATTCTATATATAGATTTCTATCGCTATTATTTGATCACAACATTCAATGTCGACTCATAGTAAACCTTTTCCCAAGCTATTCTTTACATTAGCTGTCATTGTTTTTCCACGCTTTTTCCACTCAGAACTGTCGCATTGATAAATGAGCTTAGCTCGGTGGACAGTTACAATGACAATTGGCTTTTTGTGTAAGTTGCTTATAATTAAAATTTTGTGGCACAAACAAAAGGGCCAACAAACAACAGCAACTACTTAGAGCCACCGAAAAAGAAACGGCCCGAAAAAGTAGCGAAACGAATGCCACAAAAGCAATAGCAACAAACGAGAGAAAGGCAACAAGCAACAATAAAAACAACAACAACAAGAACAATAAGCAAATACAACAACAAACAGCGAAGCAATCAATTGACAAAAGCCCACAAATCGGATTGCGGCCTGGACCTTTTCATGCCGTTCAATAACTAAACAACCAAACAAATCTTTATTATTTGAACGTGTAATATGGCCAACTGACTGTCTAACTGATTGTATCTCTCGCTCTGTAAATGTATCTGTATCTGTAACGCATTTTTATCTCTAGTTAAAGTTAACACAACGGTTTGAGCAGCGGTTCTACAACTTTTGATTTCAATTGCTACCAAGCCGTTCTATATAGCGGTCCAGTCGCACCTCAGACTTTCAGCTCCCTCCTTTCCCTACTCCCTACTTAAAAAGCTTGCGCAATTACCAATTGTCAACGCGTTTCTACTATGCTCTATTTCTTTCTAAAGTCCAGATATTTTATATTTCAACTGGTCAAGAATGAAAGAGAACAGAACAATCCTTTTTATTACCTGTATTCATTGAAAATGGTTCTTTAATATGGTAATTTTGTGTAGCTTCATTCATGCTTTATATTCAATATTTATTATCATCCAATTATTTAAAGAATACTATTAACATATTCACAATTCCATTTTCGCATATAAATTGTGGAACATCTTTAGTATAATATATTCTAATAGATATCATATTGAACCACTGTTTGATTTTCTTATAAATAAGTCTTCACCTTAATCTTTTAATAATTTGAACAGTTGATTCTTTGCTTGACAGAGATTCGTAAATCAAACATTTCTTAGGCAACTGTCTCTTTATTCAGAAGAACGTTCTCTGAATAATACATTCGAAATTAATGGAAAAGAAAGTTATTTCCTATCAATAGTCGAATATACTGGATACTGCAAAATATATTTAATGGAAAATAATAAAAACAAAAGCCTAATCAATATAAACTTCTAAGAAGAGCATACAATAGTCGTTCTTACCCTTTGCTTATTAGCGCTTTTGTATCTTATGCTGACAATTTATTATAACAATTTATTTTCGTTTGTTGACTTTATTGAATTGTTTAATTATTAAGCAATATTTGATTGATTGCGAATTCCATTTCATTTGTTGTTATAAACTTATTTATTTTTTTAAGCTTTCTCGTGCTCTATTGTGGTTTTTGTTGCTACAGTTGATAGAAAATGCTTTGTATTTTGACCTTTTTGTACAATTTTGTCGCTCACACTCATTATTGTTACTTATTATTAAGTATTTCGATCGTTATTTCTCACTTCTGCTTATTTTCTTAGTTTTGCCTTTTATTATTACAAACGCTTATTGACCCAATTTCTGTTATATTCGCAATTTACCATTGAGCGTAAATTTCATAGCTTGCAGCGGGGAAAACTGAAGGGGAGAGAGAGGGGAGTATGGGAAGAGGGAATAACTGCAGCAATAAACGCAGGCTCTGCCATGTGGCATTTCCAACTGTGCTCATAAATTTTAATCCATGACAAAGTTGCCAACTGCCTCGCAGAACCGCCCAAGTTGCCAACTCCGCGAAATTGACTACAGTTGGATCAACATGCGATATGAACTACAAATGGACACGGTTAGTGATGAGAGAGGGAGGGAGGTAGAGAGAGAGAGAGACATGCAGACAGGACGCAGTAACGCAAGGGATTGCGACAACACTACAGAATAAGAAGAAGAAAAAAGATAAAGCAAAACCATTTTTAACACATTTTTCTAGCTGTTTTTTTTATTTTCCATTCCGTTTTTTTCCTGCCTTTTTTGCAGAGCGCATTGCGCATTTTTGCCGCACTTTGGAATCTCAATGGAGCTGCTATTTGTGGCATAAGAGTTGGGGGCACAGTGTAGCTGTTGCTGAAACTATTTACAATTTATATTGATATGATAACGTTTTTTAAGTTTTATATAGTACTACTAGGATTAATAGGATTCATTAGATTTCCTAGTCGTTGAGACAGAGGGCTTAAATTAGAGAAGAGTCAATTCGAAACCCAAAAAATTAATGCAGTTTTGAAAAAGGTGGAGGAGTTGTTTGTTAAAGTAAAAACTAAATAGTTGCTTTAAATAAATTTAATAATTTTGAATTGAACTTTAAATTTAATTTTCAGTGAAATTTTTGACCTTATTTGAATTAAACAATTTATTGATTGAAAATTCTGTAATGTTTAATGTAATTTTATTTTATCTTTAGAAGTATACTGATTTTTTTATTGATTGCATTTTTTTTTATAAATTTCCCACGTTTGTGGAGGAATTTAATGATATTGTATTTTATTATCATATTATTGATTTTAATTCATAAGTCTCAAAATGCATATTTTATGAACTCGCATTTTCATTTAGTTTTTGACATAAGTTGACCCAGTGTGACAGACGAAGTCATAATTCAGCTATTTCGCTTTCATTAGCTGATGTTTGGTCAACCAAATGGACAGCGTATAAGCTACAGTTGTTGGTGTTGTGGTTGCTGATGCTGAGAGAAACATTATCCTTTTGGGCGCTGATAGGCGCAACATATTTGGTTTGCTTTGCTTTCCTTTGGTTTTTCCACAGCGATTGTTGTTGCTGGTGCATTGATAAAGTGTGCCATAGCTTGGGGTTAATGTCGCGCCAATGATTTAGCACCTTGTTACAGAGATGCCCCGCCTCCCGTTCTTCATCCTGTGAGTCGACCCGAGGAGGCTTAATTGCGCTGATCGCGTGGACAGCAAACGGAGCAAGTTCCAGGTCCGATCGGGGCCCACCACGGGCGCGTGTCCAATTGGTTTTGTGTGGGTGCGTGCGCTGATTTGTTGTGATAAATAAGTGGCAGCCTATATAAGTAGTTACAGTTGCATGCCACAGAGTCAAAAGCAGAGACTGAGGCATTAACGCAATCGCATAAATTCCCAGCTCTTGTGGATTTTCATTAAAATTTTTTAGATTTCTTTTGTGGAGCCTTTTAATAAGAACAAACAGGCCGTTGAGTCGGCACAATCGCTTGGCGCCCCATGGTGCCACATACATATGCATATACACATACATATACACTGTTAATCCCCCAAGCCAAAAAGGCAGAAGAACGCGCACATAAAATTTTATTATTTATGGATGGCAACCAGTGCCATATCCTGTGGCATTTATGACACGACCGAAATTCCAATTGTTTCTGCCGCTCCCGTTGCTGCTGCTTCCCTTATCCCCTATCCCCAACTCCCTCACTCACACACTCTCCCTCTCTCTTTCGCTTTGTGGTCCTTTTGCTGAGTCAAAGTCTGCATCCATAGGTGTAAAGCATCGCACGACCGCGCTTTGATTAACCTTAAGCGCATAAATAGTGGATTCAATCAGACCTGCAAGAGCTGCCATTCCGTGCCCAATCGACAAGGAACCGGTTCGCCTACACTGAGAAAAATTTATTAAAATAGATAAAAATTGAAATATTTATAATAGAATAAAAATGAGAAATATTATAGTCTGATCATTATTAGAGTGACAATAATTTTAAAGAATTTTCTTACCTTTCCAACCATTATATATTTATATAACGTCAACTAAGAGCAAGAAAAGGCTATTAAAATATTAAAATAAATGTATAAATTAAAATAAATTATAATTAAAGATAATATCCTTTATATAACTGACTAATTTTGCCACTATTAAATCAACAGTAATGCCATTTCTGTACAATTGTAATTTTAAATAATCTAAATTATTTAAGATTTAAATATGACTTATAATTTAAGATTTTTATTCGAAGTCTCAAATAGTTGCGCAATATTAGAAATGCGATTAAAAAACTTTTTTTAAGAACAATTTTTTTTAAATTTATATATTAAATTTAATATTGTTCATCCCAAAATTTTATATCAGAAAATTTGTGTGAAGGAAACACTATCGTCGCTAGACTTTTACTTCGTAAAGAATTTTTTGTTCCGTTTAAATTTCTCTCAGTGCACGCTTCATATATGCGATGGCCTGTGCCCCGCCAGCAACTCATTAGGGTTCGATTCTTCTTTTGGGGGACTTCGTAAGAAACTTTTGCGGCCGCGTCATTGTTATTGTTGGACTGAGTTGCACTTTTGTTGCTGTTGCTGTTGTTGATGTGCTGTTGTTGCTGTTGCTGTTGCTACAGTTGTTGCTATCTTTGTTGTTGGCAGTGTAACAAGTTGTGGATGCGCATTTGTCAGATCTTGGAAAAGTAAAAATGAAATGAAAATGTTGTTGCTCTATTGATTATTGCATATTGATTGCTGTGTGGCTCTTTTTTATTGAGGCGAGCAGCGACAAATAAAAAATAAAAATATAAATGCATTTCCCCCGACTGCGCACACAGCTAAATTATTGATATGAAAACATTCCAAGAGCCAGTTCCCCCATCCCTCTCACTTCTCACTCTCTCCACTCAGTCCACACTCCACACAGAGTCCACTTGAGGTGGAGGCTCGGAGTCGCCGACTGGTCTGGCCATGGCCAGACAGTGTGGAGACCAGACCGGCTGTGGAGCCACCAGCTGTGTGTGCCATTACGAAGATCTTTGGGGGCACCTGGAGATCTCCAACTCCACTCGAAACGCATTTCATACAAAGTCATCGTAGTCGTCGTCGTCGCAGTCGTCGTCGAATGACAGTCGCCACTTTATAAGAGAGGCTGATCAATGGCTGGATCTTGGACTTGTCTCTTGTCTCTTGTGTCTTGGCCTGTCTTTTTTCTTGTCTTGTGGCAATGCATTTTCGTATTGTTTTGATCTGAAATTCGTTGAATTTTGAACAGAATTTTGACAGTTGCCACTCGGTTGCATTTGAAATTCCATGGAATTGTATTTGTGGCGATCAAGTTAATTGAGTTATTTGCCCTGACAGCTGATTAGTTGAAGTTGCACTGCCAGTCTGCGAGAGGGGGGGGGGGGGGGGGGCATTTTGCGGGGGTGGGGCAATTTCATGGTGCGTGGCAATGTGGCAAAGTGGAAAATTATTGTGTTGCCCCATTAAGTTGCCAGCATTGTGAGGCATCGACCCACGCATACGAAGCTGCTGTGGCACTCAAATTTCATGCCACATGCAAATTTAAGTTGCACACACTGCGCAGGCGTTGCCACGATGCATGCGGCAGCCAACTTTTATTTCCCAGCGATCTTCAGTCAGGATAAAAGATTCAATTACAAGATGGGTCTTGATTCGTGTGACTTTTTTTTTACTTTTAAACTGGCGAGTGGGCCAGACATGTAAACAACAACAAGAGGAAGAGGAAGGAGAAGAAAACGTTGCAACAAGCCATCAAAATGATGGATGACACTTTGATAGTCAACTTGGAAGTGCGCAATGCACTTCAGCACAACCGCAAGGAAATTGCCAAACAACAAACAACATAAAGGCAAACAGACAGCTGCCTGGCAAAAAAAAAAAGTAAAAATAAAAAATTAGAAGATAGATCTTAGGAGAGCGCAAAAAATCAAAAATAAATTAAAAATCAACAAACAGCAGACGACACGTCAATGATTTTGAAATGCATGCAAATGCGAGCGGGCCAATTGTCCTCAAGGGGGAGTTTCTTTTGCGCCTGGGCCAGGACATCTTTTGCCATTTGAAGGCAATTCAAATGTCGCACAATCGATCTGTAGGGGTTTCTTTTTGGCAATTGGCAATGAGTGCAGATTCATTGAGTTGGGTTAGCTTGAACTTTTTCTTCTTTTCGCCACGGTTGCAATTTCCTTTTGTTGTGCATTGAAATTGAATCTTTTTTGGGTATTCGTTTACAATTTGCATATAGATCGACATAGAGATCGCACACACTCGATTGATTTTGAATCGCAAATCAATGCATTTCATTTGCAAATTCATTCACTAGGTAAGTCGATACTTTAAAGGTAACAAATATGCCATATCTACAATCTCGAATGATCGCGTTTGCCTTTTGTGATTCCTAGATGTTCATTTCGCTGTGATTGCAAAAGAATATCGTTTCCCAGGTCGTTGTAATAATATCTTAAAACTCCTATAGTAGTCTACGAGGCAAATCTTTAACTAAAATCGAAAATTGAGCTTTTTTAAGTATAAATGTTATCAAAGAGTTTTAATAATATGTATACTAGCGTATAGTTAGTCGAAAATATTCGAATTATTCTAATAATAATATTTATTCATTATTTTACAATCAAGAGTCTTTTCCTGTCGATCAGTTGTATATCACGGTCGATTTCTTACAGTAATTTTGGAATTTTCAGGAGATTCATAAATTTCCCGCAGTTTGTAAAACTTTCTTATTTTATATGTCATGTTGATATATGCAAATTCTATTATTATTCTATTCACTTGAATAATTTGCATGCTCGTTAATTAAGTTGTTTGTGATTGACAAAATCATTCAATTTAAGTCTTATGAATTTTCAGCTCCCGTTTCCATTTCCATATTAGCCGCATGTCTTTCTTATTTTGGCGCGTTTTCTTGATTTTCCGTATTTTCTTTTGCATGTTATTGCAATCAGGGCAACATTGTTTGCCCTCTAATGCAAAAATCAAACCCCTTTCCCAATCTATAGATACATATATTTTTTTTTTGCCAGTCAAATGTTGCTCTGATACCAATAAATAAACAACAAAAGAGTTAAATTCAATTGCAACAACTCTGTCGTGACCTTTGTCAATCCTCAATCTCAGACAATTACATGCTTGCAAATTTTCATTTTCGCCGTGTTCAATTATTTTGCACCTTTTGAACCGATCGAAGGATCAGCCGATGCGATCGCATAAACTCAATCAAGTTTAAAACCTAAGATGCGACCCCGTTTCCAATCCCAGATCGACCTACGACCCAGTTTTTAAATGCAAAAAACAAAATAATGAAATGTATGTGACCCTTTTTCAAGAAGAGATCTCATTCCTTTAAAGTATTTCGCTTTTTTTGTCAACTGCGCAGGTGAGAGTTCGCAATTTGCGATGATCTTTCATAGGGTTGCCCTTCGGAGCGCATTGATTCCTTGACGGCATAAACAAAGACTACAACAACAACAACGAGAAAAGCAAAAGGGTTGCGTCCTTTGACAATCGATTGCCTAACGAATACCTTGATTTTCTTCAATTTATTTTTCTTTTGCAATTTTAGGGGTTTTTGCAATGGTTTTGACTGTGAACACATATCCATAAATCATAAAACATGCGCGAATTTTGCATCGTGTGAACTTCGATCTTCTTTTTACCCCAAAATGTCGTTTATATGTACGAAAGATCACGGATTCTCTTTAATATATTTATAATTAAAATTTAGTTATTTGATTATTACACTGAAAGAGATTTCAAATTTAAATGTAGTTCCTTTGTATTTATAATTTGTTTCTTATAAATATGTGATTGTTTCCTTATCATAGGAATCATCATTTAATCATTTAATCATTAGAGTTTTATATATTAAAATTATTCTAATTTTAATTGGATTAGATTACAGATTCTTTTAGATCTCTGATATAATTCGTCCTGTTCATAGTCGATGATACCATTTTTAAAATATCAATGATGGTTAAAACTTAATAAGTTTCTAAATTTGCGTGTGTTAATTGCATACGCCTCTATATAGATCTCAGATCGTTGTAGATATTCGTTGAAGTTTCCCACAATTTGCATGCGGCTTTTAATTATACAAATCGCTGCTGAGCTGCGGTCATTTAAATCTGGCCATGGCTAACTGGCTAAGTCCTGTTGCCAGATAAGTAAAAGCCGGCTTAGGCTTAAACTTACTTACTCCTTCCTGTGTTTGTTTTTGCACCAGCTGTGCGAACGACAACTACGAGCCTGGGAAACTCCGAGCTCTCCTAGTGCTCTAGGAGTATCACAGGTGCTGTAGTTGTCGATGTCGATGTCGATGTCGTTGTCGTCGTCATCCTCGTTGTCGTTGTCAATGTCATCCATAGATCGGTTGACTGTACCTCGGGGTTATGCTTATCTCTACCTGTTTGTTGGCATTGTCTGGCTTTAACTACCTTTTATTTGGGAATTTCCCAAAACAAATGAAAATAAAGTGAAACGCACAACAAAAGTCAAATGCCCGAGGCACGGGTTCGATTCGGTTCTGGTTTTAGTATTATAGTGTTCTTCTCTCTATTTTTTTTTGGGCCTGGGTCACTGATCACTTACCACTGTGTAGGAGGCCATTGTTTTTGTATTCCCTTTCTCTGTCTCTCTCTTTGTGTAAGTGATCCTCTTCTGTCTTTTATTTACATATCTTTCAGCCTTGTGTCTTTACTTTTGTCTCGCTCTTATTGTGCGTGTTTTTATGTCCGCTCAGCTACTTGTCTGTCTCTCTGCCTCCCTCTGTCTCTCTCTCCCTGTCTCTTTCACTTCGTGTGTTGGCGACAGACTGTCTGGCGCGTCGGCGTCAGAATTCCACTCATCCCATACAGGGTATATCTATACTTATATACTCGCTTAATATTGTTCTTGTTATTGTGCTTGGAACGAGTTTCAAGTGTTTGTCTAAAGCGGGAAATCATTAATATTATGGGATTATCAAAATCTGCTTGAGATCTGCTTATACTATTCTCATTAAAATTAAGCTATTCTATATTGTCAGAGGTCTTTTTACTTGGTAAATTGTATAGATAAATGGAGGTTTTGAATAATGTTTTCTATGAAACTTTTAATTTCTTCATTTTAAAATTATCTTCTTGTGTGGGAAATTTGCCGAATTTGCAAAGTTGATTGTTCCCAAACAATTTCCGTTGGTACTGTCAATATGATGATAATTTTATCACAATTCCTTATAGATTTCTTATTCTTCCTTTCCTTTCGACATATCTAAATGATCTAAATGTGGAACAAAAGTATCTTGAAAAGTTTCTAGTTTCATTTCGAACGAGTTTTCCTCAACTAATTTGATGACTTTCGTGAATCTTGCACCCTAACAATTTGGTTGGGCCTTTCCTTTTGTCGAACTCAACCCAAATGACACTCCAATTTGGAGAGGCATTTCCACATTAATAAGCAGAAATACATTGGGCATAAAAGCCAACTAAATAAATGTCATATAAAGCAAGAAGAAAAGATGAGGAAAATGCATTTTATGGTGGGGCGCAGTCAACAGGGATAGAGAAGACAAGGAGAAGTAGACGAAGTCGTTGTCTCTGTGCATTCTTCTATTGCATTTCAGTTCACCAGTTCTCCAGTTGTTCTCTTGTTCCCTTGCTCTACTGTTTTGTCACACACTGTTCTACGAAAAGCGTGGTCAACAATGGAAATGGATCGTGTATGGTCTAGGCAGCAGACGCATAAACTATGCCCAATGCCCAATGGACAATGGACTTCCTTTTGAGGCAACTCGAACAGAACTCAACTGAATTGAACTGAACTACCTGCTACAGGGTCGCCAGCATGTCTGGCAAGAACAATGGACAGAGTGAAAGAGAGTCGCCCTGTTGTCTGTCTGTCTGTTAGATTAGTATAGAATTGCAGATCATTCTGAAATTTCATTTCGTTTCATTCATTGTAATAATCTATTTTCTTTTAAATGTCCAACAATCAACTAAATATGCCCTCGACTGTGCCGTGAAGTGCCAACAAACGGCGACAGACTGTCTGCCAGGATCACTAGACAAATCTTCTTCTTTCTCTTTCCTTTTTCACATTCTTCGTATTCTAGCTCGTCTATTGTCTGGGGTTAATCATCTTGCGACAATTCACTAAACTGTTTTATATCGATATATGTAGATAGTTTCTGTATAGACTAGGGAGCAAGTGCTTTGACTAACAAAGCTGACCCTGGTCTTGGTCCTGTTCCTGTTCCCGGCCGTGGTCCTGGTCCTACCCCCTGGAAGCAAACAGAACAACCCCTCTTGAGAGGGAAAACAATGCAAGAATTAAATCCAAGCTTAGCATAATAAAAATTCAAACGAGCGTAAAACGCTAATCTCTGCCACAGAAAGTATCTGTATCTCTAGCTGTGTATCTGTATCTATATGTAACTTTAGAGGGTCCTGTGTACATCGACATACGAAATTTGTTTATTGGAAAATCTGTGCAGCGATGCATCGCTGTCCAAATGTCAGATTAGATCAACGTTGACAGCAGCCCATCATACAAAAAAAGAGAGAGATACAACTGAGACCGAAAAGAGATAGAAAGAGTGTGTGGAAGGTACAGTTACGCTTAGTCTAGGAGATCAATTAAAATGCTGTCATAATGCGCATTTAGTTGTTGTTAGTGCCATGCTCCATATAAATTAATGCCCATTGTAGCCACTTCAGACAGACTTCTTCTCCCTACCCTCTTTTTTCGGGAATATCAGACGTAATAATGCCCGGGTTTATATAAAGCGCGAACAAAGCAAAACGATGCGATGACTGCGACTGTTGATTGTGAATGAAAGAAGGAAAAATAAAACAACAACAACAACCACACACACACACACACAATTACACTCACACACAAGCAACACAACAAAGGCGGCAACACATATTGCGCAGGATATAGATACAAGGACACACCGTACATTGCAGGGGTGTGGGGTGAGAGGGGGTTGCGGAGCGCAATTGGGCAGGGAAGGGGATTTATGTTTCAACAATTTCAATTGTTTCCTAATGTTTTTGTATTGCGTTTTTGCCATTGTATTTTGTTGTATTTTGAATTGTCTAATATGTCAGACGGGGCGAGAGTTCAAAGATTACAAATACAATTCATGGATGTGGTATCAAATTCGATACTCCTCGTTATCGATAGGCTGCAGGCGGCAGTTATCGAACAGCAGCCGGTCGTTCAATGCGGCACATCAACATTAAAGTGTGAAATTTCAAGTGAATTTTGACAAGAAATTAGTCGAGGACGCTAATCGCTACTCGTTTTGTGTTCGCTATGTGTTCCTATGCTTCACAGTATTTTCTCGGAAGTCTCGGGTTAAATTTAGGAATTTCCTGTACTCAATAAACCCACTAATAAGGCCAAACAGGCCGAACACTGCCAAGGCATTAGCATTAGGCCAAACAATAGCCATGCTAGGCATTTAGCTTTTATGCAGGACACGCGTCCTTGCCAGAGGAATTTCCCATACGCCCGGAGAAATCTGTTTCTACTTAGCCAAAAGTGCTTTACGATCCGCGATTTGTGAGAAAAGGTCACTTTGCCTAATAACTTTAGGTCACAAATACGCCTCACAATCACTCCTACCCGAAGCACTGACTGCTGATCCCTCTCCTCTTCTCGCCTCACCTCTCCAGCCTCCGACACTTTGTGCCACACTTTTACGATGTCCCTTGCCTCAAATGGGTGTTGTGTATAAATTTTTCATAAAGTAAGCAACACCCTGGCCGAAATAAATCACAAGGACTAAGAAAATATGCAAGAATTTCATAGGAAATTGACATAAATGTAGTTATAGACACGGATAAAAATATAGAAATAGATATTGATAAAAATACTAATATTGCAATATACAAAGATATAGATATGGTTCTGAGACTTTGATATTATTTACCATAAACCTTAACCGAACCACTTTCTTAAATCGGTTCGAAAACTACATATTTGAGACTTCAAATAAAAATCATGAAATCAGATACAAAACATATGGGTTCATTATCTATATGAAATTTACTGGCGGCTCTCAAATAAAAAATAAAAATGAACATCGCCACAGGTTCTACCGAGATTTGAACTCGGATCGCTGGATTCAAAGTCCAGAGTGCTAACCATTACACCATAGAACCTCTTGTGAGTACCACCAATTTATTAACAAACAAGGCCAAAGAGAGTTTTTTTAGGAAACATATAGTATGGTACATTTTTTAGATGATGTCACTTGTTAGAGTATTTGTTTATTCGATCATCAATTTCTTAAGAAGCTACAACTGTAAAGTATTTAATATGGTTGCCACAACAAGTTAAGCATGGACTCTATGTAGGTTTTTAATAACACCTTCTAATGCCAAAAACAATTCTAATGAGTGCCCAAGGCGATGTTCACAGTTCACGGCTGAAAGGCTGAACGGGTAATAAAGCAACTTCTGTAATTTTTAAAGTAAGTAACTTCCTGAAATGTTTCACGACGGCCTGAAGAACCGAAACTGAAATTGAAAATATTTTTATGTGCCATTTACTGTTGGCACTTGAGAGGCATATAACCGTTTGCAGCATGCAACACGTGCAGATGGCCAGAATTTTCAGAGCCAGGTCCAAACAAAAGCGCCAACTGCCACCACAACGACTGGAGTTGTGGAGGGCGTTGCATCATTGGCATTGACCAGGTTCTGTTTGCTGCAGCAGATGAACAAAGAAAAAGAGTCGAAACGATCTCTTGGTATGCTAACAATATGAGAATTTATATGACAGACTTGTCATATTTTTACAAACGTTATAAATCATGGCTCGCCAAATGAGAGAGGTGTGAGGTTGAGTACAGATCCTACGGATCGTACGATTCGTACAGATCGTTCTCTGAGCCCACAACCAAATATGTAAATATTGCTTCAAGGCACGCGATTCTACACGATTCTCCGATTCCCCGATTCCATTCCCCGGCGTTTATTACCGTTCTTGGCCTGGTGTCGGCCAGTTTTATGGTCTTCTTTCGATGCCTTGCGGTGGGTCTTCAGCTCTCTCTACAGACACTTACGAGTTCACATTTCTCTTGAAAAAATCTAAACTGAAAACTCAAACTGAACTGAAAGTAGTACGAAAAATGCAAATTTCCTTTTGGCTGCGCTTAACAATTGACAATTGTTTTGTGCTATGCTTCAAAAGGTAACCCGCCATTCAGAATAGGAGAAGATAGAAGACAGAGCGGGACATCAGTGTAAAAAGGACAATTGCGTATTTAAAAATGTAATTTTTAGTTGAAAGAAATTGTGAATGCGGCCGCAACAATTGAGACAAATGTCGCATTGTCAACGCTGCCGCATCAAAGTCATATTGGGAGGTCCTTCATTGTGCTGGCCAAAGACAGGCAAGGACAAAGAACCGCATCTAAGACGCATTTAGTGGTAAGTGCTCATCAAAACAGGCTAACCAGATGGTCCACTCATGTCCTATTCGTAGTCCTGCTAAGCATCCTTTTGGGTTAAATGCAGCGTATGCAAATCTAGTCCTCAGCTCGTCCACCTGGCAAATATTCAATTAGCACAGCGAGTCGCGCGTAATGAAAAAATTGCATCGCGCCAATTGCCACTCAAACATGCCACAGACATAAACCAGAATCAGAATCCATATACCTGGCCGCAGCTTAGCTAGTTGCATGCCGCTTTTAATTACTGCCTCAGCATTATCCTTTCCACTCAGCGCACATTGGCAAATGTTTCCACATGCTTTGGCATTTCCGTTTCCGTTCCGGTTTCCGCCTGGCGCCATCAGCTCAACTTGGTGGTTCATCGTGCCCCATTGTTTGCCCCAAAAGTCAAGTGGCGTAAATTAATTACAGCACCAGCAACCTTTCCCATATAGTACTACCATATTCAGAGTTCCATAGAGAACACTCTCTGATATATGTATGTATCTGCACAATTTGGTTTTTCTTTTCGTTTCCCTGTTCCTCTAATTGCTACAAATCTCTGACGATAGACGATAGACGCATATGAATGTATATAATTCATATGTGTAGCCATTGTTCTACTTTAAAGAGTAATATTCGTTTAGAAATTAAAATGTTTACATATTGAAAATCAAGGCGAAATATTTTAATTGGATATCACGTTAATGCGTGCGTATTTTTTATGATGGTGACAAAAAGTGGGAGGAGATGGGATGGAGAGGTGTTAGATGTGTCAACTTTTAACTAGATAAGCATTAAGGTACATTACATTAGTCGAATTTAACTTAAAGGATATTTTAAACCGAAATCAACAACAAATTTCAAACTTATCCTTAATAATCAACCAATCGTTCGATTCGAACCAAATTTGGGAAGGATGTTTAAGACCAACTTAAACGCATATTCTGTCAGATTGATTGAGATATCTCAAAAAACATAAAAACCTTGACTTTTGGCCAATCTTTCCTGTGGTAGCAATATGATTTAGTGCGCCGATTTTAACCAAATTTGGTTAGGATGTATATGTATATTCGGACAGATTGGAAGAAATTCCTTACATTTTTTTTAATGGCAGTACATGACAAAGAACGTTTTTATTGATTTTAGGATTTATAAAATAGTTTAGTTAATAGCAAATTTTATCTCAATATTTAAATACATGTAGCCATACATTCATTTTTTCCTTCATTACATTTACATTAACTTGCACTGAATATTGTTAAATGTTACATTATCATTAGCATTAATTAGCTAACATCATTAGCAAAAGAACTGACCCGCTTTTGCAATTGCATTACGATAGACTTCGATTATTTCACAAAGATCTGATATCAACTAAATGCTGGTAGTCAGATGATCAATATATTGATTGAAACCATGCTAATGATGGGTTTCATCATTTCATTTGATTTTTTGCCATTGATTTGACTGTTGTTTGTTTATCAAATCCGTTTTTCTTTTCTATTTTTTTGGTGTGACAATAGGCGAGCAACATTGATGCGGGATCAGTTGATGCTGAAGATCGTGGATCGGGGATCGTCAATGGTCAATAGTCCCTGACCGTTACGCGTCACACGCTCCAAAAATTGAACCAAAATCAATGTTTTTTCATATACATACATAATTTCTTTGGGATTTTTGGTTCGATTTGTAACGTGTTTCGATTTTTATGAGTTGGCGCGCCCCATTCTGACAGTTGCTGCATAAATTTCAGAGAGAAAGAGAGGGGAAAAATGAGAAAGAGAGAGATAGATGTAGTGAGAGACCCGAAAAGGTAGCCGTAGCTCCCATAAAATTAACATCTTTGACGCTAAGCCGTGATTTACTTTTGTTTTAATGTCGCCGTCTTTGTGCTCTCCACTTGATACAATGCAAATCGAAGTCGATTTCGATATCAAACTGAAGATGATAAAGATGATGATGATGACGCCTACCTGTCTTGCCTCTGGCGGACCTTTAACTGATTCAAATTGGATTTGCATAAGGCACTTAACATTTTAAATGAAATAGGCATATGAGCTAGTTAGAGCTATGTATACAACTATGGGATACTCTGTAACTATCACAAATTTATTTGGAATGTTCTCTAGTTTCATGTTAGACTGGGAGGATTTGGAAATGGGTTATTAAAAATGAGTCAAATTCTACCAGTAAAAGAGTTGCCTCATTTGCTGATCGCACTTTTTAGATGGATACAAATATCCGGCATTTATATGGTCCGACAGTCCTAGAAATCGCAAATTTAAATAAAGATGTTTATATCTACTTAATTCTGTAAATCGAAATATTTGAAACACTTTTTATCTATTTATTTTCTACAATTCTCCAATTCATAAAACACCTTCTGTTGTTTTGACTACAGGGTATTCAAATGGTCTCATTTGTAGGCCAATGAGAGTGCTTAAAAGACTCGTTTCGATGTTAAGTTGCTTTTACGAGTAGCTGCCACTTTTGCATGTCTAGAAAAACATGCCAAATCCTTGTTTAACCTTTGAACCCAAGCGGCAGCTATTTAACTTTGGCAAACACATAACATGTCCAAATTTTCGCGCCGCCTCAGGCCACAGGGAGACGAAAGACAAACTTTTCGCACACAAGCACAGGCACTGAGTAAATGGGCTTGAGAAGGGTTCAGGTTGCAAACGGGTTCAACTGGAATTCGCAAAGGTATGGGGCGCCTCAGGGGCAAGGGGAAGATGAGTAGGAAATCGGGATAAGGGGCCAACGTGGACGTGTCGCTTATAATCTTCACGCAGCGGAGCGCTCGACTCGCCTGCCGTTGAAAGGATAATGGAACATTGATTATTATTTTGATACCACCACTCAAAGTCTGCAAATTAAGTACGCATTTATCTCAAGTAATTTGGGTTCAAATGTGCGGCAACTGCGGTCAAATTGTTGCACATACTTGCGATGCTGCACACAGAGAGAGATACAGATACGGCTACTGCTCCTGCTCCTGCTCCTGGACTTTAGACTGGTTGCTTGAGAATGACATTAAATATATCGCATATAAATGGACAACAAACTGGCTACAGAGGCTGCTGTTGTTGCCTCGATGCCTCACTGGATGGTCACTTTTGTCCACTTCCGTTTCGCGTAGCAAATGGCCCGTCATAGTTTCAATGATAAATGGCCATTCAAAAGGGAACAAACAAGTAAGAAAATAAAGAAAACTTTATGTGCGTTTATATGTTCATACAAGAATATGCTGGCTGAGGGCTGTCAAAGGGGGAGACGGGAGAAAGGGACTCCTTTCGAGAGACGGACTGGCGCTGGGATTTGTTATAATTTGCGATTTGTGTTAATTACTTGTCCATTATTGTGAGCCACATCAAGGCTAGACGAACCTGCAGGAGGAACAGTGAGAGAGGAAGTTATAGGAATGCTGTCTGCTTTTATAGTGTGTCTGTGTGTTAGTAAATGTGCATGTATTAGTGTGCTTTTGACTATAAAGCTGCTACACTGTGTATTTCACATAGCCGGAGCTTTAAGCTCAGGTATCTTAGACGTCCGTGTGAACTGTAGAAATTCAATTGTATTTATTTAGATTAAGAATAATATTCAAATGGCTTAAAATATATAGTTAATATATTAATATAAATATATAATAGTTTTTATAATTGAATAAAATATATTCGATGGAAATTATATAGTTGCTTTTAGATTATTTGACGCACTAGTCTTAAATATTATAAATTTAAAATTAATATATCTATTATTAAATATTAAAAACAGAACTTAGTTAAATATGTTTTTGATTATATGTATATAAATATAATCAAATTTCTAGAACAAACTTATAGCTAACTCTTTAGTGTGTCTTCTTCTCATTTGATTACATATTTTTCTGTAATAAATTTTCTCTGAATAATTTCGAAAGCATTCAATATTAAGGTTATAGACTTATCTCTGCCAGACAATCACAACATTTACGTTCCATTTTTCAGATGTTAATAGATCTATCTTAATACCACTATAGTTATTATTGACTTTCAGCTACTTGAGAGTCACAAAATGGCGTCGCACAATCAATCTCTGGCATCCACGTTCATTGTGTGCAGTGTGTTATGCATAGACGCGATACTATTACATTAGATATATATGTATGGATGTGTCTATAGCTCAATAAGCACCTTTTGAAAAGTCACCTTTCTCTAAATGAGACAAATGCCAATGGCGGAGACAAATGCCGAGCAACGGTTTCACCGTCGCCAACAAAAGCACGTGCCACTTGAGAGAGACCAAAAGACATTGGATCTAACCCAATCCAAATTGAGCCCAACCCCGGCTCTAGATCCGGACAGGGCACTTGGTTGGCTTGACTTCGTTGTCATATTTTTCTCTCTTTATTTTTGATTTTAATTTGACGCAATTGTTATAGCATCGATTTGAAATGATTTGAATTGGGTGACCCTAAAGAATTTACACAATTAATGTCAAAATGCGACTCAACTTGGTTTTAAAGCGCTTTCAAATGTCACTGGCCATGTCAAAAGACTGGCCGCCATTCATGCCAAATAACATATACAAATACAACACTTTACATATGTGTTAGTTTTTCTGAATATTTGTGTGTGTATTGTGATTTTTTTGCTACTGCAAATGGCTACCAGTTAAGATCATTACGGATTACATAGAGGGATCTCAACTAATTCCAAAACGAAGCTGTCTCAAACTTTGTAATCCCAGATTCTGAATTATAATAGACGTAAGTAATATAAGTAATATAGAATTCAATTAATTTTTATTCAATCCCGAAAACATTAAATTTTCAAGATCTATTGAACATTAGTTCAATAATGAGTCGTTCTTCTAAATTCTTCTTAGTTATATAAAAATGTATAAATTTTAAAAGTCTTTAAATTATATTTGCAGCAATATTGTTAATGATTAAAGGTACCTTTAATACTCTAGACAGGCTTGAACTAGAAAATCTGCAGTCATATTAGATAAGTATTTTTTATGCGATAATTATTCGATAAAAAAGTTTATAATATTTAAATTTTTTGCTTAATTAATAAATGAAAATCCTGTTAAGCATATCAGGTATTTCTTAAATAATTACATTTTTAACATAATTAGTTACACACCATTTAAATTATACAAATTTGAGATATAAAAATTCAGTTATATTAAAAAAAACTAAACCTAAAGTTCAGCAGTTTAAGAGGGCGTACAAATTTCGTTGTGGTAAGTTCTTAAGACTTAAGCTCAAATGAAGTTTATAATTGGCTTTTGTTGTCTGTTGTTCTGTTGAGCTGAAAACTCTTTAGCTCGTAACGACATGGCCAATTCATCATAATTCATTATAAATTTTTGACATTTTCCATGGTTGGGCCCAGCGTTGTGGAAACTAATAAAGATGTCATTGGCAGACAATCGACATGGTTAGAACCAGAATACCCTCTAAGAGATATCTCTTGCCTCTCGATAAAAATGCTTTATACTCGTACGTAACTCAACCAAAGCAATTCATAATTTTCATAATTTACGCTTTGTTTGGCAAACATTTTGGCGCCTGCAATCGAATTTTCCGGGGTGTGTGTCTTGTTTTTCCCTAAGAACTGTGGTTCCTTACATAACTCAATTCTACGACTCGAAGTTACCTTCCCAATAAATCATAGAAAACCTACAGAGCCAGAGGGAGATAGAGAGGGAGGACTATAGTCGGAGAGAGCGAGAAAAGAGGAGTTTCATAATTCATTTTTAATGCTTGACTGGATCTGCACTTTTACAGAATTTTGATTTATTACAGAATCAAAAAAAAAAAAGAATCATACCAATATACATTTCTTGTTCATATTTTTTTTTTGCCTTTTTTTATTCACTTGAAATGTTTCGAGTGCATTTGGTGCAAGTTGAAGCCGTTTAATGCCCGCGCAATTTATATTGTAATTGCAAAGTGAAATGTCATTATTGTATATTATATTGCATTTTGTAGCCATTGAAGCAGCAGTCAAGTGGCTCGGCCTGGTTGCATGGATATGGGCATGGGGCAAGCAGCACACACACACACACACACACACACAACAGCTGGCCGCACGCCAATTCAAGTGCGGCAACTTCAGTTTTCAACTCAAAAATCAAAACTCTGATTTCGTTTCGATTGCCGACGGTAGAATACAGCTTACACTCACTGTATGTGTGCATGTGTGTGTATTGTGTTCACATTGTTGCTGCTTTCTTTAGGTAACTGTCAGCTGTGGCTAATTAAATGAAAGCCTCACAAGTGCTGCAACTCTCGCTAGTTGCATGACTGACTTTACTCTTCACTCTTCACTCTCCACTCTCCACTCTATACTCTGACTCTACACTCCTCTGAATCGCAGAGAAGCTGTTCATGCTCCTGCGAGCTCATAATTCTCAAAGGCTACAGTTGCCATGTGTGTATGTATGAGTGTGTGTGGGTGTGTGCATGTGTATTTTTCTACTCTTGCAGTTTTGTAACACCTGACCATAATGTCCCATGTGTTGGGACAGAGAAGGCACATATTAAGCATGCACAAGCGTCCGATTTTAGAGTTGTAGATAAAACATAGCACAGTCTAAACATTGCTTAAATAAAACTTATAAACTGTATAGAAGAGTTTCCTTCAATTTATTATGAATAAACAGATGCAACTTTAAATATGCGTTTTAAATTTCTTAGTACAACTTTTTTTATAAGCATTCCTGATATCATAAAAATTTTCTTAAGATTGTATAATGACAACATAAATACCCTAGATTTATAATAGGTTTTTTAAGACAAACTTTTTGTAATGGATATCTTAGCTTATTGACATGCTTTCTAGATATTCTGAAAACCTCCTACTATAAAGGCTATATGACAAATGTTTTTAGATAATTGGCTTCCACTTTTAAGAAACATCTTAAACATCCAGATAATATGTTGTTAGAATGATAAGCAAATAATAAATTTCAGTTGCATGCTTAGTAAGTTTTTTGAGCTATCTAAAATATAAACAGAGTCATTATTTATATATTTTGTGTAATATGATACTTTTATTAAAATGTTCTCATTGAAACTCTATAAAAGTATTATTATTTAATCTTTAAAAAATAACTTAAAATACATTTTTCATTTGACTTCACTACAAGAGTGAAGCATACAAGTAGTTATATTGTTTCGCCTGAAAAGTACTTGGAATTCTGGCAAGCACTTGGTTTTTAAGCTCATTCTTTGGCCAATTTTGCGGCTTGTTTGGGCTTAAATAATGGCATCCATTGAATTCTGTCTGTCTAAGGATAACACAGCTGCTCTAGTCCTGGCGAACTTCCTGCGCTTTTCATAACCCACAACAGCTGCAGAAAATCGCGAGATCCTTGCCGAAAATATGCTCGTCCTTTATGAATGAATATGCTATGAGTACACTCGTATTTTCATAGCGTCGATGCTGCCACTCAATTATCGTTTTTTATATTTTTCTCTTTTTTTCTATTCGGAAAATCTGACCCCGCACAACAAAATACGTTTCGTTTTTTGTTGCTTTTGTAATTGTTATTTTTCGCGCACACTTAAACCTAATGAATAAATAACATTAAACACGCTCTAATGGGCGCGCGATTTTGGTCGAGTGGTCGTTGGTTGGAGGAGAGGTAGGCGGGCGGAAGGGTGGGAAAAGCGGAGCAAAACATTTTCATTGTGCGATCCCGTTAAGTGGGTGCAATTGAGACCAAGTCCTGAGTCCGTGGATCCAAGGCGTAGCCTTCTTTTTTGTTATCCTGTGAGAACATATTTTCAAATTGCAATCAAATGGAAATTGGCAGCTACAGTTGCAAGCTGAACTATGGAATACCCTGGAAGGAAGAACTATTAGTGGTATTTTTGTAAATTTAACCAGTTAATATTGCCTCACACTCTTCAATTGATATCAATCAATGGCCATGTTAACAATTGTTGCCACAATGGCGAATTGTCGTTGCCAATGGAGCAAAGTGTAGCCAATATGAATCAAAATAATCAGTGCTAATTGGTAACGTCAACTGTGATCTTCATAGACGAATATAATGCGATTCATGGATCGCAACAATATGGAAAATTTTAAATGCAATAATCAACATTAACAAAATGAACAACAACCAAATCAATAAAGAATGGCATTAAAACGAATAGCAGATACTCTTAAAAAAATAAAAACGATAATAGTGTAAATTCTAGATAATAATAAAAGAGACTGAGGTTTTTCATTCGGCCATTATTGATATTTTTGTGAAAAGATATTTCATGACAATTAGCAGGTTTAGCACAAGGCACCGAGTGTAAAGCAGAGAAAGAAGAAGTCACGTTAATACAAGCTGATAAATAGATAGAAAATATCAAAATATCTATGAATGATATGAGATTGATACTATCAGTGGATAGAAACTATGCAATAAAATGAGGCAAATTAGGCAAATGATAGTAATAAACATAAAATCGAGATAACCGAATCAGCAGTAAACGGCCATCAAAAGAACTTACAAATTGGCCCATAAACACCAGGTCCAAAGTGAATTGAAAGAGTCACAAAAAAAAAAACAAGAAAGAAAAACCGACCGCAAAACTAAAGCTAAGCAAACGCCCATTTGGGTGTCTGGTTAATTTCGATGCCGCGATAAACATGAAATTAGCCCCTGCAACTGACAGAAGGATACACAAGGATACAAGGACATAGAAGGCAACTGTTTGCCGATTAGGCCCGACTGATAGTGGAGTGGCTGTGCGGATGAGAACTCAACCAACTGATGGCTGACACAGATAAGTGCAGCTGAGCCGAGTTCCTCTCAAGTGGGCAGCAATTAGGGGTTGCAATTGCTGCCCGGAAATCGTCCTTGACAACAATCCACACGACTCACGCCCCAAATCACAGTATAACAAAAAAATAAAAGCTAGAAGAAAGACACACACAAAAAAATAACGCAACAAAGTGTAAATAATATTATTAAAGGCGATCGACGGGCAAACAAAAATAGAAAACGCAGTTTTTCGCACCATTTGAGAGACATAACAAATGGGAAATGAAAACAGAAGATGGAAAACATACTTTCCTATTCTTAGTCCGCAATTGAATTTTGTTGTTTTTTTAAATTTAAAGTTAATTTAATTAAATTTATAATTTGGAATTTATTTTAGTAAGTTATTTATTACAAAACTGTTGAGTTTAATCTAATGTCTGTAGGTGTCGTTTAAGCTTAGTACATTTTAGTACTATCAGATAGCTTTTAAAATCCATTTCTAACCAAGAGAGTTTTATATAACAGTTTTTCACAAATTTTTAACTAGTTAGTTAATTTCTACTTATTATTTGCGATCTATTTCTCACAAATGGAACTTTTATCCATATAACCCATTATCGATTTCCCATCCAGAGTGGTGAATTATAAGATATTGACATAGTTCAGTTCTTACAATTTGGACTCTCAATTGAGTGTCAATCAATCAGTGTTTACTTAACAAGTATCAACATAAGGGTTACCTGAAGCATTGTATAAATTTTTCTTCTATTACTATCAAATAAAAACTGAACATAAAAATAAATACAAATAACAATTGAAAAGAGATCATAAACAGACAATGCCAACGTATTTTGTTAGGCCACGTTCGTATAATGGACAATTGTTTCAATTTAATTGTATTTTACCCCCGACTCCCTCTCTCTTTCTCACTCACTCCAATTGCTGTAAATATTCAGAACACAACTCTGTGACGTCGACATCCGATGGGTGTATAGATACTTTTATATATATGTATATTTATGTAGGTAGAGACACACCTGTGCAATCGCCAATTGAAGCTGTAAGTGACGCAGTTTCAATTTGGATTGCGCCGCTTCATTGCGTAATTTGTGGAACTGCTGGAGTACTGAACCGACTTGAACCGGTTTCAAAAAGAGTTCAATTCAGTTAAATTTATTTTTGTATAGTTAGTTTCAGTTGCAGCTTTAACATGATTTTACTTGCTATAGGCTAGTTTTAAATTGAGAATTTAAATATTGATAAGTTAAATAGAGAAATAAATTTGCTAAGAATTTTAATCTGATGTTATACATACAAATATTAATTATTGAAGTCTAATTTTTCCTGCATTACTTAAACTTTGAATAATAGTTAAAATTGTCTTAAGTAGCTTAGCTTATTTAGCAGTTTTGTTAGAAATACTTTAAAGCCGGGATAAAAACCGAAACGAATATCGGTTTCAGTTACGGTTTCGGTTATGATCGAATTAAGGTTTTCGGTTATCGGTTATGCAAAATCTTGGAGTATCGGTTTCGTAACGGTTATCGGTTTTTTGAAAGTTTCGGTTTAAAAATAACGGTATGGTTTCGGTTTACAAAAAAAAGAAATTAAGGTTTTCGGTTGACCAAAATAAGACGCTTTATTCATTGTTTTTCATGAAAAAAGACTTAATGCTATTTTTAGCCTGGAAAATAATGTTATCTGGTGACTGGAATGATCCAGTGTAATGTCCATTTTATTATAATATGATCTCATATAAATTTGGTTCATTTGGTTTTAAAATTCAGAATATTTTGATTTTACTGAACTTTGATAACTTTGAACCGCCATAACTTTGTCAAAGTCGATCAATTTTTATGCCCAATGTAAATTTGAGCATGATGTTACCTCTAAATTCGTTCTGCATTTACATTTTTTTCATTTTAGAAAATTTTTGAAAATCGAATTTTTTCGAAATTTTACAGTGTTACCCCTTTATCTTTTTTGATTTTTTCGAAAAAATTCGATTTTTTAAAATGAACAAAATTTAAATGTAAAACGAATTTGGAGGTAAAATCATGCTCAAATTTACATTCCGCATAAAAATTGATTGATTTTTGACAAAGTTATGGCAGTTCAAAGTTATCAGTACCTGCGACGACCAGAACCGAAATTACCCCTTATAAATGAATCGGTTACTAAACGGTTATTTCGGTTTAAAGAGTTTCGGCTTATGGGTTTCGGTACAGCGGAAAAATATTTTTTCGGTTAGGGTTTTAGTTACGGTTACCAATTTCAATCGGTTATTACCGGTTAAAGGTTACGGTTTCGGTTAAGGTTTTGATCCCTGCTTTAAAGTTTTAAAATATCCGGATATTTTAATAATAAATATAATTAAAAATAATAAAATTAATTAAAACGAAACTAAATGTTACCTTATATAATATTATAAATACTTCTTATATTCTCGTTCAGCTTTAAATTGGGGTTTTAAAATAGAAAAATGTCTGTTTAACTGAACTGCAATGTATTTTTTTATTTATTGAATCCGTTGGCATTCCACATGGAAATTCGAAATTCAGCGAAAAATGTCTCGACGGTTTTGAAATGATATTTCTATAGGCCATTCAAATAACACTGAGCACTCTCATCCCATATTTGGGCTGTCAGCACCCAAAATGGGCCAAATGGTCGCTCGTCTGTTGCTCCTTTTTGTGACAGTTTCGAGTCCTTTTTGCTGCTGGCGGCTTTTAGCATTGTGCTTGGCCATGTTTTTGCACCCCTCCTCCAAAAGTTGGCAATTGCTGTTCACTTTTCGAGACGATCGCTATTCGATTTCTGGAATCTGAAACTCTACCTAATATTCGCACAATGTTTTGTCTAATAAATTCCGAAACACTAAACTTCCGTCACATCATAAATCAACCCAAAAAAAAATATATACAGAGAAGAGAGAAAAGGAGAAAGAAATCAGAGGCCGCCGCATGATTTGATAAGGGCTGCGGCAGCAACTAAGCTATGTCAAAGAGAGACAGATAGATAGGGTGAGAAAGAGATAGGGAGAGTGGACTGGCTACCCTCATAACACAATGAATTAACGTAATTATGTTCGCATGTGTATAAATGACGAGGTTTTTGTATCAAAATTTGCAATGGTGTCGAGCGTAAACAAAAACAACAAAACAAGCGAAAAGAAATCAAACAATAAAGCGAAAATGAAACGAAATACAACAAAAACAGAGAAGCAGAGAAAAACACCTTTTTCTGGACATGGACACATCGATGCGCAAATAAAACATAATGAGACTTAATGATATTGCCAGAGCACCCCAGAGACAGAGCTATAGTATATCTAGATAGATAGACAGAGAGTTATACGGGGTGGGGCACATTGAAATTCGTTCGATCGATCGTTCGTTCGTTCGTTCGTTGATATATGAGCTTGTACTTCTATGATTGTGCTAAACAACAAAACCAATCGAGTGTTAAGCGGGCCAGCAACAACAATAATAACAACAATAAGAACTGAGTGGAAAACTCATTCAGCCCTATGAATTAAATGTTCAAACAAAACAAAGTCTACAAATGGCCAAGACAAACAGTTGAGGCGACTTTGCTTCTGCTCTTGTTGTTACAGCTCATTTGCATATTGCAGTTGCCACAGTATGAGTTTGAGTTCGAGTATGTGCTTTAGTTGCATTTAGCAGTTGCCACATCGTTGCCCAGATTCAGTTGACGCCGCCACAGCTGATTAGAAGCTAATCGAGCCCAAAAGCGCAACCCGCGCTCTGTTTGCCATCATTTAGTGGCATCCAGTCAAGTCAAACAAGACGTTGAGACAGCCAAAAAAGAACTAGACTCAGCTAGTCGACAAGGAAATACCCTTACAAAGCTATAGAAATTACAAGACACTGTAGAAACTGACAGAAAGTGAGAGAAAAACTTTAAAAATTACAAATTAGAATTTAACTTGATAAATAATAAATAAAAATGTTAATTAAATTTTATAATTAAAAACTTTTTAAAATCGCTTTTGCAACATAATCTACAATATTCTATTACGTATGTGCCTTAAATCATATTTTAGTATTTACTGAAAGAGTAATATTTTTTATGGATTTTTTCAAGACAGATGAGGCTCTATATAATAAAATTTAAGTTATTTGTTTCGATTAATGATCGATAGAATATTGCTGTATCACACTACAAAATTCGAAATATTTATTTTTTCTTGCTGTAACAAACACCTCTACATAGTCACTGTTTCCATACTATAGAGTACACTCAGCATGCAGACTATGTTCTGTAAGTGTAGCGCCAGCCAGATGCCACTACAAACAAATGGAACTATACGAAGTATTACCAAACAGTAGTTGAACATTGTCCGATGGCGTTGAATGTCTGGCAACGTTTAGTTCTCTGTTAATTGATTGTTCACATTTTTGATGGTATTTTATGCCTGTTTCTATATGCAGTACGATGCAGATCAAGTATTACCAAGGAATTTGTCGCATCACCGTGTTTGGGGCATTCTTTTAATTAACAGTGCAGGTGCAAGGATACTTCTCAATTGACTTTGTCGCGACAGATCAATGTTTACTCACAGCCTGTCTGGAGACAAGACAAACGATATTACAATTCCTAGTAATAACATGCCTGACTGACAGGACAGACCAAGACCAGGACAGACATAACCAAAAACACTGTAAAAAGGGACTGAGTCTATAGAAAATAACATAGAACCATCCTTTTAGCAGTAACTATGCTTTTGACTATACAATTTGAATATTTGGAATGAATTTTGGAATTGGTAGATAAATATTCTACTTGACTTAAGGACTTTTAAAAATTCTGATATGTTTTGGGAATTTAATTATATTATTACTACAAGAATTTCAGAAATAGAACTCCCTTAAATTAACCCTTATTAAATATTTATTTTGAAATCTCAAACTATGAATTCTAAAGGTTTATGAATCGATTTTGAAGTCACTATACCTTGACTTCTAAAATTCTGAAACGTTGCCCATTAGAATTTTAATAGTTCGTGAAACGAACTATGAGTTTCTTTCAAATATTAACATAATGAACAAATCTACACTCAGAGAAATGCAGTACGTTTCGATCTAGAAAAATTAGTTTTTAAATTTATCCTGTTAAACATCAAAAAATAAGAACAAAATTCCTAAATCAGGATACACATATACATATATATTAAATGAAGACTCCTTCGTTCTTAATCATGCGCAATCCTGACCAAAAAACTATTCGGTAAGATCAACAAGACTTGAATCAAGATCCTTAATTCTTATACCTTTTTGCGTTCGCTTGCTTAGAATTTCCAAATGGTTCTTGCTTGTCTGCTATGAGGTCACTGAAAAATTTGAAGACTATATTTGGCCGGATAGTTTCTGTAGACAGTCTTCACTTACTTTTGATAATTTTTAACATATATTTTTCTTGCAAATGATCATGCTTTTATTTTAAGACGTTCAAGTATTAAATATACTTAAATCTAGTAGTTTTTGAAGTTTTAAGTTCGAAAGTACTTGATATTTCTCTCAGTGTATGAGTATTATTAAAGATAAATATTATATTCAGAGCTTTCTATACTGTTATATAAAATATGCCAATATTACAGTTAATTCCTCTATAATTACAGTTCTATAGAACATTTTTATATGTATGCTAAATTTTGATCTCTAAAAATCAGAAAATGTTACTAAGAATTATAAAATGTATTTGTAAAATTTACATATGACATTTGTTGGGTTCACAAATTCCAATGTTTCGGGGTTTTTTACAAACCTATAACGTTGTTTGTTTGTTTGGCTAATACCACACCCATTAATGCCACTTGTTTTTAGGCTTTCAATAGTTTCTGTCCTAACTAAAATTAGGTCGCCAATATGGTAAAATCTATGAACTAGGGGAAATTTAGCCATTTACGGTTCTTTACATAATTATTGGAACGTAACATTTGTCACAAATGTGTCCAGAAGAGGAGGAGGTAAACGAAAGTGCCGCCCAGCCCCAGTTCTAGTTCTAGTTCTGTTGGCCACATTGTTGTTAACGTGGCCCAGCCCATGGCGTGCCAGAATGCAACTAGCAAATTTGTTGTGACAAAATGCAATTAATAGTCGTGATTCTGGCTGATATCAGTTCAGTTAGATTAACGATAATTGCAGCCCATTTTGGTTTATACTGTTACCAAGTGCCACAAATAGTTGGTGGTGAGTGTTGCTAATGAATGAACCTTGTGAATACCTTTGGGGGCATCGTCATCCTCCTCTTCATCGTTGATGTTATTACTTCATTAAAAGCGCATTAATAGCGATGCCGACTGCTCTTCACTTGTTCGCTCTTCGATTTGTTTAAATCAATAATGAAAACAAGCAACAACAACAACAGCAACAAAATACACAACAATGAGCACTGTTTTTTTTTTTGGTCAAGAAATGCCTGAACAAACCGAGAAGCCGATCCCATCCCGTAGCACTCGCACAATGCCGATAAATTAGAAAATAATGCGAGTCCATTGTTCGATTGCTTTGTTTCATTTAAGCGCTTTTGTTGTCCATCGAGAGCTTCGAACTCGCCACTCGGCGAAGCCCTGAGCTCAGAGCTTCTCCCCTTCTACCCTACGTAATCCCCGGCCCTGACCAGTGCCCCATTCACCTCCACTCGGGCCGATGGGAAGCGAAGCTGAAATATTGTACAGCAAACCTGGACATTTCTGATGCCCTTTCAATATTTTGGATTATTCAATTTAAAAATAATTCAAGTGGAAGCTATTTCTAAAACTAAATATTTATTAGATTAACTCTTTTGTGAGTAAGTTTTTCGGTGCTTTGATTCGGCTATATCCATAAAAAAAAGACGTTAAATAACTCTAAATATTATTGCTTCAAAAACATACGAAATGCAAAGAAATGTTTGCTATATTATATTTGATTCTGTATATAATAAATTTAATTTTATGCATATTGAAATGCCAAAATAAATTATTTCCATCTGTTGATTTAAAAAGATGTATTATTGTTATGAATTAAGAAAGTATTTTTTTTTAATAATTTATGGCAAATTTAAAAGTAAAGTCAAACTTATAATAGAAATTAAATAAATCTATAGTTATATTAATTTATTTAAATATGCTTAATTTGTTCTATGAAGATAACAATGTCATTAGTTTTATTTCACCTAATTAATATTTAACCTTTATTTAAAAGTCCATATAGAGTATCTCCATATTCGTCAAAGCTTATTATCATATTTTGTAGCTTGTTTCTTTTATTTAACTAGTCCCTGTGTCTTTCTGCTACACGTTTCTTGAATGAAGCTGATTACTCAAATTTTGCTTTGTTTACGATTCGTCAAGGCATTGATGAGACGGTCTTCCAATATGATGAGGGAGAGATGGTGGAGAGGGGAAACTCTATTCGCCAAGTTAACGCCAAAATGTTATTAAATATTATTAGTGATCAACAATGGGCAACAATTATGTGGGCACCTTCTCTCTCCGCTCTTCGCTTTTCATTCTTCGCTCTTGTCTTGTATGTTGTATTGTCATTGTTGCAGAGATTTGCTCAGGTCCAGTTACAGTTATAATCCCTAAGCTATTGCCAGTTACAACAGTTACAACAGCTGTGGCGTTTAACCCATTGATGAGATCAAACCAAGAAGCTAACAAACAACAAACAAGCAACCCAGTTATCAATATAAACTATTTCTGTTTCTATTTCTGTTGCTGTTTCTATTTCTGTTGCTGTTTCCATTGCTTTCTAACTGCTTTCTTTTTGGATTGTCGCAGCAGCTGGCGCTCAAAATCGACAACGGTCTCTGTCCATTGTCTGACAAATGTATTATCAGACCCTTCTCCAACATCAACTCCATACATCTCCTCTCTGTTCTTTCTGCTCTCTTTCTCCCTCTGTGTCCAGTGGCTGTACGGGTTATTTGTTTGGGCCAGTTGGTAAGCAGTTTAGAGCCGGGCTGCCTGCCTGCTGCCTTCCTGCATTTCCGTTTTTGTGTTGCCAAAAAATGTAAACAGTTTGCATTGTGCGTAATCCCCGCCAGCTTTGAGGCCCAATTGCGTTATGTAATCCGCAGTGGAGTAAACGAGGAGTTAATTATGTCATAATAGCACAGATCTCGATTGTCAGACAGAGTACTTTACTCATGCTTCTACTCATACACCCATTCGTAGTCGTATTCGTTCTCGTACTCGTATTGTAACAGTTGTTTTGATTACCAGCACACGCCGTTCGATTGGAGCCGCAGCTGTATCTCTCTGTCCCTCTGATAACAGACGAGGTAGGGTATAGCTCGGAGCTCTATAGAGCGTGCCTAAGTCTTAACAGAACCAACAATCAACTTCCTGCTTTATTTACTCATAAAGAACTCTATTTAATATACATAGATTCAACAGTGGATTTAAAGGTATTTCATTAGTTTGATTTGAAATTGCAAAATTGCGGATACATTTTTATCTACCTATCTTTAAGTGTGTATCTTTTTTATTTAAGGTATTCCATATGTTTTTAAATGGATCTAAGGGGGAAAAAAGAGGGGAAGTGAATATATGCTTCAATGCAAGTTAAAGTCTATGAAAATAAAGAAAATATATGTACATATAAAAGTTTGCAATATATAATTATAATATAAAATAAATTTAATAATATGTTGTTTATATCTCTTATTCATAGTCCAGTTAAATTTTTCATAGTCCAGTTAAATTTTATTAAAGAGATATTTTTCAATTTGGCATTTATTTTTACGTATATTTCGTTCTTTTACAGACTTGAACTAATCCCAAAATGCACTTAAGGTATCCCAAGAAATCGTATTAGAAAATTTCGGAATCATGAAAATCAAACTTAAAATAAGATTTTTGCTATCCGAACTTAGTCAGCTTTTGAGATCGTTTGTACTTGAATATACCTGTTTAAGTACGAAATTATTGATTTTCTTTCTGAATGTAGACACTTTAAAAAAATTAACCGAATTGATCAAACTGAATATAATAAATATATATAATGTTATATAATATATGAATATAACTATATTTAATAACTTATATTTAATTCAACTCAGTTTAGAATTAAATACCCTCACTTTTTTAATCAAACGAAACATCTTCCACTTCTCTACTTTATTTCCCCTCGTCTTTCTTTACTGAAACCACTTATCTTCATCATCTTTCAATGAAAGAAATACTGAAAAGCATAGCGAACAATGTCAAAGTGACAAATTTTTAACAAATTAATAAAAAATAAAAATGAATTAATCGTTGCGAAGCACCCGCAAGCACCTCAACCACCTAAACCACATTAGCATTGGGCAGATGAGCACCACAAATCAAAGCCAGACAAAAAAGATGAGAGCTAGTTGCACAATGGGCGGGTAGGTGAATGGAGGGGGAGGTGGTTGAGTGGCTCGCAACATGCTAATAAAATACAAATTGACGATAAAATTATTACAAATTTATGCAAATATTTGCTGTGAGCCACCCTAACCAGCAAATTAATGGGCAAACACTTGAGGAGAGTCTGAGATACCCGAGGGTATCGGTCTCACCCGGGTCACATGGGCTACGGCTATGTGGTGGTGGTACTGCCGGTGGTCCTTCTCCTGCTCCTGGTGGTGGTGGGTTAGCTTATGATTCGGGCAATAATTTATACGCCAATGCGCACGCGGATGCGAGATGTCCTGCTGCGCGTAAACAGGAAACAAATTACGCTCGAGAGCAGTTATGAAATTCCATATTGCCAGTCCATATCATCGTCTCACTGGACAGGAACAATAATGCATTAGACAGCCGCATTTATCGCCGCACAGGATGAGCATATTCGTAAGGATGCGCATTGATTGCAGAGATGCCTCGTCCTGGCAATGACTCACCCTGTGTGCTAGCTTAACGCTAACGGCGGGCGTTCCTCCGTGCACGTGGAGAATCCTGGCGTGCAGGATGTGCCGCGCCTCAAATCCCCCTTCAGCTATTGTCATGTGAACACTGGACACCCGCCAGCAGCTTTAACCCCTTACCCACTGTAGCGAATTGAGCTTTTCCTTAGTTGTCTCTCGATAAGCTTTAAAGTATTTAAACTTAACTATACAGTCCTCTAATTATTGCAGTAATTACAATAATAATTGTATTTAATTTGGGAACTGTAAAGAGAATCAAAGATCATTTAGTAAATGCTCAATAAATAAATAAGAATTTTATAAATTTCAATTAAAATAATTAAGTATAAAATAAATTGTATTTTATTTATAAGCTATTTTGTTTTTTTTCATATTCTTTGCTTTATTTATTGAACATTCTCCAGAAGAAGGCTAATAATAAGTTAATAAAATCATATAATTATTTATAATATTATTTATTTATTTATTTTTTTATTTATTTATTTATTCACGACTAAAAGCAGTCGTCAAAAGGAAAAATTAAGTGTAAATAAAAATTAATAATTAAATTAATAATAAATATAAACTAAAAGCTGAAACGAAAAAATGATTAATTAATAGAATTATTTAAAAATTGTGAATTGAATTTATTTAAATACTAAATTGTTTTTGTAATTTTATAATTGTTTTTATTTAGTTATTTTAATTTATTAATTTGTTGTCAACTATTAGCAGTCGAACTTAGTTAAGTATACTATTTAATGTATCTAAAATATTTGGGAAAACAGCATTCTTAACATTTTTATATACTCAAAACATTTCGAATGAGATTACTAAAGATGATATATATATTTACTTAAGTAATTGTGAGAGTAATCACAGATTTTCTTAGTAGGTATTTAATAATTCCGGTTTTCTTTCTAAGGAACATTTAAGCAGTAGCATGATTTTCCTTTGAACGGTAGTATTGATATGTAATTACGTAATTACTTAAGTAATTAGTGTGGTAATTACAGCGCTGTTGACAGTACAGTAAGTTGTTAAATTGAGCTGTTTGATTTCTGCAATCAATCTCAACTCGTTTTACCTCACGTCAGCTTATTTGAATGCCCCCTCAGCTGGTGAAGATCCTCAATTGGGAGTAAGTGTTGTGGCATACACCACATGAACAGACGTCCAGTTTTGGCTCATCAATCGACGTCAGGCGTCATTGAGGGTTGTGCCAGGCAAAACCGCAACCACAACACGACACAGACACTGACACACAGCGGTGGCCACAGTGTCGCTGACGTTGATGTTAATGTTAATGCTGAAGTTGAAGTTGAATTTGAAGCTAAAGCTGATGCCGATGTGAATGTTGACGTTGTCGCCAGGTCGCTTCTCCTTGCGGCCTGACAAATGAAATGTCTCGCACCTAATCAAATTTTGTACAACTGAATGCGCCTCGCAGTTTCCGTTGCTTATTATGCAAATGCCAAAGAGGAGGCTCCTGTTGCCCCTGTTGCTGTTGTTGCCACACGCAAATCAGTCGCGTCGAGTTGCAAATTTATCATCATTTAATTTCCATTTGGCGTCGTGCCATGTTAATGACGTTGTTGACAACACTCGAGAGCGCGTCTCGAGACGAGGAAGCTGACGAATCGCTGTTATCCTTTTGGCTGCACTGCAGTTTCCCACTGCATTTGCCATTTGCCATTTTGCTTTGACGCGCCCTGACAAATTATGTCCCAGTTGGCATCGCTCATACGCCTCGTGGGCCGCTCTGCAAATGCTCCGCTGCTCATTTGCCTAAGTGCGCCGAGTATGCGGCAAGGCTTTTAATTAATTGTTAGCTGCGACTTATTGACGGTCTGGTTGGTTAGCTCGGTTGCCCATAACGACAACAACAACAACAGCAACAAGCGACAACAACCACTGCGACAGAAAAAATAAAAAAATGTCAAACTAGCACTTAAAAGCCGCCACGCTTTGCTACTTGTCAACCACGCGCCACCCCCAACAATATGCTTCACGTCCAGGCACAAAACCCAAGACCGTAAACTACACTAAACAACTAAATTTAGAAGCTTCAAATACTATTATGCTCATTAGCGAAATATTTACAACTTCTGTTTGGTTGTTATTATTTGTCTTCTTTGAAATTAATTTATGTTAATAATCTTGAAACTCTTTTGTATAATAATTTGTAGATAATCATCAGAATTTTATCTGATTTTTTCAAGTTATTCAATTTCCTATTAGATAAAAAATGTATTTAATTTATTTTCATAATTTTTTTCTATCTTAAATACTTTTTTAAATTACAAATATCTATTTTTTCAAGTTTTTCAAAAAAATTTCCAATCAGTTTTCAATATTCGTATATATATTTTGTTCTTCTTTCCATTTCAAACTCTTATAATTTTCTAGCATTAACTTGATCGCTTTAAGTACTACACTATTAATATTTTCTAACATCTCTAACGCATCATAATATATTTATTTTTCTATTTATTATATATATATTATCTTTCAATTTTTGTGCACTTTGTTAATAATCTTTCAAAAGAAACCGCATTTAAAATTAAAAGCAACCATTTGTTAACTTTACATTTTTTAAACTAATATCATACTGAGTTTAATAGAGAATTTTTAAGATAAAAGCAACAAATTATTCAAATTTATCTAACATAAACGTTAGTACAATATTTTGTTGTCTAGTGTATATGGAGAATCACCCCTGTGTGCTGTATAAAATGTGAAACAGTTTGACAAAAGCCACCACCCACAAATTAGGCTGTAAAACCAGACGCAGGACACTGTCCTGGCGACAGACATGCCGCTCCCTCTCCGCCTTCTTTTTCTCCCACTTTTCCGCCTCAGAGTCAGTCGCCATATTTAGCCCAAGGGCTGGTTAAGAGTGAAACGGCAACAGCAACAACAACCCGCTAACGCCAACTGCTTCTTGACCCCTTTGCAGCTTGGGCTTGGATGTTGTCATTGTTATTGCCACCGTTGTCGTTGCCGTTGCCGTTTATGGCATCTAACCTTCCATGTAAAAACGATATGTTGCCTTCAACCTGGCGGCAATTATTGTAGCGAATTGTATCACCTTTATGCTAATCCGTTTCGCTAATCCGCCGGATTAGCGTTTCGCCTAAAAAAAAGACGACAAAACAAAACGAAAACAATTTGGAAAAACGGCGAAAATCAGACATCAAGACCAAACGATGACGTCGCGTCGCTCCTCTCCTTCTCTGTGGTTAATCCGGGTACTTCTCAGAGCAGGTAAAAAATATATTTACCTTTATATATCGCATGAGAGTGAGAGGGACATGTAAAACACCTCCGATTGCACACTCCTTTTGCTTTCCGGCGACGGCGAGACGCTAATCCGCCAATAAAGTCGTAAAAAAGAAAATATTATTGCCCGCGATTTGTTTTTGTCATCGGCTTTTGTTTTGCGAAATTATTTTCGTACACAGATCCCCGAAACGAGGCTATATAACTTATATAGTAGGGTGTGGGCAGGGAACGGGATTGAAGCTGGCCATAAAAGTGAACTGCATTAAGAAATGCTTCAAGTGAAATGCTGGCAATGGAGCCAAGAAGCGGAAGATGCTTTGTATTTCTATAGACCTAGTTGAGATTAAATTTGGTAAGAAGATTAACAGAGCGACTGGACTTCCGTTCCACTAAAGAATAGCAATTCAAGAAAAATAATGAGTTCAAGAACTTATAGTTATATGTTGCTTTTATCTGAACTAATAATTAGGAATTTCTACAATATATAATTTCTTGTTAATAAAAACTGATATCCTAGAACATTTGAGAAATAATTATAAATAGTTTAAGTTGCGCGATAAATGTAATTAAATTATATTCCTTTATACAACATTAGAATAAATATTTCAAATAGAGAGTAATATCTATCTCTCTCTCTCTCCTTATACCAATTTTTATGAACATGTATAGGTTATATTACCAAGAGCTTAGCCTAAAACTCATTTTTTATATAATTATTCAATATCACGTCAATGAAACGTAAATATTTACCAAATTTCTAACGACATGAGAATTGAGTATAAAGAATAAAGAAACAACAACCACAAAAATAAACAATATTTGATATTATAACACATTTCCAACATACACAATCGAACACACAGTTGGAATCGACTGAAAGACAATGCAAGTGGATTTATTAATGACCGCAATTATTCTTATTATTATTACAAGTTAAGATTGAAATAAAAAGCAGACAAAAACAACAAAAATAATAATGACGAAAAACGCGTTGATTTCTAAGCTAGAGATCTATGGGATCTGTTTGCCGTCTAAGATTTCAATGGCCTAGGCCCCCGTTGCGCCCCAAACAAAGGCCTCCATCTAGCTAAAAGTGATGCCCCTTACCCCAGGCGAATCGCTCGACCTTTGTTTATCCATCGTATCCCCTATATCATTGTTGGTCAAGGCGTTAAATAAACAGCGCATTAATCAATAGAAATTAATACAACGCCAAATAGTTGTATAATACTTTAAATATTTTCCTCTCTGTCTCAATGACTCGCTCTCTCTCTCTCTCTCTGTTTCTGTGTGCAAATCAAATTAACGGTTTTTAAATAATAATAAAAATAATAAATTGCAAAATTATTGGTTTAATATTTACTTGGATCTCTGAGAAAGACACGTGGAGGAAAATTTAATATTGATATTCTTTCAGAAATTGTGTGCGAAAAATAGTTCACTGGTTCCTCTAAAATCTAACTCTAATTTAACCCAAATTTAAGCTAATACAGATTTTTATTTTATTTTAGATTAATTTGGACAGAAAATATGAAACAAATTTTTAGAGTAATCTCTTTTTGACATAATTAATTAAGTTAATTATTCAATGTTGTTTTTATTATACATTTAATAGATTTTGGAAGCATAACGATTAATTTATTCATTCTTCGATCATTCTATTCCGAATTTTCTAATCTCATTCGATATTGTCATTACAACTCTCGGCTGTATAAAAGAAAGGCTAAGGAAAAAGCACACTTTCTTTAAATACAATCTGTAATTGAATCGCTGTAAGAATCAAAATGAAAGTAAAAAGATTGAAAGTTTTGTTTGTTTTTGTCATTTTAATAAATGTCGTTTTTTATTAATTTTTAAATATTTTGTAGTTCTTATCTTAGATATTAACGTTTTTGTTTTTGTTTTCATTTTTCTTTTATTTTAATACAATTAATAATACATTTATGAATGTTTTTTGTTTATTTTTGTTTTTTTTTGTTACTAATTTTTGGGCTGTGTTTCGACTCTATAACGAATTGGGCGTGATATTTACAATTTGAGTTAGAGAGGGGAAAGAGGAGGAAGAGGACGTCACAGTAATCGTAACTAGGATATGAGAATGGTGCTGATAAAAACAACAAGGAGCACTCGCTTAAAACTAAATAAAATTAATTTACAATTAGGTTTTGTTTAGTGACAAATAAGTTATAGATATTATTTATAGATAATATGTATTGTAATATTATTTCGTTATTATTACTCGTATTATTATTGGCTAGGAATGTTTCATACGGTTTCTTTCTTGTGCAAAGATTGTACTAGACTTTTGCGAGCGTTGCTTGATAGGGCTTGATAGATACATAGTTAAATAGAGTTAATAGAAAGAACTACTAGACTGTACTTGGCTTACTTAGAGCTTTTAAAGATTTAAAACCAGTGGATCACTTTGGGAACGCTTCAACAATGCAAATTGTACTTTACTCTGGGACATTTCGACCCCCCAACCGTCCTCTTCGCTTAATAGAGCACTGGGACCGGTCGCCTCAGGGCGCTGTCCATGGATCCATCCATGCCGTTGGGCGTGATGGTGCCGGGTGAGGAGCCAGGGGACGATGTCGAGGATGAGGTGTAAAGTCCAGCGGCGGCGGCGTTCGCAGAGTGGGCGGCATACAGCGATGGCGCCGAGATGCCCGAGTAGATGCCGGAGTAGAAGCTGCTCAGAGTCGTCGGTGGCAACTGTTGTGCTTGTTGTGCCTCCAGGTGTTTGTGCGTCTGATTGTTGGCCGCACTCTGATGCAGTTTGGATAGTGCCAGGGGATCGAAGCCTGTGAAATATGGAACCGGATACGGTTGGTCCAGATGATGCGAGGGGGCAAAGTACGGTGGCAGCTGATGGAACGGATTGTAGCCACCGCCCGCTGGACCCGCGCCAGCTCCTCCCAGCTTCTGTTGTGCCATATTCATGTTCATGTTCATATTCATATTCATGTTCATGTTGCCCTGCATCTGTAGAGCACCCTGTGGACCGCCGGCCAACGGATTCTTGGGCTTGCGACGTGGACGATACTTGTAATCCGGATGCTCCTTCATGTGGAGGGCGCGCAGGCGCTTGGCCTCATCGATGAATGGACGTTTCTCGGATTCGGCCAACAGTTTCCATTCAGCTCCCAGACGCTTTGATATCTCTGAGTTGTGCATCTTGGGATTATCCTTGGCAATTTGACGACGCTGAAGACGGGACCAGACCATAAACGCATTCATCGGTCGCTTGATGTGTCCCTCCTGGCCGGGAGATGTGGTCAAGCTGTGAATCGATCCATTAGCACCGCCTGCACCCGCTCCCGCACCATGTGTGCTGCCCATGCCAATGCCGCCGCCCATGCCGCTGCTGCCCAGACTGCTCTGGCTGCCCAAACTGCCGGCGGAGCCAATGGAGCTATTGGGCGAGAGGGTCTGCTGTGCGGCTACTGCATTATGCATGTGATGTGCCATGTGGTGGCTCATGTTGCTCGCTGCCTGGCTGCTGACACCACCTGGACCACCACCGGGTGATCCACCCATGGCAGCCAAGCTGGCGGCCAAACCACCGCTCTGTGAGTAGTGCAGCACACGCTTAATATCCATGTCCATGCTGGGACTGAGCTGAGCATTGCCCAGAGTCTGAGATGTATAATCGCCGGGTGAGGGCAGCTCCAGACCCTGACCGGGGCCCAAATGGAAACCGTAGTTGGGATGTGATGATAATGTGGCCATTATGTATTTTTGTTTATCACTTGATATTGTGCCGTAAAAAATGGTAATGTTGTTGTTGTTCTCTTGTTTATGTCACTTCACTGTATTCACAATGTCTCTTGTATTTTTTTTTGTATTTACTAACGTCTGTCTCTCAGTGATGTTGCTTTTGCTTTGCTTTGCTTTGCTATTGCTGTTGCTCTTGCTACTGCTTCTGTTCGGCTCAACAGCTACACACTGACTGATTTGTCTGCGCAATAATTGAGACTGACACGACTACAGTCAAATCCAGTTTTCTGTTATGTCCACAGTGGCCGCTCTCTTTTACTCTCTCTCACTCCCTCTCTCAGTAGTCGCAGCAGCAACAGCAACGGCAGCAGCATCAACCCTCTGTACAGGTAAATATGTGCGTCGGAGCGAGATGGCAACCAGGTTTGCTTGTTCTCGCATACCTGTGCTCACATTGCCTTCTTCTGTTGGGCTCCCTCTCTTGCTCTCTTTCTCTTTTTCTCTCTGTTGCTGCTGCTGCTGCTTTGTTACGCTGTTTGTTGGCTTTGTTCCATTGGCTCCTTTATATCGGCCGCCTTGTTCGTTGTAGTTGTTGGCCATTGAGGGGTGTGTTCAATAGAAAGACTGAATAGCAGCAACAACAACGATAACAACAGCTCGCTCACTGTTCGGCTCTGTTCGTGTCTGGTCGCCTTGTTAGTAGTTTTTGGCTGCGCTGCTCCCATTTTTGCGGCAGCGACCTCATTTAGAGCGCCCGTTCTCCCGCATATCAAACTCCTACACTCCTACTCTCTTTCTCTCTCTCTCCTTCTTTTGTCCTTTCTCTTTCTCCCTCTCTCTAAAATTGCATTGATTTTTCGCAAACAGTGGGCACACAATTTCCGTTATTGTTTTCCCTGGCGCTGCACTTCCGCGGCATGTATTGTTATTTGTCCGAAGAGAGTTTCGTCGAGAGTGTGAGAGCCAAAACGCATACGCTCAGAGAGTATTTTCGTATGTATGTGTGCGTGGCCCGTTGGCTTTGCCTTTTCAGCCAATCACAATGGCGCCTTGGTGTGAATTTTTGTATGCTCTGGCCATTGTGGGTGTCTGTGTGGCTCTCTGTGCTATATACAAGCCACATGTACATACAATGCCTTTGCATGTGTGTGTGTCTGTGTGTTTGTGTGTGAAAAGCACATTTTAGTTTGTGAAAAGAACATGGAAACACGCTTTCCATTCTCTGTCGTTGTTCGTTTCTTCCTTTTTTGCGCACGAAAGGATATTACTGCAATTATTTACTTATTTGGTAAAGAAAAGTGGAAAAGCAAAAGCGACACAATGCGCCACACAACACAATAACAAAACGAGAAACGAGAAAAACGTCCTGAATGGCTAGCCAAATTTATATACACACACACATAGGTATACATACATATGTACTTATAAAGTTTACCTACATGTGAAAGAGAGGAACAGAGAGTTCTCCTCCTATGATTGCACAATGCACAACAGAAAAAAGTTAAGAAAAACATACAAAATGAAGTGATTTTCTTGCCTGAAGGAACAGAACACAAATGTCCTGCTTCCTAATCAATTATAATGAGTCGCATAACTAAAGTATCTTTATTATTCATTTGTGATAACATTATGTAAGAATTACAATTATCTGATAATATCCAAATTAAATAGGTGTGGGTAATGTTTAGAACAAATATGTTCTCTACTTTTAGCACTAGATAAGACTATAGATAGAAGTAGATAAAACTTTAGATACGATAGGTAATATGATAAATTCGTTGTCCCCTGTATTTGGTTGTTGTCCGAACTGATATGCCCAATTTACCCTTTTGCTTGTAGGGCATAAAAAGCTTTCAGCGCTTTCAACGATTCCTTTGTGATGCCCACCGAAAAAAGTATAAATATATAGAAGGATGAAAAAAAAACTGTTGATGTGTTGTGTAATGGAAAAAGTTTTGTTCAGCTAGCGTTTTGCTTTCTAACCATTCTACTTTTCACTTAGCACTGGACGGACGAGAGAAAAGAAAAGGAAGAATTGAAGGAAGGACAGACTTTTGCTTTTTGCCATACGCATCTCACATTTAGCATTCAAATGTTGCTGTTTCTGTGCAGAAAATGAGAAAGAGGTTGGAGGTTGCCATAGAATACGAGTAGTTACCGTTTTGATATGTTTTTTTCCTCTATTTTAATTTTTTTGTGGATACATAATGGCAAGGCAGTCAGGTGTTATATGTACATACATATACATATGCATGTATGTACTTATGAGCACTCAATTTTGAGCAGAGTTTAGAGTCCAGAGTAGAATCAACAGTTCTGTAATTATGAAACCCATTATGATATGCCTAACCCTAAACCTAACCCTTTATGAGGATTGCCTTTCTCTGCCTGCATTCAATACGCGCTCTCTTTCATTCATACTCCTCTCTCTTTGAATTAAATCCCGAGAGTCGCGCGCTCCATTGTTTGACATCTGTTGTTGTTGTTGTGTTCTATTGTTGTTGTTGTTGTCATTGTGAACTTCAATTGTGAATTGGGGCTCTGAGTCTGGTTAAGGCACAAATACGCACACACACACATTCACACACACACAAACCAAACAATTTGGTTTTTTATTTCCTTTTAAATTAAATTCACGAACAATACAACAAATGTGATAATAACAATGATCATAAAGATAAACAAAAGCAAAACAAAAGCCAAAAGTCTGCGAGTCTTTTATATCAATTAAATGAGGTTAAATTGTGTTGACTTTCAAAATTAATTGAATCGTTTCAACCAGTTTCTCAATGAGCACAAATTAAATTCAATAATTATTCTTATTTATTTATTTATTAATCTACATTAATTTATCACTTGATCCTTGAGTATTCCCATCACCTGGCAATAATGTTTTCAGCTATTCCAACTTACATTTTCTCACGTAGTCATGTCCTTTGTTCAGTTTGCAGTTTCCATTTCCCATTTCCCACTGCCCATTTCTCATTTCCATTTTCCCAGCACCCCCGCATACACACGCATTTGATTACATTTTCCTAGGCGTACGTGTCCATTTGATTACTTAACAGATTTTGCGCTTTTTACGTGTCATTCGAGTTAAGAGCATTTTGCATGCACACGAAATCTAAAGATATTTCTTTGCATTTTCCACCATTTTATTTTTCTTTTGGGCTAAAAAATGAAATATTATGCTCATATAATACGAATAGAGGGAATCTGGAGATTAAAATCATTAGTTTTGAGTAATGAACATGTTTTTACTTGGAAAATGTACATATACATATCTTAGACGTTTCTATTTCATAAAAGATACAGTTAATGGCTGACATGAATGAAATCTGTTGCAATATGGTGTGTACTCCAAAGAGTCGAATTTTGTTAATTTTTTTATAAAATGTTTGAGAGATTTCTGTTCAACGCAAATTTTAACTAGTCAGTATTTAAAGACTAAAAAAAAATTACAAAAATAGCCTTTGAAATATTTTATATTTTAAAACAATCTTGCCTTGAGATTTCGCTATCAAAAGCATCCTTGAAATAGGAACCTGGTACCCAGAAATATTTTATATAGTAAATATCCTTGCAGCAAATGCTGAATCAAATCAACAACTTTTGAATTCTTCAGTCGTTATCTAAAATCATAGGTATAAGTTTTATAATTTAATTGTTATTTTTTTTTAGTTAATTTATCATTTTGAAATTATTTTTTTCTTAATTACTAATAAGTTTTTTGTGTGGACGTTAAATAAATAAGTCAGAAGAGTTAACTCTAGAGAAGAGGTAAAAAAATTCGAAAATATATAATGGTACATCCAATATCAAAGAGCATCTTAAGTAGTGACAATAGAATTGTGGATATTCTTTAGGGTTGTGTATCTCGACTGTTAAGTTGTTTAGTTCTGACGAAAAAAAGAACAAAATGTTTGCCAATAGCCTATGAACTAAATGTAGGGCTCATCCTATTAGACAAAACATTAAACAAAGAGATGAGAAATGAGGAGAGAGGAGACCCAAGCATTGGGCGGTCGCATGTGCCATGTTGTCGGACTTCCGTTCGCATTCACCTGATTCGACCAGGTCGAAACGAAGCTGGTCAATTGTGCTGTCTCAGCAATGCAGTCCAGCAGCAGCATCTCCTTTTGTCGTCCTTTATTGTCTGCAATTCAACGGAACTCGAATTGTGTTTTGTTGCCCGATGCTGCAAATTGTTTCAGCCAAGGCAGGAAAAAAAGAAACAAATAAATAAAACAATAATAATAAATGCATTTTGTTTACATTGTATTGCATGTGTTTTTGTTGCAGCATTTCCGTATTGGCCGGAAATGTTCAGCAAACAATTAACCTTTTCTCCATATACAATTTGCAAAAAGGATCATAAATACATATATATTTTGGCTGAAACATGTGTAAGCCCACATGTAACGCCTGTAAAGTCAGTCTCCCTGATGAGATTTGCCTGTTGTAAGTGTGAGAATCTGTGAGAAGTTCTCGCCTGGGAAAATAAAAATAATACCAATGCAAATGCAATTGCAATTGAGGAGCTGTCAGAGCGTAGGATATTGATGGTACTCATAAAGCATGCTCGATTTGAGCTCATTAGGAGAAGCTCCCTTCTGGCCCTTTAGCATTCCTCCACATCTACTAGATGTCATAACAGATTAACTAAGAAATGCTCAGTATATGCAAAAGTAGTCCAGGATCGAAAGCTATTGTTAAAGAAAACCACCTCCCTCCCAGATCTTCGACTCCAGACCACGTCAGCCACTTGGCTAAACGACGTTAATTTCTCAATCAGTGCGAATAAAAAAAATTAAAGGGTTGCAGTCAAATGGCGAACCTTGACGGTACCGCAGTCGAGGCACTTCATAAGCCGGAATTCATCTTAAGTTTCGTCATGTAATCGAAACGGGCCACTTAAGAGCCGCTTCTCGTCGAATACTTGAGGAAATTTCTTTATAAATTTCCCATTTTTGGATTTTTTCTTTTATTTTTGCATATCGTCATCTTGTGCTTCTTCTTTCGTATTAGGGGTCATTCTTAGGGGTTGGTCCTACTCAAGTGCTTTGGTTTCGTCTAATTTTTGTTGTCGCTCGGCCCGCAAAACGTCGCCGCCTTGAAGTGGCCACTCGATGCGATTTCTGGAGTGCAGTACCGACCACGGAATCCTGATGCCGACTCCGAATCCCACGGTGTGTGTTTACGACCAACAAGCACAGTTTGAAACGATTCCCGCTGAATTAGCTGCCCGAAAAGTGTCAAAATTCAGCGGTTGCCTCGGGCCATCATCATCTATCCAGTCAACCTTCCTTCCTTCCTAGTCATCCATCGAACCATGTTGTTTTGGAAGGGCGTGCGTGGGCGTTGCCAACAGGCAAATGAGGTCCTAACCAGGGTCGACACGTGGTGAGACCTGTCAATGCCAGAACCGCAAATTTAAACCAAAAGTGTTGACAGCTAACCACTTTGATATTTTCATAATTATACCCTGTAACTGAAGTTGCTAATGAGGGAGCAATGTCTAATACCAATATTGCCAAGTCAATAATTAATTTTAATGATTCTACAGTTTCTTAGAGGGTATCTCTCCGGTCGTGCATACCAGTCACTACAGTTTTGTTGAGATTTTGTCTAAATAGATAATAAATAAATAGATTATCCTTCGCAAGAACATTTAAACTTTATTTTTAAATTTGTTACAGGAAATCTCTCTAGTTGTGCACACCCATTCATTGTCAACGCTTTTGCTGTGGCTTCTTGTAATTAATTTCACTCATTTAGCAAATGGGTTTGATGCAGTTTCAAAGTCAAAGGGTTTCATTGCGCGTGCTTAATGCTGTCAAAGATCAAAGTGGAATTTCAGCTATAGGAAAACCGCTTCGACACCTTTATTCACCCAAGCAACCCAACAAGTCCAATTCACCCATCCAACCACAACATCCAACCACCCACTCCGTGGGTCCATTTGTTTATTTGTGTTTTTCTTTTGGTTGGAATTTTTAATGCAACTTTTATTGTGTTGCGTATTTTCACTCAAGTGATTTGATTTTACGAATTGAATTTATTTCAATTCGACTCTTGAGTATGTATGCATACCTCCTATCGCCTTTCAATCTATCAGTCAGTCAGTCAGTCAATCGACCAGTCAGTCAGTTAGTCAGTCGGTCTGTCTGTTTCATTTGTCGATTTGTTTGTTTAGCGTCTCCCGCGAGACTCAAGTGGCAAAACATTATTTTGTTCAGGAAATTCAATTAAAACTTTGCGGTTTTTTGTTAACACCCCCCGCAAATAAACGTCAAGTGGTTCCCAATCAAAGCGAGGCGTATTCTAACATTAGTGAATGAAAAAGGTAGAGAAAAGCAGAGAGAGGGAGATACAAAGCAAGGAAAGTTAAGGTGAGTTTGACAGTTGAATTGAGCGAAATACCTTTCGTACTTTCTCTATTTAATCTGTGATTAAATTATAGATTTAACATTAAGATATTACTTTCATAAGACAAGTAAGGAAAATCATTATTGTTGGAATATTTCAATTAAGTCATGCTAAAAATAAATTGATTCTTAGAAAACCATTTAAACAAATATTCTCTTCAAAATTCTACTATTTTCTACTATCAAAAGCATTCTTATCAATTTATTCCAAAAACTTAAAGTCTGTCCCTAGATGGGACATTCGAATTCTTTTCTTCAAATTCTAATCATTAAAGGTCTTATCTTTAATGATTCTACTATTTATCAGACTATTTCTAAAGTATATAGAATATACAAATAGCGTTAATCATGTGTCTTCCTCATCACTCAAATACTCTCGGAAGTTGAACAGTCTCACTAACCTAACCAAATATGTATTGTCAGACCTTTCAATGCACTCAATAATCCAATGACATATAATCGATAGATGATTTTAGAACTGTTACACAAGTGCGAATGCAAATGACAAGCACAAACAATCACAATAAATCCAAATATACTACAAAAAAAATTCAACATTAAAATGAGAATAATAAATGGAAAACTAATACTTATAAGAACACAATAGAATCATGGTGAAGTTGAAAACTCTGTAATGAGACAAACTTCATACAGAATATTAAAATATCCAAATTTTTACAGATACCTTTTTTATCTCATATTTACACATACATATTCAATCAATTCAAACAAATATCTAATATTTAGTTCTAGTTTGGGCTGCCATTAATTTCATATTATAAAGCTGTTAATTCATTAAAAATAAAAAAAATAGCTTAAATCAATACTCTCAGCAGAAGAAATCTATTTAGTTTAAGGTTGCCACATTAATTATATTTTTTATGCTATTATTTATATGAAAAATGTTAATATCATTATTTTTTTGATCAACTTTAAATAGTCTACGCTATCAGGTTTGTCGCATGTGTAGTAAAGTTATTTCTTTTTAAATTTACCACGCTTTGACAGTTTAAATAAATGTGCTAAGCACATTATATTAAACCCTTTTAGGGTTGCCACCTATAGCGCAGTTTAGTTTCATCGCTTTGACAGCGTAAATCAATAGCCAAAAAGCTGAAACGCAAACAGAGTTAACAAAGGTCAAGCAAATCTCGCAACCCTTTCCATTTACACCCACACACACACACCCCTTCAAACTGTCAAAATAAATTGCAAGCATTTTTTTATGCTTTGCTTTTATTTGCATAAATAATTTAGTTTAAATAAACTCAAAGAACGCTTGAAACTTTTAAGCAAAGATTTAAGAAACGCAGAGCAAAGTGAGGAGGAGGAGGAGGAGGAGGGAGAGAAGGAGAAAGAGGACTCCCAGGTGAACTGGCACCCCAGCTATAATTCTTATTTAAATGTACCATTGATTTGAATACTTTTTGCATTTCTCTTTTGGCTCAAAGAAAAGTCCCAAAGGACTCTCGTTTGGGTTTCGGGTTTGTTCTCCAAAGATTTGTCAAGTGTTTGGGCGACGTTGGCAAAAGAACAAATCTCAAACAAACGCGTTAGTTAGTTTAAAAGAAATATAAATAAATAGAAGAAAAGTACAAAAAAGAAAAGGGAGAAAAAATCAAAGCAATCAACGGCCCGCGACTGCCGCATTTAAAAGTCATTTGCAACGCCCCTCGAAAGCCGCTAAACGTGCCTCATAAACTGTTTTCCCGGGAAATGCCGGCAACATTTTCCTCCTCTTTACGTTTTTATTGTTTTACAATGTTGTGAGTGTGTGTTTGAGTAATTAAACAATTTTGCCAACTTTCTCGAGCAGCTCGAACTTGAGTTTTTACCCGAGTCACGATTTTACGACTTAGGAAATTAACAAGCTGAGATCAGGATCTGGATCTTTATGGGCATGCAAAAACTCGCACGGTTATTTTCAGACTAGAAAGCGCCCAGGGAGGTCAACCCGAATTCTTGCCAAAAATAAAATGAATAAAAAAAAATTATACATATTTTTCTGTTTTTTTTTCTTTTGGGTCACACAAAAGGAAGTGGGCGTCCTTTTGCACCCAATCCCATTGCCAGCTGCCCCATTAGCAGGCACAATGGAGTGGCAACAAAGGTCCTGGCGACGTTGCTGGCAAAACATGTGATTAAATTGTCGCTTACAACGAATTCGACACCTCGCCAGGACTCTGTAATTACATAGCAGAAGGACGAGAGTGCCGAGAATCAACTGCCCGAACAATCAGAGAGAATAAAGAGAGAGAATGTAAAAGAACTGAGTGAGAACCGAGCAAAAGCCAATTCGGAGCTGGGAAAACGTATTTCTGATGTGACAAATATATTCAAATGTTGGCTTAGAATAAAACCTTTGTTGTGATCGGCAAGGGTTGCCACCATATCATTAACGCCGCTAGCCGCGCTGTGGTGCCCATTGTGCAACCGCAGCTCAAGGGTTGTAGCTGCCAATGGCACTGGGAACCGTTCAACGAAGGCGCAAAAAGCTGACCAAAGCACTTACACTGAGCGAAACGGGGAGTGCTTCAATAAAATAGTGTTGCAAAAAGTATGATATATGATATTAAGTTAGGGTAGCATGTAAGTTTATATTCGTTTTATTTATATTTCTAATATTATTTCATAATTGCATTTTACTGACTAATGGAATAATTAAGTCAATATGTACTTCTCTTATTAGGAAGAAATACATATTTGTTGATACATTAATTAACACTACAGCATTTTCCGTGTCCTATCAAGATTTTTACAAGACAGGTATATTACAGATTTTATCGAGGCAGTGTGGGAATCGAACCTAGTTATTTTTCCAACTGAAATTCTAATTAATTGTCAGGTCGGAGACTAATGCAATATTTAAGTAATTTTAAATAGTCATATATGTAGAAAATATTAGTTCTCACACTTGCTTTGCAAACCTTCGAAACTCGATATAATTTTTTTTGCAGTGTATGGAACTTTTGGCGAGTATCGTGCTCGACACAGCATGTCCTAAATTGCTCTATTCAGATGCAATTAAAGTCAAGCTGCGTTTGCTGAGCAAAGGATTCAAAAGACTAAAGTATGCAGAGATTCAAGAGCTAGATCGCTGCTTTTTAACACTTTCAATAGCACGGATGAACATTAAAAGGGGATGAGATCTGCAAATCTTATAGCGTTCTCAAACAAACAATAAGGACTAAACGTTTCCGGTGTATTCAGAGCTGAGATTTTTGTATTCGTATAAAGAAAAAAATAGAAAGAGGATCCCACGCACCATCGATCGCTGATCATCATATCGATTTTGAGCCATCTGAAAAGATCCTTTGTCTGTCTGCACTTGCACCCTCGCCTCTGATGAGTCGGCGAAAGGACAATGAAAGGTGTCATGGTCCTTTGCAACAGTTGCAATTACGTAATCAAGATGCAGAAGATTGAAAAGAAGAGAATTATCTCTCGTACGATAGACGGATGTTGTCAAGGATATGCCGAAGAAACAGCACTCTGCTCCCTTCCATCCTCCCACATCCTTTGAGACGGATTTATTGGCCAGACGTGCATAATAAAAATGATTATTATCATTCAAATGGCGCATTATTGGCCCCCTCCATAGAAGGCGGACTGTTTGTCATGTCGTAAAGCTGAGTTTTATGATACGCATACGAATGTCAATTAAGGACATAAGCTTGTAAGGATATGTTATTGTTGCTGGTGGTTGAAACCGCTCATGGACTAAACATTTATTGCACAAAGTGAACAAATTTGGTTAACAGCATTCCCAATATTCGAGCGGCCGCCTTTGGTTCAATAAAACTTGAACTAAATTTAATTCCAAGGACTTCACAGATTGTTATTCTCCATGCTGTCTGTTTTGGGCATGGTTCCAAAGAACTTCTCGTATTCCTGCTGACGACGATGGGCGCGTGCCTCTCGCTCCACTTGACGCTTCTTGGAGAAGCGCTGATGAATGCGCTTCATCTCCTGCACCTCCTTCATCTCCTCCTTCTCCTCGTCCTGTAAGAATTACGTTTAGTTAATACCAATTAAGAAAAGTAAGAACAGAGCAGTATCTGTAATTTCTTTCTTCAGCTTCACAGTACGAAAATTTAACGTGTCTAGCTCTTATAGTTTCTAAGATCAACCACTTCACTAAAATATATATATTTAATAGGATCGGAGATATTAGCTGCTTCATCTTTCTTCAGATTCATACTACGAATATTTGAGGCGTCTAGCTCTTATAGTTTCTGAGATTGACGTATTTACTGAGTCATTCTGTTGATCAAGAAATTATATTTTTTTTATAGTATCGGTGATATAGTATTTGCAGCTTCTTCTTTCTTCACCTTCACATTACGAATATTTGAGGTGTCTAGCTCTTATAGTTAAGAATCGAAGTCTTTTTACAGACAAACAGACGAACCAGAACATCTCCCGAGTTGAATCAATTTTTTTATCAAGAATATGTAAATATTTTCTAGAATCAGATATGTCTTGGTATGGTCATAAAAATCCATCATCTAACTCACCGTCATATTTAAACGGAGAACCAGAGCACGTCTTCCATCCGACATGGATTGGCTGTAGTGCATAAAGTTCTTAAGACGTTCCGCTGGAGGAACACTTCGCTCCACGACGAGTACAATGCGTGCCCATTGACGTTGCCACTCGTTGCGTATTTCGGCAATCTTCTGATACGTATTACCCATCATGGCAATCAACATGTTGACCAGCAGCACGCTCACTATCACCATGAACAAAAAGAAGAGTATCTTTGCTTCGTACTCATGCTGTGTGGACACCATCGCACCATAATAATCCCCAAAGTTCGTTAAGGACATTAGAAACATGGCCACAATTGATTCCATTGGCGAGGGCATTGGATTTGATTCAGCATCCTGATCCTCCGGCGTCGAAGGATTATCGAAGGTAAGGAAAATTATATAAAAGGCTTGCGAGAAACCCAGTACAAACACCAAATAGATGGAAACGAATCGCAGCAAATCTCCCATTACCATGCGATATATCATCACAACGAAAGGTCCAACGGTCTTAAAGCCTCTAAAAACGGAGGAGAGTTAAGGATTTAATGTTAAAGCTAAAAAGAAACTTCACATTTTGAAGTATACGCACCGGCAGAAGAATAGAAAATAGGGAGCAGTCGTCAACATTATACAAACCGTCACATGATCATCGATTTCGGTTAGACAGGACACCCTCAGCCAGGGTATGGTCATCATCAGCGCACAGGAGAACAGAAACATAACACGCGATGGGGCTGTCATCTGAAATGATGTTTGGGATAAAGAATTGGAGATGGGACAGATTCTATCTTAGTTTTCAAAGGAAATAAAAGTTTTCCTGAAAGTTTTTTCTGAAATTGAGCCGATGTTTCAATTTCTAAAAAGTTTAAAAACTAGTTTGTAGGAATCACGCAAGGATATGTTTTTTCTTCTGTTTCTTAAAAGATCTTTATCTCATTATTCTAAGTTAATTTCATTAAATAGTTCATTTCATGTTCCTCCTCTTTCCTAAGATTGCAGAAAATATTTAGTGTATTATGTCTTCCAAAATTATATTTATCCTTCAAGTTTGTCTTTCATTCTTGAAGAAATGAGAATTACAATTATGGGAAGAATTGAGTTTTTAGATGCTTTATAATTTTCTATAATGTTACAAAGTGCTTTATTCTATTTTTTTTTCCAAACAATTTTCTTTCTATCCATAACTTTTAAAGATATCAGCGAATTGAGTTAAGTTTGTTTTCTTTGGCGATATGCTTTGACTCCCAATATATTCAGTTTTTTTCAAGTTCCATCTTTTCTCCAAATGCTTTCTTTCTGAAGATCTCAATAAAAGTTCAGAATGTATTTAAAAATGGGAAACTTTTTGGGAAGAATTCAGATATTTGGGCCTCTTTAAGTGGTCTATCTTGATTCTAATTAATTAAGTATTAATTAAGTATTAAGTTTTCCCAAATTTTCTTGCTTATTTCCATATTTTCATACATTCTAAAGAGTTCGTTTTGGTCTTACCAAATTTTCGATGAACATTTTGTATCCTAAAAAGCGAGCCTCTCTCAAGGCCACAAGTAGATAGAGTATGGCACCAACGAAATTGATTAACTCGGCTATTATGCGCAGTTTGGCCAAATCGGACTCCAGATTCATAAGTGGACACTGGGCATAGGTTTGCCACCAGGCTGGCAATGTTTCCACCTCGTTAGGATCATAGTACTCGGTGAAGTTTAGCCAAAAGGTTTCTACAATAAGAATTTAAGATGATTAATAGAGAGAGAGATTTACTGAGAAATATAAATGAGACTAACTGTATTCGGTGCTGGAGGTGCCCCGTTTGGAGTGTTGATTACCCAAACTTCCGTTGATGTAGAGATCGTGATGGGAGCTGCCATTTGAAGCTGGTAGGGATGTGCCCTCCTGTTCCTCATCCTCATCGTCTTTGGTCTCGGGACCTGGTCGCAATATGAAACTGAAGAGCGATATGAGAAAGTAGAAGGCAAACATGTAGAACTGCTTGTAGAAACGGGATTTGCAGAAGGTATCCCATTTGGTCTTCAATAGATCAATGACCACACCATCCAGCAACTCCAAGTGCTCCAGCTTATCGCCAAAGACAACAAAGTTAAGAACCGAGTCCTTGTTAATATTTCCCGTCTCTTCGTTGATGGTGTCGATCATCAGCAAAGGATACGCGGCACATGTGATGCTCCCCAGTTGCCAATAAATCTCCCGCTCAATGCTCATCACATGAAAAAACATCTCGACGCGTCCCAGCTTTGCTGCCAACGTCAATGGCGTCAGATTCTGTATGTTCTTCAAATGAATATTGGTTCCCACCTCGTAGCCCACGTCAAACATCTCCATTTTCTCATAGATAACCAGCATATGCAGCACTGTATTTCCATTGGTGTCCTGGAAATCCGGATCTGCGCCACGTGCCAGCACCAGGCGAAAGCACTCTTCCTAAAAGGAGCATAAAATAAGTTACTATACTTAGTACTTGAGTGTATTACTACGATATACAGTGGGTGCAAGCTAATAGATACCTTAAAACGTATTTCCAAACGCATATGACCAAGAAAAATATCGAAACTTTTCTTGCATAATTCCTGCGATTATTATTCATTCATAATAAAATGTGCAGGGTGTTTTTGCGATTAATTTTAAAATTGCCAAAATATTTTTTATTCAATTTTCTGGCAAGGAGTCAACAAAATTGAAAATTAACTTGATGTGCTTATGATGGGATTTTGAAGTCTCTAGCTCTTATAGTTTATGAAATCCACTAAATCTACAAATATTTAGATCCAGAAGATATATGTCTAAAAGGGTCTAACTATATAACACTCTGAGATTCACTTGTTCTACAAATAGAAAGACACATCAAGAATATACATACATATATATGCCTTAAAGGTCTAAACTATATAAAGTATATAATACCCTATTTATCAATGGATGCAGATTATATAAATGTAAATATACCTGAGACAGACAGGCGGCAAAACTTAAGGGATACTCCCCCCAGTAGACATAGCCATCATAGTTGGTAATCGGCTGCAAAGCAACGTACTCGTGATCCGGTGAATCCGTCCTTGAAGCCTTTGTATCCTCCGCGGACATGAAGGCGCCACAACAACTGTTGAAGAGAAAGCAATCATAAAAGAACCTACTACACAGAAGTATCCTCTGCTTACCGTTCCTGGACATCGGCATTGGCATCCAACAGATACTTGACCATCGCTGGATCCTCATTGACAATGGCAATGTGTAGCACACTCTCTCCATAGTACTCATCACTCATGTAGATGTCCAGTATGAGTTTGGGATAGAACTTCAGCAGACGCTTGGCCAAATCCGCATGCAACGAGGTGGCATTGAGCAGGCACAGATGTAGTATGGTTTCTCCCACTGCTCCACGCATCTATAAGAGAGTTTTCGATATTAGAAAGAAGTAACAACAGTCTTCGGGTTGGCTCGACAGTAAGATACTTCGCAATGTAATGAAAATCATTAAATTAAAAAAATTTAATAAAAAAATAGCAAATATATGGGATAACTTTTCGAAATTTTTCTCTTTAAATTCAGTCTGTTACATAATTTACCACTAAATTAAAATAATCTCCTGCCTTTTAAAAATCTTAAGCGAAAAATACATTTTTCCCTTTTTTGCACATTTTTAATGGGCACAGGATATAAACATGTGACTCACATTTAGATCCCAGCATACGAAGCGATAGGCAGTTGGATTCGATATATATTCCGCCTCGGATACCTCAGGACAATAATCGTGTATATTGAAGTCATCATCGGGATTCTCGAGAGCGCGTATTTCGGGTAATTGCCTCGTTCTCGGTCTGTCCCGATTGCGCAGCAGCACCAGCTTCGATATGGGAAAATAACGGCCAGCGCCCTTGTTATATAAAAAGGGTTCAACCTTCGTTTTGATCGCATGGTCAATTTCAGCAAATTGTTTGGTTTGACAGGCTCGTTTCATCATGTCCACGAGGAGGCCACCGCCCTTGAGATTCACAAATTTATAGAGGGCTTGGGTGGAGACGCCCGCCTGTTTTTTGACTCCGCTGGTCACATTGCTCTCGGTATTTCCCATGTTGTCAGAGAATTCAGCTGATTAGCGATCCGATGATTAATCACCGTGAATCTTTCAGCTCTTTTAGCTTTTTTCTAATTTTTATAACGCGACATTGCTGAATTTTCACAATTCATTTCCGTTTTTCTTACGTTTTATTTTCGTTGCGCACTTGCTTCTTGTCTGTTTTTATCCTTCGAGTGAGCATCGATTAAACATTCCATTGAATCGAGCGTTGTCAATGCAACAGCTGAACTTGAGCTCAATTTATTGTTTACAATCAGTTGCCAAGACATCAAACTTGTTGCATTTGCTCAACAAGTCTCTTTCGTCCTTATCCTCAATCATCGCATAACTTGTGGATTCCCAAACAAAAACTTGAACTTATCGTGTTTGTTATGGCCTTGTACATTCATGATGAACTACTTTCATAAGTGTAGATATATTTGTTTTGGCTGTTATCTCAAACTGTTGGCATATTGATGAGCAGGAAATTGCTTTATACAGCTCTTTAGAATTGCAAACTTCTATTAATTATTTAAAGAGAAAAACACACGCTTTTTCTTATTAATTATTTACTTACATATAAGTTAAATCTATTATATGTACGCATTCAAATATTTCATACCATTAAAAACTATTCAAAATTCAAATTAACTGCCAAATATACACTTAGCATGGTCACTCTAATCCAACCAAGACTTAAATTGCGTTCACAGCCAACTTCAAGTAGCACAATTCTGTTAACTCAAATTGCGTTAACAGACTCTTTGTTGCGTCAACACAATAACAGCATGTACAAATTGCGCTTAAATAAATTCGAATTTGTCAATTCTAATTATTATTTAAGTTAACTGAAACAAAACTAACGATTAGCATTCAAGTATTTGCAAAGCTCGAACACATATTAAAATAAATGCAAATTAATACGTTGTTTTCATACTTGTTTATTGCTTTAAGCTTTTCTTATTGTACATTGTAAACAATTTTTGGTTTCTATTTATAATTATTAAATATATATGATAGTGTTTCGAGCAGGACAGAAATTTACGTATATTTACATACATAATAAATATGAGTGTAGTGTTTGTGTGTGTGAATATGCTGGATGATAAAAAGTGCAACTTAATTCTAGACTTAACAAAAATATCTTTTCTTTTCATATGTCTTTGCAGTAAATAGCAAAATATGAGCCCGTAAAAACCACTTAGGAGGAGCTATGCATCAATATCAGTGGCACCTCGTTGCCATATTTGGAACGATCCTGACTAAGGAGCGTCGTATCGCTGGAATCCCGCAGCAGGGTAATGGAATTGTTGCGCTGTTCCCTCTGTCGCAAGCGACTGTGGCGAATGCCATAGGACAAAAAGATGGCCAGGCCAATGGTAATCCATATGCTAAAGCGCACCCATGTCAAAATATCCAATTTTATCATTAAATATATGTTAATCAATATGGAAATGCCGGGAAGCCAAGGGACCAGCGGCACCTTGAAGGACAACTGAATGCCCGAGGTGGGTTGACGAGAGATGATGAACAGCATGAGTATCAAAGGGATGCCACCCATAATTAGGAGCAGCACATCGAACTGAGTAGTATGGGCCAGATCCTCCTCGAATTTGGTCAGAATCTGCGAGAAGATCAGACTCCAGATTGCTGTGGGAAATCAAAAATTAGTTAAATTGAATAATCTATGAGTTATATTCGCTTCAACTCACAGAACAAGGTAACCATGATCGTGACAATGCGCGAAGTCTGTTTGGTGGATATTGTTTGGCCATTGAGATTGAAGAGTCGCCGCCACAGGGAGCAGGATTGTTCCTGGCCCATGCTGACGCGTCCATTGCCGATAATGCGACTATCCCGACGATCGTCCACCTCGTAGCGCAGCATCAGCACACAACTGGCCACCATGGAGTAGGCCAACAGTGTGCCAATGGACATCATGTTGACCAGCTGGCTAAGATTGAATATGGCAGCAAGGATGCCACACAACAGACCCGTCAGCATGGTGCCCTTGAAGGGTGTCTTGTACTTGGTGCTAATCTCGCCCAGACACTTGAACAACAGTCCATCATTGGACATGGCAAACACAATGCGAGGCAATGGAAACATGGCACCCATTAAACTGGCGCACAGTCCAAACATTGCACCAATGGTCACCACATACTCGGCAACATGCCAGCCGTAAATGCGAAAGACGTGTGGAAGTGGAGCACTCTCATCCTGGGCGTAGTACGGCAGCATCATGGTAAGTACGGTGGATACACCAAAGTAGGCCAGAAAGATCATCGCCAGCGATACGATCACAGCAAATGGAATGGATTTCTTTGGATTCTTAGCCTCCTCCCCCGCTGTGGCAATGCAATCAAAGCCAATAAAGCCATAAAAGCAAACAGCGGCTCCCTTGATGATGCCAGAGACTCCGTAAGGCATAAAGCCACCATCGCCGTAACCCTCGGGCACTTCTGACTTTGGTATACTCCAGTTTTTGCTGGAAACTATAAAAAAGAACGACAAATTAAATGCGGAAATTCAATGGCAGCTTGATTAAATTTAAATTGATAGAAACAAAATCTATTTAATCTATTTAATTTGAAGATGCGGCTAACTTCTGTGTAATTTATCGATATGTTATTGTTTAAATTGTATGCAACAAGTTCGCAATTAATCGATAACTTAACCGCACAGATAAACGATATTCAATGTTACGATAAAGAGGTATTTACAATTACTTAAGTAATTGTTTTGACAATATAAAAACTTACAAATTTGATTTTTTTATTAGTAAATACAGTTAAACTCAATGGATTTTGCTCTGAGAAGCTTCAACAAATTTATTAAAGTAAGAGAACAAATCAAATAACAAATAAAGATTGTTTTTTGCATAAATAACATATGTAAATTTTGTCAAAAAAATTACTTGAGTTAGTGTAAAATAAAAAAAAGCGTTCTTTGACATACCTTTAAAAAGTCCGGCGATTATGACAAACAGAACAACGCCAAGATTGAGCATGGTAAACACATTATTCACTCTAGTGGATTCTTTGGCACCAGATGCAATTGCCCATGAGAACAGTATGGTGACAATAAAGGCAAACAGATCCGGGTACGCACTCAAGCCGTGCACATTCATGGGCAGATGCTCGCCAAGGAAATCTCGCATGGCATATCCACACAACGAGTCCAGATACGTGCTCAGCCCCTTGACGACACTGGCGGAACCTACATCGATCGGCGAATCAATGGAATTCAATATAAATATATTAATATTTTTGTGCGAAATGATAACCAATTAATTTCATCAATTCGTTGTCGGCGACGCCAATAAAAACTTACCGATTGCGTACTCTAAGATGAGATTCCAGCCAATGAGAAACGCAATGAATTCTCCAATGGTCACATAGCTGTAGATATACGCAGATCCCGCCTTGGGAACACGTGCGCCAAATTCCGCATAACAAAGTCCCGCAAAGATCGAGGCAACGGCAGCGATCAGGAAACTGATGACGACAGCAGGACCAGCATGACTTTTGGATACCTCACCGGCAAGGACATAGACACCCACACCTAGGGTGCTACCAATGCCCAGGGCTGTCAAATCAAAGGCGGATAACACCTTGGCCAGCTTCGATTCCGACGAATCCTCCAGCGGCTTACGGCGTGTGAGCACGCGAAAAGCATTCGTCACACTCCAATTGGGCATACTGGAATAATTGATGACAAGACGCAAATCATGAATTGAGGTACGATTACTTTTTGCTTAGCTATACGAAATTCGAGTATGTATCTGTTTTTACCCCATGTAATTATTTGTAAACCCATGTTAATCGAATCGACATTTTAACACGTTCACCAATTGTATGTCAAATTTATGTATACAATATTATTGAAAGCGGGTCGCGGTGGGTGGTTCCATTTGATTCCCAGCCCTGACATGGGCATTTATAACCGTAAAGCCATAAGATAATTAGTGCGCGGGTGTTAATGCGCGATTTGTAGACCAGATTTAATTTATAACATATCTGTAGAGATTGCCACGCGAAAGTCACTTGTCTTGTGATCTTCGGGGAAAATATCCATTATGACTAAGTGACAATAAGATTAAAGATCATTGATTGATCGATTTAAATATAAAGATCATCTCCATACCGTTAAGGTCTTGTGATCTGTATGTGAAATTTACTATAGGGATCTTTTTTTAAAATTATTTTTAAGAATATCAGTTCTGATATCTGAAAGTCTTCTGAAACTCATCTTTTTCTTATTAATGAAGAATCTTTAAGAAATCCTTGAATGTATAGTATAGTATATAGTAAATATTATATCCAAGTAATCACCTTTTTTTATTTAATAGAATCCTTTCTGTCAAATATCGATCACTTGTTTGCTTCTCACGCACAAAATATTTTCTTTTCTTTTTGCAAAGAATTCTTTAAATATCACAACAAATAGCCCATCATGGGGTTTGTTGCTTGCTAGTGTACCGAATCAAATTCCGATATCAATATTAATAATAATAAACTGTTTCGATTTCGTTATAAATTGAATTTCAGAACTCGGTTGTCTCTTGCGCTCAAATTACTTCTGAACAGTTGTCGTGAATGCGAGCCCCGTTAAATACGAGCACGATTCCGGCAATCGTACCGACTTGAGATCGTGGTGAGTTTCCAGCCAATGGAAAGTCGAAATGTTGAGCACGCTTTTGGGGGTAGCGGGTGGGTTTCTATCTGATCGATCCTCGTAACTGACCCGCCGTGAAACCGCAGAGAGAGATTTCGCTGGTAAACACAAGTGACGTCTGCCCAGTTGAGGTTGTGTGTGTGTGTGTGTGTGTGAGTTTGTTGATGTCGCTAATTAACAGTCGGTCAATCTGGCTAACTATAAAACAAACCGGGGTGGAAATAACTTGGCCTATAGAACCTGTGGCTGCTTGCGCTGTCTTCATCGATTAGCGTTTTAATTTTTAGACAGTTCAAATAAAGAGGGCCCCAAAGGAAATATAATTTTAAAGGGTGATATGATAACATCGCAGTAAAATATCAGTTAAAAAATCAATTAGTATAATTAGATAAATATATATGTATGTTTATTTCTCTCTAACAGACTGAAGATAGTTAATTATTTTCTTAGAAGCTTTCTTCAAATTCTTTTGTTATCTATGACTGGTTCTATGGTTTCTCTCTCTCTCTCTCTCTCTCTCCCTCTCATGTTCTCTCTTACGTTCTGTCTACAGGGGATTTCTCAGTTGGGCAATCACTGTTTGAGTTGTGAAGTTTTTGCAGTTTATTTTATTACATTATACCTAATTTAATATTGTTTGGAAAACTGATTTGCAGTTCAGCGAGACTTTTGTTTATACGAGTATGCGCCACATTTCGCGTGGTCGTCAGGTGGGTGTTAAGTGTTCTCTAAAAATAAAAGTGCTATTTGCATGCATTTACCGCTAATTTTAGACACTTGTAGCATGCGTGTCAATGCCAGAAATTACTGGCGGGCTACTTACCCAAAGAACTCCGATAACTCATCCATTTTGTGTGTTCAATATTTCAATTTCTATCAGTTCAATCAGTTTCAATTAATTTGCCTGCTTTCAGTCATCAAATTTCAGTTAAATTTTCCACATGGAATCTGAAACGGAGCGAACACGCGTCCAAGAAGCAGCTGCGAGGAGAGTGAACGAGGTACTGCGGAATCAGAATGTCGATACATGTGCTCTGCTCTGCTTTGCTTTGGCCAGCATACAAAACAAAAACAATTCTGGCAGCTGAGCTGACAGCTGCTCTATTCTGGCTCTCTTCTCTTTATTTTTGGCGCGAGAGAGCAACTGGGTTGCCAACTACACTGACAATTATTATATACTGCTACTTACTGACTTTGGTTAGCTGTCGCTTGACTTGACCTGACAACCCCAAAGAAAAAGCTCTCGCTGTTTTCAGCAACCGGCAAAAACCAAATTCCTCTCTCTCTCTCTCTCTTTCTCTCTACCTCACTTCCTCTCTTACCTCTGCTATCTTATTCAATTGTCGCTATGCATTGCATCAGTTTAAACATTTTCTTTGGATTTATATTTCGATAAAAACTTTTGTTTAGGGAGGCATTTGTTTTGGTTTGCCAACGTGACGCATATAAAGAACTTTTTTTTTAAAGCAAATTAACCCTCATCTGTTAATTAATATATGTTTATAAAATCACGTCCATTGACTAATACCTTCCACTTTATAAACTCCAATTTTATGGTTTATTTTTAATTATCATCACAGTTTGATGGCATGTGGACTTATTTGATTCATACATTTGAATCATGTAGTTGGCATATTAGACGACAACAGAAATGTTATTAATTCACTTTTAATCAGGGATTAAAACCGAAACGAATATCGGTTTCAGTTACGGTTTCGGTTATGCTCGAATTAAGGTTTTCGGTTATCGGTTATGCAAAATCTTGGAGTATCGGTTCCGTAACGGTTATCGGTTTTTTGTGAGTTTCGGTTTAAAAATACCGGTATGGTTTCGGTTCACAAAAAAAAAAGAAAAATTGAAGTTTTGGTTGACCAAAATAAGAAACGTTATTCATTGTATTAGATGAAAAATGGCTTATTGCTCTTATTAGCCTGGAAAATAATGTTATCTGGTTACTGGAATGGTCCAGCGTAATGTCGATTTTATTTAATTTGATCTCATATAAATTTCGTTTGAAAATTTCGATTATTTTGATTTTACTGATTTTTAATAACTTCGAACTGCCATATCTTTGTCAAAACTCAATCAATTTCCACGCGCAATGTAAATTTGAGCACGATTTTACATCTAAATTCGTTCTTCGTTTAAAATTGTTTCATTTTAAAAATTTGAAATTTTTCGAAAAAAATCAAAAAAGACAAAGGGGTCACACTGTAATTTTTCGAAAAAACTCGATTTTCAAAAATTTTTCAAAATTAACAAAATTTAAATGCAGAACGAATTTAGAAGTAAAATTATGATCAAATTAACATTGCGCATGGAAATTGATTGAGTTTTGACAAAGTTATGGCAGTTCAAAGATATTAAAGTTTGCTCAGTAGCTGCGACGGCCAAAACCGAAATTAACACTTATAAATGAATAGGTTACTAAACGGTTATTTCGGTTTAAAGAGATTTGGTTTATGGGTTTCGGAACAGCGGAAAACATTTTTTTCGGTTACGGTTTCAGTTACGGTTACAAAATTCAATCGGTTTTTATCGGTTAAAGGTTACAGTTTCGGTTAAGGTTTTAATCCCTGCTCTTAATAATATTTATATTTTTTCAGGACCAATTATTTTTAAATTCTATGTATGCCAAAGATTGACATAAATACACTTGAAATTATTTATTATTTTCTGCATTTGTACTCCTTATTTCCATATCAAACACGTCTTTCCAGAATAAATAATTAATTAATTCTCTAATATGACTTTAAGCCACCATTAATAGTATTACTTAATTAAATTTTCAATTATACTTTTTTGCCTCCTAAAAGTATGCTACGAACATTCAACAGTTTTCTCAGTTCTCCGCTCTTTGCTCCGATGATCAATTTTTGTCACCCACATGAGAGACAATGCAAAAGTAATGAGTGAAAGCAACCGGTCCCACAGTGCGGAATCCACATATCAGTAGAGTTTCAGTAGAGTGCGCGCTCTCAACGGTAACAGATGGGGGACCTGCTTAAGTTTTGATCGTGAGGGAAAATATATTATAGCTCTGCCTAAACATCGTGTATTTGCATTAATAATTGGGCATATAATACGTTTGCAAAGCAGATAAGCTCAAATTGTATTGTAAATGTGTGTGTCAAAAGAACGTTAAAACCATGTTTATAGAAGAGAACCGATTGATTAGACTATAAATGGCTTAGGCATTTATTCACGCACGGTTCGAAAAGATAATAATAATAATCAATATTATAATTGTTTTTTTTTATAATTATTTTGGCATCTAATTAAAATACTAAAGCTTCAACTTTTGTAGACAATATACCGAGATATATCTGACTTTGTTCTAAAATTTCTACACCAAATTGTCACAGCTCGTTAAATAATTTGAGGAAATCTAAATATTGAACACATGTTTTATACCCTGTTCTAATAAATTTGGATAAAGAGGAAAATGAAATTTAGAAAAATTGTTGTAAAATATGGTGCATAACACCATCGACTATATGAAGGATTTATATTCGATATTAACATTTAATAAGTCATGAATTCACTGCCTTACCTGAGGCTTGTTATTTTTTTCCACCTGAAAACAGGGTAACATCCCATCGAGTAGATTTAAAAAAGGGCAACTTACGTGTCATTCAAGTTATAATCTGTAAATTAATTGAGCAGCAAGAACTTGTGAAGCAGCGATGAGTATTGTTAATAAGTTCCCGAAGTTAAACAAATATAATTAAAAAATGTGCAAAAAATCGTAAAATACTCATATTTAAATATTTCTGAAGTGCCATTAAATGCATTATTTAATTTCATGGCATTGGGCCCATTTCAATAGCATATTACTAAAATATTACTAATTGGAAATTTTTCAAGATAAAATGAAAAGAAGTGAATAAGAAAATATTAAATTTATTACGAAAGAAATGACTTAAATATTTTTGATTTTATAAAGTGTTTTTAAACATTTTAAAATAAATCAAGTTCTAAATAATAACGCAACTCAAATAACAGAAATGTGCTTTTAAAATGTAATTAAAGTTAAAATGTAAACTATCGTATTCCCATCTATTATGCAAATTTGCAGCTATTGTTTTATTGCTAATTTATTTTTAGTTACACGACCCCGTTCTAAGTCAGCGTAATGAGAACTCTCATTCTACTGTTAACTCTCATATTGGCCTTAATGATAACAAATGGCCAAGATGATGATGAGGGTCGCAAGCCGCATATTATTATCATAATGGCAGATGATTTGGTAATTCCAGATGCAACACACATATGTAGTATAATTTGTATGGAAACGTTGACATTTTCTTTGCCAGGGCTTCGATGATGTGAGTTTCCGGGGATCTAATAGGTTCCTCACGCCGAATATCGATGCATTGGCCTACAATGGAGTGATAATCAACCAACTATATACACCCGCCATGTGTACTCCCAGCAGAGCAGCTCTCCTTACAGGCAAATATCCAATAAATACGGGTTAGTGATTCAACGTGAAGAGTTCATCGAACTACGAGTAACATATGTATTATATTATTAACCTGTTTTAAATTTTAGGCATGCAGCAATATGTGATCGTGAATGATCAACCATGGGGATTGCCTTTAAATGAGACGACCATGGCTCAGATCTTTCGGGAGAGTGGTTATCACACCAATCTCTTGGGAAAATGGCATCTGGGAATGTCGCAGCGTAATTTTACACCCACCGAACGTGGCTTTGATCACCATTTGGGCTATCTGGGCGCCTATGTGGATTACTACGATCAGACGTATAAACAAAATGTAAGATATAGCACAGATATATTCAGAATTAAATTACTTTTTACTGTAGGGCAAACCTTATGCACGTGGACACGATTTCCGGGATGATTTAAAGGTCTCTCATAATCACATGGGCCACTATATGACGGATGTATTAACTGATGCTGCTGTGCAGCTGATCGAAAATCATAATGTGACCGCCCAACCTCTCTTTCTATTGCTCAGTCATTTGGCACCACATGCCGCCAATACAGATGATCCCATGCAGGCGCCAATTGAGGAACTATCCCAATTCGAGTATCTCACAAATATGACGGAGCGTTACTATGCGGCGATGGTTTCACGGCTGGACAAGAGCCTGGGACGTGTCATTGATGCACTGGCTCGTCAACAGTTGCTGGAGCAGAGCATAGTTCTCTTTCTGTCGGACAACGGAGGTCCCACCATGGGAGAACACTCAACCACTGCATCCAACTATCCACTGAGAGGCGTGAGTAGATTGAATTTTAGCAATTCCATAAGAAACTTATGCATTACAGGGGTGTATCAAATTTGTGACTGAGTATGTAACAGAAAGAAGCGTGTTCTACCCTATAAAGTATATTTATTCCTGATTAGTATCAACCACTTAGAATCAGGGATTACAACTTTAACCGAAACCGTAACCTTTAACCGATAAAAACCGATTGAAATTTGTAGCCGTAACTGAATATAATTTTTTCCGCTTTACCGAAACCCATAAGCCGAAACTCTTTGAGCCGAAATAACCGTTTAGTAACCGATTCATTTATAAGGGTTTATTTCGGTTCTGGCCGTCGTAGCTTCTGAGCAACTTTGATATCTTTGAACTGCCATAACTTTGTCAAAACTCAATCAATTTCCATGCGCAATATAAATTTGCTCATGACTTTACTTCTAAATTCGTTTTGCATTTAAATTTTCTTCATTTTGAAAAATTTTTTAAAATCGAGTTTTTTCGAAAATTTACAGTGTTACCCCTTTCTCTTTTCTGATTTTTTCAAAAAAAATTTGATTTTAAAAACTGAAAAATCTTTAAATGTAGATCGAAATAAGATGTAAAATGATGCTCAAATTTGCATTGCGCCTGGAAATTGATTAAGTTTTGACAAAGTTATGGCAGTTCGAAGTTATTAAAAATCAGTAAAATCTAAATAATCGAAATTTTCAAACCAAATTAACCAAATTTATATGGACCATTCCATTAACCAGATAACATTATTTTTCAGGCTTATAAGAGCATTAAGTCTTTTTTCATGTAAAACAATGAATAACGCTCTTTATTTTGGTCAACCGAAAACCTTAATTTTATTTTTTTTGTTAACCGAAACCATTCCGGTATTCTTAAACCGAAACTTACAAAAAACCGATAACCGTTACGAAACCGATAGTCCAAGAATTTGCATAACCGATAACCGAAAACCTTAATTCGAGCATAACCGAAACCATAACTGAAACCGATATTCGTTTCGGTTTTAATCCCTGCTTAGAATCTTTTTCAATCTTCAGAAAACCTAAACTACTTTAGAGACTTTAAATTTTAATATTATATACATAACATGAAAATATGAAGTTTATTTTTAAATTTAAGCACTTGTTCAGCCACTAAAAGAATCAAATAACAGAAGCTGTGAGCAATTGCAAATACTTTTCAACACAATCTAATAATAAGCACGAGAGTTTTTCAAAAAACTATTTACATGGGTCTGGGTATCTCATAGTCGAGCAGACTCGACAGTAGGCTATTTCAAATAATAACGATATTTTTTCTGTGGCAGCAAAAGAATTCGCCTTGGGAGGGCGGACTTCGCTCCTCGGCGGCCATTTGGAGCAAGAGATTCTTGCGACTTGGCAGAGTTTGGAGACAGCGTTTCTACATTGGAGATATTCTGCCAACTCTGGCAGCAGCTGCGGGAATCAATTTGAAGGATTCACTGCAACTGGACGGACTGAATCTGTGGCCAGCACTCATGTATGATTATGATTCGGTGGAGCGTGAGATTGTGCACAACATTGACGACTCTGTGCCATATTTGTCCTATGTCGACGGCAGATGGAAGATTGTGAATGGCACCACCAACCATGGTGAATATGATGGTTGGTTGTCGGTGCGTGGCAATGAATTCGATCCCCGTGCTGATCATTATGAGGAGGTGATCAGGAACACCAGCGTGTGGCAGCAACTACAGTTGATACGTGGCAACTTGTCATCAATAAACATCACCTCAATGCGAGAGCAGGCAACTGTGAAGTGTCGCAATCCAGATCCCGATGACAAACCGTGTCTGCCTCTGGAGGGTCCTTGTATCTTTGACATGGACGAGGATCCCTGTGAACAGAACAATATATACGACAAGGTTCGCGATGGACGTTTAATTGCTGATTATCTTGCCCGAATCGAGAAAATTAAAAGCAACGCACGTCCACCCGGCAATAAACCATCTGATCCCAACTGTGATCCACGTTATTACAACAACGAGTGGACCTGGTGGCAGGACGAACGCAGCATAGGCTCCACTGTATTACCAACTATTTTCCAGTATTCTCTACTAATTTTAACGAGTTTCTTTATGATCTACTAGAAGCAGTTTATTATATATTAATACTATATATGTATACTACCTGGTGTCACCAGGCATTTTCCCTATTTTCTTAGTCACATATATTATTGTATATTTTACACATTTAAAAAGTAGTATAGTAATTAGTTCTCAATGTTATTCCATAATAATAGAATTTAAGGAACTTCAAAACTTGAGAGTAAACCAAGGCATTTCATTGACTTTCTTTTCAGCTGGCAGATGGTTAGAATGAAATATCAGGCGAAAAGAATACACAACAGATTTCCATTTAAAAATTCAATTCAAATTAAAAAAAGAAAAAATGAAAAATACTTCATAATTAATGGAGTAAGTATGTATCTTGCACATGACAGTTTTCCACAAAATGTTCAATCATGGTAGCAGGTTTTTCATCGATAGGATATATTATCTAGTAATATGTGATTTTTAAAAATTTTCAATAACAATTGGAGAAAGGACTTTTAATAACTGGGTACTCTTAATTAATTCTAAATTCGTAATTTTCTTGACTGGTGAACATTTCTGGAAAACCCCTTTTAAAGCCAATTCTTATCAAAAGACGATAGGTTATTTAACGCTTTAATAAGTTCCTGACTCAATTATTATTATTAAAAAAAATCAATCGAATCTAATCTAATCAGATTAGCACTCATTAGTAGTATAATTAAATTAACAGACTGTTCCATTGATCTTTGATCTAGCAATGAGAATCTCGTACTTATCGAATTGACGCAAAGGCAAATCCTCGTTTTTAATAATGCAGGTATTCCGGGAAAGAAATAGGGTGCCAATTAACAAACCACCATCGGCTTTGGCACGGCAGATAAAAACACGTTCATTCCAATGTGTTGTACCCACAGCAACTGCATTCTTCTCCTGGTAACCATCGAAACTGCGAATCCACTCAAAGATGACATTAGTCTGGGTAACCAGCAGCTGATAGTTGACCAACTTGTAGCTCACAGTATCTGTGTTGAAATAGGCAATGCCCTTTTCGGTCACAACACGGGCAGGCAGAATGTTGGTAGAATAAGCAACGCGTCCTATATATGTATAGTATCCATAGGGATCAAATCCTCCAATCACAGCATTGGCTGGTACGGTAATCGACAGATTTCCAGTCACCCATTTGTATTCGTTGTCTAAAACAAGCCAGAATTAGATCCAGTAACTATGGTAGTTACCTCCCAAGGATCTCTCACCATATGCCGAGGGCACGGAGTGAACTGCGGCAAATAATCCAAAAGCCAACAGGAGGGCAACTTTGTACATCTTCAAGCGATTCGAAAAAACTATTGAAGAATCAAACTACTTGATAGCATTTTATATAGTAGCTATATCTATATATAACTACTGTCATTCGATTAGATTAGATCGGCATGGGATTATATATTTATTGATATTTGCACACTTCGAACTGCTTTCGTCACTAGCGCGGACTGCCGTCCACAGTGAATTTCTTGGTAACAAGATTATCGACACGGACACTCTCGATCTGGTATCTTTAGTGGTTATAATTTATACAAATATAACAGAAATTAGTATAAAAAATCATTTTCTTTATCTGTACAATTTCGCTACGATTCTTATAAAATAACACTTAAGTTGTCATCTATTTAAGGGTATATGAAATAGTTTATCCTAAAAGTATGCTACCCATTTATTGAGACAATCGATTTCATAGCGATATTCAGCACAGAATTTCGAATTCGAAAGTGAAAGGCAGTTTAAGTATTTCTTTTTGTTGTGTAATTGTTTTAAGAATTTTAATAAAAAATTTCTTCAAGCAATTTTAAAAATAATTTATTTATGTCTGTATGTCTGTTAATTACAACAGATATTTAATTACATTAATTTTGAGACGGAAAATTTAATTTCTATGATAGTTTGGTATCATAATAAAACTACATTCTTTACATTAAACATATACGTATACATTTACATTTAATTTTTTGGTTTTCTGACAATTAATCGGTCTCATTTGTTCTTAATCAATAATGACAACTATCGAGGTTTATTTATAAGTCGCCTACATCATTTGATGAAATTGTTGGCTGAAAGATATTTTCGTATTTCGAGCTTATCAATTATAATTTTGATAGCTTATCAATAAGGGATTCCCTGAGAGGTATAACAACACAGACCAAAAAATTAAAGCCTCTGAGGAACCACCTTAATTAAAAACCCTCAGATAGATTTTTAAATTTGAATCATATAATATATTATATAATTATATACATATAATAATGAATTAATCTTTGAGATGTTCGTTATTTAGAACTTCAACTGCATTAAGTACGTGTACTTATCAACTGTGGGCACGTGCGATATTATTTTGGTCATATAAAGTTTAGTCATCTGTCATTCAAACCTTTAATGAAACGCATATCTAATCAACAACTACTTTTAATATACTAACACTATAAAATTTACGACACTGGGCTCCGAAAGTGTATTTAAACCGTAACGCAATTCCACAATCATCAAAACACATTTCAATCAATTACCGGAAAGTATTCGCAATGTATTCTGCAAAACAAATTTCACTCCTGGTGCTGGTTCTTGTCCAGCTGTTGGGTGACATCCACTGTGCCATCTATGACAACACGGATAACTGGGTTCTTTCTGACAAGACGAAATCGTTCCCTGAGAATGCAGTTCTGGGTGGATATGATTCCAATGGATACGACAACTTCGTAGCACGTGTTGTTTCCGGCAACAACATCCTGCCTGCCCGGGTTGTTTCCGAAAATGGAGCTGCATCGTACAACACCGACGCTACAGCTTATACCGCCAACTCCTACGAGTTGTTGGTGTCCAACGCGACTGTCAGCTATCAATGGGTGCGAAGCTACGATGGATACAGGGAGAAGAATGCCGTCGCCGTGGGAACAAACTCTTCCAACGATCTCATCTACGTTTGCCGGGCCAGAGTCGATAACGGTCAATACATTGGCAGTCTATATCTGACCAGGAAGTGCTTCATTAAGATTGGAACGTTGCCTCTTAGACAGATGGACAAGTATGAAGTGCTCAGTCGGGTGACTAAAAATGCACCTTGGACACCATTCGAAGTGTAGATCATTTAATGCGATTACAAAATAAAACAAAATATTTATTTTTAAAAATTAAATGATTATTCAATGAGAGGATAGCCTTATCTGCACTATCCAATTGTTATCAGATGGGAGTGTGTGCATAACAGTGAACAGGTGAAAGAATTCCTGTGAGAAGAAATAATAGAAATGCGTTAAAACAAATTTTAAAAAGAGCCAATTTCATTAAGACAGATCCAGTTTCATAAAAAATAACCAAATTATTTTTCATTACTAGCGCAAAATAACAATTTTTTACTCATAATATCGGAACTTTCAATAAACTCATTGAAAGTATATTTAATTTAAAATAAAATTATAGAACACATACGATCAATTTTTAAATTTAAAATGCCAGTCAACTTATAACCTGAAATACTATTTACCGTTTCTTTTATTTTTAAAAGTGTTGGGAATTTTTGTGCAATTGTACAAAAAAAATCCATTTTAAGTAAAGAAAAAATTAAAAAATCAAAAAATAAATTAATATTCACATGCTGCAGGTTTCTGCTTGCCTGGTATTTTTAGAAAAAGTAAAGGGGTAAGTATTTGGAAAAATTTGAAGGGGTAAGTATTTGATAAAACGTATAAAATATCGAAAATATTCGAAAATATATATCAAAAGATAAGCATAGAAATTGTATTTCAAGGCTACTCCTTAGGGCTAAAATGACAAACTGTTAAGACATATATATTTAATTATTCACGACAAAAAGAAAATTAAGTCTTAAAAAAATTAAAATAAAAATGTACTAAAAATTATATGAAAAATTAAATGAACATTAAATTTAAAATAAAAACGGAAACGAAAAAAATGTTAGTGTTGGGGAATAAAAAATAAATAACTGAAAACCCAAATAAACCCATTAGATCAATATGAAAATTTAATAATTATATAAAAGGGCTTAAAAAATACAAATTTTGTAATACTTGTGTACTTTTAATTATGACTTTTCTATGCTAATATTAAAATATTGCACTTAAATTCTTCAGATATAAATTATATGTAGCTTTATACTTTTAATTATTAATTTATATTTAATGCTATAATATAAAAATATTTTATCTTTATTCTTCATATATCAAAAGATAAGCATAGAAATTATATATCAATGTTATTTCTTAAGGATAGGATTTTAAGAATAAAATGAATTTAAAATTGAAATATTAAACTATTCTTCTTATTAACAGAAAGGGATTTATTTTTCGATGGGGAAACAAAATTTCAGGAACTAACTAAAGGAAACTCAAAAAATACCAGGCGAACAGAAATTACAGTAGTTCGTTGGAGCAAAAAATTTTAATTTACCTGTCCCTCAAAAAATTCCACTCAGCTCAGCAACTCAAGGTCATGATGATGGGAATAAAAATTGGTTACTTTCTACTCATTTCTGTTCGCCTGGTATTTCAGCTGGTATTTTGGCTTTTCTAGGGATTACAGATTGATGTACGTGTGTAAGTATGCGTCTTTGAAAGTGAGCGTGCAACGGCTTTCTTGACCTTGAAATGCGGCAAAAATACCAGGCGAACAGAAATCAGCAGCAGGTGGATCTTTCATTTGAGCAGCAAAAAAAAATTCAAGGTCATATTTTTATATGGCGCAAAAAAAGATCAAGGTCATATTTTAATATGGCGCAAAAAAAGTTGATTTGCTTTCTGCTCATTTCTGCGCGCCTGGTATTTCAGCTGGTTTTTGGCTTTTTCAGGGGTTTTAGATTGATGTTCGTGTGTATGTCTGCGTCCATGGAATCTAGTTTGCGACGGCTCGCTGGAACCTGAAATTCGGTAAAAATACCAGGCGAACAGAAATCAGCAGCAGGTGGATATTTAATTTGAGCATCACTATTTCAAGGTCATATTTAATTTGAGCATCACTATTTCAAGGTCACGTTTTTCGCTCAAATACCATTTTCACTCAATTAACATTTTCACTCAATTAACATTTTCACTCAATTAACATTTTCACTCAAATAACATTTTCACTCAATTAACATTTTCACTCAATTAACATTTTCACTCAATTAACATTTTCACTCAAATAACATTTTCACTCAATTAACATTTTCACTCAATTAACATTTTCTTTCAATTAACATTTTCATTCTCATAACATTTTCACTCAATTGTAAAATGACATTAATGAAGCTTATTTGAAATTTCCTGAAATCTTTTTAAAGTTCCCCCATCTGAAAAAAACCCATTTTTGTAAATAATAAAAAAAGTTTAATTTTTCCATTGCAAATTCTTTTTATTCTTAAAATCCTATCCTTAAGGAATAACATTGATATATAATTTCTATGCTTATCTTCTATTATATGAAGAATGTACAATATTTTAATAATATCATTAATTATAATATGTATAATTAATAGTATAAAAGCATTACAAAATTTGATTTTTATTATACGCCGACTAATTTTAACATTTAATTATTTTTTTATTGATCTGTTTTTTCTGCGTTTTGCTCAATCTTTGCAACAAATGTTGGTTCAATTATACTATTTTATACTGCAGACTTAACCTTTTTTCGTTTCAGTTTTTAATTTAAATTTAATATTAATTTAAATGTTAGTTTTTAATATATTTTTTAGCTTAATTTTTATTTTTATTTGCTTAACACTTTATATTCTTTTTGTCGACTGTTTTTATTCATGTATAAATAAATAAAGAAATAATTCCTATGCTTATCTTCTGATGTGGAGAATGTACAATATTTTATAATATATATAATATAAATGCTTGTATTAGTTATAGGGATCGCGTGTAACAAAAGTGGATTTTTATTTTGTAGCTGAACAGTCGCCGGTCGCCATATTAATTGAGAGATTGTTCCATCTCGTTAAATGTAAATGTTTTTAATTTAGACAACATATGTACCTATCCGCTCTGCCGAATTTAGATTAAAAGAACCAAATTATATTTCATGACTAATGCAAAATTAAAATTTGTAACTCATATTATCGGAACTTTCAATAAACTGTTTGATAGTATTCAAAAATATTTAATTTATAATACAATATTTGTTAAATTTTTAAATTTTAATTTCGAGTCTGTTTATAACCTGAAGTTCTATTTTGCTTTCTATCTGAATAATGTTAAAAAATTTAAGGTTCAAATAAAAAAAGAGCCAGTACCAATAAAAAAAGAATCATTGCGCCGACATTAATAATAATTTGAGCAGGACAAGGACTCAAGGTGATTTAATAATACTCGAACAGACAAAGTGTCTATATTATATACGCATACTATTTAGTCAATGTTTAATGATATGCAATAGTTTTGGGTACTGCAACCAAAACTTCATACTTGTCGTATGAGTGTATATAGTTCAAGGTAGTTAGAGCTTGAATCAAGCATGCCTTTTTGGTTAGGAACAGAGATCCGATGATAATACCATCATCCGACTTGGCGCGACAGATGAACACCCTTTCGTTCAAGGCGGAAGTTCCCACTGAAACGGCGTTCTCCTCGAGAATGCCATCGTAGCTGCGAATCCATTCGTAGTCCATGTTATCCCGGGCAGTCAGAAGCTGATAGGTTCTGTCTGTGAATGTGTACAATTCCGTGTTGCCGCTGGCAATTCCAGTCTCCGCCTTCACACTGCAGGGTGCAATTGTTCCGGTGAAGTTAAGTCGGCCCACATAGAGTTTATATCCAAAAGGATCAAGTCCGCCAACCAGAGCATTACTGGGAAGAGGATACGACAGATTTCCAGCTACCCAAACTTGTTCCGCATCTATTGGATTAGTTAAACACTCATATTATGGAATTACTTTCAATATATATGTATATTTTGTATTACTCACCATATTGGGAGGGTACGGCGTAAACCACTCCGAAGAGGGCAACGAGCAACAGGCAGGCAACCTTGTACATCTTTGAGAGTTCTCCTTAGACTGATGTCTTCGATCCGGTGGGACCTTATTTTATAGAAATTCATAATGTAATTATATAATTACACCATGTCATTGATAAGAATTTTGAGACGGGAATTAGGATGTCTAGCGTCAATTTGTTATCAGTCAAGAAATCACCGTATTCTCGAAAAAGACTTTTGTGATTCACATTTAATACTTTGGTGCTCTTTTTATAAACATTTTGACAAATTTATCAGTCCAATAAGTTCTGACATAACTTTAATCTAGATTCTAGAATTTGATTATCAACTTAAATTTATTATTTGTCTTTATCATTTCCTTGGAACTTTGATGAAATGGTTGACAACATCATAGTTTTTTTCATAGCTTATTAATTTCAACTTTTGATAATATGCACTTATCTCAAGTTTAACAATGCGGAACATTATCAAAAAGGGGTTCCCTGAAGAGTCTAGCATTACTATTCTCCGAAAAACTAAAAAATATGTTGGCATATCTTATCAACATCTAACTCCAAAAGTTAACACCCCCAACACTAGCAAATTTATAATACACTGTCTTATCAGGGAATAATTCCCTCCGAAGGCGTATATAAACCCTAAAGCAAAATCGCAATCCACAATACAAACTTTGATTAATTACCGGACAGTATTCGCAATGTACTCTGCCAAGCAACTCTCACTCCTGGCGCTGGTTCTTGCCCAGCTGTTGGGTGCCATCCAGTGTGGCATTTATGACAATACGGATAGCTGGGTTCTTTCCGATAAGACGAAGAACTTCCCTGATAACGCTGTTCTGGGTGGATTCGATTCTAACGGCTATGAGAACTTTGTTGGTCGCGTTGTTTCCGGTGCCAATATTCTGCCAGCCCGAGTTGTTGCCGAAACCGGAAGTGCTTCCTTCAACACCGAGTCGGTTTCCAACACTGCCACTTCATACGAATTATTGGTGTCCAACGCGACTGTCAGCTATCAATGGGTGCGAAGCTACGATGGCTACAGGGAGAAGAATGCCGTCTCCGTAGGCACAAACTCTACCAACGATCGCGTCTACATTTGCCGGTTCAGAACCGATAACGGTCTCTACATTGGCACTCTGTATCCAATCCAGAGGAAATGCATCGTCAAGTATGGAACCCTGCCTCTGAGGCAGTCAGATAAATACGAGGTGCTCGCTCGAGAGGTTAAGCACGATCCTTGGGTGCCTTTTGAAGCTTAGATTATTTTATACAAATAATAAATACAAATAATAAATACAAATAAAATAAGAAAACAAAACTTAATTATAATGTAATGAAGGAAGAGCCCAAGGACGGATACTTTTATAAGGATTCAGAAGCTATTTTCAAATTCTTGATCGTCCTTTAAACATCGGATATATAAGAACTTTTTCCTATATCGAAAACTAGCTATAACTCCCGAGACCTTCTAAGGATATGGTCAAAAATATCCTTTTAATTCGGAATTCCTTGTAGTTCGCGAGAAATCAATTTTGAATTCTTAGACGATCCCATAATGTTTTAATGTAGATCGGTAGAGTTCTTCCTTGTGATTCTAACACATCGGGTCCTGTCAAAATACGCTACGAAATTGTCGACTTATTCCTAATCTAATACAAAATAACATAGTGTGTATAGTTTGGAGAAGAAAAGCATTTTTCTACTCAGAGTTGGCAGGACTATCGGTCAACAGTTACGCGCTCTGTCCTTCTGTTTATCTATTCTGTGCACTTTTAACGTGACAAAGCATATATTTTCTTCTGCTAACACTTTACTTTTATCGATTTGAGTATAAGAATCTTAGATTTGAGTAACGAGCTTTGCTCGTTTGCGCCAAGCCAGCAGCGCTGGTGTCAGATCCTTGTCAGTGATGGCGGGCATGCGGATGAGGGAACTGTAGACACCAATGTCCGCCACGGACATATTATCACCGCCAAAGAATTGTTGCTGCTGCAGTCGCTTGTCCAGCAGACGGACCATGGCCACTTGGCTTTTGTGTGTGCTGCAGCGAAGCAGTTGATAGCAAATGTCCAGCACGGCATCGATTTCATTGCAGAGTGGCGAGTTCTCATAGCGATATTCGGTGGGTCCGACACGACCCAAATACCTAATGATATTCACCTCGCCGTAGATGGGCACATACATGGTGGGTGAGCTGATCATTTCCGTGTGCTCGCCTGGAAAGTTTATTAGTTTAATTAACAAAGAATAAACGGAAACTAATGCTTCCAGCTTACAGTTCTTCCAGATGAGAGTCACATTGATCTTGGGCAGCGCTGCATTGACGGGCACCTTGGCCAGATTAGCCTCGAATTCTCTTGCAGCTGGTCCAATGTCTGCCATGGTCGAGTGTGTGAAGGTCTTCACATCGATGGTGTACAAATTGCGCCAAGCGTTTTTCAATGCCAACAGAGCATAGGGTATGAAGTTGGGATGACCATTGACGACAACATCTTGAAGTGGCACCTGTTGAAAGATATCACCATTAGTAGATTAGTAGATTACACCACAGAGATAACTACAATGTTAACCCACCTCTTTAAGTCCGCCATTCTGATAGGCTGTCGTATGTTGCACCGTCTTGCCACACACACGTACATTCAAGCTGCTGCGTATTTTGCCCAATTGAGCCTTAAGCTCTTCCAGCTGCTTCAGCACCTTTTCCTGACGCTGCACCACCGCTGCTGTGTCTTCCTGCTGCAAGAGGAAATAAGAAAACATTAGTCAGGTGCAAGACGTTCACACATTATTGATTCGCATGTGAATTAGAGATGGGCGCGTGACAATAACATTATCTTGATTGGTTCGTAAGCTGTTTCCCATCCAATCTATACATTTCACTTAATCACGAAAATTTAAAAACCTTTCACAAGCTTTCCATTAATTCATTCATATATGTACATACATATAAAAGCAACTATTTCATCATGCGCCCATTTCTATTGTGAACACAGTAGGCAACACAAACTTGGCAAGCACCGTGCGTATTATGCGTTTGAGTTAGTCAGTAATGTTTATTAATAGATTTATAATTTTGTGTTGTTAGTATATAGATATTTCTTTTAACCTTTAGCAATTGTTGTATTTGTCGGCCTAAAAAGTCCAAATCAAGTGCACAAGTGACTGACTTTGTCGTGTTTCTCGCACTCTCCGTAACGCCATTGCAATGAATTATCTTGCCCTTTATTGATTTTTTTAAAGTGAATGAAAATTAAATATGTATGCATAATGAATGATTCTCTTTGAAATAATTTCTTTGACAAACAAGTTTAGTATCAGATCCAAATTGATTCGATGCATGGGCAACCGAAATTAAACAAATCACTATCACTTTTGCACTGTGACTTTTTGAGTTACAGCTGCGCTCATCTCTAATATTCGCCACGGCAGCTGATGAAACTATGCACTTACTGCGGAGCCTGTTGCAGCACCGGCGGAGAGGCTGGCATTCTTTAATTCGTACATACAGGTCGGCAGTTTAATATCGAATTGTGGCAACAAAGTTTTTAGCTCATACATTTCACGTTTCAATTTGGGAGAAAATCCAGTTGTTGTAATACGCGAAAATGTGCTTGCCAGTAGAGTAGGGATGAGCTTCGATATAGAGATATCGATATTGATTGGCGGTATTTTAGCAGAAAACGATATGTTATTCAATACGATACGATTTAATTTTATCGAACTTGAATACGATACATCGAACATTACATACATATGGCAACCTTTTTGTTTTTAGAATTTTATCGAGTTTCGGGTATTTTATTTAGAATTCTTCCCTCGAGGAGTGTCGAACTTGCAAGCTTCATCAAAACAATCACCTTCAATTTTGAAATCAAAATATTCATCAAATTAAATAACTTATTGATAAATTGACTAAAAGTTCACATTTGATTAGAGCGGTTGAAAGCGGCGTTGATCAAATCGATCGGATTAAGTTCAATTGAACTAATCACTGAAGTGAACGAACATTTAGATCAGTTGATCTGTCAGCCTTGATAAAATGCTCGTTTATTCCGAATTTAAATCTAAGTGTTTTGTGGAATCGACATTGATTCATTGTTTAATCGATTTTATCAATTTTCTTAATATCGATTTGGTCTTCAAAAATCGATTTAATATTATCAAAACGTGTGGCAGCCTTGATACCAGCAGACAGCTGATTGCAACAGTTGGCAACGCCACCGTTGCCGGCTATAATGGAGGCTCTACTAAAATACCGCTATAGTTTTTTAGCTGGCGCTTGCGCTGCCGGCGGCAGCTTCTTTGGCAAATTGCCCAGTTTTCTTAGCGCACTACACTTACTGCAACCAATAACCGGATACTCGTATGTAGGTGAGTATTCACATGAGATATTTATCAATTAAATTTAAACTTGCGCTTTTTTGATCCAGAATTTGCACTTGTGCAATTGCTGCCAATTGGACTAATGCTCTTTTGTAATGTGTGCAACCTGCGCTACTTTCTTAAGGCACTGCAAATGACCCAACAAACACTTACGGCAACCGTTTTAACCGCCGCCTCGAATTACGTCTTATCGGTACGTCACTTTTGTTTACACATTTACAACTGTAAATTTTATTCGGCTATGTAGTTTCTTTTAGGTGCACTCGTTTATCAGGAGCCACTGACGACATTATCCGGCGTAGGCATAACTTTTATATTGTCTGGATTGTGGTTTCTATGCGAAACGTCTACGGCCACAGACTCGACCATTCACAAGAGATCTGAAGATAAGAGCAAGCAATCATAGACATTCTCATTTAAATTACAACACTTGCACTTTCACTGAAATCAGAAATTTTCTAGCTAGGCGATTTCCAGTCAAACTGCACGAATTGCAAACTTAACGAAAGAAATTCCAATTGGAAATATCTTCCACTTGAAATCAAATAAATGACATCTGTTACTTATATAATTTTGTTTAATGTACTATTTTGCAAATACACAATTTTCGTTTGTTTTTTGATAATGCACATAAGTGGGGCATAATGTTGTATTCTGTATTTGTTAAGTATACAGTTCTACATACAATTAATGTATATATCTATTTAATATGCGCGCTTTTCGCTTTGTTGTGTGCTTGCAGAAAATTAAGAGGTATAAACAGAAAAAAATGGTAGTAAGAGCACAAACTATAAATATATTTGTTTATAGTAAATTACATAAGTTGCATTCGGTTTTTTTTTGTTTTTGTTTTTCATATTTTCATCATCCATTCGCAATGTATTATATTAATTAATTAAATATAATTTGTATGTTTCGAAATTGTAATTTAATTGCTAAGACGTATAAATACTTTTATTTTCTGTTTCCATTGTATTTATTAACTTGAAAAGTTTTACGCACTTTTCTCCGCTCCTTTCTCTATTTGTATTCCTTTCTTCCATTTAAATTTGCAGCTGTTTGTCCAGTGCCCATGCACTTTACTTTTCTCTGCATTCTATTCATTTTTATTCAATCATATTTTTGTTTTGCTCTTGGGTTTTAGAAACCCCTTGCATTATTTTCTGGTTGGTTGTTGGTTTTGTGTGTGTGTAGTTGTTGTTTTTGAACTTTCCTGTATATGTTGTGTTTGTTTTTATAAGTGTTATAATTTATGTATAACTATGTTGTTTTTATTATTAATTATTTAAATAAATCATAATTATATAGAAACATTTAATTGTATTTGAAAAAAAATGCGCAAACTGTTTCCGTTTGTTTTCTTTCTTTTTTTTTGGAGCTTTTTCGCGTTGTGTCTAACGGTAAATTGAACGCCAAAGTGGCAACGCTGCTTGTAAATATGTGTATGTGTATGTGGATGTGGGTGAGTGTGCTAATGATGTGTAATGCGTATATAATATGTAAATGGATGTGTAGATGTGTGAGGAGCTTTTCATTTAATACATGTGTCACGGCCAAACAGCTGCGACGCTTTTCACTGCTCAGTTTTTATTTTCCAAGCCCAGCGGCATTCGTTGCTGCTGCGGTTGTTGTGATTGACGCTGATTAATGTATCCTCCGCCGCCACCGCCGTTGCCCGGCCCCGATCCTCCACCCGTGTTGCGTCCACGATCCCCCATGGGTCGTCCAAACGGTCCGTTTCCATTGCGCTGACTGCCGCCGCGCTGGCCACGATAGGAGCCGCCACCTGATGAGTCATAGCGCGATTCCTTGTTGTAAACTCCGCCCCCGCCTCCGTTTTGATAGTAGTTGTTGTTGCCGCTGCCGTTGCCACCGCCACTGCCGCCTCCGGCACCACTCGATTCATTGTTGCGGAAATAGACGCCACTGTTGCGTCCATTCTGCTGCGCTGACGATGAATTACCATATTGTCGGGTGCGATAGTTGCCACCTCCTCCTCCATTGCGTCCACGCTCGTCTCCGGCGCCATTGCGACGTTGCTGCTGCTGTTGATAATTGCCGGAATTGCGACGCACCTGGTTGCCATTATCCTGAGACTGCTGTGAGGAGTTGTTCCAATGATTGTTGGTAGTCTCGTTGTCGTAACCACCTCGTCCGCTGCTATTGTCCCTTGGCGTTGCCCATTCCTGCTTGTTGCCATTGCTGCTGTTGCTGCCATTAGACGCTGCGCTGCTCATCGCATTCATTTCACTGCTCCACTTGTTGTTTGCTGCTGTTGCAGGCGGCACCACCACCACCGCTTGATCCACCAATGCCGATGATTGAGTCTTGAGCACATTGGTCAGCGCAGCCGTGGCAGCTGCATTGGTGTCCCCACCACGTCCATGCCACTCCTCCACCTCATTAACAGTCTGCTGTTGCTGCTGCTCCTCAATCTTAGCCTGCGGTGGCTGTTGCTGCTGTTGTTGTTGCTGCTGCTGCTGCTGATGTGGTTTCAGTCCCAGCTGTTGTTGCAGCTGCTGCTCGTAGCTAACAACGGCACTGTCATACGGGAACACTGCGGTGACATCACCTGGTTGCATGCCAATCCCCTGCGGTGCAGGTGGTGCCTGTTGTTGCTGCTGCGACTGCTGTTGTTGCTGCTGCTGCTGTTGTGGTGGCAAACGTGTCATGATCAGCATCGGTTGTTGTTGCTGGCGTTGCTGATCGTGTATCAGCACAGGTGAGAACAATTGTTGTTGCTGTTGTGGAGGCTGCTGCGGTTGTTGCTGCTGTTGTTGTTGCTGCTGCTGCTGCAGGGACGGGAAGGACTGATTGGTAAAGGTCAGCGTGGTTATAGTCTGCGGTTCATCAACATGATTCTGGTTTTGCTGCGGTTGTTGTTGCTGGGGCTGCTCAAAGACTAAGCCCTGCACCGGCAATTGTTGTGGCGGCGGTGCCTGCTGCTGTTGTTGCTGCTGCTGTTGAGGAGGAGGCATTACCTCCGGCGCATCCAGTTCGCTGTCCTGCAGAAAGTGGAAGCTGCCGGTGCCAAGTACCTCGGCCAGCGGACGCATCTGCTGCATGAACTGCTGCTGCTGTTGTGGCGTTGGCGCCTGCAGAGGAGCAGCTGACTGTGGTGGCTGCAGCGGCGGCTGCTTGAAGTAATTATGCTCCACAGCGCGCACTGTGGGTGGCCCAAAGTGCTGAGGTTGTTGTTGCTGCTGTGGTGGCACCGATGGCACAGCGGCGACGCCCGCCTGGGGCTGCTGCGACGGCGGCACACCGTGCAAGGCCTGGAGATTCACGGGGCTGCTCAGCAGCTGATGCGGATGTGGATGCTGAATTGGCTGTGGTGGTGCCTGCTGTGGCTGTGGTGGCGCTGATGCATACACCACATGGACAGGCGTCGTGTTACCCGTAGCTGCAGCCGCCGAAGCAGCATTATAGACGCCCACCTGCTGCTGGACAACCAATTGCTGCTGCTGTTGCTGCTGATCATGGGGCGCACGTTGATGCTGCGGCTCGTGCAGCATATGAGCACGCTCCGGCTGATGCAGCTCCGGCAGGACAGTGCCCGCATCGCCAATAGACAGCTTATCCAAACCTTCCTCCAATGAATTATGTGCTGATGGCTCCGAGATAAGGGTATCCGGGTCAGCAACGGGCGCATCATTAAGCAACGTCTCACCTTCTCCGCTTACCGTACCGCTGTCCGTGCCGTTGCCCTGATCCGCCAGTGGAATCAAATAGTATTTGTCCAAATAGCCACAGTCCTGAATCTGTTGGAAGATCGCGCGCACTTTCTCGAACGTCAGCTCACCGTAAGGCTTGGCCCGAGAATTGATCGTCATGGCAAAAAGTTCGGCCGCCTTTTGAGCGGTTGTCAGAAAGCTAATGTCCTCCGCCGTCTCCGGGCGACGCGTTTGCACCTCTAAGCAGCTATATAACAAAGCAGATATTGAAATTCATATCCGATTAATAATGATATACCAAGAAACTAATAATTTAACGCTTCATCTATTAATCATTCATAGTTGCGAGTGCTCTAATCTAATCTATTCAATTTACTGACTGCTATGTTAAGTTGCTTAGCAAATCTTAACATTATAGGGAATAAAGGAACGCTGTAGCTGTATGGTAATTTGACTCTCCAATAGGGAGTTTGTTTTGTTTATAAGAACTTACAACTTCTCGAGCGTCGCCAGTTCGTTGGCTTCCAGTTTACAGGCGCCATTCTCACCGGCCAGGAAATCATTGCGCACCTGCTCGTCGTTAAAACAGGTGAGAACGTTCTGGATGACCAAGAGATCGCGAATCTTAGCAGTCTCAGCCACCGCTTTGGCCTGGTTGTCCTTGCGTAACTGTTTCTTCTGCTCCTTCTCGGCCTCCTTGAACATCTGCTGCGTTTGCTTGGAGAAATCACGAGCAAATTCCATAGTGGCCAGGACAGAATCGTATTTGGCCACGGCAGCTGCTTGGTCAGAGCTTAGTTCCTTGCCTCCGGTCTGTATCGCCCGATACGATTCCAGTTTGGTCTATATGTATGATAAAAAGTGTGACAGATGAGTCATTGCTTAGAAAATAACATTGGCGACGCATCATTTTAAACATTTTGCGTTGCAAAAAAAGTGAAAACAAACAAAGCGAAAACGAAACCAATAGAAAAACGATAGTTTAAAAATGTCGGGCCGCATGAGGCAGCAGTGTTGCCACATTGTACGCCGGCGCCCAAAACACTCACGACTCATTTTATCACGTTACCCACGCATAAATGCACAATTCATATTAAAACAAAAATTAAGTCGATTCTTTCGAATTCTTTACAAAAACAAAAATTATTTCACTTGTCTTCACTTGCAGAAAATTGTTTTTACTTATTCAGTCACGGTCATTGATCTGGCAACTCTGTAAGATAGCAAACATGGCGTCGCGAAAAATCTGCGTGCACAAGGGGAACAAGCAACACGAGCAACAAAAAAAAAAACGAAATGAAACAAACGAAAATAATAAAATGGTGGACAATGCCAATCCTCTGCCCCAATTCAATTTTCATGCCTATTTCACGCTCACCTTACGCTTCTCCAAGTTGCGAATCTTGTGCTCAATGGTGACCAGAATTTGCTTCATCGGATTGTACGGTTCAGCGACCGCGGCGGCGGCGGCAGCAGTCAGTTTCAGCGTTTTGGCATTGACATTATTGTTGTTGGTCAAATCAGTTTGGCTACCTCCGCTACCAGCTGCTGCTGCTGCGACAACAGTCTTGGCACATTCAGCAAGATTGGTATTACTGCTATGCTGTCCATTGCTTGCGTTGCTATTGTTGCAGCCGCCGCTGCCGCCACCACCCACGCCGCCGCTGCTGCTCGCACCAATTGAGCTGACCGAGGCGCGTTTCTCCTTGCTATTGTTGTTGTTGTTGGTGAATGTGGTAGCAGCCGAAGGCATTGTTTGCCGTGTGTTCTTCTGGTTGCTTACTACAATTACTATAAATTAGGAATGAAATTGAAACTGCTTGCTGCCTTGTCCTGCCGTTCTTTTTGTTCTTCGAAAAACTTAGGGATGGCTTAAATGCTGTGAATATGTATCGACCACATCGATAACTTTTAACATCGCTAAATACGATAAATTACGTTGACAGCTGAGTGATGTTGTTAACATATCGATGTTCTGGCTATCGTTAAGTTAAAGTATCAGTATCGCGCTTACCCGTCTCTAATTTTCTGTTGACCATGTATTAGTATAATACTGGATCTGCATTATTGAAATACTATTGTTTAAATTTTTCAAGCGATCACTTGTTTGCATTTTTTTATACCGAAAATAATATCACCGAAGATCTATCGCCAGAGTTGTCATTAAATAAAATGCTTATCGAAATTTTTACGATACTTCGCCTATCGGAATTTAAACAAATAGGCGCCATTGTGACAACAACGGGCAAAGCAAAAGTTATGACTGTTTAATGAAATGAGTTTTATTTTGTATACATTTATTGGTAAGTTATGTAGTTAAACAATCTAAAATGTTAAACTTTCCGTTTCATTGTCCGTATTTAAGGCAAGTTGTCTGACGCTCAGTTCGCGTACACAATTCCGTTGTCTGCCTGCTTGAAAAATATATACTCCTCATATATATATAATATTTTTGTTTTAACATAAATGCTTTGCTTACACTTAAATATGCTTAAGTATAATTATAGGTTAGAGATACGATTATAACATTTTGATTTCAGTAATCGGCAACACAAGTTTATGAACCAGCGAAAAGGCTTTAAAAGCCATTCGCCAGACGCTCAACCAAATGGCGCGATATGTTCTTTTGATTTTCCGTTACAGCTTAAACAATTACAAGATTAACTAAACAAGGGGATAGTTAGAGAGCAAGCGTTTAGATAATTTGTGTACAGAAATATTGTTTAAACATAGGTACGAGAGTACGCTTACAATAATACATAATAATGGTTTTAAGATTAATAAAGCGTAATTATAATAGATTTCACTACAAAACCGAAGAAGGGCGCAACTTTTCAATATACATACAAATTACAACATTTTTAAGTACAAATACATACATATATATGCCTAGGCTCTCTTTTGTGTGTGTGTGTGTGTGTATAAATATTAAAAATATATAGCTCATTTGAAACTTCTTCACGTCTTTTCTACATTAAGAATATAAGAGTTGCGTAGATCTTCCAGCGCGCTGTCAAATTAGTCCAATTACCGCTGAAATAAACTCCAGAGCTTGTAGCTGGACACGCGTTTGGCCAGATTGGCGGCTGCACTGCTCGGCGGCGCTGTTGTTGCCTCGCTGGTGACCACACGACGATTGTTAATCAGTTTGGAGCGCATTTGCTCATCGATCAGCTCCTGCATGTCCATTTGCCATTGCTCCAGCTGTTGGGATAACTCCACTTTCTGTTGTATAGACTCGAGCAGCTGACTGTTGGCCTGCATCAGTTCGACGCGATTCTTGGCCAACTCCACCTCGGCCTTGGTCCGACGCTCATTGGCCGCATCGCGTTCCTTTTGCGCCTTCGTTAACAGCTCATCACGATCGGTGTTATCGACCAGATCACCGCGCGCCTGATCTCGTTCTTCCTTCACATTCTGCAGCTCGACATCGGTGACCGTGACCTTGGCTTCCAGTTGTTGTATCAGCTGATGGCTGCGCTTGATCTCATCCTCCTGTTCGAGCACAAGATTTCGAGTTTGGTCCAGCATTTTCTTGAAGTTGCCCGCATCCAAATTGAGCAGCAGTCGCGTCAACTCATCGGACATAGAGGACAGCATGCCCTGACGAAAGTCAATAGCGATATGATCACCTTCACTTCGCTCTGTGCTCGACATTGTATTATCCATGGATTCCAGATCCAGTGATATGTCCGAGTTAAGACCTGTGTGGATTTTAAAAGAGCATACATATGTCAAGAACTTGATTTTTATGGCTAATTAATAAATCAATCATTCACCTGAGTCATCGTCATGGCTCACTTTAAGCGAATCCACCAGGGATTTCAGTTGTATATAAACTGATCGCGCTTCAATCCACATTTGACTGGGTTTACCCGTTTCCGAGAAGCTCGCCTCTTCCTCATCGCATTCCATTTCGAACTGTAGACTCTTCTTGCCGGGCATGGAGTTGGTGTCCTACAAAAATTCAAATGGTTTATTTAAATTAAGTTTCTTATAGAGTTAAGTAAAGTTTTCTGATGTGCAGCAATTTAAAAATCACTAGAAAAGCTTACTTAACCTGATGAAAAGTGAATTACAAACAGGGATCGTAACAAATATAATTTTTAAAATTAGAATTAATTTTAATGAATAAGTTTTAGTTCTCGATATAAATTAATAAATATATATTACATTTTGAAATAATGATTGAATTCTTGTGTAGTATTTTCGTATAACCAAATTTCTATATAATATATAATATTATATCTGTTATTTATTGAAATACTGCTAAACGTTCAAAAGATATGTCTATTCTACTTTTACTTTAAATTTTGATCATAAAAAATAATTAATATTTAAAGAAATTATATATTTTAATTAAATTTATATTTTTATATGTACATATCATTCAAATTGCAATTTTTAAGGATAAAAGTAAAAGTTATTGAATGATTTTTTCATAATAAACTAAAAATAATTATTATTTTATATTAAATACAATTTAGATCGAGAAATAAAACTTATAAAATAATTATTTTTTAATTGGATATAAAAAAGTATCTTTTTACAAAATACTACACACAATAAAAGTGTATCTGAGCTTTTCTTATTCATCTACGTAACTTTTGCTGTCTTTGATATTTTAAAGATTATTACTCTTGCATTTCTTAATCTTGAAATGATTTTAGCTTCCAATTATTTCAAATAAAGATTATTTTAAGCTGGCAAAAGAGAGAGAGAGAGAGAGAGGGAGAGAACTTACCGCGCCCAAACGCTCGCTGAGCACATTATTCTCACGCTGAGATCGCTCCAATGCTTGTAAGGTGGTCTGCAAAGATGGAACAAACAGTTAAGAGATACTCAAAGTTAAAAAAAAAAAAATAAACAAACTTTCGACTTATCTCTGCAGAAATTATAAGCGAAAGAAAGTCATTCATAATCGTAGATAAGTTGGACACTTGAGAAATTGCGCAGTTCTTGGGAACGACATAAATAATCTCAGTGTTTTGGAAATCACGATTTCGATTTCGATTTCATTTTCGTTTAAATTTAAATGAATGCGACGTGATAACGTCTTCAAATTTGTATGCTGAGCTCACCTCTAATTTTGTTTCCTGCTCGCGAGCATGTCGCTCCAGCATGTGAATTCTGTCGGATGCTTCCTCCAGGGATGAGGTGAGGCTCTCCTTCTCCTCCTGCGCGTGCTGCAGACGCCGCTCCAGCTCCTGTCGCTTGCCCGTGGTGAGGTTAAGTTCGGTTTTGATGGATTCCAGGCTGTTGACGTGCTCCTATTAATACATCCATGTCAAACAATTGCCATTAAGTGGGTTCAATTGATGGAAATTTACCTGTAAGCTGCTGTTTCTGTAGTGATACTGATCCTTGAGCTCCTGTATCTGTGCGCTGAGCTTCATTTCTGTGGCATGTGCCTCCTGTATCTGCTCGGTGAGTCGTGTGTTCTGATGCTGCAGCTCATCGATGAGTATGGTCTTCTCCTTCTCCGCCTGCCTGATGGCCGCATCCTGTGTCTGCAGCTTATCCTTTAACTCGTTGAGATCGGATTGCAATTCCAGCACACGCTGATCGCTTTCATCCTCCGCTATGGCCAGTTTCTGGCGCAGCACATGCTTCTCCTGTTCAAGTTTCTGCAAAGCAACAACAAAATGGAAAGTTAATTAAATGCACATACATAAGTAAAGATAAATATAATAAAAATGGCAAAAAACAACAACTTATTGTTTGTTCTATGACGCGTCAGCAATTACAGCAACTAACCAGCAAGACAATGAAAGTACGAGTAAGTAAAAAAATAAACAATGTGCACGTACACAAAATTAAATGCAACAAAAAAGAAGAAAAAACAATCAACCAACAAAGGCAACCGCAAGGTTAACACAACTCGACAACTAATTGTACAGGTACCATTTGCATTTTGAATATTTTTTCTTCAATTTTTTGTTGCAGCAGAAAAAAACAAAACCTTATCGAGTGGAATCCCTCAAGTCTCAGTTAATTACAATAATTGCAATGAGGTACTAGTCTTAGTCCCAGCTAATGCCATCTCAATTTAGACCCTGTGCTTTTCAAAGTACAAACAATTTATTTTTATTTATTTGTATCTTTATATTTACGTATTTTACAGAGTACAGGATCCCTCACAGTCGAGTTTGCTCGATTTGAGCATTTTCTACTAGTTGTAATTCGATCCATTTTAAGTGTTCCCTCGCTTTGACCCACGGTGCCCAGGAAAATCTGCAGCTAACAATGGCGCCTTGGCTCTTGACACCATTGCCAGGCGAACAAGACAACTACAAAATTCACATCATTCAAATAAAAATGCAATTGAATTTTCACTTCTTTTGCGGTGCATCCAACTCCAAAATGTCTGTGGGATTTGGCCATTAACTGCAGGCATTTATTTTAACCGTCTATTTGGCGAGCTTAAGCTGAGTTCAGTTGAGCGATAACAATAAGTGAAATCGTTAGTTCTAATGATCGGCACATTTCTAATAGCACGCTCAATTATCGATAAATACGATTGGCCACTCTCAAGTCTAAACGGCTTTCGATTGTCAATCATAATTATTCATATCGAAATCATTTGCATAATTGACAGTCGCTTGGGGCAGGTGGGGCATATTTGGATCAAGGTTTGCGGTGACATTGAAAACTGCAGGTAAAGTTTAATCGATAAATGTAAGAAACCTTCAATAGGCAACAAAGAACACGCTAGCTGCGATAAAGGCCATAATGAAATACAAGAGTATTTATTTTCTATCTCATTATAAATAATACAATTTATGGCAATCACTTTAAAGAGAGTTTGGCTTATCTTATCGGCAAACTTAAATGCGGAAAATGCACTGCAAACACGTAGCAAATTAAAAGGCAGCAATAAATATGAGAAGTCAACGCAGCAGAAAAGCAACCGAAAATTATTGCCGTTAATAAAATGGAGCGACAAAACAGTAAATGAAAAGCTTTAATAAAATTACCGGCAATTTGCATAAAATGCGACGACGCCGCCAAAAAATAAAAACCACAAAAGTAGCAGTCGCAGTTGTTGTTGTTGTTGTTTCTGCTGTTGTTGTTGTTGTTGGAAAAAGGGGGCGACGCTCGGATCACGCCTTAACAATTGCAATTGCAGCAGAAATCAAAAGAAAGAAAACTGCAGCCAGACAATGGAAAACTTAAATAAGACAAAAAGAAAAACAACAGTAACAATAACAAAACCAACTGCAAAACAGGCGACTGCACTGACAAAACAAAATGGTAAGAGAAGAAAATACATATACAAAATAAAAAAATAAATAAAATAAAATTATTGTGCATACTTTCTCTGTTTCTATTTCACGCTCAATGAAATGTGTTGATGATGGCTGGCTGTAAGCGACGGGCAGCAGCGGTGGCTGCGGTGGCGGCTTTAAAAATCAGCTAACAACAGCGGAAGTTGGCATCAGCTCAGCTCAGCTCAGCCGCAGAAATGAGTTCACAACAAACTAGCGAGTGTATGTACATATGTACATTTGAATTATTTGTTCAAATTAAAAGAGTGTATAGAAAAATACGCAACAACAATAAGATGATCTCTCGTCGAGTTGGCCAGTTTTGTTTTGGACTTAATTTTATTACGTATTTATGATTTTCTTAGTCACAGTCACAGCTAATTGCAATTGCATGATCATTGTAATTTCGTTAAGCGCCACACACGCATACGAGGGTCGATCAGTTCATTATTTAAAAGTTGGACATAAAATTAAATTAATTTAAATACCCCACTAGGAAATCTATCTTGGTTTCTAAAGTCTACAATTGATCAAATTCGTGCACATTTGAAAAGTATGACATGTCGAGAATACTTTTCTTTTCGTTCATGTAAAAGTATCATTCTGGCTACGAAAACAGGAAAAATATTTGAAATTTGTAGGTACAAAGGCGTCAAATGCGATTTATCAATATACCCAAGATGATATCATTGCTGAAACTAAATAAAAATAGTTTCTGAATAATAATGTGTTTATGTATAAAAAATATCAAAATTTTCCTATATTCTGACATTTTTCGATTATTTTCTGATCGGTTTGTCCTTTTCTTTTATCGTCTGTAAGTTCGATTTTTATATAATCCAACTTATCGATATTGCACACGATCGAAGTGTCAACGGCTTTTTAGCCCAGCACAGTTATCGACTGATCAACCCTCGCACATATATTTATGTTAGTTATTGCTTTTCGCTGCGTTGTTGTATTCAAATGCGACGTAACATGACCCACTTTTGTGTGGTGCGAGTGCTTATTTGGTTTTGCAAAGAAAATTATAAATATTTGTATTTCTGCAGCACAAATTGCAGCGCCTGGGGGCAGGAAATGCTCAAATGCAATTGACACAAATGCCGCAAGCCCTGCGTGGCTGAGTCATCAATGCAAATTTCTTGTCTGGCGTTGAATAAATTGCGATAAACTATAAGAAAGAGCAGCGGCAACAAGTGGAGTAGAAGTTGCATTGCCACAATCGATAAATTTAACGCAGCGATAACAAACGGTTTGTGCGATTACTTGCCAAATTTAACGAATCGCGTTGCCAAATCGATTGCTAATTAGTTTGGAGCGTTTCAACTAAAGTGTGACGTCACAAAATCATCAACTGCATGACGAACACTTTGTGGCACTTGCTGACTATTTTTTGAAAGGTGTTGAAAGCGATTGCAGCAACTGCATTCGATAATTGCTGTAAATAATTAACTAAATTACACGGCACTTGCAAGAATCGTGTCTTTTAAAGCGGCAGAGAAGAATGAGGCAAGGAGGCGGAGCAAGCTCTTCTATCTGCTTCGAATGTCAAATGCTTGCAATTACCTAAGCGGCCTATTAATAAACACTTTGAATGGCTCAAAGTCAAGCCGAAACGAACTGAACTGAGTTGATCCGGCAATGACTCAGGAGCGTGAGCTCAGCTTTTGTAGCATGAGTCAATGGCCAGGTAACAATTGTACGCTGACTTGATCTGGCTAATTTCCACATCCGATTGATGCGTATTTAATGCACATTTTCCTGGGGCTAAGACCCAATAAATCAGTTGCACTCTGTTCCACAGCGTTGCTCATCCTGCAACGTTGCGTATGCGCAATGTGGCCACAACAATGTGGCCAACTTTCAGTTTCAATTCGCAGTGCTCTTCGCTCGTTTTGAGTTTCGCTTTTGTTCGTCCATCAATGCCGCCTACTTTTCACTCGCTTTGCAATTAAATTGCATTTGATTTTAATTAGTAGCAGAAATAAACAACCATATCGTAGTCCCCGCTGAAATTTCACACATAATAGCAAATTGCATTTTGCATTTTATTGGCATGAAAAGCATTATGCCAATTACATATAACTAAGCGGTTAATAAGACATATTTATACATATGTGTGTACATATGTATGTATGTACATATTTTGACCATTTTGTGCTCATTTAAATGATGGCTAATTGCCATTCGTTGATAAACAGATAAACGGGAAGTCTTGTGAAAAATGGCATTTAGCTTATGCATGCAAAAGTGTTGAAAGCGTATCTGAGAAATTCAACAATTAGCTATAATGAAGTGAGTTTCCACATTGTGTACAATTAAGCAATAATCTTGTAAATAACAAATATGCCTAGACATATTCTTTGCTGATTTCGCTAGCTTTCATTATCAATTACAATCGATATTAAAAAGTGTGCAGTGAAAATGCAGCAATTGCAATGCGGAAAACTCAGTTGACCTTATTTCGCACTACTTATGTATGTACTTATGAAGAACTATAATTTATTCACTCATTGCGACAATGACCTCTCACCATATGCGTTTGATGGCCCCAAAAAAGATCGCATGAAAATAACAATGCGACATGCTAATTCTCCAACAATTGCCAAAGTTTGTTCATGCGCTTTAAGGTCACATCGCTGTAGTCGCAATCCCTCCGACTTCGACTTGATTGTGGGCTGTTTTAGGGGGCGTGGCTGCCACAGTCGACTGCCCAGTTAGCTGGCCCTTTGGCCAAAGCAATGCCAAAAAGCAGCAGCCATAATAATAACCATCATAATAATGGCACATAATACGCTCTATTGTTGTTACTATTGTTGTTACTATTGTTGTTGTTGTAGGCGGTCAAATGGGCCTAGAGGATGGATGGGCTTGGAAGTTGGCCTTGCTAAAAAGCCAAACAGTGTCAGCAGCTTTGGAAGTTGCTCGCAATGTGCAAAACGCGTTGCAACCAAAAAGAAGACGAAGAAGACACAGAAACTAAATAAAAGAGTCATCGATATGTTTTGTTCGATTCGATTGGCATTCATTGCAGATGATTCGATGTTTTCTTAGGTTTCAAAATGCGATTAGCACAAGGAAAATCAATTGAGCTATTGAAAATCTACAAATCATTTACAATTACTCCCTATAAATAGGTTATTGCAAAATATGATTTAATTTTATTTTTGCCATTTCATTTATACATTATTTATTTGTCTACCATATCTTTTCAGTAATTATAACTGAAATTAATGCAACTTTTATTTGTAGGGTATGCCACATTCGTTGCACTTAATTAACCCATTTATTTGCGGGTTTTCTTAAAACACTCGTACAAAAGAAAAATTGATATTTAAACAAAAACTTGAAATGTAAACATTCATTGCACTTAATTTTACATTTCATATTTTTATTTTGGCATTGACAATTTTTGTAGTTTTTGTTGTTGTTGTTTTTTCCATTGTTAATGAAATTGTGCAAAAAAAGTGAACGAAATTGAGTAAGCTAATTTTTATATTGTCGTTTTTGCGGTGCTTAAATTTAATGTAAAGTGCAATCACAGAGGGAGAAACAGTTAATTAAAACTAGCTCAAAAGCATATTAGCCTTTTTTTTTGTGCGTATGTTTTGAATGGCGCAATTTAAAGTGACAACAAAAAAAATAGGAGTACATTTGAATGAATCGAGATTGTAATAATCTATGACAAGCTGATATAAATCAATAAATCAATTTGGCTCTACAACTTTTTTTTTATTGTCAAATTATTTCCCTGATATATTATGATAGTTTTTCAATCTATAAAGATCGATTTAGAGGAGCAGTTTTAAAGGTATAATACTGAAATTTGTTGGATATGTGTATTTAGATATAATATTTCGTTTGAAAGTTTTATTACGATGCCATAATAAATATTGCAAACTTTTCGCCATATGGTCATTTAAAGGCCATAAAGTTATGGGCTTACTTTTGGTTATTGTATGCCTTTGAAAAGGGTATTACAATAAATGCATGCAGTTAATTATGATGAATTAATGGGTTTTGTTGACATACTTATTATATTTTCCGCCCATGACTCATTTGATAATTAAAAAAAAAGTACGAACACGTCTTTATCTTATCGGAAGAACGGAAAGAGCAGAAATAAATCAGACCTCATATCAGAGTTCTGATAAGAGGCAAAAACAAGCAACAGTTTCGGGCCAATTTGCAGTGCTCGACGCGTGAAAATGCAATAACAATATTGGGAGGGGGGTCAGGGGGTCGGGCGGGAAGTGGGATGTTCTAAATCAAAATGTCTTTAATTAAAAGCAGAGTCAAAATTATTAGGCCATAAATACGAGATGTTACGGCAAATTGTGACGCCCACTGCGCATGTGCACAGATCTGAGACGAGGCAGAGTGGCAAAAGGGAATACGGAAAGGGGCGTAGTAGGGCAGGGGTTTCTTCAGAGTTGCCACAGCAAGTTTCAGCGCATTCCCAGACATCTTTCACATGTGGCACTCGACGCAAGTGCGTGGGTTCGCCTCTTGTCAAGTCAACAAAGCGCAAAAAAAGACTGACAGACTCCAAAAGAAAGATAGAAAAATACAAAGAGAGTTACCAAGTGGCGGTACGGTTGATGAGGTAGCTGCGACTGAGGTAGCAGCGACTTTCAGGTAACTTCTACAATTAGTCACCGTCGAAACTTAAGACGACTGCGACTGCGGGCCAAACAAGTTCAGCACAATAAAGCACAAAAAAACTACAAGAAAAGCTGAAAGGCTTTGAAAATAGTACTCAAAAATGACTGAACTTGATGTACCTCTATAATAATCTCTATAGGAATTCTATTTATAATGCTCAAATAATTACTTTGTATGATAGTGTTTAATGTGGTTACTTTTGTTTACTTTACAAATTCAATTTCAAGATCTTTGAGAACTAGTTTCAATTTATCACTAAAAATAAATAAATATATAAACTTGAGGATTGGAAATTTTGTAATAGCACTTAATATGTTAAAATCAGGGATTAAAACCTTAACCGAAACCTTTAACCGATAAAAACCGATTAAAATTTGTAACCGAAACTGAAATCGTAACCGAAAAAAATGTTTTCCGCTGTTCCGAAACTCATAAGCCGGAACTCTTTAAACCGAAATAACCGTTTAGTAACCGATTCATTTATGTATAAGGGTTAATTTCGGTTCTGGCCGTCGCAGCTTTGATATCTTTGAAATGCCATAACTTTGTCAAAACTCAATCAATTTCCATGCGCAATGTTAATTTGTGCATGATTTTACTTCTTAATTCGTTCTGCATTTAAATTTTGTTCATTTTAAAAAATTTTTGAAAATCGAATTTTTTTGAAAATTTACAGTGTTACCCCTTTGTCTTTTTTGATTTTTTCGAAAAATTTCAAATTTTTAAAATGAAAAAAATTTAAATGAAGATCGAATTTAGAACTAAAATCGTGCTCAAATTTACATTGCGCGTGGAAATTGACAAAGTTTTGACAAAGTTATGGCAGTTCGAAGTTATTAAAAATCAGTAAAATCAAAATAATCGAAATTTTCAAACCAAATTTATATGAGATCAAATTATAATAAAATCGACATTCCGCTGGACCATTCCAGTAAACATATAACATTATTTTGCAGGCTAATAAAAGCAATAAGCCATTTTTCATCTAATACAATGAATAACGTTTCTTATTTTGGTCAACCGAAAACTTCAATTTTTCTTTCTTTTTTTTTGTGAACCGAAACCATACCGGTATTTTTAAACCGAAACTTACAAAAAACCGATAACCGTTACGGATCCGATACTCCAAGATTTTGCATAACCGATAACTGAAAACCTTAATTCGAGCATAACCGAAACCGTATCTGAAACCGATATTCGATTCGGTTTTAATCCCTGTTTAAAATGTTTCAGAATTAACTCTCAATAAGTTTTATTTGCCTCAGAAAAAACCTTTCTTTAATTTTTCTTCTTGTTCTTCATTTTCTAATTGCTACGATTATTTCATTCAGTACATAAGTTCTTAGAAGAGTTCAGAACTATGTGATTCTCATATCCTTTCTCTGTTTACCACCTTTCGACTTATTAACTCAATAGTATTATTGGCAAGGCCATGTCCATGTCACAGTCTAGATTGTCTAAGTTTAATTCTCACATGGTTTTCAGCTGGTGATTAAAAATTGCACAAGTAAACAATAAAATGTTGTTTTGTCTTTAATTGTCTTCGCTCGCAATTCTTTTGTGCTCCTCGAAAAAACAAACAACAAGAAAGAAGCTAAACAACAACTAAAAAAAAATAACAACAACTATAATTTGAACAGTTTTTTAATTGTGCTCCCCAAAACAGCATTGCGAAACCTGATGAAAAATGTAAAAATAATATAACAAAATTATGAAAAATTATCACTGTGCGATGAGGTTAAAGCTAATAAAGAAGTAAATGAACTTGCCGGAAAAACAACTGTTTAAATAATAATTTTGATTATACAATGTCGATAAACAGGCAAAAATGTATCTGCTTGTCGTTGATTGATTTATTTTTAAAAATTTGTAAAAGTCAATCAAGAAATGGGGTAAATATAACGAGCGAAAGGAAAGTTTAAGTTACAGAAGAAGCGAAAATAAAATAGTTATTTAATGGCTTAAATATGTAGTTAAATGGCAGATCTTTAAATTTCCAAGTAGTTATTGGATTATATGAATAGTTAAATGGCAAATCTGTAGATCTGAATCATTCATATGTTAATTTATTTACTCGTTTCTTTGTCAAAAACCGCACCCAAAAGAGAAAAAATTAGCAAGTTTTATTATTTATATGTATTTATTTCTGATGCTATAATTTCACTTTCGCACTTTTAATTTAGTAATATTTATAAATAAATTGTTTATTTTATACTTCCTTGTCATTAATCTTAAAATAGCTTGTATAAAAACAAAGAAGAACGTACCATTAAGTAGAGTCAGGGTTAATCTACAAAAATGGAGGGGAAGGGAAGGGGGTTGCTACTGTTGGATGAGCTCAACTCAAACAACAATTCAAGTATTTGACGGGGCAGATTATTTCGTTGTATGCCTAAAAACTGCAAGTTCCTTTGTTCAACTGAAGACAAGAAAAATTTATGAGCTAATTATGTATGGGAAAAACAATGTTTTATGTCTCTTGTCTGATGATTAATTTGTGGTTGTTTTGCCTTTTAGTTTGCTTTTATCAACATTATTTGGCCAAATTGTTGGTCATTGTAAGTGTGTGTTCCCCAACAATATTGATTTATCTATGCTTAAAGCAGACAAATTTGTGTTAAGTAGTTGGGAATGTATTGAATAAATCAAGATTCTCAATATCTTTAAGAAAGTGCAGGAAATTTCCGCTTTAGTATTGTTATTTTGATGAAAAAGGAACAGCTCTAGGAAGTTTACACCATTAAATAATATTTTAAATCTTAAAATATTTAGTAAATAGTTAAAATGCTTATCAAGTAAATAACAATTTAGAGTGATTCTTCCTGAATGGTATTATTTTAAAATGGAAATACCATCATTACCTATAGTATTAATTTTCCCAGAGTTTCAAATAACCGAAATGAGTGATTACTGTACTCTACAGTTAATATAAATGAAAAATGCCTCTTTTAAGAGAGCTTTTATTGCTCTAGGTTTATCCAACAGCTTCCAGACAAGTTTAGTTTATAGCAAACACTATCGTTAACCATGTATGGAGGTTGTTAACTTAAACAATGATAGCAGCTCTTGACTCAACAGTCCCCGTTACTTAAAGATATGTGGCAATCTGTCCATAACTTAGGTGCACATTATCCAACAACAATCGCAGGTACTTGCCACCTTTTAACTAGTTGCAAGTAATTGCAGAGGAGTTCCAACAAAGTGACAATCGACTTAGTTCTCAGGCTATGCTAAATGGTTTCCTCGAAAAAAAGTTAAGAAAAACACTCCAAATATTCACATATTTCTCTATGTGCCATGTGGGGGAGAAAAGCTTTACGCAAACGGCAAAACAATAGCAAAATAGCGCTAATTACAGAGAGAGAGGAAGAGAGAGAGAAAGAGATAGAGAGAGTGAAGGAAAGAGAGGGAGAGCAAGTTAAAGTACAGTCTTAGCGCAATTGCAACGCAAAAACAATGGAAAAGAAGACGAAGAAAAAACAAATCCAAAAAAGAGGCTAAAAAACACTGCCAAATGCGAAAAAATAGTGCCGTTTAGCCAAAAAGCCGTTACATCATTTCGAAACAAACTAACTAACTTGCATTATATACTTGTACTATCTAGGCGACTCTATCACGTCGAAGTCTTTTAAACCATTTCAAATGCAGCTCGTAATACCCTGTAAATGTTGGATATGTCAGAAAAAGGTTCCAAAAACTTGCGTAACAGTATACTAAGATAGTATAAAGTAAAGAAACCTTATTTTCGATAGTTACAAGGCAGTTCATCTAGCTGACTATTTGAACTCAGCGACTACAAAAGCTAGGAACCTGAAATTATGTATGTAGCTTCTTTTTTACGAAACGTATCATATTTTACAGACATTACAAATTTATAGTTATATCTTTAACCCAAAAAGGAGAATTATAATTCCATATTCTAAGATTATTATCTATAAATTTACGAATAATCTTTTGATAAACAAAGATATACATATGCAGGAAAAAACTGAACAATTCAGTAAATTTGATATTTAATTTTAAAAACCAAGATTGTTTTCCCTTTCTACATAGAAGTTTTTCGCAAAATTATTAGATTAACAATATTTACGAGTATTTGTGTAAATACAGGGTATTCGCTAACATAGCACACTTTTATATTAAGCTTATTTATATTTCTACTTCTCTGCGCAGTCGCGCATGCGCAGCAGAGCATCGACATCGCTGCCGCCGTCGACGTCGACGTCACAGTTGCAGTCGCCGTCGCAGTCGCTGACTCATTCGAAATGGGTCAAATTTGTAGTTTAACTAATTTTATTGAATTGTGCAATGTGCAGTCAATTTGAACTTGCCTAAAAGGCATTGGTTTAGCATCTTTTTCTTTAATTTATTTCTTGTTTTTCTTTTAAACAAAAATCTTTAAAGTTGATCAGTTTGTTAATTGAGCATCAAATTGGTATTTAATTGTTGTTATTTCTGTGACCTTGTGGTTTATTCATTTCTGTTGTCGTTGATGAGTTACTTTTAGTTCTCTTAACTTGAATTTTAGTGGCCGATACAAATTGTAATTGTAATTGCTAGTCAATGAAATACTTCCATTAAAAACCAATTTTTGTAATAGTTTTGCAATCTGATTTGTAACTCTCGCTTTAACGAGATACCCTGTTTCTTAAACCTTACTAAATTTACTATGAAAATACTTTGGTTTGTTATAAAATCAAATGAATTTAGCTGTATTACAAAATACACATGTCATACATATTTCACCCCACAGAATCTGCCATATTCGGTTTAATACATAAATATGTTGATCTATGCGCGATAACAGAATTCAGACAGCTTTGTAATTAACCAATATCTATGGTTATAGTTAAACCATTCACATTCGAACTGAGAAAAGGCTAAGCTAATACTGCTGGGGGGCTTGAGGGGTGCATAAATTATAGTCATTGGCACTGGGAGTTGAGGGGCACAACAAGCTCAAATTAAATTAAACACGCCAAATGTACTGACAAAAGACTCGAAGCAAAACGCAAGACCCCCCTTCCCCCTTCCCCGTTAACCAGCTTGCCCCCTCCCCGCGCAATTGCCACCAACTCTGACACATTGTTTGGGCCACTTTGGCTGACACTCAAATTTGCTATCAGATTTTGCGTGAGGCAAGACAAAAGTTTTAGCAATTCAGCTCAGGGTATTTATATGTGTATTTATGCTTGTTTCCTTTATACCCTGTATTAAATAGACTTAACGGGTATTATAGAAGATCTTTAAGTACTGAAATAATAGTGAAAAATATTAAAATTAAGTTTTTCTTCGCTAAGCGTAGATCTTTTAATAAGAAAAGAAAACTAAAATGTTTAAGATGATTATGGTATTGATAGTTAATGATATCTTAACTTGTTTTTCATATACTCTGTAAATTTCACAACTATTCGATAGTAGACTCTGTTGCTGACAAGCTTAGAACAGATAAGCTATTGAATTACCATAGGGTATCTTCTATTTGTTTTTTTTTTTTTAATTCTAAAACTCTAACACTTGCTCTATAATATGTTTTCTCATTTTGTGTGCTTTCAAAGCTCTTAAGCTTCACTTACTAACTACAGGGTATTTTCTAGTCATTACAGGCAATCTCAAAATTATTTTTGTTCGCTTCAGGGTATCGTATTTTGTGAAATCGTCTATTATTGTCATCATGCTAACGTTCGATTGCCATATACATATATGAATATTGGCCATAATATATATAAATGTAAATATATGAGCATGTATGTATATGTTTAGACATACATACATATGTACTATGCACATGTATTTGGCTTTTGAAATTGCCAATTGGTTGGCAGTTTGAGTCGCTCGTTGGTCTCGTTGTTGTCTCTTAGTCACAATTCAAATATTTTTATTATTGCGATGAAAGCTGGCCAATTAGCAAGGCTCATACACACACAGCCATATAAATATAAACATATATATATATATGTACTTCTATTTGTATATGAGGAGTGTGTACTATTCGCGATATAACGATATTTTTAATTAGATGTCAATGAGTCAGTGGGTCTATCAATAAAAAAATGAAGGCTTGTGAGTGGGTTGTTTATTTGATAAGTACGGATATATAGAATGATATGATATAATATGATATATCATGCTATCTATGGCATATTTATAATAGGGTGGATTTCCATTATCTAAAAATCAAGATTTGATTAGAATTTAATAAAAAAAAAAGGGGGGAAGTTACGTAATTGCATTTGATTAACTTATAAATGTATTTTCTAAGTTCTGTCAAAAGAAGTAAATTCTTTAAAGAATTAAGGATAAGGAAAAGAATAAATTTAGCAACAATAGTATATATTATATAATATTCTATTATGTTTATGGTTTCAATTGATTTCAAGTTTACAATGAGTAAAAATGTTAATACACTTATCACGTGAACAACTATTAAATACCCTGTGTACCCGAATATTTTCTGTTTTATATTTACAATATACTATACTCATTATCTGATTGCTATGCAACTTTCAAGATTCAAAGCTATGAACATTATCATTCAAATTTAATGTGATTTTTGTTTGATTAAATTTAAAATCTATAGATACTCCTACTTAAAATCAACATATGTATAATCTGAATGATACACATTCTCAACATCTCATCATAGCAAATTATCAACTCTAAATATTTCTATTGTTCCCAAGCCACGCTTTGATATAAAATTTGGTTTGGAAAGTGAAAAGGCTTTCACCTTCGGCGATTCGTTATAAAAAATATTTGAGTAAGAAAGAAAAATTAAATAAAATTACACACATACACATGCACATACACATACACAAGCACACTCCACTTATGGGAGCCAAGTAATAACAATAACAATAACAATAATCAAAAGGTGGCAGTAGGTGGTGTCGCATTGTTGTGGTAGTCTGGGAGTTTTCGTCTTTAGAGTCTTTGGAGTCAACAAGCTGGCAATGTCAGTCATAAATTGCTCTTAGGCAGGTTTTACAAAATTCCCGACCCGACATTGCATGTTGGATAATTATAGGCTGACTCTCAAAAACAACAACATTTCCATTATAATTTGCACATCAATAAAACTTTGACATTGCAAGACGATCCAAGACAAGACAATTTGATACCGCTTGCCCATGGACAGGAGACAGGCCTATATTATATAATTATTTAAATTAAATCAATATCAAATGCAATTATTATTTAATTTATACCGGACATGCAGAGTTGTAGTCAATATCTTACTTCCTGCTAATCTTTAAGTTTATTGAATAACATGGAAATATGTAATAATTATTTAGCTACAGTTAGTTGATCATGAATCAAAGATGAAGCCCCACTCTACAGATCACAGATCTGTAATTTGATGAGCCAACGGTGCGCATACACTATGACATTAACGACTGGGCAATGCTCTACAATTGGGCTTTAATAGCTATAGCACTCCATTTGAAATGGATGTATTGGGTGTAATTTAATTTATATTTAAAATCTATGAAAAAAAATAAACTTCTTTATTTTATAGTTTTACATCGTTTTTCATTTTTTTTTTTAACATTTTCTTTTACTTGTTATGGATTATATACTGACCAAGCTGTACTTAAATACAATAATTCTATTTTATTTATTACAACTTGGATCAAAGCATCTTGAATGAAAGTAAAAATGGCAGGGTCCACACGTCCACACTCAGAATAACTTTAACCGCATCCGCTTTTCACTTGAATATATAATATGTGCGCTTATAAAAATTCCAACAGTCGCAAATCCAGATTTTGAACCCAGTTCTCAAAGGTAAACTTGAAAGTTCTAAGTATGGCAGGGTCGGCGACGCTAACTAGAGGGCCACAGGACCACCGAATCACAACACTGCGAAATGTGTATTTAAGGCACAGTGTTGCGTAACAATGCAACATACTAACAGATTAAATCTATTCAAGGTTGCCGATAAAAACTATAAAAAGAGCTAACAAATATGGCAACTGCCTGCGACGTGTCTTGACTCTTTATTTGGCTATGTAGCAAATTTAAAAAACTACATTTTTATTAAAAGACAAAAATAAAAACTTGGCCTGCAGTGGGATTCGATCCAGCGATATTCACAACAAACTAAAGCCAAAGGCATTTGACAGCACTTAATACTTGAATTAGTCAACACTAAATACTTGCATTTGTCAACACTAGACCGCAGTTGGGAATCTCACGTAATAATAATTGCCGATGCCGCTACGATGCTGAGTTCAAAACCCTCTTAAAACAGTTTTCAATACGGCAATATGTAAGATTCATAGTTTTTATATGCATAAAGCTCATTAGCAGCACATACGAGTATGCCCACCATTTAAAAAGCAAAAGGGGCCCTACAAACAATACGGAAAATCCGCATTAAAAACTCGAGTTTCCCTTGTGACACACAAAAACAAAACAAAATAAAAAATAAGAAAGAAAAATCTACGCAACACAACAAGGAAAGTAATTTGCAATAGACGACGAATCTAACAATCACCATGACATTTGCAGACCCATACAAGAGACCAAAAACAGAAGAAAGAAATGCTATTACTGGGCACAAGTGGTAAGTGGTAAATGGGGTGACCATACTGGACGCACGAGTCCCAGTCTAATGTGGGTATGTATTATAATCATAGCAACTATGTTGAGCGACCTTAATTCGCTGAGAGTACTACGAACCCAAAAAAATAACTATTAACCAGGTTACGTATTAAGGGGGAGCAATTCTCCAAGTCATAAAACTGCCCTCACCACGTAATTTACAAAGAACTCGAGTTTAGGAATGTAGCAAATTTGAGGGCTTTAAGAAATGAAAGGTAAATGAGCTTTAATACGAAGATTCACTCTCTGCATGTGAATCAGCAGTCGAAGAATAAAAAACAAAAAATCTAGTATACATACAGTTAGTCAAGAAAGTGTTTTGACAAAATAAATAATTATACAGCAGCAAAAAATCGATTTCTTACAGATTTTTATTTTATATCTTATTTTATTATTCTGGTGTACGGTTCTTAGAACAAGTTAAAAAAAAAAGGAAAATTATTTTCATAAAATTTAACAATTTTTAAAAAGAATAAAACAATTATATGAATTTTTCTTTTGTCAAAACACTTTCTTGATTAACTGTAGGTGTTTGTATATAAAAATAAAATAAAAAAATTTATGAAACTGGTTTTTTAACAATTGAGGACGGGTGGACGAGCTCGCACATGCAAATGAGTTAATTTTGAAATTTTGCAGCTCTTTTTATTCAGCATTTTTTTTTGGGTTTTGTTTTTGTTTTAGCAAGTTCGTCAATAAATCGTCGGACATCGGACGGAGCGACGATGTGTTGATGACTTCACCCCAAAATTTGCACGCGTACATGAGCCAAGTTTGTGGATTTGATTTTGTTAAAGCATTGAAAGTAAGTTAATATTTTAATTTTATTTATATACTCATTATCTAATCAGAGCATTGGGCAGTTTTGCATATGTGTGTGAGTGTATGTTTAGTTTCGAGTGTAGTTGTGTGGGTTTCCTTTGTTCGCACGATCTCAACGATTTGTTCTTAAGCGTTGGCGTCCAACTGGAGATCCGATTGCTTTATATGGTCAGTAAGTGAGTGAGTCAGTTGATGGGTGGGCGAAAGGCGGAAAAACATAATTAAAACTCATGAATTTATTTTAAGAGCCAATTGTAAAGTGCAGACTTGAGATTTCAGTTATCGATAGATCCTGCCTAGTTATGAGTTATGTTGGCTGCGCTTCAGTTGCAATTTATCGATAAGTCGCGTTGCCAACTATCTCAATTTAAAATATGCGTATTTAAATCAAAGCAAGGTATCCGCTAATTATAGAAATGTAATTTTTTCACTTCTACTCAGTCATAAATGCATCCTGTTGCAATCAAGGCTAATCAAAGTGCATTTCAATTGATTTACAAAGTATCATAATTGAACAAAGAACAAATTATAGTCAATTGAAAAGTCCATTCCAGTCAACGGGCTTAATAAATTAGAAAATGAAAAAACTGGTTATTCTAAACGAATCAAAACAAATGCTAAAACCGTAAGCTGAAACAACTTATTAAAGCAAATAGACGGACATACGCTTTCGAAAAGGCCAGGGGTAACCACAACAACATAAAGTCGTACTATTTAAAAATATATCTACATACATATAAAATATATATACGCCTACACAAAACATTTAATACGATTTTTGGTGCGACTGTTCCGAAAATGACAAACAAAACGCGTCATAAAATCGAGCGGTAAAATGGAGGTTCGAATGGAGGTGAGTATTTCCAGATTTAACGCTTAACAAATAACAACAACAATTGGCCGTAAATCGTGATTAACAAGAGCGAATGAAAGACTTGAGAAATAAGCTCAATTGATAAACGACGGAATCGACAATTGTTCTCCATTGAACGAGTTTAGTTCAAAAATTGTTTAGAAATAACTTGGCCAGCCAGTTGGGCGTAAAAACACGTTTACCAGACAATGGCAACTGTGAATGAGATACATTGCTTTGAATTCGAATTAAAGTTCTCAGCGAATGCAGAAATTAACTTCAGTTTTGGCTAAACTCTAGACTATATATTCTGGAACAATACCGATTTTGGTCTTGACCATTTCCAAGAAGTTGCTGTCGTCTGATTTACATAGCAAAATTAGGTATAGGCCATAAAATGTTATATGTACATATTACAAATGTTGGCTAAAAATAAAAACCCAATGCTCGTAAATTGGCACACACGCTTCAACAGACCGCAAAAAAAAAGAAAAAGAAAAAAAAAGGAGCGCTTGATGATTCGAACAACGAACCAACACCTACAACGACCAGTCCCAAGTCTAATTACGTCAGTCAGCCATATACATAGCTATACAAAACTACTAACTATGCTATACTATATACTATATACATTTTCAGCGACTGGGACATCAACTAAAATGACCAACAACAATGGCAAATGGCATTGTGATTATGACGCATCAGCGAACAGTCTGAAAAGGCGCGTAGAAGCTACAAAATTAATTAGAGACCATTTTTATTTGAATTTTTTTGCATATGCCAAAAAAACACGCAAAATACCACAAAAATAATACCACAAAAAACAAAGTCCAAACGTCACTTGCTAAACGATAGACCCAAAAGCTAAGCTAACTTTAAATATTGTTAAGGTGTCAAAAAGCAAGATTTATGCTACATCCACATGCCACAAAACCTGAGCCCTTAACAGAAAGAAATTAATTGATGTATTTGGAGTATTTTGTATTCACTCGTAACGCCCGAGTGACAAATTGACCCACTCAACGGCGCACAGTTGACCTTTGCGGCTTGACCAATTTCATTTGGGCCAGAGCAAAAGCTGCAAGCGAATTGTTTTTTTTTTTTTCTCTTTGGTTAATGAAAAAGTGGAACATGGGAACATATTTCTGTTTCGCTTTGGGTTTGTAATGAGCAATCGACTTTGCAAAGATGGTAAATAGTTCACTTAGCCCTTTTTTCTTATGGTTTTTTAATAAGCATGCAATTAGACAATCGATCATCAATAGGTCATCCTTTAAGACATGGGAAATATACATATTTCATCCTTGGGAATTGTATTTCATGGAATTATGACACAATGGGTCAAGTTCCCCAGAGAAACCTTCGCACTTTCATTTCGTAAATGAAGATGAAGTCATGCCACAATTTTGACTCTTTGGGACTCTTTGGCATGACTAAACCAACACGTCAATTTCCCGAATAACCCGCTCTACGCATCGATAATTCAGGTTCAACGTTTTATTCTGTCCTCCGTCTGGGTTACTGACACCTGAGGGCACTACACTTCCTATAGCACGGCCCAACTCCAACTCCGACTCCGCCTACGGCCATTTACATGACGAATTAACCAACAACAAAAATAAAAACCAATATTATTGATAGGAAAAAAAAACATTGTGTGCTTGTTGGGAAATGTCAACAAAAACAATAGAGAACATTGCCATTAGTCAAAGTATCGTTTCGGGAGGGGGAAAATAGTTTTGGGTAAGTGCACAGTTAGTGCGGAGTAATATGCTAATGAACGAACGGCCACGAACTTGAGCCGGGCACTCGTAATGCCTTGAACCAGAACATTTGGAATGCTATCTAAAACATTAGGGCTGGGATATTATCTATCGTACGAGTGTTTGTGTGTGTAAACAGGTGCAGGAATAGATAGACAACACCCACTGTGGTTCAAGGTCGCAACGAGCAGACATTGCTAGAAACAAACAACACTTTGACGCTGCTATTATTTTTTTAACTTTTGTCTCTAGCTGCTGACGTTATCAGAATTAGCGCGTGTTCAGCTGATAATACGAGTAGAAAGAACGGTAAAGCTGCAACGGTTCAAAACATGCAACAAATGCAAAGTAAACTCGCCTGAAAAATCGATATCACTACACAGATAATACATATACATATATGTGTACTATATAAATATACATACATTATGTCAAGTAACTGTTTTGACAGAAAAAAAAGTATACATATAATTTATATTTAAAAATATGTAAAGCCCAATGGATCTTGATTATTATTTTTTGTAACTTGTTTTAAGAACCATACGCAAAATTAAATAAGCTAATTTTGGAATTTGTCAAAACAGTTACTTGACAAACTGTATGTAGTTCAGTAGTTTACTGCGCACTTTTGACGTGAATTCCAAATGACATGACAGGCAAACATTTCGTTGACCATCCATTTAAGAAATAAGTATGACATAGTGTAGTTTATATATTCATGTGTACACATGTACATATGTATGTACGTGTGTCTAAATATTTAATGCATGGCTCATTGCAGTTGACAAAATGACTGCAATTGGCCAGCACAAGAAAATCAATATGCCATAAATTATACATACCGATTGTTATATTAATCGCTGGGAATTTAAGCCACGAGTGTGTTGAGCTCACAGTTTATTCATTAAGCACACAGCAACGTTTTAAAAAATCAATGTAAATTAAAGGATGAGTCAGGTGGAAGTATTTATTTGATCAGCGTTGCCACTACACCTCAATGTAAAATGTAAATGTCATGAACTTGGCTGCGCTTTTAAAGATAACATAACAAGGATGTTAGCGAAAGCGATCAATGTTAAGTTAATCGATAGCATGTAAAATCGATCAATTCTAATGTAAATCAAATGTAAACAACATGAACTTGGCTGCGCTTTAAAAGTTAACATAACAAGGATGTTAGCTAAAACGATCAATGTTAATTTAATCGATTGCATGTAAAATCGATCAATTCTAATGTAAATCATATGTATGGATGCGCTTTAAAAGTTAACATAACAAGGATGTTAGCTAAAACGATCAATGTTAAGTTTATCGATAGCATGTAAAATCGATCAATTCTAATTGGTTAATTCTAAGTATGAATAACGTAATGTTGACCGCGTTTTCAATTCTTATTGACTTAAAAAACGAGTATAAATATTGTGGCAACTCACCTCAATTTTCCCAGAATAATCCTCAATAAGTTTCTCTTGCTGCTTGACCAGCTCCTCGTTCTTTTCGAGCAGGGCTTTGCCCAGCTCAGCGGCCAACAATATATCCGATTCCTTCTGCTGCAATTGAGCCCACACATCCGGCTCGTTGTCGTTGCGTCGTGCCTCCATGGCGCTGATGTAATGTTCTAAATCAATTGAAGCGTCTATTAGTTTGGAGTGCGAATGCTGTTCGTACTGTGACGATGACGAGTTCAATGCGGACTCGTTAGTTGCTGCTGTGCCGATTGTTGCTGTTGCTGGTTTGTTGCTGAATTGACGTGAGCGTTTTGATTTGTTGTTGTTGCTGTTGCTGTTGGTGTTGTTGTTTTTTGATATGGATGAGGCAATACCGGCAGCAGTTATAGGATTTACTAGCTTTGGTCTATGCATGATCGTTAACGGCAGGCAGGTGATGGTTGGGTGGTATTACAAACAACAAATAAAATAATAGAAACACACACAAACATAACACAAATGCGATACTTTATATTATATTGCTGATGCTAATGCTGATGATGATGATGATGTTGGCGATCGGCCGATCGATTAACGATTAGCGATTAATTTTGTTAGCGGCGATTATTATTATTTATTTTGATTAGGTTTTCAGATGCAAGACAAAGCGTTGTAATCGATGTTGTTGTTGTTGTTGTTGTGTAGTCGCTTATATTGTTGTTGCTGTTCGTCGCCGTTGACAAGTCCAAGCCACATGATGTTTCCATAGGTGTCTGCTGCCCAAAAAAGCAGCCCAGCATGCGTTTTGTATGGGACGATTTCACTGTAGTTTGGTGTATATTTGGTAAGTTAGTAAGTACATAGCAATAATGAGAATTAGAGCCGAATTGGCAGCATGGCATGTGGTAATATAATACAAGAGCTGCACGTAAACTGAGCTAAACTAACTAACCAAAAGGAGCGCCGGTCACGTTGCACATTTACAGGCACGTTTTCGATTACACTGGCAAAAAGGGTTAACAGCAGACAGGGCAGGGGGGGTTAAGACAGTATTTACATGGTGATGACATATGTATAGCTACTGTATATTTTTGGTAAGGTTAATGTAAAATGAACATTTAGCCAAGCTGCATTCGATTAATTATGGTCATGGTAAGGGTTAAGTTTTCAAAAGGGGATATTTATATAAATGTTTCAAATACACTTTTAACACTCTCAAAGTTCTTATTTTCACATATAAATTTAAAATATTTCATTATTTATTTTAAATATCATTCAAATCATATTGTCCAATTACTTTCGAATTTTACTTTAAATAAGTTACAATTAACAATTAAATTGAAATTCGAATTGTGGTATTTAATCCCCTTTATTATACATGACCTACACAACTGTTAAGTAGAAAAAATAGCATTTTAAAGCTTTGTTTATAAATTTTAAAGTTACTTTACGTGAGAAAAAGATAGAGTTTAATTTATTATTTATGGACTTCATGGGCTTACGTTGGATATTAAGGAAATTGACGCTAGTTTAGCTTAGCTTAGTTTACTTTCAAGTTAGAAGCAGTCAAGGGTTAATGTAGCACAGTTTTAGTAGTATGTCATATATAAAATGTATCGCATTCTAGGGTTAAAATTAGCACACTTTCACGTCAATATAGCAAAGGTAGGAGACCTTGTAAGGGTTAAGAACCCGTTGTTGTTGTTGTTGTTAACTTGTTGGCTTTAACATCAACCATGTTACGAGTATATTGCCTAGAAACCGAGTTTTAACGCGCCAATTTTGGATTCAGTTTATATGCATAAATTTCTAATTTATTTTTGAAGCGCAGAGTTTCGTTTACTTTGTTTTTTTTAATTATAATATAGAAAATTCATTTGGCAAGCACTTCACGCTTTGCTGCATTTGGTGGCAGCAGCAGCTTATTGTTGTTGTTGTTGTTGTTATTATTGTATTTGCCAGTATATAATGCGCTTAACGCGTTCGGTTTTGGCCAACATTTGATTAATGTTGTTATTGTTGTTGGTTAGCAACAAACACTCTGACGAGTTGTTGTTCTTGTTGTTGTTTTTATTGGGTATAGTCGAGCACTTCCGTTATTTGTGTCACAGTCACATACTCGTAAGTACATATGTAGTTACATAGATATTATTACTGGATAGATTCGACTGTTTCTCAGTTTTGCTATTTATTGACAAAACAACAAAACAAACGCGCGCTCAAATCGGAAGGTATCTATGAGATACTTTCCACTTTCGCAACCAACCAACTAACTACAAATCTATATATATATATAAATATATATGTATGTTTGTATGCACAGATTTATGTTTATATATGTATGTATGTAAATAGATAGTCAGAAACCTCGGTCACGACGACGGCAAGCCAAGAAGAACTTCCGATTCCGATTTCGATGCCGACGCGATGTTTGAAGTTCGCTTTTTGGGTTTTTCTATCGTTTTTATTCGACTCTCAACTCTCTGTGTTATACGTGAGTATGAGTATGTGTATGTGTGTGTGTGTGTGTATGGGGAGCACACACAACGTCTGCTTGGCGCGAGTGTTCGGTGTTAACTGAAACTGGCCAACAACGCTACAAAAATTGGCAAAACAAATGAGTAACCAAGCCAACTTGGTAACTTGGCAACAACAACTAAACAAACGGACAAAGAGCGTAAGAAGAGCGCTTATGCTTAAGAGAGTCGAACAGTGTTGTCGAGTGTACTTAAAGTGCATTCTGCTTAAGCTCTGGAAAGATAAGGCGACAAATCAAGGCTGCTGAGATATCAAAAGTGTGCTAATAGATAAGAATTAGATAAGAAATGCAATTGTTTTTGGATATTTATAGAATTGTTATACCCTATATCTATTACATATAAATTGTGAAGGATAGTCTTAAAATCTAACAATTAATAACAGCCAACAATTTGTTTATATTAATAATTAAAATCATTAATTAACCTTTTTAATTTATACTTACATAAATTCTTTTTGTAGTTCAACGCCAAAATAGAATATTTATGGAACAAAATATAGCATAAACAACTATAATTTTATATTTACAATACATAAACAAATCATTAACATATACGATTTTAAATTTAAATGTCTTTGTATACTTATCTTTTATATTACAAGTACATACATTTATTAAAATCCACTTTCATTTATGCTCAATTGAAAACAGCATGGCAACCCTGTTAAGCACAGTTCAACTTGAAAGGCAACCAATTACAAGCGTTACCCGAGCACGCTCTCTTAACTGCCATCTGTTATATATTGCTCTCGCGGTGCTTTGTGCACTCGCGCTCTTAGTCTTTCGCTCTCTCTCCCTCTCTGTTAACCCTTTTGTGGCTGACTTACGAAAGCGTTCAAGTGAACTACAATGCAACTTAAGAACGGATGCGCTCTGGACCTCCAAAACCAAAGTGAACCGACAATTGTACATATAATACAATGTATGTATGTACATATGACGCCAGGCCAACAACAACAATGGGCACACACATAAGAGCGTCAATAACAATGGAGCACCGACATAGCCATAGACATAGGGTCTAGTGCGTGCTACTAAACAAATCTCAAGACGTGCCCCCTTCACCACTTCCCCACTTCACCACTTCACCAGACCAAAACAACATGCACATTGAGTGTTTCAAGTGGCCAAGCGGCAAGTGAAGATGCCTCAAGCTCGAATCTAGCACTTGCCCCATTGTTCTGAACCCGGAGACGGAACCAAAGCCCAAGTCGAAGTCATATCCACAAGCCATTAGTCTGATGTTTCAAGTAGTATGTATGAATGTATGTACATACATACATATATGTCTTGCGTGGTCTTTTGTTTATGTTTTGGGGGCGTCTCTTGGCAGTTGATGGTTGATGGCCGGTGGCTTCTGTTTGGTCATTTACCAAATTGAGCATCGAGATTAACCAGGCGTATCAAACAGAACCCCAAAGAATGCAAGTAAAACTTCTTCCGCGCTTCCGTTTCTTGATCTTAAGTTAATGCTCCTCTGTAGTTCGAACATTTATAGGGTATCCGCTTGGACTTCTGTGCGATCTTCAGTCAATTGTAACCATGTTGCAGGTTCTTGAGCTGCCCCAGCTGCACTCTCGCTCTTCTTGTGGTCACTTGGGAAGCCCCTTCTGAGGTCTCGGCCCAAACTGGTTTCGGTTTTGATTTTGCTCTGCTGCGTATCGTACAATTGTGTTTAATTATTTTTTATGACACCCTGTAAATTGCTGTGGATGACCTAAAGTTAATGAGTTGTTCTAATTTTTAAAACTAAAAGTTTTCTTTTAATGTATTTTTACTGAAAAATTCTCAAAAAATTTTTTGTTAAAAATTGATTTATTTTTCGTAAATTATATATTTTTTTTAAAAAATTTAATAGCATCCAAGTACAAAGTATACTAAAAACATATCTCTTTGAATTGATTGCTCTGACATTTTTAAGATAGTCCAACGATTTTCTATTTTTTCACATTCAATAAAAGTTACAACCATGCCTAAAAGAACGTAAATGCAGGCTATCTCCATTATTTCTTATCCGATCCAAGGATTTTCTTATTTGATAAAAGATTTAATAAATTCAAAAAAAATTCTCCAAGTGGATCATTTAAAATTGATTGCGTTCACATTTCTTAGATGATCGAAGCTTAAACAAATATCTTAGTTTATCATAATGGTTCTCATAATATTTAAGATCACCTAAATACAGGGTATGCTCCACGTGAGTCCGATCAAATGGATTGTTTAAACATATCTTATAATACCATAATTATGTTGTTTTTTTTTTAGCACTTGGCATGAGTCAACATCAACATCTCCGGAGGTATTACAAGCTTCGCTTTATGAGCCAACTTTTTGTTTTGATTATTTTTGTTATTGTTTTGGTGTTTTTGTTCATTTTTCGCAATGTAAGCCAATGACAAGAGAACTTGGGTCAGTTGTTCGGTTGGTTATTGGATATGTGTGTCAGTGACAGTTAAGGATCTCTCGTCAAATCTTGACGGACGTCGCAAGCAGAGCGAATCGTATGCAGATATATAATAGATACATCTACAGAAACAGATAGAGATAGAGATACAATTGCAGTTGTAGTTACAGATACATTTCAATTTCAACATATGTACGTTAGAACTTGTAAGTCTGGCTTTTAACCCAGAAATGTGACTGTTTTGGCCAGCATATTACAAAACAGACACGAGAAAAACCCAAAATATACTCCAAAAAAATACCGTAAAAAGGTCAAAACTGGGCGTGAGAATTGACAGAGAAAAAAAGGCGAGCCGCAACACAGCGAACCCAACAACCGACACACATTAAAGTCGCTCTATAAAAAACAAAACAATGAACAGAGAAACCCCTTCCTCCTTCCTCTCTCCTAACCCCTCCCCACTCTAAGAGAATGGTCAGCTCAAATGCGGATCACTTGAGTTTGGATCGTAATGGAGCTTCCGCAAGCGGCTCAATTAAAGAAAATACTAGAAGAACTGCATTTGCAACGCACTCAGGTTGGAGTCCCTGAGAGGGCCAGAATAAGGTCAACTAAAGACTCGGTTTTTCTGGCCAGGCTTAAGGGGAAAGGCCAATGAAAGAGATTGAAAACTGTGAACATTTTGCATTGCATTGCATTGCCAGCGTAAAGGGGTGCGGGGTAAGTGGAGGGGGTGCTACTATTTTTTGTGACCATCATGGTTTATGGTCGGCTAGTGTAATAGTTTCTATGTCTATTGCAGCTGTTGTTGTTATTATTATTATTGTGTTGCTGTTGTGGTTGTTGTTGCTGTAACCAAGCGGCATTGAGCGCTGTTGTTGTTGTTTCTGCTTTTGTGTTGAGCAAGCGGCCGCAAGAGTTGCAGAGCAAGGGAGAGCGCCTATCAAAGAAGAGCAATAACATGCGCTCTCACGCTCTTACGTCTGTTGGAACTTAAGAGCGACAAGTGGATTCCAAGTGGAACATAAGCAGCTGATTGTCTAATGGCGGTTACAATTTGAAAAGTACGAAATGACTTTAGCAATTAAGTGTATCCTATTTAGACTTAATAAAGTTAAATTGTTTTTTAATTAAATAGTTGTTATGTTAACAAAAGTATTTTCTGCCACGTGGATGACATGTGGAATGTAGATTGATTAACGGCGGTTACAATTTAAAAAGGCTCTGTAATCAGTTCGCAATTAATTAAATAATAATACAAATAATTCAAATATATTAATAAAAGTCACTTTTGTTATGTGTTAAACAACATCTGGAAAATATACTCGTTTATTTCTGTATATATGTATATAACTGTATATATTTCTCATATGCAAATTGAATTTGGGTTTAGTTACAAATATTTAGATTGTGTCTTCAAGTGTCTTTTTTATTCACATTGTTCTCGCTTCATGGATAGATAATACATATTGTTATACATAATATATAATATATATATGGTAAATAGCTATAAAAAGGGGTTCGCTTGAGTTGATTTCAGAATAGGCCTTGTTAAAGATACACGGTTACATAAGTTACATAGATTTTTATAGTACAAACATATATTAAATAAGAATTATAATAAACATAATTTTACACGCATCATCATCAGCAATCAATATCTCCATAGCCTAGCCAAGTAGGGCCATTCCCAATTCCAGAAGAATCGAAGGCCCTTGGGAAAGCGCAGCCAATAGATAAATACAATAATCAGGAGAACCGTTGAGGCCACCACGTAGGGTGTATACTAATAAATGGACCAGGAGGAGAAGAAAGGGATTAGTGATTGTTAGTGCTATGATTAGGGATAAGCTGCTGCATCTGTGTATGTTTGTGTGTGTGTGTGCTTCTGTATTGCCAAATAGGGATTTACCCTTTCAAAAACCTTTGTGCTAGCCATATAAATTAATAAAAAAGGTGACCTAGCCTAGCTATTGCCCCAATTTCCCCCGCCTGCACCCCTTAAATCTGCAGCACACGCTTCACATCGACGGTGGGAAAGGCAGCAAACTGTCCAATTGCAGCACGATGTGGCTTCCGTTGCAAGTACTCCGTCAGGATATCCGAGGCGAGACGGGATGCCTGTGTGCTGATCTCTGACTTCTGTGGCAACGGCTGATGGCGACGTTGCATGGCCACCGTGTTGACATTGGCTGTGGCGCCTGTGGCTTGCACCTGGAGCAGCGATAGCACCCAGGCATGCTTCATCTTGGTCAGCTGCGACTCGAGTGCATTAATGCGTTGATCCTGCGGCTGGGGCACATGGATGGGCTCGAACTGTTGCAACTTGGCGCGCATATCCTGAGCCTGCAGACGCAATCTCTCATGTCTCTCATTGTTGAAGGCGCACTTGAGCAGCTGCATCTCCTCAGCGACCAAAGGAGCAGTGCCAGCGGGCGCCGAGTAGCTGACATTGGCGCTGCCCGTGCCCAGACCCGTGCCAGATAGATTGTGAATGGAGGAGGAGTGCGAATCGGATGCCTGACTCTTGCCGGCGCTGGTGTTTAGCTTCAGTTTGTCCCGCAGATCGCTCTTCTCGCTCTCGAGGGCATCGATATCGCTCTGCAGATGATCCATGGTCTCCTCGAACTCCTTCTCCTTCTTTAGCAGACTCTTATGCGTCTCCTCGTACTGTTGCTTCCACTTGCTCACCGCATGCTCATACTCGGACTGCAGCACGCTCAGCTTCTTCTCGGCGAGATCTTTGCGTATTTGCATTTCGCTCAACTCGTTCAGCTTCATCTTTGCCGCCAGCTTCAGTTGCTTGATGTCCGCCTCGCGATTCTCCAATGTTGCAGCCAGAATATTCTTCTGCTCCAGCTGCTTCTTGATCAACTGCGCCCGCTGATTAATGGGCGTATTTTGAGCTTGGACACGTGGAGCTGCTCCCGCTGCGGACATAATCTCATACTCCTTGTCCAACAGATGCTGCGCAATGTGCTGCAGATCCGCATTGGCCTGTCCCAGCAGCGCCTTGAAGTTCTGCGTTGGACCACGATCGTCCTGCTCGTAGATACGCTCACAGGCCGATGAGAGGAGGGACCAGTATTTGTCCTGGGGCAACGTATGCTCGGCGGCATTGTCGCTCTCCGTATTGGCCACAATGGCAGCCAGCGCCTGTTTGGTGGCCATATGCATGGCGGACATTATTCGGCTGATATGCTGGGCGAGAGCACGCATTGCATCCATTTTATGGGGCGACAATCCGCACTTGATCACATGCTGACCGTTGGGCAGACGACGCTTGATCAGCTTCACCTGCTGCTTGATGCTCTCCATGTGCTCGTTGAGGAACTGAATGAGCAGCATTGAATCACTGGTGGCTCCTGCCTCCTCGATAATCACCTTGGCAATGGCGGTATCATTTAATATGGACTCGCAGGCAGCTCCCAGAGAGGCAACACAATCCCGTATCATTTGGGTCTCGTTCAGCAGCTGCTCGCCCGCCAACAGCACCGAGTTCATGGCATTGAAGAATGCCACACACTTCTCAATGTTATCCGTGGTGCTATTCTCGTCCAGCTGATTCGATTTGAGCAGCTCAATGATGCCATCAACGATCTTCTCCTGGGCAACCATCTCTGGCAGCGAGCTTCCCGCCCGGAGCAGCGTCTCCGGCTGGCAACTGTTAAGCCCATAAAGGATTTGATGCAACGCACACTGCAGATTGTGGATGTAGTGCATCAGGCGGCACTTGAAGGCGTATTGCTGCACAGCGTAGCCCTGAGTCACCGCCTCCCTGGTGACCGCCTCGACGGCGGGGAAACGTTCGCGCGTCTGGGAGACAACAATGCCACACTTGAAGACAATGCGCGAGATGAGAAGTATAACCAGAATGGAGTCATGATCTCCGCCGCGATTCATGAACGATTCGGGCATAAAGGCAGTCAGCATCTGGACATGCTCATTGGCCTGGCTAAGCTCAATCTGTCGCAGCTGGACATCAATGGCTCTCGTGTACGCCTTGGATTCGGCAAACATTTGCTTATAGTCAATCGTCTCAGTGGCCAATTTGAGACTCGGATCCTGCAGAGACTTTTGATCATTGCTAGAGCTGCGATCCCGTAGCTCAATAAGTTGCTCATTGAGCTTCTGGACAAGTTCTCGGAACTTGGTGATGGTCTGATCGCGATCATAGATTGTCTCAATGGCAGCATCGCGTTCCCGCAACACTTCCTTCTTGGCGCCATTGGCCAAGTCGAGTTCCTCGCGCAAATCCAATTCCAGTTCATGATTGCTCTCCACCAGCTGTTCGTGGACCTCCTCCAGCGCCTCAAGTTGTGCAATTTCCTCCTCCAGCAGTTTCACTTTATCCTCCAGTTCCATTTTCTTCTCGGCCAATTGCTCAACCATCTCCTCGGCTCCCAGTGCAGCATCCACTTGTTCCTTTAGAATGGCAATAACAAATTGTTTTCCATTTAAATAGTTTCTTTTTCATCGAGTTAATTTATAATTGTTAATGGGATAGCGTAAATTAAAATGCAGGGAAAAGAATGAAATATGATCATGAAAATTGTACAAATTTGAATTTACCTCCTTATTTTTATGTAGGCCGGCAAAGAAAACAAATGAAGATTTATTTAGAATTGGGAGCGAAAGAACAGCAAATTGTTATTAAACTTTCTGTTATTAAACAAGTTCAATTGATAAAAGGCAACGAAATTGAAGCAAAGCAAAACAAGCCGTAAATTGGAAATTTGTGTGTGAAAAGAGATTAAGCAAGAGAGGAGGGAAGAGAGTGGGTGCAAGAGAGCGTAAGCTTGTCAGGATTGGAGCTTTGAAAGCTCCGTTTAAAGCGAAGTTGTAAGCGTGCTTTTAAAGAGTGTACAAATGTACATACATATAAATATATACATATTCAGACCTGTTCCCGAATTCATTTAGAAATTAACGAGTTAAGTTTGAAAATTAATCAATTAATTGATTAATAAATGTTGGATAAGTAGCTATAAATACTACAATATATCTAGCCATTTTATTATTATTTTATTACTTTAAACTGCATTTCTTGTTTACTTTTAGAAATTAATTTTTTTAACGTATGTATGTATACGATATTCAATATTTAAAAAAACAATAGATCAAGCAAATTATTTAATAGCTAATAATTTTAGTTTTAGTCGATTGAAAGTGGGGAACATGCCTGATTTTAACATATAATAAATATAACGATATTCAGACTTGTCTCCAAATTCATTTATAAATCGACTAGACCAATTTTAAAATTATTCAATTAAATGTTTAAAGTTATAACAAAAATATTTGGAATTAAAATTAAATCAAGTTGATTCAATTAACTAATTAATTAATCTGAAAAACGTGATTGTAACTAAATAACTTGATTAATTTGAGTCGCTTGAAAGGTAGGAATTGGGAAACATGACTGTTTATATCAATAACGGATTCACGCTCACCTGCAAGTCGGCGACTGTGGCTTCCATTTCATCGATTTTGGAACTGAGCTTCTCTTTGGTGCGCTCCAGTTCGGCTACCTCGGAACGTTTCATCTCCAGCTCCTTGGTGAGTTTCTGTATGTCGTGCTTATCGTGCGCAGTCAGATCACGCAGACGAACAAGAGTGTCCTTGAGACGTATATTTTGTTGTTCCAGCTGCTTAAACTCATAGGTGGACATGCCGCCATCGGCAGTGGAAATGTTGGACTCTGTTTTGTTCTGCATTTCGGAGCGCAAGAGTTCCAAATCCACTTGCAGTTCCTCAATGCGCTCTTTGCTCGACTCCAGCTCCAATTGCAGTGTGTCGGCTTTTTCCTCGGCCATTTCTTTGTCCAGCGTGATCATTTCCACGTTGTCGGACAGCTCCGCCATTTCCTGAGCATGTTGTTCCTTGGCCTCGATGGCATCCTTTGCTTCTTGCTTGGCACGCTGCAGCTCCTTTTGCAACGAGCCCTGGGCGGCCATGATCTTGGTGCGAAACTCCTGCAGCTGCTCAAATTGAATTTTCATCTTGTCGAACTCACGCAAACGTTCCTTGTCCTCGTTGCGACGTTGCTTGAGCGTCTCCAGCTTCTCTGTGACATCGGCCAATTGTGCCTGCAACTCAGCGCTGGTTTTTTGTGCCTCTAGCAAGGCAACCTTGTCCTCTGTTGAACTAGGTGGCGTTGTAAACGAAGGCGAGCGCATTGGCTGCGATGGTGTAAACTGTGGCTTAAGAATCTCCAGGAAACCCGTCTCCACGAACGAAGCACGCTTTGATGCCGTTGCAGATGTTGCTGGGCCGCCTTCAACAGCCAATGATCCCGTGCTGGAGGCATCCTTATCCTTGCTACTCTGCGGCGCAAGTGATTTGCGTGTTGCCAAACTGCTGTTTGATCCGGTGCGTTCGCTCAGAGATGTGGTGAGTTGTGTGCGTGAACCAAGCAATGATTGACGACTGGATGAGAGTGAGGTGCGTGAACCGCCGAGCCGTGCCTTTGTGGGTTGTACTATGGGCGTGGCATTGCCAGAGCCACCGCTACCGCCCTGCTCGCCGCCAGCTGGAGTTATCACACGCAGCTGCGTTGGCCTTACAAACATGCCACAATTCTCATCGCACTGAAAGTATTGCTGTCCCTTAATTGAACCACTATTCTTCCCCTTTGGCTCGTCCAGCACCACGCCCACCCACTTGCCAACGGCAAAGCTGGTCATGCCCACGTAGGCGATCGTGCCGAACAGCTCCTTGCCGGTCAGTTCGACCCGGGCGCCCACTTTTATGTTCTTCTCCGACATGTCGATGTTTCTACTGTCACTTCGCCAGTTTTGTGCTTGTGTGCGTTATGAAACTGCAGTAAGATGGCGTTGTGTGTGTGTGTGTGTGAGTGTAAAATGTGTGCAAAAAATAGTTGCATTTAATTCAAATTCACATTTCCAATTAAGAGCCGTCTGCAAAAACTTACGTCTTTTTTCTATGCACCTGCCACAGTCACGTCCAGCTTTTAAATTTGGCAAACGCCAGGTAGCTAAAGTATAAATGCAAAAAAGAGAAACCGAAAAAATGTTGACATCATTAGTCACCAACACACGCACATAGAACTGCCGCAGAACAACAATTGACAAGTGGCTCAGATGAAGTGCGTGTGTACGTTGCTATTTGTTGTACTTACAAATGAAGAACAATAATTTGCTGCCGTCTGCTATATTTCAAGAAATTCTCGTTAAATAAAAGTTGTAAAATTGCAAATTCCCAGAGACGAAAACATCTGTGCGATAGAGATGACACTTGGCAAGTTTCCAATCGATATATCGCAACAATAAAACAAATTTCTCTGATCTGGCAGCATCGTTGACGATTTAATATATCGGCACGAAAGAGAGGTGATAGTTTCCAAACGATATATCGCAATCGTTAATCAAATTCTGTTAGCTGGCATCTCTGCCACTTTGTTTACGTTTTGTATGCCAGCTGAGCGCGAAGTGGCAGCATTACTAAAATTTACTTCTGATTTATTCGCCACTTCATAGATAATATTTTGCAAAAATGGATGAGGAGGAGCATCTGCATCGCTTTGGTACACCTTTGGATCCGCTAGAGAAGGGTAAGACTGGTGTAAATGCAAGCAAACACACTTTTAATACATGTGTAAACGTTTAGATGAAGTACCTGCCAAGAAGCCGCTGGCAATTGAGGATCAAATTGTTAAGGATGAAAATGGTAAACGTCGGTTTCATGGTGCCTTCACTGGCGGCTTTAGCGCTGGCTTTTGGAATACCGTCGGTTCACTGGAGGGATGGACGCCGCAGAATTTCAAGAGTTCACGTGGTGAGAAGGCCAGCAAACTACAACAACGGCCGGAGGACTTTATGGACAAAGAAGATTTGGGTGAATTTGGCATCGCACCACAAGGAATACGCACTCGCGATGAGTTCGCCAAAGAGACTGAGAAGGAACAGCGTACGGGTCAGCGCAAGCGGAAGCTAATGCAGCCACAGGCCGATGGACCCATACCCGGTGTTCCCGTGCTGGAGCAATTGCTGCGTCCTGTTCGGGACAAGGTCGCCGTGCGCATACTGAAAAGCATGGGCTGGAAGCCTGGCCAGGGTGTGGGTCCGCGACAGACCCGCAAGGAGAAACGACAGACAACGGCACGCAACAAAAGGGAACAGTATTTACTGGAGCACTATGGCACTGAGGGATTACCCAGCAATAGTCAGGCAAGTGACGAAGGCGAGGACGAGGATGAGGAGCAGGACGAGGATGAAGATATTACGTTTGCACCCGATGACTATGAGCCTATTTTCTATACACCCAAGGACAATCGCTTTGGCATGAGCTACTCGGGACTTAGTCGTGACCCTGTGCTGTCCAAGGGAAGCACACCTGTGGCACCCATGCAGCACATAAACCTATTTGGTCAGCTGGAAACGGCGGCTAAGCATAAACAGCTGTCCATTCGTGGCCAGGCATTTGGCGTTGGCGCTTTTGAGGAGGAGGACGACGACATCTATGCCAGGGATGACATGACACGCTACGATTTCTCATTGGCCGACAAGCAGCCAAAGCAAAAGAAGATACAGCACGTCCAGCAGCGACATGTCATCGATGGCTTCAGCGAGGACAAGAGCGGATCAACCCACACTCAACCCTATTCCATCGATTTACCTCGCGACTTTCAGCCACGCAATTGGCTTCAGCGCAGGAGTCGATTTGCTCCAATGGATGAGAAACGGGCACGCAAACTGGCCGAGGAGGGGGAACATAGGAAGGCGGGCCTGGGCAGGCACGATCTTAATCCAGATCAACGCGCTCAATTGCTAGGCGAAACGCAGACCAAAAAGAATCCTTTCAAGACGTCCACCAGCGTCAGCAATCAGCAGGAACGGGGCAAATCTTTGCTAGAGCTAATCAGCGCCAAAAGTGACAACTTTACCAAGGGTGGACTCATTACGACGACTGGCGAGGAGCAGCCGGCGGCGAGAGTGGAGGTCAGCAAGGAACTGCAGCAATCAAATGCAGCGATCTTGGAACAGGCCGCTGCCAAGACCAAGAATCTGGGTATGTTTATGAGATATCCTCTAGAAATTATTCAATTTGACAAATGGTTTCATTTTGTGGCAGCTTCCAGTACACCTGCCAGCGGATTCAAGCCATTCCTTGCGGACGAGGCCAAGCAGAAGCGCTATGAGCAGTTTCTGGCTGCCAATTTGAAAGATGACACTGAGATTACACAATTTCTGGCGAATTTGCAACCGGTGACGCTTTCGCTATGGGATCGTGAAATGGAAAAGAAGGAATTTGTTCAAGCAGCAAAAATCTATCGACCTTTAGCTGGTCTAATGCTCGATAGATTCGTCTCGGAAGCCACGGTGCAGGCACAGCAGGTGCAGGAGCAAGTTCAGCCAGAGGAGCACAAGAAAATTGTGATGGAGCGGACAAAGAGCATATGGAAACCGAATGCCTTGCTGTGCAAGCGCTACAATATTGCCGAACCCTTTGGTGGTGCTCTGCCTGATGCCGAAAAGGAGCTAAAAGCCAAGCCCAAAATGTCCATATTTGATTACCTGGAAACTTCAATCAATACCAAGGCAAATTTCCAAACTCCCAGCATTATACCCAAGCACAACGAGGTATCCAAGCCGCAGCAAAAGGAACTGCTAACATTGCCGCCTGTTGAGACAGTTGTGTCTCAAGAGGAGACGAAACCAGCACCTGTTGTAGAGTCAGCAACATCCGCATCCGCATCCACAACCAAACTAAGCTTTGTGCCAAGAACACCACTGGAACAAGCTGTGGATGCGGCACGCGATAAGCCCATTTCGGAAAAGACTGATCTCTTCAAGAGCATATTCGATGATAGCGACGAGGAGACGGATACAGCAGCTGCGTTGGAGGGGGAGCAGGAGCAGCAGCCGGCGGCTGACAAATTGGCTGCAATGCAGGTTGCCTTGGGCCTGCCGATCAGCTCCACATCCGCTGCAGCAGCCAATGTCCTGCGCAATAATTCTCCGCCGCGTGGCATTTTTGCCGCTCTCTTTAAGCCAGTCGAAGAGCAAGTGCCTCAGACAGTTTCCACTTCAGCTCCTGCTAAATTTGCACCCATTGAAGGCAACAAATTGAAGATTGCGTACAAATCACGCGAGGAGCGGCTAAAGAACGATAAGGAACTGGCCTTATCACAGGTGCCCGCCGAAGATCTCTACGGACCCAAGTTGCCAGGCACCCAGGTGAAACAGACGCCTCCAGATAATACCCTGCAGGCAGAGGCCAGCATCGACGCCAAGTTGCAACAGCTGTGGCAACAACATGCGACAACCAAACGCAAGGCAGAAAAGTGGGTGGAACGTAAGCTTAGCAGCAGCAGCGATAGCGACGACAGCTTCGATAGCGACGAGGACAGCTCCGATAGCTCTGATTGCAGCAGCTCAAAGGCAAAGCGGTCCAAGTCCAAGAAGTCACACAAGAAATCCAGCGCCAAAAAGTCCAAGAAATCGAAACTGAAGTCAAAGAAGAAGTCCAGGAAAAGCGACAAATCCAAGCAAAAAGCAAAGAAAAAGAAGAGCAAGCATTAAAACTAATTTAAGAATGTAAATAACACGGATTAGGTTTCTTGAATGGCTGCTGATATCAATTCAGCAGCATCATCGACAAAGTTAATTTATAAATTGCAATAAGAACAGCAAAGAAATTTGATAATTACTTTGTATTATTTTCAATAATAAATATAATTTTTAAAATAAATACAAGCCATTTATAGCAATTTTGAGCTGCGAAAGATATTAACAAATTAATATACCAGCCGATAACCGATTGTAGACGTAGGTCAAGAACAAAACAGCGCAAATTCCCCAGCGTCAAATAAATAACTGTGACGTCATTGGCTTTGGTTTTGTTTTTATCAGTCAGCAAAGGGGAATTTATATTATATATGAATTACCTATATATATTGTGACAGGGTGGCAACTCTGCGGCTGACTTCCATCTCTAGCATTTCCTTTTGTGTTCCAGGATGACTAACATCTTCTATCTCGCTTTGTCCTTTACATACGATCAGCAAACAATAATGTTTATAAATATATTATATTATATGAATTTACCAGGAAGAGCAACTAAATTAAATGCTTCTAAAATTAAACTACACAATTAAAATATTAAAAACAAAACAAATTACAAAAAATAAACATTGTCATAGGTTCTACCGAGATTTGAACTCGGATCGCTGGATTCAAAGTCCAGAGTGCTAACCATTACACCATAGAACCCTACGTTTCTCACATGAATTTGGTAACAAACAAAGCCAAAGAGAGTTTTTTTTGGGCTACTTTTGGTTTTTTGCTTTAATTAACAATATCATGAAACATTAATCATTAACAACAATGAAAATTTAGTGTTTTTTTTTTAATTTGTGATGGCTGATGAAAAAGTGAAATATGTATCTTTTGAATTGTAGAAAAATATGTAAAAATTATACTACCTACATATGTATATAGTATGTAATTTAAAAATATTTTAAGAAACCACTTTTATAATATAATAGTACAAGTTGATCACTGCAAAGAAATAAGATATGTATATATTTCATATCTTATAAAAAACTTTTATAAGCAACGAAAGTTTAAAGAGCAGCAACAATCATAAATATTTATTAATATAATATTATTCGAAAATACTCTGTAAATTGTGAATGATGGGAGAGTTGTCTGTCTTTTAAGCTGTGTACACAGAAAAGCCATATATTATGAGAGGAATAAGAGTGAATGATAATAATATATGTATGTATATACATATGTATAATAATATAGTCGCAACCTCAGCGTTTACGCCCCTTCCACGCCACATATAAAATAGAATCCAGCAAACTCCGGCTTCAGTCTCCGCGCGATTGTCTACGGCTTAGCACAACTCGGAAAGTGACAGTTTTTATTAATAAATTATAGAACTGATCCTTAATTGAGTGTTGATAATGAAAACTTGTGAATAATGTGTAAAAATATCTTTTGGATTCAAACTGTTATCTATATCGGACTTTTATCTTGGCTGTCATTGCCGGAAGCCACGGCAAGTAATCCTCCTGCCCAGGCGTTATTACATTCCCGCGACGATGGAACCCTGTTCTTTGAGGCAGCCAAAGATCAGAATATTACATTCCGCCTTATGGGTGATGCGGGCACATTGCTCCTGAACGACATGGATATCGTATCCTTGTTGCAGCAACGTCAACGTGCAGTAGCAGCAGTCCAGTCAACTGATATTGAAAGAGAGTCTCCATCCCTGGACGCACTCAAGGAACAGTTTCGCGGTGTCCAACGTGATCTTTCCCGTCTGTCCCGTTGGCTTATCAATATGCACAATGGCACTCGGCGAGGTAGATTAACACAACGGGTGCTGCGTCGTACTTTACAGCGTGTGCAGACCGTTGGAAATACTCTACAAACTCTGGAATCCAACCTGCTTAAGGATGAGTGCAGATCCAATCCCTGCAAGAATGGTGGCACCTGCCACGATGCCTATAACGCCTTTCACTGTGATTGCCCCGCTGGCTGGCAAGTGAGTACTCAGACCCTCGCTAGGGGGCGTCTCCCTCTCCACGAGAACATTAAAATTATGGGGGCGTATGTACATATATCATAGCTCTGTCACAGTTCTTATCCCAGTCCAAAAACCAAGCTGACAATACTTTTCAAATGCGTATAGTGAAGGTGCTACATTTTTCTACTTTATCGAAGATTCTGTATATCAGATTAAACTTGTGGAACAACTTTCTATAAGACTACCAAGATGGCAATTCTAGTAATATATCATATAGTATATTGTAACTTATATATTATATCTCATTATCTTATTTCTCTTACTATTATTCTGATTTTGAATCTTTCATCTTAGCTGGTGGTATTCAGTATATGTCATGTATTTTCTATTGAATCTATATAAATTGCAAGGAGTCTAGTCAAGCATACTCGAACGTAGAATACCCTGTGAACAGGCAATTGAATGCTACATGATATAGTAAAGCGATTTGAACCAAATTTGATCAGGATTTAGAGGACCTGTCCTTCTGCCTTTTACATACATACAGCGTTTTTTTTCCCATGCAGATTGCAGTATGCGGTATGCAGTAGGCGGCGGCCGATCGTTCATATGTCAGCTATATGATATAGTTGACAGATTTGAACCAACTTTGGTTAGGAAGTAGAGGACCAACTCCGATACTTATTCCGTAAGATTGCTTGAGATATCTCAGAAAACAAAAAAGTTTTCCATATTAAACTTTATTTTCGACCGATCGTTCATATGGCAGCTATATGATATAGTGGTCTGATCCAAAAACAGAAACAAAGTTGATCTGCGTATGGTATACAGGAACCTACATACCGCATTTGAAGTGTCTAGCTCTTATAGTCTCTGAGATCGTAGTGTTCAAACAGACGGACGGAAAGACAGACAGACGGGCGGACAGTCTCGGCTATTGATACTGATAAAGAATATATATACTTTATGGGGTCTGCCACGCCTCCTTCTGTGTGTTACATACATTCCAACGAAACCATTATACCCTTTTTGATCATTTTTAATTGGCGCAGGTTACAAATAGTTCAAGAGTAAAGAGACATCTGTGATCCTGTAAAGTATATACACGATCAGCTTATACGATATTCAACTAATCTTACAGAATATGCATCTGGGTTAGTCTTATACATCCTGATCGAACTGTACTCAAATCGGTTTACTATATCATATGGCTGTCATTGCAAGGGCATCAGATCGACGGTGTGCCTAAGGGCCGTTTGGGATTGATTTTATCCCAGAATCCTGTATTATTTTATTTTTGTGTAATGACGTTAGCTCCTTTACCCTTCATTCAGGGTGCAACTTGCGAGGACGATGTGAACGAATGTTTCGACTTGGCCAGCACCGACTTGGCTGTCTGCAAGAACGATGCCCAGTGCATAAACACGCCCGGCAGCTATCGGTGAGTTCTAGAAAGGACACACTCTATCCTCAATCTCTCTCTGACTGCATTTTTAATCCATTATTTCAGATGTGTCTGTCGCAAAGGCTATTCGGGAGCCCACTGTCGACTACATCACAACGCCTGTCTGACCAATCAGTCTGCGGAGTTGTGCGGCAATCACGGCACCTGTCTAATCTCCAGCAATGAAGCAGGCTTTGTATGCATCTGTGATCAGGGCTGGACGTGGGCGGATACCAATGTGAGCGTGGCCAGTGCCAGTCCCTGCACCCGTGACGTCGACGAATGTGCCCCAGAGATAAATCCCTGCCACAAAGAGTGCATCAATCTGCCAGGCAGCTTTCGTTGTGGCGCCTGTCCACCCGGCTACACAGGTTGGATAAGTCCCAAGCTCGTGAAATACTCAAGTTCTTTTAAAGTCCGGGAATAAGGGAATTACATATAATAGACTAGTGTACTCTCTATCAATCCTATCAAGAAGGAAAGAAGCCGGATACCAACAATTTAACAGTTGACCTCCTTCTTACTTGTTACGTTTCCGTTTCTCTTTCCAGGTGATGGGAAGTACTGTCGGGACATTGATGAATGCGCCGATGGGAACAATGGAGGCTGCAGTCAACGACCGACGGTGAACTGCATCAACACGGAGGGATCCTATCGCTGTGGTCGCTGTCCGGTTGGCTGGACGGGAGATGGACACACCTGCGAGGAGGCCAAGTCGAATTCGTGCAATGGCGAAAAGATTTGTCATCCCAGCGCCAACTGTGAGTATATCTCAGACACGATCGTCTGCACCTGCCCAGTTGGATACTTTGGACATGGCTATGGCGCCGATGGTTGCACCGAGGATGTCAATCGGAAACCCTGCGATAATCATCCTTGTCTGAACAATGGAACCTGTGTGCTCAGCGGTCGTGGCACCAGTTGCATCTGTCAGCCTGGTTACAAGGGTGCACTGTGCAATGAGACGGACGCCTGTCATCCGAATCCCTGCCAGAATGGTGGCACCTGTCGCCTGCTACCCGGAAATCAGTTTATGTGCGTCTGCGCCGCCGGCTACTCGGGCAGCACTTGCTCCAATCTGCGCAGCTACTGTGGATTAATCCTTCGCAACGAGACGGGTAGTCTACAGTTCCCGCCCACCGAAGATATTACTCCAATGGAGTATCAGCCCAGCGAGCGTTGTCCCTTCATCATCGCCACACGACGGGGCATGATCTTGAATGTGACCTTTGGCCTATTCGATCTGGAATCCAGCAACGAGTGCACTACAGATTTCCTCCAGATACATGATGGTAGCTCCCTCACCGCCCGACTGATTGGGCGTTTCTGTGGCAACGAGCTGCCCCTGGGCAATGGCACCGTAATGACCACCCAGGAGCAGATGTTCCTTTGGTTCCTTTCGAACAATGCCATCCAAGGGCGAGGCTTTAATCTCACTTGGACCTCGAAGCCGATGGTGTGCGGCGAGGAACTGAACCTTAAACTCGGTCAAAGCGGAGTTCTACGCTCACCCAGTTATCCGGGCAAGACACGACCTGGCATCGATTGTCGTTGGCATTTGGAAGCACCGTTTGGCACTCGTCTGCTTTTGCACTTTTATGAGATTACCCTTGGCCTGGCGAACAGTCCACAGACCCCATCGATGAACTGCAGCAATGGTGATTATTTAAGGGTACGAGATTCTGATCGACAGCTGTACTTGGCCTGTCAGTCCGCACAGCCGGAGCCACTCTACAGTTCATCGAATCAATTAAATATACACTTCCACACGGATCTCTTACGCACGGACAGCTCGTTCCAGCTGCATTACGAGGTGATAGCGGGTCATCCCAGCTGTGGTGGCATCTTCACTGAACCCCGTGGACTCATCAGAGGCCACACGAATGCCGCTGTCTGTTTGTACCTCATACAACAGCCAAATGACACAAAGATTGAGCTCAAATTCCAAAAACTATATCTATTGGACTTTGCGGATAATTGCAAGATACAGAAAGTGGAGATCTTTGATGGACGCAGCGAGGATCAACCGCTGCTGGGACGGTTCTGTGGAAAAGTGGAGGAAAGCGAACTTCAGCCCATCATGTCCAGCGGGAATGTCGTCCTGGTGCGCTATGAGTATGCATTGGACGGCCTTGAGCTTGAATACTTCAACTTTGAGCTACGTTACAGTCGAGGTGAATAGTCGAATTTTGAAAATTTATTTCATTTGCATTAACCTACCTCCTGAAAGCTACTCTATACCCGAGATGAACAAAATCTGTTAGTAGAAACTCCACGGAAGTAGGCTGAAAACTGATCATTTAATAATTTTCGAGCCTTAAACGAAATGGGTTTCTTCGGTATTAGGAAAAAGAGTCTCTTATGAGCGGACAATTTGTGAGAAACTATAAGATTAGAAGGGGGAAATAGGTGTAAAGCCGGTTTATGTAGCTCACTGCACTTTTTCTGGTGAATTCGTAAGGTAAGTCACAAATTTGAGGAGGAGTTACAATATTCCTTCGACTTAGCATCAAATCCATACTCAAAATCAAGGCCGCAAACCACCAAAATGTTGGTATAGGTTATGTTCGGTGGTTCGAAGAGCAAGAATTAGGTGTGGCTTGCAAACCGATTTATGTACCCCCTGAACCCAAGGTTTGGATTCGAACCGTGTTTCAATTTGACTACAAAAAAAAATATTTGTTTTGCTTAAATTTGTTTTTCTATTTTTAAACCTATAAACATTTGTATTAAAAACATTCCAATTTTGAAAATAATCAAAATTTATTTGAAGAATTAAATAATACTTATTATTATTCGATGTCTCCAATAGTTGCGCAATATTAGAAATGTATAAAGTTATTTAAATTACTTTTTTGTTCACCGAACTTTATATTTAAGAAAGTGGTTCGGTTCAAGATCGGTTTCGCGTGGTAAATAATTTCATAGGTTACTACTTAAACTCCCGAACCGAACCGGTTCAAAGAGGTTCGGCTCGCAGACTCTATGACTGGATTAAAATTAATTTTTGCCCAGATACCTAAAAGATTCGAATAATTTTCATGGTTGTTTCTTCAGTTTGCAGTGCCAAGTTCAGCAGGGCGGGCATTATCACAACTCCTAACTATCCGAATGGTTATTACGAGAACATGGACTGCACCTTTAATATAGATGGACCCCTGAACACTAACGTGTGCATATATATAACCGACCTATCGCTCAGCGGAATGGAGCCTTCACCTGTTCAATCGGACGACGATGACTCAACATTCAGTGTTGGATCCGAACTTAACTATTTAGATGTAAGTGAAGTTTCTAGCAATTGAATCTCGTTCATAATACATTCTTTGTAGGTTTATCTATCTCGGAATGAGAGCGAAAGACAAAGATTTGCGAAGAATCTGACGAATCTTGTGCAGGTCTCAACAAGTAACCAGCTACGCCTGGTTTTCCATGGCGCCAACAATCCCCAGCGAGCACGTGGTCTCCGTTTGGAGTACCAATTCATTCCAGGTGCTTGTGGAGGGGTACTGACTACCCCAAGCATGTCCATAGATCGATTTGCTCACTTCCCTTGTCAGTGGATCATTGAGGTGCCAGGAAGAAAGCGTTTGGTAGTTTCAATGAGAACTTTCTCGCGGTTAGATGGATCATTATATATATATGACAACAGCACTTCTGGAGAGGCTAAACTGCTTAAGAGTTTCCAAAAGAACAGTGAGATCCGTAGTTTCGATATGAATGAATACACAGATTCGAGTCTTCTCACATTAATTGTACCCGACTACATTATGTATGTAATAAATATTAAATATGAGCCAGCTAAAGAAGGTAATTAACCTGAATCATTTCTAACGTATTCTTAATAAATTCTAACCTCTGTTAATTTACAGTTTGCGGTGGTAACTTTATAGCTCGTTACGGTACCATAAAAAGTCCCAATTGGCCCGAAGACTATGGTTCATCGGAGAATTGCACTTGGATCATTACCGCTCCGATGGGAGAGCGCATAGAGCTGATCGTTCATAATTTCACAGTTGAAACCACATCGGAGACTTGCCATGATGACTATCTGGAAATAAGGTGCCCCATCAAAATCTCCTCTTCCATAAACCTTGAAGCACGGAAAATAACCACTCTATATGCAGTTATCCTTTCGTATTCCTGTTTTTCTAAACATATCTAATCTCTTTCTCGTTTTATCTGTTGTCTAACATATAGAAATGGTGACCATGTGGGATCACCTCTCATTGGACGGTACTGTGGCTATCGTATACCACCACGATTACCATCATTTGGGAATGCGCTTTATGTACACTTCCGTTCTGATACGTCTATAGTGGCACCAGGATTCTATCTCAATTGGCAAATGGCGGCCAGTGGATGCGGTGGCAAGTTGACATCGCCAGTGGGTGCCATTCACTCTCCTCACAGCATGACACGTAATCGTGGTGCGTTGTCCTGCGATTGGCAAATCAGCGTGTCGTTGGGCTCGACGGTTCAGATGCAGCTGCAGAGTCGTGACAATCTGTGCAATGGACTGTTAAGCATCTACGATGGACCCACAACAAGGAGTCCCAAGTTGTCGATGAACTGCAGCAACGTTGCAGAACAGACGAGGCCGATGATGACGCTTTCATCCAGTGGGAATCAAGTGCTGGTGCGCTATGATGTCGACACGGGTTCACCGGAAGGGATTGACTTTGTGCTCGACTACTCGACCAACTGTCGGGTGCAGTTGGATCAGTTGCATGGCGCTATCGAAACTCCCAACTTTCCGGAAAACTATCCGCCGAACACCAACTGCGAATGGGATATCAGAGGTGGACAGGGAAATAATCATGTCCAATTGGCCTTCTCACACATGACCGTAGAGCAAATGGATGCGAACTGTGATTTCGACTATGTGCTACTCCGGGACTACCGAGATAACCAGTTAATCAGCGAGCGACGTCTGTGCGCCGTCAAGGATGAGATCATCAGCAGTGTGGGAAATCGGCTGGTGGTCCAATTCAACAGCGACTCCAGCGTAGAAGCTCAAGGATTCCATGCGGAATACAAACGCCTGGGATGCGGTGAAGAGCTACTGAATGACAGAGGTCACTTTGAGACACCCAACGCTCCATACAGTGTGGATCTGGACTGCCATTGGCATATAATTGGACCCGAGGATAAAAGAATCAGACTAGTCTTCCAGGATCTACACATTGAGACAACACAGCGCGATTGCAGTCAGGATTCGCTTACCGTTTGGGCTGGATCCAATTCATCTGAGGTTCTGTTGCGCAGCTGCCAAGTGGAGTCCTCCACCCAAACCGTAACATCGCCAACCAACGAAATCAATGTCCACTTTCGAAGCAGCCCCCAACGTGCTCGCAAATACTTGAAAGCCACCTATTCTATGATTGTATCTGAATGTGGAGGATATTTAAGTGCTAGTAGCGGGATCATAGCATCTCCCAGCTACTATCAGCAAGGCCTGGATGTCTACGACAAGGATGTGGAGTGCATGTGGATCGTAGAGGTGAGCTTATATCACAACCTCTAGTGTATGAAGGTCTACCTCATTTTAATTTAAATTGCAGGTGCCGGACACTTATGGCATCCAGTTGGATTTCGAGACGTTCAACTTGACTGGCAAATGCGAGGAGGCCGAACTAAAGATCGGTGGACTCAGTATCGAAAATGCCACTATGTACTCTCAGCAGGAATGCGGAGGAGTTCCCCCCGATTCAATTTCCATACAAAACAGAGTAAGATTTGATTTTAAGGCCAAGGCGGGATCGTGGGGTAAGTTTGCAATACGATATCAACGAACCTGCGGCGGAATGCGGACTGCGGATGAAGGTTATCTCAATTCGCGACTGGATTCAAATTGTTATTGGACGATCCAAGGACCGGAGGGCAGCAAGATCAGCCTGAATATAAATCAACTGGAATGTCCGGCATGTACAGCTACTGCAGGCAACTGCACGGAGGGATTGAGGGTATTGAACGAAGAGGATGAAGTAACATATTACAATCTGTGCCAGGAGCATCCGGCCAATTTGATGATCCCCACCAACAAGGCACGCATTGAGGCAGTGGGCATTGTGTTTTCATCGCAGTACACCACCATCGATAATTCCTGTGGTGGAAATATTACCTCGGCACGCGGCACACTCAGCTCACCGAACTATCCGGAATCCTATCCTTCGAATGTGGAATGCGATTGGTTAATTTCACCTCGTGCCGGCAATGCAATCGAGCTTAACTTTGAGGCAATGGACATTGCCAAGTCGGAACACTGCAATGTGGACTTCCTGGAGGTGCGTGCCGACCGTCAGGGTCCCTTGTTGGGCCTCTACTGCGACAATATTCTACCCGCTGAACCACTTGTTTCCACTACCAAAATCTGGCTAAAATTCCGCAGTCAATCAGGCAGCAGCGGGAATGGATTCAAGCTGCGCTGGAACTATGGTGAGTCTACCATACACGAATATAATAAATTATGTTGCTAATCCAAGAGTTGCGACAGTTCACGATGTCGAATTGATAAACAGCACAAAAGGTATCATTGAATCCCCTCCCACGCTGATGGTTCGTGGTGATGAGCAGCCCTACAGCTGGAGAATCTTTCCCACAAGTGACTCAGTTGTTGTCCTGGACTTTAAGGAGTACATCACAGGATTACAGGTAAGCAACGAGGCGCGTGTAATTACTTTAAGAACTATCAATACATAGTCATTTTAAATAGTCAGATTTGTCAATTTTTTGTTACTGCGGCATCAAATATATATGTATTTTTACAAAACTAATTAACGATCTAGAATTCTGTAACTTAGCATTTTGTTTTCATGTTATTAACAGCGAGTCTTACATTTCTCTTTGACGGCAAGAACTTAACAGCTTCAAACTGTTAATAACAGAGAAGTAACATAAATGCCGAATAATCGTTAAGTTTCGTTCGATTTTCGTTCAAATGTAACGGCTTGTGATGTATTTGCTTGGGTGTGATATTATATAATATGTTATTGCTAATTATGTGATTGGGTATTTCAAGTACTCTCGACTAGACCGTTTGTTACTTGATAGACTTTCCTAATTGACGTTTATTCATTTCAGCTGTTTGATGGCTTCGATGAGACCGGCTTGAGTATCGACATAGAGAGTTCGCCCTGGCAATTCATCTCAAGCACTAATGTGCTCTATTTGAAAACCGTAAATACCGATTTCGATGCATTCCGGCTGGAGTGGAAAATAAGGGAAACTGATAAGCTGACTAAAAATGTGACGTTAACCGAAGGGTGTGAAAATCTTTTTATTATTGAAAACGACTCAGAAATTGAGGTTACTTCTCCAGGATACCCTCATGGCTATAAGTCAGGATTGAAGTGCGAGTGGACATTTAAGTCGCCGGATGTAACACTGCATGTCTTCGTGGATCTGTATGAAGCTCAGCTAGAGGATTCGGATCAGTGTCAATTTGACTATCTAAGCATACAAAGCTCCAGCAATTTGGCGGATTGGCAAGAGCAGTTGCGCGTCTGTAATAGGAGCGCCGATCCATTGGACAAGCCCTTGCAACGTGTACATGGGACACCGAATCTCAAGCTCAAGTTTTTCACTGACATATCGATGAATGGAACTGGCTTTAGAGCAGTCGTACAATCGGCTTGCGGCTCCAATATGACCGACTCTGTGGGTACCATTCCAAGCTCACATCTGCAGCGATTCTCAATGGCGGAAAGTGACGTCTGCGAGTGGCACATTGATGTAAGACCTGGAAGAGTCATCGACATAAATATCGAATACAATGGACCACCCATCAATAAGAGTTGTCCGTATTACGGTATCATCTACGATGGTCTAGACGTCGGAGCACCGATGTTGCCTCATGGCAAATTCTGTAATCAGATAGATTTAGCTACAGTTTCCTATCGGACGAGTGGGCCTCATGCTACCATCAGATACTTCAAGCCGGCTCATATTGAGAATGCTAATCCGCCACAAAACAATTGGACACTGACGTACCGCGAGTTTAGGGACTGCAATTCTGAGATACGTCTCACCCATCTGGCGCCCAGCTATATTTTTAGCACTCCCGGTTATCCCGATTACCCCCATGCGCACTCGGACTGTACCTGGCTGGTACAAGCGCCTATTGGAGCAACAATTGCTGCCCAATTCGTTGATGCATTTGACTTGAACATACGCGATTGTGAAAAGGAGTTCGTAGAGCTGTACGATGGCTCCACAACGCTGGCTCGACGTCTATTCCATTCATGTCGTAGGCCAGAGTCCCGACGCAGCTCGGCAAATCATCTACTGGTGCACTACCAAACGGAGCTAAATGAACCCCATGCTGGTTTCACGTTAAATGTATCGCTTAGCCAATGTGGTGGACAGCAACCTATCTACAGTGGCTTCATCACCTCTGAGCACTATCCGGCTTTGGGAGCATATCCCAAGCCAGCTGTCTGCGAGTACACCATAAAAACCGTGTTGTCTTCACACCTTGTAGTAAAGTTATCCGATTTCCATTTGCCCTATAATGCGAATGCCAAAGCGGATGATTTAGATCGAATTGAGTTCTTGGATCTGATGGATCAGCGTCGCATCATGTTGGTACTTTATGGAAACATGACTCAGCTACCATACACCACATCATTCCAAACCAACGAAGTGGCCGTACGATTCGTTGCGACGACGACAAATGTCAATAGCTATCGGGGATTTAAGCTTAAGTATGACACGGAATTCGGTATTTGCCATCGAGATATCAGTGCTGCATCTGGAGAACTGGAAATAAAAAAATCTGTGATCCCCGCTAGATGGCCGAGAACTTGTATATGGCGTATTACAGTGCCCAAAGGTCAACGCGTCCGTCTTGAGCTCCTTAACTTGGCTGACGTACCAGCACTTAATCCGCATTGGATTCCACCGGAGTATACAGAACGAGGGTAAGTTAATCCAAACCTTTTAAATCAATTGATTAGTACAATCCTACCCTGATACTATTTTAAAGTGTTTCACTGGATGCCTACAATGATAGAAATCACATGTCAAAGATAATCGATTTTAATATAAACTCAAACGATGGAAGCGGAATCATTGAATCTACCGATAACTATATGGGCGTGCGTATCATAGTGTCATCTAGAATGGCCCAGCAATCTATCCGAGCACGATTTAGCTCCAATGAACCGTCGCCTTGTCCGCCGGACATAGGAGGACAGGCAGCTGGCATGCTCTCCAACCAGGAGCTTATTAATCTGCCCAAATATTTCTGCAGCATTAAATTCGTGGCTGAACCCGGCGTAACCCTCAGCTTCAATACTCAGTATTCGAGCGAGAAAATATCGCCCTCTATTAGGTTCAAGGATGATGTGCATGGAAGGGAGGAAATGGTTCTTAAAACTGGCAATGTGACTTTCTCGCTGGCCACTACATCTGGTCACCTTGTGATCTTCCAGAGCGATTCGTCCATCCAACTGCGCTTCCGGGCCACTTATCGACGGTACGCGTGCGGAGGATACATCAAACTGACGGAGGGTATGACAATTGTGATACCCCAATTGACGGAGCACTTTGGCATATTAGAGTGCATGTGGATATTGGATAATAGCCAAGGCTACGAGCTGAAGATCAATTCAAGCTTCAGCGATAGCTGCGATAATGAAAATCTGGTAATTTATGAAGGTAACACTGAGGTGACAAGGTTCTGTCGTGGAATGACCCAGACAAACAATACAATTCTGAAAAATAATCTTTACCACGTGCGCTACCATGCAACCCAGTATCATTCGGGTGGCAGTGAGTTCCAGTTGCAGGCCACCAAACCAGATTCCTTAACAGGCGTTGGCGATATTGTAAGGGTAGGGGATTCTCCCACGCCGGCAGTGACCATCGATGCAAAGAGCTATAAGAACAACATGGAGCTCAACTGGGAGTTCCAGGCCAGTGAATTCAAGACACTGAGATTGAAGTTCCAGGGTAGATTCTTCATTGAGATGTCGCCCAACTGTAGCAATGATCAGCTTGAGGTGTTTTCCCATCAGTCGAATATCTGGCAATCGATTGGCACCTTCTGCGGAAGGGAGTTACCACAACCGTTGCACGTTCAATCGGATAGAATGCGCATTGTATTCCGTACCAATGGCAACGTTACAGGCGATGGATTCACTTTTGTGGTCTCTCCAACTTGCGATGTCAAGTTAGAGGCAACCCACGATCTGCAAACGATATTCGGCGGTCGTGGCGATCGAGGCAGAGTCAGGGGGATTAATGAATGCAACTATGAGTTCACCACAGACACCAAGGACCAGGTGCTGGTCATGGTCAAGGGTATCGATAACGCAAATTGGTCCCAGTTAACCTGTCGCTTCTCACAATTCGAGGCCTATCGCCAGGTCGAAGCAGCAGGGAAGCAGCAGGAGCAGTTGATCAGTAACAGACTCTGTCCCATATTTGAGGTAAGCGGATATGGAGCTGTCCGTCTGGTCAATAAGAACAAATTTCGTGATCGACCCTTTGAGATGCAATACCAGTTGATAGGTTGTGGTGGAAATCACACTGCTCCGTTTATGCTACGCCCTCCAATGAGCGAATCCGGTAGCTCCTATAAACATGGTCTTGAGTGTTTGTGGCATGTGGTGGCACCACCACAACATGCCATTTTCCTGCGCTTCAAGTACTTCGAACTGGATTCCCAATTTGACTTGGACGAGCTGAACGTCTATCGTGGTAGCAGCCCGAGTGAGGAGCAACGTGTCAATCGACTCCGTGGCAATTTAACGACACCCTCCATCATGATTGACAGCAATGAGGCACTTATTGTGGCCAATCTGCGTGGATATTCACAAGAAGAAAGACGCGGTTTCCTGGCCTCCGTTAGCTTCACCCCCAACTGCAACGAGCGTCTGGCGTTGAGTGAGGGCAACACCCGCATGAGCCTGGTACGGCACTACCCGATGAATGACGGTAACAACACGGAGGATCAGCACTGTTACTTCCGAGCCAGTGCACCGCCGGGTTACCGCCTATCTATATCGCTGAAGCAGCTGCATCTGAACGTGCCACGTTGTAGAAATTGTAACTCATTGGAAGTGATCGATGGCTTTGATATAGAAAGTCCCAGTTTGGGCACCTTCTATGCTATTGTGGACAATGGCACAAAGCTTTTTAGTTCAACAAATGATTTGCTTATCAGGGTCAGCGGTAAAAAGTCATCACAGTCAATTAGCTTTGAGTTAATGCTGCAAATGGAGGCTACACTCTGTGGTCAAGTGGAGTACAAGCTGAGTGGCAATAAGGTGGGTATCTTGAATCGTATCCCAAACACTCCATATAATTCCACGTATAATTCTATTTAAGACTGTCAATCTTCGGCTGAATTCCAACAACACATCCAGCAACTACGAGGGCAATATCCACTGTAAATGGCACTTCACCTCAGATGATCAGGTGACAATCGATATGCATGCCGTGCAGCTTCAGGATGTCTCCCTGGTGACTCGAAAATGCAACGACTACCTACTCCTCAAGGGGGAATATGTAAGAGATGCACAGCCAGAAAGTTCTACGAATACGAATAGTTACAGCCCCATTTAACCATTTAGCAAGTTTCCAAGTTATATTGCGGACAATTCAACAATGCATCCGTGGACGTACCGATGATCTCAGGCTTTGATGTAATATTCCACAGCACTGGAGGAGAAACACCCTATGCACTGGACATAACACTTAGAATTAAAACAAGTGAGTTTACATATCTTAATAATATGATATCTTAATAATGGTATATGTAAATTTATAATTTTTGAAATATCAGCAATTCCAAAAAAATTATTCAATATCCGAATGAACTTCGTATTATATAATAAGCTTTTGATATCGCATCAGTTAACAATTTACTTTATATGTTTGTATCTGTTTTCTTTTAGATTGCAATCGCACTTTTACCTCTCTAGACGGTACCATCGATTATTATGCCTCCGATAGTAAGGATCACAAGAACTGCATCAATGAGATACACGTGCCAGGCGGTTTCGCGGTAGCACTCGAATTAGAATATGTACATTTTGATCGAGGAGAAACTGCGTCTTACTTGAATGTACGTAAAAAGATTTTTTATTTTTGATAGGAAATTTAATTAAAAATACTAATCGAATTATTTTGTAGATAACGGATCTGGGAACAAATCGCACTATTTTTAATGCATCAGATGAATATGTAAGCTCGTCCATTGCAATTCGGAGCACTTCAAATATGATTCGCATTGCTGCATCTGGAGTCAGATATATACAAATTTACTATCATTCCAATATCAATATACTGCCCACTGGCTGTGGAGGGCATCTCACAAGTCTGGAGGGTCACTTTTCTAATCCACCTTATGAAAGTCATGAATTTTCGGAGTGCACCTGGCGTATATCTGTTCCATCGGGCAACTCATTAAAATTGAACTTTGGAAGTAAGTTATAATTTATGGTATGGTCCGTATAATACAAATGTTATCTTTTTAAGGCTTTGATATGGGTCCTGACTCCAACTGTGCACTCGATAACGTGAAGATTTATGAACTTTTTACCGATAACAGCGAAAGTCTTCGCCATACCTTCTGTGGACATGATATGCCCGAGGAGTTCAGTATGAACACCAATCGGCTGAAGGTCGTCGCCAAGAAATCGCCCAACTTTGTTGGAACTGGTTTTCGATTATATTATAATCATATCTATAAATAAATTCAGTGTTGTTCTAGATCCTTTATCACTATATATAAACTATTTACATTTTAATAAAATCCGCTTATATAGAGTATTCGTATCTGCTTGATTAACATTAGTAAATGATTCAAAAGATCACTGTGATTAAGATTTGTGGCAATTCATTTTGAAACTCAATGTCGTTATAATTTCGTTTCTCCAAAAATTAATAGAACGTAGCGAACTAAAACAGCGGAAGAAAAGGGAGCGTGAGAAAGTTCCTTGGATTGGATCCATTAAATTTGGATTGCCATTAAATTTCCCACTACAACTCATCGATTGTTCAGTGTCTTAGCTGTACGGTACAGCATGAACAACATAGCTTATAAATTGCTTGTATAATACATCAAGTTACAAGATTATTTATTTGCAGATAATTGAATTAATCTTATAACAATATTATACTACCAAAGGATAGTATGCATAACTGGCAATTGAACATTGATTATTCCGATTGCGAGCCATGCGAACATATCCGTTTTCACCCCAATTCGTGCCCCACGAGTTCCTCACCAGCCAATAGTCCCCTCCGTTATAATCAGTTCCATAGCCATCGACTACCACACAGTGGTTTGTATTTTGAGAGCACGACGAGTTACTAAGGACACCTCCTGCATAATGTTGAAAGTGGTTAGAATCAATACACACCGAGACTGGACCTTCATTAGCGACGGCCGATGCCAATGCGAATTCATTTCCCCTGGGAATTGTTACATAACCAGAGATTTTGGAGCCAATATAATTATTGTTGTAGCGGCAACTATTTTCTCTATCTTGATATGGATAGTAACTTGCAGTATTTATACCATTATCCCTAATATAGTCAAAGGCTCTATCCGTCCAGCCACTTTGGCAGCCGAGGTTGTTATAGGGAGATCGTCGGGAGCAGTCCACCAAATTTTGTTCGGACAGAGATATCCTCTGCCCTTTCTTGAGATAATGATGACTCTCCAGTGCACCGACGGCAGAGAAAGCCCAACAGGAACCACAGGATCCCTGATTCTTAACTGGGGGAACAGCGCCCGAATTACGCCAATCAATTCCACTTGGAATGCCAGCCCTAACAGAAGGAATATAAATATTGTTTACTTCTTCCTTTAAGGCATCGGTTTGGATATTTGTCAGTATAAGTTGTTTAAATTCCGATGGCGGCATATCCGTAAATTGGTTCACGCCCATTTTGTAGGTCTCTTCTCCGGCAGCAAAGCGTTTGTTGTGTCTCTCAATCATCTCCATGTTGTCCTTGAAGATCTGCATGCGATGCAACTCCTCGCTTATATCCTTGTAGATTTTACCATGCTTAACTTTAAAGGAATTAAACTCTTCTTTAAGGACATCTTTAAAGTTGGTTGCCTGGACGAATCCGACCAGGGCCAAAACTACAATTACTACTTTCATTTTAATAGAGTTTAAAAACCGTAGAACGTCTATGGGAAACTGATTTGCGCTTACCAAGTTGCGCCTTTTATATGCTTTTGATATGTCCAATGGTATAAAGATTTATTATTTAAGCCAGCGGTGAGCACGAAATATTAAATCGGGAACACTACAACAAACACAACTTCTGGAATCATAAATTATAGCGAAATGAACTCTAAGATATGAATGTAAGCATCGCGAAGAATATCGCACTCTATCTCCATATTAAATTGGTCAAAATAAGGTTGACGTATTGATAAGAGGCCATGGTAATATTGGACATACAGCTGCGAAAAATAAAATAGCACCACCCTCCTACCTTCTCAACCCTCTCAACCTTCCAATTCTAAAGGAAACCCAATATATATTTTATGTATTAGATATTCTAGGCAATATGAAAAAAAAAGTTTTGGAAAAATCGCTGCTCCAACTATATCTTTTTTGACTCGTAAGACAAAGTCTTATAGTGGTGCTATTATTTTTTTCGCAGCTGTATATTTAATACTTCTTCAAAAAGTATATCTCCATATTAAATTGGTCAAAAAAAGGTTGAAGTATTGATAAGAGGCCATGGTAATATTGGACATATATTTAATACTTCTTGGAAAAGTTGGACTTTAACTTTGTTCCTATTGATAAGAGACCTTGGTAATATTGGACATATATTTAGTAATTCTTGGAAAAGTTACCTCTGTTCTACATCCAGCATAACTTTTACAGATCATTGACATTTTTAAATGTGCTCATAAATCAATATCAATTTTAATATTTTTCCTAATTTCAATGATCTGCTAAGTTAGCACTGTTAACAGCTGTAATAACAGAACTTAACAGAACTTATTAGTCCATTTTACTGTATGTATAATAACAGTGGCGAGGGGAAGGGAATCAATATTACATTTGCCATTAACTTAGCAAATTTGAGTACATATAAATATATTGTGAACACTTACCGCTGCAATATTAAAAGTAAACACTACTTTGCGATTTCTATCCTTTTAATTTTCACTCACTTACTGTCTCTTACACGTCACTTATGGAATCTCTTTGGCACTCTGTATTATCTATTGGTCTATGTGTATTTCACTGTCTAGAGGCGCACCTCACAGCCACCTTGGTGATTTGCATATTAAGTTTCGCTTCGTTCTTCTCTATCACTTTTTTTCCGTCCGCAACCGGCAGTTCACGAAGAATCTACATACCACGTGGACTTGCGTGGTCCATCGCACAACGCCACCTGTCGCCTGTCGCCTGCTGTACATACTGTTAATTAACATAGCGATATCGCATGTTATAAATTCTGTAAGCAAAATAAATAGACAATGACATACATATATATTATTGATATGTTATACATACTGCTTATGTTTTGTTTTTTATTTCAATAACAGCCAGCTAATTTAGCTAACATTAACTTAGCATTTATTTTTTTATTATATACATAAGTATTAAAACAGGTAGGCATTTTTTTTAAATTCCTAATTTTGGATGGATTTGTGCATTTGATTGTGTACATAAAGGCCATTTATAGCTATTTTAATCGGTATTATTAGTATATTTAATATTTATTGATTATGCATAGACAATTAAACTTGCGCTTGTCAATGTATAAATCTGGGTTATCAGCTTCGCTAAATCAAGTTCAAATAAAGTGTTCTCAACAAGCTCAAATATAATATGTAATGATGTATAAAGTATAATTTTCATGTATTCAATTGCTTGTTTTTGTTATACATGTGTACATCAATTTAGGTATATGTATAACAGCATAACTTAATTGTCAATGACCTTCACAGTAATTGCATTAAAAGAGCTGAAAATTTAACACAATTTACAAGGTAACTCAAGTGATGATCAGTGCTTATACTACGTCACAAGTTTTGTGTATTTTTCTATTAAATACGAGTAGATTGAGATCGGCATACTAGATATTCTGAGGAGAAAATAAATAAATTAAATATCGGATTTAATAAACTCGAATATACGTGTTAAACATTTTTGACATTTTACACTGCAAAAATTCTATAGAATTAAGGTTCAATAGTTTGTAATCAATAAAGGTTAGTATAAGCAACAATTTATGTACATATGTACATATATCTCATATTTGTTTTGTTGACTTTTTCTCACAGTGTAGAGAAAAATGAATTTTAGCAATTGGCAACGACAGCTATGACAACGAAAATGAAAGCAAATTCAATTAATATTTATAATAATAACAGTCTATTATCTTATATGTATATGGTGTCTATGTATTTATAAATGGGAAAACAACAACAAACTGGTTCGCTGCCAACTGCTTTTAACTTGTTGTTGTTGTTATTGCTCTTATTTTTACAGGGAGGCCTCTTTGTCGTCGTTGCCAGCGCTCAGTTCCATGTGATGAGGCGTTGAGTGGACTTGTGTGCTGCCTGCTGTCCACATATTAAGTATACGTATATACATATATTAAGTATACGCCGCATGATGCCAGTTTTGTCGAAAGTATTGTCACTGGGCGGTAAGTTTACTCTTAATATAGAAAAATAAATGCAGCTCTGACTTGGTTACAGGGTATTTGCTAGTCTATTTCAATTCTATATGTTATGCAACTACATGTCTTAACCCCAACAGCAACTGTGGGCCAAGTGCGTCATTACAGCGCTGCAGCGCAGTCGCAGCTGCGGGAGTTGCTTGGCCAACAGCTGAAGGGGATCAAGGAGGCGGGCACATTTAAGGCGGAACGCATCATTACATCCTCGCAGAGCACACAGATCACGGTGCAGGGCAGCGATCAGAAAATACTCAACTTTTGTGCCAACAACTATCTAGGCCTGGCGGTCAGTGAATCTTCGCCTGCATCCATTTTATACTCATTTCATTGTCTCCCTAATTGCTCAGAATAATCCGGAGGTTGTGAAGTACAGTCAACAGTTGCTGGAGCGTTATGGCGCCGGTTTGAGCTCGGTGAGATTCATTTGTGGCACTCAGGATATACATAAGCAGTTGGAGCAGAAGATAGCGCAGTTCCATGGCAGAGAAGATACCATATTGTATGCCTCGTGCTTTGATGCCAATGCGGGCATCTTTGAGGCGATTCTTACGCCGGAGGACGCCGTCTTCTCGGATGAGCTGAACCACGCCTCCATCATTGATGGCATCCGTCTGTGCAAGGCGAAGAAGCAACGCTATAAGCATCGCGATCTGAAGGATTTGGAGCAGCAACTGCGCTCCAGCGATGCCCGAATGAAGCTAATTGCCACCGATGGCGTCTTCTCCATGGACGGCAACATTGCACCACTAGCCCGCATCGTGGAGCTGGCCAAGAAGTATGACGCCCTGGTCTTTGTGGACGAGTGTCATGCCACGGGTTTCTTTGGTGCCACTGGACGTGGCACAGAGGAGTACGACAATGTCATGGGTGAGGTGGATATTATCAACTCGACGCTGGGAAAGGCGCTGGGTGGTGCTTCTGGTGGTTATACCACTGGACCTGCCGAGCTCATCTCATTTCTGCGTCAGAAGTCGCGTCCTTATCTCTTCTCCAACACCTTGCCACCAGCCGTGGTCGGTGTGGGCCTCAAGGTGATGGACATGCTGCTCAACTCCAGCGAACTCAGCCAGCGGGTCCAGAGCAACACTCAACGCTTCCGTGATGCCATGACGAAGGCAGGATTCACCATTGGTGGCGAGAATCATCCCATCTGTCCGGTCATGCTGGGAGATGCTCGTCTAGCCTCCACTTTTGCCGATCAAATGCTAAGTAAGTCTCCTCTCTAATCCATTGACATCTCCATCCAGTTGAGCAACTCTATCCATGCATTATAGCCCGAGGCATCTATGTGATTGGATTCAGCTATCCGGTTGTGCCACAGGGCAAGGCTCGTATCCGTGTTCAAATCTCTGCTGCCCACACGGAGGAGGAAATCGATCGCGCTGTCCAAGCCTTCATTGAGGTCGGTCGCGGCCTGAAAGTCATCCAGTGAGCTCTACCCAGAGAATGGATATAAGCATCAAGTATTTTCTGCTGCATTTATAATTAACCCGTAGAATCTGTTGGCATTTACTAAATGTAATTCATTTCAAATAAAAATCCAAGAAATTCTGTAAATATGTGGAATACTAACAACTTTACAATGGGCCAAGATAATTAACCTATCAGAGAGTAGGAAAAGGGTCAAAGCATCAAGTACTTATGTTTTCCACAGACATTTCAAATTATTCCAATTAATCTGATGTCATTTAGTTATCTGCTGTTATATAGTTATTTTGCAGTAATCTGTAATCCTAATCCGCCTACATTGGGCCAATGGATAAGTTGAAGAATCTCATAATAACTGATAGCATAGATAATAGAAAGCATAAAAATATCAAGTATTTTTTTACAATTTCACATTTTTGGATTAAAAATATGAATTTAATTCAACCGCAATGAAAAACTAGTGAGAATTTTAATATTTTTCTTGTCATATATATGGAATGGGCCAATATAATGATTAGATTGTTATAGCGAAAATATAATGAATATGTTTAGGAATAGGGAATACATTCTTAATGAATGCAATTATCATGGTTGTAAATTAGTTGCAAAATTTAGGTTTACTCAATTTTTATGCTTTCTCCTATGCAAATTTTTCCCGTTTCACATATTTTAGAGCTCCATAGTTGAGAAATTGAATAGATGAATGATTATTTTATAATATATCGACAGGTCTGAAACTTCTCGTCACAACTTAAATTTTAAGATAACTCAGATAATTCCACCCAATGGCTGAATACTTTTTGAAAAACACTATAAACGTCTCTTGTAGTTGATAAAAGAATTTCGATTTACAGTCGAGTCTTACAAATTAGAATTCTCACAATTTCGAATTGACTAGAATATTAGAATCATATAGTTTAACTGAGTCAAATTTTGTTTTAAATCACTAGGGTGGAAAAGTTCAGATTTGAAAATTTTTGTAAATTCAAAAAGTGAGTGTTTTTTTAATTTGAAGAGACTTTACTTTACTCTGTAAACATTTGCTTTGAGTTGCTTTATTTGGTCTGATCTGATTAACTAAGCTGCTTGTACTAAGTAAGTATAATAATAATAATAAAGTAATAATAAACAATTAAGCATAAACATTAAACTTAAGAATAAATTGCACATTAAATGAATGACTGGCCACAGTGGGACAAAATGCAACTGCAACGCACCAAAAAGCAATAACAAAAAAATGTTAAACTATAATTACAATAACAAATAAAAACAAAATGAGAAAAAATAATACAAGAAATGTAAAATACTTTTAAAAAGCGCGAAATGTGCGAAGATTTGGGCTAATGATTCGATTTGCATAGGATGCGCAACTAGAACAAATATTCGATTTTTACATTGTGACTTTGTGACTATGAGAACTTTGGTTAGTGTGTGTGTGGGTGTTTGTTGTGTCAGTGTGTGGAAGTGTGTGTGACTGAGTTGGACTACTTGTTGACCAGGCCACGCGCCTTGGGATAAGCGGAAGCCGGTTTCTTGACCGGCATGCGTCCAGTTGGCGGTCGTCGATTGGAATCTAGAGCGGAGCCAGCACTGGGAAGACCGCTCCTTGTGGATTTGACATTACGCACATTGGAGGCGGCACCGATGCCCGTTGCAGTTGTTGGAGCTGGAGCTGGAGCGGCACTGGCATTGGCATTGGCGTTCGCATTGCCATTGATGATATTCTCGAGACGATGACGCAACGAATTGGTGTGCGTGTCACCGATGTCAATGTCGTCTCCGGGCTGCATGGCCTGCGCTAGGACTGCCTGCAATGAGGCAGACACCTTGGGTGTGCGATACTCCTGGGTGGTGCGACATGGCATGTCCAGCTCATAGCTAACAATGTTTTCGCTCCTGAAGCGCACTGCTCCGGGCCCATTGGACTTGGCCTCCTGGATGGCGTACTCGGAGGTGGGTCGGCGTCGGTTTGGATGCGAGACGGGACGTTTGCTACTGAACTTGCCGTCGCTGGACGTCATTGGAGGCGGCAAAGAGGCGAATTTCCATTCCTCCTGCTCCTCGTCGTACTTGGCCTGTGTGTACAGTCGTTGCTTCACCTCGATGGGCACAAAGTTGTCAATGATGAGCAGCTGTCGCTTCAGCTCCTTGACGAGCTCATTTTGTGCCATCTCCAACTCGCGCAGATCCTGATTATGATCGTGCTTGCAGTCGTTAAGCTCCTGCTGCAGTGCCAGGTACTTGGCATAGCATTTCGATAGCTTGCGCTTCTTTAGCTCCACCTCCTGCTCCAGCGACAAGTTGCGCTCTCGGATCTCCAGCGTTGTCTCCTCCTGCAGTTCCAGCTGCTGTTGTATTTCAATTTCACGCTTCTTACGCTCTGCAATCTCCACCAGCTTCTTTTCCAGCTCAATTTGACGCTCACTGTATGTGTCGAGGAGATTCTTGCCGCCATGCACCAGTTGACCCTCCAGTTCGGCCAATTTAGCTGCCAGCTTGGCGTTCTCGACACGCTCCCGTTCCAATTGCTCACTGGACTTGGCCACTTCCGCCTCGTTCTCCTTGTCTGATTCGGGCTCCGAGAGTTCTTCCTCACTTTCCCTGTCCTCCTCCGTTGGCTGCTGCAATTCCTGCGTCACGCTGTCCGTCAGCTCCCGGCGCACAGACTCTCGTTTGGGTTTCTTGACGCGTTTCTTTGCTGCCGCTGCGAGTTTCTCGCTGCGCTGTTGTTGCTGCGGCGCAATGAGACGCTTGAGTCGCTCGATTTCTTCCTGATATTCCTTTAGTTTGGCATCCTGTGGATCCTCGTTCTTCACTGGCTGATTCTGTATGTTCTTGGCACGCTGTGCATACCTCAGCGTTGTCAATGTCTCGTTGTAATTGTAGTTGGAGGGTCCAATGTTGGCTATCATGATGGTCTTGGAGTTGCCGCCCAGTGAATCCTGCAGCAGGCGCGTCAACTTCGAATCACGATACGGCACATGAGGGGAGTTCTCCGCCAGAGCAGATATGACATTGCCCAGCGAGGATAGTGCCAAATTAATCTTGCTGGCCTCCTTCAGACGCTCCGCCGACGCGCCTGTCTTTGATTGCCGCTCACTGCCCGCCAAATCGATGAGATTCAGCTTGCCCACCTTGATCGTGTTTGTCTCAGTGTCGCACATCTCAATCTTGATCATGAATATGGCATGAGAGCTGCAAGGATTCCAAACTGTACACAGATGCACTGCGCAAAAGTAAAACTGACAACTTACCGTGAACTGTGCTCATTCATATTGGTGAAGCCGACGGTGCGATTCTTGTTGCCCAGCCTCATGACGTTGGACATGTCGTCGACACTTTTGCAGTTAATCGCATGCAGATTGGGAACATAGACGCCAGAGCCGCGCTCACGTACCTCCAGGTGCTTTGAATTGGGCTTCAGCAGATCCCGTAGCTCCTCCATATAGATCTCTAAATAGGATACATCTACCAGAAACTGAAAGTTCTCTGTGCGATTGATGTGCAGCCAAATCTGTTCAAAGGTTCTCGGAATGATGCCCATCAAGTCATCGTTGCCCCGCACTCCTTCCATTGTAAACGTTTTTCCCGTGCCCGTTTGGCCATAGGCAAAGATGCAGCCGTTAAAGCCCTCCAGCACGGAACTGACCAGCGGGAAAACCACCTCATGGTATAGCGTTGTCTGCGTTGCCGTGGCATCGTATGCCGCATCATAGGTAAACACCTTGCGCTGCTCCTTGTTGGCATCCACCACATTCTGCAGCTCGACCACACCACGATTCGGGTAGACATTCACCACCTCCGGGGATCCCTCCGTCCGTTCCCGATTGCTCATGGGACGACATCGGACAACAACCTGAACACATTCATTCGGTGTTTGACTATTCGCCGTTCCAGGGCGTCTGCTCTTTGCACTCATTCTGCTGCTACTGCTCAAACTGAAGCTGATTGGGTGTTCAGAGATGGAGATGGTGACTAAAGCAGCCTTGCCTTTGTCCCCCTTGTCAACCCCCGCGCTCACTCCAAGTTTCGTGTAGCTGTGACGACAACGACAACGAAAACAAATGTCAAATAAAATCAATAATTGACGGTGATGCAAAGTCTTTGTGCCCTTTGTTGTGTTAATCTGTTTTTGATTTGTCTTTGAATGACGTCATTCTGCTCAACGATTTTCTTCACAATTTAGAGTTAATTCTTTGCAACAAATTACCTGTATTTTAAAGCCAAATTACTTCACCTTGAGTACGTTTTTTTTATTTTTGTTAACACTTGTGTGTCTCTTTTAACCGAGTTGCCACCCAGCAGAAAAAACCGTCTGGCAACCCGTGCAAAATTCATATTTTGTAATTTTTCCAAAAAGGTTCTTACTATAAATTTTCCATAATTTTGAAGCTAGAATTTTTAAATTTTTGGAGAGTTTTTCTAAATTTTTGTCAATATAATGATATTTTTTTAAATTTAAACTTCTTCATCCGAGGAATGATGATTCGCAAATCTATATTATAATTATCACATTCATTTTCTTTAATTTCGAACTAAAAATGTTCATCAAATCACTAATTTTATTTAAATATTAACTTAAAATTAGCAAAAATTTGAATTGCGCGCCGGAAACTTTGGCTAGGCCAAAAAGCTATAAAATACCCAATAAATAGACAATGAACTTATGTAATCTATCTTAAAATACCAAAATCGTATTTTAATACCGCGCCGATAGCTAAAAATAATCGACTATCAACGTAATCAATATGCACTCGATTTACTCCATTTATCGATAGAAATTTCAAATTTAAGCGCTACATTCCAATTAAAAATGCAATTTACGAAGACTTACTTCAACTTTATTCAGTCAATCTTAGCGTCTCGAAGATTTGGATTTGCTGGATGATTTATCGTGACTTGTTGCACCTCGTTTGCGTTTATTGAGCGGATTTCGGGGATCGTAGACATCGTACCAATCATCTCCCTTGGTGGATGCGTCTTTGGCTAATACGGGAGCATTACTATTAAAATTTAAAGTATGCGCCAGCCAGTCGTCGCCCTTAATTTCCTTTTCAACAACATTATCGTCAAAATCACTGGGTTCTGCATCGCCATTCTCATTACTCGATTTGTACTTCAGATTGTCCAGTTTCGATTTAAACTTGGATAGCAACTCTAATGTGAAGCTCTCTCTAACTTGTCCTTTGAGTTTATTCTTTGTCTTTTCCGTATACTTCTCCTTAGCTTCAATAAAATCGTTAATATAATGATTTTCACGGGCTCCCTTTATGTCATCATTCTTGGCATTTTTATCCGACTCTTTGGATAATTGTTTGTCCTTGGCGACTTTGTCCATTTGATATTGACGCTTCAGTGACTCAATTTCCTCACGTATTTTGATTCTAGGACAAAGAAAAGACTTAAATTAAAATATATGTACATATAATTACGCATATAAGAAACTTACTTTTCTTTAGATTTCTTCAAGCTTTCTTCTTGCTCGCGTGTCATCAAAACGTCCTCATCGTCGTCCTCCGATTCACTTTTAACTTCTACTTTTACGGACTTTGTTAAGGTACTTCTTGACTTGGCGAGTTTACTTTTAATGATATCAGAGCAGTTAGTTTTTCTTGGTTTGCTGACATCATTCTCTTCGTCCTCGGATAAGTGCTCCTCGCTCGGCGCACGCTCCGTTTTGTGCACTTTAATTGGTTCCTTGCTCAGCTTGGGATCATCTGTAGCATCGTGCAAGGATTTCGCTTTGCCAGCATTCTGTTTAACAAATATTGTTGTTTCCTGCTCATCGCCCTCGGCTTCGTCTCCAAAGGAAAGTAATCCAAAGTTTCTAAATGGAATTTTATGTTAATAACCTTTAATCGAATAAATATTGAAACACCCACTTGACGCCTTGTTTCTCCTTTTTGCTTTTCTTGGACTTTGACGATGTTTTCGCCAGCGCTCGCGGTACAATATCATTATAGGGATTACTAAGAACCTCTGTGGAGATTATACGATGCGTGTACATGGGACGCTCTTGGTGATCAACGACGCCCTCCTCCAACTTGAGCATATTAAACACGGTGTCGCCCGTGACTTTGCCAAAGAGCGTATTCTTGTTCTCCAACTCTGGAGTTGCAGCAAACGTGAAGAAGAATTGTGATGCGTTGTCATCTTTGCCAGAATTCGCCATTCCGACCAAACCACGACGCGAGTACCGCAATCGTGAATGGAATTCATCTTTAAACGGCTGCCCGTATATTGATTCGCCGCCAGTGCCATCGCCATTGGGATCTCCGCCCTGTACAATAAATCCCTTTACCAGCCGATGGAAAGTTGTCCCGTTGTAGTAACCTTCCAGGCAGAGTTGGATAAAGTTGCGGCAGGCTTTAGGGCACTCCCTCGCCCACAGTTCAATGTCAATATCACCGACTGTGGTTCTCAACAACACTTTGCCCGATGTTGGTGGCTCTTGGATGTAAATATTACTCATTATTAAGCGAATTTAAGAAAACAATTGCCTACGATTTTATCAACTTTGGCGTCTTCGGACAGATAGTTAACAACCAGTGTTGCCAACTCAGCTTTTTTACGCCACTTCTGGAGTTTTTCGAATGTCAATTGCGTTTTAACTTTTTTTAAGTTAAAAGAATTGCTAGAAATAGTTCAAATTATTACAACTACATTACTGTTGTATATAGTTGTAATAAAATAGATATAATATAAAGTCAACCTATGAAGTATAAAAACTTGTTATCTGGCTTTCTTCTAGATGTCCCAGCTTTTTCTAGCTATTTTTAAATGTTGAAATAGCCTTTTTAGGCGTTGATGAGTTGCCAACACTGTTGTCCTCATACATCGCATGAAATATCAACTAATATCGATATATAAATTGCAGCAGTTTAGCGCCACCTGTTGCATTGCGCTGTTAGCACTCACAGTGTGTACACACAGTGATTTGTATAATGTGTCAAATTATACCGAAATTCGTTACTAAGCAACGGTTGCTTTTAACAACTTGTTTGTTTTTTCACTCATTTTTTTAACACTATAAAATTAAGTTTTCACAATTTATTATGAACTTTAGCGACGATCCCCTCGCTGATTTACTGAGCGATAATAGTTTGGACAATGACAACTTCTTCGACGGCGGCAATACAAAGAAGTTGCCCAAATCCAGCAGAGCAAAAGGAAAACTGGAGGATCTCTTTGGAATAAAAGAGGAAACCGAAGCTGACGTACAAAGTCCATCTGCGGCTGGGAAGATAGCCTCAAAACCAAGTGCGACCAGCACACCGCGCATTGTCAAACAGAAACCATCACTTTCCATGGACGATGCCGACGATGATGACCTGGGATTTGATCCGAAACGGCCGAAGAGCGGAGGCGGGGGCGGTGCAAGAAGAAACATACTGGACGATTTACTCGTGGCTGCAGAGCCAAAGAGGAATATTTTCGATGACATCGTCAACAGTGGCGATGCCGCAAAACGACCTGCAACTGCGAAGCCTTCAATGTCCCGCCAGTCCACGGACACCACAACGGACACTTCGAATCTGCACTCCCAGGTAGGGATGTCAATCACCATCGATGAATCGGTAATCGATACATTATTTACGTTCCTACTTCCAGGCACGGCCCAAAACTTCTGGTGGCCCTGGAAGACGTAGTTCCGCCTCTGCTCAATCGACCAATCTCAATGCGGATCCCCTGGGTCTCTTTGGCAGAGACAAGGAGACAAACGCAACTGTTTCGGGCATGTCTACGCCCGTGTCCAAGAAGCGTGGCACAGCCGACTGGCTAGGATTGGGCATGGAGACATCCGCAGCGGTCGGGGTAGAGCCGGAATTAGAGACAGAGCGTCCAGCCACACCCGTGATGGCTAAGGAAATCACAGGAAGCCATCCACCCAAGGTTTCCGCCGATATACTCCACTTGCCGGACTCTGATGAGACTGAGCTGGAGCCACAGCAGGCAAGGATTAGGCCGGTGACGGACAACACAGCTCAACAGATTCTGATGCTCAACAGCATGAATATGGAGAGCAGTCACAACTACAGTGCTCTGCAGCAGCAGGAAACTCAACTGGTGATTGCTGCCCAAATGAAGAGTCAGGAGCGAGCTTTGGTGGAAATGCAGCGCAAACAGGATTCGCAGGATCAGAAATTTCAGGCATTATTACAGCAGCAACTGCAGCGTCAACTGCAAATGGAGGAGCACATAAAGGCGCAGCAGGAGCGGATCAATATGCATCTGCAGCTGATGATGACGCAACCAGTCATGGAAAATGCAGCAGGAAAAGAATCCTCCGCAGCCCCAGCAACTGTTGCTGTCGTGAAAAAGGCGCCGGAAACAGCTAGAGACGAGAGCAGGGAACAGTTGCTGCAGCTGGAGACGGATGTGAAGCGTAACTTGCTCGAGAAGCTGCGACTGGAGGAGCTGGTGGCCAACATGAAGGTCAACTACGAGCAGGAAATTGAAATGATTGAAAACTCCTATAAGTAAGTGGAGGCAGATTACATTACATTTTATTTTACAGATAAAAATCTGAAATAAATTATTTTTTATATTACATATTTGTAATTAATTTGACTTGTCATTGATTTCTAGAAAACAGCTTAAGGTATTGGAGCATCATTTGGCGGTTGTGGAGGAGCGTCTGAAGCTGGAGAACTCCGAGCTGAGCGAGTTTTATACGAGCAAAGCGGAGAAACTGAAAGGCGATTACGATTTGCAGATATCCACACTGAAGCAGGATCATGAGGATGATCTTCGCATGCTGCGCAGTTCTCATGAAGCGGACATGGAACGCATAAGGCAAGCCAAGATGCTGGAGCATGCAGCTGTGCGGGATCATGACAGCTACTTGGAGACGTTGCGTATGGCGTCCAGTGATCTCCAAGAGCTGCGAGAGGGCATGAACACAACCAAGGAGCGGGAACAGCAGCTGGAAGCACGTGAACGTCGCCTCGCGGACTCCGAGAGACGTCTGAAGATTGACGAGGAGAATGCTGATCAGGAGAAGCGGCGGCTCATGGAACTTGTTAGCACGCTGGAGTTGCAGCTGGGTCGGCTATCCAAGGACTCGGCTGAGGATAATTGGCAGCTGCGCCAGCGAATGGCCAGTCTGGAGGCCGAGAAGAAGGCATTCGAGCAGGAAAAGATCTTCCATCGTGATCAGATGGAACGCGACGAGAAACGAATCGAAGAACTCAAAACAAGGCAACTTTTGGAGATGGAACGCCTCCAGTTGGATGTACAGCAGGAGCGTACCCGTCTCCTGGTTGAGCAACAGAAGCTGGAGATGCAGCATAAACTCCATGAGCAGGGAGACACGGATAAGGAGCGTTTGGAGTTGGAGGCACAGCTTCAGGTAGCACGAGATGCCATTAAACGAGCGGATGAACAGCGAGATCGTTGCCACAAGCAACAACGTGAATTGGAGCAACGAAAGCGTGCTCTGCTGGACAAAGAGAATGCTCTCAATGTGAAGGAGGATGAGGTGGTGCAAGCTTCCAGTGCTTACCGCCTTGCCATCAACCGTTCTCATATGGCCGAGAACAAAGCCCGGGAGGCTGAGCAACTGTTGCACGCCAAGCTGCAGCTACTGGGCAAACGTGCCCACGAGCTGAGCGAGAAGGAGGCCCAGATGTCGCAGGAGCGTATGCTACTTGCCCAGGATCGTATCGCCCTGCACAAGGTGAAGGAACAGATTGGCCAGAGCAAGTGCGCCCTCTGCAAAATGGGCGTTGAGAATGTGGAGTTCTCACAGCGTATGGCTGCCCATAGCAAAGGCAATCTCACAACGGATGCACTGCAGCAGGCTGGGAACGCGTCTGCTGGCCCACAGGTATTGCCCGCTAGCGATATTGTGGATCGTATGCTTGATGAAAACATCGATGCCTCCTATCGCCGAATGTACAATCTATCGGGAAATGCGGATTTGGATTATTGGACAACAGTTGGACTTGATGATGACTCCAAGAAATTAGCGTTGCATACTGGCAATACATTGGACATTGAAGATTTAGTGTTGGCAAACCTTAATTTGAACTAAGCAACAACTAATAAAATAAAATATAAATAAATTTCAAATTTGAACTACTTATTGATATCGATTGCTGGCAAGCGGTATAATCGATAATACCCGCGTTCAGTCGAGTGCCAGTGTGTACATGTAATTCTCAGTTTATTTGCATTGTCTGCTTGTTGCATTCCCTTTTGTGTTCATATTTCCGTCGCGTTTGTTTTCATTCGTGTGGGTGTTTGTCGCAGTGACGGTAGCAATTTAGAAACATTTAGGTATCATTTTTTAATAAACGATTGTAAATAAAATGTATTAAAAAGTATTTTGCGTATTACGCCTACGTGTTAAATGTGTTTTCCAGTATCGTTTTTTGTGCAAGTCCCCGTGTCGAAGTGTTAGTTAGTGTTCTATCTGTTTGTATATATGCATGTGTGTGTGTGATTGGAGGAAGCTCCAAAGCCGCGGAAGAGACGAGAAATTCAATGAAAGCGTAATAAATATATAGCATATGAAATTTAAGGCAACAACATTCGACGCCAGCATTGAGCAAGTTCAAGAAAAGCAAAAACAAAGCAAGTAAGTTGCCAAAAAGTGAAACCACATACACATGCAAAGACATACTTAGATATAAATGAATGTAAATTGCTTACGATTAATGTAGCCATGTATTTACAATTGTGTACATAACGATGTACAACGACCAGCTTTATTATCATTATATAAAAATATTCAAAGCATTTTTATCATTCGCACTTTTGCTGTTCTTTGTACATATCGTTTGTGCCAACACATACAAATCTCTTTGTGTATGTGTACCCACACCTTTTGTGCCTATGTATGTATGTACATATGTACATTTGTGCGTATGCAAATTTGAACTCGACGAACTTGCTGCTCCTCTCTGCATCATTTATTGCTTGTTAGTCATTAAATACGTTTTATTGATTATCTTTAACCTTTGCCACCTCACCTAATATTTTCCCATTGCCGGTCTATGTTTTTATATCTTCTATGTCCTCATTTTCATAGGTTTGCCTATTGTATGTGTGTATGTATGTACCGGTTTCACGTTTACGTTGTGTGCTTACGTAGGTGTGAATATGTACGTGTGTGTGGTAAGCATTCATGCTGAACAGCTGTTCCTCTTAAGGCAAACGTGAGAAAGTTTCGCATTTGTTTATTTTCATTCGCTACACACAGACTCACAACAAAAACAACAATTGCCTTATCGTAAATTTCAATGTAGTAAAAAATTGTCATTACACGCACACGTACATATGTACATATGTATATAAAGACATGCGTTGGTGCAATTATTTGGATTAACAGGGCATACATATATTATATTATATTATATTATATTATATATCCGCAATTGCAGATAAATTGGACAGTTTGTGGGGCTTGGCAGATTTAGATAGAATTTACTTGTAAAACAAATGTATGAAATTCATACTATTATTATGATAACACTAATATTATTATCAGTATTTTAATTTCATTTTTTAACGTTAGTTAAACTAAAACGTCTGTTTTAAGTATCTAAGACAAACAGTTGCCTGTTATAACAACTGAAGTTCTTATCAATTGTAAAATAAATATGTAATTAATGATAGGTATGTAAGTTACTAGTGTATTTCTCTCACTGTGGGCTCAAACACAGTCTGATCAACAGGTAAGGAAATACAAAAACGGTGGATATAACAGTTGAAATTTTATTAATTTAAAATTCAAACAATAAACAGTAGAATACATCAATTTAGTTTATCAAAAGCATTAGATGTCACTTGGAATGTATTGTGATCAAACAATATTTCGTCAGTGTATAAAGTGATAGGAATACCCCTGTTGTTCATTTAAAAACATTCGTAATGACGTTTTTTGAGAATAAAAATGGTTTTAGAACTTCATTACATAAAATTTCAAAGTTGTATTCAAAAATTATCAAGAGGCCCTTGAGAACATCTTCACGCTATGATCTAATACAGGTATTAACTATTAATATACTAATTTCGCCATGGGAATACCCATTATATATTATAGATGTACAGATATAGTATGAATAATACTTTCTATTGTTTTGACAGATAAGATAAGTTCCCAAGTTTTCAATATTAAGTTGAATAGATAGAAGTTAACTTTCTGCTATTTCGCTTGCCCTTTAACTGTTGTTGAATCATGTCTGGCCTTGGTCTAGTACTCTGATCCCCCCAAAAATATATATATATATATCATGTTATTGTCTATAGCATACTCTTGGAGTCGTATACGAAATTGGTTTACAAAGCGTAATCGCTTTTATCGTGGTTTTCTGTTATCGCACTGCCGAATGTGGCAGAGATAAGAGAAGCGATGAAAAATATCACACGGCATTGTTCGGTTTGAGTCGAACAGAAAACAAATACGAGTAACTTTCATTTACAAACAGAAATACTTAATCTACGTACTACCTTTTGCAGTTGGTCGTGGACGAAGACTCTGAGTGGATAATGTCGAATCAGGCACAAGTCGACTACGACAGGCAATTCCAGGAGGATTTGGCCAAGGCGACGGCGTTAAGCTTGGAGCAGCAGGCGCTCGATGATTACAGGCGACACAAGAAGTATGGGACGAACTCTTATCACGGCGGCACTGCCGATTATTATACCCAACAGCAGGAACAACATCAACACCATCAGCAACAAAGAAGTTTCAATGTGACGCAGCGTCGCCACTCGGAGGTGCATCAGACGCCCGCCTCTTTGGGCAGCGTGGAACGTTCACGGACGCCGCCGGCACAGACAGGCAATGGGAATGGAAATGGCAATGGGGATAGCGATCTTATATGCTTTGCCAGTCCCACTGGCAAGCAACCGACGCAGGAGAGTGGCAGCACCTTTGAGCGGTTGATTGAGGATCTGCAGCGCATGCAGACCCACAATCCACAATCGGCATTGGTGCCAGTGGGTCCAGTGGCAGCTGCAACGTCAGCTCCCGTCCATTATCCAGCACCACCAACATACCCCAGTGTGGCCGGTGGGCTGGGCATGCAGCTGGTGCCGTTCCAGGCTGCTACGCAGCAACCACAACAACGACCTCTCAACCAGGAGGAGTTGCAGCGACTCTACAGCATGCCCAATCAACTGGCACTGCAGCCAGTGGCACCAGTGCAGCCAGCAGGATTTGTGTACTATCCAACGTTCTCAGCTCCGGTTGTTCCCGGCTCAGCTGCGTATATGCCACCTCAGTATCCGTCGCATGGCTTTGGCTATGGCTTTGCTGGCTATGCACCAAATAATGGTGGCACTACGCACGTGGACTTCGCCCGACCGCACAGTACACCTGTGACAGCATCAGCCTCAGGAGTGTCCAACAGAAGCAGCCCATTGAGTCACCAAGTTTCACATTCCGCTGTAACAACACCAGCTCCAAGTGTTGCTCCTGGTTTTAATGTGCGACGTGCCACGCCCCCCGTTGGCAGCGTCCCCTCCGTTGGGCCCCATCAAAAGCCGCCTCCACGCACTGGCAACGATTTGATCGATCTCAATAAGGACGATTAGTATGCATTATTTGCTGTTCAAACATAATCTTCAATCCAACTAATTGACACTTTCTTTTTTGCAGTTCCCGTGTGAGTGTATTGGAGGCATTTGATCCCCTGCTCAATGAGAACTCTGGTAAGCTATGGGTCATCATCTATTTTAATAAACTTATTTAAAGCGAAATGTTATTGTTAAAGCGGTTAGAGAGCTTGTCGTTTCACCCTATGGATAGTATTCATGACATTTAATTCAAATTCCACGTATTGTATAGGTGATAATGATGTCGGAATAATAAAATTAATAAGTATATTCTCTAAAACAGAATCTATAGACAAGCCATCTGTAGATAATCGATATGTATTTAAGATTTTTTGAATTTCTCTCATTATTTTTCTTATTCCGCTTGAGTTTTGTTGTATTTTAAACTCTGTAAAAATTAAATTGATGTTGATGAATCCAAAAACTAGGGAAATCTATAACATTTTCCAGTATTTGATATCAGTAACTGAAGGATGACATATTTCAGATGCAGATTATAGAAGATTATGTTAATGATAGTGGGTTGTTTGTTTATTTAATTTGGTCAAATTTATTTTATTTAACAGTTAGGTCTAATTTGTGGTTGTTTCTTTTACTATTAATATAATTTTCAATTATTAAACCAATATTAATTAAGGCGTAGAAATATCTCTTGTTCTGCAGTCTGTGATATATGTTATATAGATTACCATTTATTTCTCTCTTTAATCAGGTCATTTAATCAATTTACAACACAAATAAATCGAATTTATAGTTGTTTTCGTTTTAAGCTGCTGCTGTTGTTGTTGTTGTTTACTTATTATAATAATTGAGTTGACAACAAAATAGAAAATATGAGAAAAAAACCTGTTAAACTGTAACTTTCTGTTTCTCTATCTTGCAGTGTCGCAAAAGTAATACATTTTAATGAATACTTCTACTACTACTATCCATACTAAAGTACTACTTCTACCAAAACTGCAACCACTTAACACACCACCCACAACAACAACAACAACCACCAACCAAAATAAAAATATTGAATAAGAAATGTCAGGTGACGGATAAAAATACGTCTCCGGCTAATGGCAAAATGGGCTCAGGGTTTTTGGTGTGGATACAAATGCAAAAACAAAGATACATGCCATGCATATGTTAATAGAACCACCTACTTGCACCACACACACCAAACACCACATAAACACACACCACACACAACACACACACTTCAACACATATAAATATTAACGAAATATTCAAATCCGTGCCTTCCACGACTGCAGCTGAGCAAAATCTAGATATATATATAGAGTGCTAGAGAGTAATGAGTTTTGAACAACTGATTGCTCACAGATCACCACAAAAATTTAATGAAATTTGTATTTTATTTAAAATTTCTTAACGAATTTGACAACTTTTTCCAATTTCTTTTGGTTTTTCCAATTGCTAAATCAAATTGAATTTGTATTCATTTCTGAGAGTATTACCATGAACCAAATTGTGATTTGCCGATTCATACATAAAAAACATACACATATATATATATATATATATACAAACATACATAAATAATATTTTTAATATATACATACATATGTTTAATACAAACTTGTATAACGTTGAGACCAATATAATAAATTATGTCTGAGAATAAACAATACCAATTTTATGTTGTTTTATTAAACATTTTTATTCATCCTCGATGTTGTATACTAAACTCATCATCAGTAGTTCTTGTCCAAGACATAACATTCGATAATGAGATCTCTGATCTCTGATCTTTTAATAATGAATTGTAGAAATATTAACATATGTATGTATATATAGAACTTCTGCTTGTTTTCTGCTCTATTTCTATATAGAAATCGGTATTAGTCGAGCTTTAAGAAAACTCTCTTAGATTCTCTCAAAGATATCATATTTTTATTATAAATCTAATAAAATGATGAGATAAATAAATGAGTATATGGGAACTAGGAATGGATATAGATAAATTGATATATGTCAGAGACTGAGAATAAATATATGAATTTTAACAGATGCTGAACAAATGTTAGGGAAAGGTCACATAGACGACATATGCGATCTCTGAGTTGTATTGTATATATATATGTTTATATGTATATTATTGTGTGGAGGTGTCGCATCGCGTGGGGTTAAAATTGGCTATTATGAGGAGAGAGACAGGGAAGGAGAGCGGGAGGAATGAGGGGAGGGAGAGACGTCTTCGCGACAGAATGGATTTGTTAGCATAGATTTGCGATTTACTCTCAGCATGATTTGTAGTCTCTCTCACAGTCTGGCAGCGTCCAATACGTGACGTCTTTATTTGTGGCTACACGCTTGAATCCCCTCAATCTGCATTTGCATAACTCTTTGATATGTGAATCGTGAATCGTGAATCGTTGTTCGATTGATTCGTTTCTTTGTGTGATTAATTCGCTGATTGAATGATGCACTCGTTACTTGCAGGCAACGACGGCGCCTCCGATTGCACCTCGTACTATGCGGAGTACGATCCATTTGATTTTCTGTACAGCGGCGACAATGGCACACAGTATTCGGATCCCATGTACGAGGCGGTCAACAGGTGGGACAAGAATGCCACAAATAGTGGCAGCGGCAGCGTCAGTGTCAGTTCCATTGGCTGGCGAACGGATTATCTGAATCAACCGACGCATTCCCACTCAGCATCGCCCACACCACACCCAGCAGGATCGGCATCGGGAGACGCAGCAGCAGCAGCAGCAATTGGTGACTCCACTTCTGGCTCTGTGTCGCCGCCTCCTCCGCTGCCGCCGCGTAATCAGCAGCTTTATGAAACGGGCACCATCAGTGCGTCCACATCAAAGCCACATCAACAGGCATCTCCCTTCACAGACAGCTACACCAACAGCATACCAGCACATGTGGTGCTGGATCGTCGGAAAACCTGTACACGCCTCTACGAGTTGATCAGTGAACAGCGAACGGATGATTGTGAACTTTTGGAGTTTTATCACATGGTGAGGCAGCTGCGTGGCAGCTATCTTCATGATGATCAAGCCACAAATGTGGGTCACATCATTGCCGCCGAGTTCAACTATCATTATATGATGGACACCAGCATCAAGGTTATTGTGCATCCGGCTGTGAATACCCTGCAATCCCATGCCATGTCCAGTTCCCTGGCTGGCGAGCAGTTCAAGGGCTACGGCACACCTGTGACCTTCACCTGCGACAGTAAGTAGACACAGCAATTACTCCAACTAGAAGTTGTAACAATATCTAATCTTTTGCTGCAGTTGACTCCGTGGTGGCGCAGGTGGTGGCTCAAGCGTTGGCCTCCCTGGAGGGACAGGTGAAGGGCACCGTAACAGATTTTGCAGTCAAGGTGCGTATTCAGTTTACAATTTCATAGTTATTAATCGTATGGTGAAAGGGTATATTGTATTCGATGCAATTTATGCAGCAGAGAGAAGATGGCTTTGGCACACTCTATAAAGTATATATGTATATGTATTCCTGATCAGCATCAACAGCCGCGTTGATCTAGCAATGTCCGTCTGTGTGGCTCGATGGTTACATATAGCAAGAATTTCAGTTTGAAAAATAACTGGGTTCGAATCCCACACTGCCACCATAAAATCTGTCTTGTAAAAAATCCTGATATGACATTAAAAATTCTTTCTCATAAAAATAAATAATCTTTCAAAAAACTAAAAAAAAAAAAAAAAAACTATAAGAGCTAGAGCAACCAAATTTGTCATATAGACTCCTATGAACCCCATGCAGATCAAGTTTGTTTTAAATTTTTGACACGCTGCTTTTTAGACCCCCGCAATTCAATAAAAACGACTAGCATTTACACCATGTGAGGTAGACATCCCAAATTATTTAGACGAACGATAAAGGTTTTTAAATTTTGCCCTTAAAATTGGGAAAAAAAATCTACACCACTCCTACAATTCTTAAGATAGAACGTTCTTTTTATTGATAAACGTCTCCTCTTATTAATATCAATAATCCTATGAATTCGCATCAATATCAAATATATACAATATATATATCAGAAGTTATTGCTGTTTTAAATCTTTAAGGAAAAAGAGCTTCTCATAGAGTTTGAAGCTGCTTTTAGATGGAATTAAATTCAAATGAGTAACAGGTGTCTATTATATATAATTAAACTAACTTACGGGTATCTCTTAGTCGGGCAGTCGACTATATCATTCTTCCTTATTTAATCCATTGTTTTCCTTGGACAGCCCATTGGTTTGCTGGAGTGGCTGGCGCCAACATCGAGGCTTAGTCAGTTGGAGTGTGTGCACAACAGCTTTCAGCTGGAGAAGGATGTGCATTTGGGACTGTGTGTGAGCAGTGCGGCCAATATGCAGGCCATTGCACGCACTGCACAGGACGATGATCATGATGGAGATTTGATGCCGGAGCAGGTGCTGCCAAATGAAGTGGTGCCCATTGTCACCTATGACAATATGATGATACTCATTGAGACGCTTGAAATGGAGATTGATAAACTGGAATCAGCTGTGGATGGCGTTCCAGCGGGTCGAACCAGCGTTGTGAGTTGTTCGGGTGTCGTCCAGGCTGTAAAAGCCATTTGTGCCCTGCTCGGTTCCATTGATACGTTGGAGATAGCCCGTTCTATTGCCGAGCTAAAGCGCGTCTGCGAGGAGGCACAGTCAAAGTATGCGCCTCTGGCTGGAGCTAATAATCCGGAAATCATCAGCGACTATGGTGAATATGCGCAGGTGACGCTGCGACCACGCTCCATGCTGGAGCAGATCAAACTGAAGTGCAGTCGGCTGCGTGATGCTGTCCAGGAGCTTGTCGAACTCTATGCCAATGTATTCCGCGTTGCCTTCTCGGTGAAGACGCCGGACTATTCCACAAGTAAGTGAATTAATATATTTATAATTTGTGCCTCTTCCTGAGTAATCTTCAATGAGTCTCTTCTTGACAGCACCCATTCCCATCTCCTGTGTCTCCAAGCCAATTGTTGTGAGCATCAATTGCTTGCACAGGCCGCAGCCCAACTGGAAGTACGAGGATTACTCTCTTTGCGTGCAGCTCGTCTATGGAACGCGTCTGTTGTCCAAGCCCCACGTGCTTAGTTGCTCCAATGACACCACCGGAGGTCTCTTTCCCCGTTTGAACTTCAGTGCGTGGTTGACCTTCGAGCAGCATCCAATTTGCACGCTGCCTCGGGAGGCACGTCTCACATTTGTGCTTTATGGCAAGCAGGCGGCCAGCGAGAATGAACAGAATACGGAGCCGAATGGAGAGAGGCGACAGGTGACCACTGAGCTCGGCTGGTGCTCCATCCAACTGTTTGACTTTAAGCGCACCATGATCTGTGGCCCTTATCTGCTATCCGTGTGGCCACCGACCACGGACAAAATGCTGGGACCGGCGCCAGCTCGTGGTTGTCATCCGCATCCTGATTTTTGTCCGGTGTTGAGCATTGAAGTGCCGCCCTACGGTGGGCGCATTGAGTTCCCTGAGCATCAAGAGGCACCCAAGCCGGCACCACAGTAAGATATTTGTCTTTATTTAACACAATTGATGCACTTACTCATTAAAAATTCATTCATTCAGCTATGACTTTGCTTCACTGGATGCCAATCTGCAGGAGGAACTGCTGGATACTGCCGAGCTGGGCTATTCGGGTGCCACGGAGCGACGAGAAGTATTCTGGGAGAAGCGTCTATATCTGCAAAACTATCCCAATGCCTTACCCAAGGTTCTGCATGCAGCGCACAGTTGGGATTACGCCAATCTGATTGACTTGCACTCGTTGCTGCATTCCTGGACACCATTGTCGCCCCTGCAGGCACTGGAGTTGCTGCTTCCACGCTATCCGGATGCCAAGGTGCGGGAGAAGGCTGTCGAGTGGATCTCCCATATGCCCAATGATCAGCTAGTTGACTTTCTGCCCCAACTTGTGCAATCGCTTAAGCATGACACTTATGAGGCTTCCGCCTTGGCGCGTTTTCTGCTGTCCAAGTGCCTGGAGTCGCCTCGTTTTGCGCATCACATGTATTGGTTGCTGGTCCACAGTCTGCCCGATGATCCACTCAACTCGATTGGAGCCTCGTTGGTGGATCAGGAGTACGATGAGTCGCAGATCACACAGGCACGCTACTATCGCCGCAACAAGATGATGCTGCGTGCCCTGATGGCCATCTGTGGCGAGAAGCTGCTCAAGCGGTTCATGTACCAGCATCGCATGTGTCAGGTGCGTAGTTATATCAATTATTAATCCTATCCCTGTATTAAATCGTCAATTTCGGTTGCGTAGAATCTGGCAAAGATAGCGGAATCAGTTAAGATAGCCAAAGAATCGATGCGTCAAAAGAGTCTTGCGGCGGGCATGGATCAGGTGCATCAGGATCTGCTAGAGGAGCCCACGTGTCTGCCCCTGGGCCCAGAGCTGGAGGTGACTGGCGTCAATGTGCGCAACTGCAGCTACTTCAACTCCAACACGTTGCCTCTTAAGATTACCTTCGTGGGACCCGACGCGGAGCCACTTCCAGCGATATTCAAGGTAAGTCCACATAGTAGCATCAATTGCAACTCTAATTACAACTCGAATCATATCCCTGACAGTGTGGTGACGATCTGCAGCAGGACATGCTCACCATTCAACTCATACGCATCATGAACAAAATGTGGCTGGCGGAGCGTCTGGATCTCAAAATGGTGACCTTTAACTGTGTGCCCACTGGCTACAAAAGCGGCATGATAGAGCTCGTCTCTGAGGCGGAAACTCTACGAAAAATTCAAGTGGAATGCGGGCTGACGGGCTCATTCAAGGATCGACCGATTGCCGAGTGGTTGGGCAAACAGAATCCAAGTCCATTGGAATATCAAAGTGCTGTTCGCAATTTTACGCTCTCCTGCGCTGGCTACAGCGTTGCCACCTATGTTTTGGGCATCTGTGATCGACACAACGATAACATTATGCTGAAGACCTCTGGACATTTATTTCACATTGATTTCGGTAAATTCCTCGGAGATGCACAGATGTTTGGCAACTTCAAGAGGTGAGTTATGATATATGTATGACTCGTAAACTGTGTAACTATTATTTAAAGTGTGAAGCTTACATTTTAACAGTCCAAGTGTTACTTAACATAGCAGCTGTTACTTAACATTACTGATAACTGAGTTAACATAGCAACTGTTACTTAACATGCCATATTTTTAACAGCTCAATATATAATATTAAGCTTAACATTTAATTCAATTTATTTATTAATGTTTCTTCAATTTTGCAGAGACCGCACTCCGTTTGTGCTCACATCGGATATGGCCTATGTGATAAATGGCGGCGATAAACCCTCAACCGACTTTCATTATTTTGTTGACCTTTGCTGTCGTGCCTTTAATATTGTGCGCAAGAATGCGGATCTGCTGCTTCATACCCTGGCTCACATGGCCACAGCGGGTATGCCTGGCGTGAACTCCAATGCCGTCACCTATGTGCGTCGGGCTCTCTTGCCCTCGCAGTCGAATCCTGAAGCGGCAGCCACATTCGCCAAGATGATACAATCCTCGCTGAAGAGTTGGTTCACTCAATTCAATTTTTTTTTGCACAATTTGGCGCAGATGCGTTTCAACAATGACGAAGGCACTGGCGAATTGTTATCCTTTGTGCCTCGCAAATACACGTGAGTATCAGTCTAATTTTGTAAAAGAAAATATCTTAAATGTTAGCAACACCTTTTTTTTACAGTATGCAGCAGGATGGTCGCTTGAAGATCGTTAAAGTTGTGCGTTTCCAGAAGCATTACAGTATGGAGAAGTACTACATGTACATACTGCAAGTAACTCGCCACGGACAGCGAGATCCTACGCATCTGTTTCGTTCCTATCGCGAGTTCACCGAGTTCCATCAGAAGTTATGCTTACACTTTCCTCTGGTCAAGCTGCACAGGTATGTTAATTCTAGATTATTGTTGAATAGGCAAATTGTTGAGTTTAGAGTTAGTTCAGGCAGAATGATCAATCCTAGTATTTGAATTTATTTATTTATTCCAAAGATTCTTAATTGAGATGTGAAAACAAGTAGAACAATTTAAATGTGTAACAGCCACACAAAATTTTATTTTAACATACTGAACTGTTAAAATACTAGACATCTGGCAACCCGTTATTCTAATTAACAGTGGTTAAGCATCTGTTAACATTGTCATCAACTTTTTCTATTGGGGGTATTTATTTGCTCCTCTTCACCTCAAGAGATTGACCGCATTTGCTATCTTGAATATATTGATACATATTTATGATAACTTTATTTAAACATAGTCAACATTATATGGCAATCTTCTACTTTATATTGATATATGTACGTATGTATATGACTATAGTATATATATGTATATACATATATAGCATTATGTACAAGTTAAATACTGTCTTTGCTAAGGAAATGAAGAGCAGCATCCTTGCTAATAGGTATCCTAAGCCTCAGTGCCTCTGTCACTGTTACGATCCAGTTGAGCAACTGGACGCAGTGCCTCTGTCATGGTACGATGCTGTCGTATGGCACGTCCAAATGACCCATCTTCATCATCGCTCTCTTCCAGCGAGACCTGCGTGCCAAAGAGTCTGGGCACATTGCTCTCCTCGTCAGTTGGCAGTGTGACCATGCGCTGTGTGGGTCTTTGAGGCAACTCTGTATCGGACTCATCGGCGGATTGAAAGTCCACCTCGGACTCATTTGAGCTGGGCACCTCGGCTGATTGATAGTATTGCAGGTTCTCCACATCAAAGCGCACATGGCGCTGACGCTTGGCAGGCTGAGGCTGAGGTTGTGGTTGTGGTGTCGGATCTACTGTTTCCTCTTCACTTGAACTGGAATTGGGCAGCTCCTCGGGCTTATAGCATGTCAGAGGCGGCGCATCGCCTCGGGCACTGAGTGTGGTCGGCTTGGAGACACGTGGAGCTGGCTGAGGTGCTCGACGTGCTGGCACTGGCGATGGAACGATCTCGAGTTCCTCGCAGAGCTCCTCAAAATTGCTCACGTGGGTAGAGTTGCCTGTGGGCGCATCTCCATTCGCCTGCAGCTCCCCAAAGAGATCTTCTATGCTGCTCACGTACCTCGTATCGTTGGCTCGATCCTGACCAACGACATCCGCGTATTTGGGTAAATTTCGTAGAGTTTTCGACTTCTCCTGCTGCATCAGGGATTCGTAGTCGGGTAGAATGGGAGGAGGCGGTAATCGGGCTTCATATGGAGGCGGAGGCGGCTCCAATTGCGGTACCTCAGCTAACGGCTCCATTAGCTCTAGTTGCTGAAAGAGCGTCTCCTCCTGCACCACGTGTTCCAACTCCGAGTGGGTTTCACTCTCTTCCTGCAATGGCGACTCCAGCATAGCGGGATGTACTGACCAATTGGGTTCCGGCAAATCCGTCACATGGTCCAGATTCTCAAAACTCTCCCAATCCTCATCAATGCTCTTGCCAAATCCCGGCGGACTACTTGGCGCTGCCTCCATCAGCTGCAATCCAGAAAAGTCTGGTTGAATGTCCAGAATGTCCGCCTCGTTCATTTCATTGGAGGAACGCTGTAGCTCAAATTCAGCGTCCAGGTGATGCGATGTCACTTCCAGATCATCGAACAATTTCGGGGCTATCACCGGCTCCATTTGCTCAATAGCATCTGGAGTGCCCGCAATAATCTCCACAACGAATGCCGAATCTGTGTGCTCCAGCGGAAGCACCTGATTATTGGGTAATTGAATGCTGTGGATTGTTATTGGTTCCAGTTGGGATTCCTCCTCCATTGTCAACTGGGATATTAGTTGGAGATCCTGCTGTGTTTCCTTTGGTATATGATGCACCATGGCAGCCACTGAAATGGATGCTCCTGCCTGATCATCATCGGGGGTCAGTAGTTCCGGCACATCATCGACCTGCTCATACTTGACATATCGTCCGTTCTCCTTGTGGATTAGCTGTGACTCTCTTGGCTCCCCGTTTCCAGCCGGCTTGGCACTGATCAGCTCGTATTTCTCAGCAAAATGATCAAAGTTGGGAATATCCAGTTGCTCCACAGCAGGCTCAGCGGCAGCCAATGGTGCAGGCTGTGGTGTTGCTGCTACACCTGATGCTCCTGGTGGTGCTGGCGGTTGTCGTGTAGGTGGCGTTGCATAGTACTCATAGTTGGCGCTATGCACTTCACGGCGTCTATGTCGCGCTGCTTGTGGCTCTGGTCCACTCCGATAGGGATCTGTTCCAGCCAGTTCCGGAATGGTGGGCACCTCCTTGTGCTCTCGAGGGGTCAGTGATGGCAGCGATAGATTTGGTACACTTCCTGTGAGATAATTACTTCCTACAAATAAAAATAGTCTTAGTATTGTTTGATAATTTCTTAAAGGGAAATGTTTTACTAGGAGAGAAGATATTTTATTCGATTACATTAAACAGAAGTTAAAGAATAGATAGTTTTTAAATGCGAAATAATTTATTTTAAAATATCAGAAATTGTATTAGCTCTAATATGCTGTCGGCTCAAAAATCTTTGAAAACTTGTATACTATTTAGTATGGTTAAAGAAATTCGTAAGTAGTTTAATATATTATACATAGCTTGTAGAATGAAGAATGAATGAATACTTTCTAAAAAAAAAACTCCCTTTAAAGATAGTATATCTAAGAATCTGCTGAGCATATCAGGTCTTTGTCGAAACTTCCAATTAACTATGCGTTTATAAATTTAGACCCCAATAACTTGCAATTCCATTCACTTTCGAGTATTAACTCGAACCACATAAAAATATCGTATAAACGATCGTTGGCTTTACCTGCCGAGTTTGTAGGTCTGGTACTTTCGAATTCTTCCGTATTGCGCTGTCGAAATACTCCATGTACAGCGGTGTCGGTGCCGTTAACCTGCAAATTTATTCGGTTAGTTTGTTTTCAAAACTTGTTTCTTAATGGACATTCCTCCTTTATGTACATACATACATTCTACGTCCCCCGCAATTTGCTTTGCTACCATAATTCGCTGTAACGACTAAAACAGCTGTGGCCTCAGCTGTTGAGCCAGCAACAACAACAATAACAACAACAACAACAACAATAATAACAACAACAACAACATCAACTATCGTATGCGTCATAACTGTAAAAGCGTTACACACGAACACATGACCACAGGCACAAATACATGCAAAGCGATATCTAGAATTAGCGATGGACTTTTGTTCATTTCTACGCAATTAAAAGTTGAGATAAAGAAGATGAACTAAACATTCTTAATAAATTATTCTATTTTTTTTTTTAAATTTTAATGTCCAACAGAATTGTAGATTTGTTTATATATTTTTCAAATGGTTTAATATTAGCATTTAAAATTATAAAAAATGTAAGCTAATCAATTGAAAAGCGATTAAGATACCGAGAGTACTGTAAGATCAGTACTGTAATGACAGTACTCACGGTACGTTACAAATAATTTAGTTATTTAAATTAATTACTTTAATAAGAAAGGGAATTACTATGATATCAATTTAAAAGATAATTATGAATGCAGCTAACTTTAAGCTGAGTTAAAATAACGCTTTATCGATATGCAAATGTGAGTGTGAAATCTGCTTTAAATGCGCTTTATCAATACTTTACTGTTGTCACAATTGTTCTATATAGAACAACTCGATTTAAGTATATATACTAGTTCAATACCTGTGGCTGTAAAATCAGACTATCGATATCAGTTGATTAGTTACAGGAACCTTTTAAGCTGTCTATCGATAAACAATACCCGACTTTCACGCTGACATCGCATATTAATTGCCAGCACCAATTACACACTCACCCACACATACACACCTACACGAATACACCTGCTGTTCGGCTTATCACAAATGAGTCGCATTGTTGTTGTTGTCGTGAGGTATCGAAGGTATCGCGATACCTTATTAACCTTTATAAATGGCGCTTGCATCGAGATTTCCCATTTGTTTTTTGTCTTGTTTTTTGTTTTAATTGTTGAAATTTACGCACCTGCGATTCGTAGGCTGCATAACGTGGCGTCTGCTGTGATTGCGATTGTTGTGGCGGCTGCCGCGTCGCAGGTGCGCGATCAAAGGTAAGACGTCGCCGGAAGCCCCAGAATTTGATGCCGAGCAACGCCAGGACGAGACTGACGAGTACCATGGCCGTGGCAAGCAGTGGACCAAAGGTCGCCAATTGACCTGTGGCAGGAAGTATTTGTTGAATCATTTTTTGGCGGCAGTAAATGCACTTACCTTGGCCCACGTACGTTAGCTGAGCCATGGCTTTTAAATGCTTTTGGCCAGCATTTCGCAGTTGTACACCTGATTTTAATAAAGTTTTTTTTTATTCGTCTTATATACTATATATGTATATGTATAGTATGTATAGTTTTTGTTGTCTTCAGTCTTCAGTTGACTTCTCCACGTCGTCGTTAATCGAACGCCAATGCCGCAGCTCTTGGGCTCTCGACAGCAGCTCCAGCGTTCTCAGCGATTTTTTTTTCTGCCGTCCGCTTTGCAGCTCGCTCGTTAACTGATTGGAGCGAGCGGTCGACGTCAACGCTTATCGAAGCGATATCACGACGCTGCTCCCCATGCTCGACTCGATACGACTCGACTCTCGATTCTGGCATTTTGTTGGCCCGCTCTTCTTTCACCCACTGCCGCTCTTTGTCTTTGCGCGGCCTTCAGCGAGTCAAACTCTGCCACAACCACTTTTTGTTGTTGTCTTTTTTGCTGATTTATCAGCCATTAGCTGTGTTACCTGTTTCAGTCAGTCAGACAGTCCCACTTCGCGGTCAACTGATAAGCAATCGTCTATGCTCATATATCATTTATCTGCTGTCTGTTTTGGCCACTTTTCTTACAACTCATTGTTCATTTCCCCAATCTAAACTATCAAGGTTCTTGATTTTGTAGTGATTTCCCTTTTAAATATGCTTCAATCTCATTTCTTCTTGTTTTAGATGATTGTTTAAGACCTTGAGTTCCTTTTGGATTAATAAATCTCTTTTTTCTTTCATATGTTTCGATCTTTCTTAGACCAATTTTTGTGATGTGATTTTCAGCTCTTCTTTATCTATACAAAAAGTTTATTTATTGTCTGATCCTCTGCTAATAATTATGTTTTAAGCAGATTATTATACTTATATTATTTTATAAATAAAATAAATGTTCTTTAAACAAAATACATCAGTCCAATTTTCATTTTAATGAATAGACCTTATGAATATACAAAACAAATTAAAAGTAATGATAGAATTTTTCATATGCATGCTAAAAATGAGATTAGAATAGAAAACTAGAGACTTATGATTAGAAGAATAAAAAATACAAATATTTATACTTATTTCCCTGAAATAGATAACAATATTCTATATTATAAACATATGCAGGTTGTATCATCCAATATAATTGGACCACTCCTATTTAAGTCATTTTTATTAATAGGCCTTGTCATTTTCTAAATGATATGATATCGCTAGGGTTAAAAATCTTAAAAGTGTGAGCAATATTTAAAGTAAGTTTAGAATTAAGAGATAGCAAATGTGATTAGATATATGTAATTTAATTTAAACTATTTTATTCAATATCAAAACTTACTTTTATTTAATTATACTAGACGAAAAGTATTTGTAATATCTATTCGATTTTTTTTTTATTTGTATATCAGTCTTCCCGCTGGAGTGCATGTGGGTCGTTCCAATATCAAGTCTGTGGCTGAGAAGCGTTTGCCTTTGATACAGCGTTTCCTGAAATCCCTCTTTGATGCGGTAGAGGAAATAGCTCATTCGGATCTGGTCTACACATTTTTCCATCCTCTTCTGCGCGATCAGCAGGAAGCCAAATTAGAGATGCCCAAGATTAGAGGTAAGTAGCATAAAATTACATACAGATCAGAGGATTACATTAATTTCTTAAACTTTGCAGAGGTAAAGCGTCAACCATCGCGGGATAATCCCAATGAAATTGGACAAATACGATTATCTCTGCAGTATCAACGCGGCGTGCTTACTGTGATGGTGAGTTAACCTATTCCCCCAATTGGTAAACAAACTAATGTGTGATCTCTTTTGTCGCGTTGTAGATACACCACGCCAAAGGACTTCCCATGCTGCAGGGTGGACAGGAGCCGAATACGTACGTTAAGTGCTACCTGAAACCGGATCCAAGCAAAGTCACCAAACGCAAGACCAAAGTCGTACGTAAAACCTGTGTGCCCAGCTTCATGGAGACGGTAAGACCACGAAAAGTAAAGAATTGACAAATGTAGTAACTTTATTCTTATATACAGCTGGAGTATCGCATGCCACTGGATGTGGTGCAACAGCGCAGGTTGCAGGTGACGGTCTGGTCGCACGATACGTTGCAGGAGAACGAGCTGCTTGGTGGCTTTGAATTGGATCTCTCCAAGCATGATTTGCGCCAGGAGTTAGTCGATTGGCATCGTTTGGGTTCTGTGCCTAGGAATTGAATGAATATTGCATCCTCCGTTTAACTGACAATCTGGCTAACACACACATACACATACACATACACATACTGTGCCTGTCTTTTCAACGCAATAATACTTACATACTCAAAGTGATTGTACATTCCATATACCACATACAATTTAAATTATATATAATTTACTTATACATATAGTTACTTATATTTAGAAATTAGCTGACATCCTATAAAACTGTACCTATCACTTGTACATAATATATACAGACTTACGCCCAATCGTCTTTAGCTATTGCACAAACAAAACTGAAAGATCAGCTGAAATTTTTGTATAATGTACATAAATCAACCAAATATAAGTGATACATGCTGATCAAAAGTATATATACATATACAAGCAAAACTAATTATTCAGGTCAGTCCTTAGGATGGCGTAATGTGCACACTCTAATTCTAAAATTCATCCAAAATCATTTATTGTCCTAGGCGTGGTGCGAGTTTATTACAGTATTAACAGTTGGTCGTATGTTCGTTTAATAAACTATTATTGACTGTAATTATGTTAAAATACGGAAAGTATAAAATATCGATGACAATGTTTGGATCTATACATAAATTTAATTCAAATTCAAAACGCACACGTTCACTATAGGAACTATATACGATTCGTCTTTATTCTCAGTCAAGAGGTGAAAGATCTGTGGAGCCAATTCTGACATCGCTTAATGCCAAAGCAACTTTTGTCCGGCAATTTGATCTAACGATTCTTAAATAAATGCTTTCCAAAGAATATTAAATATTATATTATATATGATTATCTGATCAATAGTGTATTCACTGGATCGCACCAAATGCTGTAAAAAATAAATAAAACTAAATAGTTTTTATTTTTATATACAATCTGACTTTTTGTCGTACACTCAGCAAAATTATAGAAATAAATAAATAAAAAATTGTTCTAAATAAATAGCAAACAAAAAAAAACACTCTTTTTATAGTATATTTTTCTAAACAAACCGAGCAAAAGATCTTTTAAATAAATGTAATACGCTAATAGCAAACTAAATTTTATGCAATAAAATTATTAATATTATGTGTTAAATTTAAAACTTAGCTAACTTTATAGAAACTTAAAAAACTGTGTAATAAATGGAAATATAATTAAAACAATTTGTATTTATGCTAACAAAAATAAATGTAATTAAGCAAGTGTCTTACAATAATTTGAGTTATTTTTTAAGATAACACTTTGATGTTTTTTCGTAGGAGGTATTTTTGCAAATCTTAAGTTCAGCTCAAATGTGAATGAAAAATTTAATTGTTGACCTATTTTATTGGAACTCTAATTCATCTAAGTCTGTCGGTCGAACAGCTGGGATAATATGACTTTCAAGACTGTCAAACAATTTACGGTTTGAACTGAAAAGCCAAAGTTCTGGGTCTTTTTACAGATACAAGGAAATCTCATATTCCACATGCGAATCCTAAGAATTATTGGGTGTCATAAGTGATCATTTTTCATAATACTGGAATCTCTATTAATAGATAAAGACCTTTTCATTGAAATATTCATGGGGTTCTTTAAAATCGTCATATATTTGTCTTCTTTATTGTTTTGTAACAACTGAATACTTTATTATGATAAAAGTACGAGTAATATTTTCAAACATAGGAAAAGTGGGTTGGCTTTTGCTTTTAAAAGAGAAAAAAAGGAAATCTGTAAAGAACTGTGAGAATAAAATACGTATTGTGAAATTGAAATTGATTTCGGAAATTGCAAGTTAAATAACCATTAAGTGAGATGGCTCACGCTAATTTGGAGAAGGGAGAGCTGATGAGTCAAGTGAAGCAACAGATCGCACTGGCCAATGCCCAAGAGATGCTATCCAAGATGACCGAGAAGTGCTTCAAGAAGTGCATCAGTAAGCCTGGAAAGGCTCTTGATGGTTCCGAACAGCGTTGCATAACACAGTGTATGGATCGTTTTCTGGATACCTGGAATCTCGTCTCTCGCACCTATGGCAATCGGCTGCAGCGTGAGCAGGTCAAGTCGTTGCAGAATGATGCATTAAACTAAACTGCGGACATCCCATATATAAATTCCATTCAAATAAATAAGATTCAGATTTACACTTGGTTCTTTTTTATTTTTTGCTCAGTCAGCTTGTCAAATGATTCGTCTTTAATCTGATACCGGACGAGCCCACTTGCCTTATCACGACGGCAATAGATAAGCACTGATTACCAGGTTGCAATGGAAGTTCCCTTCCCCCCGGGGTTTTGTAATGGATCTGTCAGGAGGTAGCTTTCAGCTTGATATGTGCAAAATTCCGCGATCGTTATCGTGTTTGGAATGGTCTCGTTAGCTAACGGATGACCCAAACGCACTTTACAGCGTTGTGTAGTTTCGAGACCACTCTAATCCATTGCATCATCCATTGTCATATGCAAATTTTAACTATTGTACAGTTCCATTGTTCAAAATTTGTTTGGTATTATTTTTAAAATTACAAGACAATGAAGTTTGACAATTGCATTATTTGGGTTATTACAATATTTAATTAAAATTACATGATTGATAAACTTCAGAAAAAAAGGGGCTGATTAATTTCATTGAAAGGCTTGCTCAACTTAGTTCTTTTAAAAATGCAATATTGGTTATATAGACATAAAAATGTTTATTTACAATAATTTTCTTAAATATAGCTTAATTTAGATACTCAAATTAATATAATAAGTATCTTCCATATAATTCCATACATAGCTTATTGAAAAATAAAATATTGCTAATATATTCCTTAATTGAATGTACTGTAGTTTTTAATAACTACTTAATAAATATAAAAAATAAATATAAAAATAAATATAAATAATCAATTAAAAACATTAAATTCCATGTAAACAATTTTCTTTGATATCTGATCATCATTCACCTAACATCTATCATTCGAAGGAACAAAAATGATATAGGGTTAATAGTATCTAATAATTTATCAAAGAAAAAACCCGCTTATTAATGCAATTATTTAAATTTCCAATATTATTGGATTAGTTGTCGTAAATTTCTTAGATAATTTCAGGTAGACATGGTAATAGGCGATCATATGTATTAAATTTGATTTTTGATAATGACTCGCACATTTTCAGTCTGAAGTTTGCTATCAGGCATGAAAGGTGCTATCAGGTGTATTAAGTACAGGGTTTTCAATGTTTCTTTAATAGGTGCAGGTGACCTGTTGATTTGCCAAAAAAACTTGCAGTAAAAATAATAAAAAAAAACCCAAAAAAAAAAAAATAAAAATAAAAATCAAAAATAATAATAAAAAATGCAAAAGATAAAATGCGAATCGGTGGCCGAACTTATTGGCTCGAATACCAGAGACAACAAAATTCAACATTGAATTCGTTTTCCTCAACCAGGTACATTCGAAGCCACACAAGTTACGATAAGAACCCGAACTAAAAGGCCTATAGATACTACAGCTCTGTGCTTTCTACCCCGAAAGCTCTTTTTTCTACCAATTCTAAAATAGTATCAAAATAGAACCAACAACAAGTTCTCTGACGATTGTAGTAATCATTGCAAGAATACTTACGATAAGTAGAGCCCTCGGTACCCTTATCTCATCAACTAATCGGACCACGGTACACGCCAGCCAAACAGCTAGACAATAGAGGAGCAGGTGATAGGGGAAGGGAAGCGGGGTCTTGATTATAGTATAAATCGGAAAGTAACATCAAGGCAATTACACTATCAAAGCAAACAAAACCTCAAAGCAAGATGATTACTGATAAGCAGCACTTGACAGTTAATTATTTAACCTAGGTGGCTTATCAAAAGATCTAACAAATTGATGAGTAATGTGAGGCAAAGAGAGAAAATAAAGTTATCATAAAACAAAGTATACCTTTATCATATTAAAGTTTTATTCCCTAATATAGCTGGATTTTAAGTATACTTAAAACTAGGGATTAAAACCGAAACGAATATCTGTTTCAATTACGGATTCGGTTATGCTCGAATTAAGGTTTTCGGTTATCGGTTATGGAAAATCTTGGAGTATCGGTTTCCCAACGGTTATCGGTTTTTTGTAAGTTTCAGTTGAAAAATACCGCGTTTTTCATTGCTTTACATAAAAAAAGACTTAATGCTTTTATTAGCCTGGAAAATAATTATACAAATCTGGTTACTGGAATGATCCAGCGTAATGTTGATTTTATTTTAATTTGACCTCATATAAATTTGGTTCATTTGACTTGAAAATTTTGATTATTTCGATTTTACTGATTTTTAATAACTTTGATCTGTCATAATTTTGTCAAAAGTCAATCAATTTCCATGCGCAATGTAAATTTGTTCATGATTTTACCTCTAAATTTGTTCTGCATTTAAATTTTTTTTAATTTTAAAAATTTGAAAATTTCGAATTTTTTAGAAATTTTACAGTGTTACCCCTTATCATTTTTCGAAAAATTTCGAAAATTTCGACTTTTTATAATGAAAAAAATTTAAATGCAGAACAAATTTAGAGGAAAAATCATGCTCAAATTTACATTGCGCATGAAAATTGATTGAGTTTTGACAAAGTTATGGCAGTTCAAAGTTATCAAAGTTGCTCAGTAGCTGCGACGACCAGAACCGAAATTAACCCATATAAATGAATCGGTTACTAAACGGTTATTTCGGTTTAAGGAGTTTCAGTTTAAGGGTTTCGGTAAAGCGGAAAAAATTCCTTTCGGTTACGGTTTCAGTTACAATTCAATATTTCAATTGGTTTTCGCCGATCAAAGGTTACGGTTTCGGTTAAGGTTTTAATCCCTGCTTAAGCCACTATTATATCATGGTTACAGCTTTCATTGCATTCTTCAGATATAGGAACATCTATTACACAATAAACAACATCATTGTTGCTGGAATTTATGATCCATTCAGATATATCAACATCTATTACACAATATAGATTTTACTGGAATTGTAAGATCAATTCTAAAATGATCTTCCATATTTTGACCAAACTGAAACAGTTGTCAGACGGAATGTCTTTTTAAAAAAATTCTTAATTTTAGAATAATATATTAGTAGTAAGAGGGAGAGAGATAAATCATCAACAGAGAAAGGGAGATAGCAGATGACATGCAGATGACATGCACCCGTAACTGAACATGTGTCTTACAGGAATTCAGTTCTACAAGTACTTATACTATTCTGAAGAAGTGCAAATACATTAGACAACAGTGATATAATTTGTTTAAAATAATTTTGTTGTTAGCAGAAAGTTGTAAGCAGTATCTTAGCGATTGGTAATGGGAATATGGAAAGGCTTTCAGCTGATTGTTTCAAAAGGGTATATAACGAAATGTCGAGTCGTTGCACGTTGCATTTTACCGGATGAACATTTAAAATGCAATTGGGTAAGTCAAATTGTAAAAGTGCAAATCGATGGAAAAGAAAATTAACTTTAAATGGATAACCTTAGTGAACTTCCTGTGGATTTGTCTGTTGACTGTTCCGCAGGCATTTGCCTTGGATGTATGCACTGGACAGAATTTTGGATATAAAGCAGCCGATCCAGCCGATCCTAATGCGTACTACCTATGTCTGGGCTTGCTCGGAAAAATCAGAAGCAACTGTCACGAAGGATATCGCTTCAATCTACAAACTCAAATCTGCGAAAAATATAATCTACCCAACGCTCTTGCTCAACGAGATGCCAGCGGTGTGCAAAATGAGTTCAACATCAATCAGAATATAAACCTAGATAGGCCAATTATTTTCAATTTCTTTGGCTCATTTTGGAACAAGCCTCCCAAGCCACCAATACCATGGCCACCAATACCATGGACCCCAATTGCCTCGACACCTGCATCTATCGATACTACTAGCTTAAACTCTCAGGCTTCATCTTCAACTTTAGCATTTACGGAATCATTAGAGAGTTCAACTGAAAGCTTCAGTTTAAGCTCAGAAGCTTCATCTTCATCTTCAACTTCAGCAATATCGGAATCAACAGAGAGTTCAACTGAAAGCTCTAGCTCAAGCTCTGAATCTTCTTCTTCGACTTCTGATGTGACAGAGTCAACGGAGAGTTCAACTGAAAGCTCTAGCTCAAGCTCAGAGTCTTCTTCATCGACTTCTGATGTGACGGAATCAACGGAGAGTTCAACTGAAAGCTCTAGCTCAAGCTCAGAGTCTTCTTCATCGACTTCTGATGTGACGGAATCAACGGAGAGTTCAACTGAAAGCTCTAGCTCAAGCTCAGAGTCTTCATCATCGACTTCTGATGTGACGGAATCAACAGAGAGTTCAACTGAAAGCTCTAGCTCAAGCTCAGAGTCTTCTTCATCGACTTCTGATGTGACGGAATCAACAGAGAGTTCAACGGAAAGCTCTAGCTCAAGCTCAGAGTCTTCATCATCGACTTCAGATGTGACGGAATCAACAGATAGTTCAACTGAAAGCTCTAGCTCAAGCTCTGAATCTTCATCATCGACTTCTGTTGTGACGGAATCAACGGAGAGTTCAACTGAAAGCTCTAGCTCAAGCTCAGAGTCTTCATCATCGACTTCAGATGTGACGGAATCAACAGATAGTTCAACTGAAAGCTCTAGCTCAAGCTCTGAATCTTCATCATCGACTTCTGTTGTGACGGAATCAACGGAGAGTTCAACTGAAAGCTCTAGCTCAAGCTCAGAGTCTTCATCATCGACTTCAGATGTGACGGAATCAACAGAGAGTTCAACTGAAAGCTCTAGCTCAAGCTCAGAGTCTTCTTCATCGACTTCTGATGTGACGGAATCAACAGAGAGTTCAACTGAAAGCTCTAGCTCAAGCTCAGAGTCTTCTTCATCGACTTCTGATGTGACGGAATCAACAGAGAGTTCAACTGAAAGCTCTAGCTCAAGCTCAGAGTCTTCATCTTCGACTTCTGATGTGACGGAATCAACAGAGAGTTCAACTGAAAGCTCTAGCTCAAGCTCTGAATCTTCTTCTTCGACTTCTGATGTGACGGAGTCAACAGAGAGTTCAACTGAAAGCTATAGCTCAAGCTCTGAATCTTCATCTTCGACTTCTGATGTGACGGAATCAACTGAAAGCTCTAGCTCAAGCTCAGAGTCTTCATCTTCGACTTCTGATGTGACGGAGTCAACAGAGAGTTCAACTGAAAGCTCTAGCTCAAGCTCTGAATCTTCATCTTCGACTTCTGATGTGACGGAATCAACGGAGAGTTCAACTGAAAGCTCTAGCTCAAGCTCTGAATCTTCATCATCGACTTCAGATGTGACGGAATCAACGGAGAGTCCAACTGAAAGCTCTAGCTCAAGCTCAGAGTCTTCTTCTTCGACTTCTGATGTGACGGAGTCAACAGAGAGTTCAACTGAAAGCTCTAGCTCAAGCTCTGAATCTTCATCTTCGACTTCTGATGTGACGGAATCAACGGAGAGTTCAACTGAAAGCTCTAGCTCAAGCTCTGAATCTTCTTCTTCGACATCTGATGCTACGGAATCAACAGAGAGTTCAACTGAAAGCTCTAGCTCAAGCTCAAGCTCTGAATCTTCATCTTCGACTTCTGATGTGACGGAATCAACGGAGAGTTCAACTGAAAGCTCACCATTTGGTGTTAATTTTTACAACTTGAACCCTAAGGAAAAATTACTCCTTCAAATTGGATTCTATGCTGAAAAACTCAATGGTAATTCGAAGAACTTAATAGGGAAAAAACAAATGATTGGAGATGTTCATATTCCTCTTAAACTGGCGTCATCTGCTTCAATTATGGAGGCAAGTGAATATTGCAGTATTTTACCAAATGGCGCCCATTTGAGGGATTCAAAGTCGTGCAGCAAGTTTTATGTATGTGCAAATGGTCGAGCAATATCCCGAATGTGTCCTAAGAATCTCTACTTTGATATCAAGAAGAAGGTGTGCAATTTTGCCCAACTTGTAAATTGTTTCGAGGATCAGGAACAAAGTTTTTCACTTACATCGTCCTTAAATAATATCGCAGGTCATGGAAGCTCTAGCTTAAGTTCAGATGCGTCTTCCTTCACTTCAGCAGTTACGGAATCATCGAAGAGTTCAACTGCAAAATTCAGTTCAAGCTCTAAGGATTCTTCCTTGAAATCAACGAAACAATCGGAAACCTCACTTCTTGGTATCAATCACGTCAATTTGAACTCTAAGGAACAATTACTTGTTCAAATTGGATCCTATGCTGGAAAACTCAACGGTAACTCAAAGAACTCAATAAGAAAAAAACAAATGATCGGAGATGTACAAATTCCTTTTATGCTATCGTCATCTGCTTCAATTATGGAGGCAAGTGAATATTGCAGTCTTTTGCCGAATGGCGCCCATTTAAGGGATTCAAAGTCGTGCAGCAAGTTTTATGTATGTGCAAATGGTCGAGCAATATCTCGAAAGTGTCCTAAGAATCTCTACTTTGATATCAAGAAGAAGGTGTGCAATTTTGCCCAACTTGTGAATTGTATCGAAGATCAGGAGCAAAGTTTTTCACTAAAATCATTTTTGAATAATATCCCTGGCCATGGAAGCTCTGGCTCAAGTTCAGAAGACTTTTCTCTCAATTTAGGAGTTACGGAGTCATCGGAGAGTTCAACTGAAAACTTTATCTCAATCTCTGATGCTTCCTCTTCGACTTTAGCAGTATCGGAACCATCAGAGAGCTCAACTGAAAGCTCTAGCTCAAGCTCAGATCCTTCTTCATCGACTTCTGATGTGACGGAATCATCAGAGAGCTCAACTGAAAGCCTTGGCTTAAGTTCTGAGGCTTCTTCTTCCACTTCAACAGTTACGGAATCATCGGAGAGTTCAATTGAACACTTCAGTTCATACTCTGACCCAACATCTTTTGCCTCAGCGGATTCATTAGAAACTTCACTTTTTCAATTTGGATCCCATGCTGAAAAACTTAATGATATTTCAAAGAACTCCATAAGGAAAAAATCAATGATCGGAGATGTGCAAATTCCTTTTAAACTATCGTCATCTGCTTCAATTATGGAAGCAAGTGAATATTGCAGAATTTTGCCGAATGGCGCCCACTTAAGGGATTCAAAGTCGTGCAGCAAGTTTTATGTATGTGCAAATGGTCGAGCAATATCTCGAAAGTGTCCTAAGAATCTCTACTTTGATATCAAGAAGAAGGTGTGCCATTTTGCCCAACTGGTAAATTGTTTCGAGGATCAGGAACAAAGCTTTTCACTAAAAGAATTGAATTTCTATAAAGCTGAAAGTTCTAGCACGGAGGATTTAGATTTGCTAGATAGATCCACTTCTGAAAATCCATTATCCACCTCTCCAATTACGGAAACCTCACTGGACAGTTCAACTGAAGAGATCATCTATGAGGAACCAACTACGATCTCAACTTCAATAGAATCGACCTCGGATAGATCCAATTCTGAAACTCAATTATCCACGTCACCAATTACTGAAACATCGCTGGACAGTTCAACGGAAGAGATCATCTATGAGGAACCAACTACGAGCTCAGTCGAATCGACGTCAGAGATCGACATTCTAAGCACTGAGGAACCACCATCTACTACAGAAGATACAGAGGATGCAGATGAAGACTCTTGGCTCGATTCTGTCCCAAGCTTAACAACAATCGGAGATCGTAATCACTTTTCTTACAGCGTTAAACAAGGAACCGGAATAGAGCCTATTTCAGAAGATTCTGCAGAAATATATGCAATTTCAGAATGCAACTCTCTACCAAGTGGCGCCTATCTAAGAGATCCCAGGTCCTGCAGCAGATTCTATATATGTGCAAATGGACGCGCTATTTCACGCAACTGCCCGTCAAATCTATACTTCGATATTCAGAAAAAGGTGTGCAATTTCCCCAGTCTCGTAAAATGCGTGATCGATGAAAAGGAAATCGACAACTCACAAAAAACTCCATCATTACATGAAGACGATTTAAATAGTATCTCCAACATAGAAAAGCCAAGGCATGAAGAGGTTACGTTTTCTTCACCCGTAGAAACTGATAAATTATCCAGCAGTTCCACAAAGAATTCCGCTTCCAACCCCATCCTGTTACCAAAATCATCTTTGTATAAGCCATCCAACGGCGTCTCCAAAAATGTATCGAAAACGGATATATCTAAGAAGTCATCGTTATCTGAACACCTCGAAGATATACAGGAGTCCTCGATTGTTATTCCTGATGATGCGGAAACTTCAGATTGTACGGGATTACCGAACGGCTCATTCCTGAGGGATTCTAAGTCGTGCGGCAAGTTCTACGTATGTGCAAATGGCCGTGCTATACCCCGAAAATGTCCTGGAATTCTCTATTTTGATATCAAGAAGAAGGTTTGCAACTTCCCCAGTTTGGTAGACTGCTCCAATGATAAAAAATATAGCTATGTAGCTAAGGAACCAACGTCCCACCAAACTATTAGCAAAGAAAATGTTGGTAAAACGGAAGAGCCCTCCAGATTTATTCCAGATTGTAAATCCGCAGCAAATGGTGATTATCTTAGGGATCCGATGTCCTGCAACAAATTCTATGTATGTGCCAATGGCCGAGCTATACCACGACAATGTCCCAAAGGTCTTTATATAGACACAAAGATAAAATACTGCAATTTCCCCAGTCGAGTGGAATGTTCTATTGATAGTTCCGAAAACTCACCTATTCTACCAGCTCTAGTGTCAGGCAACCTCGATTGTAGCGATAAAGCGGAAGGTTCTACCATACGTGACTCAAAGATGTGCAATAAGTATTACGTCTGCCTGAAGGGAACTCCAGTAACCCATTTCTGTTCACCGGGAAAATGGTTTGACCTCAATCGGAAAGTTTGCGAGGTAAAGCGAATGGTAGATTGTAATAACTGAGAGAGATGCGATAATAGTAATATAATATTGATATAACTATATTATATTTATATGGTGAAGGGGTATATTAAAATAAGGCAAGTGGCGTATTTTAGCGTAATCTAAGCAATATATTATAGATTTGGTAATGGTGTTTGTTATAAATATCTTAACTATATTATAAATATAACGTTATCCAGTGTATTCCGACAGTGTATTATACAATTCGATAGTCTTTTACAGGGAATAAATTATCTGATTACTATATCTTTTCTTCTTGAAAGTATAAAAACAGGGTATATAATTTCTTAAGTTTGTATTTCATTTTGTTCCCTGGTCGATTCACGTGTTGAGAGTCAGAGACAGAGACGGGAGAAACATTAGACACCCAACGTTTCAAGTTACATATGACATGGTGATAAGGAAACGTCGACACTTCATCAAAAGACACCCCGGAAGAGCAGCCCTCAGGCAAATTGAGTGGCTGCGATATAAAGTACAAGGACATTTCAATGTACAAGGACAATTCTTCCTTTAGTTTCGATATTTAACTTCTCTACACTTATATCAATATGGATGTAAGGAAATAAGGCACTAAAGACTTCGAGTTCAGTAAAATAGTGTTATAAATGCCAGAGTTATAGACTGAGTCAATCTTGCGCTTTTAGGGTAGTTTTTGGAAAGCATCATTTTAGCTAATGCTGAATATCCGACGTTATAAGTATTTCCAAATAAATGGCCCTCAAGGCAACTGAAGGTGTCGCTCTGTTCTTACAATATTGATGTTATGGTGGGATCGGCCCAACCACCAGAGAGCTTAATCTAATGGATCATCTATGAATAGATATTAAGAAACAAGTAAGAGATTCTAGGGAAAGAAAAGGCTGAACAATTATGGCAAGAAGAAGAACATATTTGGAAGATAATTCATTCTTGCCGCGTTTTTATAGATTCTATATAAACCAGAATTTTCAGATATAATGGTGAATCTTCTGTATATTAAATATGCGGTCGTAAGTGTATACCACAAAAATTGGTTTAAAAAGTCTCATTCTATTATTTTACTTGAAATGCATTTGATTATTTTTGACTATGAAATTGAATATCTATATTTAGTTTATTTTTTCGTTATTTAAATTACCTTAAAATTTTTAAATGGAACCATTGATATATCGAAAGTAGCAATCATCGATGTAATCGGTATCGATGTTATTGCAGAGCTAGCGGCGACAACGCCGGCTTTTCTCAAAATGCAGTCAAAGGTCGTAGTTGGTTATCGCATAAAGTAACGGAAGTTAAGTTAAAATTTGTGTAAGCATATCGACATTCCAAATTTCCAGTGATTTAATCACAATAATAACGCAAATAATGTGCAATAACGCAGTGCTTCGTAATTTGGCAGTTTAGCAAAGAAACAATACAAATTGACAAGTTGCTGTTGCCACCCAACACAGTACTAGTGTTATCTCGCTCGCACAACAGCAGCTCACACAACATTCAATCGATAAACTTAACAGTGGGCTGCCAACTTGGCGTGCTCAATATGAACTGCTCACTTAACGAGTAGAAGTCGCAGTCGCATTGCAAACGTTGAAACGTTCACAACGAAGCGGTAACAGAATGAGTGTGCTTTTGTGAGTCCTGTGAGATGTGAAAATGTAAAATGCAATAAACATAAATTAATATTAGTGCAAAACACAACATTGACAAAGTTTATGCAGAAATAAAAAACAATTCATTGTGAGTGAAGTGAAGTGAGCCGATACATTATAGACTTGTGTGAGTATTAACTCGTCTGCAGTTTTGCGACGGGCGTCAACTAGAGGCGCAAACCTCAATTTAAGTCACCTGAAATTAACTGTAAAACGATAGCGCAACAAAAGTAGAAGAACTTTTGCAAGCGACAATCGCCCGGAAGCAACAACAAGAGCAGTAATAATTAAAATAAAACAAAGAAGGCGCATAAAAAAATACATAGCTATCAGGCAAAAGCAAAGCAAAAAAGTAGCGAGTAAAAGCGTTACGCCTCCCGTCTCCCGCCTCCAGCCCCCCCAACATACAGGACAGTAGCAGCAGCAAGTGCTTTGTCGGTTTTGGTGGTTGTTGTTGCTGCTTTTGTTGTAGCCTTCGGTGTGTTGTGTGCGCGTGTGCCAGGGGGTTGCTTCCTTGTGTGTATGGGTGCGTGTGTGTGTGCAACGGTTAATCTCATTCATCAGAGAGCTAAGTTTTACACATTTTTACGCCTGCGAGTATAGTACGCTGCAAACGAGCAGAGCCGATGACTCGACTGCCGTCACGACGCCAGCCACCCCCCTTATCCACCTTCCACCCACTCTCACAGTCGCTCTCTCCAACTCTGTGAGTGCTGAGAGCAATGCTCAAAGGCGCTGTTAACATAGCCATCTCGCTTGCACACAGTGTGCTTAGGCGTAGTTAGTGGTCGATTTTAAAAGTCCTTCACATAGCTCTGTGTGTGAGTGTGTTCGTGTGTGCGTGTGGATGTTATGTATGTACACTGTGAAAGTAGTGCCAAGCGTTGTACATAAGTCATGTATATACATACTTTTATATACATACTTATGTGTATATTGGGAGTATGTGGATTTTTGGTAGCCAGGGTCAGGATGTGTGTAACGGAATATCATTCTGTTGCGTTTTTATGTACATTTCCATTGTGTGTAGGCTCGTTTAGGTAGACACTGACACACACACAGAGTGAAAGATGTGTGTGTGTGTGTGGCAGGTGCAAGGAAAGCACAGTTGATCCATGTAAATTTAGTTTTCCCTCATCTTGTCCAATGCGTAACTTCAGCCTGGCAATCATATTAATCATTAGAATGACCTCGACCCTTTCAATGAATCTCCCCCTCTTATCTTCCCCTGAATATGTCTGCCTGGGATACTTGATATTACTTGATATTGGCACAAATGAGAAAACTGCCAACTACTAAACATAAAAATAAATATATAAATGTAGAAATGTGCGGTCTGTTGTTGTGGATATGTCGACAGTCGACAGTCTGCTAATCTCCGATCCTAGAATCCTCCGAATATGCTCTGTTTTCGCTATTAATCTATCCATATCGAAATCGAATACATATGTACATTATTTTTTAGATGTGTTATCATCATTATCATCATCCTGCTGTTTGTATTTCATTCTTTTTGCCTTGCGAGTGACCCAGTTATTACTCTGTCTTTCCACTTTTTTCAACACCCTCTCCTATCGCATAATCCTATCTGAAACTCATGATTTGACACTTTTTTAGCGCTCAAGGAAATGAGCTTTATAAGTGGCATACAAAGGAATAAGATTGGTTCCCGGATTGTTAATCAAATATTGACAGCGAATCAGCGAATGAATAAATGAAATATCTCATGGTGTTCCTCTTTTAAACCATTCCAATTTTGTGTTTTATTTGTTTCGATTGTGTTACAGTTACATAGAATAAACAAATCAGCTTAATTTTAAGTTATGACCTCTAAAAAGTGTTTGGGAACTAAAAGGGTTTTATTGACCAGTTAGTACCTGCCAAGCGCGAACCTTGTTGTCCGAGTAGCCGGCAAAGAGGGTCTGGCCATCTATGGACCAGGCCAGCGACAGACACTGTGGTAGATCCCCCTTGGCAGTTGCCGGCACATCCTCTAGCCAGAGATCAAAGACTGCCTTCTTTGAGGCCAAATCCCAGACGGCAATGGATGAGCCGCAGGCGACACAGAGCCAATAGCGACTGGGCGAGAAGGACATGGCATTGACCACATCATGATGATCAAGGGGATAAAGATTGCGTCCATCGCTGAGATCCCAGAACAGCACCTTGGCATCCTTGCCACCCGAGGTACACAGAGAACCGTCCGGTGAGACGGCCACTGTGGTTAGATAACCAGTGTGACCATGATGATTGTTACGCAACTTACAGTGGGTCAGATCCCAGACCTTGACAGTGCGATCCCAGCCACAGGAGACGATCAAGGGATTGTTATGCTTGGGAGAGAAGCGCACACAGGACACCCAATCACTGTGGCAGTCATCGGTAATGGTGTACTTGCAATCCGCCAGAGTATTCCACAGCTTAATGGTGCGATCACGTGAACCCGACACTATCTGACGATTATCCGGTGAGAATGCCACGGACAACACATCCTTGGTGTGCCCCTCGAAACGATGTGTCGTTGCACTAGCTGTAAGATCCCACAGACGGATGGTACGATCCCACGAACCGGACAACGCAAAGTTGCCATCAGATGAGAGCACTACATCGCTAATGAAATGCGAATGTCCGTAGTTCCTCTTCAACATATACCCATAATTATTTAGACCCTCTCGTGTTAGACGCCAGACGATGATGGTCTTGTCGCGTGACGATGAGACCAAAAGATCCGCATCATGGGGATGCGGGGCCAGCTGAGTAACCCAACCACTGTGACCGGACAGCACGCCAGCTAGTTGAATGACCTCCGGCATGTTGTCTTAATTTTTGATGCCGTTTTTTATTTATCCAATTTCCTTGGCTTTACACAATAATGAAATTGGATTCACAGTTTTCCTCATTGAGGCAAGGACTGCCTTGTTCAGTTAAAAATAAAAGAATTTAATTATCCTATACGTAATAGGAAAGAAAATACGAAAATTTGCTTTACTTAGATTTGTGGTGGTCCCGTGGATCTACAATTAGAGTCGCCGGCCTGCCACAAATAGAACCTTTCAGTCATAGAACAACAATCAAGAATATAATGTATCATGAAGGTGTTTTTAAATTCACCGTTAAATAAAAAAAGAAATAACTTAGTTTTGTGTATGGTAACAAAAGCCACCTAATGAATAGGAAAGACTTAAATATACCCAGCGGTATAAATCTACTCATTATAGAAGTGTAGAATATTACAAATAACTTTATGAAAAAGTTAGCACCACATGGGAACAAATAATAATCTCCTAAGGGAGAGGATAAATTTTAAATCTTTATCACAAGTAGGAATGTACGATTATCAAAAATGCCTCTAAGAATATCTTGTCCGTTCTACATTAAAACTTTCGCATTTTATCACATCATTTTTGTTTCAGACAGAACATCAATTGTTACCAAACTAGGAGGTAATCTATCAATATTTAAAAGCCTGGCAATTGTTCTACATTATTTCTCTATAGTTGTGTGTGCGTGTTCAGCGTAGGCGTTTGTATGTTGACTCCCCCGCCACGCCCCCCTGCCCGCTGTCTACTATTTAAGGTAGCGATGACGTCAAATGAGAAATGATGTAAAGTAACGCGAAAACCTTTGCTAGACGTCGGCACCTGAACAAAGCGAAAGAGTGGAAAAAAAGAGGGAAGAAGGATAAAGAGGAAACCAGTTAAAATTGCTTTAAAATGCACATGCAAGTGACTCTATGACTGTCTGAGTGTGTGTGAGTGAGTGTGTGTGTGTGTGTGTGTTGAGGGTGTGCTGGCCAAAACAATGCGGCTTTTCGACGACGCGCCTGAAAAATTACTCATACGGCAATGAAATACAAACGCACCACAGGCAAGAGCTACGTGTGTCTGTGTATGTGTGTGTGAGTATCTGTGTGTTTGTAGGTGGCGCCAACAGTTTCAGTATTGTTGTTGTTTTTGTCGTTGTTGCTGGTAGTCAACATTCAGCAGACAAATGGACATGGCCAAGAAAAAGGGCGGCCAGACAGACTGGCAGACAAGCGAGACGAATGGAATGGAGGAAATATGAGGAAAGGAAAGGGTGGGGGGGGGTTTGGTGCAAATTGAGACAGGGACATCAGGAGTAGGAGTACTTTTGCATTTGCAGGAGGGGAAGTTGGATGAAGTGTTGCCAACACACATAAAAACACTTTGCCGTTACATATAAAGTAATTCCCTTTGTTTATAGCAGACCAGCAGTTAATATAGGTATATCTGTGTGTATGAGTGTATAAGTGTGATTGTAGTTATGCTCCATGCTTTTTACTCTCCTTTTTTTTGTGGATTTAATGTACTGTTGTTAATGGAAATTTGTGAATATTTACTCGCTGCAATGTGAGCTATACCCTGTGAACAAGACCTACGTGTGTTAAATGGGGTATAACCAACTAGTAAATATGATATAGGTTATATTTAGCTGTTCTCTTTTAGTAAAAAGTTAGTCCTTCCCTATTTACCTGCTTTTAATCGATTCCTAAAGGTACGATAAGGATAGGATAAGGTATTCTAAAGCCTATTTTTGAACAACACTGCTTAGAATACTTAGTATATCCGGTGTACTTCGAATCTTCAATTCTTCAGTTCGATGTAATTTTTCTGTTTATTTTGAAATTATTTAATAAAAATGTATACAATATATTTACAAAAAATATTATATACGTGATAAAAAAATACAGTGATATAAGCAACGAAATAAAATATAGTATTTTATCTTTATTTATTATTTATTATTTATCTTTATCGTAAATTGTATTTAAAGTCACTCGTTTCAGAATTAGATTAGATTCATTTTAATGTCTATCTCAAAACACTTTCTCTGCAGTTGTTCTTTATACACAATTATTTAGTGCACCTGATCAGATACTTTCAAAAATAATAATAATAATGAAGCATGTATTGATTTGCCATTCTCTTGTCCCAAATTTCAATTAGTTTTTTGCTTTTATGATTATGATATTGTCTCCTTTGATAGTGCATCATAAATAATGCTAACGGAATAATGTCAGCTAAATTTAAACAATAACAAAGCCCCCTTCTACATAGATATAGGTATGTATGTGTGTATGGTATTGTCATCCATGTGAAGGCCTAAATAAGCGTCAGGAATGAAACTCCAAAGCGATTGCCCGATGAAACCCCACAGGGCCATTAATTGTATGCCAGTCTACATACATACATAGTTATTTTCCCTTTTTTCCTCCATTGTATTTTACGCACTCACACACTGAAACACACAGTGTTGTTGTTGTTAGTTTTGTTGTTTGTTTGTTTCGCCTGTCTAAAGCGGCTTTAGACGCGTTTGTTGCTTTTGGGCTTTTGTTTCTTTTTTCATTTTTGTTGATGTGCTGCCGGTGTTTGTAATTTATGCGGCTTCCCTCGACCTCCTGCGTTCGCCTGTCCAGGACAACAACAACAACAACATCAACAAAAACAACAATTACATTTTACGCTCTTTTAGGGGCAACCATCTCCCAACCCCAATTTCGCTCGTTACTAACCCATTTCATGGTTCTCGTAGTTAGTTACATTGTATTCGCTTTTTAAAGCTTTTTCCCAACATTGTTAACTGTACTCTGTTAGCTTTTTTTAAGCTTCTCAGTTATTTAATATTCTATCTTTTATCAATAAATCTATTTTTTGCTTACTCCTTTAACTACTTGGCCTTACAATCTATTCTTACTAAAAAATAGAGAAAATAAAGTATGTTCAGATATATATATATATTTGTATATATGTATATAGGATTTGTGTTCATATTCCATTACCAATTGCCAGTTAATCACGTTTGAACCAAGCAAACTGGTTGCCAAGGCAATAACCGGAACAACAACAACGCAGCAAACTTTACAACTACAAGACTTTCTTTATATATCTGTATATAAAACCGTCTATCCTAATTAGCACTTAAATAATTAACTTTAATTAGTTTTTTAATTGAATTTCTTAGCTCTCTAATGTGCTTCGGTTCTTATTATTGGTAAGGCACTTAGTTTTTTAGTAGTATCCTGACTATTATCAAAATGGAAATTCTTTCGATTAATTTACAAAATATTCATTTTTGAGATACTTAAACAGAGTTTATTCGAGCTCTGAAATAATAATAAGAAAAATGTTAGAATAAAATGCACTCGCTACTTATAAACAATTTCTAAAGTTAAGGTTTCTAAAGGAAAATAAAATTTTATTATCTAAAGTAAATCAGAATTTCATCATTTTGATCATTTCCAAATGTTGGAGCTCTCAAATAATTTCTTAAGGAAAACAAAATTTTATTATTTAAAGAAAATCAGAAATTTAATTTTAAGCTCAAATAATAAACTTGACTCAAGCAATGGAACTGCTCCAATTTAAAATCTCAGAAACAAGAATGTAAAGCAAATAAAATTGGCATCAAAAATGAAGCCCGAGGCCAAAATGTTGGGAGTCAACTTGGCGGAAAAGTCGAAACGGTATAGCGGGAAAATGAGGAAAACTATAATCAAATTTAATTAAAGGCGAAATTGGAACGCTCGAAGGATAACAAACAGTGCCGAGCGCGTGTATGTGACACACACAAAGTCCGAGTCCTGAATGGTCCAGAAAATGAATGAGGAGCTAGGAGAGGGGGTCAGAGTAGAGGGGAGTAGCAGTAGAACTGCTGCTAGCAAATAAAGCACAACAAAATATGTGTGATAAATTTTTCTTTTTTTTCTTTTTTCTTTTGCCTCTGTTCCTGATTCTGTTGCTGCTGCTGCTTCTGGCTTCTCATTATTATTTTGCCTTTTATGTGGCACAAGAATAGAATGAGTATAGCGTAGAGGGAGGAAGAGGGAGGGTGGAGAGCAGGAGATTGGGTAGGAGGAGCTTGCGTCTACTCGGCGCCTGCCGTTGATTTCTAATGTGATAAACTTTTGATGGCACAAAGGCGCAGCCGTTGTCCCGTTGTGCTCGGCCTGCAGTTGGCCACTGTATACCAGACGCAACTCCCCTCCTCCTCCTTCTGTCCATTCCCTGAACTCCTCTTCATCTTCTCGTACCTTTTGCTCAAGGAATCATTTGATGGCAACAGCTGCGTCGGGCGACTCTTTAAAATCGACGCTAGTTTCTTATTACCCACTCATGCAGTTGAGCCTCATTATTATTGCAAGCACACACACACACACACACAAACACACATGAGTAGCGACTGTATTTCAATGATAAACTGTGCCACGCTGCGTATACGTAATATCACGTTTGCAATGCACTTTTAAATGCGCATACGCCCCCGTTGCACGCTCCTATATTGACTATTGCGCCAATGCTCCTGTCTGCCATCTCACTAAATTTATGCATCGATTTCTGCATTTATGTGATACTTATGAATCGCTGCGCATTCCTATAGCCAAAGAGCAAGGGAGAGAAGGAGAGAAGGAGAGAGAGAAAGAGAGAGAGTGTGCAATCGCTTCATTTGTCAGTGCTTTGAAATGGAAATTGAAATGCGAATTTATGCTTGATATGAGATGTATATCAATGGTATCATATTTCAGAAAAGTGGAATGTAATCGGAAAATTATCAACTATAATTTAACTTTGATAACTGAACTAAGTTTTATTGCTGAATCGATTTAAAAGTTCATACTAAAAACGTTCTGGAAATCGTATTTTAAGTGTTTGTACATAAAAATAAAAATGTACATGGGAAATAAAATATTAAAATAAGATGTTGAGGTTTATTTTTATTATTCCATAGAAAAATCTTTTTGATTTTCTTAAAAACAAAAAAAAATAACTTTAATATCGATTTGCTTTTAGATTATTGTTTTCCCCTAGCTTTTCTAATTGTTGAGCGTTCTTTCATTGTTTTTCCTATTCTTCTCTATTTTTTTGCAGGCTTGATGACAAATGCAGCAACTGACAATTAATACGGCAACGGGGCAAAATGTCGAATGAACGTTAAAAACATTGCGCATACGCTGTGTGGGCCGCCGAGGGAAAGTCATAAATGAATGCTTTTAATTGCAAAAGAATGACATTTACCAGCAGAAATACGAAACAAACAAAATGAAAACTGTTTGCAAGAACAACAAAAGCAAAAACAAACAATTCTTTGGCCAGCTGCAGCAGTGAAAATTGTGAAAATCGCGAAAATTGAGCGAACAAAATGTTGCTGATGCCAACATCATGTGGCCCGGGGCCACCAGTGGACGACGATGCTGCTGTTGACCTTAGTTTAACCCCACACGACCGATGTGCACGTAGAAGGCGACGTACACTGACCGAGACCCAGACCCACATCCAGACCCACACCCATGCCAGGACCCAAATCCAAACCACGGGCATTCCCAGATGGCTTCTAATGCTCCTCATGCTCTTTGTCATTGTGGCCCAAACGCCGCAGCGTCAAGTGGCCGCCGAGAAGAGCAAACACTGTAAGTATTCCCAACTATCTATCTATCTATAAACATATCTGTATGTTTTTATGTTGGCTTAAAATCAAAGTTTTTGTTCAACTTTTACCCTTGTCTCCGCTGTCCACTTGAATTTTCGAGAATAATTTGTTTCTTTTCTTGTTGGAGAACAAATGAAAAGTTTTGCCACCATTTCAATTAAGAAATTTAATGCGCTTTTGACACTTTAATAATATGATTCATTTCCAAAAAATATTTCAAATTTATTGATAAATTATCTGAATTCCATGCGGTAATTATTTTGTATTTAACAGTCTTGAAAGGCACACTTTTGAAATAAAAGATAAAACGAGCAAATAAACTGAACTTGGATGACAAAGGGTAAATATACAGGTGGCAGAACCCAATTGAGCAGTAAAGTGATAAATATTAAGAGAGAAATATGTTGAAGACAAATTAACATAAATTGATTCAAAAGGTCAAACTATCTTTGTGGGCTCAATTTAAGGTCATAAAGGGATAGATAACATGTATTAAGTAATAGTATATATTTATTTACATTTACAATTTTCTTGAAACCACAAATAGAAATGCAATAAACGAAATGTGTTGAATACAATTTAGGCATTCTAATTCCCATCTCAAATGTGCTACATTTTGTCACATTATATGATGATTTTTATGTGTTTTAGCATTCGTTTTTTGGTTCAACATATCAAAATATTTGCGCACAATTTTCCCTTTTCCTTTCTTTTTGTTTTGTTTTGTATGAATGTGCGAGATTTTTCTCAGCTTTTCTTTTGGCACGACAATAAAATGTTCATCATCGAGAAACGAGCAAATGTAATAAAAGTGCATGAAAATGTTGTTAAAAAGCGCACAAAAACAAAAATGCTGGAACTATAAAATATACACAAATAAACACACGTATCATATGTGCGTGTGTGTGTGTGTGTGTGTGTGTTGCTGTGTTGCTTTTGCTGTGGTAATTTGTTCACATTGTCTTACATATTGTTTATGCGAAGAATAAACAACATATAAATACAATTTTACGATGAGAAGGCAACTTGCATACTAAACAGCTTATCTGTGTCTGTGTGCGTGCCTGTGCGTATGTGTGTGTGTGTGTGTGTGTGTGTGTGAGGGGTTGTGTGTGTGTGTGTGCATTTATCTTTACATTGTCTTTGGCCAAAACATTTTAATCAAAGCAGCAATAACAAAACGAAATGAAGATCATAATAAGCCAAGACATAACAATAAACATACCTTAGATCTCATTCTTCAGGACCTTCAATTCATATTATTGCAAATAATTTCCTCATTTTATTTACTTGTAATAAATAATTATTTATTGTATATTAAATTGCAAATACACACTTTTTTCATTTTATTTAAATAGTATTTATTTAAATCAAATTGATTTGTGTTTAATAAACCTTACTTTTATCTGACTTTATTTAGTTGTACACTCTCTCAAAAATTCCATTATGAGATGTTTACATAAGCTTCAATCATTTGCTACACCTTCGGGCTGTGCTACACTGATACCCATAAGTTTTTAGCTGCTTGAAATGATGTTGTGGTGAGGGGCAGGGGCTGAGAAAGGGGAAGGGTAAGGGGCACTGCAATTGCTGGGAAATTAAATGAAATTGCTGAAGCGTTGCGACGCGTCGCGACGCGAGTTGTTGCCACAAATTATTTCCGTATTTTAACATTAAATCATAATTAAAAAAATGTTGAAGTAAAACAACTTACAAGCCAGCAAACAGTGTCGTCGACTGCGGCAGAGCGATAGCGACTGCAACAGCGACGGCGACGTCGACGTCGAGAGCGGCAGCAAAAGTTTTGAGCTGTAAAAAAAAGTTGTTGCATACTTTTTCGGCCTGTTTCCGGCTGCCGATTGTCGACTACGGCGGATTGCTGCTGCTGCTGGCAGCGTGCTTCTCTAATTGCAGCATCCCTCTTTTCCCCCTCTCTTGCCTCTCGTTCTCCTTCTTTGCTCCCCTCTAAACGCAGTTTGGGTGACGTCTCGGATTTGCTCTGCTGCCTCTTTGCTCTTTCTTGTTGTTGTTGTTGTTGGCATTTTACTTGCTCATTTCCGGAGGCGACACAACAACAACAACAACAACATCAATGCTTAGCTCTGTGGTCACACATATACACTCACTTACACACACACACACACATATGCGACCCCTTGTTGACTGTCCTCAGCAGACTTTGTGGCCCACGTGGCGTGTACTTAATTTTTCCCAGGCTCATTGCCAGGCGTGTTGAAACTTTTCCTCTTCCTTATTTTTTTGTTGTTGCTGTTGTTGTTGCTCCCATAGGGGCGCGGCCAAAGGCTTAAGCTGGCCTCTCTGCCGCTGCCGCTGCCACTGGCCTCTGTCGCTGCTAGCAGCGACGCGACGTCGGCAACATTGAAGGCTTCTCTCAACTCGTTCAACAAAATTTTGCACAAAAGTTTCATAATTAATTTCATGTTAAGTGGCAATGCGAACGTTACGTAGGCTCAGGACCTCTGCAACTCCAACGACAACGCCCACGCCGACTCCCTTCTCATCCTGCCAATTCAATTTTCACTTCATTTATGCCCCATCCTTTAGCGTTACTTGCCACATTCGTGCATTTTTTGGACCGTTGTCTTTAATTTGAATTGTCATTTCCTGTCTAAAACACTCAACGCTCAACTCTCGCTCCTTGTACCTCCTACTCCTGATTCTCCTCCTGATACTCCTCCTATAGCGGTCTGCCAGCCATCCGGTTCTGTTCCCCGTCCTCGACTTCTGATGCGCACGTTCAACTTGATTAGCGTAACTTGTAATGACTCGCATGAGCTGCGACTCGAGCTAAACTTGTTGGTTCCAGGACCAAACATTCACTTACATGTGTAAATATGTACTCACTGTATGTGTGTGTGTGTGTGTGTGTGTGAGTGTGTTTGTCTGTCTGTCTGTCTTTCGTATTTGCAAGTGGTTTTCATAATTACTTTGTGTGTTCACTTCAAATTATCTGAAGCACAAGTTGGCTTGGTGCTTGAGTTTTGCGTCCCAAAACTTCCCCTTCCGATGCCTTCTCTTCTCTTCTTCTCTCTTGGCTCCGACGGAATGTTACGATTTAGGACTTATTCAATTTGTTGAATGTTTACCACATCATCGTATTATAATTAACTTTTTGCTACTTGAATGTTCGCTCTCTCTCTCTCTGTCTCTCTCTGTATATCGCTGCCAAGCTTATTTTTGAGTGAGAATTTTCATTTTATTTTTTGACTCACATTCTTAAACGTTTTATGCAGTAAGTTAATGGATAATTTTGGTCTATATCCCTTTTCATCTCATCTATATTTATTTATATTATCTTTAAATTAACTTTTCTAACAGCATATCAATTCTTCTTTATTTCACATTCGTAAACGTTTTTACGGTTTGAATGACTTTCCCTCTACCTCTACGTTTCTCACTGCTGTCTTCATTTCTCTTCTCTTCTACTTTGTAAGTTGTAGAACTTAAGCATTTCAATTCCTCTTTGTGTTACTTTCGCAAATATTCGTAGCATTGAGTTTATGGTTATCTGTCTGTATTTCCATTACTCTTGCTTCCACTTTGTTGAATATTGAAGAAGCAATCAGTTGCTTAACGAAATAAGCTTTACATTTCCCCTCTCTCTCTCTCTCTCTCTCAGTCGCTATCTTTCTCTCTGCTTTCTCCTGATGCTGTAAACAATTGTGTTGCTTTGTGCGAATTTGTGCAATAATACGAGCATTACACAATTTTATAAAATGGGTCACGTTGTTTGGGTGACAGTCTGAAAAAGGGGAACGAAAGAAGGAAAAGATTTCCTTTTGGGCAAATTCCAAGAGCCGCTGATGGCCGACTGCCAATAAAATTGTGAGAAAACAACTGTCGACGACCAAGAAATGGCATAAAACTTTTGCTTTTTGTTTGGCATAAATATGAATGGATGGATTTGGGTCTGCTTTGGCCTGGATAAAAGAGAGGATGAGAGGAAGACAGTACCAGTTGCCACTGCGGCAAAACTGAATGAGCCCAAAAGCAAAGGCAGCTGCTGTGGACGACACACGTACTAGTCTGCAGCCCTGGGAATGACTAGGGGTGTGGGGGGTTAACATTATGACAGCTTTGCGGAAGCAATAAATTTTAATTTTATAACAATCCATCCGCATACGAAATAAAAAGGATTTAGAATTTGCAACATACCACAGAAAATTTTGTATAAGCTTGAAACCTTTTGTTGTCCATTTTGTGATTTATCGATAACAAGCGATATAACGGTATTACGATATTCGGTGTTTGGGTATCAGTAAAGTAATATTGTTGATTTATATAGAGATTTAGAGTTAATAATTGGATGAACTCTAAATTGAAAGGAAATTAAAGAGCTTAAATTGTACTTATAATCCTATATGGTACTATATCATTTGTTAAGTGATTGAGTTCACTTCAGTTATCTTACCTGTTTCCCTACAAAGTCAAGTGTCTATGAAATCTATTCATTCACAGAGCTGGAAAATATGTAAGCAGAGTTCAGAGTCGTTAACTCGATTCACAGTCGAGTGGATAGATAAATGTTTATATGCTCGGATGGGATGTATTTTTGGGGGTATGATAAATTCATAGCTGTGAAATCGATGCGCGAATGAAATCAAGCAAGGCATAACAAATGTCATTTATAGCTAAACATTTTTGCCAAGTGGTTGAGGGATCCCGGGAGGGGATTCTGTTCCCTCCCCCATCCCTCTCAATGCCAATGCCAAATGGAGGATTGATGCGTTGCGAACTTTTGGGCTATTGCCATTGGTAAATCCCCTTTCCTTTTGCCCCTCCGTAGAGTGAAAGCCAAACAATAAATTGGCCAAATTGTCCATGAATGTGGCTAAGGGTGATTGGTGGGGCAGCGATTGTGTTCTGAGGGTTGTGGGTTGGGGGCTCGGGGCTCGGGTTATTTATCAATATTTCCGGTCAAACGAGAAACAGTAAACTGCTATTATTCGAAATCGATATTTGATATGTGTTGGGAGTTTCCCGTATTTTGCAAATTTATATTGCCCACAACACATTTGTGAATTTTGCAAATTTGAATTCGCTTTTAATTGGCTGCAAAATTGAGTAATTTCTGTTGATGATAATAAATCGTAATCATAATTTGAATTTGAAATCAATTCGCAATATTGCCTGCCACACTAATTGTTCTCATTGTTTTCAATAATTGTAATTAATTATTGTCTCCATTTAAATGTTAATCAGCTTACTAAAATTCAATGATCGTCAGACGAGCAACTAAAAAATTGAGGGTTCGAATTAGAGTAAAGAAATCTGGTGAAAATGATTTATTTTACAATTAATCAAACGTCATACAACAGATTAATTTAATCGCATAGCTTTGGAGTCATGTACACCATGGATAGTAGAGTCTACTCTGTACAGAGTTTCGGAAAATTGAGTAGAAAAGAGCTCATGAAAATGTGTAGAGCATTTCCTTTATGCTTTTCACTTAGGCGCGTGAGTCCCTTTTGTAATCAAATGCACAGAAAATTCTATTCTATATACAACAAAAAAAAATACAACAAAAAAGGAAAAAGAATGAAAAGAAAACGATGCGAATCCCAAACCTTTTTCGTGTTGGCTCTGATGGGCTTTGTGTTTTGGCGGCTGTGCTGTGCTGTGGGTGTATCCTTGCTATCTCCGTGTATATCCTGTATATCCGTGAAACTGTATACTTCTCTTTCGCTTTGTTGCGCCATCTCTTTCTGTCGCTCTGGTGAGTGCTCCAGTTGCGAAAAAAGAAGCCGTCGACATAAAAGAAAAATTCGCGCGCTCGCAAAACAAAGCAGCAATATTATCTCCAGCCTGCCACGCCCCCTCCCAGAAAATATTACTACAAGAGCCTAGAAGAATTAAACAACAATAATAAAAAAAATAAAAATAAACAACAATAGCGTAATAAACTAGCAAAACTTACCAACAATAACTATAGAAAAACAATTTTGGCTTTGTTTTCTTTAGGTTTTAGTTTTTCGTTTTCCTGTCTTTCTTATTTTCCTTTTTGCCGCACGCAAAACAAATTCTTTATTAAATGAATAAAGATAAATTATTTGCTAAATATTTAAGAGCTTTTTTCAGACATAGAAAAGGGGACGAAGAAAAGCAAAAGACGGAAAGCAGCTGAAGGCAGCGCAAGTTTAATTAACAATTTGCTACAGAAAAACAAAGAAAAGTTCAAAAGGCATTCGTAGAAAACTTGATAAGCCTCACAGGACAGTTTTCTTCTTCTTTTTTTGTATTTGTTGTCTTTTTCGCAGAGTTCTTCGAGTTGGAAACTGATGCGCACTAATTGAATAAACTCCAAGGATTTTTTTCCAAGACACCAAAAAAAGAATTAAACTTTTAAATCCATAAATTTTTATGAATAGAATAATCGCTTAGAGCAGTTCTACCTAAAATTTAAAGCTATTACAGAAGAATTAAAGACATAATTAAGATATAGATAAAGAAGGAGACTTGAAATTGAATAGGTAGGGTTGCCACCTTGCACCGGCGAGAGTTGCAGCCAACTTAACAACAGGTGTTGCCACCTTTGAATAATTGGATTGCAATAAAATAACCAAACAGTAAGTTGGGAAAACTAAAGAACTGTGAAACCTTTATTTTCAAAGTTATTTAAATCTGTCACATAATTTGAAGGGACTTGTCAACAGTTTGCAGCAGCTGTCCGAAAACTTTTTGTGCCCAAGTTTGTAAGAGTGTTTTAAAGTGCTAAAAAGTTGGATAGACAGATAGCCAAAAGAAACCGCTGACCAGCTGGGAATCAAATCATGCAAAGACAAAGAAAATGAAAATGAAGAAAAAAGCTCGAAAAGGAAGCGCTAATTGCCCAAGTGACATTTGTAATGGCACTCCCGGGCATTAAGGCAGGCGCAAAGAGCAATCCGGGGATTGAATAACGAACAGAAATTAAACGAGAGAATAGAAAGAGAAAGAAACGAAAAATTGTGACAATCGAATGCGCAATATACATATGTATGTATGTATGTATGTATCTAAAGTGTATTCCATCGACTTGTTTATGAATAGATCTCATTACTTATTTTATACCCATTCATTTAATTTAATTTGCCGACTTCCGACACCCAATTGATCATAGCAAAGTCCTGAGTTGATGTCCTGACACTTTGCTGAAAAGTTTCGCACTTTTGCAACTTGAACATTTTGACAGGCGACAATTTGCTTGATTATTGCAATGGAATCAAGTGAAAGACAACGATGGGAAAGGGACTGAGGGGTCTGACTTGATGGCCATTAGTCCGTCGAGTCCTTTTTCCACTCAGGCATAGTCCTTTCATTAGTTCGCTTCTCAGTCGACTGGCTGCCGTTTGAGGTTGCCACATCTTTGCAATTACCCGTTACTCTGCCAGCTGACAAAAGTTTAATGATGCGTTTAAGCTTTCCTCTTACCAAATACTTGTTCTCTGATGAAGTTTCAGAAAACTCAACAGAGAAATGAGACTATATATATTTGCTGCACTTTATGAATTATTAAACAAGTTGGCAGCGGCACTTAGTGAGCTTAAAACGTGCTTCTAAGTTTAGTTGATGCTGCGGTTGACACCTCAGGACAGCAATGGGCTAGAGATGCACTCGAAAACCCAACTAAATGTGATGTCAAGTCCAAGCCAATAGATTGTTTTTTAAAATATGCTACATTTACATATTTAATTTTGAAAAATAAAAATTTATATTGCCGGATCTTTTATTCATTTTTTGTAAATTATTTTATAGTTGCATATGATTATTAAGACAAGTTAAAAATGAAATAATGATATCTATTAGAATGAATTACTTGACTGATTTATTCCTTGTTTAACTTTGGCCAAACTATTTATCTTAAAAATATAACAATTACGATAAAATTACAATGTTTTAGAATTAGAAACTCGAATTAGCATTGAATTGCAATTATATGTCATAATGACAGCGACAAGTTAAGGAATATTCATTTGCTTGTCCGCCCAGCTATGACTACAATTATATCACAATTGATAGCCCTTACAACTCTGGTCACACTAATTTGAAGTAAGCTGTCAATAGCGTGTCACGCTGTCATCTCTATTAAGCACGATCCACTTCTGTGCTGGAATTACTGCTTATACTGTGGCAGTTCCCACAACATTGCCCCAAAGGCTCAATTAAATTGACGATGTGTTACTCAGCGGTGGCCCATGGACTATGGACAGTGGACAGTGGGCGGTGGGCGTGTCATGGGCCGCATCAGAGGAGCAGAGAATTGGAAAATGCCATGAACTGTGGACTAACGCGCAAGCATTTACTTCAGATTAGAATTGAGTATACATTCGAGTATATGTATATACAAATATTTCATTAAAGCAAAAGTCCGAGCTACTCAACCACTCGAGGCGACATTCTGGACGCGCTAATGGAGCGTGTGAGCTCCAGAAGCAGCAGCTGCAGGATGCGAGTGGAAGTGGAAGTGGACCAGGACCAGGAACAGGGCCAAGACCAAGCTCAATACTGGCAACACTTGCTCGGTTTAGTCAACTGTGTGTGCGTGATTGGATAAGAGAGTTGGGGGGAAATCTGGATGACATCTTCACACAGCACGTCAAGGGATGAAGACAGAGTGAGAGAGTGTGGGGGCAGAAGGGAGTGGGTTCAGCTAAATTCAATATTGGCGTACAGGAAATTCATTGTTTAACCTTTGTTACTTAAATTGCTCAAATTCCTGCCATTAGTTTGACAAACGAGCCAGCGAAATTATTTTGTTGCAGCGAAATAGCCAAACAACCCATCATCCTCCATCCTCCATTCCCCTTCCTTCTTCCACTCCCGTCTAAAGTTTCGTCACGCTTAAAAGTGTAGAAACCCCACAGCTCAATTCCCCCATTCCCCATTCCCTACCCTTCCTGACCCGAGGTCACGCACTCAGCTAGTAGATGGTTGCCTGGTTGCCTTTAGGTTCTGTTGTGGTTCTGTTAGCTGCCATTGTTGCTATATTGTTGTTGTCCTGGTCCTAAACTATTCTCTTGTATAAGACCCGTACGAAGGTTTTCTGGCTTTGGCTTTGGCTTCGGCTTTCCCTACGAATTTTATGCCATTGCTGCAGATTTATTTGCGGTTTTGCATAATCACTGAAAATTAGTTTAAAATATTTACATTGCATTTGCATTTCAATGTCGGCGGTCAAGCTGATTTCCTCCTCCTTTTCCCCCGCACGCAGCTCAAGTCGTAGGGAGTAGGAATTTTGTAAATTCCCGACCAAATGTTTAAGAGCTTCAACTTTCTCAAGGCGAGCACAATTTTGGGTTCAAAATATATATAATATGTATACTCTACTGTTTTACAAAATGAAAGAAGAATTTTAAGTGAAAACATTTACATTCTACTATCTTCAAGTTTTTAATTTGAAACAGCGCTAAATATGGAAACTGATTTTGAAGAGTATTAATCACAATGCAAGCAGGTAGCGGAGCCACCTAGTATAATATAAAGGAAAACATTAAAACAGACAGACATGGCAATATCCAGTGGGCTGCAGATGATGATCAAAAATATGCTGGTCGTGTATATACTTTATAATTAATTGTCAATTTCTTGGCTGTACGAAACTCTCCCTTTATCTTTTCCCTTTACCTAACTACAAATTGGTATATTTTAATGAACAACACAGTTTTTAAGTTGCTTTTATATTACATCAAGTTACAAGATTATTTATTTGAAAATAATAGAATTAATCTTATAACAATTTTATACTACCAATGGATAGTATGCATAACTGGCAATTGCACATTCATTATTCCGATTTCGAGCCATGCGAATGTATCCGTTTTCACCCCAATTCTTGCCCCACGAGTTCCTCACCAACCAATAGTCTCCTCCGGTCTTATCAGTTCCATAGCCATCGACTATCACAGCATGGTTTATATTTTTAGAGCACGACGGATTATTGAAGACACCTCCTTTATAATGTTGAAAGTCGGAGGCATCAACACACACCGAGATTGGACCTTTATTGGCAACTGCCGATGCCAATGCGGATTCACTTCCCCTGGCAACTGTTATATGACCAGAGATTTTGGAGCCAATATAGTTATTATTGTAGCGGCAACTATTGTCTTTTCCTTGATATGGATAGAAACTTGCAGTATTTATACCACCGTTATCCCGAATATAGTTAAAGGCTCTATCCGTCCAGCCACCTCCGCAGCCGAGGTTGTTATAGGGAGATCGTCGGGAGCAGTCCACCAAATTTTGTTCGGACAGGGACACTTTCTGCTTTTTCTTGATAAAATGATGACTCTCAAGTGCGCCGACGGCAGAGAAAGCCCAACAGGAACCACAGGATCCCTGATTCTTCACTGGGTTAACAGCGCCCGAATTACGCCAATCAAAACTACTTGGAATTCCAGCCTTAGCCGAAGGATTGTAAATATTGTCTTCGTCTTCCTTTAAGTCATCGGTATTGATATTTGTCAGCATAAGTCTTTTGAATTCCGATGGCGACATATCCGAAAATTGGTTCACACCCATGTCGTAGGTCTCTTCTCCGGCGGCAAAGCGTTTGTTGTGTCTCTCAATCAGCTCCAAGTTGTCCTTGAAGATCTTCATGCGATGCAACTCCTCGTTTATATCCTTGTAGATTTTACCATGCTTAACTTTAAAGGACTTAAACTCTTCTTTAAGGACATCTTTAAAGTTGGTTGCCTGGACGAATCCGACCAGGGCCAAAACTACAATTACTGCTTTCATTTTGATAGTTTCAAACCCGTAGAAGGTCTATGGGAAACTGATTTTCTCTTACCAAGTTGCGCCTTTTATATGCCATCGATATGTCCAATGGTATTAAGATTTATTGTTTAAACCTATCCACATAGATTAAGCAGAAGTACATTACACCTTTATAGCTATTATCAGTAAAAATTTGGTATTAAGAATTATTACTTAAAGCCAATCCACATAAACAAAGAAGAGTGCAACGTAAAAAAAAATTGGATGGTGTTGAGTAATTTATTTGCACTCTATCTTCATGTTAGGTTAGTCACAAGGAAGGGGAGGTATTGATAAGAGGCCTTGGTAGTTATATCAGACATTTTGTCAATAAAACTTGGAAATGCTGGGCTTTAGTTCTGTTCTACAACCTGCAAACCTTTTACAGAACTTTAACATTTTGAACATATATACGTATCAATACTATTTTAACATTTTTCCAAAGGCGTAGGCAGGCCATTAACCCCCTACACGCATAGCTAATCAATTTTTAACTTCTCAAATTCCCCCAGAGTTGTATCACATCAAATTGCAAAAAAATTAAACGATAGATCTTTTATGCTTGAAAGGTGTTCAGTATGAATTCCAACTGTGGTACTATTCATGGAAGTATAAAAAAATCGGTGGCCATAAATTGATTTCAATTATTTTTATAGTTATTTATTATTGATATATTTTTAACAAAAAATGTTAGTAAAATGTATTATATGGCTTATTATTAATTTTAAAAATGAATTTTTTTTTGATATTTGGATGCAATAATTGTTAGTTTCTGGGCATCATATTTGATTTTTCTCTGCTTTTGGGTTATCAAACAAATTTGTATTGAATTTCTTTGAAAATATCATGATGGCTGAGTGCGCACAGAAGGCTAGTCCCCGAACAAAAATTGTAGCTTATAAAAGTTTGGGAAAAACCACAACGACTATTCACGTGTGTTCAAAGAATCTCTAAAAGCAACCGAAAAGTTGGTGTTTTTAAAATCATGCAACCAATGCTGTCAAATGTCAAAAAAATTGTGGAGAGATTTGATAAAATTTACTATTTTTGAAATTAAATTAAATTATCTTTTAAATGTTAAAAAACACGCAGGAAATAAATTTTGAATAAATTTATTAATTATATATCCCCTACCTCAAATTAATAATTTTGTTGAAATTAAAAATTAATTGAAATGTTTGACCAATTATTAAAATTGGAATTGCCCCAGTAGAAACTTAAATTGAAACATTTTATGTATTCAGTTATGAATTTAAATTCACTGTATTATTCCGAGTTGCTATAGACATGAAAGCCAATTGGAAATCTCCCAGAAATGCATGGAGTTTTGAAAGATTTTTGGATGGATTTGATTTTTGTGGCACCACTGATAATCTAATTTAATATTCGTTTTATAATTGCACTTAAGCTTTAATTAATTTTTTTTAGAAGTGCTAACAGCTGCAATAATAGTTCAATAATTATTATATACTGCTAAAACATGCTAACATTTAAAAACAGGGCTTTAAGTCAAGGAAACCTATGTGACTATAGCCGGAGCGGAATACTAGATTCAACAGAAAATATATGCAATTTATACTAAATACCACCAGCTGATAAGAAAGATTCAAGATCAATATATAATATATTTGATATTTTCAAAGTAAAAGTCAAAATTTGTGACGAACGATATTTAATTTAATATTTGAATTATTCTTAGCATTGTTAGCATTAAAAAATCCGGATTTTTTGATACAAAAAGATATAAGCCTTCTCGAAAGGTGTGAGTGCAAATTAAAAAATATAAATTTGGGGTGCATGTGGAAGCACACGCACATTTCCAAAATACCTTAAAGTGCATGTATAACACTAAAAAAAGTACCGCATCATACGTAGTTTACGGGATATTATTTAATATAAAAAAACTCCTCAAATTCTCCATTGGGCACTGCGAAGAAATAGTGATTTGAAAATGGGACAGGCCGCCCCCTACTCGCTTCGCTTGCGGTAAGGTGCGGCACTCGCACTCGCACTGTAATAAATTTTCGACTTATTGTTCCAATGACAGCTATATGATATAGTGATTGAAAGCAAATTCGGTCAGGACGTATAAGACAAAAGAAGATTCATGATTAGCGAGTTTGATTGAGATATCTCCTGAAACAACAACAATTTTTACGCTAATTCTTAATTATCGACCTTCTATGGCAGCTATATGATATAGAGATCCGATTTAAACAAAATTTGGTCAGGATGTAGAGGACCAAACCATATAATATCGGTTGAGATATCTCAGAAAACAAAATAAACTGTCCCTTTATACTTTCGCGTTACCTAACTATAAATTGGTGTATTTTAATAAACAACTTAGTTTATAAATTGCTTTTATGATACATCAAGTTACAAGATTATTTATTTGAAGTTAATTGAATTAATCTTATAACAATTTTATACTACCAAAGGATAGTATGCATAACTGGCAATTGAACATTGATTATTCCGATTGCGAGCCATGCGAATGTATCCGTTTTCACCCCAATTCACGCCCCACGAGTTTCGAACTAGCCAATAGTCTCCTCCGGTCTTATCAGTTCCATAGCCATCGACTACCACACAGTGGTTTGTATTTTGAGAGCACCACGGATTATTGAAGACACCTCCTTGATAATGTTGAAAGTCGGAGGCATCAATACACACCGAGATTGGACCTTTATTGGCAACTGCCGATGCCAATGCGGATTCACTTCCCCTGGCAACTGTTATATGACCAGAGATTTTGGAGCCAATATAGTTCTTATTGTAGCGGCAACTATTGTCTATTCCTTGATATGGATAGAAACTTGCAGTATTTATACCACCGTTATCCCTAATATAGTTAAAGGCTCTATCCGTCCAGCCACCTCCGCAGCCGAGGTTGTTATAGGGAGATCGTCGGGAGCAGTCCACCAAATTTTGTTCGGACAGGGACACTTTCTGCTTTTTCTTGATAAAATGATGACTCTCAAGTGCGCCGACGGCAGAGAAAGCCCAACAGGAACCACAGGATCCCTGATTCTTCACTGGGTTAACAGCGCCCGAATTACGCCAATCAAAACTACTTGGAATTCCAGCCTTAGCCGAAGGATTGTAAATATTGTCTTCGTCTTCCTTTAAGTCATCGGTATTGATATTTGTCAGCATAAGTCTTTTGAATTCCGATGGTGACATATCCGAAAATTGGTTCACACCCATGTCGTAGGTCTCTTCTCCGGCGGCAAAGCGTTTGTTGTGTCTCTCAATCAGCTCCAAGTTGTCCTTGAAGATCTTCATGCGATGCAACTCCTCGTTTATATCCTTGTAGATTTTACCATGCTTAACTTTAAAGGACTTAAACTCTTCTTTAAGGACATCTTTAAAGTTGATTGCCTGGACGAATCCGACCAGGGCCAAAACTACAATTACTGCTTTCATTTTAACAGAGTTTCAAACCCGTAGAAGGTCTATGGGAAACTGATTTTCTCTTACCAAGTTGCGCCTTTTATATGCCATCGATATGTCCAATGGTATTAAGATTTATTGTTTAAACCTATCCACATAGATTAAGCAGAAGTACATTACACCTTTATAGCTATTATCAGTAAAAATTTGGTATTAAGAATTATTACTTAAAGCCTATCCACATAAACAAAGAAGAGTGCAACGTACAAAAAAATTGGATGGTGTCGAGTAATTTATTTGCACTCTATCTTCATGTTAGGTTAGTCACAAAGAAGGGGACGTATTGATAAGAGACCTTGGTAATCTCAGACATTTTGTCAATTTGCTCACCTCGCTCTCCTACCCCTGGTTTGCACTAATCCTTAATTATTAACCAATCCTTTTTCTAGCAGCAAAAGGATATAGTGGCCCGAAATGATGCTAATTTGGTCAGGAAGTAGAGAATCAACCCACATGCAAATTCTGTCACATTGGTTGAGATATCTTAGAAAACAAAAAATAATTTCATTTTCGACCCATTTGTTTCTATGACAGCTGTATGACAAAGTGGTCTGCCTGTTACATACGTTTCAACGAAACCATTATACCCTTTTTTGCATACTTTTAGTGGACACAGGATATGAAAACTATACTGAGAATTCTAAAGATGAATTCGATTAATTCTGGTATCGACTTTTCTACTAGTAATGTCTCATTTAAAGTTTAGATAATTATAGAGAATACGAAAATAGTCAACAATATGATCTCTTAAAAAAATCAGCTGAATTTTGTTAAGTTATATTTTACAAAGTTCTTCTAAGAATCTTTTAAATGCACACATTCAGCATGTTGTAGATAGATAGGAAATGCACATTCAGTATTTGACAGATTGAAGTAATCCGGGCATAGCTTTTAGTGGCGTAGATCTAGGCTTGACCCAGTTGGGGCAAGTGTCAGTCAGATGGATGGAAGCTTCCCAGAAATAGACAGGAGCTTCCTAATGGTTGAGCAATGGGGGGCTGAGCAGGTGCCCACAGCAGCTGTCCGCCTGTGTCAGGATATCAGGACAGCTAGGTAACTAGGGAGCTGCATACGTATACATACATACGTAAATCGTATCCTTGTAAGGACGTAAAAATAAGTCCAAACGAAGACGCTAAGCTTGATATTAGACGTCAGAACGTTGTGGCAAGGTAAACATAATTTTCCTCTAGTCAAACTACTTGCACAAAGTTTTCGCTTGTTTGCAGATAGTGGGGGGAGGAATAGCGATGGAGTAGAAGGAGCAGGAGCAGAAGGATTGGAAGTGCATTGGAATTCCTTTTGCCAATTCAGCTGTCAGAGATGTTGCCAGAGAAATCAACGCCAATGTGTTGTGTGCACTGCACAAGCAGAAGCTAAAGTACTAACCGATAATGGGGGCGTATCGAAGAGTTGGCCAAAGAGGAACACAAGTGTGTGTGGGCGTGGCCCCGAATGCAGCATTGTCATTTGAGTTTGAGTAAACGCATTAAAGAGCAGCAAATACTTCCGGCAGCTCAACGCTACACTTGGCCGGAAACATTACGGATCCCAAATAGCCAGCCCAAAAGCAGTCTGTGGACATCCTCGCGGTTTTTGCTGCGCCCGAGTATCCTTTTTGAGCTGGTTATTACTTCTGCGGTCCTGCGGTCCTGTGGTTGCTCCTTTTTGAGTGCCTCGCCGCAGCTTTTTGATGACACAATTTGGGCTTGGCCTGAGTTTAGTTGCCGAACGAAGAGCGAGGTGAAAAAGCAAAGTATCCTTACATTTTTGAGAGGATGTTTCATGGTGATAATGACTTATTTAGTACTTTCGTTATGTTTCTTTGCAGAACTTCTTTCATATCTTGGCATTTTTAAAAGATTACTTCTTCTTTTAAGCGTCTTTTGACAAACTGAAGAACTTCTCTTTAGCAAGTAGTTTTCTTATGTTTCGTTCCCCAACCTCACTCAGTATTAATTTTTATCTGAGTATCCTTAAGATATTGTTTAAGATCTTCTCGTTAGTTAGTTCTTTCGTCATGTTTCTTGTTTCTCTCTATCTTCCGTATTATATCTTGGCATTTTACGAACAATGATTCTATTTACGCTGCTTATTACTAAAAGCTTCTTTCAGCAAGCACAAGAACTTCTTTAAAAGTAGTTCTTCGTTAATTCTTTCTTTCCCACATATTTACAATTTGTGCTACCGCTTGTTATTCTTCTAGCGAAAAAAAATTTTTAAGCTGAAAATTGACTAAGTTATTGATAACTTACTTTTATTTTTTGCAATTGTGATAATAGTAGTCTAGTAGTATTCTATATATTTTTTTCCTCTTTAATTAGATCTGACTTTACTTATTTCTTCAACTTTCTTTCAAAACACTCCGCATTTTATTTTATGGGAAGTTCCATTTGTTTTCTTTTCTTGTTTCTCTCAGTAGTCTTCATTATAAAAAATAACTCATTATGTTTTTTTTTTTTAAATAGTGTAGTGTAGGAACTATTTTTAAACGATAATTCGTCTCTCACATTCAGTGTCCTCCATAAGATAACTTCTCTGCGCTTCTTTATTCTTTTTTTAATTCTGATAATTTTCGTCATCACTTACGCCTGCCTTCCATTTAATGAAACTTTTCAAAATTAATACATTGAAGTCATTTGCCACATTATTTGAATCGCAGCTCAAATGTTGTGGCACGCAGTTTGGCCTTGGGAAGGCACTTTCGATTAATAACGTGCGCATAAAACATTGTAAGGAGCAAGTCCTTGAAATTAATTATGCTAATTTTAATCCTTTTTTGGCAGTGCTTTTCATGCTAACAAATGACATTGCGACTAACTAATCTGGCCATTAACCGAACCAAAGCAGAACCACTCCGAACTCTCCTACCACCATGTGGAATTCATTTTGTGCAAGCTGAGCACTTAATACACCAAAAGCAACAACAACAACATCAAAATAACCAACAAAAAACGAAACAAATCTTAGTCTGGGAGGACGGGGCTTTAGGACAAACAAGACTTTGAGCCATAATTTGGCCTTGGATTTGTAGACCATTAAGTGGGCTCAACTGGGGACATTTCAAGTGACCAAACAACGGAGTAGGCGGGATTAGACCTTTGCCTGAGAGTTGTAGCTTGGGGTAGTTCGTATGGGGAATATTGGCAAGTATTTTCTGTTGATTACAGGGTATGCTTATTATATTATTTACTATAAATTTATGACTATACACAAGGAAAGAAATATTATTGACCCATATTTTGTATCGTGAATTCATTGCCATAGATGTTTCCAGGGTATCCTACCGTTGGGCAGTTCCACTTTCTCTCTCCCAGGGTAGCGGACCAATCCATAAAAATACTACATTAGGCGCTAGGTATAATCCCATATTTTCGAAATGCCATTCAATCCTAAGCTACTCCTCTGAAGCTCTTCTGACTGCATAAATGGAGATTGAAGGAAAGGGAAGCTGCAATGTCGCGTTTGCCACGCCCCCATCCCCAGTCATCCGCTGTAAATTGGAATTGTTTTCGGGCTTAATTTATAGAAAATGTATCTGGCACTGCTCTCTTATTCTTAGACTCTATCCAAGCTTCAGTTGTCACATGAGCTTCTCATTCCTTTCTCCACGTCCCAAAGGAGTCGGCAACGGATTGTTTGCCGTCGTGTTTTGTATACTCCTCTCGAATCCCCCAATGTCAGTGGTGCCACAGCTGCGCAATACGAGTAATCCTGATGTTATGTAGGAGGTGTTAACCCAACTCCACCTATTCCCACGACTTCTCCATCAATCCCTCAACTCAACACTGCAATCCGGCTAGAAATGATTGAAGGATTTCGCTTCTGTTGCCTTGACTACATGGAAATATGTACGCCTGAGCACTTTACTCTCATCCGTAATTGATATTTTACTATTGTCAGACTCTGACTGCGACTCCGACTGTATCCTCCGGCATCTTCAATCCTGTCTTGTCTCTGTGTCAAATTGTGCAGAAATTCTATTTATAGCTGTCTCCAAGTGACGCCCTTTTATCCCTTTGCACTGCATTTGATTGCCAATGCAGACAGTGACAGCTGAAAGTTTGCTCAAAAGCACGCTTGTTTTAATTCTGTTTATGCTAGTTTTCCTCAATCAAATCAAATACCTTACTACATTTTGTAGATATACATTCAATATTACACTCATAAAAAATATGTATTTATAAAATCCAGAATAATCGACTTAAATATTTTATTTTTAAAATAAGACAACTTTCAGAGAGAAAAAGTACAAAATTGAATGACATTGCAATCAAGATGTATTCTGTAATTTTAAGAATATTTGATTTGCCAAACATTTTTAGTGTAAGTGTAGTTGTAGATCGGCCTTAGAATTTAGAAATAAAATCATGCTTAAATTTACATTGCGCATGGAAATTGATTGAGTTTTGACAAAGTTATGGCAGTTCAAAGTTATCAAAGTTGCTCAGTAGCTGCGACGGCCAAAACCGAAATAAACCCTTAGTAAATGAATCGGTTACTAAACGGTTAAATCAGTTTAAAGAGTTTCGGTTTATAGGTTTCGGTACAGCGGAAAAAATTATTTTCGGTTACGGTTTCAGATACGGTTACAAATTTCAATCGGTTTTTATCGGTTAAAGGTTACGGTTTCGGTTAAGGTTTTAATCCCTGATAAAAACTATAAATACTGAATTACAATTCATCTGAATATTTGCTACATATTCTACAAAAATCACCTGTGGTACCAGTTATCTTCTGACGGTTTACCTTCTACAAATATTTGCCACAATTTATTAAGAACATTTTATTCACATATTTTTATAAAGTCTTCATATTCCGATTATTTTATAAAGATTGCGTAGCTGTGTTACAGTGTTTACCTTTAAGGTTTCTTTTGTAGATATGCCACATCCTCGCCGGTTAAACTTAATTTAATGTATCATGTAGATTTTGGTTCTAAATTATTCAGAAACTTCCGGGCACATCATCAGCTGAAACTGTAATCAATCTTGTGTAAGGAGTAAAAATAAAACAAAGAACAAAAAAACAGCAAAAGGGGAAAAAGCCAACGAACCGCAAGGAAAAGTTTTATATGGTTCGAGGGGCCAAATCGTGAATTATTTGGCAAAAGCCTGCCGGCAAAATTTTGTGCAGCCGCCCACAATTTTGGGCGCGCTCATTTTAGCTGATGGCTGCCTCACCTGGCGGCGAAGATCAAAGCGAAATGTGTAACAAAATTGCCAATTACATATAAAACACGCAAAAATTGTCTGTGCCGGGCACCTGGACGGTGGTTGAGAGAGTACGAGAGAGATGATATGATGAGTGGGTAAGTGAGAGGGGGAGAGTCTCGTTCTAAAACAAAAGACCGCTGTTGCCGGCAATTGAATTCAATTGTGAATTCAATTTGGAAGTTGGCAACGCCAACGTTTATGACTGGGTGGCAACGCCACATGAGCTGTGCTGCTCTCCCGCTCTCACACACGCGCGTGTGTGTGTATGTGTGTGTGTGTGTGTGGTGAAGGCGCAAAACGAATTTGCACTAAATTCCTTAACCTCCTCCCCCTTTTCGTTTGCTCCCCTCGCTTAGAACTCTACTGCTGCGACGACATCTTTTCAGTTGCTCTTTTGCTTCTTTCGCCTCCTTCGCCGCGGTGTGTGGCCTTCGTGTGCGCTTTATTGAAGCGAAATTGAATTAGTGCGACGGCGAAAACGGAAGCGGTTGCTAAGCAGGAAATTGCCTGAAATCAGGCGCACGTAAGCCTCGTCGTCACGCCCCACACACACAAACACACACACGCACACACACACACAGAGAATGTGTATGCGTGTGTTTCATTAAAATCTCAAATATTCGTATTGCCATTTCTGGTCCTCGCACGCTTTCGGCTTTTATGTGACAATTTTGTCGCTACTTTTTCTACTGTTCTTTTGACTTCATTTGCATGCACTGCCAATGGCCAACACCGATGGCCATCATCTCCTTTTCACTTCGCCCCCAATCGCCCTTGTGCTCTAGCAACCCCCTCATTCCCAAGGTAATGGCGTTCATTTCATGTTAATGGATTTCGCACTTAAGCTCTATAGTTTTGCTTATTAAAACTAATTGACAGACATTTAAATAATGCAATTTATATACTCATTGCCCTCGCCAGCTGGGCCTCTTAATTAGCCCCATTTCATTGACTTTAAATTGAGCTAAAGAAGCTTCCATCTCATGCATTTCCCTTTTCCCTCTTTCTTTCTATAAAATCTCTTTGATTCCTTATATCTTCGTAAACATTTTACTCCTAGTTTAGTTTGTATTAAGTGGAATTAAATTAATCGTTTGCTTAAGCTATCGATACATAAAAAGTGGGGCATTTCTTGTTTCTTCCTAGCACCTAGGACATTTGTAAACGCTTTTCTTAAGCGACATTTATCGATAACTATTATGTATACAATATACAAGCTGTGTCTGAATTTCATAGTTTTTTCTTAGTTTTATACTTTGGCTACTTGCCCAAGGCATATTTATACCAATTTATAAAATTTGCCACAATTTCGAGTAACTGTACTTGGGTAAAATGCACGGGAAACATGTGCGAGTTATACGTGAAACGAAGCGTAAATGAATTTTTCATTTTGCCATTAAAATTTAAGTGCACATTTTCCGGCGCAACGCACGAGAAGCTGCCGTACGGTCGGACCGCCGCTGTGGAAATCAGAACCATTAAGTTGAAGGAAGTTAAAGGAAGTTGAGACAGCAGTAGATGAAACTTGTACCAGTCGATGCTGAATTTCACCACAAAATTATTACATTATTAAATATTATTAAAAGTTATAGAGAGAAACCTAGATGTACATACAACATTTTATAGTACTTGTTCAACTTTTCTTATTATTTTTTAACCGAAATATGTTATCATGACTCTAACATATGCTGTTAAAACGCTGTTAACTCATACACTGTTAACTTTCTTCCTCAATTTCAGACTATATGCAATCTCTGTGCAAGAATCACTTTCTGCAGCAACTTTATCGCAAAATTGATGGAGCTGTTCTTTGGTCACAGAACGAACGCAATTTGGACTGTGTCATAACCTTTCAGACGCACTCGATCCTGCAGCGCTTCATGCTACGCTTCGACATGCTCCAACTGGACTGCAATGATCACCTGCTTGTCTATGATGGAGCCCATGCGGTATCGACGCCCAAGGTATGTACATCTATGAATTTTATTAATAGTATCACTTGATCAGAAAAACTAGAAATACTACAAAAAGCTTAGTTTAGGTTAAACTGTTGGACTATTTTTTTTAAAGATAATTTATCTATTAGTAACGGCTGAATAATGAAATAAAACCGATTGAAATTTGTAACCGTAGCTAAAACCGTAAACGAATATAATTTTTTCTGCTGTACCGAAACCCATAAACCGAAACTCTTTAAACCGAAATAACCGTTTAGTAACCGATTCATTTATAAGGATTAGCAACTTTGATAACTTTGAACTGACATAACTTTGTCAAAACTCAATCAATTTCCATGCGCAATGTAAATTTGAGCATGATTTTACTTCCAAACTCGTTCTGCATTTAAATTTTGTTCATTTTAAAAATTCGAAATTTTTTGAAATTTTTCGAAAAATGATAAGGGGTAACACTGTAAAATTTCTAAAAAATTCGAAAAATTCGAATTTTAAAATGAACAAAATTTAAATGCAGAACGAATTTAGGGGTAACATTATGCTCAAATTTACATTGCCTGAATTGACTGACTTTTGACAAAGTTATGGCAGTTCGAAACTATTAAAAATCAGTAAAATCAAAATAATAGAAATGTTCAAACCAAATAAACCAAATTTATATGAGGTAAAATTATGATAAAATCGACATTACGCAGGACCATTCCAGTAACCAGATAACATTATTTTCCAGGCTAATAAAAGCATTAAGTCTTTTTTCTTGTAAAGCAATGAAAAACGTATATTACTTTGGTCAACCGAAAACCATAACTTTTATATTTTTTTTAACCGAAACCATACCGGTATTTTTAAACCGAAACTTAAAAAATTTGATAGCCGTTAAAAACCGATACTCCAAGATTTGACATAACCGAAAACTTTAATTCGAGCATAACCGAAACCATAACTGAAACCAATATTCGTTTCGGTTTAAATCCCTGATTATAACTATTAAAGATGAATATTTATTTACAATTTACGAAATAACACTTATTTTTACATTAAAATTAGAAAAAGAATTATTGTTGATAAAAAAAGAGGTAGTTTTTATTTGTAAAGTTACAAATAGAGTTATTAATAAGAGTTAATCCGGAACTTTTAATCTAAAATCAAAAATAAAGGTTAAATTAAATATCTATTGAACCAATTGGTGTATTGCAAAAATAAAAAAATAATCTCTTGATCACCGATTTCTTATGATGCATGAAATGTCTTTAAAGGATGAATATTATTTATCCAAAAAATACTAAAAATAGTCAAGTGAACTTTCACTTTTGATTTTTTCCCTAACTTTTATTTTAAAAGCTGTTTGAAGCTCTTACTTGTAAACATAGGTGCATCCATAATTACATACACCAAGCAGTAATACCTAGAAAAGCCAAAATATCAGCTAAAATACCAGGCGCAAAGAAATGAACAGAATTAAACAAACTTTTATTTAGTCATAATAAAATTGAGTGAAAATATGACATTAAATTTGTACTGCTCAAATTAAATATTCAAAATCAAATATTCTGTTCGCCTGTTATTTTGAAAAACTGTAAACAGGTAAGTATTTTAAAAAATTTAAAGGGGTAAGTATGAAAAATATCGAAAAATATGAAACAACTGTAAACAGGTAAGTATTTGAAAAAATGTAAAGGGGTAAGTATGAAAATATCGAAAATATTTGACAGAAACTTAAAAAAATTTAAAGAGGTAAGTATTTGAAAAAATGTAAAAAAGTAAGTATTCAAAAAAAATTTGAAAAGTAAGTATGGAAATCTCAAGAATGTTCAACAAAATTATAATTTGTCAAATAAACAATATTCTGCATTAGTATGTTGAAATTACAAAATGCCAAAATACCAGGCGCACAGAAATGAGCAGAAAGCAAATAAGCTACAATTGAGTAAAAATGTTAATTGATTGAAAATGTTAATTGAAAGAAAATGTTAATTGAAAGAAAATGTTTATCTAGTAAAAATGTTAATTGAAAGAAAATGTTATTTGAGTAAAAATGTTAATTGAAAGAAAATGTTATTTGAGTGAAAATGTTATTTGAGTGAAAATGTTAATTGAGTGAAAATGTTAATTGAGTGAAATGTTATTTGGTGAAATGTTAATTAGTGAAAATGAATTGAGTGAAATGGTATTGAGTGAAAATGGTATTTGAGTGCTAATCTTAAACTTTGAGCGAAAAATGTGACCTTGAAATAGTGATGCTCAAATTAAATATGACCTTGAAATAGTGATGCTCAAATTAAATATCCACCTGCTGCTGATTTCTGTTCGCCTGGTATTTTTACCGAATTTCAGGTTCCAGCGAGCCGTCGCAAACTAGATTCCATTGACGCAGACATACACACGAACATCAATCTAAAACCCCTGAAAAAGCCGAAAACCAGCTGAAATACCAGGCGCGCAGAAATGAGCAGAAAGCAAATCAACTTTTTTGCGTCATATTAAAATATGACCTTGAAAATTTTCTACTGCTCAAAATGAAAAATCCACTCCCTGCTGATTTATGTTCGCCTGGTATTTTTAAAGAATTTCAAGTTTCCTTGAGCTGTTGCAAGCTCACATTCATAGTCGCATACTTACACACGTGCATCGATCTGTAATCCCTAGAAAAGCCAAAATACCAGCTGAAATACCAGGCGAACAGAAATGAGTAGAAAGCAACTAATTTTTATTCCCATCATATTTCAATTGAGTGATAATATGACCTTGAGTTGCTGAGCTGAATGAAATTCTTTGTGCGACATGTAAATTTAAATTTTTTGCTCCATCTATCTACTATAATTTCTGTTCGCCTGGTATTTTTAAAGTTTCCTTTAGTTTGTTCCTGAAATTTTATTACCCCATCAGAAAATAAAGCCCTTTCCGTAAATAAGAAGAAAAGTTTAATATTTCAATTTTAAACTCATTTTATTCTTAAAATCCTATCCTTAAGGAGTAACATTGTTATATAATTTCTATGCTTATATTCTAAAATATGAAAAATGTACAATATTTTAAAATAGTATTCATTTTAAAATTAATACTTAAAAGTATAGAAGTAATACAAAATTTGATTTTTATTTTAGGCCTATTTTTTTAATTTCGATCACTTAATTCTTAAGAATTAACATTGATATATAATTTTTATGCTTATCGTCTATTGTGCTAGTATTAATTTAAAAGATTACCAATTTTAATTATAATTGAGTATAACAGAAATGGATTTATATTAAAAAATAAAAAAAAATTTTCAGCTAATTTATCAGGCGCACAGAAATAAGCAGAAAGCAAATGAACTTTAATTGAGTTATAATAAAATTAAGTGAAAATATGACCTTGAAAATCTGCTGCTCAAATGAAATATTTACTTGCTGACGATTTCTGTTCGCCTGATATTTTTAGAGACTTACCCGTTGCAGCGAGCTTTTGCAAGCTCACAGCTGAACTAAAAAATAGTATTCTATCTATGATTCACAACCTCTCAATAAGGATCAAAAAATAATTTAAAAAAGTCTATTTAACTTTTATTTTTGATTATTAAAATACAAATTCTTATTCTTACAAACTCTTATTATAGCATTAAAAAAAAGTCAAAATATTTATTTTTGATGAATATAATTGACACGCCCTAATGTACATATGTATGTGCATATTTTACATTATTAACAGAATGAAGCCAAACTGAAGAAAAAGTCAAATTTCAGTTTTTTAATTTCCTTTTCAAGATTTAAATGTCATGACAAAATAGTTTCAGCAACTATAAATATATATGTATACATATATAGGCTGTATACCCTATAATAACAGTATTATTTATAGCTAAAGTTAAGGGCAATCATTGCGGAAAAGTTGTCAAAGGCAAAGTTATTGCGGGGAAATTTGTGTCGCAGCCTCATGATCCACATACACAATCAGAGCACGTTGATGCCTCTGACATTTTAGGTTCAATCCCTGTGGGGGATTCTGCTCTGCCACACACACACACATACACAGAGATAGGGAGAGAACGGGGGAGGGAGAGACAGACAAAATGTAGGCATAATTTTAGCAGTTGCAACATTTGCAATGATGACAACGGGGCAAGAATGTGGTTCGTTGGGTTTGTTGGTTGGGTGGGTCGCTTCGTTGGGTGGTTGGAGCGGGTTGGGTTGGCTGCACCACAGCGGTTGCATTGCGACGCCAACTGGCAGCTGCCACATGCCAACTGCCGGCTGAGTTTGCTGATAGCACCACGATTTTATCAGCAACAATTTTCATTTTTCATTACACCACCCACACCCTTGTTTTTTCCTACTCACCACCACACACAGCGCCTGGGACTGCATTATTATATTATGGGCATGTGGGCGTGGCTGTGTGTGGAAATGTAAGCCAAGGCAAGTGACCAGAGAAATGCAGCGCATAAGCAGAAGCTAAATCTTTTATAGCCCAGGGACAAGTCAAACAAAATATGGAATATAAATCGAGCAAACTAGACGAGCTGATATCCTGTAACACACAAATCAACATTGACATCTCATTAGCTTTTATAAAAGTACAAGGTATCTTGCAGTCGTTTTCTCCTTTACATAATTTACATAATTGCTTTTGACCAAAGCCTTGCATCAATTTTTAACGTGTCACAGTTTATGTCAAAATCAATGGCAACTTAAGCTGTCAATTAAAAATGTCTACTCAAAGATAGGGGACAGGTCTCCCAACTAGGTTAGGTAAGGGGGGAAAAAACTCTACTTTAAATATACTTATTTTAAATTAATTATAACTGTTAGATATCATGACAAGAACTGATTACTATATAACATCTTAAAGCTCTTTTCTAATACTTAATTTATATTTCTTCTAAACTGTCAGATCTAGATTAACTTAGAATATATCCTAATTAAATTTTAAATAGGAACTGCCTTAAATGCTTTAAGCTCCATATATCGTTCATAGAATATTATGCGTTGAACTGATTACTGTAGTATATCCTTTAGCTATCATTTCGTATAGGGATCTCTATATATGTATTCCGACTAGTCTATCTGAAAACTGTTATTACTCTTGATGAAATTTGGTATAGAAACACAGTTTTATGCCAGTAATCAATTTCTAATCGATGACTATAATAAATAGAAAGAATATTATAAATATAGCATCAAGACAGACAATTAGGCGATCTCAGCTAAGTTATATGATGGAAGTGAACAAATACACATTTTGCTTAGAAGAACAACCATTAAATATGTTTTAGCCAGGGATTAAAACCGAAACGAATATCGGTTCAGTTACGGTTTCGGTTATGTTCGAATTAAGGTTTTCGGTTATCGGTTATGCAAAATCTTGAAGTATCGGTTTCGTAACGGTTATCGGTTTTTTATAAGTTTCGGTTTAAGAATGTTTCGGTTAAAAAAAAAAATAAAAATTAAGGTTAAAATTATGGTTATCAGCCTAGAAAATAATGTTATCTGGTTGCTGGAATGGTCCAGTGTAATGTCGATTTGATTATAATTTGAACTCATATAAATTTAGTTCATTTGGTTTGATAATTTCGAATATTTTGATATTACCGATTTTGGATAACTTCGAACTGTCATAACTTTGTCAAAAGTCAATCAATTTTCATGCGCAATGTAAATTTGAGCATAATTTTTTCTCTCAATTCGTTCTGCATTTAAATTTTGTTCATTTTGGAAATTTTTGAAAATTCGAATTTTTTAGAAAATTTACAGTGTTACCCCTTTGTCTTTTTTGATTTTTTCGAAAAAATTGAAATTTTCAAAATGAACAAAATTTAAATGCTGAACGAATTTAGAGGTAAAATCATGCTCAAATTTTGATTGCGCATGGAAATTGATTGAGTTTTGGCAAAGTTATGGCAGTTCAAAGTTATCAAAGTTGCTCAGTAGCTGCGACGGCCAGAACCGAAATCAACCCTTATAAATGAATCGGATACTAAACGGTTATTTCGGTTTAAAGAGTTTCGGGTTATGGGTTTTACAAATTACAAATTTCAATCGGTTTTCATCGGTTAAAGGTTACGGTTTCGGTTAAGGTTTTAATCCCTGGTTTTATCTAAAATATCTTAAAGCTATAATATTATTGTCCGACTAGAATAATTGAACGCTGTTAGTTTTGAAGTTATGTTAATGAAAATGGGTATACAAAGAGCCTTTTATGGCAGAAATCGATTCATAAACGATTGACATACTACGTCTTTTAAGTGTTGAATAAAAATAAGATTCATTTGTTTACTTATAAACAAGTATGTCTTTGGAAGAAGGTACTTCGACTTACTTGAAATCCGATTATAAATGTGTATTCACTTTGCGGTCCTCCACTGGATCCCCCTTTCCCCCATCTTCATCACCTGCTGCAATCATATCTTGAAAGCCTTTGCTTAAATATTTGTCGAGTGCGTTGTTTTGCAGCAGATTTAGTGAGTCAAAGAGTCAGAGAGTCGGTTGCAAGTGACCTAAGCAGCTTTGCACATCTTGATTTCTTGCCACCTTGCAACTCAAGTGGCTTTTGATGCAGCTCTTAATGGATCTTTGTACCATGTGGCGTATGAGCAATGCGGAGTCAGATTTATGAATTTGCCATGCGACTTAATTCGAGTCTTGGGCTCATTTGCATGCCACAACGGCCACAACAAAGTGAAGCCCCAAAAAAACTAATAACATTTTTAGCCTAAAGTCGAGAGAGTTCTTGGTATGTAAATATTTTGGGACAAAAGAACTTGTCACTGCCTTCAAAAATGCGAAATTAAAATTGTGCCACACTGTCAGCTCTTGTGTGTGTGTGTATGTATAGAGTATGTATGTGTGTGTGTGTGTGAGAGTGGCATACACAAAAGAAAGGGGTAAGTAGAAATAAGGGATGGAATTGGGGAGTAGTTGAAAAGTTTGCGTTTTTGGGCTGCAACAAAATTAAAATATGCCACAAAGCGCCGCACGTCGAAGATGCCGGCCAACTGCAGAGGCTGCAGTGGAACTTTGAGGCTTTGCTTCCTGCCACATGCTGCAGCATCAGGATCAGTAGCAGTAGCAGCGAAAAAGCAGAGCGTTGTGTCAAGAAAAGCAACCGCAGCAAAGGCCCCAACGATGACACGCACAGGGAAAGAGAGAGGGCGCGAGAGTGAGAGAGAGGGAGAGTGTGTGTGTGTGGACTTTGATGAACCCTGTTGCAACTTTTGGGTTGCAGTTGCCACATTACACATTTATACACAGAGCGTGCACGTGCCACAGCAGACAACATCATCATTATCAAAGTCATCATCATCATCTGGGAAGACGGAAAAGTGTGGCAAGGTGGCAAGCTAACCGTGGAACCAAATTGCAAAACTGAAATTAAATAATTGAAAGTTTAGGGTGCATTTATTAATTTATTTTTAAGATTTTCTTGGCAGTTTAAAAAATTAAAGTTAAGTTTATAAAATACTTTAAAATTAAAATTGACAACTTAAAAAAAAAACCAATTAATTATTAAAAAGTATGAAAATCTGGGGATATTGAAAAAAAGACTAATTTATTTTGATAATGGTTCTAAGGAGATCATTTAAAATACATCTCGTATTTATCCATCTTTAGGATTACATTTGGATTCCCTGAAATCTATAATATTCTAAAAAATTATTTAAATCTCAACTGAAGTAATAGCAGATAAGTTATCTTAGATCCCAAAGAAAATCTTTAAAATTAATTCACATGCATACTAAAATAGAAAAACTGTTCGATAATTTTTTATATCAATTATCATTTATTATAAAAGTCTGGTCCTCTTGAAGTCCTCCTTCGACTGTTGCACAGTTGCTTTAAGGGATTTCAAAATGAGGCTGAGACTGGAATTTTGAGTAGATACGGGATACGGGAAGATCGGAGTACGGCCCGTATATGCGTAATTAACCACAGCATTACGGCAGCCAATGCAGCGTGCCACTGTCAGCAGATGTTGCCCCCAAAAGGTGGCATATGTGAGAGAACGATGGCATCCACGATGGCATTGATGGAGCATCCACGGGGATGCGTCACGTGGGTTGCACTTCGTCTTTGTGACGTTGCCAACAAGCTGCTTACAGCTCGACACTTCCATTCTTCAAATTGTGCTCCACGGACAGTCAACAGGGAGGTAAATGGGCATGGCTAATGTAACAGATAGAGAGAGATGAAGAAGGAATTTTGCTGAAAGCAAGCGAATGGAATATTTCACTAAACTGAAACGGCAGGAAAAGATGCAGCAGGGAACAAAAAAAGATGTTCTGCATTTCGTAATTAACAAAAAGACAAAATTTGTGAGACTATAAATTGTAATCTAACAGCTTAATTTAAATATTTTCAATTTACCAAAAATCATAATATTTTTATTGTATTCTTAAAGAAGAATGTGTCTAAAATAAATTTAAATAACTTGTATCGAAGATACCATAATCAAGCTTAGAAAATGTAGAAAAGTTCACAATATTTTAATCTTATATCTGAAGAAAGAATGTGAACAGATATTAAGAAACTTCTGTTAAATGTGGAAATATGGAAGTGCTTATGGACAGGGAATTTTAAAATATTTAAATATATAGAAAGAGATGAATAATAATATTTCCCAGAGTACAATAAATACAATTATTGATAAGTCCATGAATTTGTTTTTAAAGAACACAAAAGAAATAAGAAATAATATCTACTTATGTATTGACAACTTGATTGAATTTTCAGATTGACATCTCCTGTCGAAATACGAAGAACACGGTGAACGCGATATTGACACGAACGAATTTCGTGACGCTGAAATACGTGACCGATGGATGGGGAACAGATGCGAACGGTTTCAAGTTGGTGATAACATCGGTGAAGGATCCAAGTGAGTAGAGAATGGATATTTAATGCACAGGAGCAATCCTTGATGGGATGTGTTTATTTCTTTAAAGAGCACACTTGCAAGGACTTCACCTGTGCCACACGTGAGTTCTGCATAAATCCCGATCTGTTGTGCGATGGTGTCAACCATTGTGGCGACAACTCCGACGAATCAGTGCAAAATCTGTGCCAGAGTAAGTTAACCATTAAACCTTTCTCTGACATCATATCTAAAGGGAATCCTTTTTATAGATGAAACAACCAGCACAGTGTTTGGCGTGGACATGACTTGGTTCGTGTTGATTGTCGTTGGAGTGCTCTTGGTGCTCAGCGCCATCGTTGTGGCCATTGCGATCTGTGTGTGTCGACGCCAGGATGAGAATGCCGCCAACCAGAACACGGCCCTGCAACGTAAGTTTCATTTTCAGCGGTTCCCAGTTTATAAACTTATTCTTTTAAACTTTTTAGATTAAATTTTAAATTAAAAAAATTAGTTCATTAAATATATATTTTAATTTCTAATGAATTCCATATTTGTCTGAATTTTATTTATGCTTTTAAATTAATTTTGGTCAACTGCTTTCCTTTATTTAAACTTCACGTTTTTAATAAAATTTAGTTAATTTAAATATATTGTAATTGTTAATTTAATTTACATTTTCCAATTTTATTTTGAAATTAAATTATTTTTGGTCAACTGCGGTTCCCAGATGATTCAATATTTATACATTTTATTTGATCTTTTAATTTAAATTAGTTTATTATATAATATTTTTTAATTGTTAATTTATTACATATTTTTTCTTTGCCCAATCAGTTTTAACCAGGGATTAAAACCTTAACCGAAACCGTAACCTTTAACCGGTGAAAACCGATTGAAATTTGTAACTGTAACTGAAACAGTAACCGAAAATATTTTTTCCGCTGTACCGAAACCCATAAGCCGAAACTCCTTAAACCGAAATAACCGTTTAGTAGCCGATTCATTTATAAGGGTTAATTTCGGTTCTGGCCGACGCAGCTACTGAGCAACTTTGATCACTTTAAACTGCCATAACTTTGTCAAAACTCAATCAATTTCCATGAGCAATCAAAATTTGAGCATGATTTTGCCTCTAAATTCTGCATTTAAATTTTGTTCATTTTGAAAATTCGAATTTTTTCGAAAAAATCAAAAAAGACAAAGGGGTAACACTGTAAATTTTCTAAAAAATTCGATTTTCAAAAATTTTCTCAATTGAACAAAATTTAAATGAAGAACGAATTTAGAGGTAAAACCATGCACAAATTTACATTGTACATGGAAATTGATTTGGTTTTGACAAAGTTATGGCAGTTCAAAGTTATTAAAAATCAGATAATTCCAGTAATCAGATATCATTATTTTCCATTAAAACCATGAATAACGCTTCTCATTTTGGTCAACCGAAAACCTTAATTTTTATATTATTTTGTGAACCGAAACCATACCGGTATTTTTTAACCGAAACTTACAAAAAACCGATAACCGTTGGGAAACCGATACTTCAAGATTTTGCATAACCGATAACCGAAAACCTTAATTCGAGCATAACCGAAACCGTAACTGAAACCGATATTCGTTTTGGTTTAAATCTCTGGTTTTAACATTTATTTTAATTGTTAATTTAATTTAAATTTCCTAATTTGATCTAATATTTTAACTATCTATTGGTCAACAGCTCTTAGTTGACGTTCAATAAATAAATATATTATCCTTCTTGCAGTGCATCATAATGCGGAGACGAATGGTTCGTCCAAGCACCTGCATTATCATGGCGTTGGCATGGGCATGGGCATGGGCGTAGGCGTGGGGGGCACGCTGACGAGGGAGCACACACAATTGCCGCCAGTTTCGGGAAACTGGCATCACCCTGCGGGACCATCCGGGTACCACCGCATTCCACACAATTACTTGAAGATGGCCACCAAAGTCCGTCCCATTTGGTGCTTGGCAAATTCCGTCAATTAGGTCAAGATCTTTCACATAACTCCGCCGGACTCAGCCAGACGAACATCGCCGTCACAGCTGGCAATCATCCGAATGCCAATGCCGCTGTCGGTGCTGCCCAAAAGGACGAGTGGTTCGTTTAAGAACGACTCTACTCCTTAACCAAGAAACAAACAAAAAAAATAATGAGCAGAACTGGTTCCCGTTCCGGGTGAAAGAACGAAATCAACAAACAAAACAACCAACTAAATAATTGACTTGAGCACAATAATCTGCACTTAATTAAGTGATTTTATGGATATTTGCAGAGCATTAAATGAAGTAAGTCCCAAAATTATTCGATAATAATATAATTTAATTTATTGAAATACCATTACCACTTTCATCAATGAAGTCAATCAAAATTGATAAGATTAGAACGGGCTAGTTTCTATTTTTTTTAACTCAACACTAAAATTGACCTAATCTCCATTTTATTTGCTCCTTTACAGGACTGTTTGACTATATTTAACAACAAATAATGTGGACATCACCGCGCAGGGTGTATATTTAAGAGATCTACTCGTACCCAGGAAGAATCTCGAAGCGTTGGGCAAAATGTGTCGTGAGAACGCATAATTTTGTCGGATATCCAATGCAATTGTATATAGTTTATAAATAAATATAAAACAAATTAATTTAATTAATTAATTAATTGAAAGAAAGATTAGCTTAACCCGATACCGATAAAGATACCGAAATAAACCAACCCCAAAATACAAACCAAAAAAGAAAATTATATTAGATTATAGAACAAGAGAAATGAAAGGTCAAAGTCTAACAATAACAGTCTCCAGCTACACAAAGAGTCCTTGCAATTAATTTAGTTTATATTATTATTATTATATATATGTAATTGTTAGCACTTATTTCGTAGTATTCAATTTGTTTATGGGAAATTACAAAACCGAAACTGATTAAGCAAAAATAATTGATGGCATTTAAATGGAGTTTTGGAACAGGAACTGCTACAGAACCGCTAAAAGTATTAAAGCTCAATATGAAAACATTTAACGTTTAACAATAACCGATATACTGTCATTAACATACATAAATAAACGATCGATTATAAAATGGACAGATATTTTTTAAATTCTTGAAGCTAAAAATGATTTTTAAAGAAATTATGAAAATTAGATCGAATTCTAAATACGAGTATAATGAAATAATGCGAGTAATAATGAAGAAGGACACAAGAAAAACATAAACAAGGGATGTAAATATGTAGTAGACAATATTGAAACGAAAGTAAAAAATAAAACCCCCTAAATGAACTTCAAGGAACACATTCTCACACTTCATTGTCATTGTCCATAGCTTGGATAACTTAAGATTTACAGAGCTAAAACTCCACCATCATCAGATTTCACGATACTTGTACCATCGTACCATTCCAAGAAACGGAACAACAGCCAATGCTAAATGACAAATTTCTGAGACATTAAAGGACAATACGAAACACACACATTTTTGCTCTTTTTGACAACAAACGACACAAAATGCATTTTTGAAAATAAAATAAAAATTACTGGGAAAGTAGTCCGCATACATTTTTCTACAATCAAGAACCGAATTAAAAGTCTAAGATTTTGCTACAAATCGAATGGATACGATTATATGTATGTACTGTATTACACTGTATTAACTAAAGGAAAACTAAACTGCTTCAAAAACGATTGTAGTAATTCCCGCCGTTAATATATTTTTAATAAAAACAAAAGAAAGGAATCATTAAAAAACAAGTTAAATACTTAATAAATACGATTAATAATAATAAAGAACAATCGCTGCTTACGATGCGTCTTTTAAGCCACTTCCATAAGTCAGTTGAATACATTTTGGTTACGTAAAACTAAGACAGAGAGAGAAATCAAGCATAAAAAATAAGTGCAAAAGAAAAACTAAAAATTTCCGTTCATTGCATTGTTTTCTTTACTTGGAATATAAAATAGCATAATAGTTATAATAATCAATATGTCTAGGCGTTTGTAAAGATAAATGGGAAAGAATTAGCTGCAATAAATAAACAGAAATACATATGTTCCAACAACAACTAGAAGTTCTTATAAACCATAAACATGCCATTATTAAATACAATATTTATGATTACTTTTCTTTTCCTCTCTTATATTATTGGATAATTTATTTGCATTTTTTACTATTATCAAGATTGGGAATAAAAAAGCATAAAAAGTACTTTGAAAACAAATCCATACAAATATTTATCGTAAATTATAGAAAAATGGTATTATGGCAAAATGAATTTTTAACCAAAATTATAAACTAAAAACACAAATATTGTATTAGGCGTCAAATTTTAGAAGAAACAAAATACCAGAACTCGAAAAAAACTCAAAAAGCAAGAAATACTTAAAGTAATATCAAATTAATCTCAATTATTTAAAAATGATTAGAAAATAAATTTAAAATTAACATAAAACTGTTTCATATGCCGAAACTAATTTATGCATTACAGGAATATAATATAGCAAGATAAAAAATAAAAAACAAAGAAAAATGAGAAGATGTATCTTAACGATCGTGTCATATATAAATGTAGCTAAAATATACAAAAATAAATAAAAATAATGAAAAAGAAAAAGACAATTAAATCGAATTAGCGAAAAGTGTTCAGAAACGGAGAAAATTTCGAAATGCTTAAGAAATGAGTTAAGATTGGAAAGAACTTTTTAAATGGCAATCCCAAAAATGTTTGTAATTTGTAATTTATTTGTAAATGTTCTCTTTCTTCATCTCTCTTTTTATATCTATCTTTCTCTCCCACTCTCTCTCTCTCTCTCTCTTTTTCTATTGAAAAGACTTTGCCGCAAGATTAGTAAAAACTTTACGTATGTTTGTATGTATATGTATGTATGTACTTAGATATTAAAAAACTCTATAATAAAAAGCTCCCAATAAGTACTAAAGTCATTTCACATACTTATAATAAAACGAAAGAAAAGAGAATCGCATAATATGGGGATTTCGGATAAAGCATATGAAATGTAAAATTGTTGTACCCGTAACTTAAACATAATCATCCAACAAACATATGTGCATATATCGTACATACTTGGTACTCGTATATATTTATGATAATTATATCAAATGCATTTCATAAAATGTTTAATTTTTGTTAAGGAATGTTAAGGTAATGCCGAAGCAAGCGATAAACTCGACTAAAATCCGGGTACTAGACACAGGAACCCATCTCAAAAAAAAAAAAATAGAAGAGATATCCAAATAGGATAAACATTACAAATGGAGTTCATGCCATAAACTCGTACTCGAAAATCATCGTAGTGCAAATGTTAGACGAAATTTAGCTGTAGAAGTAGGCGTAGAAAGTGTAAGAGTGTGCATAGGGTTTTAGCCACCAATACATTGAGTATACTTATGTAAGTATGGCAGTTTTTTAATCGGAACCCAAATCGGGTCGGGTACTTTAAAGAGAGAAGAATTTGCTGGAAATCCTTAGTCATCAATCATGAACTCATACAGCATTTAAATTGACGTGTGTATGTGCTTAGTTTAAATCCAAAACATTTTATACGAAATCATAATAAACGAATCAAATGACATAAAAAATCGATCAATTTCGATCCCCAGATAATATACTTAATTATTATAATAATTAAAACGGTTGCGTTAAGTCATTGCTTAGCTTTGTGTTAAATTGCTGTTGAATGTAAGTGTACAATGGATACTAAACTACAACAACAACAACAACAACAAAAGAGAATAACAACAGAAACCCAAATACAAAACAAAACTAATGATAATGAAATAAAGAATACAACAAATTTCATCCTTATGTTTTATTTATCATCATGTTGTCCCATCAGCTTAGACACCACTGTAAACCACTTATAAGACTTGGCAGAATGTTTAACCGCTTCCAAAAAATATAAGAGACAAATATAATATTTTATAAATTAAATATATCAGTTGTCCGAATGTAAAACATCTTCCACTAGAGCGCAATAAAATATAAGATGAAAATATACGATTTTATATAAGTTAAACAAGGAATCGCATTCACTTTCTACAAAAAATATAAGACGAAAGTATAAGAGTTGAGAGAGTCAGTCGCTAGACTCTTGTAATTGCTGCGTCTCGTTCTCATCTGATCGTACATCCAGTTCGGTTTCTTGAGCATGTTGCTCTCTTTTCTGATCCTGCAGACGCTGGCAATGTCTTTGTGCCAGGGCATTTAGTAGGGACACCACAAAGTAGACAACAATGATCACAGCAAAGAGTTGAAAGCCATGGGCCACTAGGCCGAGACCCGTGTCGGATTCGTCTTTAATTTTGCGATGCATGCGCAGCTTGGTGGACATCAATAGATTCTGGATGGGTAGCTGCAGTTTTGGGCCAAGCCAGGGAGTGCGGCCAAGGGAATTGACCAGAACACTGACCAGATCCTCGCTAAAGGCAATCACAACGATCAGCTGCTGGATGGTGGCCTTGATGAACGCCTTGCCAATCAGCGTGGCCACAAAGAACTTCCAGAATGGTACCAGGAAATGGCCGCATGCAACGCCTGCCAGGTCAAACAATGGATTCGGCACACTGGCGCAAAGGAGGATGCCAAGAAATCCGATGCGCAGCACGATGCGTTCAACGAGTACTTTGCTCCTCTCGAATAGATTAAGATTTCCACAGCGCCGTTGAAGTTCCACCATTTCCTGCCTCTCCTCCACGCACTTGCCGGACAACCGTGCTGCCCTGGCCATAAAGTAGGGTGGCAACTCGCCCAGAGCCGTGCCCACGCCCCACAACAGGGATTCGATGCGCACCTTCGACAAGATCTGCCACACGGTCGGCACATGCCGCTCATAAGGCTCCTTGGGGCATATCTTCTGATCTGGATAGGGCGGCATGGGAAAATCCAACGTCTGACACTCGTAAGCAGCCAATGTAACGGCTGCAATGTGTGGTCCCAGATACAATAGAAAGGTATGCAGTCCAGTGCCAAATCCCACTGAGGATAACAGACCCAATCCCAACCAATAAACAGCGAATCCAAGATTCTGCCAGCAGATCAGCAAGTAAGGTGCATGGGGACCCGGCATACAATGGATAATAACCAATATTAATAGTCCCCCCAATAGCCTTCGATCCAACAGTCTTAGTCCCAATTGAAGCAACAGTAGACACGTCTCCAAGGTGCTATATTTTAAGGTCATCCAGGGACGTCGCCAAACCACCAGAGATTTTCGCTCCAAACGCTCCGCTTCACATATTGTCGCCAGTTCTTCTTCGATTGTCAGTGAAGTGGCCGTGCTAGCTCCGGCGTAAGAAGACATCCTCTTCCTCATCTCACTGGAATGGGGATAGCAAATATTACTTTATCTTCTTTACTTCTTTAAATAATAATATCATTTCTTACTTACGACTTGTAGAACATTTCTAGAATTACGAGTATTTCCAAACACTACATATGATTATTTTAGAGTTGAAAACAATCGAAAATATTTTTTAGGCGAAATGTCACTCGAGATTATCAGAAACCTTTCAGATAAACACACTTTATTTTCATTTTAGAAAATTAACAACAGGATTATCGGTATAAAGCTGTTGTACGAAACATTTCACTATGTAAGCTTAAATTATAAGAATATATGACCAGCTAGTATGAAATATATGTATATATATCTGATTAACATAATAATAAACTAAAAAAATCAATTTATGAAAATATGGAAAATGATCAAATTCAACTTAAGCCCATCTACTCACGTAGATATTATAGTTTATACTGCATTATCATCCTCGATTACCACATGAGGAATATCAGATGGTGCGAAACTCTCGTCTGTTATTTTGCTGAACGCTTCAGCTTGCCACAAGGTCAAAGGACCCGGCGGCTCAGGCTTGAATTTGAAGGAGCTCAGCTCGTCAGCTGTCAATGCCTTGACATGCTCATCCTCGCAGCGATATTTGTGCACGCTGATCTGTGTCAAAAACTTGTCCATTTCCTGTTTGTCCTGATCACCGAAAACACTTGCCTTGAGACTGTAGAGTAAGCGAGCGCTGTGCGACAAGAAATTGCAATTAGATTTAAACTATATAAATGAGTAAGGACTACATACATATGGATGAAATGGGACTTTTCCAGACGCATTGTAGACACCAGCGACATAAGATTCTGTAGTGGCAAAAGATGATTGCGTTGACGGCTAACGGATGTCCCCAATTGACGTACAGACAGATTCTTGAGCAACAACTCTAGAGAAGCGTTAAAGACATGTAATCTAAGCAGCCACGCCTCTTTGGCACTAGCATGCTCCTCGAACAACTGCAGATGGGCGTCCAATGCCATCTCGACGCGTTTCTTGGATGTAGACTGATTGCTTATGTGCAGATGGATGACGGGCAGACAATGAGCATAGGTGACAATGTGTCGCCTGATTAGCACTGGAATCAGTTGACCCAGCTTTGGACTTATATAATCTGGAAGCTTTGTAAGCTGGAAACGATTTAAAGGATTAAGCCCGATCACATTTTAGTTATTTCATATTAAATTTTACCATTTGAAACTGCAACAAGGCTTTCCATATACGGTTGCTGGGCAATGGCATCCGAATTTTGTTGTGAAGCTGGCGAAAGAGCATGTGCATCTCCTCCACATAGCTGCAGGAGAGTGTATTGGCACGTACCTTATCTGCCAGCATTGGATTGGAGAGATGATTTAGCAGCACATCATATGTCACCGCATTCAATGGCAGGCAATGATCCAGTCCCAACTGAAGCACGAGAATGGCACAAAACATTGACTTGTCTTGTGGCAAGTTGTTGGATATGTTGCGCAGAGCCCGAACGCAAACATCATGTAGTTGTTGAGCCAATTGAAGAATCCTTGGCTCGTGCATCTCAGCTTCCTGCAGCTGATCTCGCTCGCGTTGAAGCAGTATCAACATATATGCCAAGCTCTCGTAGCCGTAAAGAGCTACAGAAACGTTGATGCTCTATCAAATGAGAAACAGGCGGAAATAGCAAACCTTACCCAGACGGTCGGTGATCTTTGCAGGTTTGAACAACTGGATAACTAGAGTTTCGTACATATTGCACACCTGATGCCCACGCATCTTGTTCTCCTTGAGCAGCGCATTGAGTCGGCGCACGCAGTTAGCATAGGACTCCAATAGTTCTCCTGAACTTGATTCTGATTGCTCCTCTTCGTTAGTCAAAAGCTGCATAGATAACTCCGAATATTCATCTTGCAAAGCCTGGGCAGTCGTAACCAGTAGATCCTCATTCCCAGTCGCTTTAATGGACAAACAAATGTTGAGGAAAAGCGATGAAAACTCGCATTCTTCCAACGTCTGGTCGGTCAGAAAGATGTTTAAACAAAAAGTCTCCAGTTGGTACAATAGCTGCAATGATTTTGGTTAATTTCTAGGAGAATCTCAATATGTTAACAAAACACCTCGATATTGTGCTGCGCCAAAGCCTTGAAGTCGAGGTCAAAGTAAACGCCGTAGAGTGCAGCCCGGGCCGACAATCTTTGGGGCGTGCGTTCAATGAGACGAGGCCAATTGTCTAGCAGCTTGTGAATCTCCTGGCGCGCCATCTCCTCTCTAGCGTACTGCTTTTTGTAGAGTTCAAAGAGTGCATATATACTCTGGGCAGTGAATAAGACGAGCTCATCTTTAACGTTGCTCGCATTGAGCACGTAAATGTAATAGTCAAAGTTCTGCAGTGCCGGAAAATGCTGCATCAAATCCTTTAGATAGTTTTGTAACAAGGATATGGCCAGTTCATAGGAGGTACATCTGCGTGAGTTGTATTGCGTTTTTAGGAACGTTTCTATAATATGCACCACAATCTCCTGGTCATCGTATTGGCGTCGAGCTAACGTTACATAGAGCAGTGCCGCCAAGGAGCGCACTGTTGTCGTGGACGAGCCATTGAGCAGCACAAGCAGAATTTGTTGGAGAAAGCGACTTGGAAAGGCTTCCGTGCTAACCAGGTGACTAAAATGACAACAGAGATCTATCAGAATATGACAATAAATAAGAGCAGTCAATATCACATCTACCGTTGCAGCGTTTGCAGATACTGCAGTGTTGCCAGCACCAGAGGATTACTGTTGGACGGCTTCAGAGTTTCAAACTGAATGGCCAGATAGTTGTCAGTGATCAATTCATTGGTAAACAGACGTAAATACAGATTTCCATTTGAATCGCGCTGCTGTCCATCGCCAAATTTATCCAGCATCTTCTCTAGAAATTTGTATAGCTGAATATAACCGGCGTTGTTGGACATCTGAAAGGAATGGTGGCGATACAATTCAAAAGGCTGCACATAGCTTATGGGAACTTACCTCGCAACTGAACGCGGTGTAAACGAACATGAGAGCTGATCTTTCGCAGAAGAGCTGAAAGTGCTGTTCAAATATGTCCAGCATGGGCGTCAGCATAAAGTCAAAGGTCTGTTCATAGCTGTGCAACGAAACAGATAGGAATCAATAATTTTATCAATAAATGATGATACCCCTGCAAGGATATTTATGCTTTCCACTTACAATATGCTATAACGTGCGAGGACGGCGAGTCTGAGGCAAATATCCTTAAGCGTGTTATCTCTCCAGTTGGGCAGCAGTTTCACCAGCCCACGAAGTATGCCGAATGACATTCTGGCCAGCGGCTCACACAGGAACTTCTCAATCGCATTGTCCTCCCGCTGCAAGTTGTCGGTTATGCTGCGTACCACGTGCGTCCAGACGTTCACGACGCGTAAATAACAAGGCACAGGTTGCGTTAGCTCATAGAATTGCTTGCCTGAGGGTGTGTCTGGCATATCCTTTAATGCTTCGCTGCCATAATATGCCAACAGAGTCGGCAATCGATCCAAAAACGATTCGACGCCTTTCAGCACAAATGACACTGCACTAAATATATACGTCAAATTATCATCCCGATACGGATGATCATAGCTGTCCTCGAACGCCTCAACGCTCACTGTAAAGTTGAGTCCCAGCACTCGGAAACACTGGCCAACAAAGTGATGCGACACTTGGCCCAACCAATTATGTGGATTGTATGCTACTGTCTCTATCAAACTGTAGGCGTACTCCTCTGCCGTATACTTATAAAAATTGCAATTATTTATTTGTCATTTACAATTATTTCTTAACTTACTTGTACGGTCGCGCCCGTCGAAAGAGCCGTCACAAAATCCATTCCAAATACGCAATTTATTACGAATTATCGACGCCTCTTTTATAAGTTCCGTTACTTTGAATAGTGATGGACAAAGCGTTGATTGTTCAAATTCGAGCCTCATCGAAATGGGACCGCAAGGACTGAGAGGCTATCGCACAAAAATAAATCGAAGGCTATCATTTTGCCGATATCAGCAACAAACATTATCGATTATCAATTTCAAATCCACAACGGTTGAATATTAAATCTTTATTAAAACATTAACAATCTCAAGGAAAACAATAAATAAACAATTATTTAATGACTTGTTATTATCAAATACTTAACATTTTTTCAATATTTTCCAGTTTTCTTGCAATCGTTGAATTTAGTTGACGATTGCGCTCTATTTTTGATTTATTATTTATCAGTTGGAGAAAACTTTTGATCGTCGTATTGCTTAGTTCCATTCTTAAGTGATTCTCTGGCATACTTATAATATTTTGATTAGTTAAAGGGATCATTTCGCAGGAATGCTTATCTACTGTACGAATATGTTTCTTATTTGGAAACGTGAATACCAACTCTGGTAAGCTTGCAACGTTAATTTTTCCAAAACGATAAATAGCTCTACGTAATGATTCAACGCATCCCCATGATTTTGTAAGAATAACTTCGTAGCAGCTCAACAAATTGGCAATGTGAATAAGACTATTCACTTGAGCTGAAGCTTGGATAGCCTGCAATAAGAGAAGAATAAGTTTTTGTGATTAAAGTAAGTGAATAAAAGTAAGTGAAGAAAACCAAAATTAAAAAATATATATGTATATATATTTAAGGGTTCACCCACCTGAGTATCACTAAAAGCCAAAGCCGACAGCAGATTCATCAGCACAATTGATATAAATATTACAAAAATTACGAAGAATAAACGATCAAAGAACAATTCCTTAAATCCAATTTCGTTTTCATTGAATTCACCTGTCGACATGGAGATCGTCCTCATAATGGCATCCGCGATTGTCATCTCTGATAAATTATGAAAGTTTAGTATGTAAAAGGAGAGTCCAAAAGAAATCACCAAAATAGAATAAGCTATGCAGCTCCTAAGAAAAGTATAGATGACCTCGTGAAGCATCAGAACGTAAATCGATAGGGAAAATATAGGGAGCGATCCTATGAGTCGAGTAAGTTTTAGGGCAATCAATAGTATGGTATATGCTGCGATGATACGACTATAATACTGCTCAGGATTGCTCATTATGTTGCTGATAACTGATAATACAATAAGAGCCACATTCAAAATTAGACTAAAAATGTTAGGCCTCATTAATCTTGTGAGGTAAATCTTAATAAGCACCTCGAACAACGCTAAATATCCAATACTTAGCCAGGAGATCATTTTGAGTATAGATACGAGTTGAGGAATCCAGTTATGCGAAAACATTGAAATTATGTTTAGTGTTAGGAAAATGCTAAAGAGTGTCGAAGTCAAAGTGTAGAGGTAAAATAATAATGAAATACTCTGCCACTTGATAGATATAAGCGTCGTTATCAGCGGATGTTTAAGAAGATGACGTAGATCCTTCGATTTGGCCATGGCACAAATGGGTTCCATTTCGCAGGACTTGGCCGATCTCATGTTGCTGGGCAACTGTAAAGTCTTATAGTTGAGAATGATCTTAAAGTCCTTATCGGCGCGACTCGAACCTTCCGATGTGACGCAATCATCGAAATGCTCCTCCAACAGACCCGGATCAATGTCATCTATGGCCAGTTCGTTGAAGTAGCTCCTCATGCCCAGATAGGCGCCATGTCGCAGCAGTTCTCTTACGCCGAACTCTTTGTTAAATGTTATGGCATAGTATAGTGGAGTCCTGTCACTTTTATCCCTCTCATTCACATCCACAAGTCCACTGGCCAGAAGCACCTCAAAGCACTTCTTATAGTCGCTGAATCTCTTCTGTGGCCGCTCATCTAATCTGCTAATGAGTTGGTGGAGCAACTCCAGGTTGTTGGGTAACTTAAGATGCTTATGCTGGAGCAGCTTGTCCAGAGAATACCAGTTGCCGTGTGCAATTGCAATCTCGACATAAGTTTTATCAAATCCTGGCGGTTTCCTATTCACATCAAACTGATCATTCAGCAGTTGATCAAATGTTACATGATTACCACTCGAGATGCACTCTTCGAGGGGAATCACACGGTCACCTTCAATAGGCGGGTTCGGGTTCAGATTTGTTTGAAGCTCCAGACTGGGATTCCATTCCAGCAGATCTTGGCGTAGATCATCATCTATGTAAATGTCAGGATGTTGCAGAAACAAGTCAATGATCTCCTTCATCTTATTTGACTCGATCTTTTTGTTGTATAACACATAACGCAAGGGATTCATATCGACATCATCGAGAATATTCGGTGAGGCTCCATAGTTAAGAAGCAGTTTTATGCATTCTTTTACCTGGTCTATGTTCTCCATATTCAAACCTTTGGCCAACGAATTGAGTGGCGTCAGATCATTATATTTGTTATCCACCTGGACTCCCTGATTATCCTCCAGCAGTATCCTAATATTTGCACTGTCTCTGGAATCGCTGGCAAAATTAATTGCTGCTTTTCCTCTCTCATTTAACTGCAATTTCAAAGTTTCAATATCAGTTGTGGGATTATTTTATAGATTAATCCACCTTACGTAGTTCGCTTTGCATCCGTATCGCAGACAGAGTTGGATGAACTTTACGCAGCCAGAGGTTGCCAGCACCTTCTCATAGACTGTAATACCATTTCCATCCGGCTTGTTGGGATTGCCGCCAGATCTTAACGTTTCCTCGAATAATTCCACATCTCGCATTTCTAATGCTCGGGATAATTGCAGCTCCAGTTCCATGATACAATCACTTCGAGAACTTTTTTCGAAATATTGTATGGTCCCCATATTTGCTTTTAAGAAGCAAGGGTTATTCGTCAAGTATGATTAATGCGGTTATCAAGCTATAATGTTCCTATCAAACTGCACGTACTATATATTGACGTAGATTGTGTTAATCACAATGCAATACATTTACAAGCAATATTTCACAAAATCTACAGGATTATAGTATATGTTCATTATTGAACAACATTTATTTAATTAACTCCAGAATGCTTAAAATAAAATTATTATTAATCCTAAAATACAGTATTTAACTGTGTGTTTAACTGCATAACCATTACCAATCGAAAATTTTGAGCTTATCGCAAATTCTTTTTGTTTTATATGTCATATATTTGTTATAGAATTGTGTACAGTTAGTCAAGAAAGTGTTTTGACAAAATAAAAAATCACTTATTTTTTTAAATTTTAAAAAATATTTACATTCGATTAGAATTTTCATGTTCATAGAAAATACCTATATTTGACTAAATGTATATGCATAGATATATGTATATGTACATATGTGATACATATGTACATACATACATATTTATAAATAAACAGCTCCCAATTGCAATTGTCATGTTTGCTCGCTTCGTACATACATATACATACACATTTTTATTTACATATTCATGCATGCTAAGCATGTGCTCCTTATCTCAAAAGAATTTTATAAAAATAAATGGTTTAAGCAAAGCTTTCATATTTCACAACATTATTCATAAAACGTCCGTTGGGTTGGAAGAGTATACCTTCGGAAGTCCAGTATATAATTTTAATTGAATTTTTTAATTGAAAATCGTTTTTCGACTGACGGGGAATGGAATAATACATGCCTACATGCCAAATTTTTGAGTCTCTAGCACTTAAAGTTTTTGAGACCATCTGTCACAGGATATTAAAATGCGTTGGTGCAGTATATTACGCCAACATGATAAAATATGTAAGCAATTATTACAATTGAATAGCTACATTAAATGTGCATTTAAGAATAGATAATATATTTAATTTATTAAAATATTATACATTACACTGTAAGGAAGGCCGCTTTAATTTAAACTTCCGATAAATCGCAATCGACCCTAGCACCATCGCTATAGTAAAACTGAAATCGATTATTCTTTTTGTTATCGATCAGTTTTAAAGCATTCCACAATTTTATCTATGCAATTTATTGGATTGAATTGCGTTTGCAATAGATTGAAATAATTATATGAGATTTCAAATGGTATATTTATTTAATAGTTATGGTATATGATACATGCATGTTTTTATATATTTCTTAATGTACATATTTACAGTACAGATTTGAATACAATGCGAGTTGCATTGAATAAATAAAATGCGCGATGTAATACAATTTCAAACTAAACTAAAAAATAATCCAAATCGAAGCTAAATTAAACTAATTTTTGTCACACTTTGTTCTTAAGGTAAATGCGTATAAGATGAGAACAAAGAAATGCTAGTTATTGCATAAGGACTCTAGAGGAATACATGTGTTCAATTCCACTTTTCAAGGACTCCTTCGGTCAAATGCAAATACTATAAATTAGGTGTAACAACATGTATGCTTATCATTTCAATTGCTGTCACTTTTGTCCACTGGGTAAAGGAGTTAATGCGGCTATTAGATAGCCAACATGCAAGAGGCACTTTAGTGTCTACTCCCTTGGCTCGATTTCAAAGATTTCAACTATGATTCTTAGCTAACCGTCTTCTTGGTATTATAAAATAGATATTTTTGGTTTCAAATGCTGAATACACCTTGTACTTGATGTCCTTCGATTTCCAACGAGGATGCTAATATTTCTTTAGTTGCTCGTACGTTATGAAGAATATTATGTTCCAGGGACCCATGCGCACCCATGTGGGTATAAAGCCCTTATATAGCGCCAGGATACCTTCATTGCGTATGGTTTGCACAGCACAGTCGAGACTTCCGCTATAGAGTTTTTGTGCTGATGCCGTAGCAGTGGCCATGCCACCGTTTAGCATTGTCACATGCCTTTGGTTCATCAGACGCGTCTGCGAGGAGTATGGAATAGAATATTATCTTTATGTGATGATCATGATTTAAACGACACTCACCCGAATCACATCAATTGGTGTCGAGGCAACGGCACTTCCCAGGCTAGCAATAAAGCTCGAACTGTAAAAGTATTAAAAATTAATTGAAATTATAAATCATTGTGTAATCATAAAGATGCGCATACATAAAATGATTCGCCACATGATCACCAAAAGCGCTCATCAGCTGCAGTTTGCAAAAATCATAGACTGGCAGCTCCACAGATGCAATGACAACCGCTCGTTGCGCTGTTGGCCCTACGCCGCGCCATAGACCACGCACGCCCTCGTATTTGTAAATCTCCCTGAAGCAGCCAATGAGGCCCATCTGATCGGTGCCCTTGCCATGCACCTGCATGCGGACCTTTAGTACATCGGTGGGATTGGCAATCGCCGATGAAATAGCTCCCGCTCCGGCTGCACAAATGATGTTACTCCAAACACGCTCGCTGCCATCGTCATCCGTCAGGAGACCTCGCTCATTGGCCAGCTTTTTGAGTGTGTAGTAGGTGCCGAATTTGATAGTGCCATAGGTGGCCTGCCGCAACACCGCTGGCCAAATGCTGCAAAAAGAAGAAGACAACAATTACTTGGCTATCTGAAACAACAACAGAGCCACAAAAACAACAACATATTGGTAACAAAGTCTAAGGGGTTGCTCTCTTGCCTATGCTTATCAAGCGGGGGCAAAGTTTACAGACCATTTCATATGCTCGCTGCTTCTCGTTATCAATATGCACACATTACAATTTTACATACATACAAATGCATGTTGTTTGAGGTTACCCTTACCCTGAATATAATGCTCTCAGTCCCTCCTCCTTTGAGATTTTGACAAATGCATCAGTCATTCCACGGTATCGCAGTTGTGTAAATGTTTGATCAATTTTTTGTCCTTGAATTTGCAGGCGAGTCTTTGTTGTGTCGATTGGAAAAGTGCCTGCATCAAAAATAATACACACACATGAGACAAGAGGGTTTGTTTACACCAGATTCTGGGTAGCGATAAGCACCGCAAATCACAAATCACAAATCATTGCCGCTCATTAGTATAACTTACCAAACTCGGCTGTTATGGACGCCAATCCGCCGTAAACAAATGGCCGCCAGTCTTTGACTTCAGCCATGGCCCCAGGAACAATTGCACCTGTTGAGTGCTTGCAATTCCGTGGAAACCGCTCGTGGATTTTATTAATACAAAAATATATAAAATCACGCAACAAACATGCCGAACTCGCGGAAAATCAGTCGGTCGCAAGTCATCGATTGTCGTGCACGTTCGATACTATCGATATATTTGTATTGCGTCCACAGCGATGGCTATCGATGTTTACTATTGTACACTACACCAAAAATCGCATTATGAAAAATCAAATTTCAAAATATTTTATTAATATTAGCGTTAGTAATTTTATTTTATAATTTAAAAAATTATATACAATAAATATGGTTTTCTGGATTACTCCTGTTGCACTGATTCAGAAAATATTTACCTTTTGCTTTATATACTTTTAAAAAATAAAGTCATTGATTAATATTATCATACATCAAATATAAATCATAGCCAAAATAATTCGAATAAAATAAAAAATAATTGTCCTGTTTCGATTTATAAAATAAAACATAAATGTTTTTTTATTCCCCTTATTTCTAGTCCCTGGTAATAATAAAGTTATAATAATTGAAATTGGTTTATTTAAAAATACAATTAATAAACAACTATTAATAAAACCATTTATTTCGCAATAACCCCTTATACTACAGTATATCAAACTAATTCAAAGATACATTGGTGAATTTATGCCCACTTTGAAAGCGACAAGCCGTTCCGTCATCAGGATACATATGAGTTGAACGATCTGCTCTTAATGTTTGGTCTGCCCCCAGACTTCCTATGCCTCTTATATGCTTTAGATATGTATACGAAATATCATAACAAAAGTGGTCCAAAAAACTGCGTCGTGCAGCGGATAAATTTAACATGCAAATTTTGTTAAATCATTAATGAAATAAAATGAAATCTGAATAAAAAAACGTAAATGGGAATTCCTAAGGTTCATCTGGGTTCTCTGGCCTTCGTCTTGCTTGTTGGCTGAGTTTTGTTTACTTGACAAATTCGACTAATTAAAAATTAGCTTTGGCAAATTGTTTTTGTGGCATTCATACTTAGATTTTAGATTAAACAGATATAAGCTTATAATATTATACATACAGAAAGTGTTTTGACAAAATCAAAAACTTATTTAAAAATTTCTTGCAAAAATTATAAATTTTCTTTGGATTTTTATTTGAATTCTTTATTTATTATTTTTAGCTATGGTTCTTAGCACAAGTCAAAAAAAATTATAAATTTCATTGAACCTAGCAATTTTTTTAAAATAAAAAACAGATATGTGAATTTTTATTTTTTCAAAACACTTTCCTGACTAAGCTAAGTATATTTTGGTTAATCCACGTCACTCATTTGAAATTCAATCGTAGACCGGATCGTGAAAGTCGGCGGCGTCACTGTGACGGCGTCTGAGAGTCGCCGGCGTTTTGAACTAGTTCGACTTTGTTTATTTATTGACTGCGCATATGGTGACTGGCGAGACGTCGATGGGGGAGAAATGATGCTCTTTGGGTTAAACCCGAAATGACAACAGCGAAGCCCAAAAATATAGCAAAACAAAAAGAATTTGGCAAATGAATTGATTGCCCTCATATTGTGGATATAAAATGTAATTTAATTTTCATTATTTTACACTTAATTTAATTTAACTGCACATTCCATTATACGTATATTGCCAAATCGTCGCCTGCTAAGTGATTTTTGACAGTGGAGCGTGCAGGTTCTAAAACACAACGCGTGGGAGACACGCAGGTCTCTTAAAACCATTAGGCACTGTGGGCATAATCAATTAACAAATTAAGTCTGCCATATTATGCAAATAACACCGTTGCTGTCGTTTAATGTAAGAAAACCTCAAAAGTATTTTAGTCCTTTTAAAAAATATATTTGGCGTCGGCATTGGTATTTTTAGTGATTTGGTATTATGAGCCTGGTGTTATCGTTATCGTTATCGTCACTGCTCTCACTGGAAGACATTTGATAACTCTAGTCATCGACAATATTTATCGGTGAAAAGCATTTGAAAAAGATGGACAGGATCAACGTCTGATAGTTCCGAATCGAAACTAGAATCCAACATATCCATCACATCGTCGACATGTGTGGATGCAAAGTAATGATCATTGCACTTCTTTATATATCCTAGCTTTATCCCCGTGTCCATGATACTTGCCAATTGTCCCTTTAATTGACTTGGATTCGTATTTATACCCTCCATATTCATATTGCAAGCTTGGAGCAGTTCATCAATTGTAACCGGTACATTCAATTTTCTTAGACATTTAACCAATTGTTTAATGGCTGAAACAAGCGACGTTTTAGACATTATTATCACATAAGAATATACTTATTTATACACTATAAAATTTAGTAATAAAATAATATGAAAATTAATCTTAATCAAGAATACAAAAGTTAACTAGATGATATTTTTTTAATTGTACATTAATGTAAATCTTGTACATCAGTCACACCTCAGATTCTACCAACTGGAAGTGAATTTACGATATTAGTTTGTCAAATAATAAAAATTAAATGAAAAAAACTGTCAAATTCGCAGAATTTATCGTGGCGACTCGGAGACGGACGCCTCATCTCATCTCAAATTCCTGCATAATTAGAGACAATCGCAGCAGCATTTTAATCGGGAAATAAATTCAAAAAATTCATCTATGGACCGGTCTGGACGGTAGCGACGTCGGCGACGTGTAATAAAAACTTCACGCAACGTTCCGTCGATCGATTAGCACATGGCGGAGACTGGAGTTGGATACAAGTCGTACTCGTAGTCTTAGACTAAAACTCTGACTGAGATGGGGACTGGACTGTTGACTGTGGACTGTTGACTGTGATAAACAAAACCACTCAAACCGCTTGATGGATTATTGGCAATTTCTTTGGCGCCAGACTGTGCCTGAGAGTCAGTCTGGGAGCTTCTACTTTGCGGATTTGGTTTTTCGGGGTTTTTAGCGACGTGTTAAATATGCAAATTTAACTGAAATTAATTTATGAAGTCTGCTCCAATGTCGCTTTGAAAGAAATTTCTTTCTCCATCATTCAATTCCCCTCACACAATTCTGGGGAATACCAAACATAGTATAACATAATACTTGGAAATCAAGTAAATAAGCTCTAAAGAGTTTAAAATGTAACAAAATAACGTATTACAATTCTGATCCCAATTACAGATTTACATATGTCTAGATGGATGTTAAAAGAATCTAAAAGGAATGAAACATTTAATATAGGACAAGAATAATAAAAAAATGTTTAGAAATTCAAAAACGTTTAAATATTTTTGTCGCTTTCTAAATTCTTAAACACTTCTCGAGTGCTAGAATTTCATAAATTAATCCCACCTCCATTTTCAAGTGGAAAATTTCAACTGTTTAAGCTTCTTCGTTGTCGGAATAAAGTGACCGTGGAGAGCAGCTGGTTACATTTCGACTGAAAATATTGGATTGAATCTGTGAGTATACGTGACACTGTGAGATTCGACTATATTCGGCACACGTCCAATGAAATTAACCAGTAATTAATTGTTTATTAAGTACGTAGGATGGGTGAAGGGCAGGGGCAGGGGAAGCCAGGGGGTATCAAAAACATGCTACTGTTTGCGAGGGTCTGTCTTAATTCACAATTTATTACTAATTATGCGTCACGTCAAAACAAAAACCTTAAGTCCATAAATATTTATCAATTTGTTTTGTTTTCTTTATTTTTATATTGTTGTTTTTCTTTTCGGTGCCTTGTTGTTGTTTTTTAGTTACATTGGAGCTCAGCACGTAGACCAAAAATGAGCAATAACATTTTAAAAAAATAAACAATAAATCAGCTATAAAACGGCGGCTTGGAATGGAATTTTTTGTAGCATAGCTGCCCCCAGGCCCCATCCCCCTCTGCCATCACCATGTCTTGTGCTAAAATGTTGTACCCGGTCATAATTAATAAATTCCAGCGTGCGCCGCTAAATGAATTCGGTTTCAGTCTCGCCAGGCCAAGGCAATGTCAAAAACAACGCCAAACACAACCAAACAAAAAAACAACCAACCGACAACAACAACAACAACAACAATAACAACGGCTAAACAACAAATTGACGTCACACGGTCGTCGTTGTTATCGTTGTCGAAGCCGAGCTTGGAATCGCCTGTCGCGACTTTGCGACTCTGCGACTTTGTTGCAAGTGTGACATGCGTATCAAGGCTTCAAACGGGTTTAACGGGTATTCGGTGGGGGTGGGGGGGGTCTCCAAGACGCAATCAATTGAGAACGAACCCCTAAATAACAACAAAGCAGGCAACATCGAGAGACTTTAATCAAACTTATACAAATCAATTGGGTTACGTTAAGCCACTTGAATAAGTTATAGCAAAGAATAGACTCTATATACATTTAATCTCACCTCTGCTCCCCAAACTGTTTGTGAATTGAGCAGAATATCACTTAATTCCTTGAAATTTTCACATCTGACACTATAATTAAACCTTAATGTTTATTTGTACGGGCAATGCCGGGCTCAACTAAATGGAATTTAAAGTCTGGTATGCAATAAAACAAAACAGGCAGCAGGCGACTAGTTTCCATTAAGCGGTACGCCCCCTGACGGCCAGCGGCGTCAACTTGGCGTCGCTCGAATGGGATAATAAGCACTGTTTGCCTGTACAGTGTACACGTCGCCGTGGCAGGTTCATCAAGCTTTGTCTGTCAGGGCAATTTAACACACACTCTCAAGGCGGTTAAAGGTAAAAAGAAAAAGGGATCTTACAAGTTCTCAGCCCACAAGAAATTCTTTTGAGGCATCAACTACTGTAGCTCTTGGAGTTAACGGTTTCGATTATGCGATTATTTTGTTGTACTCAAAGAAACAAACTGAACAAATAAATAAACAGTTACATAGTCAAGAAAATGTTTTGACAAAATCAAAAGCTTACACATTTATTTAATTTTTTATTTTACTATTCCTATATAGGGTACTTAGAACAAGTTAGAAATAAAAAATTTCAGCGAATTTAACAATTTTTAAATATAAACAAAATTTCTAAATTTTTTTTTTATCAAAACACTTTCTTGACTAAGTGTGAATCAAAATTGAACGTAAAAGAATTCACTTTTCTGCTGACTAAGCCGTACTTGCCATAAAATGAAAGCAAAAGAAGGCTGGGTGTATAAATTACAAACATGCCGCAACGCCTCCAATCAGAGTTAGACACACCCACGTGCAACCCCTAGAGTCATGCGGATTTGGATAAAACCCGTCGGCAAGTCTCTGCCATTTGAAATGATCGAACAATTAATTACACAAATTGCAAATAATGCAGAACAATGGAGTGCTTTGAGCGTGGGAGAGCCATAGAATAATGGCGACCAAAGAGAGAGAGAGAGAGAGCATTTCGCCGGCAAGACAAATACATATGTACATACATTTGTACAGTGAATGTGCGTGTTAGACTCGGAATAACCCAAGACGCAAAAATGTGTGGCGAAAGAAGCGAAGCTGGGCAAACAACGCAATCAAAAAGAAAACATGTGCTTTGCAGCAGCAACAACAACAGCGCCCAGAGAGCGAGAGCCAAAGCCGAACTTAAAGAGAGTGTGTGAGAGCGCGAGCCCTCGGATCGTCGCTTGAGCTGGCGCGCTTAAATATGAGCATCGCTAGCCGATGAGCCTCAGTTGCTGACTGTTAAGTGTCCAGTGCAAAGCTCTACAAAAAATTAAAGCTCTATCTTTAACAAAAGCTTAAGCTAAACATCGACGTCTATTTACGGCTAGTGAAAAATAAATTGCAAAAACTTTGCATACAAACAATAACAGAGATAACAATTAATATACATATATAGAAATATATCAAAATGTACGCGGAAAAAGTTTGTGTTGCTGTCGCGTTGATCGCCTGCATCGCCTGTGTTGCTGAAGCGGCTGTGTACTCTCAGCCCGCGCTAATTCATACTGGTTAGTATTTAAATAAGTACAAATTAAAAGTTCAAGCATTTACAAGCTTCCAATGTAACAGTTCTTAGCTAAGGATGTGCGTAGTATTAATAAACAAAATGAACATCTTAAAATTTGGTTGATTTCGCTTCGATTAATTTAATAAAAATGTTAATATATGCGGGTAGCTGGTAGCTCGATATGTCACTGAATTGGAAACTTTTTAATTAAGTTTTTAATTAATTTTAGTCATAAACAAAGCCTTCACACAAAACATGGTCAGATGCTTTAAACGACCTTTAGCAACAATAAAAAGCGCATAAAGCTGAAAGCAGTTGGCAGTTTCTCTGATTGATTTATGGATCAGGTTGGGGATAGTCTCCCAACATACGCGTATACTCGTATTTATTTTGATTTGTTGACTTTTAAAGAGTTGCTATACTTTTAATTGTAACTGTTTCCCATCGACGTCAGACATTAGTTAAAAAGTTATTCCTTTTTTATTATTATTATTGATTATATGACTTTATACATTTTTTCGATTTATATTTTGTTTTGCTGTTTTCGTTGACGTCAAAGAGAGACAGAAAAAATTTCAAACAGCGCAAAACCAAATTGGCAACAACAACTAAATTAGTTATTTGTTATTTTTCTTTGTACGAATTTCGGTTTTTGGGTTTTTCGCATCTGCTAAAAATTAGCATAAGAAATGTGCTGATTTTTTTCTTTTTCTTGTTTTTTCAAATTCATTTGCATAGCTATGCGGATTTGTGTTACAAAAACGTCTCAGATCTTGATAAAATAGTTTCTCGATTTGTTTATCTGAAGGTCGTCCAACTACTGACCGGGTTTACTACCAAGAATAACTAGCAAAACGCTGACTAATTATCGGTTAAAAATAGGCGATGAGTTCACGCGAATTTCTTTATAGCCAACTGAATTAAGTGCAAAAAAAAAAGAAAAAAAAAATCAACATAAAAATAAATCGAAATTAATGTACAAAGTCTTTGAGATTGTACCGCCAGCGACCTGAATGGCAAATGGGGAGTACCATTAATCAAAACTTCGACAGCTGCTGTTACGGCAAATTCCAGCCGGCGGCAAATTGTTATAAATAAAATCCAGTCAATTGTTTGCAATTACCACTTGAGAGTTGGAGATTTTATTTATAAATATGCCACAAGAGAGCTCTGAATGTACATATCTATACTTGGTTCCAATTCTGTTTCGGCATGACTGTCAAGTTCGTGCCTTGAGTCTTTTGTCGAGTTTGTGGCTTAAGTCTTTTCGTCAAGTCATGCCACAAAAAGAAAAACAAATTATTTTAAAAGTAAGCTAAATACTTACAGATATTTATAGAAACAATATGCATATACATACATATATATCTCAATATTTGTCAGATTGAGTGGGTTTTGCATAACGTAGTTAACTTCCTTGTGCATAAATATAACAACATAAAGAAAAACTGCAGGCAGATGTAATAAAGCAAAACAACAGACAATACAAAACAGATAAACAACTTCCGCTTTAACTGATTCACATTAACATTCACATTCTTCTTTATATGTATTTACAGCGCATCCAGGCAAATGCTTCGATAAGCTGACCAGACGCTTCATGCTCCCCGACAAGGAATACAAGCCGAAGGGCATCTGTGCCGCCATGACGTGCGACATTGAGGCGCGTCAGATCAATATCGAGACCTGTCCCTATATCGAGATGCCCGGCTGCGAGGAGCTGCCCAGTGACCTCAACTGGAGCTTCCCCAAATGCTGTCCACAATTCAAGTGCGTCGACTTCAAGACCGGCAAGGAGTTCGTCGTCTCCATCTAGGCGACTGTCGTCCAGTAGTCCAACAAAGGTCCAGCTGGGGGAGGGGCCTCAACCTGAAACGTGATTTTACATAAAATGTATTCGTAGTTTTCTAGTATGTGTGAGTGTGTATGAGTGTGATTGCATTAGTTAGTTTTGTTTGTTTGTTTATTTTGTGTGAATGATTCATTTAGCATGCATAATTTATTTATTATTCCAATTTGTAAATAACAAAAACACAATTTGCATAATTTCTTGTAAAAACCTCTTGATGATCTTTTATCATATCTCATGTGTGAAACATATTACCTTCTTTAGTTTTTAATATTAATTTATTTTGATTTATTCAAAAACCACTGTATGCGATATTTGCAAATGTGACTAACTGTATAAATAATTTAGTTTCTTAGTTATAAAAATAAAACAAAAACACAATAATAAAAATTATGAAATACAAACAATATATTTTTTATATTCAATTGGAATTGTCTTTACTTTTTGTCAAGATTTTGCCCATTGTACGCCGAAAACGATATTTCGTCATTTCCATATTTGAGCATCTTTCTTTGCGTGACGATTTAATACGAACATCCACTGGTCTTACGCGCTTGTCGCTCTTTTTGGACTTTGTCAACGATTCGTTTAATTAGCAGTGCCGCCTTTACTTGGTTGTCTGATTCATCTTGGCCTTTAAATTGGCAAACATCGCACATTCCACACATAAAAATAAATACTCTAAAAGCGATCACCAAATACGAGCAAAAGTTTATTGTTCCCCCTTTTTGTAGCTCTGATTTGCATATTAATTTCGAAGCTCTAAAAATACACATGACAATTCGAAGGAAACTCCAAAAATATGTGTGTCGGAAGTAGGTTGTAAAATCACTAAATTGGTGCCAATTGAATAACTTATGTGTAAAAAATAAACAAATGGCTATTTAGCTGAGTCACAGCAATGCGAAATTTGGTTGCAAGACAAGATGCCAATAGCAATAAACAAAGACAAAGTCTTTTACTACCCAAAAAAAAAACTCAAACAAACTATGGCCTACGATTTTACCTTTTACATATTATGCGTTTACTGAGCTTTCAAACTGGCGCGTAATATGTAAACGTTGGCCAACACTTAGCACTGGTGTTGAGTAAGTAGTGACGGTTTTCGATGACAATTGCGACCGATATACGTATGCGATTATAAATCGTCAATTAAAATACATCGTCTGCACTGTTGCCAACTTAGCTATTTTATAAATTTGGCTATTTTAAATATGTATTTAGCAATGTATTGCTATTAATTTTTTTGCAATACACGAACTTGAAAAAAAATATATCAAAAATTGGAATGGATGTCCATAATAAAAATGACGAGATAGACAAAATAATGGAAATGTTTTTTATAAAAATATAACTCTTTTTTTAAAAAGATGGCTATTTTCTTAACAATTTTTTCATTTTTGTCGAAATTCAGCTATTTTTATTGATGTTTTCCCACCAGAAACAGCTATTTTTTCGTCGAAAAAGTTGGCAGCGCTTGCAGTAACACAGTTCTATGTTTTGGGCGTTGTTTTTGTCGCAAAAGTGTAATTTAATTTAAATATTATTTTAATTAAACCGTTGAACTTGTTGAAATATATAAATAAACAATGCAAGCGCTGGCCTCACTCACAATCCTGCTGATAATCGCAGCATTTATACACGAAGGTACGTAACTGAATCATCAATTAAAGTAAACAAAAAAAAGAAGAAGCAGCGACAACAAAAAATGTGGAGCTTCATTAGTCAAGTGGTTACTTAAATGGAATTCCCATTAAATAGGTGCTGCTATTTGGTGCTATCGCTGCACTTCGGCCACACCCGGCTGCGCCGAGAAGTTCAACTGGCGAGGCATTGGCTTCCTTGGCGAACAATGCCCCGAGAGCAACGACATCTGCGTCAAAGTGACCGAACGACGTGGATCCCAGGAAACCATTACACGCGACTGCCTCAGTGCACTGAGCTTCCGCACAGATATACCCGCTGACAAATACGAAGGTTGCCGTCCAGCAGCGAAGGATTTGCGCCTGGCACACTATGTCAATCATACGATCAAGGAGCACGACGTGAAGCGTGACTATTTCTCGGATACAACCTTCTGCTTTTGCTTCCTCGATCATCGCTGCAATGGTGCAAGCGGCCTGGCCGGCATCTCAGTTATCTTGCTGCTGCTTCTCAGTACATTCCATCTCTACTAAGCCGTATTAAATTAAGTACCAAAATGCCTTAGAATTAACGACAGTTCAATTATTACTCGAATCTCGTCTAGCAACATTCCGTCCACACACACACACAACATTTTGTACAACGTTTTTATAAGGAATTTACAATGACTCCCTTAAGAGGGTTGCCTTACAATTTTTTGGTAGTCTCTATTTACTGAACTACTTATGTAATACATTTTTTACAATATAAAGAAAACAAAGTTGATGAAATCGCAATCGTTGATTCAGTCCAGGCACTCGGGATTGGCCGACTGTTTTGGGCCACGGTAATCGTATGTGGCGATCTCGGGATGCATGTCCAGATGCTCAGCATAGACATCGGCGAGGCGTAGACACTCAGCCACAGACAACTCGAAGGGACGCAGCGTATCTTGGACATCAGCCAGCTGGAAGAGTCTGTGTGTTGTCTCCTCGCGACCTTCCGGCGGCAGTAAGGTGCTGTAACCACGACGGCAGTATTTCTGGCGCATGCTGAAGATGTGTCGCATGACGCGCTCTACAAGCGAAAAAGGCAGCTGTGTTTTGGGCTGCTTAAGCGGGATCACCTTGACAACACCCACATCCACTTGAGGCTTGGGCACAAACGCCTTGCCCGGGATGATGAACTTTAGCACTGGCTCCGTCCAGATTTGTGAGATGATGGAGAGACGACAGCGCTGTTCACTGCCCAATTGGGCACAAATACGTTCAGCTACCTCCTTCTGGAAGGTGAGCGTCATACAGGTGTCGTTCCTGCGGAAGGCGCCGCGTCTCGCAGCCAAATCCGCATACCAATTGATAAGTAGGCGCGTCGATATCGCAAACGGCAGATTGCCAATCAAATGGATGCGTTGCTCGGTGTCAGGCACGTGTTGCTCGATGTTAAAGCGCAGTATGTCCTCGTGATAGATATCCACCTGCATGTTTAGTGGGTGTGCGCATTCACGCAGCAGCAATAGCGTTTCCTTAAAGCGTTCATCCTTCTCGACAAGCATCAGACGCTGAGGCTGACGACGCAGTATGGAACGCGTTATGCCACCTGGGCCAGGACCCACCTCTAGGACAATGTCACGAGAATCAATGCGACCTGCCGACTTGACGATCTTGTCCGTCAGACGCTCATCCATGAGAAAGTTTTGACTGAGCTGCTTCATGGCCTGCAGCTTGTACAGTTTGACCAGATCCCGGATGGTGGGCAGCGGTGGCAATCGCACTCCGTTGTTGAGGATGCGCGCCGTTGCCTGTGACATCTATAAAGTCAAGAGGATTACCAACTGTTCCAAGTGGAAGCGGTCAAAACTTACCTTGTTATTGCTTTTACAACGATTTCAGAATTGTGTACAGATTGAATAAAAAACGATTAACGACTAGAGAATTAACAGTAAACGAGTGTTGGGAGCAGCTTTAATTGGTGGTCACCTTCTTGGGCTCCTCGAAGTCGTCGAGGAACTTCTCTTGCTGCACCGAGAATATGGAGTAGCCGTAGATGGCGATAACTGAAAGGCCGAGAGCGCCGGCTGTTAGCAAATTATTGCGTCGCACACGCTTCAATTTCTGCACGCGATCCAAGTTTTGTTCCTCGATAAGTTTCATGAACTGCAGCTGCGCCTTGTCGATCTTCGGTGCGGTTTCTCCGTACTTGATTTTAGGCGCTTGTTCCGATGCCGACATTATTACTTTGTTGACCTGCTTGATGACAATATTTTTTTGATGTGATAAAAATTTTTCGGCAATAATTATGAAATCTCACCGACAGTGCTGCCACATAGCAGAAAATACAGATTATTTAAACGTGTGGCAGCCTTGAATTCGTAATAGCACATTTCAGCTAAAAGCATCGATGATAAAAATCGATGCATTGGTAGTTTAATCAATATTTAACCGCGCTGTTTAAACAAATAAAATAAAAATTGACATATGAAACAATTTGGCATAAAATTATTAAATTGGATTTAAATTTTTAATTCGAAGTCAGAGAAAATGTAGGTGGACATTTTTATACAAATTTTAACCTCGTCACTTCTCGGGGGAAGAAGTTTCAAATTTAATTCTAAAAAAATAGCATAAAATTGACAAAATTGTGATAAAAACTCTGCAAACATTTTCAAAATTCTAGCTGTAAAATTAAGAAAAATATTTAGATAGAACCTTTTTGAAAAAATGACAATATGAATTTTGCACTATTGATATGGCGCTGCCAGACGTTTTTCTTTTTTGCTGGATGGCAGCACAGTTAAAAAGACGGCGCGTCGGAAAAAGTTTCCGTAGAAATCGTAATTGAAAACTTTAGTTTCGTGGAGTTGGTGGAGCTGTGCGCTACATTTTGATTTGAGTTCCGCCGAGTGCTATTAAAAAATTTATTGAGTGGGAGCTGGAATACTGCCACTGCTAATGCAATAGCAGCGTGGAAATCAATCCAAAACTAGACCAGATAATTTACAAAGTGCGTAATAAAAACAGTATTTAATTATTTGTATATTACGCTTTGCATTAAACAATTGCAATGCAATTAACTATTTGAATGTAAGTTTTATTTACGAAAATGTATATAGCTAGCATTTGTATGCGAGTGTGTGAATTGAAATTTCTTAATTAAGGAAATGAAAGTAAAAATGTTCAAATGTTAATATAAAAATTTGGTTGCGTGTTTTAAAACTAAGCTGGAAAAAATGTATAACAAAAAAAAAACAACAAAAACAAAAGCAAAACAAACGCGTAATTGCAGAAATCAGCTGTGTACCTGCAGCACGCACACACACAAGCGCAATACACTTGAGAAGAGACAACAAAACAAAGCACGATTCGTGCCAAACAGCTAACCCTCTCCACCACTCTCGACTCATCAAAACATTGAACGAACAGCTGGTAGTGTGCTCTCTTGCTCTCATTTTGTTGCTGTTGTGCTCTCTTTGACTGTGCTGCTTTGCCTTTATTTGGTTCCTTTTCATTTTGTTTTGATTCCGCAGCTCAACGAACTGTCAACGTTTTTATACTCTTTCGCAATAAATTTTTATACAATTGAACGTAGAAATGAAAATATTGGGCAAAAGTAATTTAACTTCAAATATAATCTGTTGTATTTTACAATATCGATTTAATTTACACAATAACTGATAAGAGCTTTGGTCTGGGCAAAGAGTGTAGAGAGTGCGACTTATTGAGAAACTTGGAAAATGCGCAACAAATTTTTGTAGCAGTGCTTGAAAAATTGCATTAAATTTTGAAATTTCATAAAGAAAAAATAATTTTTTTTTGCTTTTGCAGCAGTCAAATCGCCGTCCGTCGTTATTAAACATAATAAAAAAAATAAAAACTACGAGTAATTAAATAATATTCGTTATACGTAATAAAGAGTAATTAGTAACGCATCATAAAAGCTTAAAGAAAACTACACATGGCGTTCATTTCGAAAGATTTTCGCTCACCTGGAGAAGCTTGGGTCAAGACCGAGGAGGGCTGGGAGCGTTTAAAGGTGCTTGAATGCGGCGGCAAACGCAAGCGGTAAGTCTTATTGTTATTATTATTTATTATTGTTGCTTTTTTTTTTGATATGATGGGGGACAATACGCAGCTCTGATTAGCAATCAACTGATCGACGACAAAACAAACTTGATGACAATCAATTTGAATGTTTCTATTGCATAGTGCAGTCACCTTGAAATCGGCCCAAATAAAACAATAGAAAATATTAATGATTAACATCTGTGTAAAATACAAAGCCGATTTCTGTAAAATGTCTTGCAATCTGTTCACTTTTGTCAAAATTGGCGCAACTTGCAGTTTATCGATAAGATAACCCAACCTAATTGACAGATTAAAGGTCAAGGCCACCGGAAATGCTTCGTGTTTAGGAAATGAAAATACCAAGGTCGTTGTACGACCTACTTAAAGTCTTATCTGACTAAGCCAGCATTTACTTAAGTGTATAATTAGAATAAAATAATAGAGTACTTTATTTTAGATGTATTCGATAAGAAAATGTGGGCTACCCTTCACCTTCTTTTTTATTTAAAACTTAAACTAATGATTACACAAAACATCGTCAAAGCAAACCAAACAAACCATAATGACGAAACGGAAAATGTTGAAACGTCTTAGTATGTACGTATATAATAATCTTCATGAATGATTTTATGCCAGCATTAACAAAAATGTTTGTTTAATTATACGAAATGATTCGCTAAAACAATTAATTGTATTATATATGTAGTATTACTTCAAAGTCCCTAAAGATTTCATTTGAATCATATCGTATATACTAAGTCCAAGTCTGATATGATGTGTCTATAATCATGACTCACTTAAAATGAGTGTGAAAGTGACAGCAGCTGGTGAATTAGACAAGTTGTAAAAAAAATGGGTAGGGAGAGTTACCTTGATAAACGCTTCCATTTGATTGATTGCCTGTTGTTCGGGTAAAAAGTTCGCAATAAAAACAAAATCTATAGAAATTGGAAAGAAAACCATTAAGTACAATTTTCCTATAAACGTTTTTCTCAATTCCGCTCGAATCTCAAGGGACTGGGAGATAAATGGAAAGAGAGAAGATGCAGTCGAACCACTTGAAAGCGCCCAACTATTTACATAAAGCAGCACCCAAGGAAAAAGCACAGACACACGGAAAAAGTCATTTTAAAGTGATTATTTTGACATGTCATAAAGAAGATTTTCCGAATGCAACAAGGGAAACTATTTTTGGCATTTGTCAGGCAGTCACGGTGTACAATATTACTTATATGGCAGGAAAATGCGGAAGCAACAAGAAATTAAAATTCCAAATTTAGCTATAGAAGGAAACGCGCTTTTACCCCAAAAGAAACTCTGAATATATGTATATAGTGTATATTTAAGTATGTGATATATTTTGTGGGAACCTTCTTATTAGCTGAAGGACGAGCTGAGGTTTTTACATAAACCTAATAACCTTGGTAACACACATACATAAATAAAAAGGCCGAAACTCGGTCAAGTTTAGGCGAAAGTGCGTCTGTATGCGTGTGTATTTGGCAGCTTGTAAAGGCAATAAAAGCTCAAGGTTCCGTCTCACTTTTATAAACTCGACTTTCTACCTCAAATCGATTTTTAATGACGTTTAACTATCGACGCCAAGTCAAATCATTGCAAGGAACTTATTCAATGAGAATATAGATGTTTTTCAGAGTCCAATTAAACTTTTTATCCGGTACTTTTGAAATTTGAAATCTATTTTAATACATTTTACATAAAAATATATCTTGAGACGGTTTATTTTTCCAGTGTTTAAGATACTAAAAATATAAAATCTGCAAGGTTTTTTACTTTTATCAATTTAAACAGAATTGACAGAATTGAGTCTGTTCAAAAGATTTTCTTTCTTTTCGCGCTTCGGGGCTTTAACTAGGTTCCTGGCATTGTGTTGCCCTCTTACTCCAGTAAACTTTTATGAATTAACCTTCCCCCTCTAACTAATACCCCCATCTTAAACTTACACTTATATTTTTTAAATTTTTCATTTATGAATTAAAGTTTAATTATTATATTAAACTTTAATTTAATTTTTGATTTGACATTTTAATTTTATTGTATTTCGACGTTAAATAAATACATGAAATAAAAAATTAACCTATCTACAATAATATTCGCACAAGATACAAGACTAAAACTAGACTAAACTCAGGAAATGTCGTTCATGCATAACCTCAATAGTAAATTGTATAATTAAAATTATAATTTTCCAAAAATAAAACTCATGTAATTAGGAAATGCCATTCGAAATTTCGTAACTGTGTTAAGTGGCTCAACGAAATAGTTTTTCATTTTAAGTTTCTCAATTAAAAATGCAATTGCCGAATTGCCGATTGCACGAAAATCATAATTAAAAATTAAAAAATATCCAAATTGCATAAAAAAGCAAATCAAAGTGCATTACGTGGATGCGGACGTGGATGTGGATGTGGATGTGGATGTAGATGTAGATGTGGACCCACTTTCACTGCACTCACCACTGAACATTTGTTGGCCTTTTGAATCGACTCTCATTTTCTGTATTTCTTTCTACACTTTCAAAAGTCGGGTGCAGTCAATGGAAATGCGTTCAAAGCCATTTTATACACAAGACAACATGGTAAAGCAAGTTAGATACAATAATAAAACACAAACAAACTACTTTCAAGAGCTTTAAGTTCTTTGTAAATAAAAAGATTATAATAAAACGGTCCTACATAAAAATCCCCTAAAGTAAATTATTTAAATGTTTTTAAAGAAAATTGTTTTATTTTGTATATTACTTTCTGTTCTTTGATTTTGTCGAACAGTGTAATGTGCGCATTAATCATTTCTATCTATCGCACTCTTATTTTATAGCTTTTTTCTTTCTCTCGTTATAATAATAATTGATTTATTCCATGAGACTATGAACCGAAATTAATGGAACTTGCAAACTTAGCCAGCTCTCTGAAATCGGTTCCAATTTACCAAAACTCCCGAATATGTTATCTATTTATAGTAGCTGATTGTATCATTGAGAGAGCGACAGCGACATGTGATAGCTTCCAACTTCCTCTAAAATTAGACCAGAAGTCGACTCTCGGGTCTCGGGTCTCGAGTCTCGAGTTGACTCCACGCCATTCCACTCGCCCGAATCACAATAATTTATGTCGAAAAAGGTCGCACATACACTTAAAAATAGAGAAGCGAATTGCTGTCGAAATTGCCCCGGGTGCCTGATGCCCAGATCTGAGATCTCAGATCCCAATTCCCAGGTTTCCCAGCTGTCCAATGCGATCCCATTGCATTTTGTTTAATTTGCTTGAAAGAAAGGTAAACGAACGCTTGATGATGACGTCGTTGACTGATTTATATATGAATCACGTGGTCGTCGGCCCCCCAACCATATCCATCCCTCTCTCTTTCTCTCTCTCTCTCTCTCTATCTTTGTCTATATGTCTGTTTCTCCTACTCCATGGTCTGTTGGTTTGAATTTGGAGCTGGAGTCTGTTGACTGAACAGCAACAATAACAATTTCTTTGTTTCAGCTGCTATTATTATATATTAGCCAGGAGGCGGGGCCTTGAGAGTTTGCACTTTCTTCTGCGCATTTTGCAATTTGTAAATAATTGTAAATAGAACTGCACTTTGCGCAAGGTTGACAACCCTAAACTATCACGTTATATTACTAAAACTTTACAGGTAACTTAACTTGGTCCAAACTTTTGTTCAGGATAACTTTCCAAGTAACATTATATGTTCATTTACATATATTTTTATAGTTACTTTTTTTTCAAACCAGTATCCTATATTTATAATTTAATAACAAAAAGAGGAAGACATGTTTTTTATTTGTTTGAGCTGTCTATGAGATCAGCAGAGGATTGTATATTGTTCTTTAACTTGAATATAGTTTTAACCAGGGTTTAAAACCTTAACCGAAACCGTAACTTTAACCGGTAAAAACCGATTGAAATTTGGAACCGTAACTAAAAACCGTAATCGAAAAAAAATTTTTTCCGCTGTACCGTAACCCATAAACCGAAACTCTTCAAACCGAAATAACCGTTTAGTAACCGATTCATTTATAAGGGTTAATTTCGGTTCTGGCCATCGCAGCTACTGAGCAACTTTGATAACTTGGAACTGCCGTAACTTTGGCAAAACTCAATCAATTTTCATGCGCAATGTAAATTTGAGCATGATTTTACTTGTAAATTCGTTCTGCATTTAAATTTTGTTTATTTCGAAATTTTCGAAATTTTTCGAAAAATGATAAGGGGTAACACTGTAAAATTTATAAAAAATTTGAAATTTTAAAAATTTTGAAATTGCCAAAAATTTAAATGCAGAACGTATTTAGCGATAAAAAAAATGCTCAAAATTTTATTGCGCATGGAAATTGATTGAGTTTTGGCAAAGTTATGGCGGTTCGAAGTTATTAAAAATCAGTAAAATCAAAATGAAACGAAATTTTCAAACCAAATTAACCAAATTTATATGAGATCGAATTATAATAAAATCAAAATTATGCTCAACCATTTCAGTAACAAGATAACATTATTTTCCAGGCTAAAAAGAGCATTGAGTCTTTTTTCATGTAAGCCAATAAATAACACTTCGTTTCGGTTTTTATCCCTGGTTTTAACAAATAAGTGGGGTTAGTAGTGCTTCAATCTCTAAAAATAATGCTTACAGAGCATAACAAAAGAAAAGAAAAAGGGAGCTGATAAAATTTCTAAGCGGAACTGCAATTAAAAGTCAATTTTAGTAAACTTTGAATAAATTGCAACCCACAGATACAACAACTGTCACACACACACAAATAGAGCGAGAAATTGACCCAGTTTGGTTGAAAATTGAAATGCAGTCGCCGAAGGACATGTCCTCGTCCTGGTTGGCGTACAATTTCAGCCGCATTCTAAATATGGTCAAGGCATATCGATATATTGGCCAGTTGACTGCAGCTAGTCAGTCCAATTAACTAACTGACAGTTAAATTTAGAGTACGATTTGTGGATAAACCTTAGAATTGCTCGATGGAAATTTTAAGATAATAAAACATATAATTATACAAGATAATGTTATTCGTTGTCTTTTAAATAATAGTAAATTAGCATCATAATCATGAGGTTAGTTTTATACCATTAATTTTAAGCTATTAAGGGCTCGTATGAGCAAGATCGGAAATATGAATCCCCATTTCTTAAGATATGAGATATTTTTCTAAAAAAAAATGTTTTTTATATAAATTTCAAATAATACCCTTATCCTTTTTATACATTTCTACATAAATATCTTTAAATAATTAATAGTGGAAAATACTGTAAATACGTAGTAAAATGTAGTATATTATTTTTAAAACTCCTTTGAGAATGCATTTTGAGCTAAAAAAAAAAGGTGGCCAAGTCAAAGCTGTACTTGTTAATTTTAACTGTAGCTTTGATATACTCCTCTTTCGTAATTGATTTGTACAGGGTATACTAGTAAACTATTATTATTGCTTTTATAATAGTAGTTTTTTTCTTAACTCTTGTAATTGTGCAAGTTGCAACTGGTAAAAAACTTGTAATTGAAGGAAACACGACAATCTCGGAGCCCTGTTTTCCCCTCAGTTGACTGCTTAATCCAATAAACGGGTCTCACACACATGCAACCGTTGCTGGAAAAACTTGGAAAAGCTTCCGCCTCTTAAAAAGCAGTTTACGAATCTTTAAAATAAAGCAAATAATTCAAACACGAATAAAAAAACAACACTTTAAACTTGTTTAACTGGTAAAATAGTTGACCAGAGGGATGTGGAGTTAGGTGAGGGTCAGACAATTGGACAGACCAATTGCATTCACTTCCGAATTGTGACTTTGGCCAAATTATACCCTGTTAATACATTGAAAGCGGGCGTTTACGACTGCATGAAATATATGTATACTTACTAGAAATGAACCTAAGCAATCTCTTAGTTATAAAGCTTTTATAATACTTGAATCGCTTTACTATATTCTCTAAATATTCTAGGTAAGTTGATTCAAAAATTAATTCAAATACTTATAGATATTTTAAGCAAACTCAATATTATTGAACCTCGACTGCACTAATACTATGTATGCAGGAAATACAATTACTTTGTGATTTAAAAATCTTTTGAGAATATCCAACAGCTTTTATAGAAAAATTCAGTCTAAAATTCAGTTTTCGTATGAAAAACTTTTTTGTTTTTTTTTAGATATCTTAGTTATATTACTTGAATCGGTTTATTATATTCTATTAATATTCTAGGAAACTTGATTCAAAAGCGGAGCTCTTGTTTTGTATACTTATAGATATTTTAGCCAAACTTAGTACTTATGTTATTATATTAAATAATATTAAACTCGACTGACTAAATACTATATATACAGAAAATAATTCTTAACTTAGCTCCAGTTGAAGTGTAATTTTTGTGATTTCAAAATCTTTTGAGAATATCCAAAGTTTCGTCTAAAATTGAGTTATCGTATGAAAAACTTTTTTGTTTTCCTAGATATCTTAACCAACCTTTTATGAATTATACTTAATATTCTAAATCACTATTGAATTTTTTAAAAGTTAAAAGAATATTTGTAATAACATTTTAAATGTTTACTTCTTGAAAATAATAGTAATCAACTTTTTTATCAAAAAACTATAATTATAGTGTTCATTATTTTGTTGTATACTTGCTAATAAAATTTTATAAAAATCGATTGCCTATGTCATAGATTTTTCGTAGAAACAAAAGTTCAGAAAGAGAGAGAGACCAGAGTCCGCTTCAGATCACCTAACTATAATACATATACTATTTATTCATATACTTAATATTCATTCAATCTCTACATATTTCTGGATGCAATTGCAGTCACAGCTCTGAGGGCACTGAGGTTGGCAGCACCAGCGAGGGGGAAGATGAGGATTCCGGGAGTATGCCACCGCATTATCATATCACAATACGCTGCACCCGAGAGATAGCCGGCTTCAATGGGTTAACCGAGGCAGTGAAGCGTCTCGATTTCCGTCGATCTGTGAGGGATCGCAAGCGCTTCCATTATATCTGTGCGTTCCTGCTGCTGGTCTCCAACAAGGGCATAGCCAGTCTGCCCGGCAGTGCACAGCGTCAGTTGCTCCAAATGGTCGAGGAGGTGGCCTCACATGGTGAGTAATCCATTCGGATAGCCACATATCATTTTATTTGAATCTGTATGTCATCTTCATTCCACAGTCAACGACAGTCAGCAGCATCCGAATGTGCTGCGAGGATTGGCCTTGAAGCTGGAGCACATTGTGAACCAGGAGAACCAAAAGTGCTGGGGAAAGCCGCTGGGCAGCACCTATCTGTGGCAGGAGCATGTGGCCAGGATTAAGCGCATTCAGCGCGTGGCAAGCCAGATTGAGATCAGGGAACCAGATCCAGAGGCAAAGCCCAAGCTGCACGAGCTGCCCGAGGAGTGCGTACGCGAGATAATCCTGTGCATTGCCGATCATCGGGATCTGGAATCGGCCGCCGAGGCCTGGGAGACAATGGCCAAGCTGGTGTCGGAGCAGCGCATTTGGCGGGAGCTGACACGCTTCCATTTCAACCAGCGACAGATAAACACCATTTTGGAGCTGGACAAGATCAAGCAGATGGGCGAGACCAAAGACTGGAAACAGATCTATCATCAACTGCGACGCACCTATGGCGTCAACGATGACTATCAATTCGCTGAGGTGTTGGCCCTATGCCGCTCCTGCTGCTGCCTCTTCTGGCCCTCCGATGGTCATCCGTGCATTGTCGATCAGAGTCCCGACTACAAGCAGCGCGTCGAGGACGCTGGCGGTCAATTGGCTCTTGCCCAGCCCGTGCCGCCTGCACAATTCTTGAAGTACTTCTCATTGTAAGACCCGCAGACTAAACCAAAAAAAAACACAAACAAAAAACTGAGCTAAAAACTGACCAATGCGGGGGATGGGGAAGGGTCTTAGGGTGGGAGAGAGAGCAAAGAGATAGATTCATATTTTTAGACAGATCGAAATGAGGGAAGAGAAATATGAGAATTTTATTGTGTATGTTAAAGTTTTAAAGAAATGAGAAGTGCCGAAAGTGAATGAAAAGCGGGAGAATTATGGAGATTTGGTTGAGTAGAAAGCAAAGTGATAAAGTTTCAACGACACTACTTACATTATTTTATTTAAATCTTAAGTGAGCTCACTTCTAGGTTGAGTTCGTATAGTTTATTGTTAGGATTCAGATCCGCCAATGGCTTGACTAGACTTTCAACTGTGCGTAGACGCTATAAATATACTCTAAACTTGTTTTCGAGCCTCTTTTTGAAATGGATCGTATCTCGATCTTGAGTATCATATTGTCACATGTTTGAGTATTTGATGAAAACGAAGCGAGAATTGTGCATCACATTGGTTGTGATTCCAGAAAAGAACATCTGTCCCGATATGTATTTCAGAGATGCAAAATGAACTGCCACAAAAGAGAAATACAAACAAACAAATAATAAATAAATAACAGCAAACATTTTACTTTGTAAAACTATTTTCGAAATCGTTCAAAAACCAATTTGTTGCATATAAGAATTATGAATTTTAAACGTATCTTTTTAGCATTTAAGTGTAGTTATTTTATTATCAGCTGCTTTTGGTGCTACATTCGATGATAAGTTACCAATTTACCAAGTTATCCTGGAAATGCCCGGAATGTTACCAAACCAAAACTCTATTTACAATCTCCAAAAATATATAATAAAACAAAAACGAACCTTTAAAATAATAAAGATACAGAAATCATGTGATGTTGCAGGAAGCAAAGCTAGAAACGAATACACCTACCTAAAGATAAACAAAACAAACAAATCTTAAATACAAATAAATTAAATAAATGCATGTACTATATCAAATACGAGTCCCAATATTAACTCTAGGTGCATACAGATTCAAGCCTAATTTAATCAAATAATATATATAATTATATATATACATATATATATGTAACTAATGTTAAGATTCTCTAAATGTTAAGCGGGTAAACTACGATGATAAAATCTATGAAACCAATCAAATTACGACTATGTTTTCCACATGTAGACGATTCAAATTTTATGCTTAAAGGCTTTCTCAAGTCCAGAGATCAGTAAAAGTCTTTCGATCTAATTTATACCCAAAAATATAATATAAAAATAATATTATGCGCAGAATGCACTTCGTTCTGCTTCTAACTGCATGTTCTTATACGTGATCGTATTTGTACGTACATTTTTATGTTGAAAATAAATTCTTATCTATTTATGAGGCATTCACCATTGTTTGATATTCAGAGAGCTGCAGGGTTTTAAGTTGCTGAATGTGTATAAAAAAGAATCAATTTAATCGTTATAGAAATGCCCGTCTGCAATCAAATTGAAAATTTAGAAATTTTCGTCTTTCATTGATTTGCTTCTTGGAAAATAAGCAAAAGAACCAATTTCGCTTAATTTTACATTCTTTAATTTATAATGTAATACACAGCGTTTAAAATTACATTTGACATTTATAATTTAATGTTTGTTCAACAATTGCATTGCATTTGTGAATGCAATTAAACCCTTAACTATTATATGAATGTTGTTTCTATAGTGGTCTCGTTGTGTAAAGAAATTGAAAAATAGGTGAAAATGAGATGAACACGAATTTTTGTATCTAAATTATAAAAGTTACTAACTTAGAAATCAATCTTTGTACTAACTTAAATTAGTAGGTAAATTACATTTGGGCTGGGCGGGCACATCAACTAAATCACTTAGTTAGCAGCAAGTTATGCTTAAGAGCTTATAACAAAAGATGCTTATCCCTTTTTGAAATCAAGCAGATCTGCCAGTGCCGCCGCCTTGCCGGTATCGTCCTTCTCGAGTTCAGCACGGTTGCAGCGACCACAGCAGTCGGCAGAGGGGCGATTCTCGCACTCTCCTGGTGCTGGCGGTTTAAAGTTTGGCGTCCAGGGGCCAAGGCTACCGCTGGCATAAAAGTCCATGGGATATGCATTGGTGCGGGGCGAGGCATTGTCCGGCGTCCACTCGATGTCGCCCAGCACCACAGAGAGCTCGTAGGGATTCAGCAGTGGCTGTTCAAATGCCGATCCCCAGTCAATGGATAGACGCGGACAGGCCATCTGCACGAAGGCATCAATATCCGTAAACAGCGAAAGTTTCTGTGGAAAGATCTCGGACAGCAGTATGGTGGTTGTCTCAATTCCTTTGGCGTGCAGACGCTTCTCCAAAAACCGATGCACACGAGAGCTACCCTGCCTGCCCAGTGTGCCCAATATAAGGCCAATGCGGCGTGCCTGTTTGGCCTGTTGCACGGCTGCATGTCTGAGGCCCTGCATGGCGCCATGATCGTAGTGCTCCACCGTAAACTTCTTCTCATACGGATCGTATTTGTAAGCCTGCAAAAGTGACAGTTATAAGACTATGTAATAAACAAAAGTAGATGCGTTGTCTACCTTCAGCAGTGGATTAGCAATCATGGCCGATTCAATATGAAAACGTCCGTCACCCAGGTAGATGATCATTTGTGTTGTCTCCGGCAGCTGTGGCGAAGTGCAGCCCAAAATTTCACCCGGACTGAGAGGTTTCGCCTGCGGCACAAGAACATCGTAGCCGGCTGCCTTCAACTCTGTGGAAGCAGCCTGCAGGGTGGTTACAAACTGTATTGTGCTGACCAGCGCAATTTGACCCACATCGGGCTTAAAGTTCAGCTTGACCGAGTCCAGGAAATGCAGTGGATCAATTTTAATGTCCACAAATATGTAGAGCACCTTAATGCCGCATGTCTGGTCGACAGGTATGAGGCAACTGTGACCATAGTGCACCAACAGCTCGGCGCCTAATGCCTGTGCGGTGTAATCATCCACGCAGCAAGCGCCATAGGTGACGTCGCCCATAATGACGGTATCGGCGCTGGTGAAACGCTCAATGATGTCGCTTATGACCATCGCATACATGAGCAGCCCCTCCGGCAGCTGCAGCGCCACCCGCTTCGCCTTCATCTCCCTTATGCGCCAAATTGTTTTGTGTAGCTCAAAGTTGTAGTTCGATGGCAGCCGCTCAATGGCGCGTTGCAGCTGAGGATCATCGAGGAGCTCCTGGGGGATGCGATTGATACGAGCCTTTGGCTTAAACACCTTCTTTGGCCTGGCCCGGACGACCACCACATCGCTGTTGTTGTTGTTGTTGTTGTTACTGGTGCTTTCAAGCTGTTCGCTGGGTTGGACAATGTCCAACATTTTGACCGCTGGCTAATCTGTAACAATAACAAAGATGACCTTGATTATTATTCAAATAAATAAACAAATATGCAGCACTAAAAGTAATTGTTATGACAAAGAAAAAGATTGCTTTTGAAAATACTTAGTACTTTGAAATTGAAAAAAAATGGAAAACTAAAATTTTTCCAAAACATTTATTTGACACATTTATTACAAACAAATAAATTATTTATTTACAAACAAATATAAATAAGAAACAAAAACCCATGAAAATATATATATGTATATATTTGAAAACAAATATAAATAAGAAAAACCAAGAGAATATATTATTATTTTGCAAACTAAAAAATAGGAATTTTTCATAGCAATTATTTTGTATATGTTTATGAAGAACTGATAAACTTAATGCATGTGGGAATTTCACACTGTAGTTCCAAATTTTGTCTACGTGACTGCAGACATGCAAATGTAACGTGCAACCACTGTGCTTTGGAAGATTTTTTTGGCAATACACTCGTAAATGTGCCGGAAGAGGCAGAGGGGAAGAGATTCACGTTCGAACAAAGAAACACTTGAAACTTAAATGAATCAGACCAGAGGTCTCACCTTCACTTTAGAATTACTTTTAATTGCAAACGCGCCAAGGTTTTCTGTGCACTTTTCAAAGCGATTTCCTCTACGTTCACTTTGTTGTTATTTTGCTTTGTTTTTGTATTTTTATTTGTTGAAAACTGTTGTTGCTGATTATTTAATGGGAACACGTGTGTAAACTGTTAGATACACTAATACAATTATTATCATTTGTCAAACGAATGCTGCGATAATGAAATCAACTTGAGATTTTTGAATACTGCTTAGCTCAGGGGTTGCTGTTGCACTAAAATTGGTCAGTGAACTTTTGAAGCAGCTGTTGTTGCGCCATTGATAACTGTTTCTGAGTCACGTAGGCCACACGGCAGCCCAACATGCAACATGAGCATTGCTTGTATTACGCGCGAAGTTTAAACAGCGCCAAGAAGTGTGTCTTTACACACTCGCACAATATTTACTTTGATCAGTTTTTAATAACTATTGTTTCTCACAAATATTAATTACACTTACATTTATTATTAACTTTAACAAAAATCAAAATAGCTTAGCACACGCTCTCTTCGATGATTCAATTGTGTGTGGTGTAGTCGTAATCGATTTACTGCATGGTGACAATCGCTTATCCACCACAGTTTATCGGACACTTGTTATTAGTGTTGAAAAACGTGTAAAGACGTCGTTTCACAAAAATGAGCAGTGGCGAAAGCAGCACGAAGAGCAGGAAAAACCTTTCGTCATTAGACGACTTTTACTTTGTAAAGAAGTTTTTTTTGGAAGTTAGTTGTTTACTTTTATTCGAGGAACTTTACAATTTAACAGGGCATAACGTTATGAACATTATTAAATTTATAATTTTGAGCTTTCCGCTTCTGACACATCAACCTCCTCCACATCCTCTGTAATGAGAGATATATTATTTAGACAAAATGACCAGCAATATGAAAACATTATCCTTTCACCTACGCTTCCCTCCGGGCAGTCTTCGTAGACGTTCCTGTTCCACGGCGGCAAAATATTCCGAGGCTGCCTGTTCGCAGGCACTTGCAAATGGAGGCATGTTAACCTTGCCATTCAGCATGGTCATATCGGCTTGTTCCTGGCCATGATTGGCCTTAATCTTCAGCTTACTCTCCCTGGACTTTGCCTCCAAGATTTTCTCACGTCGATTTTCCCGCTCAAACATCTGAAAGACATTAATTATTGATTATTTGCTTATGCATTGACTATAGATTGGAGTTTACCGCAGTTAACAGCGGCTTATCATTTTTAGACGACATGACCATGTTGTCGGAAACCTCTATAAGGAATGTGGCGCCCAATTTGCTGCCACAGCTAACGAATTTTCCATTCTCGTTGGTGCGAACGCAGTATAGGGGCTCATCACAGACCTTTACGGTTAACACCGGCTCATTCTGCTGCTGCAGCAGATCCCATGTGTCCAGCACGCCGTCCATGCGAGTGATAAAGAACTGGGAAACCCTGCGATGGATGAGCATAGAAATCTTGAAAAGATATTCATTAATATTCAAGGAACTTTTACTTTGTGTAACTCCAGGCGCCGTCTGTCAGCATGGAGGAACTGCTCTTAGTCCAAATAATGGAACTCTCTCGACAATCCTCCGACCAGATGCGTGCACACCAATCGCCCACGGTTAGGAAGTTCTTCACAAACGCCGGATTTCGTGTGATGGCATAAACAGGACCCAAGTGGCACATCATCTATGCCAGAAGAAAAAGGCATATCAATTGGAATTCTGCCTGGATCGCATCTAGATAGACACTTTCTTACCCGGATTTGTATTTTCTCCGTGGGCGTTTTGCCTTTGCGGTTGCATGAGAAGAGCATGCCCATCTCTGTGCCAGCCATAAATCTCGTTGGAATGGTTGTTTCATATTCCAAGACCGAAATACCGTAGGAGCGTGATAAATCCTGTTCATCACTCTTGATAGGATCCATGAGAAGACGATCAAGGGGTTCGCTGAGCTTGCGCGTATCCCACCAGAGCACCTGACCATCGGAGCCACCGGAGAAGAACTCGGTGCCGCTTTTCGAGTTGTTCCATAGCACCGAGTTAACTGGATCCCGATGGCAGACCTCACGTTCGCTAATCATCACCGGATGCTTGCCGTGTCGCGTATCCCAGGCAGCCACTTGACCATTGTACATGCCGCTGACCAGACTGGTAGGATCTTTTTGATTATATTCGAGGCACACACACGGCACTTTCGGCTCCAGCGTTAGAAAGGGTTCATTGGGATTCTCCACTTCCCAAATATACGAATTGCAGCGTTGTCCGGTTTTATCGCCCTGGAACTTCATGTCGCAATGGCTGACGGCCATTTTGATGCCACCATCTGGTGACCAGGATAAATGCTTTACGGGCACCTTTATAGGATTCGGATCGCGATACACGTTCACAGTACGCGATTTGCAAGGTTCCGGCAATGGCGCCGGATCCATATTCTCAAAGTAATTCTCATAAATGTTGACAGCATTATTCTGATGTATATAGTGTTCCATGGGCTTTGTTAGATTCATCACTTGCGTTATGTAATTCTCATCCTTTTCGATTTTACGCTTATAGCGTACCGTCTGCTCCGGATCATGCATATTGATATCCTTCGGCCAGCCGCCCTCATTATGCGTTATCCCCGTGCTCTTGTATGTGGCACGCTCCGTATTTGCCACACTCAATGAAGTCTGACCCGCATATTGTGTAACTCGGTCCACTGGATTCTTTAGTATATAATTCTTGACCAGCTCCGGATTGGAGTTCTCGCTAAATATCACGTCATCCTTATCCTCGAAATGCACACGTGCTCCAAACGTGCGACGCTCTTTCTTAAATATATACTCCATATTCCCGCAGAGAAATCAACGCAATTTGTTATTCAACTCTTTGAAGGAAAATTGGTAAAGGATTTACACGGGAAAAGATTTCATTCGACTCCTTGGAAACCGAGAACTGTTTTATCAATAGTTGGAACAATTATTTGATATCGAGATAATAATACGCTTTCCAACTTGAAATAGAAATAAAAAGAGATTTCTAAACAGCTAAAGAGTGGAATTTGAAAACAAACACATATATATTGAAATATATAATACTATCAGATAAGGAATATATTTATATAGAAGATATGTTTGCCAACATAAAAAAAGAGAGAAAAGAATATCTACAACCTTGTGAAAGCAGAAAACTGAAGAGCTGTAAACTTAAGTAATAAATACTATTCTATCAGATCATATAGAGATAACTAATATATGTTTGCATAGCAGATTTATTATACAAGAAACATATTTATTTATTCTTAGTTACTTCAGTTTGTTCCATACGTTTCCCCATTTTCAAGGGACTCTGTAAATTCAATTTCTTTTTATAAAGCATAACCATAGCGATGATAGATTTGTCAAATTCTAATAACTTTATATAATAATAAGAAAACAATTGTTTTAAGGTTGCAGGTGTAAATTTCATTTTATTGCAAAAATATCACGTATATTAAATATACATCAAATATTTAACTAAAAATTTGTCTAGTTTGGGATTTATGTACAATTGATTAACTAAATATTTTGATAATTGTCTAGTTTGGGGTTTATGTACAATTAATTAACTAAATAGTTTAATATTTGTCTAGTTTGGGACTTATTTACAATTGATTAACTAAATATTTGGACTATTTAAGACTAATGGGGATTTGTACAATTGATTTATAAACCTTAACTAAAATTTACAATTGACTAAAATTTGCCTAAATTGCTGACACTGCAAGCGAGTAGGATCCATTGGTTCCAATTTCGTCACATTCTCGGTGCTTGAGCTGGAACTCCTGCTGCGGCTCCTTGTGGTTAGCAGAGTCCTCATCCGGAGCGCTCACGATGTTGGTTGCCTGAGAGTTGCGCTTGCAGTGCAGATCGATTGCCAGTCGCAGTGATCTTTTATACACCTTCAGGTAGTCGAAAAACCAAATAAAAACCATAGTAATCTAGGAGTACTACAAACTCCTAATGACTTTGACCTTGTGGAAAATTTGTAGCCTGCGTTTATCGCACTTACTTTTGCCTGCTTATTTAAGGTTCAGTTGGGATCAGAAACAACACATGTAAATATTATCGTATATTTTTCAAGGGAAATACCAGGCAATTTACTTAGGTAAAATTCCTAGGAATTTTATATCTTTCATATGTACAAAATGTCAGATTTATTACTTTAGAAATTGGTTGAAAATTTGGAAAAGTGGATAAAGAAACTTCATTGGTTAAATGAGTATCTTTAAAGAACCTAAACTTTTTAATTTTGTGTTTTTGATATTTAGTTGAAAGATTTCAGAAATCTTTCTTGTATTTTCTTTGACAAGTAAATTTTTCAAATAAAACAATATTTTAAAAGTTAAAAAACATTTATTATTGTATTTAACAGTTTATTAATAAATTATTTCTTTATTTAGTCAGTCGAATTATTAACTTTACGTAGATTTCTGATCGTATCAACATTTGCCGTATATAACATAACTGTCTTCTTAATTGTTGGCCCCTTTCTGTTTTTTGCTACCTGTAACAAATAAATTAAAAAATATAAATTATTAGATAGCAAAAATTATCATACATAATACAGTGCTTGGTAACTTTTTGTGATGAAATTTTCAGAATATAAATTAATTATTCTTGGCACAGATAAATGTAGCAAATAAACAAAATTAAATAAATTCAAAATGTTTTTTTAAATAGGCATACCATCCCACTTGCTTTCACATTTATTAACTTCTCCACAGCATTAGATTCCTTCTCACGAGCATTGCGAACTGTTGCACGTAGATTATAAATTTCATCAATTAATTTCTTGCGCTCATCCTTCAGAAAAAATACCTGGCGCCTCAACGTGCTCCTGTTTCACAAAGTTAAACAATTATTCAGTGAATATAAGTGCTATGATATTATATATTTTTGCAGCATACACTTCAGTTTCCAAGTGCATCACGTAGTTGTCACTCTCTGAGTCAAGAATCTCTATATGTTCCTCAGAGTTTGTTTGTGGATTAAGGGGATCAATTATTTCCAGCTCCATTCGAGTAACGGAGGTGACACCATTAGCTATTGAACACTCTTCCATTTCGCTAACAGTATACTCAATAATCTCGTCATTTCGCTCCAAACTGCAGACGCTCTCAGCCATGTCCTCCAATTCATCAAGACAATCAACGAGCACAGATTCAACGGAGTCATTAGAATCTCCACTTGGTGATGTTTTCCTTGGGGAAGAGTCCGTTTCGGCGTCTTGACACTGCACCGGCGCATCCCTCTTGACTTTGCCACGTTTACCTCTCTTTATGGGCTGTGGTCCATGAATTGTTGGACACGAGCCAGGCTTTAATTTAGTTGGATTTTTACGTGTGAAGCCTACAAAAGCCATTGACAATAAAGTTGTTGTGTTAATTGCAAAGACTTACCCAGTTCATACTGCATATTCCGCTCAAAGTTATCGGGTGTAAAGTGTTCATTGCAGATGCAGGCTATCAAATTGTTAATTAATTAACTTTAAAGTATTTACATTAATAATTACCTGTTGCTGTATTTGTTATGTCCCGCTCACAAAACGCAATCCATTTTTGCAGCTGCTGTTTATCTTTAGGGAAGTGAAAATAGCGCCATTTGTTTTTGTTGCTATTGCGATTGTTGTTGCCACAGTTACTTACAGCACAACGCATTTTAAAACTTAGTAAACAATTTGTATTGTAAACAAATGTCTTATTGTTCTATCAGCTGTTAAGAAATCGATTGGTAGGGTCTATTATCGATAAATCGTACGTCGGTTATTTTGGTGACTTTTTCAACACTATTCAGCAACAGCTGGCATCAGCTTTCTTTGTTTTGTTTTGTTTGTTTTCATTTTCGGAATGTTGAGAAGCAGCAACTTAAACAGGTAATTTGCAAATAGTATTTTTAACAAACAATAAATAAATATATTGTAAATTTGTATAGCGTAATCAATCAGCTTGATGCTGATCATGTAGCCAGCGATGCCGAGCATACAAATAACAACAGCAGACGGCAATCTGTTGCTGGGGAAAATGAATGCAGCTTGGCTGCCTTACAATTATCCCATGGAATACTTCAAATTGCCGAACCCCCTTTGGCCCATGCACGAGGACAGCTAAAGGAACTTATGTGAGTATTGTTGTTAATACGTGCATTACTTACTATATAATTTATACTAATATTACTGCAGCGGCAAGCAAAACAAAATCTACATAGACTTGTCCAAAGAGAAATATAAACTGGATTGCAGTGAGGTGGCAAAACTAAATGAGATGGTATGTATGGGGAGGCATTCTTTTCATATTGTAAATAGCTGAGTAAATGCACACTAGAAGATTGTCCATTTACTGCTTCAATTTATCTAAAAGTGTTAAAAAAAAGAGACTGCTAACCGTTGTATTAATTTAGAGGACAAACCAGGATCAAATATCCATTTAGAATGTAAATTGGTTCATTGTATACGCAGTTGTAAGTCTCTTTTTGAACAGCCATCGTAAATGACCCAGCTTTTATCAATATATAACCATGTCTGGGTATTTAAATTGGGGGGAGTTTAATAACTTATCATATCGCGGACGGTTAAATAGATTTATGATACGAGCATTATAATAATGAAATACGTTTGCTTTACAATCTACAAATATAGATGAACGATGTGCGGCGTTATAAAGAGAAACTGACGAGAATTAAAAAGGAAATGCAGAATATTTACCAGCGTACGAAAGTTTTGAAGGTGAGCAACAAAGTAAAACCCATGAACGTAACTTTATTGTTGTACAAAGCCATAAAACATATACATATAACATATAAAAACAAAATAATAGTAATTAACAATGATTACAGCGTGGAGCACAGAGCACATGCAATTGCTTAACTACGGGTAATTAAGTGTATATCGTATTTCTGATTACAGAAACGAGCTGCCAATGTGGAAACCAGCAAGCAGCGCGATTATCAGCGTAAACTTGAGAAGCAACAGCACGAGGAATCGCTCATTGGGAATCATTAGCTGATTGGCTTTACTTCTAAGCACTTCATTATACAATAAATAATTACGAAAACATTTTGGATTGTTCCTTAGGTAACGGGATCAAAGAAATTAACATCTAAGCTAAATAAACATTATAGATTTAATACTATAACTACGCTTAACAATTTATTAAACAAGTGTATCTTTTTGTTGTTCGTTATTTATATTTCTGTTTAATTTTTAAATACTTTTGAGATTTTCATAGAGAAAAACGTTTAAATGAAGCCACATGCAAAAGAAGCCAATTTAACATAATGATCTACATTTGATTCTATTTAATAATTATGTTTTTTTAAATATACTTATAATTGTGTAAAAATAATAACATTCACAGCGCTAATACAGTGACAATTACATTCTCAGGGCTTACAATAAAGTTAAAAACATGCCAAATCTCGAATTAACTAAGTTTATGCGGTAGCTTAACGTGATAAGTTTAAGCCAGTTTTAGCGGGTTAGCGGATTTATAAATCAAATGAAAGTTGAATAAAAATCAAAAAATTCTATGAATCATTTTTATATAAGACTTTGAGAGATATTACGATAAACTAAGCGCATAAACTAAGTTTATTTCTTGTGTTCGCTTTGAATTTGCATGCATAATGTGTGTGTGTGTGTGTGTGTAATTTGTTACTACGATTGCTAAAATTAGAGTACAACTAGATATAATCATTATAAATACATTTGAAGATTGAAATTAATCTCAACATGCAGCAGCAATTGGAAGAAGAAGACGTAGAACTTTCTGTTGTGTTGTTGTTTCCAAGAGATACGGAATACGGTTTGAAGTTTACGGATCACAGAAGAGCAGCTTAGCTAACACTACTTGCAAAACTTGTATATTCCTGTTCATTCAGCATGTGCATTGCATCTGTCGGTGCAAAATATTTGACAGTGCCTAAAAGTATTTGGGAACATTTATTAGTAACAAGTCTTCAGAATTCTTATTATTTATTCTTATATAATACGCTTACAGTAAGTATCGAAAGTTGGTGAAAGTGCAAAAACCAATTTATTTTGTTTTTTTTTCTGGTACAGAATTTTTAATAAAGTTTTTGAAGAGAAGAAAACATAAAATCGTATACTATAAATGAAATATATGTATGTAACTATGTATTATCTTTTTTTTAGATAATATAATTTTATATTATATTATTTTGGTAAATTCGTTTATTACAACATTTCTTTATTTTGTTGTAAAAGATATTTCTGGTACTTCTGGGACAGCCCTCGATATTCGTTGAGAGCTTTCATCTAACTAATTTTAAGCTATCGATAAATTCACGTCGTTTAACGGTTATGAAATTTAAATATGCATTCCCGTTACTACTTATTTCTTTTTTTTTTTATAACTTCCTAACATATTTTGTACTATTAAACACAGCTTACATTTCATATAGCTTCTATATTGTTATCTTTTATCGAACAGATTGTCTTTAATGGGAACTTCGATCTAACTTTGAATTTGAGCACAGCTTAAATTTGTTGTTCATCGGTTAAAAAGCTAACAAAATGTAGGATTTTTACTAATTTACATGTATTTTATTACACTCAAAAGTTTATCTTTAATAAAAAATGCTATAAAAATGTATTCAATTAATATCTTACACTTTTAGCTGCCAATCTTTTACCAGTTGTATAGCTTATAATATCCTAAGTCAAACTCTGGCTATATCCTCGGGCTAAGTAAAATAAATTCAGGTTTATTTCGTTTCAGATTTGAGTAAATAATTGTAGGAATTAAGTAATCTAGTCCTTTTGGGAGTGAAATCCATACAGAAATCTTTAACTGTAGAAAACCTGTCTAAATTCGTTAATCAGCTCAAGTCGACGTCTCTAAAGTCATCATGGCTCTTATTGCTATTTGGGTGACCAATATCATTGGGTATGTTTGTCTCCGTCGCGGTAGGAGACGCGGAATCAGAAGCAGAAGCTGAGGCGGAAGCGGAAGCGTGAACGGAGGCTGTAGAGGACCTACCCTTACCATTTTCATCTGGTACATTGCGCTGCAGATACATTTGGACGCACACGTGGATGATGAAGATAATAAAAGCACCAATGCCAAAGATCTCAAAGGTAGTCCGAGCACTGACCGCCTCAAAGAGCTGACCGGCGATTTGACTGCCCATGGAGACACCAACGCCCTCAAAGATTGCTCCGACCAGACTCTGCAAAGGATCACAAGATATATAATATAATTGTGTGGCAGGTCTAAGAGGATTCTATAGACTTACCTGCATCGTGGCTTCTGTGCCTGGAGGTGCCACAATGCTGGCATATGATGCCATTGTAGCATAGAAGAGTCCAAAGGTGACGCCATTGAGCAGCTCAATTGGCAGGATATACCAGGGATTCTGCAGCATCGAGTACAGAATGAAGCGTACACCAAATCCAAAGAGCACCAGACTCATAGCATTCACATGTCCCATACGCTTCAGTATCCAGCCGGATAAAAAGAACAGTGGCAACTCTCCGCCAAAACATTGTATGGCCATCACTAGACCCTCCAGTGTCTTGATGTTTTGGCCCCCATCATAAGGCTTGGCCAACTCCTCCAGATAGATGAAGAGAAAGTTCCAAATGAGAGCCGTGCCGAGGCCGATGGCAACGCACCACAGGAAGAAGACAACGCAGCGCATCGATAGAAACATTTGGCCCACATCCTTCAATATGTTGGACGACATGTGCGTCTGGACATGCTGCAGAAAGAAACAGAGAGAGAGAGAGAGAGAGAGAAAGGGATTAGAAGAGGATTTATTAAGGATTGATTGAATAATAATATACAAGAATTGTTATTGCATTTGTCATTATAAAATAACAATTATATTTTAATTTTTATTTAAAAATCATAGATTAACTCAAAAATAAAAAATATCATATAAAAATCATAGAATAACTTAACTCAAAACTGAAAAATATCAAAAATATCAAAATAAGCATACAAAAATGTGAAAAGTACAATAAAATATGAAATATAATAAAAAAAATAAATAAAAATGGAAAATATGATATATTCTATGATTTTTACACTACAATTTCAATTTTTTTATTGTATCATAATGTGGATAAAAGTTAGAGTTAAAATTAGTTTTAATTATAAGAAATTGCTCAATAAAGGTTATATTATTTTCAGGATACTCCATCCAAAAATATCATATCTAAGATATTCATATAGATTTTTTTTTTAAAACTCATTACTCTTATTTGCGATCCCCGATTATAAATGCCAGGGAACTCACCTTCAATTTGGTGGAGGCCAACATATCGAAGCCGAGAATGACGAGTGTCATCCAGAAGACAATTGTATAGTTCTTGACGGTGGAACCCTCCTCTGACATGGCATCCACCAAAAGGCCAGCGAGCAGGGCAAAGAGTCCCCAACCCAAGGAACCGCACAATCGTTGCTTCCCATACAGATGATGACGATCTCCGAGTATGCCAAAACAGATGGCATCTCCAATGCTCACCACAACGGCCATGCCGGCCCAGCTGATGATGAGCATGCCAAAGAAGAACCAAAACTCCGGCTTCCCCATCGCACTCCATGTGTTCATCGTCTCTGTTTCTGGCAACAATTTCTCAAATTCCGTATCACTACAATTCATCTTGCACTTGGAGCGGAAAATATCCTTATCCTTGGGACAGAAGAGTGTCACATTGTGAGAGTCCAATGTGCCGCGATCATGAGGAATCATAAAATTGAGACACTTGCCATCCCCATCGGCCATTGACTCCTCAATGATGTGCTCTGTGTTGATGTAGGTGACAAAATCGATCCACGCTTTGCTCCTGTTCGTCTGGCAATCGGAAGTGTTGTTCTGCAACCAATCCTGGCACACAATATCCCACATCGATGGCACCATCTGGCAGTGCATTTGGCAACTCAATGTCCGATTGCCAAAGTGCGTCTCCAGCTTCGTTTCCGTGTCCGGCGCATACTTGGCACAGTAGCGTATGTTTGACACGCCAGCGTGACAATGGAACTGTGTCTCCGGATCCACGGCAGGCACAAACATTATCATGAAGAAGGCAACAGCCGTGAGAAGTTGTCCACCCAGAAAGAGGAATCGATGGCGATGATAGCTGTGGAATCAACAGAAGTTTATGGACGATTAATTTAAATATAATATATTCATTTGGTGATTTAACAACATTTTAAGCATTCTTTTATATTTTTGATCGTTTTTATAGAATTACATATAAAATTTATATGTATTAATTAATTTAATAATAAATTAATTTTTAAAGCTATCCAAGCGTTTATTTTCATCGTTATATCTGAATATTTAGATATAGAATTAAAGATATATTCATTATAGTTATTAAAGCTATTCATTAGTTGAACTCACAATTGTTAAAGCATATTTATTCATTGTTAATATTCGTGATAACGTATCATTGAGATTTAGTAATACAGATAAAAGCTACCTTTATCAAAGTTTTCCGTTGTGTTTAAGTAATACTCGTACATTCAATATTTAAAAAAGCATTTCACTTTCGTGCTGATTATTTTTAATAAATTTAAGAAAAGGATAATCAATCAAGCTTATTATTAGATGAATTCGCATTTATTTTCATCGTTTATGCCCGTGCTAATCATGATATCTTAATATCGAGATAAACGTTTTTTCAAGCATAGTTAGAGATGTTGAAACATTTTTTATCATCGTTCAGAAAACAAGCGTACATAAGGTAATTAAAAAATCATAATATTTGTTATGTTTTTCCATGTGTTTATAATGAACTCCGAAGTGTTGTTATAAACTCGTATAGTTTGCGATAAAAGCAGAGATTAAAATAAATTTTATAGAATTAAAAAATTAAACTAATAAATTGTATCGTGAATATGCGAGTGTGAATCATGAAATTTACAAATTTTGATATTAAAATAATTATGAAGCTCGAGATAAAAGCTGTAAAATTGTATAAGATTAAAAATTAAATTATTACTTTTTTTATGTTCAGGCAACTACAGATAGTGCTCAGTTTAAGATAGAAAGCTAAAAATAAGAATTACAAATTTAAATATATACAAAATCATTTACTTTTTAAATATTTATGCTTGTTGTATTTTTAACCGTGTCTTAAATTTTATATAATTTATTCGTATATAGAACTCACCGATCTGCTATGTAACCAAAGAGTGGTTTAGTCAAGAGTCCAATAATGGGCAAAATCATATAAATGGTGCCCACGACAACCGAGGAATATCCCAACTGTAGCGCCAGTTGTGGCATAAAGGGTACAACGGGTGCGGTACCTGCCCCATTTAGAATATATGTACATAGTGCGAACAAAGGAAAATAGAATATGTAGATTAGTTGGATGTGTGGGCGTTGATAATACGTGAAATACGTGATGTTGATGTGCTAAACTAAATGCAGCTCAAAGTTTGCTTGATTACAGAATACCCTGTACTACATTAAGACAACTAAGATCATAATATGCCAAGGACGAGATAAGATAGATGAGTTGTCATTTGATTATGGTATACCCCACGTGAACATTGTACAGGGTATCAAAAACTAACTGCCCAGCGATAAGCGAAAATTATCCAAATTTTAAATGTGGGTGTTTATGTCAGATAAGCAACGTGTACAATTATGAAAAGCATTTGTGGCAATTCACAAAATCAACAATTAGAATCATACATCATCATTGAGATTATATGTATATCATCATTGAGATATTATATATAAAGATATATGTTTCAATGTATTTAGTTGCCCAGTCGTTGTTGCGTAATGCTTTTAATTAATTTAAAAGTAAGAATGTTAGTTTAATTGCTGATAGCAGTTTTTCTGGGGTCACGAAGGGGCTAAGCACCGTGGGGACTGTCGGCTTATTTAATTGACATGTCCACTTTGGAACTAACTTATACTTGCTCAGGTATTTCTAACAAAGTGCGTTGAAATACATACTCTAAAATGAAACACGTAAATAAATTAATACATAGATTAATAAATAATCATTGAAATGTTGTTGCTCAGCATGAAGATTTACAGTTGCTACCATAAGAATGCACCTTAATATATCAATGTTTTCTTTTTATCGAAGTTGCAAGAAAATCTGGAATTTTAATAAGTTCAATTGTTCAATTGCGGGAATTCTTTTTTTATTTTTTTAAATAATATTAAAAATATACCAAAACATTTTAATGTAATTTCTACTAATCATAAATATTGATGAGATGAACCAGGAACAACAATCATTGCTTTTATTTTGCTTTTAGGTTGTTAGATATTAATGTAATAGGCCTGATAAAAACATCAGTTTTTTTGTGTTTTTGAATATCTAGCTTTTATTCGATATTCTTTCCACTGAAAATAGCTTATTTTCTTGTTATCTTATATCTTATATATTATCTTCCTGTTATTTTCAATTTCATATCGAAAATATATCAATTTTTGTCTAGCTGAATTAATTTCACTTTGTCAGTTATTTTGTTTATATTTAATAATATGATGTCTGCATACTTTTGTTGAGCAGTGTTTGGATTGTACTATGAGCCTAAGCTATTGGGATCAAATTGATTGAATTGAATGTTGAACAATTGATATTTAGCCAACAAGCTTATTAAGGGTATTTATGTATCTATTTGCATGACAGTACAAATGCCTTATTATCAGGGTTCTCTTATCTTGGGACACATTCAACAAATGTTCATTTCTAATATATGAAAAGTGCGTGTATTTGAATCTTATCAGATAGTGAACTAGTGTGACTAGTGCCCACTTATAATTAAGTAATGTTAGTTATGTATATGGGTTATTTACCGGCATTGAAGAGAAAGTAATGTGCCTTCATGGGCACCAATTCCTTATCGATTTTGGCCTTCATTTTGACGTATTTGCTTTGCTTAATATCGGTCCTATTAGCAATTCATTAAAGTCCAATTAGGAGATTTCAATTGGAAGATTCGACAATTTCCAATTGATCGACTGTCAGTTCTTATTTGATTGAGAAGATTTCTGTACTCGCTTTTAAAAATGGCTTATCATTCAGATAAAATAGTTCGAGTAGGCACAAATTAACAGCACGAGAAGTTAGAATTATCAGTAATTTGATGCACACATACACATGCACTTGTTTTGCTTAACGCGATCACGTTTCTTGTATTCCAAATGAATGTGCATTTGTCAGCATTACACGTTTGCTCGTAAATATGGTATTTTCCATGCTATGAATGCAAAACATATGGCATTTGTTCACTATAAATAAGCAAGCGCAATGTAATCCTTATTGTGGTTGGAATCTTTTAGGAACGAGCGGCAATGCTGAGTTGTCTATTGTTGACTTTACATACATACAGGCATATTTTTAATATTGTTTACATTGGCCACTTGTCTAGTGCACACAAATTGGCGAACGTGTCAAATAAACGCCCACAACACAAACACCAACACTACTACCGACCATGCTTCAAATGCAAATGCACAAATATTAAAAGAGAACTGGCAAAAAACAGCTGGTCAGCAAGCCCTAGCATTCTAATTAGCACTAAGCCAGCACTTGCAGCCAACTTTGCGTGACTGTAACGTTAACAGCGGTACTGCTTGACTCATATTTGCGTCAACATGATTATGTTAACGTCAAATAAGCGTCACTGTTAACGCAAATTTGAGCTATGCTAACGCAAAATGGAGAATATGTTTATGTTTATAAAAGAAACGTTTTAGGAAAAATTGCTAAATATGAATTTTGTACGTTGCCAGACGTTTTTTTTGCTGGGTGGCAACTCGGTTAAAAAAGAAGGTAACAAGTAAACACAAGTTTTGGCGCCATTATGATATTGTATCGGACAATTCCGAGCTTAAACTACTTAAAAAGAATATTCAGAATTACGTTACTTGCGTGCCAATTTAATAAGCAACTTAAACTAACATTGAGACTATATACTTAAGCCCTACTTGGAGATAAATCAGTCATATATATGGCTATAGTGCTGCTGATAGACGTGTATGTAGTTCTCCTTCTCCTGTGGCGTCATTTGGGCAATCAGCTTATCATCGAGCTGATCCAACGGATGTGGACGTCCAGCCACTAGCACTGTAGGCACATCGTCATCATCCTCCTCCGATTCCGAGTTGATATAATTGTCGAAATTGACATTCGCTACAAAAGTATATATTGTTAGAAGGCGTCACATGGATAAAAAAACACTGGAAAACTCACGTATCTTAGTGTTGTCAATGTCATTCTCATCGTCGCTGGAATCACTAGAGTTCGCATTGGACGATCCTTTGCGCAGGCCTTTCAAATGCGCCTCCTTTTGTCCAGGCTGCTTCTCGTGCTGCAGAAGCACCGACATAATATCCTCATTCTCCTTTTTACTGCGATGTCCAGATGTGGTTGGCGGCTGTGCCGCCTCACTAAGTGAGTTGCCATCGCTGGCATCCGCATCGGTTATCACAGTGCTCTCCGTCATCCAAATGGGCCGCGATTTGCGTTCAACCACCGCCTCGGAATTATCGTCGCCGCCAATGGTAACATCAACGCGTGTCTCCTCCACGGCAAAGCCTTGGTTACGTGTCGCCTCCCCTGACCATTGCATACTGTCCGGCCGCAGGGAATTCGGCTTGGTAATGCCACGTATCGTGTCAATATCCACAGGCTCGGGTTCCAACACTTCTGGCGCCAACTTGATGCCCTCGACCTCGCGTAGCAGATCATAGAGCGGCTGCAGTTGCTCGTTAAAGTGTGCCAGCATAAGACGTGAGTCCTTCTTTGGCATCGCCGCACTGTCCTCCTCCACGGAGCTGCCGCAGTACGTGCATCGGAACTCCAGTGTTGCCATGTCAAATAGCTGATCTGCCTCGAGGTCTGTGAATGTTTTGGAGCACGTGGAGCACTTGAAACTGGCTCGACTGGTCGCATCGCGCTCTTCCGTTTCCATACGCTTGCGCATCAAATCCAGCTTGTACTTGACCACGTTCACAAATGTCTTATAGTTAATGAAGTAATAGTTGACTTTCTGCGCTTTACCATCCGGCCCCGTTTCCATTTTCAGCCGTATCTGTATGAACTTGTCGGTTCGCAGAGTTGTGATCCGGGCGCGTAGTTGCTTCTTTTCAAATCGCAACAATTCTCCGATGTCGTCCTCCTTCATACACGGATTCCGCACCAACATGTCAATGATGAGCGCGTCTTCCTGGGAATAGAAGCCTCGCACCACTAAGCGGGCAAGTTGTTTGAGACTGCTGGGCACTTCTGTCACATAGCGTACTTCGGTTTTAGCGGGCGCTGCATTTGATGCAGCCGCCGATGTCGAGGACATTTTTAATAAATTTCGACTTATTAATCGTATTATTTACTTCTTGCTCTTTCCAGAAATGCTTCTTCTTACAAACACCGAGGTGCCACCCTGCAGAAAAAACTTTCTGGCAACGCCAGACCATAAGTAAAAAGTTCATATTCATATATATTAAATTTGTAACTTCTTCCCCAGATGAGTGACGAGGTTGAAACCTTTATACAAAAGAACCCCTCATTTTAGCAAATTTTGAATTACAAATTTTCATCAAAAATTAATTTTATTTCAAAATTAGAGCTAAAATTTGAATCGAGCGCTAACAGAAGACTAACAGAGCAAAGTTAATTATCGATAAGTGCATCGGTCTATCGAAAACAGTGCAGTAAAGCGTCAATTGAACGCAATGGCGGTAAAATGGAAAAAAATGTGCGTAGAGTGTGAAATATTTTGTGGTGAATAAATGTAAATATATATTAAGTTATTGAACAATGATCTTGAACGATTAGAAGGAAGATTTTAAAGGCACACTGTTTATCTATTATATCCAACCCAATCCGAGCTTCGAAGAAGAATATTTAAACGTGTATTCATGTGTGCAAAAATGTATATCAATCATCGTTGACAGACTTTCATGTTCGAATTGTCTGCCCAACTCAATAAAAGCGACGGAAAAATATTTAGCGCTAAATAAACATAAAAGCTGTCTACAGAGGCACCTGCATCCCAAGCCAGACTATTGCGGATTACGGAAGAATGCACAGAAGCACACGGCGGAGTTTGTATTAAAAAATAAAAAATGAAAACGAGCGGAGACAGCAGAGCATGAAATATTAAGTACATTGCCAGAACACACAAAGAAGCCGCGAGAAAGGGACTTGTTGGATTATTTGCATGTATTTGAACTCGTATGAAGTTCCGTTGCAGGACAAAGCCAAAAACGGAAAGCTGAACGAGCGTAAGGTAAGTAAATTTTTCTACTAAAAGGGTAATAACCTACTAAGCATCGTAAAGAGCTCTGAAGCACTCGTAGTAAAGCATGTGCATATTTTTCTATTACGTATCTGGCTAACATTTGAATATCTATTTAAAATTCAATATTATTATTGATAACAAATTAAAAACACTGAGAAAAAATTTCAACACGATTAAATAAAAAAATTAGTGTTATGAGATTGAAAATATATAATTAAATAATAATTTTGATTGAGTTAGACTAGCACTGAGCTTTCTCTCTTGAGTGCTCTCATGCAAAATAAAGAGAGCCAAGTTGGGGGTGTATTCCACTTGTTTACTTTACAAATCAGCCACAACAACTGCAGTGCGCATCCTCTCGTAACATACAACAAAAACAATGTCAACAGGCAGTGGCGTAGTCAGCAGGGATGGAAAGTGTTGCATTAACAGTTGCGCCCCCGCACGAATTTAAGCCACGCCAATGTAGTGAGCTTTTATGTGAGAGACACGGCGAGAGCGCACGCTCCTTTTTAGAGCTCAGCATGTTTCTCTCTTTCTCTCTCTCGCTGTGGGAGCTTTCCCACTTTCGCCACTTTCGCTGACCGCATCGGCCTGCAGTTATGAGTCGTGCGCGCTTACGCTCGGTTGGCCAATTTTTCTTTTAATCGGTTTAATCTATTTTCACGGTGCTCAACATTTTCCACACAAATAAACACAAACAAATGCGTGCAAATAGTTTTGTGATTGTTTTTGCGGTTCCCCCAAGCATTTTGTAGTTGTGTGCAGTTTTTACGTGAATTAAATTATATAAATAATAGAAACTTCTACACGGTTAACGGTACAATAGTATATATTATCGTCTCTACGGCTTTCAGTGGTCGAAAGGAAAAGCACAAAAATAAAGCCAAAGAAACCATTAAAAACAAAACAAGAACAAACACGTCGCGACGTTTGTAAAAATTGATTTTTATTGCGTGCGACAAGCAAAGAAAATTCCAAAAAAATAAATATATACTTGTATATATTCTCAAAAAAAACAAATATATATTTAAACATAATAATAAGGTGTGTGAATATGTATTGAAAAATTTACAAAAGTTTCCATAGCAGCAGATTTCGGGCATTTCTCGTAGCCAAATTTTACGTTTGAACAGTTTCAACATTTGGGTTGCACGTGATTTGTTTGCTTTTGCTTTTGTCTGCTTTTTACTCGTCTCCATTCTGCACCATTCTAGACTATTTACACCATCTACAGAGGCCTCCATCTTCCAGTTCTATCAGCACTTGCAACCCCCGAGCGAAAGCCGGGCGCTTACTGTCTCACCCCCAATTCCTAGAGGGGTGGGTGTCCGCCCGCCCCGTTTACTTGAGCTTGAGGTTGTGATGTCATACCAGCGACATCTACCCATAATAAGGGACTTTAGACATTCTGGCGCGACCCATTGCTTTACCTAACTGCTGGCTCAATATTTCCTTTAGGACCCACACCTGGTTGCACCTCCAACTGATTTCCATATTGATTTGCCAGCACAATCGCATAGAGCTTTATCAAAGTCTTACTTAAACTCTTAGTTACAGATGCACATACATACATATATGCATGTATGTATGTATATGTATGTTTGCTTATATACAATCCTGTGTACTATGAATCGGGTCACAGTTGCACTTTGACCCAGTTACGTAGACACTGACGCACAGCTGCCATGTGTTGAATCATGAATCAGCCTATTGATAGCTGCAGGATTTCGAGTTAATTCGATTTCTAACTGGACAATTTTTATGCATTTCAATAGGAACCGAAATAAATTAAATATCATTAAATTTAAAGAATCTGTTATTAATGTGATAGTGGAATTACACATAAAAAAATTAGTTTAGATTAGAGATGGGCACGGGCCTTTTCGGGCTTCGTGTCCCGCGGTCCTCTTCAAAATATCCACGGGCTTCGTGCCTGAAAATCGCAAACAATTAAAAAAAAAAAACTATAAATCATTAAAAAAAATGTTTGAATAATAATTTCGGGCCGGGCTTTTTGAAAATTTGTCCGGGCCGGTCCTCAAAGAGGAGGCCCGTGCGCATCCCTAGTTCAGATATCGTATAGAATTTTTTTAAAAATATTATCTACATAATATTTGCAATTAAACCTGAAGAAAGTATAGAAAAAAGATTCAAAATCTGATAACTCACACAATTAGGATAGAATATAATTTCAAAATTAGGCAGGTCATTCAAATACATTCATTGTTAATTTTTTATTTTTATAATTTAATTTAAATGATAATGTTTACATTATAGTAAAAAAGAACAAAACATTCTCTTTATTCTTTGTAGAGTAATGTTATTATAATACATACACTTATTTCCCACACATTTGGATTTATTTTGAAAACTATTAAATAAAATTGCTATACTTTCAAACAGTTTCAAAAATACTGCAAAATATAATACTACGACTTTGAAAATATGTGAATTAAGGAAGTCTGCACTTTGATGTACAATTTTTTATGTCGTTCTCTAAAAATTTTAAATCAACCTTTACAGTCCTGCGAAAGTTGCGATGATATTAAAAAAGAAAAAAAAGATTGACATTCGCTTTATGGTCGTCCTATCCGGGAGATTTATGTTGTTTTCATCGTTTAGATCAAAGCGCAAATGGGAATGAAAAACAACGGGACGAAAATCGATATATAAAGCTGTTCACAGCACGCATATGGACAGGGGACGAGGGGAGATTGGAGGGGTGGGTGCGGGTAACAAGCATGGGACTTAGATGTGGAGCAGGCCCTGACACAGAGCGACGAGCTGAGAGCTGTGGAGCGACTTAAAGCGTGCTTTAGTAACCGTTACGCGACGAAGTAGCAGAGAATGGAGTAAAATCCAATAAGCAGAAGGCACGAAGCACGCGAAACAGCAACAAAAGCAGAAAATCAAGAGCAATTCGACTCGACTCAAACTCCAGAAATAGACGCACAGCCAAGCGGCGGAAAATGCTCACAAAATGGAGGGTCACATAAAAATGAAATAAGTACGGAGGAGTACACACGCATACACTAATACACTCACGTATTTATGGGTGTATGTATGTGTATGCGTGTGGTGTAATGACATTTAGATTAAAATGCAGATTCAGTAGCCGCACGGTATGCAACTATTTTTTTAGGTCTTCCTCACAACAGAGTCTCAGCTCTATTATTTTCCAAATGATTTTTTAGCCTCACATTCATCAAAATATTTTAAAAAAAGATTTCCTTTTTGAGCAAATACTTCATATAAATAATGAAAATAATCTTTGGCATTGCATGAAATTGACTTAAGATGAAACATAATATAAAATATATAAAAATATTTTTAAATAGTAGTATAACCTTAGAGAAATTACTTAAATTCCAAACTCAAATGAACTCAACTGGAAAGACATCTTTAAAGTTGGTAAATTTGAAGAGTATTTGAATATTTGTTTAGCAAATAAATAAGACGAAGCTTTTGAGACTTTGAAGTTAACTTGTTTCTAAAGTCAGCGGGATTTATGAAACTTTTTATCAAAGTCAGAATAATACAATACGAGTATAAAAGTAAAGAAGGACTTATGTAAGGCAAACTTCTTATTTGACTTTGACGTAAGAAATCTCAGACTGCTTTTCTAGTTGGTTCCAAGTTGGGCTCGGAACAATAGTTAACCTTGCCAACGAAGTATGTACGATAGGTCAAGAATTTGAGGGACAAAATGCAGACAACTGAAGAAGCGGAAATTGAACACACACAGGAACAATTCAACGATAAGGAAATCACAGACAATGCCACTTTACAGGCTCCCTTTCTGGTCCCCCTTTGCTCCCCAATGGTTGTGCTCCCTGCCGTGAGGCTGCCATTGTTTTGTGCTCTTGCCCCCATTGTGTTGCTCACAAGCGGAAAGGCAACGAGAAAGCAAACGCTAAGATTTCCCCGCTGCCGTCAAGTGAAGAATGACGATGGGGCTGCAACACGACAAACGACGCGTCGTTCACCTTCAATCCAAAATGAGGGGGCACATGTTTCAAGAAGAAGGATGCGAAGAAGCATAAAAGGGCCCCTATTTATGGCAATTAAATTGTCTTTCATGACCAGGATCCTTTGTTCAACCTGATGAGCATTTTGCTGCTGATTTTCTCCCCGTCCTTCCCCTGTCAGAGCTTTTAAATAACCTCATTTGTCTCGAGATTGAAAACAGGTTAAGTTCTTCATATGCTTTATTTTGTCCTTTTTTCCTTCTTCTTTTATCCCCCATAACTTGGTTTAGACTGTGAACAGATTTCCAAATACTTAGTATATCCTCAATAGCTTTAATATTTGGTTATTAATGTCACTTGCCAGCTGTGCAAAGTGGAAAAACTTTTCAGACACATTAAATCATTGACCAGTAATGTTTCCAATGGCCTTGCAAGGGAATGTATTGCCCATTCTTCCATTTAAACCATATTTTTCTCTTATTGGTGTCCGTCATGGTTGAAAATGCATTGCCATTTGGCTAATTGAATTTTCAGCCTTGGCAGAGTTATTTTATGAATGCAATTCAACTGCATAAGTTGCAGATTAAAATTGAAATCCTTAAATACTCCAGGGAAATAAGTATTCTGTCGAAGTATGTGTTATTAAACTGTTTCCTCCTTCTCTTAAAAACGGTTCTTGTTAAAACTGCATTAGTTGTAGATTAAAATTGAAATATAATAACAATTCAGGGAAATAAGTATTCTGTCGAAGTATGTATATGTTTTCCTCCTTCTCTTAAAAACAGTTCTTCTTGTTAAAACTAAATTCCTCACCGGTTTCACCTTTGCACATTTACATATTTCCTACGAAAATCAATTCAATTTCATGATGAGGTCACTTAAGATGAATAGTAAAGAATTCTTTGGCATATCAAAAGTAAACATTAAATACATTCACGAAACTTGAAAACTAAAATAATACTGTAGTTCTATTTATGATAATAAATTTCTATTTTAGATAACTAAAAAGTTTGTACATATGTACATATGTATGAATATTGTATGCTTATTTCCCTGGGGTAAATGAAAGTTGATTTAAACTTTCAATAAAAGTATTAACAATTTGTATAAGAATTATTCCATCCCATAATGAAATCTCTGAATTTATTCTAGTAACTTTAGACATTTTTACATATAAAAAAAATCATGATGAATATTTATTTATTTTAATGTAAATTCATTTCTATATTAAAAATACTCAAAAACCAAAATTTATTTTCTTATTTTTGACAATTGAAGTATGTATTATAAATCTTTAAAATAAGCATTGGAAATATTAAAATAATCCTGGAAAAATATCAATTTTTATGTTTTTTTAAACTACATATATTTTAAAATGCTTATCAGTTTAATTTTTATTTTATTCAAAGTTCAAATGTACATATATCAAATATTTTCATATATTTTTATTTGTAATGTAATGAAAAATTGCATAATTTTTTGTAGTATTTTTGCGGCTCTACAAATAACAAAACAATAAAATGTTGTGTTAATTGCATTTAATATAATTCTAACTATATAATTATAACTATTAATAAAGTCGTTATCAATTATCGTATCTTAAAATGCCTTAAGCAAACTTTAGGCTCTCTCTTTATAATGGTTCAGAGAACCGAAATGGCCTTTAAAATGTACACTGCAACAACAAAAAAACTTTATCCGTTGTTCCATTCATTACCTTGGCATAGTTGTTGTTCTCTCTATTGCAGTTGTTGTTATTGTTGTTGTTGTTGTTTTTACATTGTTTGCTTTATCGCCTGAAGTTTTCGTAGCCACAACAAATCGCAAATGGCGAACGGGGAATGATGAATAGGATATGAGGAATGGCGGAATGGAGGAATGGAGGAATAAAGGAATGGCGTGCAATAATAACAACAAAAAAATGCCAGGGTAATGAATGTGGCACATAAAATCGTGTTTCGTTAGCCATTGCATGAGTGCGAGAGAGATGAGAGAGACAGAGAGAGAGAGAGGGAGGGAGTTGTAAAAACGCAGCTTAACGGTAAATTTAATAACGTTACTTTTTCTTGCATTGCAGGTGAGCACGAGAAAGAGAAAGAAGAAGAGGCGTAACAAGGTCAAAGGCTCGTAATATGATGCACGTTATGTAAAGCAGAGATAGAGATAGGAATAGAGGTAGAGAGCGAGAGCGAGAGCGAGAGAGAGAGTGAGCAAGACAGCGTTAACATTGCGTGTGAGCGAGAGGGAGAGAGAGAGGCAAAGTGCATCTGTTTCAGAATACAATGTCATCGATCTCGGCGCAGGGCGTGGTCGAGCGTGCCTCCGCCGAATTATCGAAACGCATCAACGGATTAGGATTACGCTCAAAGCATCATCATGGCAGCAGCAACAGCAACAGCAGCGGCAACAGCAACAGCAATGACAACGCCTCCTCAAATTCCACGTCCAGTGCGAGCTCATCCAGTGGCAAGACCTCAGTAATGGAGCGTGTCACAAACGCACTCTGCGGCGGCAGCAGCAGCAGCAACAGCAACAACTCCAACTCGAACTCGAACTCCAATTCCAATTCGAATTCCAACTCCAATTTGAATTCCAACTCCAATAGCAGCTCAAATTCCGGCGCTGTGACGCCACAAACGCCGGATAAACCAACGCGAGCTGGCAACCAAAATGCAGCTGTTTCTCCTGGCGCCACGCTCATCTCCATGTCCGTTGCACCACCGCAAGCCAGTTCCAATGTTCTGCCCGCGCATCTCTTGCAACAACAACAACAGCAGCAACAACAACATCAGCAACAGCAGCAACAACAACAACAATTGCAGGCCATGGCCGGCTCCACGTTGATCAATTCAAATCATCATATGGTCATGGCAGGTGGTGTGCCTGCACCACCTGGTGTCATGCCACTGGGTGCACCACCCACGCCGACCGTCAAATCGATTGCCAAGCAGATGAACATTATGATACCGGCACCAGGATCGCCCACCTTTAGTACCATGGGCATGGTGGCGGCACAAAAGGTTAGCGCTGGTGGAACGCCGTTGCAGTTGCGTAAACAGTTGCCCAATCCGCACCTGCATCATCCGTATGGGGTGGTAGCTGCTCCCGGCTCGGCACAGGCCTCCCAGCTAGCTGCGGCTGTTACCCAATCCGCATTGATTCTCCACAAGCACCCGCCACACATCCAAAGCATCGATGCTTTGCTGCTCGACGATCGTTTCCTGAATCGCTTCTTTCAATATTTCTCGCCGTACGAGAGACGTGTATTAGCCCAGGTGTGCATCAAGTGGCGGGACATACTGTACCGCAGTCCACGCTACTGGTCCGGCCTGTTGCCAACGCTGCAATGTCGCGAACTCCGACAGATGCCCGCCTGTGATCGTGGCAAGCTCTACAATTCGCTCATCCGACGCGGCTTTCATGCTCTGGGCCTTGTGGGTGCCTCCGATGAAGATGCCCTCGATGTGGTGCACTCCTTTCCACTGGCCTCCAAGCATGTGCATTCGCTTAGTCTGCGCTGCTCCTCGATCAGCGATCGAGGATTGGAAACGTTACTCGATCACTTGCAGGTGAGTTTCGATGTTTAACGTTGTACATATGTTTATATGAGATAACATTTTTAAAACTTAGCTGTAGAAAATGTAGCTTACGATCAGTGGTATAGTAAAACTATCTTAAAGAAAACCCATTTTCTATACAATTTGATAAGTAAATATCAATTTGACAGACCTTTTGATTATTATACATTTTAGGGAGTTTTCTATCGATTCTTGTCTTTCTTACCTTTTATTTCAAGATTATCAATTATCTAATTTTACCCGGGTTTTGTATTGGCATCTTCTTAATTTAGCGGACATTTCTGAAAGTCAAGAAATTTCATATACTCGTAATAATTAATTTGTAGACTTTTCGAGTATGTAAAAAAATTTGCTGGAGTCAAAGCATCTTTGGTTTTTATTCTTCTTCAAATTGAATTTTACGCTTTTCATTATTTTCTTCTATTTTTTTTGACTTAATTTCATTGAACTAAAGAAAATTAATGAAAAGCTGTCAATGTTCAATAATATATGTACATATATGTATAAATATTTAATTCTCACATCTATTAAATCGAACTTTTCGTCTCACTCATATTATTTATTAAATCTTCCCGTACTTTAATCTTCTAGTTCAACCAAATACTTGAACAATGCTAAAGAATTCCAAAGTAATACCCAAGAATATCTGTTAGGCTTTAAAAAGATTTGTACTTGCTCGGAAGATAGATTGAATAGAAACTTATATATTTATCATATGGCGCTGTCATTGTCTGCCGCGTTTTTGTCCGACAAATTGGGAAGAGCAACAACAGCGAACAGTTTCCCATGACCGTGGGCGGGCGGACACGACCAGAAAGCGTCAGTCGCACGACACACGGCGTATACGTAATTTTAAAATAAACACCGAAATTCCTGCCTGGCAAGTGAATACTATTTGCATTTTATATTTAAAATCCACACGACAAACGAAATGAAACGTGTTAAACGGAAAAGTGTGTCATCAAATGCCCCCTGAGTATCCCAAGTATCTTAGGACCGGCAAGAGAGAGGGACGAGAAAGAGGAGGCTCAGGTGAAGGGAAGTCGTGTGTTTATTTCTACACTTTTCCTCTGCAATCTCATAACGAATTGATGCGATCAATTTCAGGCGCAAATCACATCAAAGCAGCCCCATAAATTGCATTTAATTTAGTGAAATAATTCGCTTAGCTAATTTGTGCTAAATGTGAATACGAATACACATCAAATATTCAAATTCATGTGAGCATGATTCTAATGAGTGCTGATTCGCATGGTGAGTCTTTTATAAGATGCGTGGCCAACCGAATGAGTTTTAATTTTGATTTCAATCTTTGTCAATCAGTTGTCAAAAACAACATTGAAATTAGAAAGTTTTTTCAACCTTACGTTTCATTAATTTACCACATTGTCTACACACTTTTCAAAATTATATAATATACTAGGGGCTCCGCCCTGCTCGCTTCGCTCGCCAACCCCCAGCTCGCTTCGCTCGCGGAAATGAAATTTAGTTAATAATGTCAATTAAGTTTAGTCAAAGTAACCTGTAGTATGAGTTTGGTTGAGATTTCTTAAGAAAGAAAAACTAATCGATAATTACTACTAATACATATTACATACTAATCGATAATTTGCATTATATTGTTCCTATGGCAGCTATATGTTATAGTAATCCGACTTTTACCAAATTTGGTCAGAATGATGAATGACAATCCCAAACATATAATCTGTAAGTTTGGTTAAGATATCTTAATTTATATAATATAATGCACATTAACCTTTAGTATGAAAAACTTTTTGTTTCTTAAGTTATCTAAATCAAACTCACAGATTGTATGTTTGCCTGCGACGACTTCCTTCTGACCAAATTTGATCGAAATCGGTCAACTGTCATAGGAAAGATCGGTCGAAAATCAGGTTTTAGTATGAAAAACTTTTTTGTTTCTTAAGTTATCTAAATCAAACTCACAGATTGTATGTTTGCGACTGTCTCTTACATTCTGACCAAATTTGATCGAAATCGGTCAACTATATCATATAGCTGTCATAGGAAAGATCGGTCGAAAATCAGGTTTTAGTATGAAAAACTTTTTTGTTTCTTAAGATATCCAAATCAAACTCACAGATTGTATGTTTGCGACTGTCTCTTACATTCTGGCAAAATTTGGTCGAAGTCGGATTACTATATCATATGAAACTAACCTTTAGTATGAAAAACTCAGCAGCTGTATGATATAGTAATCTGACTTTGACCATATTTGGTCAGAATGTAAGAGACAGTCTCAAACATCTAATCTGTAAGTTTGGTTAAGATATCTTAAGAAACAAAAAAGTGTTCCATACTAAAGGTTAATTTCGTCCGATTATTCCTATGTCAGCTATATATATAGTAATCCGACTTTGACCAAATTTAGTCAGAATGTAGAGACAGTCTCAAACATCTAATCTGTAAGTTTGGTTAAGATATCTGAAGAAACAAAAAAGTTTTCCATACTTAAGGTTAATTTCATCCGATTATTCCTATGTCAGCTATATAATATAGTAATCCGACTTTGACCAAATTTAGTCAGAATGTAAGAGACAGTCTTAAACATCTAATCTGTAAGTTTGGTTAAGATATCTTAACAAACAAAAAAGTTTTCCATACTAAAGGTTAATTTCATCCGATTATTCCTATGGCAGCTATATGATATAGTAATCCGACTTTGACCAAATTTGGTCAGAATGTAAGAGACAGTCCCAAACATCTAATCTGTAAGTTTGGTTAAGATATCTTAACAAACAAAAAGTTTTTCATACTAAAGGTTAGTTTCATCCGATTATTGCTATGGCAGCTATATGATATAGTAATCCGATTTTGACCAAATTTGGTCAGAATGTAAGAGACAGTCCCAAACATCTAATCTGTAAGTTTGGTTAAGTATTTATCTTAACAAACAAAAAGTTTTTCATACAAAGCAATTCCATGACCTTTTGACCTCGGGTAAACACACTTCCAGGTGGAATTTTACAAAACGCCGTCTTATTGCACGATGAAATTGTCTCAGCTATGTTGTGTGAAAATTTCAGCTCTTTACCTTTAGCCGTTTGGCCTACACGTTGATGTGTCAGTCAGTCAGTCAGTCAGTCAGTCAGTCAGTCAGTCAGTCAGTCAGTCAGTCAGTCAGTCAGTCAGTCAGTCAGTCAGTCAGTCAGTCAGTCAGTCAGTCAGTCAGTCAGGACAAAGAATTTTATATATATAGATTAATTTGACATAATTTATTTATTATATTTGTTTAGTAAATATTCGGAAATACTTCACCTCCATGGTTATAATGTTTCAACAGAATATCTTTATAATTTTACCAATTAACTGACTTTCCAACTTATTTATACTCCTTGCTTAATTGTATTCATTTAAGTCTCTTTAGCAACAGAATGCTTTACATATTGCATAATCTGACAAAAGTCCAAAGCATTTTGGATTAAAATCAACTTAGCTAGGTTAATTGCAGCACTCAGCTGTGCGGGCAATGCCAAGTTCGAAGAAATGAGGAACTAATCTATTCATTTCCATGGGCCAATCCAGTGCAATCTACCAGGGTAATCAACTAGGAGCTCAGCAGGAGTTGATGGCAGTTGTCCAAACCCAGAGACACGCAGAGTGAAGTGGATAATGTAGAACATGCTTTCCCCACTCTTTCTCTCTCTCTGTCTCTCTCTCTCTCTCTTGGGTTTCTCTCTATCTCTACCTCTATGTATATCTCAGAGTGTTTGCGGTTGTGTCAGTCTCTTAGTCAGTCAGTTGGCTGCGTGTCAATCTGCAATGTTGGAATTAATTCAATGTGAATGCATGTCATGTTCATGAGCCCAGTTTGTTCAGTGTATGTGTGTGTCTGTGTGGGTGTTTATCCTGCTTGTGTGTGTGTGTTTGTCTGGGCCTGACAAATGGTTTGATTGCAAATTGTTGTCGCTGGAAACGTCAACAAGAATGGCATGCGTAAAGCAGCTGGAACAGTTGACAGTCGACTGCTCCCAACAATATAGAAAATTTGACCTTGGGGAATGGGAATCGGCATGGGAATAGGAATGGGCATATTGTGCATTGTGCAGCTGCGACCCTTTTGTCCCTTGCGGTATCCAATAGTTTTCTGCATTAACAAGCGTCTATAATTTGCCACTTGAAATAAAAATGGTTGAAAATGCGACGGAAATGCGACGAGTTCATATTTAATGGGCCACATGCCCGCAATTGACTTTAGCGCACACGCGGCGTATACGTAACTTCCGCATTGCTGCCTCTAAAGTTGACCCTTAAGTGTGTTGTTGGTGTTGCTGTTGGTGTTGAACCCTGCTGACCCATAAAGAAGGCCGCGACTTTGCCTTTGCCGGATGTTCTTAAGCATTTCCTGCCAGTCGCACGCTTGGCCAACAAATTATGAAAGTATGCTTAAGTATGGCTAATTAACTTAAGAATCTAAGCTGAAATTAAGCAAGCTTCAACATCTGATAGAAAAAGGCGAACTTTTGGAAATACTTTTCATAAATTTATGTGTCAATTGGCTAAATTAAAATATCAAGCTATGATTGAAAAATTCAGATAAATTAATGTTGCAAATAAATTAAATAATATATGATAAATTTATGCAAACGGAAAGCAGAAAAAATGAGGAAAACTGAATTCATTAGACTTATAGTTGTTCGCCTTTTGGTTATTGATTTTGTAGCTGACATGTGGGAAAAAGTTACCCTGGATACACGTGTGTTTTGCCAACCAGTTGGCCAGGCAAATAATAAAACTTATTCTCCGCTGTGTTGGCCATAAAAGCAAACAAAATACGAAAATACGAAACATTAACAATAAATACAATTAGCTGGAATCTAATTAGAGACCATGTCATATACATATCAAAGCTTTTGATAACAAGGAATCTATAAACATATCTCTATAATTGAAATAATTTATATATGAACCATAAAGATAATATAGTTGCACATATGTTGATCTATAGTCCGAGTTTCAATATCCATAGTTAACTTCATTAGATAAATTTGGATAATTTTGGAATTCTAAGGAAGTATTTACAAGTTCTTTATAGGACTTCATCAGCAGTTGAGTTGCATTTATTGAACTTTTTAATCTTTTTTGTTAACAGAAACTTTTATGAAATTATAGATCATATATTATTGAATAATCTTTATAAGTCATAATAAATTCTTCATATATTACAATTTATAACTATGGGAAAATATGTGAATAACTAGTAGATCTTTAGATTAGGGATTAAAACCTTAACCGAAACCGTAACCTTTAACCGATGAAAACCGATTGAAATTTGTAACCGTAACTAAAACCGTAACCGTAACTAAAACCGTAACCGTAACTAAAACCGTAACCGAAAATATTTTTTCCGCTTTACCGAAACCCATAAACCGAAACTCTTTAAACCGAAATAACCGTTTAGTAACCGATTCATTTATAAGGGTTAATTTCGGTTACTTTGATAACTTTGAACTGCCATATCTTTGTTAAATCTCAACCAATTTCCATGCACCATGTAAATTTGAGCATGATATTACCTCTAAATTCGTTCCTCATTTAAATTTTGTTCATTTTGAATATTCGAAATTCTTCGATTTTTTAGAAATTTTACAGTGTTACCCCTTATCATTTTTCGAAAAATTTCGAAATTTTCGAATTTTCAAAATGAACTAAATTTGAATGCAGAACAAATTAAGAGATAAAATCATGCTCAAATTTACATGGCGCATGAAAATTGGTTGAGATTTAAGAAAGTTATGGCAGTTCGAAGTTATTAAAAATCAATAAAATCAAAATAATCGAAATTTTCTAACCAAACGAAACAAATTTATATGAGATCAAATTATAATAAAATCGACATTACGCTGGACCATTCCAGTAACCAGATAACATTATTTTCCAGGTTAATAAGAGCATTAAACCTTTTTTCATGTAATTCAATGAAAAACGCTTTTTATTTTGGTCAACCGAAAACCTTTATTTTTTTTTTGAACCGAAACCATACCGGTATTTTTAAACCGAAACTTACAATAAACCGATAACCGTTACGAAACTCCAAGATTTTGCATAACCGATAACCGAAAACCTTAATTCGAGCATAACCGAAACCGTAACTGAAACCGATATTCGTTTTGGTTTTAATCCCTGCTTTAGATTATTCAACTCGATGTGCAGCTTAATCTACAACTTTTTCGATATAATAACTACATTAAAGTTGGTTCATTTTCCGATATTCAAACTCTCATAATTCAGTACAAGTTGCTTTAGTCAGTTTTGTGTAATTGTTGATGTAGTTTGCGATAAAAGTTTTAGTCATTCGTACTTGTTTATGTCGCCAGTCACCAGTCGCACATATGTTTGTATGTATATATTTTCCATTTTCCCTATTTCCGCTAGAGGCTCTCCCATCTCCCATTTCCCGTTTACTTTTCTATTTTACTGCTATTGTACTTTGATTTGACGTGCTTTTCTTGCGCTGGGCGTTTATGAAACAAAGTTCTTGAGTGTCGCCACGAAACGAAGTAAACTTTTGGCCAAAACAACTCAAGCAACAACAACAACACGAACAACAATAAGAACATTGTAGGTACAAAATTGCGACTAGTCAGATCAAATACCCCCGACATATTGTCTGGCACGCAATGTGGGTCGACTTACGAATATTGTGAAATGTTTTATTTGCCTTTCATTTTGGTTGTTTTGCTTCTGCCAAAGGTCAAAGTTGAATCAGTTGCCAGAAACTTCAGATTTTTTTATATCTAACCATGAAGTTATTGTGCCATAAAATTGTGTAAAAATCTGTAAAAAATCCTTTAAAGTACATCCTTAAAATTAATTGGAAAAAATACTTAATAACGTTTGACTATTATATAATATTACTTAGTGATTTACATTCTATTTGATTACTTTGTGCACTTACCCGAATTTTATACAAACAGGGTATGTATAGCCCTGAATACAGGGTATCTTTTTGTCAAACAGTCTCAGCTAGTGCATTTTAACTCATATTCTGATTTCCCTTCTTGGGTTTTAATACTTTACTGCCGATTGCTGGCATTATAATGAAACTGAATATCTAATAAGGGTATTCCCGAGCTTATCCTACACTAGCAGTAAAAGATAAATTAAAAATGATAATATTGCATAGTAAAAGATTTTTTTTATAAATATATAAATTTGATACTAAAGAAGACATGCGAGTTCCCATTTTATTTTGTAAACGTATAATATGACTTCTAATCTATTTTAATAAATCAGAAAAATAAGTTAATTAATCAAGTAAAGGTTTTGTTATACTTTTTCCCACTTTATTGTTTATTTTTAATTAAAATCTAAGTTGAAAGCAATAAAAATGAAATACAACAATGGAATAATTTCGTAAATAAAATGACAATTGCAGAGTCTATTTGAACTTGAGCTGGCCGGTTGCAATGAGGTCACCGAGGCCGGACTGTGGGCCTGTTTGACGCCTAGGATCGTGTCCTTGTCACTAGCGGACTGCATCAACATTGCGGACGAGGCTGTGGGTGCGGTGGCCCAGCTGCTGCCATCCTTATACGAATTCTCACTGCAGGCAAGTATCCCCAAGAGGGGGAAAGAAAGGAGTGGGTTGGAACATGGGGAACATAGAACATGAACTCATACTTAATTGAATTTGTCGCTTTTGTCGTTTCCAACAGGCTTACCACGTCACAGATGCTGCCCTCGGATATTTTTCACCAAAGCAAAGTCACAGTTTGAGCATATTACGCTTACAGTCATGCTGGGAATTGACCAATCATGGCATTGTTAATATCGGTAAGTCGCTATATTAAATAATATGATGACAAGAATAATCAATTGATTAAAGAATAAAGGAGTTCAGCAAGAAAATACTTTTTAGATTATTTTAATAATTCTGAAGGGCTTTAAATTGCTTACTATTTCCAATTACTGATTTATCTACTGTGTCCTTCTGCTTACGCTGGTGACCAAATTAAGCTTAACGTGAAAAACAGCTAATAATTATAATTATATAGAATTATAGTTGTTTTAATGGTCAAATATACGCTGGTGACAGAATTATCTAAAAAGAGATAAAATGTTTCGTTATAAGTACCTAATGTTAGAAAATCTAAAATACTTTGGAGAGTTCTTAAATACCTCAAAGTTCTAAACAAAGACCTATAGGTAGACTCTTTCTGCTTACGCTGGTGACTAAAATGCCAATTAAAATTTATTATAGCGTTTCAATTTAATTTGCCACAACAGCCAATTAGCTCATTGAGGCGTATACAATTTACAAGTCTCATTGTTAGCTGAAAGTTCCTCAGGTTCAAGTTATGTTCGGAGAATTCTGGGAATTGCTATGGCTCAGAGGAGGCAGCTCTTTATTATTATATCAAATAACTGTGCTGTCAGTCATACAAAAGAGCTGTGTCGGTTACCCGCCAGGTGTGTGTGAATTGGAGCAGGAGCCATCAAGCAGCTTATAGATACTTATCTACCTATTTATATACACATTATAATCAACAATAAAGCACAATGAAATATTTGTATGAATGTGAATTTCTCTATCTAAGAGCATTCCCAGCTGTTGCCTCACGAATAATTTGAATCATTTTGTACTATTATCGAACATTTCAAAACATTTTCACTCAGCTAATTGAAGTTCCCTCTACTTTATGTACGACTCTTTATCTTGTTTTTTTCTTGCGGACCTTTTGGGAGAACATCATTTGAATGCTATCTATTCAAGTAGATCCTTTGACGTCATTGACAGACAATCGCTTTCACCCTTGTCAGCCTTGAAACTGGCATACCAAATGGGACAGCTGACCGGATGGTGGTCTGTCGAGCAGAGTTTCCTATTTTCTTCAATTTAAGTTGTTGTCCTATTGGAAAATTATAGAGTATTCTTTTATAAAGAAAAATATATATTTTTTATTGTTCATACGGTATTAATTCGGTGAGCTTCTTTCAATTTATTATCCAATGCATCGTTAATATACACAACTCGTTTTGTTTAATCTTAAAATAACCTCCTCCAGTCACGAAAATATTAAAAACTGCAGGGTATTAAAATTCACTCTTATTAAATCACACATACGTCCATTTACAATACCCAGCTCAAGAGCCTCAACACGTTTGGGGTCTGTTACCTGACAGCTTTTCACCATTGTCGCTTTGTTTGGACCTCTTCCCGACCCCGTCCTACCGTATCCTGAACACAAGTCAATTTGTACAGCAGTTCGAGTGCTTCTAGGAATTGCCTCAGCTTCCCATTTTCGTTTTTGTGAATTTTATGGCTTTTAAATACTCTGTATACAACATTATAACAGGGTATATTCGTTTTCAATGTTATAACTTGATCACAATATAGTCTTAGGCTTACATTGGGTTTTACAGGGTATCTGCTAGTCGACTACCTGACTTAATTAACCTTGTAATACCATGGGAATGTGGTTATTACAAATTACAAAATGGCCACCATACGCTTCAGCACTTTTTCTGCCTCTCCCTTGCCACCTTGTCGCAATCAACTCGAAGAAATACATTCTCTGTCTCCCTCACTTCCCACTCCTCCTTCCGCTCTCACTAATACCCTTCACCTCCACTCTTACTTTAATTTCCATGCTTCGTGGCCCAGTGAAGTGCAGCAAATTAAGCAGCCAGTTTGCAGCATGCTCCAAGCCAAATGGCTGCCATTTGGTCTGCCAACCCGACAGCACGCATCGCCGCTTCTCTCCGGAGTCCAATTATGTGGCAGGATTGCCTCGTCCTGCCCCGACTTGCCCCCTCTCCTTCCCGCTGCAACACTAACTGTAACCGTAACTATAACTATAACTGTAGTCAGCCTCTCTGCTAAATGCTCGGGCTTTGAAAATTAAATTATTGCATCTCATTGGCTGCTGCCGGACCTGCCAACTTGTTTATAGTTTGTTCACATATGTATGTACATATGTGTGTGTGTCCACTTTTCTGTGTGTGTGTGTTGGCAGAGCATTTATTTAATTAGGCCTTTAATTTATGCAAAATGTTTTAGACAATTATGCCAAATTCTTTAGATTCAGTTATAACTATCTTTATTATAATTAATATTGTTTAAATATATCTTTAAATGTTTTAGACACTTATGCCAAATTCTTTAGATTCAGTTATAATTATCTTTATTCTAATTAATATGGTCTAAATATATCTTTAAATGTTGTAGACACTTATGCCAAATTCTTTAGATTCAGTTATAACTATCTTTAATATAATTAATATTGTTTAAATATATATCTTTAAATCTTTTATTTTCATTGTGTATTATTGTTTTATAAAGAAATGCCCGAAGTTACGTAATTTTTATCAAGTTGAAATACACGTCCATCGATATATTTGTTTAAATATTTATCTTTAGTCATTGAATGAATACAGAAATTGCAAAGCAAATGACACAATATGAAAACAAAAAATAATATCCCTCCCACATCATATTTATATTTGTCTATTTACATAACAAGTGTTATAAATAATTGACATATTTAACGAGTAAATTTCATATCGACCATGAAATATGATTTGCTTCACAGGCAACAACAATAACAAAAAAAAAAATATCAACTACTTTCTCGTATTATAATTCCCATGACTTTAATTTATTTATTTGGCAGTTTAATTTGAATGCTTTACGGTTTACCGCATGGTTGCAATATCCGGAAATATTTAATTAATGGTCAGCATTGAAATTTCCGCTTACCATCAACAATAAAAAAACTCCGCAATTAAGGCAATTTTAATTATTTATTGAACATCAAATATGCACAGGAGTGTGAGCGCTTGAAATTCTTGGATAAAACTGAAAAATTAGCTTAGGAAGAACGATTAACATAGCGGAGGAAAATTGAAATGTCAAAATATAATATTTTACATTTCTTGAACTTTAAACGAAAGCAGCATAGAAATATTATTAGGAATTATTATAGAAATTCTTCAGACTAATTCAATTGCTCGTATGGAAATGAGTACGAAAATTAAACTGAAGTGAATTAAGTTCTCCGACTGTGAATAACTTTCCTGATTGGTGCACAATTTGAAGGACAACCTTGTCAAGTCAAGGTAAACCCAAAGATCCTGCCAGAAGTTTCGTAAGCCTTTTTGCACTGCTTGTCAACCAACGACAACTGAAAACCAAAACAGAAACAGAAACGGCAGCAAAAGTTTTGATAAGCTTGCAGACACTGTGTCGCCGTCGCCGTCGTTTCAACAGCTCCCTCCCGCTTATCACAAGAACATGACGAAGCCATTTAGCTAATTGCATTCGTAATTGAATTGCAGAGTCTTTCAACTCTTTAGAGCCGCGTTCGCTGCGTTCTTCAATATGTTGCCATGGTGTTTGCCACGCCAAGCGCCTTCTTAGCTCAGTGGCAGAGCGCTGGTCTTGTAAACCAGCGGTCGTGAGTTCAATTCTCACAGGAGGCAGCTCGTAGGTGGAATGAGTTTCTCTCTACTATAAATCAAATAGGTTGAGATATTTCACTATTTTTTTTAGTATCAACTCTATTTGGGCCAGATGCCAACGTACTTTTTATTGTTCACTCACGAGCCGAAGGATTTCTATCATTTTTTTTGTCAACTGTTTTTTTTTTTTGTGGATTTTTGGACAGGTGTCACATCGTTTGGCACGCGAGATTTGGCAGCAGCGGAAGCGGAAACATTCAAATGAAACATACATATGTGTGAATATCAACGCTGAAAAAAGGCGACCCTGAGGCTAATTGGCAGCGAGTTCGTTCAACTGGGCGTATGCGTGATTTATGAACACGCAACAAGAACGAAATTCGCGAATTCGGAAGCACAAGTTAATCTCACATTAATTGACAATGTCAACAAAAATGTCGAAATTCATTAAGCATAACCAAGGCGAAACGAAAAACCTGGCAAAGCCAAGCAACAACAACAATAACATCATTATCGTCATCAGCCTGATCATCATCCTGCTCAGCATTATCAGCATCATCAACATCATTGTTGTTGAGTCTGCGTTGCTAATAAAGTGGTTTGCGGTTCGTTTCGCGCTTGAACAATTGCAATTGTCATTAATGTCGCCGCCAAAAACGAAAATGTCCATCAATTTAGCCGCAAGTGCTCGGCATTCGTGTCCCGAGTGTCCCGATAAATGGTAAAACCCCGTCGTGTTGGATTCCTCATCAAACTGTCCGCAAACAGACACAAATCAGTTGTGGCCACAGTGGGTTGAAAGTGCTAGAAAATGGAGAGAACATTTATTAAATATAATATCGAAGAATTGAGCAAAATAGAAAAATGTAGAATGCACATTTAAAATAGTTTTTTATGCTCCTAAAGAATTCTCTTACTATTGTGTTCCAAAAAACCTGTGAATTTATTTGTAAAATTTATTTTAAGTTAAATATGTTTCGGCTTTAATATACTTTAACCACTGTGCGAGTGACGCATTCAACGAGGTGTGCTTTGTAGTATCGATTTCATATGAACTAATATAATAAACAGAAATTTACCATATGATACATATCTCTTTCTGAATACTTACATAATCAATGACTTACTTTTATTTCTTATTTCAAGTTATATGTCACACAAACAGCCTATGGTAAAATTACATTATCAGAGTGACGTTAACAGAGTATAAATCTGTTAGAAAGTAATAATTACAGACTCACATTAACAGAGTTATGTTAATATGAAGTTATCAGCCACAGAGTATAAATCTGTTAAGCAGTACTAATTACAGCCTCACATTAATAGAGTTTTAGAATGAAGAATAAATATACTTAAAGAGCAAACCTCGCTACAATCATTTCTATTATAAAAAATACATCTCTTTTTTTATTTTACATTATTTATCTTGGTTGAATTCCCTAAGAGAACTGTAGAAACGAATTGTTTGGTCGTAACAGAGAGAATATTCATCTTCGTCAGTTAATGCCAAGTTGTCTGAGAAGTGGGAGGCGGGAGGCGTGGCTTCTCTGTCAAGACAAGTGGTCGATGCGCTCTTTGCTCAACCGTTGCTATTTATTTAGTATATACTAAATAGCTTTATCTAACCGCAACTCTGCTTGTTCCCCCTCTTGCCAACGAGCATGGTTTTTATTTAATTACATTTAAAATTTTCAAGGTGTTTCTTTATGTTGTTGTCGTTTATATCGTTCTTGTTTGTTGTTGTCATCATTTGTGATCAACGTTGCCATCGCCGCGGTTTCTGTGTGTTTTCCTTGGTTGTCGCGCGCAATTTTTAATTAACTTATTTATAAGTAGAAGGAAAAGCAAAAGCCCAAAGAGAACGATTTCTGGCTTGACGCGTGCTGTTGGCCACGCATTTCCTCCCTCCCCTGATTCCCTGCCTCTCTGCCTCATTTCGTCTCTGTGAACCACTCGGCCAACTTGTCAATCAATTGTCGCCGACTTTTGGCTGTTTTGCACACGGCATTTGGCCATGAACTTTACCTAATTCCCCAAAAACTTTGTATCCTAACAACATATTTTATTTCATTTTATTTTTGATAAATGTTTATTTTTTCGAAAGCTTTTTTGCTTGTTTTTCTACTTGGTTCTATAATTATACATAGTTATAATAAGATGCTTCGATTAAAAGTAGATTTTATTTTGTATTTTTAAATTATAAGTTTTTTCTTCAGAATTTCTTCTTCACTTAAATGTACATTTCATTGTCTTTTAAAATGTTATTTATGTATATAATGGAGCATGTGAAAGTTTTTGTTCTTTGTTCCTTAGTAGTTCCATTAGTAGTTCAATTTAAAAGCTTTTAACTAATAGTGTGTGGGTGACTTTTAAGGTCAGTTAACCGCAGAAGGGAGAGTTGAATGATTTCAAAAGATATCCTGAGGACTAGCGATAACCATATCCACATCAATCAATGTCAACTTGCGACTGACCAAGCTAATGAACTTGGACAACGACTCAGACTCTATTGACCCGCCTCAAAGTGTTTTCTCTGAATATGTTTAAGCATATCCGCTCCTAAAAGATAGAATATCCATTTTGCATTAGGTATTGCTGTGTAAATTCGATTTAGACACTTAATGTTAACGTCAACTTGCACTTTACCAGATGCTAAAAAATAAATAGCAGTATACACAAATAGAATAGTTTTAACATTGCTTTAACATGTAGATAAGAAAATGCAGTAATTAATATGAAGATAAATTTAAATTAGCAAAAAGAAGCGAAGGAAAATGCGAAATGAAATTAAATTAGTTTGAATGAATAAAAGTTGTAAACCAACATAAACTTGCAGTCAGAGCTAAAAGTCAAACGGTGATAACGTGAACACAACTACATTCACACACACACACATACACACACACACACACACACACACACCACAAATACAGTTAGAACTTAGTTGAAAGTTTAGCCTCAAGGAATAAGCTCGTAAATCTAAATGCAGTAATTGCGGGTTTATATAACGCAATCTTGTGAGGATGCAAAGAGAGCTAGAAATGTGAAGAAAAGGGGAAGACACAGATAAGGAGAGAGGGGAAGAAGATATGCATATGGGATAAGGAAGAGATAGGCTTTACTTGAGAACTACTCGTACTGCCCTCGATGACTTGCAATCGCTGCCTACATGAATTGCATTTTAATTGCATTTTAATGACAACCACAATTACAACACATACACTTACACACACACACACACACTTGCCACACACTCACTCGCCACACACACACATGCTGTAAATAACACCACGCAATGACGCACAAAGCAGGCCAAGTGTGACGCTTAAAAGTAGGCAACAAAAAAATCTGCGCACTTGCCATGGCCAGGACTCAGAGGGGGGGTGGTGGGTGTGGGTAAAGGAAAAGGCTGCTTAAAGCCACAGCCATGATGCTGCCAATGATAGAATGGCGACGTCAAAGCACGATTGCCACCCGACAACTGCGACGTCAGCGTCGACTGTCAACCACAGAACACACAAAGTACACACTCTTCACATCGGCCATTTTGTGCAGCCATGACGCAGTTGCATGCCACTTAATAGCGAAAGTATCGAGTGTCGAACGAGGAGAAAGTTTTCAAAATGGGAGAAATAATATATTATTTGTGAAAAGATGATTTAACAATTAAATAATTATATTTATTATGACGAGTATCAACAAGTAGATTCTGCTCCAAATCAACAGGAATCTATGGAAAATCAAGCTCACAAATTAAGAGGAATCTATGGAAAATCAAGATAAAAAGTAGGAATTATTCTTCTCATTAAACTAATTATAATCTAATCTAATTGAAGAACCCAATTCAAGACATTATTATTTATACACAGAATTTGGAATGAGAAACAAGCAATTTATAAAGTAAATGCAAATCATTTAAAAACTGTTGAAAAATAATAATAAAATAATATTAATAAAAATAAATAATAATAGTAATGACTACTAATGATATTTATTCGAATTGACGAACTAAATATTTCTAAAACGAAGACAAGATAAAGGTTTACATAGAATAAGAATAACAATATTTATACAAAAAATTATATTTTATTATAATGGATTAAAATTATGATAACCTTAAGATGCGATAAACATATACATATATCATAAGATATAGGTTACAAAGCTATCGTATACTTTCTTTTGGAAAACTTCTTAAATGTTTCCACTGAGTTACCTTTAATGTGGCACACTTTTCCACACTTCATAGAATTAATAAACTTTTCGCATTTCTAAACTGCATTCGCCTAAGTTTTTCTGCCATTAATATTACAACATTATTTTTAACACTTGTCGTTAACTGCATTCGCCTAGTTTTTCTGCCATTAATATTACAACATTATTTTTAACACTTTGCTCGTTAAACTTTTAGTTGTTGGCATTCCCTCGGGTAGACAGAGGAGTTGCTGAATGGGGGCATAAGGGAGTGCTAGCAATTGCCTGAGGTGAAGCTTTGACGTGGATCACGCGTTACGCGTCCTTATTAAAAATGTATTAAAACGCTTAGCTCCACTGTCGCTCAATGGCTCCCCAGAGCCAGGATGGCCGTTAGTTAAACCCACGCCAAATGCCTGTCCACATGCACTTTCCCCATCTCTTTTTCTTTATCTTCCTCTATCTCTTCTCCATTCTCTGTGACTCTTCTACGGTCTTCTCTGTCTGCAAGTGCTGAAGTGCCCTTTTGTTGCGTTTCCCACGCGCATCGCTTTCCAGGTCATGTGGATGTATTATGTCTCTATGTGTGTGTGTGTGTTGTGCGTGTGTGTGTGTGTTGTGCGTGTGTGTGTGTGTTGTGCGTGTGTGTATGTATGTGTGTGTGAGTGTGCTCTCCCCCCCGCCCCCCTTATTTTATGGAGGCTTGCTTTTGATTGGCAGTTGCTGTCTTGTCTGCGACTCTATCATCAGCACAGTCCCATTTCTCTTACTATATTCTTATTTTATAAAACAGAAACTTGTTTACCCATTTTTGTTTTATCTACTCTCGCTCTAAAGCACCGGAAATAACTTAAATAACGCTTTTAAAATATGTATTTAGTTCAGTTTTCTAAGCAAACGAAAAGTATGCCAGCCTAATTGCAGTCTTCAGTTATAGTTTAGTTATTTTGTTGATGATGAATGATGATCAATGAAGATAACGACTTGTGTTTCATTAAAGTATAAACCTAGCTTAGAGATTCCGATGTTAAAACACTTATCATAACTGAGATCATAGATATTATTTGAGATCATAAACATTTTCAAGATATCAAGACAATAATTATGAGATACATTTATAAATATTATATTTATGTTGTGAGCTTTACAACACGTAAGCATAATAAAGCATGCTGTGGAATATACAGGGTATCAAGCGAGCTCCATAAAAACATTATTTCTATCATATTTTATATGCTCAACTAATTGAAATTTTATTTCTTTCTCTTTGCAGGTAAGTTATCAACTGAAAACTCTTCAATTGCCGTGAGTTTGTCGCAATAAATACCAAATAAATACTACAAAAATACCAAATTAAATGTTGTAGCAAATTGCAAACCTTTTTTGCATTTGTCACAATTGATATACATATTTATTTTTGATTGAAATCGCAGACAACATTCAAATTTGACAATTTGCCAAGAGTGAAATTTTAAGCGATTTGCAATTCGTTTGTCAATTGTTGAGTAATTTGACCAACCCCGACCCCGCACCCCCTCCTCTCCTCCTTTTGACCACATTGTTTGCCAATTTGTTTGCTCTCGTGTGCAAAATTTGCAGTTAATTAAACAGAAATTGAGCCAAAGAACGTGGCAAAGAACCAAAGAACAAAACTGCTCTAATGTCTGTTGCTAATTTAATTTTTAAACACTTTTGTCCCCTCGCCTATTCCTATTCCCGTCTTCCCTTCCATTCTCTCCTGCTGCTGCTGCTGCTGTTGGTTGCGTTACGTAATCCTTATCGGCATTTAGCGGCAACTGACGAAGACATCAGCCTAATGAGCCCCACGCGTTTTCTGCTAAAGCACTACAAGTATTTGCCTTAGTTAGCTCGTTATTTCAGCGCTCCTACGCATTCCCATTCCCATTTCCCTCCTCTTTCTCTGTAACTTGTAACTGTAACTCTGTAACCGCTTGGGGCAATTGCCAACTTTGTTACCTGTTTGAGTCACCACCTTTGTTCACCTTTGTGATTTAAGGCTTAATTATTGAAGTCAAATATTTACCATAAATTAAACAGAATTGACAGGACTCCGAATTTCAATTATAGTGTGAATCATTTCATAAATTTACAAACAGGGTCAATTTCAGTCCAGTAAGATATTCTAAATTTCCTTTCTATTTTGCCAGCTATTTGTATCTTCTCATAAAATATAGAGAAAATGTTTGGAATTTTCTTTGATGCGCATATTTTGTTGTTGGTCTCAAATTAATTCTCATTTTTCATTCGTTTAAGGCTTGTTCACAAAAAGAAAAATATTTGCAGCCAGTCACAAATTTAACTTGAACTTTAAAAGTCACAGATGAAGTTTTTTCTGTTACGAACTGCAATTAAAATTCTGAGCAACACGAAAAAGTTGCACAAAACATGCAACATGACACATGCAACAAACGAAAAAAGCAAACGCGGATCAAACTTCAGACTCAGCTTTGTTTAATTAAACTTAAAACAAAAAAAAATAACTACAACAAATATTTTTAAATAAACTGGATGAAAGCAGAAATAAAAGTTATTTATGGGAGTGTTAATTCCCTTGCTTCTATAAAGTTGACTGTATTTTTAAATAGATATTTATTCAAACCTCTCTACCGACTCTCCAATAATAAATACTGTCTACTTTTCGTTGCATTATGTATTATCCTTTGTTTTCAATTGTTTCGCAACATTATCCCAAAAGTATGCAATGCATTTTTTAGTGAAATTGAAACGAGAATGTAAGTCAGAACAGCCCATCAAAAGCGATATTCAAATGCTCTTGAGCAACGTGTATTAACTCTTTTAATGTGTGTTAATTTATGCATATACTTAAGTATATAAACTCGCCATTAAATTACGCATACGCTCCGTAGTGCAGTCAAGGGATTTTCAACAAACACATGAGCTCATATGTGAAATAAATATGCGTATCGTATGAAATAAAATATGCAAAAATCCAATTAAATGCACTCACCTCATTTACAGACACTAATTAAGTCGCTTCATGACATCGTTCATACGCCATGTTGCACATTCAATTTAAAACGAATATTTAGTCAATTAGAGCAACTATTAAAATTAAATCCATGCTTAATTCAAACCAGTTGTCATCAATTATAGTAGTTAGTACAAACTTTAGGACATTCGAATTTATTTCCCCATAATAATATTCGTCATAATGTTAAACAGCTTTTCACATGCAAAACTTCAGACCGACAAAGGAAAATCAATAAAAACAAAGGAAAATATTGTGGAGAAACGTGGAGAGTAGAAATGTTTGCCTCGTGTCTAACATTTAACATGAAAATTTATGAGTGCGTTGCGGATTTGTCATATTGGTAATACAGAGTAAAAGTGACAGTTAACTGAGATTATGTCACTAGAAGATATCCATTATTCATAGGGAAATCTGATAGATTGTCCTATTATTGTTTATAAATAAATCAAAATGTAATAATACAATTCGAAGTTCTGTCGCACTCTTCAAAGAATACTAAATAAAAAAGATGATTTTTCCAAAAAATTTTATTTTTAAATAATATACTTTAACTGATAGTATTTGTAATATAATTGACTTGAAATCCAATACAACTTTTAACAAATCCTCTCCTGTAAATAAAATGGAATTAAGAATGTAAAAAAACAAATTCTTAAATCTAAAGCCTTTATTCGATTAATCCTTAATAAATTTAAAAAATACATATACACAAAAATAAATGAATAAATTAATAAGGCTCTAGAAAAAACTATAATCATAAATAAACAAATACTCAAATCTATGTCAACGATTTGATGCCAATGTCAATAGCAAAAGTTATTCCCATTCGTTTCGACAGTTTTGACAACATCAGCGTGTAAAAGCAGATAAGAGGCAAGAGCTTTAAATAAATGCAGATGGGACAGGGATAAGAACTAGAAAAACAAGACATTCGGAGAAAGAGAGAGAGAGAGAGAAGGACATAGGACACAGTGCCTATCACATATGCCTTAAAAAAAAAAAAAAAGAATAAACAAATGGCAACAGCGAATACGAAACGAGGCGTTCACACAAATGTCGTTAGTTGTTATGGCAAATGTATCTCATAGATACACAAGTTACAAATTGTTAGCTTAACCGTATATGTGTATTGGTGTATATGTACATATGTATGGTGTGTGTGCTGTTTTTCGTTTCATGTTTGATGTCACTATTTGAAGGTCCTCGTAATGTTTTGCCATGCGCAAATTTCCATTTACATATCAAGCAGCTCGCTAGTTGCCCAATTCCAGGAAAAGAATTCGATTTAGCCAGCTGATATGAATTTAAATTATCATAGAAAGCTGTTGAATTTGAAATTTAAATTACATTTTTGTTTAATATAAATAATAAGCCAAGTTAAGAAATATCTTTGTGCTCCTTTTCAATATTTCAATAATTTACTAATATAAGAAACAGGGATTAAAACCTTAACCGAAACCGGTGAAAACCAATTGAAATTTGTAACCGTAACTGAAACCGTAACCGAAAATAATTTTTCCACTGTACCGAAACCCATAAACCGAAACTCCTTAAACCGAAATAACTGTTTAGTAACCGAATCATTTATAAGGGTTAATTTCGGTTCCTGCCGTCGCAGCTACTGAGCAACTGTGATAACTTTGAACTGCCATAACTTTGTCAAAACTCAATCAATTTTCATGCGCAATGTAAATTTGAGAATTAATTTACCTCTAAATTCGTTCTGCATTTAAATATTGTTCATTTTGAAAATTCGAAATTTGTCGAAAAAATCAAAAATGTTAAAGGGGTAACACTGTAAATTTTCGAAAAAATTCGATTTTCAAAAATTTTCTAAATTGAACAAAATTTAAATGAAGAACGAATTTAGAGGTAAAATCATGCACAAATTTACATTACGCATGGAAATTGATTTGGTTTTGACAAAGTTATGGCAGTTCAAAGTTATTAAAAATCAGATATTTCCAGTGACCAGATAACATTCTTTTCCAGGCTAATTAGAGCATTATGTCTTATTGAATATTTATATGTCGAGTTGTTGCCATTTTATCCGCATATTATATTAATTTAACAATAAGATACATGCTTCAAAAATTCATGCTAACATCAAGAATTTTAAACTTGAATAATCAATTGGTTTTTATTTGTGTAGCTATTCGATTTTTAATAAAGTTCCCTTGACGATTTCAGTAGATTTAAAAGTTGCTTTAAATTTAAAGTGTATTATTATAATAATCAAATAAGAAGGTAAATTAGATGTAACTATAAAGGATACAAGTAAAAGTCAAGAAATGAAGGACTAAAAGTAATATATATTCAAACTCCTTAAATTTATTTTTATTGCTTGAATACCCCCTTTTATTCTGTATTTTTCTATCTACTGATTAATCAGAAAGTAAACTCAGATTTGTCGCAATCGCTGATAATGGTTGATTGTCTGTGAACATTTTGTGAACACTTACATAACAAATGATTCAGATTTTTGATTTATTTAAGATTATGTGTCATAATACTTACATTATTAATTGTGTATTATATGTACATAGATCAAATAATTCCAAGCTCTTTGTCCCCATACAATATGATGTGAAAATATCTCACACTATTCACATTTGCCACATCACTGAACTCACATTGACCCCCACCGCACTCGTATCATATCATTTTACTGTCTGTAGTTTTTCTTGCTCATCTTGCTGTTGAATTTCATTGCAATTTCAGAATTTGTGATCGCAGAAACGAGTAAATCAGTTTAAGGATAAAGTGAACAAATACCCGTTAGTGTCGGTCACAAAATGAAACTGCAACACATTTGTCTTGAATCCTTTTTGCTCGAGATACAATCACAAGTTTCTTCGCTGGTTTCACTTTACACTTTAGTTTATTTTATTGCCACTGCAGTGGCGCCTTTGGTTGCGTCTCAAAGTGCAGCTGATAATGAAATGAATTGAAGCGGCGATTACAGGCGTGATAAATACGCGCAAATCTCGGAGAATTCTAACTGATTCCAATTCCAAATGCAGCATCTAATGCCAATGCAACGATTGAGCTCAAAATGTAATTCAATCGACGAGACGCTCTTTCTCTTTCCCTCTTCCTCTCCCTCTCTCTCTCTCTCTCTATTACAATTTGTTAGAGCTGAGCGCATATCGTGCTTTTCTTTCGTGACACGTTTCAACTTTTTTCTAATGAAGGTCACTCTTTTTAAATAATTTCTAGTTATAATTGTGCAGCTATTTTAAGATGGGAATTTATATTTAATTCAACTATTTTAATTATTTCCGTAGTCTTCTTCCGATTGTTAATAATAACGATATTATGATCGCAGGATTTCTATATGATTCGAATTAAAATGATGTTACTACCTAAAAAATGTTAATTCTTCTGAAAGTTTGTTAAGATATTATATTTATTTGCAAAAAAAAATATGGCTAGATCATCTCAAACGTTCTCCGACTCTCTTTTATGCTTTGGTCATACTTTTTAAATATTAATAAAATTATTTGAATGTTTAAAAATGTAAATTGTCATAATATTTGTTAATCTATATTCGTAAATGCTCACGCGACTTTTTCTAGGGTCCAGCTCTCTCTTTCCCTATTTCCTAGACTTACTCTCTTGCTCTCTCTATCTCTCTGTCTCTGTTTCCCGTTTCTTCTCTCTGTGGTTTACTGAATATTGGCGCTTAGTCGCAGTCTGCCAATATACTCGCAGTATAATCTCAATCTAGTGCAACATCTCCAGCTCTATCCGTGTATCTGTATCTGTTGTGGCATTTTGTCATATGCATGAAATGCCCAGCATTCATTTAAATAAATCCATACACAGGCCTTTGTTATTGACTGATTTTTCATATATTTTTTGCGGTTTTTTTAGCTTTGATGTGTCCCCCTTTTTGAGCCGAGTTAACCCACAATTGCCGCTGCCTGCAACTGTTGCCAGTAGATACAATTACAGTTAGCAGCCGTTGGGTATCTACTTATTTAGCCTCTTCAGCCTCCTGTCGTGTCATCATCATCATCGTCATCGTTACTGTTATTCTTGTTTGTTGTGGCTTGAGGCCAATTCTGAGTTGAAATCAGACAAATAATCACGACTCTGATATCTTGTCTTGGCAGAAGAATTCGAACTTTACGCTTTAAATTAAATCTTTTTCTCTTTCTATTCTCTCGATTTCCCATGTTCTCCTTAAGCAACAGTATATTTTCTTCTTCTTTATGCATCATTCTTAAACGTTACATTGCTATGCTCTATGTATACATATATATTTTATATACTTTTCTGTATATATTCTCTCGATTTTCTTGTTTTAATTCTTGTTTGAGCATCATCCTTAAACGTTCGGTTTTTTTGTGCTCTATTTCTTTCTAATATGTTTCGATTTTTTAATCTTTGTACTGACAACTGTTTCTCTCTGTTCCTTTTTTTATTGTATTCTTTAGCTCGCATAATTTTAAATTCTTTACGCTTCATCCTTAAAAGTTCTCTCGCACGTCATTTATCATATTAAAATATCAGTACACTGAAAAAAAGACCAACTTCTAAAATCAAGAACATTCATCTTAAATATTTTGTTCTTAAAATATGACTATTTTAAGAGCAAATTAATAAAACTAAGAATATTAATCTAAAAATTCGCAGTTCTTAATATAAGAAGAAAGTAGAGTCGCCGCTTCAGTTTGGTAACAAGACGAGGGATCGAAACCCGCTCTAGCCAAGGGAAAAACATATTATCTTAATATTTATAAAAAAATTAATCCAAAAATAGTATAAATATAAAAAAAAATATAAGTTTAAAGTTTAAAACTCCTGCCTTATTTTTTATTTTTGGTTTGAGAATTTAAGATTGTTTGGTCTTAAATTAAGAACTTATTCTTATTTGAAATGTTCTTAAAATCAAGATGTGTTTTCTAAATTTAAGAATTGTATGTTCTCGACGCATTTTTTAGGCCAAAATTCTTAGTTCTGAGACCAAAATCTTGATTTTAGAACATTTTTTTTATCATTGTAGCTTTCTATGTGTATTTTTATTAATCCTTCTCTTTGTTGATAACTTTAACCTTCTTTGGTCCTGATCTTAATTAGTTGGATTCATCAGAAGTGTCGTCTATAGATTGTTTAGGGCAACGCTTAGCAACAGAAGCCAGCGAGCTGATTATGAATTTTACATATGTGTGAAACGCAGCTATTCATTTACAAATACGAATGAAAGCTACCCACAAGCGAGTGTATTCATTTTGAAATTCAAATCGCATTTATATGCCTTTTGTGGTTTTTTTGGTCAGAAGCCAAACAAGATGCACAATGCACTTTTCCACACGTATTCGAATTCGTATCTCTATGTCGGCTACCAAAGTGGGACAATGTTTATCTTGTATGCAACATTAATAGTGGATGTTGTTGTTGTTGCTGCCGTTATTGCTGTTATTCAGAAAGTCGAGTGAAAAGCCGCTTAGTTACTTTGGAGCTGCATTTTTGGACTTCATCTGCCTCCATATGCGAGTTCTTTAACTCTTTGCTTTTATGTTTTTTTCGTCTCCGAAGTTTGCTTTCCTTTGTGGCCCTTTTTCACGTTTTGTTCTTATCTTTGTTTATGCAGCCGCCGCACATGGAAATCTGAGGCACGTGGCCAAATCAACTGCAGACTATCTCCCAGTTCCCCTCTCTATATTCCCCTTGTCTAGCTCCTCGCTGGTTTAAGCCGCTTACGAACGGTAATTGTAGACGCCTGCTTTGTTTCTTCCTTTTACCCCTAAGACTCTCTAAGTTCTCAGCATTCCAGACAACCCTTTACTTTGCATAAGGAATGTCAAGGAACTTCAAGTCAAGTTTTAGCCTTAATCAAAAATACGAGCTTTTAAAGAGAATTGCCGAATTGAAAGGGTATTCGCAATAATGAAATCTAAGAAGATAGAATAAGATTAGAGGAATTTAAACCATATCCATCTTTTATAGTGAATCTGAAAAAACTTTTCTTTCAACAACTGGCTGAAAAGAAAACTAAAAAGCTTTCAAAACTTCCCCTAACTAATCTTTTGATGCGATATGGGACTTAACGTTACTTAAAGTTACTATATCTGACTAATCAATAAAGATTTGTTATTGATGTCCTAATAAGATTTACACTGCCTTCTGAATTTTTTGATTGATATATTAGTTTTGTATAATCACTGCGGACGGCAGTCCGTGCTAGTGACGAAAACAGTACGTAGTGTGCAAAAGACGACTAGCAATATATACACGAAGAATGGAAAATTTGCTACGACCATCCGATCAGGTCCGATCAGTTATATACCGATCGAAAGGTATGACGTTACCTAACAAAAGTGCATACTAAGAGTTTTGGTAACTCACCTGGTTCGTAAGATATGGGGGTGTAAGTGGGAGAGACAAAATTTTAATGATTGCTAGTGGGGCCGTTGGAACCTTTTGGTTAAATTTAATATTCAAAAGATATATTAATTTGAAATTTTTAATGTCCTTCTCAAAATGAAATAAAAATTCAGTTTGTTTGTCGGTTTGTCTGTTTGTTCTTTTGTAACTTTTGTTTGGCATTCGGCACATTGCGCAAAAAAGTTCACTATTATTTATACCTAAAAATAAATTTGATGCGCAGTGCCGAATGCCAAACAATATTTTTTTTTATTTTAGAATAATTCATATATTAAATGTAATAAATTTCGTCACAAAATTGGATATCAGAAATTTTGGGGCTAGAATACGCTTTCGTCACTAGACTTTTACCTCGTGTAGAGGTTTTTCTTATGTGATATTATAATTACTTAAGTTCCAAGTTTGCCGAGCTGGAAATAAACTAAAAGAAAATCCTACAAAGCAATTCCCTAATGCCAAATCAATGGTAATACAACGAGAAAAAGAGACTATTAAACTAGTACAAACAGCTACATGAGAAGAATGTCAACTGTTGCAAGTTGCAGTTGAAAGATACAAAATGTGGCACACGAAATGTGGAACAAAACTGTGGCAGACGCAAATGGAACAAAGTTGTCATTGTCAGCTGTCAGCCGTTGGCTAGGGACATCTACAGCTTTAAGAAAATAAAAACAGAGAAGGATCCAAAAGTTGTAGCCACTTTATCTGTAAGATAGTTTCATGTCTATTCGCAGATACATTACTTTATTTTAACTAGAGCAAATTGAACGGAGCACTGGAACCATATTGAATATATGCAAATGCTTTTAGCCAACATATTCTCGCCGTATTGCCGGAAAATTCAATTACCTACAGTTCAAATGCAATTAGTTTGGCCCTCAACACAAGCTGTGCCACTTCAGATTCATGTGTGTGGAGGTTGTTTAATTATTAAAAGTTCCAGCGTAACTCTAAATGACCGAGGGCATATTGTTTATACGCGCACACACAAGAATCTTTAATTAAGTTATGCTTTCATTATCTTTTTTCTATGCAGAAAATTGAACACTTTATCGCATCATAAATAAAATTGGTTCCCTTTTCGTTACGTATACTTATTTATTTGGAATTCACTTATTGCTGATACTGTATAATAGTATTAAATGGGCTCTACTTCTATCTGGACTTAAAGCTGATTCCTTTTTTCCGAAAATCTGGTTCAAACTGAGTCCAAAAGCTATTAAGTCTGATTTAAAAGTGTATTACTTAAAATGTACATTAAAAATGTGAGACACTAGACAATAAATTATACATATTTAATGATATATGTAGAATAGATGGTAGATGCAATTTGATCGATATTATATAATATGTTTATTTTAGATAAATGTTGAATTGTGTATACTACTGAAATTATAATTATACGTATAACATGATAGTTAATAGTTGAAACAAAAATAGATGATAGACACTAAATGCGTATAAATCATAATAAAATTATATATATAGAACTCTTTGTCCTGACTGACTGACTGACATATCAACGTGTTGGCCAAACAGCTAAAGGTAAAAAGCTGAAATTTTCACACAACATAGATGAGACAATTTCATCGTGGAACAAAACAGCGTTTTGCGAAATTCCACCTGTAAGTGGGTCAAATTGAGGTCAGAGGTCATTGAATTGCTTTGTATGAACGATTTTTTTGTTTCTTAAGATATCTTAGCCAAACTTACAGATTATATGTTTAGGACTGTCTCTCACATTATGACCAAATTTGGTCAAAGTCGGATTATTATATCATATAGCTGCCATAGGAACAATTCAAATCCATTGCCTCTGTGGTTGTATGGAAGTTAGGAAGACTTCTTAAATATATATTTATTTATTTTTTACTAAACTTTATCAACATAACTAATTTAACTAATAAGTAACAGAATATTATATGATATTATAGACGGTCGATAGTTAAAAAATAATATTTAAAATATGAATACTAGAAATTGAAAAATAATAAATGAATAGCTAATATATATTTATATATATGCTCACGTAGATGTTGTTTAGTTTACTCTTGCTATCTGCAACATCTTTAAGGCCAGAATGGAACTAATCTGGCTTAAAATCATACGCTTCATGAACTATGCAAAAGTCCTGGCCGAAAGCAGTTGAAGGATGCGACAGAGACAGAGACAGAAGCGGAGACAAACACAGAGTTTGAGGCAGCAGCAACCAGCAAAGAACACGCTGTTGGTTAAATGGGGCAACTGCTGCAGTCAGTTGTTGTTGTTGCTGTTGTTGCTGTTGTTGTTGCTGTTGCAGCAGCAATTGTTGGTGTTGTAGTCGTTGCGACTGTGTAAACTTTTTGGCCTCAGTTTCCACTTGAAAGTTAATGTAAAGTTTTCTTCTTCATCATCATCATGGACTTTATCATCATGTTGTTGTTTTTGCTCTTGCCTCTCTTTATTGCAGTGCACTCCTTGCCGCATCTAACCGTGCTCAGTCTGTCCGGTTGCAGCAAACTCACCGACGATGGCGTCGAACTGATTGCCGAGAATCTGCAGAAGCTACGCGCCCTGGACCTCTCCTGGTGTCCCCGCATAACGGACGCCTCGCTCGAGTATATTGCCTGTGATCTGAACCAGCTGGAGGAATTGACTTTGGATAGGTAAGTCACAAGGTCCCCTACCTTTTACCCATTTTTACCCAAGCCACCCTAATGGGGTCATCTGGAGTATCTGCTCTCAGCTTGTACCATAATTATTCATGAGTTAAATTCAATTTGATTTTTCGCAACTGACAGCACCTTTCATTTTTCAATTCTTTAGACTTATCTTATTAGACAGTTAAGGGTGACTAACAGTTACCTTAAAGTATGCTTAAATTGTTATTAATTACTTAATTTTAATGTATGGCTTAAAATCACATTTATAACCAATGATTAGATACAGACGTACAAATAAATATTAGGTACAATTTGTTGATTTCTCATTTTCATTTTCATTTCACTTTTTACATTATTTTTAATATAATGCGTAGTTTATTTTTTATTATATTCTGTATTAATACGCTTAGCAGTACCCATACAAATTCTTAAAACCCTTCTTAACAGCCGTTAATCATCTGATGTGGTTAAATATTTTTATTGTTTAAACGGGTCTATGGAGTCTAACTTTGATTTAAAAATATGCTGAGTGATGCCCTCAGAATTAAAGCAAATACTAGGCGGGTGCTCCAATTTCGACCATCATTTATGCGAACCTAGTATGAAGTATTACAAGTCTCAATTTAAATTATTTTATTTTTTTATTAACAAATCTTAAATATCAATTTTTCTGAAGTTTTCCTGTTAGAAATCAAAGTGCACTCGACCCGTATATATCATGTAAATATATTGAAAATATATTGATCTCGGTAATGCTTTTTTTACAACATACTTACAAACATATTGCTCAATGAATATTGCAATTATATTCTAGTTCTTGTTTCGAGTATAAAACATATTGACGCAGATGAAATAAATAATGAAATTATTACTGAACTCCAGCTTTGCTGGGTATTTCGAATTGTGCCGATAAGAATTCCAGTCGTAGGTCAGGAACTAAAAAATGTTGCTCAGCATCCAAAGTTCCCAAAATGTATGACGTGATTGCTTTTATTGCTATTTATGGGCATCTGCTACTGGTTTTCCAGTTTCGTTATTTATAGAATAGCGATATCCCGCTGAGACTTTCTTACGTATTAAGTTCAAGTAAATGAAAACCAAATATTGAATGAACAATTTAATTTTCAATAATTATTTGTGAATCAGAAACTTTTCTGTATGTCCATATATATACATAGGATAGTTTTAATCCAGAATGTATGACGTTATTGCCTTCATTGCTATTTATGACCATTTTTTGAGTTTCTGAGTAAAGTTCTCGGAACTTAAGGATTTATTTACTGACTCCCAGGCATATCCGACACGTGCATAACGTAAACCACAGATAAGGGTAGATTTTCATGCGAATTATATTATATGTATTAGAAATTAAGTAATGAATAAACAGATTAATCTTAAATTAGAAAATTATAGTAAAAGATACAGTTTAATTTGGGAATAGGAAAAATTTTTATAGATGCCATCGATCATTTTAGGAGTCAGATTCCGATTTATAATATTTGAGATTTGGACGTATGAGCATTTTGACGCTTCCCTTTTTATCGCACTCCGGATAAAATTCTTTGTTTAATGGACTGAAAGTAAAAATACAATCATTAATTGCTATGAATTTGTTAATAATGTGTGTATGTTTTGATTACTTACACGTGTTGTGTTGCATTGCCGGAAACTTCCCCCAAGGATTCCACTTTGTACTGATCATCGACGCTGGAGATTCTAAAGTAGTCGTATTGGGCATGTTCGATAGTTCCATCAAACATTTCCATATGAATGTGAAGCTCATGAGGCTGCCCCTTGGTCAAAAGATGAATCTTTTCAAGGCCAAGGAAATAGTCACTTTTGAAAGAGCCAAAGCCCTGGCGGTATGAGGCTGAGTCCCTTTTAAAGGTTTTCTCTCCATCCAGGCATTGTTGGATAAGTGTCCAACCTTTGCCATCACACCACACTTTAAAAGGATCGACTCCTTGGATTTTGATTCGATGGACACCCGTCGAATTTCCAAAGGGAATGCAACTATTTGAAGGTTTCTCTTGCGACTTTTCCAATTTGTATTCAGAATCCGTCAGTCGTTCTGTCAGATTAGATATTTGTAACACTTTTCCAAAATAGGTGTAATTATTTTTCAGAAGTTGTGTTTTTAAGTCCTGCAATAGGATATCATCAAATTTCTTTTGGAACTCGAGTATTTCGATAAGTCTATTTAATATGTTGATATTATCCCGATTGACATCTAGTTCTTTATTAAGTTTTTCACATTTAACCGTTGCTAGTTGATCAATTTTACTCTTGATGGATGTCGAAATAATTTGATCGAATAGATTTCTCCTCTCCTCGATTTGTTGATCCTCCTGTTTACTGGCTCTCCTCGAGGGTTGTCCCCCTGTTCCAACTGCCAGGCAGACTGCGAGTATTATGAGTACAATATGAGAATACATTCTCGAAGTCCAAGTTAAATTCCTTTCTCACTGAACTTTACCAAAGCTTATACAATTATTGACTGAATATCGAAAGAAATTCGTTAAGCAGCTAACCTCGGTACCCGTAGTATCCATTCCGATAAGCAGATGAAGAAATGAGTCAGCAAACAAAAGAAGTGTGTCGAACAACGTAATTCCATAGATTTCAAATTTACCCGACCTGAAGCTGTGGATAAAATCAATCAGAACTTTCCCAAAATGCGTGATTTCCCGTTGACCAAATTATATAAATAGTAAAGGAAATATCCAAAATTTGAAAAAGTATGGATGCATTGCAAGTATCAGTTAATTAAATATTGTTGAATCTGTAATTAAATAGAGTTATTTATAGCTTTCAAACAAAATGAACTAAAACTTTTCTTGTAACTTATGTCTATGTAAAGGACTTAAGATGACACAAAGATAAATAAAACCAAAGAGCCCTAATTAAATAAATATTAAAATACAAGATTACATGTAGTTCCTTCCAGAACATTTTCTATAACTATGTCCGAAGAGATCTTGTCTGATCTTGAACAAACTAACAGATCAGCAGCTTTGGTTATAGTGATAGATCCATTTATAAAAGGCATCTTGTCAGTTAAGTAAATGGAATTTATGCGCATAAAGAACAAGATAAATTTTAACCGCTACTTGAACATTTCCATCTTCTGGTGAGAAATTAAAGTGACTACGATATATCATGTACTCAGTTCCAATTAACTGACATATTATTCTAAGCAATATTGCATACATTCTACTTCTCACTTTCGTTTTGTGGAGTAACCCTGTTAGAAATGAAAGTATAATGCTTAATATTTATTTTTCAATGAATATTACAATTACATTCTGGCTCTTGATACTAACCACATTGACGTAAATAAACTGAATAATGAAATTATTACTGAACTCTAGTTTTGCTCGGTATGTCGAGTTGTGCCGATAAGAATTCCAGTCGTAGGTCAGGAACTAAAAAATGTTGCTCAGCATCCAAAGTTCCCAAAATGTATGACGTGATTGCTTTTATTGCTATTTATGGTCATCTGCTACTGGTTTTCCAGTTTCGTTATTTATGAGCTAGCAATATTCGAAACGAGCACTTTGATCATTATTAAATCAAATTTAGTGAAATAGAAAATGTTGAATAAACAGTTCGAAATTCCATATTTAGTTGTGAATCAGAAACCTTTTCATTGCTGTCGAAAATCATTTTAAAATCCGTGTTTCTATATAGGATAGTCTTAATCCAAAATGTATGCCGTCATTGCTATTAATGGGCATTTGCTACCAGTTTTTCTATGGGTAGAGTTCTAGGAATTCCCAGTCATAAAATAAACCACTAGAGTTTCGAGTTAATTACATTATGTTCATTTGAAAAGACGTAAGTATTCAATGAATAGTTAAACCTAAAGTACAAAATTACATTTTTATTTGGGAATCAAAATCATTTTTGTAGATGGTATATCGGTATATCGTCAATATGGTATAATCTTAACCAGTTTTTGGACGTATGAGCATCTTGACGCTTCGGATAGAGTATCCATCGTGCCAATGCATGCTCGAATAATTCTGAACTTCTCTGTTGAAGAATTGTCCATTTAAATTACTGAAAAAATACAAAAAAAAATTGATTACTTAGTGTTATACAAAAATATTTAAATATTGTGTAACTATTGATTACTTACACATGATCACATGCAGTATACCACCATCCACCATTCTGATTCGCACAGTTTTGGTTACCCAAAATATCATTATCACGATCAAATGTGGTAAAGTTCATTTGTGTGTGCATATTGAAACTGTCATATGTTGTATTGCCGGAAAATTCACCCAAGTTTATCAGTTTGTAGTGATCATCGACGCTGGAGATACTAAAGTTGTCGTATTGCGCGTATTCAATAGTTCCATTAAACATTTCCATGTGAATGTGAAGCTCATGACGTTGCTCGTTGGTCAGAAGATGAATCTTTTCTAGGCCCAGGAAAAAGTCACCGTTGAAGGAGCCAAAGCCTTGGCGGTACGTGGCCCAATCCCTAGTAAAGTTCTCCTTTCCATCGAGACGCTGTTGGATAACTGTCCAACCATTTCCTGCTGTGTGACCATCACACAACACATCGAAAGGATCGATTTCTAGGGTTTTGATTCGATGGACTCCCGTAGAATTTCCAAACGGAATGCAACTATTTGGAGGTTTCTCTTGGGACTTTTCCAATTTGTATTCAGAATTCGTCAGTCGTTCTGTGAGATTAGATATTTGCTGATCTAATATTTCATTTTCTTTATTTCGATTCTCAATCTGATTTTTCAATTTTGTCAAGTTTTTATCATCATATTCCTTTTGCAATACGAGTTTTCCGATACGTTCATTTAGTTTTTTGATACCAGCCAGACTGACAACTAGTTCATCATGAAGTTTTTCACATCTTACCGTTGCCAGTTGATCAATTTCACTTTTGATGGAAGACGAAGTGACTTGATTAATCTTATCCATATAGAGATCGAATTGTCTTCTCACTTCCTCGATTTCTTGAGATTCTTGCTGACTTGCTCCTCCCGAAGGATGTATTGTTCCCTCTATTTTAACTGCCAGACAGACTCCGAGCATTATGAGTACAATATTCGAATACATGCTCGTAGTTTAATTAAAATTCTTTGTTCGATGAACTTGTTGAAAGCATAAACCATTATTTACTGAATACAGAACGATATTCGTTAAGCAGCTAACCTCGGTACCCGTAGTATCCATTCCGATAAGCAGAAGATGAAATGAGTCAACGATCGAATAAATTGTGTCCGATCTGAAGGAGTGAATAAAATCAAGCATAACTTTCCCAAAGGCGTGATTTCGCGAATATGAACATTATATAATTATATAATAATCATATCATATACATATAAATATAAATGTCTCAAATTATAATATTTATCGGTTATCGGCTATCGGTTTTTTATAAGTTTCGGTTTAAAAATACCGGTATGGTTTCGGCTTACAAAAAAAAATAAAAATTAAGGTTTTCGGTTGACCAGAATAAGCAGCGTTATTCATACATAAAAAAGAATTAATGCTCTTATCAGCCTGGAAAATAATGTTATCTGGTTACTGGAATGGTCCAGCGTAATGTCGATTTGATCATAATTTGATCTCAAATAAAATTGGTTCATTTGGTTTGAAAATTTCGATTATTTTGATTTTACTGATTTTTAATAACTTTGAAATGTCATATCTTTGTCAAAACTCAATGAATGATCATGCGCCATGTAAATTTTAGCATGATTTTACCTCTACACTCGTTCTGCATTTAAATTTTGTTGATTTTTAAAATTCGAATTTTTTCGGAAAAATCAAAAAAGACAAAGGGGTAACACTGTAAATTTTCAAAAAAATTCGATTTTCAAAAATTTTTGAATATTAACAAAATTAAAATGCAGAACGAATTTAGAGGTAAAATCATGCTAAAATTTACATTGCGCATGATAATTCATTGAGTTTTGACAAAGATATGACAGTTCAAAGTTATTAAAAATCAGTAAAATCAAAATAATCGAAAATTTCGAAATTAACCCTTAGAAATGAATCGGTTACTAAACGGTTATTTCGATTTAAAGAGTTTTGGATTATGGGTTTCGTCACTGAGGAAAACATTTTTTCGGTCACGGTTTCAGTTACGGTTACAAATTTCAATCGGTTTTCATCGGTTAAAGGTTACGGTTTCGGTTAAGGTTTTAATCCCTGAATTTAACTGAAAAAATACTCAATATGTTGTTGATATTATCAAAGTGTTTCAAATTGAAGTAAATAACAATATTAAATCTATTGTTTTACCAGTTTTCTATGTGAATTGAGTAAAATATAATATTTTAAATTTTTCTCACAATATGATTAAAAAGTTCTTTTATTTGGTAATAATAGTATTTAATAATTTACTTTCCTTTGCGACAATTCTTCTGTAGCAAACCTTATAGTTATATTTATATTTTATAATTTTCCCTTTTTTATAGATGTGTTCACATAACGGACATTGGAGTTGGGTACATTTCGACGATGCTATCACTAACGGCCCTCTTCCTACGCTGGTGTTCCCAGGTTCGAGACTTTGGACTGCAGCATTTGTGCTCGATGAGAAATCTGCAGGTTCTCTCGCTGGCCGGTTGCCCGCTGCTGACATCATCGGGTTTATCCAGTCTTATTCAGTTGCGTCATATGCAGGAACTGGAGTTGACCAATTGCCCTGGCGCCTCGCACGAACTCTTTGATTATTTGAAAGAGCACTTGCCACGCTGCTTGATAATCGAATAATTGCAAATACGAGCGAGCTATCGATTACTTTATTTCAATCTTCAAATGTGAAAAGAAAAATGAAACTGATTTTGTTTTAGGATTCAGTAACATATTTAATTCTATTTGTATGCTAACTTTTTCTTTTAGAATTGTTATTTTTAGTCGGAAAGTTCCTTTTTGTGCAAAAAAAATATATTATATATATTCTCGTAATACTGTAAATCCTTATATAGTTTTAGTTTTACAATTTTTTTATGATTTCTACTGTGATTTTAACTGAACTCTAACTATATAAGTTAAGTTGAGAGCTGTTTAAGAACCCCAAAGGATAATTATTTATATATTTACAATACAGTACAATACCGAGATGAACTCTAATATAAATAATTATATATACTTATTACTGTAGTTTTTAAAGAAAAATTTTAATTAATCTCACTGTAATTAACCATAACAAATTGTGCAAAAAGAAACAAACAAATTACATAGATATTTATATATATAAATATATGTAAATTTAAAGTAACATGAAACATTGCGCCCAAAAGACAAAAGATACTTAAAAGATGAAAATAATGATAAAAGAAAAAACCAAAACAAAAGCGAATGCGAATGCAATATGCAAATAAAATCAAAAATTATGCAATTTACTGTTCAAAGCAACAATTTTCAAAATACAAACTGAAGTAAATAAATAAAGTGAATATTATTTATAGGCAAAATTGCTAACCTGCTTTACACTTAGCTCACTTTTGCAGCCCCGACCACTAATTGTACCATACTATAACTATGCTAACAATAATAACAAAAAAAACTCCCTTTAAAAAGATTTAGAATCAGCCGATGTAGGCAATTGTGCACACAAGGCAAAAATATTAATAAATTTTCAACCTAAAATCGAAAAACTCTATGCAGTCCTGTTTGAAAAGATAAGATTTAATGACACTTCTGAGCCGACCTTCCTAGAACTATGTCGCTAACGACAAAGAGTTGAAAATAAACTATAATAAATTATTAAATATACATATGTATGTTACATATAACTAACTTATTTAATAGAGAGCTGCGCTACCAAAGAGATCATTATTGTTTGGAATATTTCAAACCAAATGCGAATTGCAAATCTAAAACAAACATGACAAAATAAACTAATGCAAAATTTAATTTGTTTCATTTAATTAAGCACAACATTGGCTCAATTAGATATTTTATTCTTTAAAAAAAATCTATTTAACTTTCTAATTCTAAGTATGTTATTCGACTATATTTACAAGGACATGTTTCGGTTTTGCTGTCATTCCTCACAGGCGCCTTCGCCATCCTCATCATTGTCATATTCCGTGTTATCCTCACCGTCTTCGTCATCTAAATCTTCTTCCTTGACCTGCTGATCCCACCAGGAAAGTACCCCCAATCCGGACTCGTTAATAGCTCCCTGAAAATATGGGAATGTTCGCAAGCAGGCTTGGAGCGTAAACGATTATTATAGAGGCTTACAATGATTTTATAGGGTGCCTTCACTTCCTGAGATGCTGCTGTAGCGGCTGCTGCTGCGGCCGCTGCTGAAGTGCTGGCATTTTGCGATGCTTGGCCCTCTGCTTTGGGTGGCCCTATCGGCGATGTCTCTTCGAATATTTCGCGGGACACACGAAATTTAATGGGCTCTCCAACATCCATAAACAGATCATGCTTGGCTCCATCCTCCAATGGGTATTCCCAGACCCACGCTTGTTCTGCCTCGTCGAAACGAGACGGATGCTGCAGTGCCGCATGTGGTATGAGTATGTCATCGAAGAAGCCCAATGTAACGTGCACTCCGTCGCGGCTGCAGTTGCGTATTTTACCAGTTAAAACAGTGCCAACCATTGGCCGAAAAACCACATAGCGAAATAGAACTTCCGTGTGCGAGGCGCCATCGCCGGGCAAAATAATTGAGTCTTTCAGCGAGACAATCTCCTTGAGGGCAATGCACAGACCAACATTAAGCAGTACCTGTGAGAATATTAAATACATATATTTAATTCACTCATTCATTTATATAAATAACTCACCTTATTTGCTAGTTTGCGGTCAATTTCATCGCGCACCGCATCGACAAGCTTCAAGTTAAATTGGTCTGGTCCAATGCGGACGTTATCTTTAAGTTCCGCCAGCACAAACATGTTTTAATATTCATCCACTTTCTTTTTATTATCTCAATCTGCCATATACTGAGCTTGAAGTCTAAATTTTAATTTATTATTTATAATATTTATAGTTTGCATGCTATGTGACCGATAATAACATGAATTCATTTACGTTATCGATAACCGATAGCTTCACTAGAAAAAATACCAAAACAATGTTGACGTAACATGTTGAATGGCAAAGTGCAACAGCTGTTCGTAAATAACACGTGCGTGCTTTATAAATTTCGCAATTATTATTAAATACAACTTGAACTTAGAAAGCTCCTGGTATATATTAACCACAGACTGCAGCTGAATAAGTCATAATTATAATTGGAAACTAAGCAAAGCAACTACGTATTTTCGCAACCGAATTTCGTATCATGACCGACGCGCACAAATACAGTGACCCAGAGGAGGATGAAGATGAGCTGAAAAACGTGAGTTTAACTAGAATTATAGCTTCAAATGTATATATTAATGTATTTTAAATTGTAGTCGGAGTGGGTGAATGACTTTAAGTCGCTAACGGTGAAGCACAACATATTCAAAGACATTAAGCTGAATGAAAAGGAAGCCAGCGATGACCTTGGTCAGAAAGTTATTGATGAAGTTGACGAGGATCCAGCTTCAGATTATGTAGATGAATATGAAGACGACGATTATGATCTTGGAGATGGCTACGATGCATACGAAGAAGCCTACAGTGGCTTTAACAAACCCAATGCACAGTCGCAGCTAACGACAGCTGGAGGCAATAGCACAGGCAGCGGATCTGGTGGAGCGGGAGGAGGGGGGAGAGGGACGCAGCGTGTGAGCAGCTACCAGCCAAATGAGAAGCTACTTCGTCGCTATTCAGCACGCATTAATGTTGAGAAATACGATCCAAATGCCAATATGAGCGCTCAGGCGGCCAATCGACTCGTCAGCTTCGATCGCCGACAGGAGACTGAGCGAGTGCGAGTACGTGATAAGCATGATCGCGCCACGGCTGAGCAGGTGATGGATCCACGCACACGTATGATACTCTTTAAGCTCTTGAACCGCGGCCTTATCCAAGAAATCAACGGCTGCATTTCCACCGGCAAGGAGGCGAACGTCTATCATGCTGTGTCAAAGAATGGCACCGATGAGTTTGCCATCAAAATCTACAAGACATCTATTCTTGTTTTCAAGGATCGTGATAAGTATGTGTCTGGCGAGTTTCGCTTCCGTCACGGCTACTGCAAGCATAATCCTCGAAAGATGGTACGCACCTGGGCGGAAAAGGAAATGCGAAACTATCTGCGTATGCGTAACGCAGGCATTCCCGTCCCGGAGCCGATTCTACTACGTTCTCATGTGCTGGTCATGCGTTTCTGCGGTCACGACGGCTGGCCATCTCCAAAGCTAAAGGACGTCGAGATAAGCACATCAAAGGCGAGGGAATTGTACCGTGACTGCGTGGTCATCATGTGGCGCATGTACAACCAATGCCGGCTGGTGCATGCCGATCTTTCCGAGTTCAATATTCTCTTCCAGGATGGTCAGCTGGTCATCATCGATGTCAGCCAGTCCGTTGAGCACGATCATCCGCATGCCTTCGACTTCCTGCGTAAGGATTGCACTAACATTTCTGAGTTTTTCCGCAAAAAGTCAGTGGCCACGATGACCGTCAAGGAACTGTTTGATTTCATAACAGACCAAACGATCACCGAGCAGAATATGGAGGAATGCTTGGAGCGCATTTCTGAGCGTATTAAGGATCGGGATTTCGATGCAATCACAGCGCAAGAGAAGATCGACGCGGCTGTTTGGCAGAACACATACATTCCCAAACGTTTAGACGAGGTAATAAACACACATATTTATTTTATATTCATTGATATTAACCAGATTTCTTATATCCGATTAACAGGTGCCTCATTTTGAGCGTGATGTAGCGAAAGCCAAGCAAGGTGTCCAACAAAATCTTGTCTATGCTAAGATCACTGGTCTAACGTCGGGACTTGATGTCCAAAAACAACCAGACATCCTGGACACAGCACAAAAAAGCGGAGAGAGTGATCAGCAGGAGAGTGGGAACGACAGTGATGCATCTGAGGATGATGACGACGCGACAAAATTTAAAAACTCGTCTCGACCTCGTGATGAATCACCCGAAAGTAAAAAGGCGCGCAAGAAAGCGGTGAAGGAAGCCAAGGCCGAACAGCGAAAGGTCAAAGTGAAGAAACATGTGAAAAAGCGCAAAGAGAAAATCGGCAGCATGAAAAAGTAAATTATTCAAAAGAGCTCTTTTAAAAATATGAAAAAATTTCAGGATGAAAATATAAATGCTATAATATTTTATCAAGATCTTTCAAGAAAATGCTTATCCAATTTTTCCAAGAGGAAAGATCGGAAAAATCGAGGTGTCCTTTTCAACAAAGATAAGTCCCATCTGATATCAGCTGTGTCCTTTTTAATTACTACATTGTTGAAAGCTAATGCATATTTTTAGGAGGCAGCATACTTTTGGGATTCGTGTTCCATACTTTCAGGATAGAATATAAAAACTATTAAAATTTTTGTTGCATACTTCCTGGCCGAGTCGAGAATTTCTTGTTCCAGTTAAAAATTATTTTGTTGTTCATTTATCAAAAATTAAGCAATTAATTAATAGTTTGGTGAACATTTTTAATTCAAAATTAGATAAAATAAAGGTTATCTTTTTTATGAAGGATTGAAGTTCGTCACCCCTCGGGGAAAGAAGTTGTATAAATTAGTTCTAAAAGAAAAATTACAAAATTGACAAAATTCTAACAAAAAATCTTCAAAAATGTTCAAAATTGAAGAAAATAGCCTTTGGGAAAAAGCACTGGTTTTTAGTATGGGTCTTTTTATGGAAAGGCTGCTAGACGTCATATTTTTCTGGGTGGCAACTCTAGTTCCAAAAATCCCCCTAGAAATAAGCATAGCCGGCTGCCGATATTTTAACTAGCTGACAGCCCTGAAATGTGAGCAAGTATGAAAGAAAGCAGAGTGGCAACTCTAAGCATACCGATAACATTCAATTTCTAATCGTTTTCGTCGTTATTTATATTGCAAAGCGTAGTTTTTTTTTCAACAATTTTTTACGAGTCATTGAACAGAAGGCGATCGTATAGCAAAAAAGTGCAAATTAAAGCTAAAATGTCTTTGAGTTTCGAAACGGCACTTGACTTGGTTGCCTCTCAACTGAAGATTCCTTCGAAAGAGCACAAGATCTTCCTAAATGACACCGCATTGTTGGCCAACTGGATAAATGGGGCTCTCAAGGACTACAAGTCGATATTTGCGGAAAGTTTCAGCAATCTACCAGAATCTGGTAAGGCCTGCAGATTCCATTCAATATGTTTATTTTATTAATTCTACGCTCTAATTTAGCCACCTATATGTGCGGTAATGTTATAGACGTACCCGCCAACTTCAACTGTTATTTGCTGCTGGACCTCAAATTTCCATTCTATACGTCATTCAAAACCGACGGTTGCATCTATTTGCATTGCAAGAACGAATTGGGAGAATCCATAATATCCACTGTACATCTGCAGAATCGTCTTCGCGACGATCTCTACAAGCTGCTGGGCCCACTGCCAATTGTTGAATGCCATGGACGCAGTTACCAGCTATGCTACCACACCACTCTTTATCCCATCAGCGCCCACACTATTATCGCCACCCAACTGAAGACTGCCAACAATTCACGCATTGTATTTGAGTTTCTGGTGGCCATCAAGCTATCAATATCCGAGTATCCGAGACCCTTAAGCGTGCCACTGCCAGAATCATTGCCGGCTACGCGAATGAGCTACTGGTTGGCACTACCGGTAACCCACTTTGATGTCAACTTCAACTCACTTAGCTACTTGGGAAGAAGCCATGTCTGGCAGATGGCCAACAACGAGCAGCGTGAACGCTGGCGCCTCGTCGTGCGTCTGTTTTACATGCTGAGCATTGGCAATGGGACACTGAGCACCATCGGGATTCATGCTCTGAAGCACACTTGTATCAATCTCTGCGAGAGATATGGTCTGGATCAAGCTGATCGCCCACTCAGTCTAAAGCTAATGGACGTAAGAGAAGCCTCCAGTCGATAATAGATGTATTTGGTTATATTCTTTGTACATATTTCTTTCAGATGATGAATACTCATGGGTCTTTGAAGCTAACGGAAGTATCTGTTGCCCATAAGAGCGGACACATTGTTAACTTTGATGCTCATCCCGCCCTAACGGCAGACTGCGCCAAAACTGATTTATTGCTCTCCAAGATGAGAGCCAGAATGAAGAAAAACTCTGGAGTTGATTTGGATAAGTTCAAGCTCCTCTTCGGTCTTTTGAAAAAAAGTACTGAAGTCAAAAGAGAGGAAATTAACAAGTTTTGAACTTAACAACTTAACAAATTGTTAAGAGCTGATGGAATACAAGAATACATTTGTTTGATTTAAACATACATTTCATGAAGTGCTGTCAAAAATGTGTTTATTCAGTCTCTATTTGTTATCAATTCAAATTTATAAAAAGGGTGGCAATGCTGCTCGAATTCACCGCTGCAATGTAACGCAGTGCTGCCAGAAAGCTTAAGAAATTTTATTGTCTAAGGATTTGATGTTCAAGATTTTCATTTAATAAAAATATAATACAATTAATGCAAGCATTTTTTTTTAAAACCTTTAAAAAATAATTTTGTAATGCGTTTTTACCTGTAATTATAAATTTTATTATTAATGTTAATATTAAAATATTGTACTTCATATATCAGAACATAAGCATAGGAATTATAAATAAATGTTACCCCTTAAGGATAGGATTTTAAGAATAAAACGAATTTAAAATTGAAAAAATTTAACTTTGTTCTTTTTTACGGTAAGGGCTTTATTTTCAGATGGGGAAATGTAAAAAAATTTCAGGAAAATGTTAATTAAAAGAAAATGTTAATTAACAGAAAATGTTAATTAAAAGAATATGTTAATCAACAGAAAATGTTAATTAAAAGAATATGTTAATTAACAGACAATGTTAATTAAAAGAATATGTTAATTAACAGTAAATGTTAATTAACAGAAAATGTTAATTGAGTGAAAATGTTAATTGAGTGAAAATGTTAATTGAGTGAAAATGTTAATTGAGTGAAAATGTTAATTGAGTGAAAATGCCAAAACTGAGCCAAATGCGTGACCTTGAGAAAAAAAATGCTGCTCAAATTAAATATCCACCTGCTGCTGATTTCTGTTCGCCTGGTATTTTTACCAAATTTCAGGTTCGCAAGCTCGCACCCATGGAGGCATACATACACACAAACATCAATCTGAAACCCCTGAAAAAGCCAAAATACCAGCTGAAATACCAGGCGAACAGAAATAAGCAGAAAGCAAATCAACTTTTTTTGCGCCATAATATGACCTTGAACTTTTTTTGCGCCATATAAAAATATGACCTTGAATTTTTTTTTGCTGCTCAAATGAAAAATCCACCTGCTGCTGATTTCTGTTCGCCTGGTAATTTTGCCGCATTTCAAGGTCAAGAAAGCCGTTGCAAGCTCGGATTCATGGGCGCATACTTACACACATACATCAATCTGAAATACTTAAAAATGCCAAAATACCAGCTGAAATACCAGGCGATCAGAAATGAGTAGAAAGCAACCAAATTTTATTCCCATCATATTTTAATTGAGTGAAAATATGACCTTGAGTTGCAAAGCTGAGTGAAATTCTTTGAGCGACAAGTAAATTTAAATTTTTTGCTCTAACGACCTACTGTAATTTCTGTGCGCCTGGTATTTTCTTAGTTTCCTTTAGTTAGTTCCTGAAATTTTATTTCCCCATCTGAAAATAGAGCCCTTTCCGTTAATAAGAAGAATAGTTTGATATTTCAATTTTAAATTCATTTTATTCTTAAAATCCTATCCTTAAGAAGTAACATTGGTATATATTTTCTATGCTTATCTTTTGATATATGAAGAATAAAGATTAAATATTTTAATATTAGCATTAAATAAAAAATTATTAAAAGTATAAAAGTTTATATTATTTTTATCTGAAAAATGTAATTGCAATAATTTAATATTAGCATTAAATAGAAGAGTCATAATTAAAAGTAAAGTAATATTGGTTCATTTGGTTTGAAAATTCCGATTATTTTGATTTTACAGATTTTTAATAACTTCGAACTGTCATAACTTTGTTAAAACTCAATCAATTTTCATGCGCGATGTAAATTTGAGCATGATTTTACCTCTTAATTAGTTCTGCATTTAAATTTTATTGATTTTAAAAATTTAAATTTTTTCGAAAAAATCAAAAAAGACAAAGGGGTAACACTGTAAATTTTTTGAAAAAATCGATTTTCAAAAAATTTTGAAAATTTACAAAATTTAAATGCAGAACGAATTTAGAAGTAAAATCCTGCTAAAACTTACATGGCACATGGAAATTGATTGATTTTTGACTAAGTTATGGCACTTCAAAGTTGCTCAGTACCTGCGACGCCCAGAACCGAAATTAACCCTTATAAATGAATTAAATAGAAAAGTCATAATTAAAAGTACACAAGTATTACAAAATTTGTTATTTTACGCCTTTTTTGTAATTATTCAATTTTCATATTGATCTATTGGGTTTTCAGTTATTTATTTTTAAACAGTTTTTAATTCCAATTTAATATTCATTTAATTTTTAATATAATTTTTAGAACATTTCAATTTTAATTTTTCAACACTTAATTTTCATTCTGCCGACTGCTTTTAGTCATGAATAAATAAATAAATAAATCTTAACAGCTTAGGTAATTTTAGTCTTAAGGAGTAACCTTGAAATAAAATTCCTGTGCCTGTCTTCTGACATATGAAGAATATAAGTATATTTTAATATAACCATTAAATTTAAAATTCTTAATTCGTAAAAGTATTAAATTTTTTTTTACGGCTATTAATTTTAACATTTGTTTTGCTTAATTTAGTCTTAAGGAGTTACATTGATATATAACTTTAGTGCTTATCTTCTGATGTGGAAAATTAACAATATTTTACGATAATAAGTAAAGTACTAGTAGCACCCTTCGTGCTGCTTTCGTCACTTGCGCGGACTGCCGTCCGCAGTGATTAATAAACGAGATTATTAAATTTATAAATGCAGCTAGGACCAAAATAATGTAATGTAAATTTGGTTCATTTGTAAATATACATCGATGTTTGCATAATGAATGAATCGATATTTGGACTAACATCACTAGCCTTGAGAGATTTGAAACTGCTGCACGAGAAAGGAGGAACAGGTAATTTGTGACATTTGTGTCACTCTTGAAGGGAGCTGACAAATTAATTGCCCTGCACAAAATGTCAAATAATCCTACAGATATTAACCGAACAGCTGCTACCAATTGTGAATCCGCAAAAACGCCGCCTCAACTTTCAACGCTTGGTTTGCGCCGATCATCAAATATGTCCAAGACGAACGAATCGCAGCGTTTGCTCAGATCCCAGACGGCCGACAAGGAGGATGATGAGTTGTTTGTCAAGCTGCCGAAATTCAGTAAGCGTGCCCGTGGCAAGGGCATATTGGATAACCAGGAGGAGGATAACCATCACGTTGCCACCGTGAAGGAGCTTGTGCCGAGAGGGGCTTATGAGAGACTCTACAAGTTCTTGAAGCAGCCCAACAGCCATCGTTGGATCTGGTGTGAGTTTGTGGACTCGTTCATCGACCAGTCGATCCTTGGCAGTGGCTTTGACGTCAAGTGGTATCTGCGGAGCGTCTATCCCAAGCTGCAGGAGCACCAACTACTGCCCCTGCGATGCTGGCAGATCCTACGTCGCGACATGGGCAAGGCACGTCGCTTCTCCCAGGCGTTCATAGAGAGCGAGAAGCGGGAACTGAATCGCAGTCGCAACATGGTGCGTATGCTGCAGCTGCGCAAGCTGGACATGGATCAGTTTGGCATGCCGGTGGATGTGATGCCAAAGCTCATACCGATGCCACTGCCTGTGGACACCAAGGTGATCAGCCTGCTGAGAGCTCCCGTGGAGATGCTCTACAAGGGACGTGTCGTTGGCTACGAGCCCAAGGATTGCAGTTACTTGATTAAGTTTGACATTGCGGGCAAACATATTGTGCTCAGCATGGCCGACTCTCTTCTCCATGTGGTGCACGAGTGCAAGAGCCTGTCGCTAACGAGCATCATCCAGGGAACCAACGATACGCCGGCATCTTCTGCAGCAGACACCTCTACTAATGATAATGATAATGATAAGGAATCCAAGCCGCTGCCCGATGCCGTATTGCAGTTGCAAAAGCTATTGGTCCTCAAGCGCAAAACCGTCCAGGATATGGCTGTCATGAACGAGGAGCTGGAGGCAAGTGGAGCACAAGCATCCAACCGTCGTGAGATCAAACTGACGCCCCAGCGGGAGAAGCTGCAACGTCGCTATGCCGCCAATATGATAACGCTGCATCGGGTCAACGCTGACATTCTGGAGTCGCTGCGTGTGGCGCACAACCATCTGAGTGAGTGTGAGAAGGATGCACTGCAGTGTCAGAGTTTGCCGCGCAAGAAGCTTTACGAGAAGTGCCGCCTCCTTGCTGAATTGGACTTGAAAGCATCACCTGGTCTCAAGTCAAATCTCAAGTCGCAAGCCACACGCGACCTAATTCTGCGCCTCCAAACCTTACTTTATATGTGCGCCGAAATGAGACAGGGCAACGACCAAGATATGGATGCGGTTTTGGAGGACTATGTGACCAGCATGCTGTCCGACTTGCCACCACAGCTGCATGGTGACTTCCAGTCCGTCGTCGGATTGTTGCAGCCCCTTCGCGATCAAATTGTGCTAACGCACAGGATTGAAGCTGATCGCTGCCAGCAGCTACTCCAATTGCAACAGTCGGAAACAACGAGTCTTGTGGTCAACGAAGAGTCCGATATCGACATGTGCTTCTAGAGATCAACAAATGCGAACTTTAATCCTCTTAATATAAAGCATTTTTAATTGACCATAACGGAATAAGTTTTTATGTCAAATCAAATAATAAACTCTAGTTTCATGTTATTCCAATTTCAAATGTGGAAGTGTAATCAAGTTTACGGAGACATCTCCGATCTGTTTAGTCTGTGTAATTCTCTGGTGTGTGATCGGAAACTATTACATCGTCATCGTCATCGTCATCATCATCATCATCATCATCATCATATTCATATTCATCACAAATATCAAAATCAACGACATCTGCACGTGTGGAATCGTTAGTTATCTTGGCCAAAATGTAATAGTAGGCATTATCTTCAGTAGGATTCGCCATCATTAAATCCGCATGCATCATGGCACGTTTGAACTCCTTTGATCGCAACTTCTTGGAATCCCCCAAACGGCCTTTCCACATTTCGTATGGGAAAATATGTTTGACGCCAATCATCGCCGTGTTGCAAGTCCCGTAGAAAAACACGTTGTACATGTGGCCAACTGACTGTAGGAGGCGTCCTGGCCACGCTCGATATCCTCTCATCTTGGCAAATACAAAGTCGCCCTTTTTAAGCGGATTAAGCGGATTTCCTTGCGAAAAATTCATTGGAATTGTCGGCCAGTTTTTCTAATTGAGTGTGAAAAGCGGTAAATTGATGTCAACACAAATTTAAATCAATTTATCGATAACAGCGATTGGACTGTCTGCAGCGTTGTCTTTCAAATTAAAATCAATTTATCGATTAATTAGGAATTTGAGAGTTAAACAGTTTTTTAAAATAACAAAATGTTAAAAATATGTTTGACATTACTTAATTTTTTACTGTCCCGCATTAGATATAAAAACAATTGAAATTCAATATTTAAAAATATATTTTGCCTTATTAAGATATTGTTTTGGACACTATTACCAGAAGTCTTACATCTAATAATGCTTACAAATTTTATGTTTAAAGTTTGTATTTAACGTATATGGGTATGTATGAATGTACGTGTGAGTGGTGTGATAATTACATATATAGAACCTAGGGGGTTATCTAAGCACCAAATTATCTGAGTGTTTACATGATGGGGCAATCAACTGTGCACATTAAACATAAGAATAACAAGAATATTTAGTAGTATGTACATCGGTAAGTAACTCCTATTATTAGATTTGTGGGTGTATAAAACCATAATCACAGCATAGACTTTCGCTATATGTAACTACATATACCAGATATGCTCAGGTGTAACAGCGCTTGCGGAGACTGATATACATAATGACGCGAAAGAAGATCATTATCATGGCCAGCAGACCGAACTGATGCAGTATGGAGACCTTGTCGACATCGAGGAACTTCAGAAGCACCCGTGGATCGCTGAAGTGACAGTAGATCTCATCGCAGTCCAACTCCTCGCGCTGGAAGCCAAACACGGCCAACACCAAGGCCACCACTCCGACACGCACATAGCTGAACTTCATCAACAGATTCATGGCTCCAGTAATCTGGGGCGCAAAATCAAAGCCATATACAGCCAATCCCATGAGCGGCGCTATGATCATTGGACCCACAACACTGCCATTCTGTGAACAAATGAGAGCACAGCATTAGCATTAAAATTCTGCAAAAACTAAAAAATAAAGTAGGAATAAAATTTAAGGAAACTAAAATAAAGATGGAAAAAAAGCAAGCATAAATTAGAAAATAAATATTTGATTAAAAATTGTGTAATTTAAAATTTATATTTTGATTTTGAAAATTCCTAATCCTTTTCTTTCTTAATTTCAATTTCCGAATTTTATTTTATTATAATTTGACAAATTATTGCGCCTAAAACTATACCTCCCGACTGAGGTTAATTTATTGTAGTAGCATTTTAGGGATGTACTTACTGTTATGCTGAAGGTAGCGCCAATGGCCAGTCCCATTCCTTCGGCCACGAGGGAGATCATCAGGCCCACGGCCACGAAAATGCAGAAGCGCCACATTTGCTCCGGCAGTCCGGACATCCAGTAAGTCATGGCCATAAACGTTAGATTGAGCAGGACCTGCAGTGGCAATCGCGATATGGTCAATGCCAGATAGTAAGGCATTAGCGTGTACCAGCGATTAAAGGTCTCCTTTTTGACCACCTTGACATCAGCAGGATCTGCAAGGATTTCCATTTTCATAAGTACAATGATCTAGAGTAACATCTCCTCAATCTCTCACTTACAGCTAAGTATAGGCACCATCACTTGGGTGTAGACAATCATGAGCACGGCGCCAATGCAAAATTTGAGATGATCAAACATGCGTGCACCTTGATTGCCCAGTTGAAAGAAGATCAGGCCAAAGAACAGGCCGCACAGCAAATGATGGACCAGCTGAATGGCCAAGGCAATACGTGCCCGCATTGTCCTCAACAGCATGACCCGCATCAGTACCAGGAACTGCTGCAGTCCCGATATCTCACGACGATCCTTATGCAGGCGCTGTGTAAAGGCTTTCACCTGTCCCAGCAATGCACCCGCTGCACCCATCAATGTGCCATCTGTGGAGGCAGCGCTGCCGGCAAAGAATGTGGGCAGAAACTGACGCTTCGGCTGCTCCACGAACAGCGTCGTTATTGCCTGTTGCGGCTCCAGCTGTGTGCCCATCAAATCCGGCTGCTTTCCCTGATAAGTCAGTTTGCCATTGTCCGTTAAGTCGCTCAGCAGCGGCACCAACTGTCCATCCTCTGCATCGATTACTTCAATAACTGCAATGAATCGAGTTCAAAACTATCGATAAATATCAACACACGGGAATTTCAAAGTTACTTTTTGAAAAGTTATCAACTAAGCTGATCAGTTCAATACTGCAAAGGTGCAAAGATTATAACTTTCACTTTAAGAACATTTACTTTTAAATCTGATAATTTCATTCTCTTTTTTTACAACCTGTTTCATTTTAAGTTTATTCCTTCATACTTTGTTCATCAAATGATTCATGAGAATTTTCGATGAAGTATAGCGAAATGTAGATTTTTCCAATGCTTATTTGAAGTAGGTTAAAATTGTGGGAATTATAATATAAATAATAAAAAGTATACGAAGAAAATTACAATTTCCTTACCATTTCTTTTGTATGAATCAGAGAGTTCATAAATTATTTAGGTCTACTGTAGATTTCTTAGATTAATCAATCAGTTTTCTTACATTTGACTTGCAACAGAAAATAGAAATTCGATTCCACTGTATTGGTAATCTTTTCAAATGACTAGGTCAATATATCGTATACTTACTGTAGTCCGAGGGGCTGTAGTGGCGTGGGCAATCAAGTTGGGCCAGTCGCAGGAAGGGTATTGTCGCTTCGGGGCTGCCCTGATAGACACACTGACCCTTGGCCAATACATATATGCTATCAAAGTAGTTGTAGATGGTCGCCGAGGGTTGATGGATGGTACAAACGATCGTGCGACCCTCGCGGGCCAGTTCTTTAAGCAATCTTATGCACTGTGCCGCTGTCACCTCATCCAATCCGCTCGTGGGCTCGTCGAGGAAGAAGATATTCGGATTGTCCACCAGTTCGAGGGCAATTGAAAGTCGCTTGCGTTCACCGCCGCTCAGTTTGTCGGCGGTGACATTGCGTCGATGATTGAGATTGAGATTTTTGAGTATATTCGTGATGAGCTCTTCCTTTTTATGGTGTTGCTTCAGCTTTAGATCATAGGAGAGATTCATAAGTTCCTCGACATTGAGCAGTGTCTGATGATGATCTTCCTGCGTTATATAACAGGCATTGTCCCGTCTCATTTTAATATTACCCTTGACACCAGTTTTTCTGCAACAAAAATCAAATCAAACCACAAATTCAAGTTTAATAACTAACTTATATATATATATATACAATAAAACTATGATGAAACTAGAAATTCCTCTTCCCATAACGAAATCGAACAAATACTTCTTGAAAGAAACCAAAGTGCTAAACTGACCTTCAGAATGTGTTGATCCACTCAATGCTATTTGTTGAACTTTGTTTTAATGTTTAAATAAATGATGGCACGATGACTAAGCAGCTATTAAAACATAATAAATATAAACTATATACGATTCATAATCAATTCATCAATCATGCTTAGCATTCATATGCCATTTTTTGTGATGTTCGTCACATAATGATTTTTTAATTCATGGAAAATTAATAAGAATATTCTAAACATATGTAAGCAAATTGACTACGTTGAGTATTTTAAAAATTACATTTAATTTTATTCAGTGTATTCTATTATTATTTGTTATTCTATCATTTGAATCAGGGATTGAAACCGAAACGAATATCGGTTTCAGGTACGGTTTCGGTTATGCTCGAATTAAGGTTTTCGGTTATCGGTTATGCAAAATCTTAAAGTAACGTTTTCGTAATGGTTATCGGTTTTTAATAAGTTTCGGTTTAAAAATACCGTTAAGGTTTCGGTTCACAAAAAAAAAAATTAAGGTTTTCTGTTGACCAAAATAAGAAGTAGTTTTCATTGTTTTACATGAAAAAAGACTTAATGCTCTTTTAAGCCTGGAAAATAATGATATCTAGTTACTAAAATGGTCCTAAAATGGTCCTAAAATGGTTTGAAAATTTCAATTATTTTGATTTTACTGGTTTTTAATAACTTCGAACTGCCATAACTTTGTCAAAACTCAATCAATTTCCATGCGCAATGTAAATTTGATCATGATTTTTCTTTTGAATTCGTTCTGCATTTAAATTTTATTCCATTTGAAAATTCGAAATTTTCGAATTTTTTCGAAAAATGATAAGGGGTAACACTGTAAAATTTCTTAAAAAATTCGAAAATTTCGAATTTTCAAATTGAATAAAATTTAAATGCAGAACGAATTCAGAGAAAAAATCATGATCAAATTTACATTGCGCATGGAAATTGATTGAGTTTTGACAAAGTTATGGCAGTTCGAAGTTATTAAAAACCAGTAAAATCAAAATAACCCTTAGAAATGAATCGGTTACTAACGGTTATTTCGGTTTAAAGTGTTTCGGCTTATGGGTTTCGGTACAGCGGAAAAAATTATTTTCGGTTACGGTTTTAGTTACGGTTACAAATGTCAATCCGTTTTTATCGGTTAAAGGTTACGGTTTCGGTTAAGGTTTTAATCCCTGATTTGAATTCATTCTTAAACTTTTTTCAAAGGTATACGGGTCAAAGAACAAAGAAGTTTATTTTAAATAGTCAAACAGAAAATTTCAGTGTATCCAAATAACAGGGTATCTTTTAGTCACATACCACAATTTATGTTGATAATATTGTTATTCTTGTATACAACGATTAAATGTATTTATGGTATTTACAGGATATCTGCTAGTCGACTAGCAAACATTTATAAATTATACAAGAATTATAGAGAATAGAGAATGGAAATTTGGCCGAACCAGGTCTAACTAGTTCGTAGGGTATGGTGAATATTTAATTGAAATTACAGAAATCATGTTAGAATTTCATAATTTTTGCTTACCTGAAACCCGAAATCGCATTCAGCAAACTGCTTTTTCCTGCCCCCGAGGGGCCCATAATAGCCGAGAGTTGTCCATTACGGAAACTGCCGCTTACGCCTTTCAAAATTTGCCGTTGTCCGGTTACGCGAACTGTAAAATAAAAACAAAAATGAAAATTAGAATCCGAATGGGAATGGGAATGGAGAATTTTAGAGCGCTAACAATTCGAGAAAAACACGTTAACAAATGCGTCGCATTCATTCTTGTTAAGAACTTACGTAGAATATGCTTAGTATACCCCTCGACGGTGTAGAAGAAATCAAAATAATATACGATGACGAGGCAATTTCAGTTTCTACAGTGAATCAGTCTAAACTTTGGTTATAAGCTCTATTCGTTTCGGCAATTTAAAAACATGACAGATGTTTTCTTCTCTTAAAATAACCTACGTTTATTTCGCATATTGCGGTCTGTATATTGAATTTACTTTTAAGCAGGCATATTGCGATTTATTATGGGTTCTTTGTAGAGTTATACTATACTATTATATTTATTTTAACGATCCAAACTGTTCAAAACATGTTTGTGTGTTTTGAAGCATAGTTTATTATGTTAATTACTAAGGTAAACAAATTTCGGCTTAAACCGAAAGGGAGTATCGTTAATGTTTAATTGATCTATTAAGAGCACGCGTAATTAAGAGTTTAAAGTTATCCGATAATTTAAACAAGCTTAGAAAACGTTACGAACCTAGTGTTGATTAGTGATGATAATTGGAGACGTTTAGTGTTAATTACGTTTAATTGAAAGAACGAGAATTTGTTATATGTATTTTTGAACAATGTAGATTTATTTCGAATACTTAATATTATTGGAATTTATTTATTCCGTAATCTCGATGCACGTGTAGTGCGAATATGTGTCAATGTTCAATGAATGTTATCAGTAACCTTGACTTAGTCTGCGAATAAATAGGTTACATTTACTGGCATAATAAACATTTACATATGTCTTCCTTCTAGCGAATACAGACTGTATTGTTGTTAAACTTTATTATTGCTTGAAATCAGATTGTAGATTGTATTCAGTAAATGCGGAAATGTTGTTAGCATCCCTCGAATTAAGGGTCATAGAAAAGTTCTTAATCACAGACATTCTAAAAAAATACACTATTGATTAACTAATTAGTATATTAGGTAACCAATCTTATTTATACATTTTAATCGACTGGCATTATACTATTTTAAAGAAAGCTAGAATCTACAATTGAACTGACACTGACCTGCCCGAGATTAGAGATTGCCCGAGATTGAATGCCAATATCTCACCGTCTAGAGAGAGATTTCATTTTTAATATTTTTCGCAATAGCGATAACTGAATCAAATTAGTCATAGATTGTATTGAATTGAAACGCAACATTGTCGTTAAAAGATGCACAATTATTACAAACTAATTGGCATATTCATAAAGTGTAAGATTTAAAGTTCAACTTTTTTATAACGAACGTGTCATTAACTATTCTGCATATTAAGTTATAAAACAACTGAATTCAAATTTCAGTTCAGACAGGTAGACAGAATGTTTTATAGTAAAATAGATTGGAAGTTTATAGATGAGAAAGTATATTTTAGAAATTACATATATAGATGTGATTTTAATAATGGAATAATCTAAAACTTTGAATGATAATCATAGTTCTCAAGTTTGTTCGACTCATTAATCATCTGAGATATTTTAATTACTTGACTTATGTTTCTGAAAAGATATTAAAGTTCTCCGACAACTTATAAAGCCAAGGCTCGTAGTTGATCGCTTAATAACACTGACAATTCGATTGAACCACCCAGAGGTATTCAAATTGAAATTGGAATTCCTTTCACAATGATCGTAGATCAAAGAAGGTCAGTGACAACACCATAACTTGTCAATAAGTACGAATTCGAAAATAAGTAAATTTTAAGAGCGGAGTACGATGTGAGTATCTATTTGTCGATTATAGACCAGTGGCCAAGTTTACTTATCAATTAGCCTCCCCGATACTCTGTCTGACAGTACGTCCCTCTGTTCGACTTTCTGTCGATCAGTTGAACAAACAACAAAAGTTGCGTCGACAAATTTTGTTTGAGTTTGTTCAAGAAAAACTGGCGAATTCTGAAATCGAGTATTTTTCAGATACTATTAGGTTATTATCGTAGAGATGGTTGCGTGCATTCTTAAAAATAAAAGAGAAATAAAATAGTTTTTTATTTAGATTGTTATATTTAGATACTTAATGCTAATACTAAAAAAAATACTCTTAATATTATTTTGTTTTATTTTTGTTAAATGTACATTTTAGTTAGAAATAGTATTCTTAATTTTCGTGTCACGAAATCGATCAAATTGTGATCTTTGGTTGCCAAAAACGCCCACAGGCGCCAGCGCAGTTAACCTAAAGAGAAATACAAGTATGAGTGCGATAACGAGTACGAGTACGAGTACCCGAACGTCAAGTGAGTCACTAGCCCAAATGGCGACGTGACCAATTTGTGAATTCAATACACAATTTGAGTGTCCGGGTGGGCAGAGCGAGGCTTTACGAGACCGTAGAACGTGCCGACCAGATAACTTGGTTCAGTTTTGATCTCATTTCGAGTACTCGAATTATTCATACAACTAAATAAATGTGCAAATTCATTAAAAATGTATATATGTATCTGTCTTACATATACAACTGTAGGAATTCTCTTTATCTTCTGAGATATTATATTCCAATTAACGCAAGTTTGCTACAAATTTAAATTTCATTACCAAGTACCTGAAAATTAATATGCCAAATGCGACTTTGATGTAGGTAAGAACGCAATAACTGGACAACTTTTACTATATATGTATGTATATACTATGACCTATTATATAAGAAACCTCTAGTTGAAGGGCGGAATAATTGGGAGTGACTTTGTTTGAGACTCCCTTTGGGGGATTAACGAACTGTAGAATGCATCATTTGCAATTCTATTGTAAGTAAATTGAAACGATTAGCAGTGTTTGATCAATTATACTAGTATACGCAATAGTTAATATCAAGTCCCAGTGTTTGCTAATAACATTTTTATTTAATTGCCTAGCTGTCCCTAAGTGTCAGTTATTATTTGCCGAGTTTACGAGCCTATCACGAGCTTAATAGATTCTATTGGGTAAGATTTAAATGCTTTCGATTAATTGAATGCCAATTAATCATCTATGAATGGTTCATAATATATCTTTTAAATTATATTCAATTTATTAACAACTTTGAACTTCTCATTATTGGATGAGGTCAAGTAATAAAATATTATTCTAATTATTTTTAGTTTATATTGATTGCCCTAATGATCCATACTGACATTAATAATACGTTTTAGCTGATATCTCTGTCTTTTCAATCACTAATGAATGTAAATAATATATTAACTTTCCGATTAGTTTTCACAAAAAGTGCTTATAACTGATGTATGTATATCGATAAATATTTTTATTATAGTTATATTCAATTATATTTTTACATCGCATCTTGGGGCTATTACTTGAACATTGTTAATGAAATGTATTTTTTATTTTATTTTGAATTAAACATTTTCATACAAAGCTAATAAAATTCTCGGTTTTAAAGCTGCTCTGATTTGTTGCTAACCATATCAAGCAGTTTAGTTTGCTTCACTATACATCAGGGATTAAAACCTTAACCTAATCCATAACCTTTAACCGGTAAAAACCGATTGATATTTGTAACCGTAACTTAAACCGTAACCGAAACAGTTTTTTTCCGCTGTACCGAAACCCATACACCATACACCCATACACGAAATATCCGTTTAGTAACCGATTCATTTATAAGGGTTAATTTCGGTTCTGGCCGTAGCCCCTACTGAGCAACTTTCATAACTTTGTCAAAACTCAATTAATTTCCATACGCAATGTAAATTTGAGCATGATTTTACCTCTAAATTCGTTCTGCATTTAAATTTTGTACATTTTGAAAAGTCTAATTTTTTCGAAAAAATCAAAAAAGACAAAGGGGTAACACTGTAAATTTTCAAAAAAAATTCGATTTTCAAAAATTTTCAAAACTGAACAAAATTCAAATGCAGAACGAATTTAGAGGTAAAATCATGCACAAATTTACATTGCGCAAGGAAATTGATTGAGTTTTAACAAAGTTATGAAAGTTCAAAGTTATTAAAAATCAGTAAAATCAAAATAATCCAAATTTTCAAACCAAATGAACCAAATAATAAAATCGACACTACGCTGGATCATTGCAGTAACCAGATAACATTATTTTCCAGGCTAAAAAGAGCATTAAGTCTTTTTTCATGTGAAGCAATGAATAACGCTTCTTAGTTTATTCAACAGAAAACCTTAATTTTTTTTATTTTGTGAACCGAAACCATACAGATACGAAACTACCAAAAAACTGATAACCATTACGAAACCGATACTCCAAGATTTTGCATAACCGATAACCGAAAACCTTATTTCGAGCCTAACCGAATCCGTAACTTAAACCGATATTCGTTTCGTTTCGTTTATACATAGGTATATCCTATATTTGATTAAAATGTCTGTATGTTCTATAAGTCTTAATATAAACAATACATTTATAGTTGTCTTCTCTTTTAAGACACACTTTTATGAATAACTTAACGCATTTCAAGTTTCTTAATGATATATTCATATCCAAAAGACCAAACTCTATCTACATATTTTTGTCTATTTTTTAAAATCGGCTATAAAATGATATCTTCCTTAACTAAATGTAATTCAGAAGTCTTGAGCGTAATCTGCTTACTATACCCTACATTTGCTATGCGCAATTTGGACAACCTTGGGATAAGTTTATTTTATTCTTTTCCTCATTCGGTTTATATTTCTATTCTCATTGATTGCATTGTGGAAGTTGCCGCACTTTTGTCGGCATTGCATATGGAGAGATAAATAAAGAGTGAGAAAGAGGGAAGGAAAGAATGAAAGGGAGAGGTTGACTAATTACTAATCAGTTGTTTTGCTTACAAGAATTTAGTATGTAAGTAAGATAAGGTCTTGGAAAAGTGCAAAAACTGTTGTGTAATTTTTGGGTAATGATTGGACAGAGTCTCTCTGATTTTCTTCCTTTAGCTATGCTCACATGAAGGGATTTCTAGAGATACTCTTGAACTTTTAAGAAATGTTATATGTTAATAGTTGACAAATTCGATTTTCTTCGACTGTTATATTATTGTATCTAGTATTTAAATACCTAGAGAGTTAAAGCTCTCTTTTGCTTAGTCGCTCAATTTGAGGAAAAGGTGGAAAGTGTTTGGAGTAAAATGGAAATTCCACAGCGTGTTTCAATGAAAGCCTCGATTTAAGGGGTTTGCGGAGGAGCAGGAAAAATGACGAAAGCAGGGGAAAGAGGAAAATTATTCAATCAAAGTTGATCAATTGATGTTGTTGTTGTTGTTGTTGCGTTTTTGCGCTGTAAGGCCTAAGCATAATCTGGTTGTGTTGTTATTGTTGCTCATGCCCCATGTGGTGATCATTATGTTCATAATGATGTTGATGCTGTGCTCATGCTCATAATGATGTTTGCAGCAACAATATAATTTTCAGTTGCTGCCTGCGCCGTCAGTTTGAGGAAGTCGCATTCACGAGTTGCTGTGCACAATTTGTAGATACATATATATATTTGTACATATATAGAAGCATACATTATATGCATAGATACATATATATATATATACATATACATATATGTACATACTTATCGCCTATTGTGATGTTTCACATGCGACAAACGATTCAGATTTGGCGACATCGCACGCCTCCCACTGCACGTTGCACGTTGCACATGGCGTATGAGTAACGTTGATTAACTGTGATTATTGCCCAAGCCAACAACAACAAGTTTGCCTTTGACGGATACAAGAAGTAAATCTAAAATAAACTGAATACTTTTCAATTGCATAAAACAAAACATACGCTTAATAAATACCCTGCATTTAAATCAAGAAAAAGTTACAGGGGAGCGAGAGAGATATGTTAATTATATTTATTTTTAGCAACAGAATGAAATAGCTGAAAGACTTTCAATTTGAAAAGGGAAGCGTAATGTGGACAAAATTGGATGTAATACCAAATTATTTATATAAAAATAATTAATACTGCACGTGCCCACATTAAAACAGAAAGAATACTGAATCGCAAAATAATTGTAATATGTGCAAATATTATTGGTGTTAATTAAAATTACACGTGTAGCTATTAAAAAAGGGAAGCTAATTGTCAAAGTCAATGAACACTTTAAAACAGAAAGCAATCAGAGCGAAAATTAACTTAAAAGCGAGATTATTATAATTTGAGCACTTAATAAGCCTATAATTTCCACTGTGCAATGTCTAATTAGATCCAGAAATTCGGTGAAGTCGGACTACGCCTTTTATAATCCTATTGACTTTTTAAGTAGTTGATTAGCCTGTGATGCCCACTGTATCTTTAAAACGTGAGTGACAGCCTTAATTGAAAGAGACTGAGAGTTCAGCATGGATATATACGAGTATATACATATACTAAAATAGTACATATACTTTTTACTTGATTTCAACTGATACATTTTAAGAGGATTGTGTAAACAATGTTCATAAATTATGTTGGGTCAGCTTTAAAAAATGAGCTTAGATTTCAGTTACGAGTATTTGAGATTAGAGAACGATGATTGAATGAAATATGCTGAGCTGTTCGCATTGTTTAATGCAAATCCAATCCAACAATTTTCAAATACGAGTAGCAAATGACAAACGAATCGTACTATGAACTTGAGGGGCTGCCAAGTATTTTGGTATAAAGTACGTGTTGATTTCAGGTTGGTTTCCATTTTGTGTGTCAAGTATTACTGTGTGCTCTATGGGGTAAACAACGTTGTACAATTCAACTCAAGACATTCAAGACATTGGCCGACACATTGCACACGTCTGATCGAAACTCGTTTTTTCACGTTGCATGCGGCAAGTTCCACGAAATAAACGAGAATTGGGCGCAACACCAAAATGAGGAAGATGCCAAAATACCAAATGTGTCCATTCATTTGACCATCAGCATCGACAAACTGACCAAATGGCAATGCAATTGCATTTGACAAGCATTACAAAATGTCACCAAGCCTGTGAATGAACTGGGATATATCCTAAGTACATATATAAAAGATATACTCCTCAGTGTGGCTGTTGTGATTACAGGGTATCCATCTACAATTCTAATTAAATTGTAATTGAAGTCGAGAGTAACAATAAAAACACATTCACATCACAAATTAAAGCTCTAACTAAACAAATGACTTAACTGAGTCCCTCTATTACAGGGTATATGCCTGATTAAGACAAAGAATCAATCACATGCCCAATTATAGCACCTTCTCTTGCAGCTCTGACTTTTGCGGTTACAGGGTATACGCCTGCAATGTTGTATGTTGCAATTGATGTTAGCTGTAACAACAATAGAAGCGTCAATTACTTCTTTTTTACTTTTTTTACCCGCCAGCTCGTATAATTATGGAACACTTAGCGCTTGGCCAGACAACAAGTAATTGCCAAATAGCTTAAGAGACCGCAACAAAGGCAACATTTGAATTACAGGCGACTTGGAACATGATGAAAAATCAAACAATTCACTGCTAAATAAAATGCAAAATAAAATAACAAAATATATATACAAGTATATACATATATACATATATATATATATATATATATATATATAGCTAGAAACTAGGCATACAACAATGCCATGTTAACAATGTGATGGTTAACATTGGAACATCAAACTGGGTAATACGTTACTCGTACCTACAACTCGTAAACCTCATGTAACTAGGGACTCCACATGATTTATTTTTACGCTGTCCGATTGCGAAATTTCTAACAGGTTAAAGTATTTCATGTTAATAAAATACTTAAAGTTTTTGCAAATTTAAAAAAATATAAACTGAAATTTATATAACCACCATTAAGTATAAATGTAATGGGAAAAGTTTTATGATTATCCAAGGCAGGGTCAAAGTATGATCATAAAGACATTCCTCAAGGAAATCAGTTGAGTTTAACAAAGTTATAGTACGAGTAGTTAAAAGTCAAGGAAGGCAATACTTAGAGCAATCTAGAGATCTAATAGAAAAGATTTTCCTTATAAAAACATGTTAAGTATTGGCAAGATTGGGAATTATTTTCCTATAAAACTATAGGAGAATTTTCGAAATTGTAAAGCAATCAATTAAGTTTAAATGAATCCAGAGATTGATATAGAATCCTCAGTTTCGACCGAGTTAAGATAGATTTTTGAATTATGGTGATTTATATTAACTTATAACTGAATTACTTTCGAATACTTACAAAAATTTGTGCGCTCATCGACTGTATAGAAAACATCCTGAAATTCCACAGCCTTGGACTGTTTTGTTAGAAGGCCACGCGTTGTATCCATTTTGGATTAATTTCAGTTATGTTTTGAGTTTATGTACCAAAAATGTTTTATTGCTATTTAATGCAATTTTTTTGTTTGTACGTTATTAAACGATAAATTTGGAATAGATCTCTCTAGGTTTTTTTATCGATGTTGTAGCTATTTTACGTGTCCCGTATTCGGAATGTTTCATTACCTGCCCAAACCGAACGGAGATTGATTAGTTAAAGATTTTACTTTTATTTTATTTTATTTTGTTTCTGTTTTTGTTTTTGTTTTGCGAATGCTATTGTTTATGTTCAACGACACGCATAATTTGTTGTTGTTATTTTTTGTTTTGCTTTTGAAATTATCTGAATCTTACGAATCGCTTTGTTTTGGTTTGTGCGGCGTCTGCATTGCCGCCGATTACGCGCTGAAAATAAAAAATTAATCATTATCAATTGTTGAAGAGGGGACAAGGGAAAAGGGGGATTGAAGTTGTAAAGCGTGTCAGCAACAACAACAAACAGTCCATAGTAATGTTATCTCTGCATTCGTTTTGGGTTCTTTCTTTTCAATTTTTTTGGTTGCTGTTTCGGCCTTGAAAAAACATTGATAATCATAATCTATGGTTGGGATTGTTGCTATAATGGGTGTTCTATTTGTCGTTGTGGATGTTGTTGTTGTTGTTGCTATTAATATCAGCTGCATAAATTCGCAGTTGGCATTCCTAGGACCACACGTCTCATTAAACCATGTGCCCACCAAAGAATTTTGGGACTCGCATCGATCTATGCATTTTTATTATCTACTTAAGGCTCTACCATTATTTTTATTGATAATATATATTTATTTATGTACATATGTACATATGTGTGGGTGTTCCTAAGCAGAGAGTACTACATATACCATGTCAATGACCCAATCTTTGAAAAATCGTTTGCAAGACTTGAAAATTCAGATGAAGTTAAAATAAAAGTTAAAATAATTAAAAATATATACTAATAACTATTTAATTTCATTATTTTCTTTTTAAATGTAGAGAGCATTGGCATGTATGACACTTAAATATGCAAATGTTCTTTTCAAGCAATTCCCATTAAATATATAATAAATAAAGTAAATAATGTGATTCAGCGAATTCCTGTGTCAATGGAGACAGGTTAATGAATTCGGTGAGACGAAACAGAAAACCGGAATTGGATTCTACTTATATTATATATCACCTGCGACCTGCAAATTAGAAGGGTTAAAGCCGGTTGCTGTTAATCCTGGCCTGAGGATCAGTTGACATGGTCACCCATTGAAATTAATAAAACACGAGATAATCAGATGCATGATACACGGTGAAGTTAACCTGACAACCGTTGTCAATTCGGATCCTTACGAGCTGTCATTAGTGTTGATTTTGTACAGACAAGTTGAAGAAATGTTTAAAAGATGTCAAGTCACGCTAGCGTGTAGACAACACACGACTCTGGATTAGAGCAAGAAAATGACGAGAACGAGAAGAGAACGAGAAGAGAAGAGAAGCGAGGAGAAGCGAAGCAAGAAGCGTTGTGAGAAGCTCAACAGAACTGTGACTCGTTGTCTGTCAGCTGAACCCGTCAGTTTGATCACGTTTGTTCCGCTTTTAGCACTGCGACCATATCGGAGATCTATCAAGTCTCATCTCAACGAATAATACGGGTAATAATATATGAATGTTTACTATTGGTAAACAGAATAACAAATTTGTTGTTATGATGCATTAATTGTATTAACATTTAGCATATGCTTCCTACATACATGCACAATTAATACCAGAATATCGAATGCTAATACCGTAATACCAATTATGTAAATATTTTCGACTTCTTTAACCTTGGATTGGCTTTTATCATAATATATTCTATCATTTTCGGTTCAATAAAACATAAATTTATGCTGTTTCAAATATAGAGTTATGTTTTTAGAACATTATTCTTAAATATTTTAATTTCTATTTTATATAGAACAGCTTTCAGACATTTCATCATTTTATTTTTATCTTTTTAGCTTTAAGGTTGAGCACTTAATAATTTAGTGGAATTTAATTCAATTGTTCACTTTAATCTTATTTAAATTTAAAATCTTTTTTTATAATAATAAAGAAATTCCATAAATGGATTTCATCTTTAGCTATATTGATAAAAACTCTAAGGAGAACACCCTGTATAAGTTATTCTCACGTCAATACAAACACAAAATATGCGTACTTTGATTTCAGCTCTGATTTGCGTCCATTTATTTACCTCTTTAATGTATTTGGCGTCGTCTGATTCTACATTGGATTAATGCAAAGCCTTCTGCCTGTCGAGCTAAAACTTGTTTTTTGAATTTCTGCACTTATAAATACTCCAGCGAAGAAGCCTTTTATAAGACATCTGCAGTCTGAAGATCATAAAAAAAAACCAAACGAAACTCGGACTTAATCAAGTGAAATGAACAAGGAAATGAAATGCTCAATTTTACATCGATGCAATAATTGAAAATTTGCATAGAAACAAATTCAAATGCTAATTACTCATATCAGATATTCCCCCATATCGTACATATGTACGTACTATTCCTACGTTGGGGAACTTTTGACTTATGCTGAGCATGATGTATTATAATATTCGCTTTACTTGGCGTGTGAGTACGATTTCAATAATTCATTAAAGTACGTTGTGATTTTCAGGTGTTTGCTTATCGAATTACAAAAATACCCGTTTTAATGCCAATTCCTAATAAGTGTGGGCAAATTTCAGATTTTATAATGACAGAAATAATTGAATAAATTGAATAATTGCATTGACAAATAAAAAAAACTTTCTTTTTTGAATTAATTAAGGTTTCAATAACCTGCATTCTAAAATAGTAGGAAGTTATAAAATTATTCTATTGTTCGAATAATATATACAAAAAGTACATTAAAAAATATAGATAATATTTCCCATAGTGAAGCGCAATGGGAAGAGTGATTCTATTACAGGTAATATATTTGAGCTGGCCACAGGTCATCTTCTCTATCTATTTCTCAATATTCTTTAGATTAATTGCAATTTGTCACGTTTTCAGGAAAAAAAAGTTGTTTATACATATTAATATGATTATTTTGTTGGTATCTAATAAAGTAGTTTTAATTTAATTAGCAATTGATATAAGAAATTCATGAATTGCATAAAACTATAAATAATTCTACAAGGGTTTGAATTATTGCAAACTTAAAGATATATTTGATTGGCAATCCTCGCGAAACGTGAATAGCTTTAATTAGAACTAACCGAAAAAAAAGAGAATAGATAACGATAGTTTACCACAAATTCTATTTATGGGTTTAAGAAACCCTCTATAAGTGTGTCAAGTCTTAACCCGAGCATCATTCCGCATTTCAGTGTTTTAACTGAAATTTGATATAAAAACTTACGATACAGCTTTAAAACCATATCGTAAAAATTAAGTAGTTAAGGTTTAATATATGTGGCATTTATCACACTTGGTAAAATCATTTATCACAGGCCTTATTGCCTTTTAATGACCTATGAACAATGAATTCAGACTCATCATTGTGCTTATCACGTTCCAATCGGTTGAATTTGTATTCGTCTATATGAGTACGTCTCCCAACAACAACAAAGAACTGACACAATGAGTGGGAACTGTAGAACAGCTAAATTTTTTTAAAAACAATGTGCGACTGATTCTGTTTTTATGATTTCGAAGGGTCCAGAGTTCAAAAGTCAAATAAATTCAATGATTAATTCCGTTTCCTGGATATTTGATAATTACATTTAAACTAATATGAGTAATTTCAAAAACTCTAGCAATTTTTGCATTTTTATTAATTGAAGATACAATCTTTATATTATTGCATTACATGTTTTTATTAAGCTTTCAGGTTCTTAATTTATTTGTTAACCAACATAAAGCAGCGATTTACGCGTGTGTCGCGTGTCAATTAATTGATAATGTCACCAATAAACTCTTAATTACCACAATGCAATTTAAGTTGTTATCTCTTATGTAAATATATGTCTAAGTATATAACGGTTACTCGTTAAGTGAATTTTCAGTGCAATTGTAGTTTGTATGATATATTTAAGTATACGCAAATTTAAATAGTCTTTCTATTATAAAAGTTTTTTCATAATTTTTTTTACAGTCTTGAAATTTTAAATTTTACGTAATCTACTTTAATTGCATCATTTCAAATTTAATATTTTCTAATCTAATATTTTTGTTGACTGCATTTTAAATACTTTAAATAAATAATTAAATATTATTTCGTAGCTAAAAACTTACTAGTTAAGTTTAATGTTACGATATACGATATAAGGACTACGCTTAAGTGTTTTTTAAAAGCCTTTTTTTTACCGAAATTTCCTTAGAATGCAACATAAAATACTTGTATTCATTATTCGACATTAGCAATTAAGTATTTATGGGGTGGGACTTGGCTTATCTTTACAGCCTGGTCAGAAGAGCTGCCATTTCAACTCTTTTATTATACTCACTCGATGTCTCATATAAACTCGAGTCGAGTGAACCCACATAGAGAAAATAAATAGTGGAAACCAATGGAAGATTCACTTGCTTACTTGTTCTTCGAACATATGCAAAGTTTTTTTAAATAAAATATTGCAATTTTTGCAAATGTCAAAAGAGTTACTTGACTAACTGTAAGTATCAATAGGGCGCCGCACAGGAGTGTCCCTCCCTCAACACACCCACAAGAGAGTATATGTAAGCATGTGTGTGTAAACACTAAAAGCAAATGAATAAAGCAAGATTGCAATAAAACTTCCACGCACTTCTTAAGTACGAATTTATCTTTGTGTTTATACCATATACACAATTACACCTACATACGTACACAATTGTACTTGTATCTTTTATTGCACTTTGCAGATGGTATGCGCGAATAACAAATACACAAATGCATTCAACACGTTACGAAGCTTCCTTTGTGACCAAAAGCTAAAGCCAAAACAACAGCAACAGCAACAACAACAACAACACACAAAAGGCGCGCACAGGAAAAGAAGGCGCAACAAAAAGTGCAACAGCTAACTTTCGCTTTAAAAAAACTGTTATATTTTATTTTTATATCATAATTATCTATCTAGCCTTTAATATTTGCCTATTTGTGTTTGGTCAAATTGATTTCACTCACAATTGTCAATTTTGTTTAATATTGTTTATCCGCTGCTGCACACTCTCGTATTTATTATTGTTGTTATCAAAAAAACAAGCAAAATCGCGAAGTTTTAAAACCACAAGACCGAAGCTAACGCGTCCAAACTTAGCGGCGATACGGAAACAACTGAGCGAAAAACAACGAAGTCGTGAATGTTCACATTCGTCAACTACATCAGTATGTGTGTGTTTGTGTGTGAAAATGGGTGCGCTTGTGCATCTGTGTGAGTGGGGGCAGGCGCTTAGCTCAACAAACTGTTTGTTTACAATACCCTAAATCCGCCAAATTAATTTCAATTTGCCGGCTTTCGTTGCCAGGCATCAAATCAATTCTTATCAAAAGCTACCTGAGTTCAATGTCGCCTCATTCGCATCCGTTTGTTGCACTAATTTCATTATCAGCATTTTGCACAGTCTTTCTTTAAGCAATACACAAATCATTTGCTTTGAATATGAGTATTTTATATTTCAAAGCTTGCACATTTGGCGCTCAAGCTTCGATAACATAAACGATCGCAGCTACACCCGTAGTCGTGACAAACTCGTGGTGATGTTATCGACTATCGGTGCTCGGTACGCTGCTCTGCCGTTCAAATTTGACCGTTAACGGCTAAAACAAAATTTAAATTAAAGACCTGTAAATAAATTAAAGCTCAGCTGTTTATTAGTAAAACTCAACGTATTTGCACTTTCCCTTATTGAGTCTTTTATGGCTTTTGAAAACTTTTTCGTCACATAACTTTATTTAGTTTATTTCGCTTAAGCGAATCTGCTTCTCGTCCGACCACCAAGTGGAGACATCCAATAGCTAATCATATATATGCCTAAAAACTACATAAATAGTGTATGTATGTACAAAATAATATCTAAAATACAATTCTCTTTAGTTTCAGACATCTGCACGGGCGCGTTTCTTGACTAGGGGCGTAGAGGAGCTTTGTTTTATGTGGAAGGAACTGCAACTACATTTCATAGTCTATAGATACTATGATATTTGGCAGCATTGTGCCCTTCTAGCCATGTTCTGTCCCTCCCAATGCGTCTGCAAATATATAGATGAGAGGTGGATGAGTCGTGCGACTGCTATTCAGTTAGTTAGGATTATTAAATATGTATGTGTAAAATACAGAATTAAAGTTGTACTTTATGTATGCATTGCTTTCAATATAAACTTTCTTTTATTTATATATACACCGCAAAAAGCACAAACTATAAAGAACAAATTAACTAAAATCGGCTGCATAACTACAGATGATGTGACTGTGATTCTTGCTGTACAAAATAGAGTAAGAGAAAAACATAAACAAGCGAAATTAATGAAATTGAATAATATTAAAGGTATTTCGAAAACAAAACCGCATGTAGAATGTTTCTGTAAAATGAACGTAGGTCTAAGAAAATCTTGAGTGCTGTTACTAATATTTGAAATTTGACAAACGAATGGCTTTTTCAGTTTAGACTCCGTTTTGTGATTCCTTTTTTTGGATTAAGTAAGTTTATTCGTAATTATTAATTTGTAATCAAATATGCATGACTTTGTTTCATTCTTTTAAAAATCAACAGAAAATATCGAACATAATTTGTGTGTATTGAAAGTAACTTTCGCTGATATATATTTGTTATCTTATACAAAGGATAATAATTAATAAAACGTATGCTCAAACAACCTGGATTCGCATCACTCTATTGTTAGGTATTTTTCGTATAATAATTGATTGCTTCTCTAACGTTTTTAAATTTGGCTAAAAAGACGACATTAATTGCATTTCTTTATAGTCGTGTGTGAGTGTGTGTTTTGTGGTTGTGAGTGTGTATCTTCCATGTGAGACTTGCTTTCATTGTGTATTAATAATTATTGCTCAATTTTGTGTACTTTTGTAATTCTTGTAATAATTGTTTTTATCTGTTGTTATTCCTGTGTTGTAGTTGCTGTTTGTTTTCTTTGCTGGAATGCACAAGAGACGGTAGGGGCGGTAGGGCGCGGTAAAAGTGCTAAAGTACTAATTGGAATTTAGTTTACCCATTTACTGATTATGTCCTGCAAAAGATAAGAGCAGAGAGAGCGTGAGAAAATTCTTTAGCGATTACAAATTGTCATATCAATCGAGATGTAGCCGACGCTATGCCAGACTCACCTTGACATCGTTCATTTCCTCGTCGGACGAGGAGTGCGACAGTCCATTGTAGGTCTTAAAGGTGACATTCTTCATAAAGGACTTGAGCAGACTGGCGCTCAACTGTCCAAATTTGTACGGCACCACAGGATCGTAGTCACCGTGCGCTTGGAATATTGGCACCTCATCACTGGATGCCTTGGCAGCCGGGAACTGCTTGTGCAGCGGCAGCCAACACGACAACGCAACCACGCCGGCCAGCGACTGATCGAAGGTGAGTGCCGAGTAGAGAGCCAGTGCACCGCCTTGTGAAAAGCCACCAAGCACAATCCGATTGGCTGGTATGCCTGCACTCAGCTCCTTATGTATCATGCCATGCACATCATCGCGAGCCGATCGAATTCCTGGCTCATCCTCGGGTCCGCCGATGTCCAATGTCTTTAGATCAAACCAGGAGGGCATACGGAATCCGGCATTTAAGGAAACTGGTTGCGTTGGAGCCGTTGGGCAGATCACCTTCATGAATGGAGGCCGAATAGCAGCGAGGGCGCTGCTCCAGCCATGACTACAAAAGAATTGAACATATGAACAACTGCAAACTGCAAATAGTTGCACAATTTACCCAGTGTCGCCCAATCCATGCATGAAAATGAGCTGTCAAATGATATGCAGTATTAGAAACAATGTTTAAGTGAGAATTCTGCATATCACACAATATCACTTACCGTCGCCGTCTGCTTTACCGTGGCCTCGACAATCACCGGTGCTGACATTTTGAACCCTTTTTAGCCTCTTACGACGACAACAATAACAACAACAACAACTATCAGTGGTCTAGACGCTGTTGCTCAGTGCCTTTTGCTGGAAACCAGAAACAACAAATAAATGTATACTTTCCAAAATGCGTATTAGTTAAGTTATGTCATTTGAAACTGTAAAGCAAAATTAGTAATATTGATTTTGCGATATCACAAAGCGTATGTGACAGCGCCGGTTGAATGCCCCAATTTTTGTTAGTGCATCAATTGTGTGAAGTGATAATCATCTCACTGCAATCATATGTTTAATACTATTAATTTAACAAAATACACACTTGCTTTTATTTAAATTGTGGGTTTTCTTTGCTGGACTGCACCAAAAATTGTTTTCAGCTGAGCTATTGAAAATATACACAGACGTGGTGCGCACGTGTGTGTGTGTACTAGAGCTGCACAATTTATAATGACGCTATCGATATATCGAGTATTTTAATCATTTGGGTCACTATCGATTACGACAGTACCTCGCAATTCAAATCAACTCAAAATAACATTAAATTACTAAATCTGGCAAAGAAACAAATAAAATGCGACGACAAAATTATTTTATATTAACTGTCATGCGTTACGAATAAAAATTAATCCATCTTTCTATAAAAATTCATAAATCGCTAACAAATCTATATTCAAATATAATATCACAGTTGAGCCAATGCGAATACCAAAATTATATATATAGGATGTAAATAAATAACACATTAGTTATGCATTTTTATTCAAAAAGAGTCTTTAATTTATGTTGATATTAATGGCGGGAACGGGTTTTGCTTGGATACGACCAATTTGTTGTGAGCATGTGAAATGTAACCCTTGATTTTGCCTTCGTAAATAAGATTTGCGACGATGCAGTGTGTCTCATCTAGGGACACGTCCGTTACACCAACGAACTGTAGGGCGGACAGGAAGTCGCCCATGTCCAACTGATGCGTCTGTCTGATGGCAAAGACTTTCTTAAATAGATTGCGATACACAATGAACTTCAATTTCTCGACAAGCAGATAAATGCCGCTGCGAATGAGCACAAGTTCCTGGTCACGAACGATTTCATCAAACTTGTTCACATTGCCGGCCTTCAGGGCCAGCGCCAGATCGTGAAAGAGCAGCAAATCGTAGCGTTCCAGCAGAGATTTGCGAGGTAGGAAACCGAGAAGCATTTTTACTGGCACCAAGTAAATTAGAATCAGTCGCTTGTTGCTTGTGAAGCGGTCGGGACAGTTAGTAAATGCATATGATAGATCCTCCACGGCCATGCGATAATTGGAGTCGAACATGGCTCGCCGCCCCACAAAGTACTTGTAGGTGATCTGTTCCGGCAACGGAAAGCTGTCCTTGAACGCACAGTTGTCGATGGCTCGTATGAGGGGCTTGCACAGGTGCAGTTTGTTAATGCGAAAGTAGATCTTGAATAGCTGATTCACCAGATTCATCATTCCCAAGCGCTTTGTCTCCTCCTCAGAGGCACGACCGTCGGCAGCGCACACGCGAAAGCAGGCCATCATACAGTCGGCAGCCTTTTCCAGCACATGACCGGGCGTAAATCCGCGACAATGTTTTTCGCACGCCTGAGCCAAGTAGCGAAGATCAAGGCACACACGATACATGAGCGGCAGACACCAGTTCTCGTCCTTCAGTTGTTGCAGTAGCTTCACTACCGCTGAGCAACTTGCTGATTGTTGACTGTAGGCCTCCATGTAGCTAGGTGGCTCCTGCGCCAAATAATAGAGCACTTTAAGGTGCGCAATGACGACCTCGTCCAATGGCGGCTTCAGCATGCGCTCCACCAGCTTTTCGGGTTGCGCTATGTACAAGTTGTGATTCTGTACGTGTACATCACGCAGCGATAGAAATGTACCCAAATTGTCGCCATCGTAGTCCTCAGCTGAACGCAATACTCCAGAGAGATAATTATTTACGGTGCCAAACATTTCCTAATTCGTTTGTTATTTTTCTTTTAGAGACCGGCCATTGATGGTCGAAAAACGGGGTGGCAGCCTTGCGTTTAAAAACATTGTGGCAGCCATCATTCCGGGTCCCATTTTTAGATCCAACTGCAAAATTAATTCTTTTTGTAATTTTTGTTAAATTTTTCTTAAAAATATTGTCAAATTTTTGGATGCAATTAAATTATACACCTTCAATTGCCGAGGAGTGAGAACATTTCTTAATATTATCACCTTTATTTTTATTTAATTTCAAATTAATAAAAATTAAAGTCCCATTAAAAATTCAACAATTCTTAAAAAATTTAATTTTATTTTTGAATTGTGTACCATCTACCATTTTTAGCTCCGGTCGATAGATTGTGGTGGTCGGGCGATAAACTGCTTGTATGACATCAGTGTGCACACACGTAATAAAGTAATTACTATTAGTAAAAAAATTTAACTGAAATTTTTTCAAACAAAATCAAATCTTTTTTTCATATCAAGAAAAAGGAGGCACGCTATAAGCTTTTTTTTGGTCAATATTAAGTAGATGTCACACTAATTGTGTTTGGGGTCAAGGTAGTACGACATGTTGTGGTCGCCAACAAATTTCTAAATTTAAACTATGTGTTTACATATATAAATATTTTTATTTAGCTGTCAATGAAATTCATTTGTAGCAAAATTATTAAACCTATTTCTTTTTGTTTACTTTTGGTAAATGGACAAATCCGAGCTACTTATTAATAACTCGACTAAGATAGTTAACGTACACAGAAATGTCGACGCCAAATTTTCTTTTAAGCAATGGCAAAAATATGCCAATGGTCGGACTGGGCACATGGCGTGTAAGTAAACGAATTGAAACTGTTGCGAAATTATTGAATAATCACAGAAACTACAACAAAACAGAGTAATAACTAGATATTTATATGTATGTGTATATTTTCAATGTCAATGCCAAAGAACTTTCGTATCTGCCCAATGGCACCTGTGAGCTTTTTGTGGGCTTTCAAGACGATGCATTTACAATAATGCAGTCACTCGGGAAAAGTTTATACGACAGCTAAGCCTAATTCAACCAAAATCCCTTCGACTTTAAACATTTTTTTGAAAGTACATAGATGGCATATGACAGCTGCTAACGGGAATCAGCTGACTTAACAACACTTATAACGACAGATTTTAAAAGCGAGTTCTCAAAATTGGTAATTGTTTATTTTCAGAGTCCACCTGAAGTCATCACACAGGCAGTGAGAGATGCGATTGATATTGGTTATCGTCACTTCGATTGTGCTCACATTTATGGAAATGAAGCTCAAGTTGGCGCTGCCATTAATGAGAAACTCAAGGAAGGTTCTGTGACACGGTAAATGACTGTTGATTCCATCTTAAAATATCGATTATTAACGGATTTGTATGACATTTCAGAGACCAACTGTTTATAACAAGCAAGCTATGGAATACCCACCACAAGCCTGACTTGGTGCGGCCTGCCTGCGAGACGAGCATGAGGAATCTCGGAGTGGACTATCTGGATTTGTACCTAATGCATTGGCCAATGGCATACAAGTCCGGTGACAATCTCTATCCCACATGCCCCGACACGGGCAAGGCCGTGTTCGAGGACATCGATTTCGTGGACACGTGGAAGGCCATGGAGGAATTGGTGGACAGTGGCCTTTGCCATGCCATAGGAGTTTCCAATTTCAATGAGCAGCAAATCAATCGATTGCTGAGCATGGCCAAACTAAAACCAGTCGTACTCCAAATCGAATGTCATCCATACCTTCGGCAAAAATCCTTAATCACACTCTGCTACGATAATGCCATTGCCGTGACAGCTTACAGTTCGCTGGGCTCAGCCCACACGCCCTACGAGAAACCCGGTGCCTATCCGCTCCTGAAGCATCCAGTTATACTGGAGATCGCCGCCAAGTACGATCGTACTCCTGCCCAGGTGCTATTGCGCTACCAGACACAGTCGGGAATTATTGTAATACCTCGATCTGTGAGCAAACATCATATGTACGAGAACTTTAAGAAGATCTGGGACTTTGGATTAGATAATGATGATTTACAGGCCATCGATGATCTTGATTGTAATGGTCGCTTCATGACTATGAAAGCTGCTTATGGACATCCCCATCATCCATTTGAAATAGAAGTTCCATAGAAAAAAATTGCATATGTACTTGTGTCTATATCAAAGAGCCTATAGATGTCATTCTTAACTAGTCATTTTTCAAAATAAATTATTAACTACAAATTTTGTTGTAAAAATATAATTTTTTTATAAACACAATCCAAGCAGTCGTATTAGAACTGTTCGGCATTTACACAGAACACACAAATTTGTACTAATACACTAATATAGAAGCAAGACAGAATTCATTATGATCGCTGCTTTTAAAAATCGCCTTCATTTTCAATTAATTCGTTCTACGGTCCAAACGGCAATTCGAGGATATGTGGAACCTGAGCGATTTAAATGGTGAGCTGTTTAGTAATAAGAGATTCTGGAGATTAATTCGGATTTAAGGTGTCAACAGGAATATTCAGCACCGAAAGCGGTTTTAGCCGATGGAAATGAAATTCCGCTTATAGGACTCGGTACATGGGGGGTAAGTTTCTTCATTATGTGCTATCATAAACATAAAATCGAATTATCTTTGAAAATCAAGTTATACTTGCAACAAAATTACAAATAAATTATCTTAAGCGTGTTAATTAATTATAATGAAACAAATACCACATCTTATTTCGATACAATCATGCGTAATTCGAACCATAAAGAGCCTGCGACTGAACTTCCTCGAGTATTCCGAGCTCAAAAAGAGAGAAGTGGTCGCGGAAAATTTAAATTTAAAATCGTTATCAACGTATGTTTGCCTTCATCGATAGTTAATTTTATTGTGTATCGATCGCACAGCTGTTATCGATGAATATTCTTGCGTGCAATAGCGCTCGTGCTTTGCAAAAGCTCACTCGAGCTTTTGACTGGTCGTATAAAAGCGACAAACAGCTGTGGCTCGATGCTCAGTTTTTGCAAAAGGCGCAATTGTCTGTTCTCGTTTTCGTCAAATATAAATCTGCATTGATTATTCTACTGTATCCTTTTAAAGACAAAACCAAATTAAAGATACGTGTAAAATGGCTAGCAAAGTGCCAACCGTAAAACTAAACAGTGGTCACAATATTCCCATCCTTGGTTTGGGAACCTGGAATGTAAGTTCGAAATGAAAATATAAAATGGAATCACTGAATTTGCCGTAACCCACACATAAATACATACGTATATGTACATTCAATTCTTATCATATAAATTTCCGTTGTATTCTGTAGCAAAAATTAGAACTAGTGCTGCACTTGTCGCGCAGCTGATAATTAGCCGTCAACGGCGTCTGCCTTTTTTGCCGGCTGCTGTGTGTGTGTTTGTATTTACAGTATGTCAAGTAATTGCTCAGACAAAGAATAAAAATGACATATTTAAAATATTGTTTTGCCGAAAAGAAAGGTTGTCATTTTATTTTTTCTCCTTATCGTGGCTTTTAGAAGAAGTTATAAAAAACAAAGATGTAGGTCCACTGAGCTTAATTATTTTTTTTGCAAAACAACTACTTGACATACTGTATTAGCTGTGTATGTGTGTGTGAGCCAATGTGTGGGCGTGCTTACAACGGCGATAATGTAAATAGCGATAACCTAACCTACGGCAAAGTTCTAAAAAGTTCTAGTTCAGTATATTACATAGTTACAATACATCTGACGACGTTTTCACAGCTACTGTACAGTATGTCTGTCAAGTACATGTTTTGAAAAACAAAAATATGTGTTTTTTTTTTATATAAAAACAAGTTAAAAATATAAATAATGAGATCCATTAGACCTAACTATTTTTTCTAATCACGTACCTGACATACTATATACTCTACGTGAGTCGGACTCACTGTGTGGGCGAGCCAAGCTTACAAAGGTGATAATTGGACCTACGGCAACTAAATGTTCGACAATGTTCTAGTTCTATAGTTCCAACACAATCTAATTATCTACATTTATATAGGTATGTAGTATCATTTTAAACAAAGGTGACCTCAGGCGACACGTCGCAACGTTTAAGTGATAGTGGAAACTTTTCGAAATTTGTCATGTCAGCTCGTAAATAATGGAAACTACACACACACTTTCATACAAAATAGGACATTCATAAGTCGCGGGCATCTTAGAAAATAAAAGCGATAAAAGCTCTTATCGATAAGCTCATAAGTGTTTGTTACCGCAAATACCTTAACATACCCTGTACTACAGGGACCACACAGTGTATATGTGTATAGGCATTAACTTTGTTCAATCAAAAAATTATTGAAAACAAAGAATATTTTGCAATTACTTTTTACTTACATATGTAAAAAAAATATATGCATAAAAATATGTGCATATTAAAAGAAAATTCGTTTTTTATTATCTTTTTTTAATCGTTCATATGATTTCTTATATTTTTATAAAAATCTGATTATTTCGAATCACCATAGAGATTTTTACCTTTTTGAGGTATTTCACCGAAAAAATGTACTGTTAAATTTGGAGAAAATATAACCATAGCAAATATACACAAATACTTATTTTACTGAGCTATAACTTTTAAGGGTAGGTCCAAATATTATTTCAAAAAGATTGTCTTATTGATTTGAGAGCCAAGACAGACTATAAATAATTTGCATTTAGTATAATTAAATGGGAGTGTTCTGTTTTATTTATAATTTATTGGAAGAAATCCAAAGGGTAATAAATTTACCCTTGCTGATAAGTGTTAGGTCAAGTAGATGATAAGCAATCAAATTTTAATTTCATCTAAATCACGTTCCTTCAAAATGAAAGTCCAATCAAGATTTAAATTATTGTGAAATATTGTGAAATTAGCAATGACCTTAGACATAATGACATACGAGTATAATAATTGAACAGTAAGGTTTTAATTTAATTGTCACATTAATGTTAACGACTTTGTTGTTGCTTTTTTTGTTTTTAGAGCCCTCCTGGCCAAGTTACAACGGCTGTGAAAACTGCAATCGATGTGGGATATCGTCATATTGACTGTGCTTACGTCTATGAGAATGAACCTGAAGTCGGCGCAGGAATTGAGGCCAAGCTCAAGGAGGGAGTTGTCAAGCGGTAAGATAATAATAATAATAATAATATTTCATAATTATTGAATAATTGTTTGTATTTTGATTGTAGCGAGGATCTGTTCATAACCAGCAAGTTGTGGAATACTTTCCATCGTCCGGATTTGGTGAGAGGCGCTTGTGAGAATACCTTGGACTTGCTTAAGGTAAAATATTTGGACCTGTACTTGATTCACTGGCCGATGGGGTTCAAGGAGGGATGTGATCTGTTCCCAGCCGATAAGGATGGTAATACTCTCTACTCGCTCGTGGATTACGTCGACACCTGGAAGGAAATGGAGAAACTGGTCGAAGCCGGCCTGGTCAAGTCGATTGGCGTCTCCAATTTCAACAAAAAACAAATCGAACGCATCTTGGCGGTTGCTAAAATTCCTCCAGCCACAAATCAGATCGAATGTCATCCGTATCTGACACAGAAGAAACTCTCCGATTTCTGTAAATCAAAGAATATTGCCATTACAGCCTACAGTCCGTTGGGTAGCCCCAACCGTCCCTGGGCCAAGGCTGGTGATCCGGTCATCTTGGAAGAAGAAGCCGTAAGTCACATATATATTTTATATAACCAAAAATTTACAAAATTTAATACCATTGCAGATCAAGAAAATTGCTAAGAACAAGAAGAAGACACCTGGACAGATTTTGATTCGCTATCAGATCCAACGTGCCAATATTGTTATTCCCAAGTCTGTGACCAAGGAGCGCATCGAATCGAACTTCAAAGTCTTTGACTTTGAGCTAACCGCTGAAGAAATCAAGACTATTGAAGGATTTGAATGTAATGGTCGTCTGGTTCCATTGCTGAAGTAAGTAGAGCTGATTATTAAACTACAATTCATAGGTATCTCAAGTAGTTGATATGATATTGGTATTATTAGCTTTACAATTTTATTATTTCTAAAATAATTCCTTAGAGAGACTGGCAAGCATAAGTACTATCCATTTCATGATGAGTATTAAGTTCAATCGGAAAGAAACCATTTGTTCAATATGATAGTTAAGTAAATATTCTGGTGAAAATTAACAATGGGCCATATGAGAATCCACCCAATACTGACGTATGTTTAATTTACCAATTGTTTTGTTTAAACGATTTAAAACAATTACCCGCTGCTTGAGTCCAACTTTTGTTCGAATAACTTTCATAAAGAATTACTCCACTAACAAATTAGTTAAACATAAGCTTACTTTAAAAGAAAAGTGTTGAATATCTACTTACGTTTAAGTTTCTTAATATCTTGCAGTCATTTCGGTCATCCACACCATCCATTCGAGAAGGACGAGTACTAATTGGGCACCACTGTGTTAACAATTGTTTTTATTGAAACCTATACATATTGTACACATGTTATTTAAATATATGTGACATAATTACATATTATTTAAATAAGAGAATAAATATGCTGGCATAATTATAATATGCTGAGAACAACTCAAATAAATAAGGCCTTTGTCTGAACAACACGCTCTACGATTATTTGACAAATGCAGATCTGACGTCTGAGAAATATATATATATATGTAAATTTATCTTTAACTTGCGTAAAGTCGTTGAAAGTCTGACAATTGTTTAATCTAAGCTTAGTGCAAATATTTATCACATCTGTTTTAAGTTCTTTGCCAAACTGTTATGGGATCATGACTTTCGGCATCGTGTATCTAATATATCATTATTTTCGGCATAGAACAATGAAAGTACCAAATGTTTTTGAACAATGTGAAATTTGTTTAACTGCACAAAAGCATCTAGGCAAATATCTAATTTTTAATAAAGACAACAAGCTCTGGTATCACTTGGTAAGGTATAAAAGCATCCAAATCTGTCGTTTTGGCAAACAGTTAAAGCGCAGATCTGGTTATTGGTAGATCATGCGATTATATTGTATCGCCCTCTTGGGCGTCTTCGTGGCACTCGCAGCCGGAGCTCATATCCATACCGAGACCGCGGTGGGAACTTCTCGGGAGTTAAAGCCTCAGTCGGCCACTTCAACGGGTCCGTGTTGTGAAAGTGTTAGGCAAACTCTTCTAGACATTCGAAAGGATATTCGTTTGTGGCTCTTAGATCGACTCTTCGGTAAATTGATTCTCGTTCACGATGGTGAAATTTCCGGAAACCAACAAAATGTGCCCTGTGCTAAAAATCACCAAATAACAACATCCGGAGAAAAATCTGGAGCTGTGCAATTTGATTCGATCCTAAACGACATTAGGAGGAATCTTCCTCATAACCATAGAACTTCCGGTCGATTTGACAACCTTGTTAAAAGAGGAGCCAAAAATCAGTCTAGCTCAACCAGAACAACAACAACAACCTCCGAGGGATCTGAACAATCTAATGCATCAGTAGAACCTGTTGTAGATGAAAGTTCAAGCCACTCAAACACCGTTGTTGATTCCGGCAACACCCACCAGTCTGGATCTACAACAACCACAACGACCACAACCTCTGAAGAATCCAACTCATTGGCAGATCCTATTGTAAATGAAAGCTCAAGCCACTCAAGCACCGTTGTTGATTCCGGCAACACCCACCAGTCTGGATCTACAACAACCACAACGACCACAACCTCTGAAGAATCCAACTCATTGGCAGATCCTATTGTAAATGAAAGTTCAAGCCACTCAAACACCGTTGTTGATTCCGGCAACACCCACCAGTCTGGATCTACAACAACCACAACGACAACAACCTCCGAGGGATCTGAGCAATCTAATGCATCAGTAGAACCTGTTGTAGATGAAAGTTCAGGCCACTCAAACACCGTTGTTGATTCCGGCAACACCCACCAGTCTGGATCTACAACAACCACAACGACAACAACCTCTGAAGGATCTGAGCAATCTAATGCATCAGTAGAACCTGTTGTAGATGAAAGTTCAGGCCACTCAAACACCGTTGTTGATTCCGGCAACACCCACCAGTCTGGATCTACAACGACCACAACGACAACAACCCCCGAGGGATCCAACTCATTGGCAGATCCTATTGTAAATGAAAGCTCAAGCCACTCAAGCACCGTTGTTGATTCCGGCAACAGCCACCAGTCTGGATCTACAACAACCACAACGACAACAACTTCCGAGGGATCTGAACAATCTAATGCATCAGTAGAACCTGTTGTAGATGAAAGTTCAGGCCACTCAAACACCGTTGTTGATTCCGGCAACACCCACCAGTCTGGATCTACAACAACCACAACGACAACAACCTCTGAAGGATCTGAGCAATCTAATGCATCAGTAGAGCCTGTTGTAGATGAAAGTTCAAGCCACTCAAACACCGTTGTTGATTCCGGCAACACCCACCAGTCTGGATCTACAACAACCACAACGACAACAACATCTGAAGGATCTGAGCAATCTAATGCATCAGTAGAACCTGTTGTTTCTGATAGTTCAAGCCACTCTAGCACCGTTGTTGATTCCGGCAACACCCACCAGTCTGGATCTACAACGACCACAACGACAACAACATCCGAGGGATCCAACTCATTGGCAGATCCTATTGTAAATGAAAGTTCAAGCAACTCAAACACCGTTGTTGATTCCGGCAACACCCACCAGTCTGGATCTACAACAACCACAACGACAACAACCTCTCAGGGATCTGAACAATCTAATGCCTCAGTAGAACCTGTTGTTTCTGATAGTTCAAGCCACTCAAACACCGTTGTTGATTCCGGCAACACCCACCAGTCTGGATCTACAACAACCACAACAACAACAACCTCCGAGGGATCTGAACAATCTAATGCATCAGTAGAACCTGTTGTAGATGAAAGTTCAGGCCACTCAAACACCGTTGTTGATTCCGGCAACACCCACCAGTCTGGATCTACAACAACCACAACGACAACAACATCTGAAGGATCTGAACAATCTAATGCCTCAGTAGAACCTGTTGTTTCTGATAGTTCAAGCCACTCAAACACCGTTGTTGATTCCGGCAACACCCACCAGTCTGGATCTACAACAACCACAACAACAACAACCTCCGAGGGATCTGAACAATCTAATGCATCAGTAGAACCTGTTGTAGATGAAAGTTCAGGCCACTCAAACACCGTTGTTGATTCCGGCAACACCCACCAGTCTGGATCTACAACAACCACAGCGACAACAACCTCTGAAGGATCTGAGCAATCTAATGCATCAGTAGAACCTGTTGTAGTTGATGGTTCAAGCCACTCAAACACCGTTGTTGATTCCGGCAACACCCACCAGTCTGGATCTACAACAACCACAACGACAACAACCTCCGAGGGATCTGAACAATCTAATGCATCAGTAGAACCTGTTGTAGACGAAAGTTCAAGCCACTCAAACACCGTTGTTGATTCCGGCAACACCCACCAGTCTGGATCTACAACAACCACAACAACAACAACCTCCGACGGATCTGAACAATCTAATGCATCAGTAGAACCTGTTGTTGATGAAAGTTCAGGCCACTCAAACACCGTTGTTGATTCCGGCAACACCCACCAGTCTGGATCTACAACAACCACAACGACAACAACCTCCAAGGGATCTGAAAAATCGAATGCATCAGTAGAACCTGTTGTAGATGAAAGTTCAAGCCACTCAAACACCGTTGTTGATTCCGGCAACACCCACCAGTCTGGATCTACAACAACCACAACGACAACAACATCCGAGGGATCTGAGAAATCGAATGCATCAGTAGAACCTGTTGTAGATGAAAGTTCAAGCCACTCAAACACCGTTGTTGATTCCGGCAACACCCACCAGTCTGGATCTACAACAACCACAACGACAACAACATCCGAGGGATCTGAGAAATCGAATGCATCAGTAGAACCTGTTGTAGATGAAAGTTCAAGCCACTCAAACACCGTTGTTGATTCCGGCAACACACACCAGTCTGGATCTACAACAACCACAACGACAACAACCTCCGAGGGATCTGAACAATCTAATGCATCAGTAGAACCTGTTGTAGACGAAAGTTCAAGCCACTCAAACACCGTTGTTGATTCCGGCAACACCCACCAGTCTGGATCTACAACAACCACAACGACAACAACCTCCGAGGGATCTGAACAATCCAATGCATCAGTAGAACCTGTTGTAGTTGATGGTTCAAGCCACTCAAACACCGTTGTTGATTCCGGCAACACCCACCAGTCTGGATCTACAACAACCACAACGACAACAACATCTGAAGGATCTGAGCAATCTAATGCATCACTAGAACCTGTTGTTTCTGATAGTTCAAGCCACTCAAACACCGTTGTTGATTCCGGCACCACCCACCAGTCTGGATCTACAACAACCACAACGACAACAACCTCCGAGGAATCTGAGAAATCTAATGCATCAGTAGAACCTGTTGTAGATGAAAGTTCAAGCCACTCAAACACCGTTGTTGATTCCGGCAACACCCACCAGTCTGGATCTACAACAACCACAACGACAACAACCTCCGAGGGATCTGAGAAATCGAATGCATCAGTAGAACCTGTTGTAGATGATAGTTCAAGCCACTCAAACACCGTTGTTGATTCCGGCAACACCCACCAGTCTGGATCTACAACAACCACAACGACAACAACATCTGAAGGATCTGAGCAATCTAATGCATCAGTAGAACCTGTTGAAGTTGATGGTTCAAGCCACTCAAACACCGTTGTTGATTCCGGCAACACCCACCAGTCTGGATCTACAACAACCACAACGACAACAACCTCTGAAGGATCTGAGCAATCTAATGCATCAGTAGAACCTGTTGAAGTTGATGGTTCAAGCCACTCAAAAACCGTTGTTGATTCCGGCAACACCCACCAGTCTGGATCTACAACAACCACAACGACAACAACCTCCGAGGGATCTGAGCAATCTAATGCATCAGTAGAACCTGTTGTTTCTGATAGTTCAAGCCACTCTAGCACCGTTGTTGATTCCGGCAACACCCACCAGTCTGGATCTACAACAACCACAACGACAACAACATCTGAAGGATCTGAGCAATCTAATGCATCAGTAGAACCTGTTGTTGATGATAGTTCAAGCAACTCTAACACCGTTGTTGATTCCGGCAACACCCACCAGTCTGGATCTACAACAACCACAACGACAACAACCTCCGAGGGATCTGAGCAATCTAATGCATCAGTAGAACCTATTGTTTCTGATAGTTCAAGCCACTCTAGCACCGTTGTTGATTCCGGCAACACCCACCAGTCTGGATCTACAACAACCACAACGACAACAACCTCCGAGGGATCTGAGCAATCTAATGCATCAGTAGAACCTGTTGTTTCTGATAGTTCAAGCAACTCAGACACCGTTGCTGATTCTGGCAACACCCACCAGTCTGGATCTACAACAACCACAACGACAACAACCTCTGAGGGATCTGAGAAATCTAATGCATCAGTAGAACCTGTTGTAGATGAAAGTTCAGGCCACTCAAACACCGTTGTTGATTCCGGCAACAGTCAGTCTAGCTCTTCTTCAACAACGACAACTGTGTCTAGAACTAGTCATCTCAAAAACGGTGGACGTTGGAAGAATTCCAAATACGGCAAAAATGGTCGGAAGCAATGGCAACGTTCTACATCGACAAGAAAATTTCACAAAAGCAATAAGAAATCATCCACAGGAGATTCGGATGGAAGTCATATTCAACCTGTCGTAGCTACTGAAATTTCAGGCGACAACGATTCTTACTCAACTTGGAAAGAGAAAGATCATAAATACAATAACTATAGAAACGGTCGTCGAAACGGTTACAAAAAGTGGATAAAGTCCTCTTCGACTAAAAAAACCACAGGACCACAAATAACTATATCCAATTCTAACTCAATTTCTGGTACAAAAAAAGTCAATCTGACAAAATTCTTTCTGTTGACAACACCCATCAGTCTGGCTCCACAACGACCACAACCTCTGAAGAATCTAACTCATTGGCAGATCCTATTGTAAATGAAAGCTCAAGCAACTCTAACACCGTTGCTGATTCCGGCAACACCCACCAGTCTGGATCTACAACAACCACAACGACAACAACCTCTGAAGGATCTGAGCAATCTAATGCATCAGTAGAACCTGTTGTTTCTGATAGTTCAAGCCACTCAGACACCGTTGTTGATTTCGGCAACACCCACCAGTCTGGATCTACAACAACCACAACGACAACAACCTCTGAAGGATCTGAGCAATCTAATGCATCAGTAGAACCTGTTGTTTCTGATAGTTTAAGCCACTCAAACACCGTTGTTGATTCCGGCAACACCCACCAGTCTGGATCTACAACAACCACAACGACAACAACATCTGAAGGATCTGAACAATCTAATGCATCAGTAGAACCTGTTGTAGATGAAAGTTCAGGCCACTCAAACACCGTTGTTGATTCCGGCAACACCCACCAGTCTGGATCTACAACAACCACAACGACAACAACATCTGAAGGATCTGAACAATCTAATGCATCAGTAGAACCTGTTGTAGATGAAAGTTCAGGCCACTCAAACACCGTTGTTGATTCCGGCAACACCCACCAGTCTGGATCTACAACAACCACAACGACAACAACCTCCGAGGGATCTGAACAATCTAATGCATCAGTAGAACCTGTTGTTTCTGATAGTTCAAGCCACTCAAACACCGTTGTTGATTCCGGCAACACCCACCAGTCTGGATCTACAACAACCACAACGACAACAACATCTGAAGGATCTGAACAATCTAATGCATCAGTAGAACCTGTTGTAGATGAAAGTTCAGGCCACTCAAACACCGTTGTTGATTCCGACAACACCCACCAGTCTGGATCTACAACAACCACAACGACAACAACATCTGAAGGATCTGAACAATCTAATGCATCAGTAGAACCTGTTGTAGATGAAAGTTCAAGCCACTCAAACACCGTTGTTGATTCCGGCAACACCCACCAGTCTGGATCTACAACAACCACAACAACAACAACCTCCGAGGGATCTGAGCAATCTAATGCATCAGTAGAACCTGTTGTTGATGAAAGTTCAGGCCACTCAAACACCGTTGTTGATTCCGGCAACACCCACCAGTCTGGATCTACAACAACCACAACGACAACAACCTCTGAAGGATCTGAGCAATCTAATGCATCAGTAGAACCTGTTGTTTCTGATAGTTCAAGCCACTCTAGCACCGTTGTTGATTCCGGCAACACCCACCAGTCTGGATCTACAACAACCACAACGACAACAACCTCTGAAGGATCTGAGCAATCTAATGCATCAGTAGAACCTGTTGTTTCTGATAGTTTAAGCCACTCAAACACCGTTGTTGATTCCGGCAACACCCACCAGTCTGGATCTACAACAACCACAACGACAACAACATCTGAAGGATCTGAACAATCTAATGCATCAGTAGAACCTGTTGTAGATGAAAGTTCAGGCCACTCAAACACCGTTGTTGATTCCGGCAACACCCACCAGTCTGGATCTACAACAACCACAACGACAACAACATCTGAAGGATCTGAACAATCTAATGCATCAGTAGAACCTGTTGTAGATGAAAGTTCAGGCCACTCAAACACCGTTGTTGATTCCGGCAACACCCACCAGTCTGGATCTACAACAACCACAACGACAACAACCTCCGAGGGATCTGAACAATCTAATGCATCAGTAGAACCTGTTGTTTCTGATAGTTCAAGCCACTCAAACACCGTTGTTGATTCCGGCAACACCCACCAGTCTGGATCTACAACAACCACAACGACAACAACATCTGAAGGATCTGAACAATCTAATGCATCAGTAGAACCTGTTGTAGATGAAAGTTCAGGCCACTCAAACACCGTTGTTGATTCCGACAACACCCACCAGTCTGGATCTACAACAACCACAACGACAACAACATCTGAAGGATCTGAACAATCTAATGCATCAGTAGAACCTGTTGTAGATGAAAGTTCAAGCCACTCAAACACCGTTGTTGATTCCGGCAACACCCACCAGTCTGGATCTACAACAACCACAACAACAACAACCTCCGAGGGATCTGAGCAATCTAATGCATCAGTAGAACCTGTTGTTGATGAAAGTTCAGGCCACTCAAACACCGTTGTTGATTCCGGCAACACCCACCAGTCTGGATCTACAACAACCACAACGACAACAACATCTGAAGGATCTGAACAATCTAATGCATCAGTAGAACCTGTTGTAGATGAAAGTTCAGGCCACTCAAACACCGTTGTTGATTCCGGCAACACCCACCAGTCTGGATCTACAACAACTACAACGGCAACAACATCTGAAGGATCTGAACAATCTAATGCATCAGTAGAACCTGTTGTAGATGAAAGTTCAGGCCACTCAAACACCGTTGTTGATTCCGGCAACACCCACCAGTCTGGATCTACAACAACCACAACGACAACAACCTCCGAGGGATCTGAAAAATCTAATGCATCAGTAGAACCTGTTGTAGATGAAAGTTCAAGCCACTCAAACACCGTTGTTGATTCCGGCAACACCCACCAGTCTGGATCTACAACAACCACAACGACAACAACCTCCGAGGGATCTGAGCAATCTAATGCATCAGTAGAACCTGTTGTTGATGATAGTTCAAGCAACTCTAACACCGTTGCTGATTCCGGCAACACCCACCAGTCTGGATCTACAACAACCACAACGACAACAACCTCTGATGGATCTGAGCAATCTAATGCATCAGTAAAACCTGTTGTAGATAATAACTCAAGCAACTCTAACACCGTTGTTGATTCCGGCAACACCCACCAGTCTGGATCTACAACAACCACAACGACAACAACCTCTGATGGATCTGAGCAATCTAATGCATCAGTAAAACCTGTTGTAGATAATAACTCAAGCAACTCTAACACCGTTGTTGATTCCGGCAACACCCACCAGTCTGGATCTACAACCACAACGACAACAACCTCTGAAGGATCTGAGCAATCCAATGCATCAGTAAAACCTGTTGTAGATAATAACTCAAGTAACTCTAACACCGTTGTTGATTCCGGCAACACCCACCAGTCTGGATCTACAACAACCACAACGACAACAACCTCCGAGGGATCTGAGCAATCTAATGCATCAGTAGAACCTGTTGTTTCCGATAGTTCAAGCCACTCTAGCATCATTGTTGATTCCGGCAACACCCAACAGTCTGGATCTACAACAACCACAACGACAACAACCTCTGAAGGATCTGAGCAATCCAATGCATCAGTAAAACCTGTTGTAGATAATAACTCAAGTAACTCTAACACCGTTGTTGATTCCGGCAACACCCACCAGTCTGGATCTACAACAACCACAACGACAACCACGAGTTCCGGGTCGAAGGGTAATATTGGTAGCAGTTCACAGCAATCTAACTCAGGATCGAGCACAACAATTATTGAGGAGCCTGGGAAATCGAGTTCTTCGACTTCTTCCGTAAAAGGAGGCTCTAGTTCTACAACAACCACAACAACCGTAATTAAGGGAAGTGTACAGTCGGGTAAACAGAAGAATGTCTCAGGTACAGTGGTAATTCCTGGCCAAGGTGGTGTCAACTCCAAAATAGTCACTTCAAAGACATGGTCCAGTTCATCAACTAATCCGTCTACTCAGGTGATTGGCAATGGTATGAGCCAAGGTGGTGCCAATACGGGAAATCACAACTCATACACTTGGACTAAGCATTCCAGCTCGATCAATGGAAATAGCTATCAACCAGGTATTCCTGGTGTTATTGGAAAGGTCATAAGAAGGGTTCAGGAAACAATTCCATTCGGAGCAAATGGTAGAGATGCTCGTACAGGATCTACATCTTGGTCTCGGCAATCGAGTTCTTTGTCAAATGATGGCACGGACCACTCGCAGATAAATGACGCAAATTTCAACGCAAACAATAAAGATGTCAGATACAGTTCCACGGGCATGAAACGAACAACCGGCGCTCAGTTCGGAGGTGGAGCTTATCCTTATTGGTGGGGATCGCAAGGAGGTTGGATGGGTCATAATCCATCATGGGGATATCCTTATGGAAGTGGATGGGGTGCTGGCGCTTGGAACGGTCGTTATATATCGAATTAATTATCATTTACAGCAACTGTCATAATTATAACTTATATAACAGTTATGTTCGATATGTATGACAGCCCTGTTCTTTTACGATCATAAAATATATATGCAAACAATAAATGTACTTGCTGTTTGTTTAATCGGGTCTATAAAGGGTAATAAATTTGAGGGATTTATTCATAATTAAACATATCTAAATTTATTTGATATTTAAAGCTAAACAAAATATTGCTATGTTAGCTCAACTGTTTTTTAGATGATTTGTTATGCAAATTTAATACCAAATATTCGCTCAGCTGGGTAAACAAACATTTGACTAAATATTTGCTTAGTATCTGTTAAAGTGGTATAATTAAGGCTACAATATAAAATTAAATAATACTGATCTACAATTGCTATTTAATTACAAAAGTAAGATTTGCGTCATTCGTTAAATAAATTTAAATACATTCATCAAAGTTATCGATGTACTCGATAAATTAATATCGTTCATGTAAAAATTAGTCGCGCAGAAAAAAGCAATAGGGCAACCACGGTTGCCACTTAATAAAATAGAAATGGCCAAAACAAAAAGAGCAAATTTCATATAAAAGGGTAAAATTATTATTCATTAAAAATGCAAAACTAAAATTTTTAACTCATATTATCGGAACTTTCAATAGGCGGTTTTACAGTATTCAAAATTGGAGCCAGTTTTGGTGCAAAAACGACAAGTGTGGCAACCGTGAGGGCAACACTGTTGTTATCAGATGTTCACACAAGCTGACTTAATAATAAATGCCTAAAAAATCTCGAAAAAGCCAAGAAGAAGAACAACGTGCGCATCTGACAAATTTGTAGCTGGTGTAAATAAAAATCGAACTGATCCAACTTGTCTTTAAAGTTTTCTACAACAAAATCATTACATAGCTGCATGAAAGCATAATAAATATTGAATGTGTTATTTGTGCAAAGCAGAGCTCATAATCAAAATCAACTGGACAAACGAAGTGTTTAATTAATCGTTTCTGCAACTGTGCAGAGACAAAGGCGATTGCGAGCAAACAGCACACATACACATGCAAACGCACAGACAAAAACACACACACACACAGTGATACACCTAAATGAAAATCTCAAAATTTTCACCGTTTACGCTGGCTATGAATATGATTTCATAGTTTTTGCATTTCAAAACTAAAATACAGCAGCTGAATTTAGCAACAATAACAGCGTAAGCAACAACAATAACAGCGACGAAGAATAAGTTAAGAAGTGACTGGAACAAAAGGAATCTCAAAAGAGAAGAACCCAAGCAAAAGCAGAAGCATCAATAATTGCCACACGGACAAAGAACTCTGTGCAAAAGTGAATACTAAATACACATACACACACACACACACATACACACGCATAGAAAATCTAATTCTGAGCTGGCCAAACAGTTAAGCGAATTCCATATTTACATATGTCATCAACTTTCGCACAACACTTGGAGACCAACTGAATAGAAAGCAGACGCAGCGTTTTCTGGTACGAAATTTGCGTGGTATCCTAACAGCCACAGCATGACTATTAAGCCAGTTAGTGCGCCAAGTGGCAACCGTGTCGTTGATGCGGATGCCACAGAGTCGCATGTCGCTGGCCAGGTGGTTGTCGAGCAATCTGTTGTCAATCAGGCTCATCGCAATGTTGTCATCGATGGACATGGACAGGTAAGTAATTTATCTATAATCCCTTAAGCGATTAATACCCTATGATTTATTTCTATTCACGCAGAGTCCACAACGTCGTGGCGAAGTATACGAGGAGTTGTCACGCTCACATCGTTGCAGTCCGCACAAGAGGTGAGTGCACAGTCAATTATCAATTTGCAACTCCTTAATTATATATACAATTGTTGTTTTAGCAGCTCCCGATCAAAACGTCGCGAGCATCATGAGAGTCATGCCCATCATCATAAGCGGGATCGTTTGGAGCGAGAGAAATTGAATCTGAATCATGTGTCGGTGGTGGGTAGCGGTGTTCCCGGCGTTACCAACAACAGTCCACATGCCGTTGTGTCAGCTACCGTTGCCACAGCCGTGGGTAATAGTAGTCCAACGGCAGTGGGTCGCAAATCCCCAGAGCATTTGACCAGCGTACCCAAGGCACAAACAAAGATGACACCAGCCACGGCTGCCGCCAATCTGCTCAAGGCTGTGGAGGAGACGTTCTCTGGCTACAATAGCGGCGATGAGCATCTGCAGCCCAAGGAGCGCACCATATCGGTCGAGGAATGGCAGCGTCGCGACGATGAGTTTGCCAAGTGCATGGAAAAACGTGGCTATGAACTGAAACCCGTTGAGGAGGATGGCGCTTGCCTGTTTCGCTCAATATCTCTGCAAATCTACGGAGACGAGGAGATGCACGATGTCATACGACAGCACACAATGGACTATATTGTATTTATATATAATAATATTTAGTTGATTAATGATTTGAAAGTATCACCTTGTATTTTACAGCATGAGAATCGAGAATACTTTGGACAATTTGTCACTGAGGACATCAATGGTTACATTCAGCGGAAACGAGCACGCGATGCGCACGGTAATCACATCGAGATACAGGCCATATCAGAGATCTACAGTCGCACAGTGGAAGTCTATTGTTATCAGTCGAGTGAGAAGATATATTTGCATATTTCTAACCAATTTTATTATATTAATACATGTATTTCTGCTCGTATCTTGTAGCTCCCATTAACATCTTTAATTCGGAGCAATCGCAGGCTGGTTACCCGCCGCTGCGTCTGTCCTATCAGAGAGGCTCGCATTACAATGCCATACTGGATCCCTACAATGCCACTGTAGGCGTCGGCTTGGGGTTGGCTGGTTACAAGCCCGAGTTCCAGACAAAGGAGGCAGTGCGTCTCAGCGAGCAGCTGGAAATTGAGCAGGTAAATAAACCACAAATAAAACAGACATTGCACTTATCATCATTTTATTGTTAGACAATGTTTGAGGACAAACTGAAGACAACAGACTGGGAAGCCACCAATGAGGCCATCGAGGAGCAAATTGCACGCGAATCCTATTTACAGTGGTGCCGTGATAACATGCAGCGTTCACGCAGCAACAACACAGCCGCCGGTTCGGCTACATCATCGACGGTGACCTCAGCGGAGGCACTGACCGATTCGGATGCCTCGCCTTCCAAGTACTCAAGTGATGGATGCGGCGGCAGCAGCAATAATAATAACAACAGCAACAACAACACAGCCGTAAGCAGCACCAATGTCAGCGATGGCACAACCACTGGCTTTACGCTATCGCCCAAAAGCCTCAGCCAGTTCCCGCACAAGCTGCCGCCCGAGGTGAACGATCTGGGTGGCTATGAAAGCGATGCAACGGACATGAGCAGCACCAGCTCGGTGGGACACTGTGGCGGCGGAGGCAACTCCTCTCCTAATTCAGCAGCTACCCAGCGACCCAATAAATTATCCAAATCGCAGCGTCGCAGCAATCCCTTGCGCAGCAGCAAGAAACGTCGCCACGAAGCGCGCGAGGCAAGCAACAAGTATGTAAATGTTGCAATTCTTCTGTTCAAGACTCTTTCACACATTTCTTTTGTAATACCTGCAGTCTGGAAGCACTCGAGACGCCGTTACGTAAGAGTCCCAAGCGCGATGCAGCGCCAGCAGCACCAAGAGCTTACACACCGGAGGCGGAACAGCGACCTTGCACCTCCAAGCAGTCATCCCAGTCGCCGCCAAAGCGCGTCGATGCACAGACGCTGCCCAAGCAGAGCTATTCCAGCTTCTATCAGGAGCTGCTCGAGGCATCCTATGCTAACGATGGTAAGCAGATGCATACAGCATAATTATTGATATTAAATCGCTGTAGGAGAAGCCTCTAATACAATTATGACCCTGAAAATATATCACAAAGATTCATTATTTTTTATTTAATATCATTAATATTACAATTAGATTTGGGGTAGATTTATAATTAGTGTGACCTAAGATGTGATTTCTGTGTTCCTAAGAGAGACCTAGAAGAATTCGTTCAAAATTTGAGTGCAAAAGAGTTTTTAAATAAATTGAATGCGAGTGAATCGATATTTTAGAATGAAACGGAATATTTCATGTATTCGAATTTTCTAAATTCAGATTTTGACAAACTATTCAACTGAACGCAGTTTGAAAAAAAAAACAATTGTGCGTTCCTGAAATGTCTTAATATTTCTTGAGAAATTTATTGAAATTTAAAATGTTTTGCATTTAATATAATTCACTTTTATATTGACATTTTAAAATTGTAATAAGCTTTACTTCACAATTATTTTGAAATTTTTGGACGTATGAGCATCTTAACATCCTTGAGAGAGGCCAGATCATCCCAATAAATAGCTTGCGAATCATTGTAATGAATTCTATCGTCCAAGTATTTGCCATTTAAATTACTGAAAAAAAAAATGAAAAAATTAAGTAAGGTATTATTTAGTTATTTGATCGAGTTCTCTACCAGGAAGCACACATATGATACCACCATCCACCATGACTTCTCTCAGCGCAGTTTCCATTCCTCCAAAGATCATTGTCTCGATCGAATGTACTGAATTTCATGTTCAGATGCCAGAAGAGATCATTTCTTGCAGTGCCCGAGAAATTTCCCAATGAGCTCAATTTATACTGTTCATCCTCGCCAGCGATTACAAAGTGATCGTAATGAGCGTATGTGGGCCTATTTTCGAATTTTTCCAACTTTATGTAGAGCTCGTGATGCTGATTTGCCGTCAATCGATGAATCTTTTCCAAGCCAAGAAAAAATTCAAAATCAAATGAACCAAATCCTTCGCGGTATGCGGTCCAATTCCTGTAGAAGTCTTCCCTTGTTTTCTTTTTATCCCATATTTCGATTTGCTGTTCTCTTGTACCTAACTTGCGCCTTTGGATAACTGTCCAACCAGGACCAGCTACCTCATTGTCACATAGCACATCGAACGAACTAATACCGGGAGCATCAATCTTGTGGACACCAGAAGCATTTCCAAAGGGCAGGCAACCAGTTATAGGTTTCTCTAGCTCTTTCTGATCAATCGTTTTATTCTCTATGATCTGCAATTGATATAATGATGTCTAATAATGGATTAACTATCTTGCGTTATTCCTTACTGTATTTCCTTTAGCTGCTGAGAAAACGCAGACGATTAGAATCAAATACTTAGCCCGATTGAAATTCATTTTTCAACTGCACTCGACTTTAGTAAAAAGCGACTGAATATTGCATTTAAATGTATCATCCGAATCATCTTCGTACTCGCACTTATTAAAGTTACAAAGTTCAGTACTATAGATAATGCTGGGAAATTCTTGGTTCTACAGAAACTGGAAAACATTGCAGATTATTGTTGTGGGTTTTTCGTTATCAGCGTTTAATGTATAAATATCTTAAATTAATTAATGATTGAAAAGTCGGACTTCCTGTAAGCTCTACAGTTACGTTAGGATTAGTTTAGATCTAATAAGTTAAAGATGATATAATGTCAGAAAGTGTGAAATACTCGAACTCTGGAAATATTCCCAAGATCCAACATGAAACTCCGAAAGTTTTTAAGATACTACTCTGGTAATTAACGTTGTCTATCTTTGTTCAATTACTATTTTGTTATTTATCAATTTTTAAAATGGTTTCCCTTATAAAAATGTATATTCATTCGTAGGTTATTTTTTTAAATGAATAAATGCGTAATTAGATTATCGGATCGTTGCCAATCGATCAACCTCAAATAATGTTTATCAATTGATTTAAATTATATTTTCGCATTTTGATTACAGGTATCAATGAGAGGGAGATGCTGCAGCAGGCTATACAAATGTCCACACGCGATTATATCGACGATCAGAAGCGGAAATATTTCTGTGGACCGTAAGACAGGAAAGTGCCGGACTGCTCCGTCTAGTTCTGCTGTACAGTGATTAAAATCGTCATTTTCGCAACGAAAACGAAACACAATAAATTAACCAAAAACCCAATACACACACACACACACACACCCGGGTACATGCTGTACGAGTAATAATAAAAATTGTTGAGTGAGGAAGCGGCTGCAGGACTTGCATGTATTAGGCACACCACACACACCTACACACACACATCTCCATATATATTTATATATGTATTTATATAACTGCATATGTTTTGAATTAAGAAACAATTCGTTAGATTTATAAAAAAAAACTGGCTGATTTGAGAAGACATTTTTTTGATAAGGCTTAACTCAAATCCGCTAATCTCCTCCTGCGATCTAGTAATTATATCCTTCCTTACCATGTCCCTGCTCCATCCGTGCAATGCTGCAGTCACTCCTTTATATTTCCTCTATTTTAAAATTAATCTAACGCATATTTTGTTATAACTTAAATTTAAGCTATACGTGTGCAAGGATCATATGCAGTATATAAAAGAACAGCACGTACATACGATATAAAATACATAAATACTATATACATACATATAAATACAACATAAATTTACATAAATATACACGAATTACATACATTTAAATACATGAATAATTAATTATAATTACGTAATAATGATATTGATTACTTGATTGAATAAAATAAATGGTGCATATACATAAACATTAACCAAGAGAATTTTTGTATAAGTCTAAATTATAGATGCTATAATCTGTTAAATAATAGACTAAAAAAAATATATAAGATGTCAATTTTTTAAATTCTTCGCTGGTTCCGTTTTTACCAGTTATCTAAATATCACACAAAATTCCTTTTCTTTATGATATTGTTGTCCGCTTTTCCCTATTGTTGAACAGAAGATATAATCAAATATACAACTTGTGTGTTTAATTGATAGTAAGGATCTGCAAGGATAAATCTCCCAGCATTTACCACTTCGACTTACTCATAAGATTGCGATAATCCGTCCCGTTCTTTAAATTCTCCTTCTCAGCAATCAAGTGAAAGAGTAAACAGGTGTATTTACAAATGTTTTAATCGGTGTTATCAAAAGTTTAAGTACATCCATAGTATCTAAATTCGTACTTACATCTAAATTGCGCTTTGTTTAGGTATTACGAGTACATAAATAAATAGTTTACTGCATTTACACCGTTGTTCGTATCATTTACATATACATAGAATTTATTTTATACAAAAATACATTTCACTAAAATACGCGATTCGCATATAAAATTATAATTTCTTTGTTGTCTTAAAGTATTTTTGGAAATGTGTGCCGATTGCATAACAGATCGACGTTCTGGGACCTGCATTTCGAATTGTACGATATTAAAAGGAAAGTGAAAACATGGAAGCAGTTAAGTTTAAGTTAAGGTTAAAATTGCAAAACTTAAGAATAAGATTTAGATATTTTCGGGTTATTTTCAATGCCATATATAAAATTTATAATATTATCACTGTTTAATTATTTAATCGGATTATATCGTAAATTATATTATCAGTAGGATACAGAATCGCACCATGTATCAACATCCATGATTAAACCTCAGATTAACCTCAAGAGTGCTTATAAATTAGACAGAAATATGCTAAATTTAGGCTTAAGTGTCGGTTGGAAGTTAATCAGGTTTATGGTCCCAGCTGTACATATAGCACTTTTATGTCTAAGTTTGTGTCACGTTGTTGCCTAGGAATAATTGTACAGTATTGATGGAGATCTCTTGGAGGAGAGCCCTATTAATATTTGCTATTGCATTGCTGAATATCGTAAACGATATTCGATGTTAGGAATAAAATTACAGTGTTGAGTAGGATCTCCTGGAGGAGAATCCTACACGCATTTGCTATTGAATTGTTGAATATCGTAAACGATATTCGATGTTTGTCTGTATTAGTAATTGTACAGTGAAGAGGGGAATCTTTGGTAGCAGTTCCCTGCCAGCTTTTGCTATTGCTTTGCTGAATATCGTAAACGATATTCGATGTTTGTTTAGTTAAAACTGTACAGTGCAGAGGGAAATCTCCAGAAGAAGACCCCGGCAAGCATTTGCTATTGCATTGCTGAATATCGTATACGACATTCGTATACGATATTCGTATATCCGATTTGTTTGAGTCAATTAAATGATGTGGACCGAAAGCATGGGTTTTTGAGCCAAATACATAATTTCTATCAACAATTGTTGTGTGCCACAAGGCGTTTTGAACGAGGGGCTGGGGGGAGTGGTTCATATTTTGAATTTTGATTTAACTGACTTTACAAAAATCATTTGGCTAATTTATCATTTGCTGTTGTTGCTGCTGACCTGCTGCCTGTTGCTGCTGTTGTTGTTGCTGCTGCTGCTGGCTGACGACAATGTGATGCTGTTGTTGCTGCTGCTGCTGTTGTTGCTGCTGCTGCTGTTGTTGTTGCTGCTGCTGCTGTAATTGCAACTGTTGTTGCTGCTGATTGGCATGTTGCACGGCTGCCGTTGTGGCAGCTGTGACCACAGGTTGCAACATGCTGGTGCCGTTCTCTCGCCTCACATGGCTGTTGAGCTCGGCTTTGACCCTTCTGGCGATGTGGGAGCGTGTGTGCTTGCGCAGATGATCCTTGCGATAGAAGCCCTTGCCACACTCCTGACACTGATGCCGCTTCTCACCCGAGTGGATGACAAAGTGCAGACTGAGCTGCTCCTTGCGCTTGAAGGCCTTCAGGCAGACGGTGCAGATGTAGGGACGTTCCGGATTATGCGATTGCTTGTGTCGCGTTAAGTGATCTTTGCGCTTCAGCGATGCCTGGCAGATGTCGCACACGTAACGCCGCTCCAGATTGTGACCCACCAGATGCACCTCGAGCAGCTCCGGCTCGGGGTATGCCACATGGCATTCGGGGCACATGTAGAGCGGACTGCCATCGAGGGCGGTGCTCATGCGAATCTCACCAGGACGCAGCTTCGGCTTACGCTCCTTGGAACGTTTTTTGCGCTTCTTCTTTTTGGTGCCACTAACCGCTGTCGAACTGCTTGCAACAACTGCTTGCGTCTGCAACTGCAGTGTTGCCTGTGGTTGCTGCAGTTGCTGTTGTTGCTGCTGCTGCTGCTGTTGTTGTTGCTGTTGTTGCTGCTGCTGCTGCAACGGCAGCTGATCCTGCTGAGGTATGCTTATGGTTGTGGTTGCACCAATGGTATTGATGCCAATGGCTGCCCCTGGTCCCGTCTGCACCTGCAACACCTGTAAATTTAAGATATTATATGAGCAATTTATTCTCTATTCCTTTCTATTTTTATAAACTACAAAAATTACAATTTATCCCTATTCCATTCTATTTTTATATATTACACATCAGGGATATTAATGTGAAATTTAGCCAAGAAGATATTTTTTAAAAAGTTCAATAGATTTGGAATATAAAAATTAAAATTGAAATGAAATTACAATTATACCTAATAATAGATCTATTATTATTATTTTTTATATTTATCTTTAATTTAAAAAGTAAATCAAATAGCTAATAATTTTAAAAAGTTCAATAGATTTGGAATATAAAAATTAAAGTCAAAATAAAATTACAATTAGATCTAATAATAGATCTATAATTATTATTATTTTTTATTATTTATAAAAATTAAGCAATCTTATAATTTCATTGTTATAACACCTATTATTTATTTCTTAAAAGATGTTTATTACAAATTTCTAATAAATATATTTTCATTCAATCATAAGCAATCCCGTTAGATCTCTTCACTTACCACATTTGGTTGGTTCTCCTTTTTGATGGTCTCCGCGGAGTACTTGAGAAAGTGGTGCAGCGACAGTGGCAACGTGTTGGCTGGAAGATGCGAGAGGTAATCGGCGACTGTGGTGCCCGGCGTGATTGTCTGCCAGGAGGTATTCTGTAGCACTGCAAAGGCAAACAGTTAATTCCTTGTGTGATCTTAGGGGATTCCCCGAATAAACTTACCTTGTTGTTGCAGAATGGCGTTGCATAGATCCTGGGTCAGTTCCTGCGGTGCCACCACTTGTTGTTGTTGCAACTGTTGCTGCTGTTGTTGTTGTTGCTGCTGCTGCTGCTGTTGTTGCTGCTGTTGACCGGAGCTGCTCGCCTGCAATGCATCCGCTGAACTCGTCGTGGCACTGGGAGCATAAACCGTTGCATATTGCGGCTGTTGTTGTTGCTGCTGCTGCTGTTGCTGTGTTGCAGTTGCCACCAAGTGACCATTGTATTTATCACCCTGCAACACCTCCTCCTGTCCGCTGCGAAACTTATTGCTCACACCGCTGCTGCTGCTCTGTGCGCTGGTCATGCTCGGTTGGCTGAAGTGCGTCATTGCCACACCGGGTGTCACCTGTTGTTGTTGTTGCTGCTGCTGTTGTTGGTGCTGCTGGTAGCGATTGCTGCTGCCCCCGGGCTCCTGTTGCTGCTGATTGTTGGCCGCTGCAGTCACATCGGCATCGGCGACGGTCACAGCGGCAGTCACCGTCGACACCAGCGGCGCCGTCGTCGTCGTGAACTGCGGCAGACCCGGAAAACTGTTGCCAAACGGTGTGAAATTCATTATGCGTCAATTCCAGGCTTTCTTCACGTATTCCGTAGAATTATGGACTCAATTGTGCGTTGAATGCGAAGCAACTGCAGTTAAGAGAGAATCTTAAAATTAAACTGTATGCAAACAAGTAAGGATGCTCTATATATTTTTTATTCAGAGATCAGTCCATGATCAAAACAAGTTTCCACATGAAAATATTAAGTTTAAATATAATTGTATGTAAAATTGAAATGGGACAAGACCTTATATATGATTTTGGCATTATTCAATAAAAGCAACTTCGAAATAAATTTAAATTTATTTAACTTTATTTCTATATTAATGTTGGCATTAGCAGTCGAATAATATTTAAAAAGTGATGAAGATATATTTAAGAATATACAAAATTTAGATTTTTAATGTGCACTTTAACTTTGCTACCCGTAAAGTCAAGTGAGTCTAATTTGTGAGAGTGTAATATCAGGTATTATTAAGGGTGGGGAACATCTATCATGAGGTAATATCCGTATCATCGAATAGAATCGAGGAATTGACTTTAAGGTTAGGCCAATTCGTCTGCTCAATGAAAAGTGAAAACGCAGTCGCTGTTATTATTTTGACTGTCCAAACGCGCACCCACACAATCATACACACACACACACACACAACACACACACATACAGAAACACATACACATGTGTACATATGCCGGTCGCGTGAGCAGCAACAAAAAGAGCGGCAAATATGCGCTCAATACGAGAAAGGCACGAGCACAAACTACAGTTAGTTTGCGAGTGTGCACACTGCTCCACTATCAATTGAAAATGGCATTTAAATGAAATAGTTATAAAAAATTAATTTAATGTACTAGAACATTAGAAAATATTATATTAAATATTAAAAATATTTGATTAGCTTTAGTTTGGAGTAAATTGTTTATACGTAACCATTATAAATTGTGCTGATAGTTAATTAAAACTTAAATAAAGTTTAATTAAACATCAAATTCAATCAATAAATGCTAATTCACACACTGCTTAAATATTCAACTTTAGTTTCAAAACATTCGACCACTGTGCGGCTGTATTCTTTTAGTATGTCGGCAACATTGAGATTAGGTTAGGGTTGTCCTGTAAGCGTGCATATGTATGCGTATTTGTGTTCGTAATTTTGTAACAATAGTTTTTGCATAAGTTGATAAAAATAGTCTACAATCTGTTTGTTTATTTATTTCTTTATTAATATGTACATTTATATTGCCATTAGAGAAGTAAGCAAAAGTGTCGCGTGAATGTCAAGTTTCAGCCATATCGATTTTCACTAAGTACGCAAATTAGTGTCGCTTTTAATTGAGAGAGCAATACAAACACACACACACACACACAATTGCACCACACTTTTGGGCAGCTGTCGCGAAATTATAAGAATTGAGGACATCTTTTGAAACTGTTGACAAATGGACTTTCACTCGGAAGCAGCAGCAGTATTTTGTTTTTTTTTTTATTTTTCATTTCGAGTTCTTTTTCGCGAACGCGTGACACAATAAATCGCAAACGCTGAAAGGCAACAGAAAGGCGCGCTCTTCGTTTACAAAGAAAAGGTAACGTTGACGCTGACGCTGACGTCGCAGCCGATCGGCTGGGCAGCTGTGTGAAAGTGCAACCGATTTGCAGTGTATTTTGATTTACGTTTTTTTTCTTCCATTTCCGTCGCAGTTCCCACACTCACATTCTCACACACACACACACTCGTACCATATTGTTGTGAGTTAAAAGGAGATGCCCACGCGGCGGCATTTATAAAAGGACAAAAAATGCTTGTATTGTATTTCCCTGGCTAGGCCGGGTATATGAAGAGTATGGTGCCCAAACTACCGTTGCAATGTCTGCGCTAACGTCGCTGCGACTGCGACTGGGATTGGTGCAGTCCTCCACATGCAGCCCCCACCACAGCGTCTATGTCTGTGTCGGCTGCCGCACTCACGACAGGGCCACCTAGCGGCGTGTGGCGTTAGTTTGTTACTGACCCGCCGCCATCTCGTTTGTTCACTCCCAACTTCTCTCCAGCGAGCTGCTCGTATGTGTTTGTGTGTGTGTGTGTGTGTTTGTGCGACTGACACGAGACAAAAGCTTCGTGCCGGCATTATTATATGTATTTGTGTGCATGTATGTTATAGGGACGAGAGAGCACTAGACTGAGAGCGGCGCTCGTCACTCTCTTAAAGTAATTGCCAAAGTCAATGGCGTGTTGTTGTTGGTTTCTTCACAGCATTTTAAAACAACAACAAAAACCAAGACAACAATTAGTAGTTAGTAGTAAAAAAAGATTATATTCTACAATATAATTTAAAGTGCATTGTGGGTAGTTACTTATTAATGATAGAACTTTAGGTAAGTACACAACGAATTAGTTGTACGTATTCTGTTAAAATTGCATTCATTAAAATACTTAGTACTAAAGATTTTAAGAAATTCAATACGTAAATACTACCTTTTTCAGAAATGTCCTACAAAGTGTATCTTTTTGAGGATGTTATTTTTTTTAAATTTTAACTTGTAAAATATGTATCATTAAAGGGAATTTACTTATTTGTGTGCTACTTATTAAATTAAAAACAAATTGCGAAACAAATGCAAATTGTATGCTTTAATTTATGAGTTTAAGTTTTCTATCGGGCGTTACCTATAACATTAATAAACTTAAGACCTATTCTATAGACTTTATTTAAGTACCGTCATGTACACCTGGTTATTTATACCAATCGGTTTTCTCGGAATTGCGCTATCTTCTCCACAGAATGGTGAAAGATTCGAGGTCTTTAAAGGGACCCTCAGTAAAGTATTATTTTCCACAGACAACTATGAGGTTATCGATATATCATGTGCTGCCAATGAGGAGGTTAGCTGTCTGATCATCAAATGTCCGAGTGGACAGTATTGTCCGGCTGAAGATTTCTGCTACAATCCGAAGTGCGTCTGTCGACGGGGCTTTCGTAGAGTCAAGGGGGTGTGTGTCAAGAAGCAGCGGACTCATCATCTAGGATCTAGGACCTATGATCTATGATCCGTAATCTATAATTTATATTCTATTAAAATTATTCAAAAATGTATGATATTTAATCTACAAACTATAATCTATATTCTAAAAACTGTAATATTTAGTTCTATTCAATTTATGGTGATTCAGTTTTAATTCTTACTGTCCACAAAATTATAAGGGAACCTTTGTAGCGCTAGGTAATAATATAAAACAATTAATTTACAAAATAATCTATAAATTACGATTTGTATTCTAAATTCTATCTGCAATATATTTTCTTTAATTTTTAATCATTTTTTTAAATCTTTAATATATGGACATTAGTGTTTCATCTATAATCGTTGATCTTTAATTTTTAAGATTATTTAAGTATAAAATAATAACATTAAATTCAAATTTAATCTAAGAACTATGAACTATATCTTCTGCAATGTATTTGCAATCTATAATCTTTAATCTATAATTTAATCTATATTATTTATTAACTATATTCCTAAATCTGCCATTTTTAATTTGTACTAGTTAATCTTCTTTCAGTGTCTTTTATATAAAATCAATATAATTCTGCCTTTTTTAAATAATCTAATTAAATCTATAATTAAGAAAAATATATATTTTTTGATTTATTTTAAAAGGAGATCAACTTACAGGGTATCTGCTAGTCTAATTTGGTAAGGATAAATAAAGAATGCATCTATAAAGATGTGGGTCATGGATGACTTCAATTTGCATGCCACTTTTGTGGCAACAACTTGTGTGGCAAACAGGTTCACTGGCCACACAAACAAAATGCCAACGGATTTGCATATGAGAATGCAGATGGGAGATGGAGATGAAATGGTGGGGTGGGGGGTGAATGTAGCAGCTGGTGGTGTGGCATTAATGGTTGTGATGTGGCACCAACAAAGATGCTGCCCCTCCTGTTGGCACACAAGGCCAATCGACAAAATCAGGCCACGCACACGACGCGACGTTAGCTCTGTTGGCCATAAAGCAATGCCAATCCCTCTCCCCTTTCCCCTCTCCCTCCTCACAAACACCCTTTTCAGCCAGAGGTAAATGCACTCTGCACTGCGAGGGGTCTAAAGTAGGGGGGGGAGAGAGTTGCAATCGGCATCGAGTAAGAACCGAGCACACGACATTGCCTAGAGTTGGGAGAGCGGCAACGTGCAACATTCTGTGGTTCAGCAAGTGCCGTGTTGCAACTCTCCCGTATGCTCAATCTGCATGTGCCTCTGTCTGTGTGTGTGTGTGTGTGTCTGTGTGTGTGTTGGGTTGGATTGCATTGCGTCATCATCGTCGTCGTCGTCGTCGTGAGCAGCGAACCAAGTCGCGCCTGTGCCCGCGAGCTGGTCAACATGCCTCCCCCTTAATCTCCCACCCCCTCCAGCCACAAATGTGTTACAAGTGCAGCTAGCTGTCAAGTGGGTGCCACTTGGGGGTGCATGCCTCTGCCTCTGTCTCTGCCTCTGCCTCTGCCTCTGCCTCTGCCTCTGCCTCTGTCTCTGCCTCTGCCTCTGTCTCTGTCTCTGCCCCTGTCTCTGCCTCTGCCATTTGGCAAGACGAAAATGAGGCTGAGTGCAAGTCTCGCGTTGTTGTTTATCCCGGCCTCGGTTTCTCCTCTGTTCTTTGCTCTGCTCTGCTCTGCTCTGTTCTGTTCAGCTCCTCTTTGTGTGTGTGTGTGTGTGGCATGCTCTGTTGTGGCATGAAAGTGAAACTCTGCCACACGGCACGCCACAACACGGCGGAGGCAGAGGCTGAAACCGAAAAGCCAATGGTCGTTGCCGTGGCCGTGGCCATGACCCGTCTGCGAAATGCACTCAGAACACACACTCACACACACACTCACACACACTCACACACACTCACACACACACACTCACACACACGCACTCACAGGTTTTGGTAGCAGCCGGAAACGCGGTCACACACACACACACATATACACACTCACATTTGTATTACGATTATGACTATGACTATGGGGGCGTATACGTAATGTGCACGCATTTAATTGTTAATTATTTATTACCGATTGTAGCTTACATTTATTGCATTTGATTAAAACAACTATTTAAATTTGCATTTCATAAGAATCTTCAAAGATTTTACACATCTACCATCATTTATCACAATTAAATAATTCTAAGAAATTTTATTGCATTCAAAGAAATTACTTAAAAGAAAAATTGTATTTTGTATTAAAAAAAATAATAAGAAATTTTGCAAAAGAGAAGATTTTCTCTTGAATTATACAGAATCTTACAGACACTTATTCAACTTTCTCACTATTTTATAATCCTTAACATTTTTGAATCAGACTTTTGTACCTTTCTTTTTTTTTTCTTTTTTTCTATCGAACAGATTCTTAAGTAATACAGATACTTTTTTACTTTCAAGATACGTATCTAAATTCTAAACTCTTTCTTGCTGAGTTTAGAATTTAATGAATTATAGATACTTTCTCAACCTACAGACACACTTCTATTCTACTGACTTTTTTATGTTTAGGATACTTCTGAATCTTACAGATAATTTTCCAACTTTCCCATATTTTTCCAACTTATAAAATTCTAACGGATACAGATACTTTTTTCAACTACCAACGATAGTTTTCAAACTTCAGAAAACATTGTAATCCAATGATATTTTTGTATCTCTAACAATAATTACTGTTTTTTTATGGTACTATTAAATTGTTAAAATAATTTAATTTTGTCTTTGCTTAACTTATTTACATGAATAAATAGAACCAAAGAAGAGCCTTGGGTTACTCAGAAATAGTTTTAAAATTGAGACTGTTATATATATAACTATTACATAATTTTAAAAAATTACCAAATTTTCAAAATCTTACAAACTTTATAAACAATATATATTGCATACTTTTTGGCTGATTTTAGGACATTTATGATCATAGAAAAGATATTTTGTGAAATATCTACCAAGAGGTTAAAGGTAAAATGTATATTAGAATACTCACATATATTTTATAGCGGCACTTTAGTTTAATTACATTACACTCTTAAGTATTTTAATTACGTGTCGTTGGATTTAAACTGCTGCTGATAAATCGAACTGTTGAATTGCACTGCGAACTGTTGAGTCGCCCGCCTAAATTTGAACTGTCCGCGTGAAAGTAAAAACGCTTCGTTGTAGAGATAAAGAGTGACTTAGAATGAGAGACAGAGAGAGAGAGAGAGAGAGACAGCGTGCAGAGACGGACGAGCAATATTAATGTTCAAAAAACACAATAACGCGACGTGACGTAGTGTCGCTGCTGACGTTTTAACGTAAACTGATTGAAAGTGTGTCCAGTGCGATGCTAACCGGCCGGCGTGTGGTGCCGATGACCGGGCGCCTAAAATTGTGTAGAGTTTGGTGACGATGACGATGACGATGATGAGGTCGGCAATGGGAGCGAGGAGTCACAGGGTAGGATGCTATACAGCTGCCCAAATAGGTTTGCCCAAAGGCCAAATGAACTCTTTAAAATGCTATTGCCTACACACGCACATTTCTATACAAACACATTGATAGAGAGCGAAAGAGCGAACGCGAGAGAGAGCAAGAAACATACATACACGCACACTGTTGACAGTCACGCACTGCTCGCTTTCGCTTTTGTATTTGTATTTGTGTTTGTGTTTGTTGCCATCGACTCGGCTTCACTTCACTTCGCCTCGTTTCGTTTCATTTCGTTCAATATTTACAACTACATACGCTCTTCGCCGCGCGCGCTCTCTTTAGCACTTGCTCTCCCTCTTTGGCTTTCGCTTTGACTTTGGCTCCTTGTCAATTTACAACGCGCGCCGGCAATGCAACAGTTTTTTTCACTATAGATTTTTATTAGCTTGTCGCATTCGTTGTATTTGTTTTTGTTGTATGTGTATCCAAATCTAGCAAACTCATTAAGCCGAACACATACATATGTAAGCATGTGTACGTATATGTGGGCTTTATGTACACACATACATATATAGGTTCCATATTGAAACAAAGCATAAAGCGCTAGTAAATGCATTGGAATGATCAGGGGAGGCAGCAGTTTTGATTGTGGTTATGTAAAGTCTATACATATGTTTGTGGTTGCATATACATACATACATATGTATGTATATATATACGTGCATATGTAAACCCATCCTTTTCTAACATTTCTATGCAATTAAATTATAAAGATGATTTATTTTAACTACTCGATAAAAAAATTCGCATATTTTGACTTAATATAATTGATGTGGAAAGATTTGATTTACATATGTGGTTGAACTTTCACATATCTTTATCTGAACCGCGTTCCTTACAATATTTTTAATATAGCATATTTTTTCTCAGTCATTGGAATCTCTAATATCCTTTTGAATTCTGCATTCTTCAGTATATTCTTTTATATCCATTTTTTACATACCATTAATCAAATTTATTCTTTCATCCATTTCTAACCTTTATCACATTGTCAAAATTTGAATTTTTTCTGCCTTTTTAAAAAATATATTTTGTTAGTTTCATTCTTTTTTTTTTATTTTTATTGTTTTCACTTTATAACTCTCTCATACCTAAGGTCTGTTTTTTCTGCCTTAAATTGAGACTAGTTTGTCTTAATTCTTTCAACATTATTTTGAATTCTGTATTCGCATTTTAGACATTTTTCTCTTCATTTCTATATTAAAACTATTCTAATCTATTCTTATTTCATATTTTTCTTTGTTTTTTTTATATATAATTAATCACTACTTTTCTAAAATTTTATAGTTTTTTTATGTCTTTCAAATTCATGAAAAATATTGAAAATTAGGGAAATGCTCCAGAAAGTATGCTGTAGATTTTTGTATAAGATACATCTTAAATTGAAATTCGGAACAAATCAGTTTGTAACTTTTTGTCTGAAATTCCATTATAATCTCAGATATTTCCCTTGCAAAGCGAAAATGAATTCTTAAAAAATGCTCATATCTCTTTCAAGTAAAATATAAAAATATATAAAAACTATAGATTAGGACTAATTTTCTATTAATTTTACTGTATTATTAACTTTGTCATGAGTAAAGTACATCTGAGACAACTTTAACTTTAACTAGGACTAATATCCTATTAATTTAACTATATTATTAACTTTGTCATGGGTAAAACAAATCTAAGACAACTTTAACTTTAACACAGATGTCGTTAAAGAGTTTCGAGTGCAACCCCTTTTTAGATATTTGTGCCAAGTGCAACGAGGGTCATTGCAAAAATGGACCAACAAACGGGCCAAAACACAAACTGCAACACGATGTTGGCACAAAATCTAAACAAGTTGAAGCCGTAGTCGGAGTCCCAGTTAGAATTGGAGTTGGAGTTGGAGTCGTAGAGCCCACCGGGCAATCCAGCAATGGCCAAGGTCGAAACGAGCGAGTCGTACGAACAAAAAAAATAAAATAAAAACCGCCCACAAGGCCCCCTTAACAAAAATGGGCACCGAAAACTAACCGAAAAACTAAAAGTGACTCTCTGACAGGGACAGAGCAGAGAGACAGAGGGGCAGAGGAGCAGTGGGACTGAGGGGAATAGGGGAACAGAGTTGGAAATTGTCTGCGCCGAAAAATTTCATTCATAAAATTCTAAAACGCGCTAAAATCTAAAATTCTAAACAAAGCGCCCACATTTTATGGCTGTGTGTGTAGAGTTGTGAGTGTGTGTGTGAGGTGTATGTGTATATATATGAGTGTGTTTTGTAGTGTGCACGCGTAAAAAATCCCCCTGAAATTTTTGGGGGCCAGTTTAAAGTAGTTGTAGTTTATTACTATTTTGTTAGTTATGCAACCCTGCAGAAAATGATAAAATCAAAAAAAAAGTATGCAAAAATGGCAAATTGTTTGATGTTTTGCACACAACTGTACTATGATTATATTTTTAGCTGTTCAAATCAAACTAAAAAAATGGGAGCATGAAATTTGTAAATGCAAAAAATAAAACTGATGCGCAGATAATATAAAATATATACATATATGCATTATACATATATAGGCTTTTTTTATATACATATGTATTCGTATATAAAAAATGATTTTCTATATTCTATAGAAATAAATGTGCATACATATACATATGACACCCTAAGGCTGTGTGTGTGTGTGTGTGTGTGTGTGTGTGTGTGTGCTCTCTTTCTGTGTGAGAGTGCGCAAAATGCAGATATGCGTTTTTCTGCCTGCATGCCACATGTGTGTGTGTGCGTGTGTGTGTGTGTGTGTGTGTGTGTGTGTGTGCAACACCTAACTGCAACTGCAACAGCAAATTGCAACAAACTCTACACAAAAAGGCGGCTATCAAACGGCAAAATTTTTGCCAGACTGCAATGCAACTAAAAACAAAATGTTCACGTTGTTGTTGCTGTTTTTGTTGTTTTTGTTGCTGTGGCATGCAACTGCAAATTGGAGTGGGGGGGGGGGAGGTGTCAGCCAGACAGACGAGCCATAAAACAGCAAAAAGCCTGCAAACATTTTAGTTGCATTTTCTATATAACAAATTTTCAGAGCATATCAACGAATGTGAGTGTGTGTGTGTATGTCAGTATCTATGTATGTGTGTGTGTTTTGTTGTTTTTTGTACATATGAATAATCCATGTAGTATATAGAAATTGCATCCCTTTTTTGGCTGCAACTTGAATAAAATGTGCATAAAATAAATTTCATTTCAATTAAAATAAATAAAATTTCCCATATTCCCTCACCCCCCCTTGCACTTTGTAGCCCCTCTACGCCTATGCAAAAACAAAGACTTAGACAAACTGCAGACACTGGCAAAAATGTCAGAGGCCACACACAGGAGGGGGAAGGGAATGAGAAGGGGGATTTGCAATTTCCATTAGAATGCAGCTCATTCGTATGCATTTTAATTGATTGCCGAGCTTCCTTTTATTGTACTTATTGTTGTTGTGGTTGCAATTGTTGTTGTTGTTGTTGTTGTTGTTCTCGTTCTTCTTCTTATACTTCATGTTGTTGCTTTAACTCAAAGTCTGACTAAATTTCCAAGTAATTTATTTATTCCAGAAATTTCATCAATTTCGTTTCCACTTCAAAGAAGGCGAAGACTCAAGGGGCTTTCAAGTTGAGGTTAGGTTTAGTCAATGTTGTTCGGTTAGTTTTAGTTGTTGTTGTTGTTGCAGCTGCAACTGCAATTAGTGGGGATTATGAAACCAATTAGTTGAGCTTGCATTACTTAAAATTCAACTATTTATTTACTACAACTATACATTTCTTTCTCCATCTCTTTTTTAATCTCAATAAATTACTTTATTCATACTCATGTATATTTCTATATTTATTTCTTGATTAATTTTAATATCCTTAACTTTATCTATAGTCCAAATATTTCCTTATGTCTTCAATTATTTCTATATCCTAAACATATTAATATTTATTTTCTCAAGTCTTTCAATCTATTCCGACATAAACTCCAAACTAAATCCATAATTTCAAATCATTCATTAATTTTCTATATTTGCCATTATTTATTTAGCGTCAACTAAGAATTTGAATTAATTATGCTTTTTTTAATTAACTCTAACATGTATGAATTTAAAAATAAATAAGGATTAAGGATACAGATAAAGGCAATGATTAAGGCAAAGCCAGAAACAAATCAAAAAGATGACAAAAATTAACTTTCTCAATTCTTTTCATTAATAACATGATTATTCAAAGATGATAAAAATCATCTTACTATTCAAGAACGATTTCTTAGAGATTACTTATTGTTCTTAAAAGTATGCAACAAAATTTATCAAAAGATTAAACTACCTTTCTGTCCAAATAAGTATGCTACATTTATGCGCCTTAGAAAGTCGAGCAGGACGGTAAAATAGATTGAGAGAGATAAATATTTATGATTTTATAACGTTTTTATTGCATTTAAATAATAAAATACCTATTAAATACATTATAAGTTCTAAAATTATTACAAGTATTATTATAAAGTAAAAGAAAATTACAAATAAACTCATAAATATTTATAATATTATAAAGCTTTTATTGTATTTAAACAATAAAATAAATATTAAATACATTATTAATCGTATTATTATTAAATGTATAATTATAAAGTAAAAGAAAACAGCAAATAAACTCATAAATATTTAGGAGTTTACAAAGTTGTTATTGTTAATAATATTATAATTATAAAATATGTTATTAGTTCTATTATTATTACAAGTATAATAAGGAAAATGGCAAATAAACTCATAAATATTTATGATTTTATAGAGCTTTCATTGTATTTAAATAATATAATAACTATTATATACATTATTAGTAATATTATTATTATTATTAGTTAATTATTAGTAATAGAAAATTCAAATAAACTCATAAATATTTATGATTTGATAAAGTTTTTATTGTATTTAAATAATATAATAACTATAATTTACATTATGAGTTCTATAATTACTACAAGTATAATTATCAATTAATGGAAAATAATATATAAACTTTTTTAAAATAATTTCTTTCTGAATAATTCCTTAATTATTAAGTTATTAATAATTATTATCTATACTAACAATTTCATAATAACTTAACTAAAATTGTGGTTTCAAATTTCAAATTAAATCTTGCCTTATTTTATCTTTCTGGTATCACACATATTGCGAGTTGTGTGGCAACCGAATGTAATGAGTCAATGTGTGGCAGCAACATAACGGTTGCAAGCACACAAACAGTGAACGAACAACATGTGGCATAATCAAGACAGTTAAACAGGCAATTGTGGCTAAGTGTAGAGTGGGAATGAGGAAATGAGGAAATGGATGCGTATGCGGAAGTCAAACATTAACCAAAAATGGTGGCTAAAAGTGGAGAACGTCCTCGACCTAGTTCAATGTCAATGTCATTGTGCCACATTATCGTCGACGTCGGCGACGTCGTCCTTTAGGAGGCTTGGCCTTGGCTGGAGTTGAAACGAGCGCACGAGTCGAGGCCACGGCCACGGCCACGAACATTCGCCCAAAGTGGCACACGGCACAGGGAACCCAGAACTCAATACCCAACACCACCAACATCACCAGGAACAACAACAAGAGCAGCCTCAGCCTCAGCAGCTGGCAGAGAACTCACACTCTCAAAAAATGTAATGCCCCCAGTCGTTGCATTCCACGTCACGTCACAGAATTGAGGCTCAGTCACAGCGACGATGTTGCAGCATTGGCGTTGCATGTTCAGGCGGCCGGTGGCGACAATATCCTTGCACTTGTGCGAGTCCTGCGCCTCTCGCGAGGCTGGGGCACACACAAAAAGCCGGGCAGCCAATCCGCCAACAGCAGCAGCAACAACAACCTTAACTCGTTGCCTCCTTTTGGCCCATGTTGTTGTTTTGCGCTTGCCGGTTGCAAGTACCCAGCACCAACCCCCCTACCCCCTCCCATACCCCACAGTTGGCAGTCGCGTTGCACTCCAAGCTGCAGCTGTCGCATCCACACACACACAAAAATATATATGTGTGTATATGTATATACACACTCACCCACACAACCCAAATGCGACAGCATCGCAATCGTCAGACCTGAAAATGGGCACCACAGTCGGTTGTCTAAATCCCCCCCTTTTGACTTTTGACCCCAAACCAGCAAATGCAACTCTGTTAAGCTATCTCCCTCTTGCTATTGCGCTCTCTTTTATGCTCCGATGGCCACCCATCAACACCAGACAAAGTCTACATAAAGCCAGACAATATGGTTTGAGTTTCAAGCGTTTGTTTCCTTTCGTTTCGTTTCGTATCCAATAAAGTTCTCTCCATAAAGTACTCTCTCTCACTCTCTCACCCACACTCACTCTCTTGCGTGCGTATGTGTGTGTGTGTGTATGTGAGTAAAGTGGGGAGTCTCTAGTTTGGCTAGATGCATAGCATGTCGACAAGGACAACAACTACTTTTTGCAGTAGGGTGATTCACAGCGAGAAACGTTTATTTTCAAATCAAAAAAGATTCTTATAAAGTATCTATCATAATTGTTATGAGGAATAAATATTTTTGATGTTTATTTACAGATTATGTTTTATAAATCAAATTTAATAACTATTTGTGATTAAAAAAAAATACATATACATAAAATACATATGGGAAAGTAAGTATCTCATTGAAATAAGAATACGCATGTATTTTTTTTTTTATAGGGATTAAAACTGAAACGAATATCGGTTTCAGTTACGGTTCCGGTTATGCGCGAATTAAGGTTTTCGGTTATTGGTTGTGCAAAATTGTGGAGTATCGGTTTCGTAACTTTTATCGGTTTTTTGTAAGTTTCGGCTTAAAAATACGGGTATGGTTTCGGTTCACAAAAAAAATAAAAATTATGGTTTTCGGTTGACCAAAATAAAAAGCGTTTTTCACTGCTTTACATGAAAAAAGACTTAATGCTGATTTTTTTTTTTTACTTATTTTTAATAACTTTGAACTGCTGTAACTTTGTCAAAAGTCAATCAATTTTCATTCGCACTGTAAATTTGAGCATGATTTTACCTCTAAATTAGATTTGCATTTAAACTTTGTCGAGTTTTAAAAATTTTTGAAAATCGAATTTTTTTGAAATTTTACAGTGTTACCCCTTTGTCTTTTTTGATTTTTTTCGAAAAAACTCGAATTTTCAAAATGAACAAAATCTAAATGCAGAACGAAATTAGAGGTAAAATAATGCTCAAATTTACATTGCGCGTGGAAATTGAATGAGTTTTGACAAAGTTATGGCAGTTCAAATTTATCAAACACTTATAAATGAATCAGTTACTAAACGGTTATTTTGGTTTATAGAATTTCGGTTTATCGGTTTCGGTACAGCGGAAAAAAATGTTTTCGGTTACGGTATCAGTAACGGTTACAAATTTCAATCGGTTTTTATCAGTTAAAGGTTACAGTTTCGGTTAAGGTTTTAATCCCTGATTATTTTAATAATTTAATTTATTATATCTTTAAAATGTGATGACGGTCATCATCATAATCAGGAAATCAAACCGAAACAAATATCGGCTCCGGTTCCGGTACGTCCCGAAATAACTATTTCGGTAATGTAGTTTATATATCGGCTTTGTCCTTTTGATTCCGGTACAATTCAAATTTGAAAAATTTTAAAATATTTTACATAAAATGTTTAACATCTTAAATGTCTTCTATCGTGTTGAAAGGTATAAAATATATAAAAGATACTAAATATGAAACGATTAAATCAACATTTTTTTAGTTAATTAATCTCAATATTCTATATGTATAAAAAAACATATTGATTAATACGAGAGATATTTAAAGTGTATTTATATATTGATTTTTTGCGTCGCTCACCTCGCCTCACCTTAAAAGCAATAACGTAAGCAAAGTACCGTTTAAGATCAAACAAATTGTATGTTATGCAGACATATAAACATAAAAATATGTTTGTTGACTGCAACAAATATTTATATTTGAACTTGTTGCAGGTTTGTCACGTGCTACCTTGAAGTAGCGCTGTTCCAAAAGGTGTCAACAGGTGCCAACCATAACAATAACAACAGTTGTTTGCAGCAATTGACATTTCGCTGAGCAAGCTACAAGAGCAAACACACAGTGAGCACGAGAGCAAACAATAGAGAGAGAGTCTCTCTCGCGTGTAAACCAAAAATGGGTTAAGAATCAAAGTAGGCAACGCAGACGCAGCAAACCTGCCGCATTCCAGCGCCGGCAGCGCAGTCAACATTCGAGTAACAGCGGCAGCAGCAGCGGCAGCTGCTGCGCAGACGCCTTAGCCGTTGTGCCGTCAGTGCGCGTCGAGATCTTAAGCGAGTAAGTCGGCGAATTGGCGAGAGTGACCGAAGACGCAAAGCAAAATAGAATAAAGAAACGTAAAATATGCGCGTGCCTTAGCACACACATACATACATATACATTAAATTTATTTTTGGTGCTCTTTAAAGTGTGTTCGCGTGTGTGTGTGTGTTGAACTTTCTTTAGCTGCTGGTCGTTCATGTAAATGTGTTGTTGTTATTTGACGAAAGTAGCAAAGAAAAGTGCAAAAGCTTCTGGCAGCAGGTTTCTTGGCAGACGTGGCACAAATATAAATACATACTAATAACAAAGAGAGCGAGAGGTGATATAAATAATAAAATACTTAAATAAATATGCATATATATCAAGTTTAGAAAAAGTGAAAGTGCAGCCAGCAAATGTCTGTCAATTAAATAAAAACAATAACAATAAGCCACCAACAAATTCTCACGCTGCCGCAATTGTTGCGTTTGTTTTTATATCATGTCCAGTCACAACAACAACGGCAACAACTTACAGCGACGTAAGACAACGCGCTCAAAGTCTAAACAACAACAACAAAATGTTGCGGAAAACTTTATCGAAAATCAAAACGCCAGCAATGAGCAAAACGAAAGACTTCACTTTCGCAGCCGCTCAGTCTCCGTCGCAGCAGCAGCAGCAACAATAACTACAACGGCAACAACAACAGCGTCAGCCAATTGCAATTCACCTTCACCACTGTGCTGTAACGGCATGCTACCCACCACAGCGAATATGTTCAACTGCTGCCGTGATGTTAACTGCCATCTGAATGCGCCGCTGGCATTGCCACTGCGCGGCAGCGTTGATCGCAGTCGACGCTCTGAGAGCCGGCAATCTTTTCTAAGCGAAACGTCAAAGTCAACAACTGCGCCGACGCCGACGTCAACGCCAACGCCAACAGCATCTTCAGCTTCGCCTACATCTGCGTCCAAAAAGTCGTCACGTTCGCGATCGCGTTCCTGTTCGTGTGACGTCGACGATGTTGTAGACAATGCGAAGCAGAGCGCTGGCAGCGCAGACAGTGCCATTAATGCAACAGCAGCAGCAACAGCAGCGCAGTTTACCGTTAGCTTGCATATTGATCTCTTCAGTTGGGGTCTCTTTCTGCTGGCGTTCTTCACGCGCTTCTACAAACTGGCAACGCCGCCGCATGTTGTGTAAGTAAATATGTATGTAATTTGCAATGCAGTAGAACTGCTTCTTCTTCTTCCACTTATGCACTTGTTTATCTGCATCATCTCCTTAATGTTTTTCCGTCCATTGTTTGTTGCTCTTATTCAATCTACACACACATACATATGCTTTGTAATTACACTAACGAAAATCGCACCTAAAGAAGTCAACTTTCACATTAAAATTTTTTAAAATCGCACTAAAAATGCGCAAAAGTTGTTTCTAAAAATCAAATGTTTTTCTTACATATCTTTTTTGGATTTTCTCTAACTCTGATAGGTATTTTTTCGTTCTAGGGCATTGAACCCTGAAAAACAAGAGATATTTAATTTAATGAAAGGCGAATGAAATTTTAGAATATACAATCATTTGCAATCATTTTTTAGAGTAATTTTTTTATATTTAAGAATTTTTTCAATTTAATTTAATTTCTTTTGCGATTTTCTTAAATTTACATAACAATTACCATTCTAAAATTTAAATTCTTGATTTAAGCATGCATTTTTTAAGTGTGTAGTCAGGACATTATTGTTAAATTAAGACAATATGCGAATAAAATCCAAATTTGGCTGAGAAAAATCGAACTTGAATCAAGTAATTGGTTTAAGAAAATCCGGGAATTCTTCTGACACCGCATAAGATTAATTTTATCCCGAAATCCCTGATTTTTTTTCTGTGTAGTGTTGTTTGCTTACTGACCTCCTTAACTCAACTCTCCACTCTGCATTCTCTCCACAGATTCGATGAATTGCACTATGGCAAGTACATTTCCCACTACATGCGCAACATCTTCTTCTTTGACCAACATCCTCCGCTGGGTAAACAGCTGATTGCGGGTCTGGTGAGTTTTGCTGGCTACGATGGCAACTATACATTTCCACGCATTGGGGCCAGCTATGCCTCCAATGTTCCCATCTTCTGGCTGCGCTTTTTGCCCGCGCTTTGTGGCAGCCTCTTGGCCCCCGCGGTCTACAAGCTGCTCCAGGAGGCAAAGCTGCGACGCTGGACAGCTGCACTTGGCGGTCTCCTTGTCGTCCTCGACAATTCCCTGTTGACGCAATCACGATTCGTGCTAATGGAATCGATGCTCCTACTGGCCAGCACAGTGGGCATTGCTTGTCTGCTCCGCTTTCAGCGCTGCTCCCTCGGCAGCCTCACCTGGTTGGGCAGCGGAGCGGCAGCTGCTCTCTCTCTTGCCTGCGCCGGATCCATCAAGTATGTTGGCTTCTTGGCCCTGGTTCTTGCCGGCTATCTGCTGTGTCGTCATCTCTGGAATCTACTCTACGATGCGAGCTTGACGAGTGAGTAAACAAATCATAAAAAGAGAGGGAGATAGAGAGAGAGAGGGAGATAAGTAGAAAGATAAACAGAGAGGCCAAGTGAGAGAGATATAATAAGATTGTGAAATCAAAAGATGGAGAGGGAATAAGACATAATTAAAAGAGAAAAAGCAGAGAAGGAATAAAGATGGAGAAAGTAAGACAGAATTCTCTAGAGATAGGATAAGTTAGGTTAGAGGAAGTAAGAAAGAAAGAGAGAGAAATAGATAGAGAAATAAAAAATGGGAGAAGAAAGAGAGAAAGGAAGAGAAAACTAGCAATATAGAAAGTGAGAGAAAGAAAGAAAGAGAAAAAAAGGAGAAGGGGAGAATAGGGGGGACATATAGGGAGAGAGAATAAAGAATAAAAGTTAGAGACAAATTTAGATAGAGAACATGGTATAAAAAAGCGGTATAAAAAGTAACAGAAAGATAGAGAGATAATAAGGGAAGCACCCCTCTCTCCTTATAGAAAAAAGAAGATCAGAAAGAGAAAGAAAGTGGAAAGAAACAATGAGAGAAATAGAGAGAAGAGAAGAGTCTAACACAGAGAGTGGATGTGCATATAAATTAAGTTGAAGAGAGCAAAAAAAATGAGAAGGAAAGAGAGCTGGGGAAAAAAAGGAAGAGAGACGTAAATATAAAGAAGATTACTAATGGGGAAGATGGAGAGAATATTTGTTGCAGAAAGAGGTAGCGAAAGAAAGACAAGCAGAAAAGAGAGAGAAATACATTAGGAAGAAAGAGTCAAGAAAGGAGAGATTAAGAATGTGAAATAAAGAATATTTGTCGCAGAAAAAGGAGAGATTAAAATTGAGCAATGTAAAGAAAGAGAGAGAAATAGAACATGTTAATAGAGAAAGAGGTAGATTTAAATGGAGTTAGAGAATAGATAATCGAATGCTTCCCTTATTTGCAGCTGGTCAACTTTGGATGCACACAGTGGGCAGACTGTTGTTGTTTGTTGGAATCCCATTGGCCGTCTACCTGGGCATCTTCTATGTCCATTTGAGGACACTTCACCGAGCTGGGCCACATGACAGCATCATGACAAGTGCGTTTCAGGCATCGCTGGATGGTGGATTGGCATCGATTACACGGGGTCAACCGTTGGCTGTGGTGCACGGATCGCAGATCACGTTGCGGCATACACATGGACGCACCTGTTGGTTGCATTCCCATGCGGCGGTTTATCCGGTGAGGTACAAGGATCAACGTGGCTCATCGCATCAGCAGCAGGTTACATGCTACTCCTTCAAGGATGTGAACAATTGGTGGATTGTTAAGCGGCCGGATCGTGATGATCTCGTTGTGGGTGATCATCCGGAGGCCATAAAGCACGGCGATATCATTCAATTAGTGCACGGCATCACGAGTCGTGCCCTGAACTCCCACGATGTGGCAGCACCGATGACGCCGCAGTGTCAGGAGATCAGTTGTTACATTGACTACGAGATCAAGATGAAGGGCGAACTATTGTGGCGCGTCGAGATCCTCAACCGGCAGACGGAGGGCAATCGCTGGCATGCCATCAAATCTGAGATTCGTCTCATACACGAGACAACGGGAGCTGCTCTGCGATTCAGTGGACGCCAATTACCAAGTTGGGGATTCAATCAGCACGAAGTTGTCGGCGATCGCGAGCAGTCGCATCAGGATGCCATCTGGAATGTGGAGGAGCATCGTTACACCAAAAGTAAGTCGAACTAGGGAACTTGTAGCCCAATTTACCAAGAAATAACATTCGCAGGTTACAATCTGAAGATTCCGTGTATTGTAGCAAAAAAGTGTTTATCTACATAAAATTACTCAATTCTTAAAGAAGTTCATCATTTATCATATAGTCAGGCATAAAAGATGTAGTGCAATACACTGAGGGAAAAAACTATACTTAAATAAAACGTGACCTCAGTTTAAAAGATATAGGGATGCTTCATAAAAAGCCTTAAGCATTAAAGGACTTAATACACTGGGAGAATGTCCTCAAATTTCCGTTTCTTAAAATCCATACTTGACATTAGTTCGAATTTTTGAAAACGGTCAAACACAACTTTTAAACAATATAAAAATAATCTTTATTTAAGCGAAAAGAATCTTGAATCAAGTTAAAATTTGAAATTTACTATAATTGAGTACGATTCTTCTTTATATTAGATCTAAAATAAGGAATATCAAGATCTTTAAATCTTATAAATTTCATTGCGTTTTCTTGCTTTCAATTCCCAAATGTTTCTTACTCGTCTGCTATGTGAAGTAGAGAAACTAAGGTTATAAGATATTTAAAAATATATTTTCTGTAGTCAGTGATGTTCAAAATGCTTATTTCAAGAAAATGGCATACTTACCAATTAAGTTTACACGATTTAAGTTATAATAATAGTAAAATATTAAATTTTTCAGACCAAAGAAATCTTACTTCAAATAATAATTAATAATTTTAATAATTTCAATTAAAGTTAGAAATCAGATTTATTTTATAAAGCTTTATGTACAAAATACTTGATTACTTGACCTGTTCAAATTCCATAAAATATCACTAATCTAATTAAATCAATACAAATCAACAGCTCAGGATCAGAGGGAACGTGAACGTCAATTGCTGTCCGCAGAGATGATTCCCACAAAGCGAACGAAACTCTCGTTCTGGGCCAAATTGCTGGAGCTGCAAACGAAGATGTTCTGGCAGGCAAAACAGGTGCAGAGTCACATGTACAGCTCCCAGCCGCATGAGTGGCCATTGCTGGACAAGGGAATCGCCTACTGGCTCGACTCTGGCTCCAGTGCCCAAATCTATCTGCTGGGCAACATTCTCATCTGGTATACAGCCAGCGCTGGATTCATTATCTACACGATTCTTCTCATCTTTTACGCCGTTCGCCGTCGTCGTCTCTGCTTCGATGTGTCTTCGGGTGAATGGCAGCGATTCCTCATTGCTGGCGACACCTTCTACATGGGTTACTTGGTGCACTATCTACCCTATTTCTTTGTGGATCGCACTCTCTTCCTGCACAATTATTTGCCGGCGTTTCTCTTCAAGCTCCTGCTCCTCTGCTATGTCCTGGAGCATCTGGATTACTTGCTGAGACGCCACTGCATTGGACGTGGTGCGATACTACAGCATATGGTGCGGATTTATCGCCTGGCCTTGATCCTCTGGCTAATCGCTGTCTGCTTTGTATTTGTCAAATTCTTGCCCCTGAGCTACGGTTCCAGCAAGATGTCTGCCAAGGAGATAACCAATCTTCGCTGGAAGGACACCTGGGACTTTATTCTACAGAAGAATTATGCGCTGAACTGAACCACCAAGAAAGTGGTTACCACATGTACAATAAATCCCAATGATTCAACTGAGAAGATTCTCAAGCAGCTTGGCTGGAGCCACTTGCTATGCATAAATTATATTCTACATTCTGTTTCGCCAATAAAACAATTTATTTATTTACTTTCATTTGTTTTTTTGTATTTTACGAAAATAAAAAGGAAATAGGACTTATGTATATCTCGGGAATCTATAGTATTGCATTAAATTCAACTGAGACAACTTGTAAATTATTTTATACTTAAAATCAGGGATTAAAACCGAAACGAATAACGGTTTCAGTTACGGTTTCGGTTATGCTCGAATTAAGGTTTTCGGTTATCGGTTATGCAAAATATTGGAGTATCGGTTTTTTATAAGTTTCGGTTTAAGAATACCGGTATGGTTTCGGTTCACAAAAAAATAAAGGTTTTCGGTTGACCAAAATAAGAAGCGTTATTCATTGTTTTACATGTTTTACATTGTTTATCAGCCTAGAAAATAATGTTATCTGGTTGCTGGAAAGGTCCAGTGTAATGTCGATTTTATTATAATTTGAACTCATATAAATTTGGTTCATTTGATTTGATAATTTCGAATATTTTGATATTACTGATTTTGGAAAACTACGAACTGCCATAACTTTGTCAAAAGTCAATCAATTTTCATGCGCAATGTAAATTTGAGCATGATTTTTTTTCTAAATTCGTTCTGCATTTAAATTTTGTTCATTTTGAAAATTTTTGAAAATTCGAATTTTTTAGAAAATTTACAGTGTTACCCCTTGTCTTTTTTTGAATTTTTCGAAAAAATTCGAATTTTCAAAATGAACAAAATTTAAATGCAGAACGAATTTAGAAGTAAAATCATGATCAAATTTTGAATGCGCATGGAAATTGATTGAGTTTTGACAAAGTTATGACAGTTCAAAGTTATCAAAGTTGGTCAGTAGCTGCGACGGTCAGAACCGATATTAACACTTATAAATTAATCGGTTACTAAACGGTTATTTCGGTTTAAGGAGTTTCGGTTTATGGGTTTCGCTACAGCAGAACAATTTTTCAAACAATTTTGTAGGCGAGCATTTATAATCACATTTCGAACTTAAATACTTAACCCTAGTGAAACCCTCTACAGAATATACATATATAAATACATATAACATATGCATATGCTAACAAACTAATTAGAGAGAAGAAACGAAGAAGAGAGTCTTGAGATATGGCCAATGTGGGTCGATTTAAGGATCGAAATGCGGATCTGCGTGCGGCGGGTGTGAGCTCAGCTGTGGATTATGATAACACAACCGGGAAGTGCATGATCATATCGCATCCCGAGGAAGTTGCCGAGCAATTGATACGAGCTGAATGCAAGCGATTAAGATTGAAAAATGCTGGACAACTTTGGCCGGAGTCGCCATGTCTTCCGGTTATCAGTGTGCCGGAATTGATGTCCATTGAGAAGTCCAAGTCACGTTTCACTGTCTTCAAGGAGAAATTCTCCGAGGACATGTACCTGAAGCAGGCCAAATTGGCCGAGGCGAAGCCTACGTTCTCCAAACCGGACAGCGTTACCAACTGGAGTCGCACATTCGGGCGCCAAACCAAGGCCAAGGAGAGGCTCTACGATCTGGTGCTGCCACCCAAGAAAGCCGAGCAGGTTAATCAGGAATATGGCGAGTTCCATGACAAATATGTTGTCAGTCACAATCATTACTTTCCCTCGGAGCAGATTAATCGCAAGTGAGTAGAAATTAGGTTTGTCTGAACCGAAACAGGGATATTCGACCTCATAGATTGTATATTTACATAACTATATACTTGATCAGCATTAATAATCGAGTCGTTATAGTCATGTCTGTCTGTATAAACATCTCGATCTCAGAGCTATAGACAATAAACTTGATATATCATGTATGTCTATCCTAAGCAGATCATTTCCACTCCCGCATTTCGAAAAAACGATTAACATAAGCAATTCAAAGGCTATAGATGTAAGTTTTGGCACATATGATATAAAATGTAATCAAAATACGACCTGAAAATTTCAACAGAATCGGATAACAATATTACAAGTTATTCAAGAAAAATGTATTCGCAACATTGACCTAAATTAAAAAGAAGAGAACGTATAACTTATAATTTGATTTGATATTATTATTGATATTTTCCGTAACTGGTTTTTTTCTAGAATAAATACAGGATTTTTTAGCCTCCCATTAGTTTAATTACTGAAAGTTAATGATTTCAATGTAGAAATTCCTTTTTTAAAGTCTCAGGAAGTTTATTCTTATAGAAACGAATTATTTTATCAGACTGCAGATCTATAAGAATCTTATGATTTTGATCCTAGTCTAATAAAGATTTGAATCACAGATATGCTGAGCCCTTTAATCGTCAAAACACTTTTGGAGAATTAACCCAAGGTGATATTTCTGGACAATCGGCAAAGCGTTGCATGCAACAATGCGCCGGTCATGTGATCATCATTAGCAAGGAGCAGATGGACTTTATCGATCGCACATATTCGCGACTCGGCAAGAAGTTTAAAAAGTGAGCTGATAATTCTATATATTACAGATATATATTATATTATACTTTAATTGATTACGTATATCAATTGATTTAGATATCCATATGCCGTGCCACAGTATATGAGCTATGGTACTCCGACTCCTGTGCCGGATTGCGATTGCAAAATGCTGATCGAGGATATATCGCCATGTAAGAGCAATAAGAATCTGGTGGAAGCATTGGGACATCTCAACATGTGGCGTCACAAGCTGCAGAAACGGGCGAATTTCCAAATGTTTGACCTGATTTCGGTACTGGAGCATAGCGATAAGGAGCAGACCCGTTATTTACCGCTGAACAAGATCTTTGAGGTTATGCACAAGATGCATCTGTATATCGATATATATAAAATGCGCACCACACTCTCCCATTTCCAAATGATCCTCGACGAGGGCTGTACCACGGAACGTGTGAACTACGACGATTTCTGCCGCCTGCTTAACATCCAGAATCCTTTGCCCACCACGGGAAATATTTCCACCATGCCGGCAAATGTGTATAACAAGGATACCACCTATCGTCTGCTCTGCTCCGATCTCCGCAAGGAACCAGTGAAGGGGCCAGTTATGCGCAAATTGCGCCCAAAACAATTGGATGATGACTCTACGCATGTTAAGGATCTTCTTTCACCAGATATATCCACACTATATGGTCTGGCCCCGAGTGATTTCCAATTGTTGCGTCCCCGGGAGCAATTGCAACAGATATTCAAGGATATTCTCAATAATGAAGACTTCGAATCGATTTGGCAGCAACTCATGCAGACCCATGGACACAAGGAACAGAATGGATTGGTCTCCGTTCAGCAGTTCCGTGAGGTCATGGACAACATGGACACACAGGCAGTCAATGTATAAGTCGATTCTTTGCAGATCTAATCAGTTGTGAACTTTTAAAACACAAAATAAATTTAAAGTTATGTTTGCATCTGAAATATTATTAGATAGAAAATTCACACTGCGATCAGATATCGCTTTCTTAACTAAAAAAAAAAGGTTTTCGATATTATTTGGTGCGATTAAGCATAGTCTAAAGTTTAAGTTTTAAGCAAACAAAATATAAAGTTAAATACTGAATAATGCTGGAATAATTATTTAAAATTCTTTTACAACTTTCTATTTTTACATTCTATAATTGGAGACTTATGGGGATCATTCGAACTTAAACGAACAATATTAAGAATTTGAATTTATAATATATTAAAATCTCTAAAATGTAAATAAGCCATAAAAAAATAACAATAAAAATATTACATATTTTATTATAATAAATGAGAAGTTATATTAAGCAGATTTAATCCGAAAATGTTTCTATTATTTAAGTAGATGGTATAGATCCTTTAAATTATAATTTTATGTTTAAGTAAACACTTTATATGAAGGAGTTCTATCAATTTCTCTGGGTATTTCGGCCCATGGGAACTCTATAAATGCTATAAGAATATACGAATGTTCTTCCAATTATTATCTTAATCTTGCCATAGGACATATTGTGTCTCTAGCATCTCTCACCATGTATCCATCTTCCATACCATGTATATTATTGGATCGAATCCAATACTTTTATTGACTTTGTGTTACTTTTGGATTATTTTCTGTACAGCATATGTAATTATGAGAGTTTCCAATATGTATTCAACATAGAGGTTTAACATAGGCTGTAAGATTATTTCAAATTGATCATATCGCCTTGAAAAAATCTAATTACAAGAGCAATTTTAAAGCTAAAGTCTTGAGTTTTGGAACTTAGGTTTAATATCAAAGTTCGAATCTGACCTGAAAATTTCATCAAGATTGGATAAAAAAGTTGAAAGTTATAAAAAAAAACCATAAGTACATCGGGATAAGGGAAAATAAAAAGAAAAGGGAAAAGTGATGATGTACATATGTATGTATGTACATTGTTTGGGGGAAGTTTTTCTTAAAATAAAATCGAATAAAAAATAAGAATTATATTCCCAAAATATTTATAGTGGAAATTATATTTTTAGAAATTCATATCGATGTAATTCTTCTAGTAGGAAACGCCAGAGATCTTTTTAATCCAGTCCAAGTGGGCAGTGACCCGGGTGAAACCGGCTGGAGCGACAGAGAGGCAACTGTTTGCATCACTGAAGGACGTAATGCCGACGAGCCTGGGTTTCTGACGGGTGACGAGGGGACCACCGGAGTCCCCATCACATATAGATCTCCCCTTGGGTGTATCCACACACAATACGCTCTCTGGCAACTTGCCATAGCTGCGGGAGCACAACTCGTTGCTGATGATGTGGAGATCGACGCACTGCAGCCAGTCGGGAAGGGGGCTGCCATCGGAGGTGCTGCCCCAGCCACAAGTGGTGACCTCCGACTTCTCGTAGGACTTGTTGCGCTCCCTGAGACGTGGCAATGCCACCTTATTGACCAGGGACCAGAAACCCACATGAGGTGTGCGAATCAAGGCAATGTCGTTGCCAATACTATTTGGCCATCCCGGATGCTGGATGATATTGTCAGCGGTCACATTCACAGTGAACAATGGCTGTGAACGTCTGGTGGCGCCATAGAAGATGGTCACAGAGTCCATATCATCGGTACAGTGGGCCGCAGTCAACACCCATCTGTGGTGAATTATGGAGCCGCCACACCAACTGGCCGCTGCTCCCGACCTCATCAATAGGCCCACAATGTAGGGCGCTTGGCCCAATGTTGCCGGATATCCATTGGTTATAATATGATCGGCATTCTCTGTACTGATCGAAGGTGCCGCCTGCACCTCTATAAGGAAAACAACACTCCACACCAGAAATCCGAACCACATCTTGGAACTTGAGCTGCCAATGGACTGAAGTAAATTTACCTAAGTGATCGACTTTTCCGTCTTTTATTAGTTCCCGAAATCCCCAACTAATTGAGCGAACTCAACTCTGTTAAGTCAACTTCGGAATCGTAATCAGTAACGACTTTAAATTCTTAATGGGTTTTCACATTAACAATGTAAATGCGAATCTTCATTCGTATGCTGATAGAAAGTACATAGAGTTTATCTTAGGGAATTACTAGACTTATATACTATATGTATAAGTAAACACCAAAGATTAATAACAAAAAAAAACTCACATTGTACAAAACTTACATTAAAAAAACATTTTAATACGGACAACAAATTTAATATATTAATTTATATTTAGGTCAGTTCTCAATAAAATCATTAGTTAATTTATGTAACGTCACGTTTCATAAAAAGCTATTAAAATAATGAGAAAAGGTTTTAACCTGGAATATAAATCACATTATTGTAAATCATACTAATAAATGTTATTTATTAAAGACTCAATTTGTGTTTTTACAAGTCCAAATCGAAACCGAATTCTATTTTTGCAACTTAATGTTATTGCTTATTTTTGCTTATAGTTTTTTAATTATTGTCACTCAAATATCAAAAGAACTGAATATTAATTATGTAAAATTTACTTTTTTTCTGATGATTTGTCACACTTTGTCATACGACGGTCACATAAACATAGTTGTAAAAAAATACCCATATTCCGATTAATATGTCTGTAAATTATAATCAATTATAAAGAATTCTTAAATATGACTGATAACAATATGCAGCTGTAAACAATTCTCAGTAAAAACGTTTATTATATTCTGGACCTTTGAACTAAGGCAGAATCTGACAATTTGCCTGTGCACTTGATCAGATCCATTGGGTTCTATAAATGTGAAGCGAAACTGCAATTGACATCAGATTGATTTCAAAATTCAATTGATTCGGTCGTCATAATGTTATTAAAAAGTGTGCGGAATCTATTCCCATTTATTTTTATACTGCTGGTATCATGGAAATCCACTTCAGGCTATTTCATTTCCGATATTGAGGTAAATACAAGACATTGTGTGCTAAGAAATATATAATACCCTGAAAATATGAAACAGGCAGAAGGAGGCATTGTACAGATCCTAAAGTATGTAAACCAGTAAATGAAACTGAAACAAATATCGGTTCCGGTACAACAGTCCAATTTTCAATTACATATGAACACAGGAAATAAGAATCATTCAAAAATTAAAGTTTAAAATTCTTGTTTTTAGCATGCACTTTTTAAATATGCATTCAGGATATTAATATTAAATAAAGATAATATGCACATAAAATAGCAACGACTCAACATTAAAAAATCAAAGAAGCCAAAAATTTATATATATGTATATATAATGTACAGAACCGAAAATACTTTTTCCACCTCAAAAAAATATACAGAACATCGTGCTTGATTTTTGAATGATTTTATTCCGGAATCGCGTATTCCTGTTTATTTTTATCGAGATAAAACTAACTTAAAAAGTTTACCGACGGTTCCGATACCAGTAATAAAAATTATGGGTTAGTTTATATTAACGTTTCCGATACCGATTCTGGTATTATTCACGAAAATAAAATCTTTATAAGCATCAATAGCCAAATCGATTCAGCATTATCCGACTGTCTGTCAGCTTCTCTGTATGAATACGTCGATCTCAGGAGCACCCGTGTTATTATTATGGTATCTAAGTGTCTGGAAACAGGGTATCTTACAGTCAAGTGCGCTCGACTGAAGCCTTTCCCGCTTGTTTAACTATTGTTATTTGTTTTAGTACGACTTGAAAGATGACACAAAAGATGATTCCTATCGTATTATTGCATATAATACTATGCAGCCATTTCTGAATACTTTGAAGTATCAAATAATTGAACCCAATGATAGTAAGATGAAACAACCAAGTGAATTGAAAAATAATTATGTGCAACAAGAAGCTCTAATTCAAGAATTGAAAGGCCACATTTCCGAATTACAAAATACCAATGTTTTTTTGAAGAAAACTGTGGAGCAATTAACCAATAATTTAGAATTGTCAGCTAAGGATGTGATCGATCAGTTAATAACACTGAAAACCGAAAAATTACAAAAGAAAGTAACAGAAAACGCTGCAACTATCGAGGAACTTAATATTCAAATAGAAAAGCTCACACCCGAAACAGATTCCGATATCGATGCAATAAAATTTGAAGATAAGTTAGCTGAAATTACGTCTTCCAATGTTAAGAGCCTTGCAGAGAAAGACGAAGTGATTGATAAGTTAAAAAGTCAGATTAAAACTAATCACGAAATGGAAACGCAACTTAAAGAATTTCGAAATGAGTTAAAACTCGTAGAATTACCTGCTAGTTGCATTCCCTTCGGAGACAATCCCGGTATACATGAGATCAAAGTCCCATTTATCGACGCATTCGAAGTGTTATGTGACAGTGAGACAGTCGGACCTGGTTGGACTGTAATCCAGCAGAGAATAAACGGCGATGAGGATTTCTATAGAGATTGGAACACATATCGATCCGGATTTGGCTCTTTCGACGGCGACTTCTTTCTAGGTTTACACAAGATTAATTCTCTTACAAGCGCTCAGCGTTACGAGCTCTATATCCACATGGAAAGTTTTGATGGTAGCATCAACTATGCTCGCTACGATGACTTTAAAGTGGGCGGTGAAGACGAGGACTACAAACTGAACAGGCTGGGAAAATTCTCGGGCAGTGAGTCATTAGATGATATGTTGAGATGGCACGAGGATCAGAAATTCACAACTTTTGACCGCGAAAACGACGATTGGGCCGATGGTAACTGCGCATCGGATTGCCATGGTGGCTGGTGGTACAAAGCTTGTGCAGCAAGGTAGATAAACTATTATTTAATTTAAATGATTTATACAGATTTACTAATCATGCTTTACGCAGCAATTTGAATGGAAGATACTCGGACATGGAAAGGACGGGAGGCCAAACCGTTTACTGGGCTCATTATGTGGCTCTGAAAAAGGTCAAGATGCTCATTCGTCCAAAAGTAACTTATGAGAATTATTGAGAATCCAGAAGCTAAGGGAACCTAAAGAATAAGAATTAATATATTGGAATAATAATTAAATTTATGACATTTCTGCAACAGATAAAGATACTAAGACTTACATTTCTATTTTATAAGTGACAAATATAAACAACAGCTTTCCGGTTCTTAAACTCTATATACAGTACTTTATTTACAAGGCGTTTGATATTTATTTGGCATTATCCAGAAAATCTTTGGCCTCGTTGATCTTGGCCGCCAAATATGGGGATCCACCGCGATCTGGATGATTGAGCAGCATGATTTTCTTATGTGCATCCTTGATCTACAACATGCACAATTATTTGATTAATTGATTATCTTATTTGAGATAGCATGTGGGACATGTGGGGCACGTGGTGCACTTACCTTAATCTTTGGGGCACTTGGACTAACGCCGAGAATGAGGGCCGCTTCGCGTTTATTCATTTTGGGATCGAAGCCACCTTTGTAGTACTTGGCATTGGCCATGCTCTCGGCATCGAATTTGGGCAGATTCTTGAGGGCCTCATTGAATTTGGATGTCATCTGTGGCATGCGGCGCAGCAAGTGTTTCCCAGCGAAGCCAACAGCCGCCACGCCGAGACCGGCTAAAATAATCGAGCTCGTCTTGTGGTATTGCCGATCGATGCCGTGGTTGGATGTCATTGAATTTGAATATGGAATAATTGGCGAAATATTATGATAAGTTGACAGTTTAGTTATAATTTCAACTCGAATATTTTGCAATTTTGTACCATTTTTATGTAATCGACGATGTGTTGATGTCGAACCCAGCTGTGACTGAAATATAAATGTTACAGAGCAATCGACAATCGATATTGTGTTCATTGCTCAGCACAAACCGATATCTGAACTATCGTGTGACGCGGCAATCGATTACATTGCTTTTGCACACACTGTGTTCACACTGTGTCACAGCTTCACATTGCAATGAGAAAACACTACTCGTAGTCACAGATATCAAATGTAACAGGAGTTAATACTTTCAATGTGAACATTTTTTGCATATATACTAAATATTTAAAATATTAATGATTTATCAATTATATAACGCACATATCAAATACCTTTATCACAAATTGTGACAGACCATAGTGCCACCGTGTGAACCGATTATTTAGTAATCGCACATTGTTGTTTTAATAGCGAGCACATCGCTAATAGAATTTGTTGTGTTTTTAATTTTAAGCAATTTTTGTTTATCTGTTTTTCCAATGGTTCGAAAACCGCCTATGACATGGGAAAAAAAGTACGACAACTTACTCTTAAAGCTGTGGGAGCAAAATATAAATGTACTGAGCAATCATAAACACCGCCGAATGTATGAGATAATGGCTGAGAAACTTGTTGAAAATGGCCTGGAACTCATATGGAAGGATGTTCGAACCAAAACTGATAATCTTATCCAAAAATATAGGTATGTTTCGTAGATTTAGTTAACTTGTGATTTATGCTAATAGAAATCTTAACGCAGGAAAGAGCTGAAAGAGGCGAAATCACAAGGCCGTCCATCCGCTTGGAAGCACTTTGACCAAATCCATCGAATTCTAGAAAAAATCCGGTGCGTCAAGCTCAACAATGAGTTACAACAGAGTCTAGGTATGCACATTGTATGAATTCTAGTAAAATTCTTTGAATACATTTAGAATCTTAACAGATGAAACCCTTAAGGAAGAATCATTCGACTGCGACGATTTGCCTATAAGTTCTTATTTTGGCGCATCGAAATCATCATTTTCATTGGTGAACGAGGCATCGACTGAAGATCCTTACAAGAGTTCAACATCAAGCCCAGTTGCAGCAGAAAGTCCCGCATCCAAAAGACGTCAATCAGTTAATTCAAACCAAACGAATCTACTTAATACATTACAAATTATATCAGTCGATACCATTTCGACTAAAGAAGAACCATTAGACTTTGACGATATTCCAATTAGTTCTTATTCTGGCGCATCGAAATCATCATTTGGAAACGAGGCATCGACTGAGGATCCTTTCAAGAGCTCAACAACATTTCCAGTTGCAGCAGAAAGTCCCGCCCCCAAGAAACGTAAATCAGTTAATGCAAACCAAATGACGCCTTTTGAGATGGCAATGTTAGAGATCGAAAGAGATCGAACAGATAAATTGGAACATATTGCCGTATGTCGACTTCAGGTAATGAAACGCATGGCAGCTGAGAATGCAGAGTTTCATAGGAAAATACTAGAAATAATGAAGAGTAAAAAGTAAATAGAATAATGTTATCTTAATATTATTATAGTTTTAATAAATATCGTTTAAGATTTGTTATGTTTAAGAAAGCGACTTATGGCCTGTCGAATACTTTTAGCTTCTTTATCACTTGATTTTTCTGGTTCGACAGGCTTTGTTTCTTCGATATGTAAATCATCCTGCCAAGATTCTGGAATTGTGCTGTTGTTGCAATTCAAAAAGTTGTGTAATATGCAACAGCACAGTATAATATGCCTGGGCTTGTCTTTGTTTTCCAATACATTATCAATTCTACGAAAACGCGCCTTTAACTGCTGGAAAGCCTGATTCACAACTTGTCTAGATTCGTAAAGTGCCTCGTTGAATAGTTTTTCTAGCTTTAAATTTTGATTTCCACATGTTGTATGGGGCGTCATGAGTGTTGGGCTCAAGGTAAATGAAGAATCGCCCAGCAACAGCACGGGAACTTTCACTCCAGCAATTTGCTTTGAATTTGTTTGAAATAATGGAGATGCATCTATAATTTGTTTTAATGTGCTGTCTTTAAAACTATGAGCCTCTTTTTGACTGCGAATGGTGCTGTCGTCCACATACAAGAATCTTCCACTAAATTAGAAAATAGCAAACTTGAATTATTCAGAATAGATTAATTAATGATTAAATTGTACTCACCGATAATCCACAAGTGTAAGAAACGGCAAGTCACCTGCAAAAAGAAGACTCTCAATTAGAAAGGATCTATTACAATTTACAGCATTTTAATTGCTAACCAATTGCAGCAAAACATTGTGGAAATCCCTTCGTTTCAAAGCCTCGAACACACTCCTCCAACTTCAGTTGCGTCAGGAAGTCATTTGGTAAATATTCCGGTGACATGACTTGTTTAACTTCCACGCAAAAGTCGTCAAGAATTTTGTACATCATGGGGATTGATATGCCAAATAAATCCGCCAATTTGCCGACTTCTGTTGTAGAACCCAACAAATATAGTGATATTGCAATCCTTTTCTCGATTGGTATCGCTTTTCGAAAGTTTGTATCATTCTTTTTCATGCCCTGCAGACGTTCCACAAGCATATTGAAAAAGCGCTTTTCCATGCGAAAATCATTTTTAAAATCTTCATCAGAACCGACTGACGCAATTTTCTCCCAAAATGAGCCAGTCCGTTTCTGCAAGAAGTAAAGTTATTTAATTTATTGCAATTATTATTAATTGACATTATTTTCATATATACTTTTGGTGCTTTTCTTTTGTTTTGCCTACGTTCGTAACTCAGCCGGAAATTTTCTACAGTTTGTTCAAACTCCTCCTCCCACTCGAGTAGATTCAACAGCGTCATTTCGTTGTTTTCGCATAACATTATAAGTCTGGCGGGGTCCATTTTATTTTATTTTATTTTTTCAAATCAATTGCACTAAATTTAAATAAACAATCAAAACTGTATCATAACAAAAACAGCTGTTATCGACAAAGTGCAATGGCAAGCCTTATATTTACCAGGGCTGCAGCGGCAGCTCAGCATCCACAACTGTTGCGTAACAGTTGTGCAATACACAAAATCAGCTGATTCTAATACAACTGCCAGATATACCATATTCAACTCAGCGATATGCCATGTAGTGTACAAACTCTTAAAAATAAATAAGTGTAAGTCAAGACAACTTTGATTTAGCTGCCTTTTTACGTTAGGTAAATGAGTCACAACAAAAACAGATGTTTTTGATGTTTTGACTAGGGCTGCAACGGCAGCTCAGCATCAAAAACTGTTGTGGAACAGTTGACAAACAGCTGGGTAATTTGTAGTTTCGCAACGCTGCTGAATGCATCCATTTTCAGGTCTTACTATCGAATGCACGTACATACATAGTTATCGATTGGCTGTGCTATCGTTCAAAACGTATCGGGCTCCCACAAAACAAGTGAAGAAGAAGCGTGAAAATTTGATGTGCAAAGTTTTAAAACGAAATTCGTATATTATTGATTAACAAAAAAAGTAAAAGTGTCAACTGTCTTGCTCGGTAAATAAATCAGTGCCGTTGCTGTTGACGTTGATGTTGTGGCCGTTGGTGTAGGTGCTGCTGGGTGTGTTTTAGGCCGTGTGTGCGTGTGTCTGTGTGTGTTTTAGGCGACAAAAACGACATAGGCAAGAATCTAAAACTATTTTTGGCGAAAGGCAACAGCAGCAGCCGTCAAACTGGAGCGTATTCCGGAGTATTTGCGCGACACGGTCGATTGGTTGATGGGGTAAGTAACTATTTCAATATAAATAAACTTGATATAAAACAATGCAAATGCAAATGCAGATTATGATTATTATAAATAGCGATAACAGCGAGACGACTACGACGTCGACGTCGCGACGTTACGTCGCTGCTCGTTTCGTCGTCTCGTCGTCTCTTGGTGGTGTCTTTTATGTCCTCTGCGTTCATACTTCGTCGCCATTTGGCATTTTGCCAATTGGCCTCGTTTCTCATCTCTCTGTCATCCAAAAGAAATTTTCATTTATTTTTCTTGCGCTTCTTCGTCGCTCCCCCCACCCACCGCCCACCCCTCCTACTATGCTTTATCGAAGACTGCCCACAAAATGCCTCATCTCCGTCATCTTAGGAGTTTCGTAGCCCCTATTGTTATTATTGTTGTTGTTATTATTAATCTGCTTCTTCGTTTGAGCTGCAAAATCAATAAAAGGCAAATAATTTTTATCGATTTCTCAAATGTAACGCAACTCGCAAGTGTTTTGATTTTTTTATGTACCCGCACGCATACACAAACAGGTACACACACACATACACATGTATACTTGCATGGGTATGTGTGTGCATTTATGCACTCTGCTTCCTCGTCCATTCATCAAGGCCACTGCAGTTTTTTTTTTTTTGATTGCGTTTATTTTGTCTTCATCTTTGACTCGCTCATTCACTCGCTCGCCTATGCGCGTCTTCTCTCTTTCTCTCGCTCCCTCCTCTCTCTGCCATTGTTCGCCGTTCATCGCTTGTTTATGTTTCTACGCAGCGACGGCGACGCCAAGGAGATAAGAGAAGCCGGTTTAATGAACTTGCCAATTTCATTACAATTTCCAATCATAAAGTAAAACAAACACAGCACTAACAACAACTAAAATAAACAGTTACATAGATCATTCAAACACTTGCAGATACACGCATACATTTACATCTGCGAATGGTGTTTACTTTCATCAGATTTATCGATTGCAACATGTATCGATTATTGTGTAAGATAACTCTTGAACTTGTTTCATAGCTGCATATATTTCGTACAGCGTATCTATTTGTCTATCAGTTACAGTCATTCCAGTAAAAACTGTAGCATAAATATAATTGAGATTGATCCTGCTTTAAGTTCAGATCTAAATAAGGAATTCGATAAGTTATCTGATTATTACGATCTTTTTAGTGATTTCCTTAAATAAGTAAAAGTTAAATGTAAAAAGATGCAAGAAAATAAATATTATATTTTTTACCAGAGGTTATAACAATTATGACTTAAAATTACAAAATATAAATTTTTTTTATTAAGAAATTAAAAATAGTTAGTTCTATTTATACTGAATAAATAAAAAAAGTTTAATCAATAATAAAAGTCATTCAATTACTCTTATATTTTATTCCTGATTTTTACTTAATCCAAATCTTTTTTCACACACGTTCAGCAAGTGTCATTGTGAACTTGGTGTTGAGGAAAACAATTAGCAATTTTACTGAGAATACAAATTGGAAAATATATTGTATATGTACATATATATCTTGTGGGATAAGCGCTGTCGCCAACTGAGTTTAAATAGGTGGAAGGAGGGGGTAATAGGGTGGTTAGGGAGGCCTCGACCTTGTGGCGCACTTAGTATAACTCTAATTAAATTAGACAATAAGCGGACACAAAGCGAAAGAGATAGAAAATGAGAGAATGGTGAGAAGGAGATAGATAAATCGCACGTTGGCAACACTTGGCGTCTGGAATTGATTGACATGGTTGACAAATCATTTGCTAAAATCAATTTTCTGCTTTGTCGTAAGAGAAGAAAAAGAACGAGGAAAGAGGGGGTCAAGGGAAGGAAAGGGAAGGGATGGGGGCTCTTCACCGTTGTGTTGCACTGCACTACAAACACTAGACTCAGTTGTATTTGGAACCTGCACGCGTCTAGTTCCATTCCGTTGCTAAATCGTGTGTGTTTCGGCCATGAATTGGGCCATCTCGAATTTAACGGGCGGCAATCGGGTGAGTCGTGCCATCCTCGTGCGCTACTCCTCGGTTCCTTTGGCGGATGATGGGACCTCGACGCCAGCGGCAGCAACAACACCGCGCTCATCCACCTCGCATTCGTCCCTCTCCTCGACATTTGCAGCCACATTTGCTCGTCATGTGCCGCGACAGCAAAGCAACAACCACAATAACAACAGCAACAACAACAATGGCAACAGTAATAATTATAATAATAGTAGCAACAACAATGCCAACAACGGAGGAGGTTCAAATGTTGCAAGTGGAGCTGCCAACAATCCATCCACACAGCTGTCGCTGCCCCTCGATGTGGAGGAGACCGTCACCTGTTTCTGTCGGTAAGACATGGAATGGGAACGTGAAATGGGAATGGGAATGGGAGGGAGAAGTGATAAATTGCAGATAAATCACCTAAAAATAACATGATTTTGTTTTTGATTCAATTATTCAAACAACTTTTTTTTATTTATGCATTTCAACATTTATGCTTTTATGCATTTCAATGTAATATACTTCAAAAATAGTATTAATTGCAACTAGTTGATTTTTTATTTATTTAAAGTCCTCAAAAATTAGTCGAAACAAAGTAAATTCAAATTTAATTAAATTTTATATATTTTTTAATTCAAAAGTTGCAGTTGAACTTCAGAATACTTCTAAAAGGAGAAGTCTTACTGTTTTTACGCTACTTTTAGTGAATTTTAATCTCTTTGTAATGAATTTCCAACGTTACTAAAAGTTTATCTCTAAAATTAACAATTTTCAAAAAAGTTTCAACAATTTCTGATTAATTTAATAATTTGATGAACCATAATTGGAAAGTTTATCCCAAACCAAAAAAACTACTGATTATTGTGGGGCATTAATGTAAAATGCATATTTGTTTCTTTATAATGAAGTTTCAATTCAGAATAAAAAAGTTCGTCTGCAGTTATACATAGATTGTCTGTTCCAATATTTGAGAAATTGCAATAAAATTAACTTAAATTTTAAACAAAGTTTTTTGATTTAAAATAAGTCATCATATATTTATATTTCCTACTAGTTCATATGTACTTAATGTAGTATTGCTGTAGTATATGTAGGTATAAAAATCCCTTTGTGGATAACAAATGGAGCTCTGAACTATTTTTATCAGTAAATATGAGTATTCTTAAGTATGCGTGTATGTACCATTGTACATACTATGTACATATGTATGTGCATTTTATATTCAACACATCCATGCAGATTTTAAAATCAGTAGTTACCCTCTAGTACGGTTCACGGGTGAGAGATTGGTGAGCAGACCGGCTACCACTTACTACCATAGCTTACTCATTGGTGAATTCACAGCTTACTTTTGCATGGTGAAATCGCCAACAAAATGTACTAAAGGGCAATGCTGATTTTACTGCCTACTAACACACATACATTTATCTTCATCGACTTCTTCTTAGCTATCATCAAAGTTTGCATAAACAACAAAAAGCATAACACAATATGTGTGGGAGTGGGGAGCGAGAGAAAGAGAGAGAGATGGAGCTTTTGTTTGCATTTACTGCTGTTGTTGTGGTTTCTGTTGGTGCTCTCTATTCAGTTCATCTTCTTCTTCATCGCAATGGAATCGTTTGCAATAACAGCTGATTTTCATTTCGGCATTGTTATTGTTATTGCTATTAAAGTTGCTGGTGTATGTGTATGTGTATTTGTATGTATGTGTGTCCTGTCTATACTGCGCATTTACCATGCTGCCCCTTCCCTAGCAAGCACACCCCTTATCTGTTTTTGTTTTTCGTTTGCTTTATTATTTGTAGGGTTTCCATTTGCAAAGAAACCCCGCAATGGGTCTAAGCTGATGGTCCAACTGCTAAATGTACTTTTGGTATTCCGTATGTGTGTGTGTGAGAGAGAGAGAGAGAGTATGTATAGTTGGCGACTGGGAGAAGGAGGGGAAAGGGTCAAAGGTGGTTCACACCTACGACGCATTTATAAAGCGCTCGATTTGTCACGCCCCCCTTTTGGGTTGTTGCCGCGTCGCATGCATAAATCACACAACGCCTTGCCACAAATTGCACAAGTTAAAATGTGTGTGTTTACACTCTATATACCCTACAACACCAATTGACTAGACGGGTATGCCTTAAAAAAACATTGGCACAGTGGTGAAAATGCGTTCAACAAGTAATTTATTTCTCTTACACAACAAAAATAATTTAAAACAATGTTAAATGTCCATATACCCTAGAACACCAATTGGCTATTGTGGTATGCTCACAACCATCTTTTGCAATGCGGTCAAAATGCGATTTTTTTGAATTTTACAATTTTCATAAAAAATTAACTTTTTTATTGTAGTTTTATGCAAGTTATGTTATGGTTCGTCTACCAACACTACTTTAAAATAATGTTCAAAGTCTATATACCCTAGAATAGCAATTGACTGAATGGGTAGAATATGAATAATTAACAAATAAAATATATTAACAATGGGTATCTACTAGTCGTTGACTCTCGTTAAAAACAATCCAATTTGTGCTTTTTTTTTGCGCACTTCCAAATTCGACGGCAACATCTGACGTCATTTGTAATGCGCATGACCCAAAGCAACGGACGCTGCTGTAGCTGCTGCTTACTTGTTATTGTTGTTTGTCTTATTTATGTGGTGGCGTGACCGACTAAACGGAACTGCTGTCGCTGTCGCTGTCGCAGCGCTGCCACCGCAAGGCAAGCTAAGAAGAAACAAAAGATTAGTAAATAGCAACAAATAAACAAGCCGCAAAAACAAAACATAGCAAGGGTGGGAGAAAGAGAGAGAGCAATATTTATATTTATGTTTGCAATGCCTATGTACTGTGTTTGTTGTTGTAATTGCAGGAAATAAACTTTGCTTCTTTCGCTCTCTCTCTCGCAATTGCATGCATTTTAATTTATAATTTATTAATGAGTTATTTACACACTTACTGATTGTAATCGATAATTTTAACTAAATAATTTATCGTTTTACTTTGATTCTGACCCATTTGCTTTTTCTATGCTCTTACTTTTCTTACTCTTAAAGTAACAGACGAAGAGCCGTCGTCGTAGTTGGTGCAGTGAGAAATGAGGGGGATGGAGGAGGATCGTGTGCCGTTTGATTGCTGGCCGTCTGCACTCGACTGCAACGAGGCTGCAACAGTCGCTGCAATAAATAATGAGCGCAAAGCAATTCGAATAATGGCGAATTGCTTGCTGCTGCGGCAACGACGACGGTAGCGTCGCTGTTTGCTTTGGTGTAACCGCTAGAAAGCAGCCAAGCATCGCAGTTTGCAGCACAGTCTACTCTCTGCTGTGTGTGTGTGTGTGTGAGTGTGTGCATTATGAAGAGGTTCAGTGCAAATGAACTTGCTGGTCGCACAGCAGTTGCGTTGCGGGCGGTCACAGGTGTTTACTGTCCAGCAGTAGAACAAGCCAGAGAACTTGAAGAACGCAACGAATTGCCCTCGTTCTCTTTCTATCTATCTCTCTCTTTGCACTCCTTACTCAACTACTGACATCTGCTTGATTTGTTGTTGTTCTTGTAGTTCCTGTATTTATGTGTAGAATGACGGTGCCTCTTTTTTGACTTTGATTTTGGCATTTGATTCTATGGAAGCCGTGAACCAAATGCAGTTCCTGTGTTCTTTTGTTTATTCTTTGTTCTTTGCCTAATGCTTATCAATGGCACACACACAGAGTGTGTGATAATTATACACAAGAGTAGAGGGTGCTAATGATATTACATCTAAAAAGGTCATGCGGGCTATGTTGATGGATTCCTGTTTGTATTGTTACCTGATATTATCATCATCAAAGTTTGTCTCTTTGTCTATTTTGTATTTAATGTAAACATTCTTTTTTCTCTTTTCTTACAGGTGAGTGTTCCAATTATTTAAATCATTTACCAACAGCAGGTAAATCAAATTAAAAGATATATATTTTTTTTATAAATATATAAAATCAATTCCTGTTTTAACTCCGACCGTAAAATCTACTACTATTTTCACTACTAAAATATCTTGCGGTCTGGCAGCACTGTGGGCTGTCAGCTGCTGAGCGCGGGCAAGCGTATCGCAAAAAAATAATATTGTCTCTGTGTATGTTGGGCTCAGCTGATGCGACGCAGCGCAGCGAGAGCATAAGTAAGAAAGAGAGAAAGTGTGTGTGTAAGGGAGCGAGCGAGCATGCTCAGCTGTCAAACAAGTGGTCGTGTACATATGTACATATATAGAGGTGTGTATGTATGTATGTTCTGGTCTTGCTTGACTGCCGCATTTGTATGCAAAGCACACAGAGAGAAACATTCACTGGCTGCTCACTTGCTCTCTGTCTGCTGTTGTTGCTCTCTGAGCAAACCAGTTAATTTGTGCAAGTGTGCGTATGACTTCGACATCGACTGCGACGCTGACGGCATGAAAAGAAACTAACTGCAACAACAACATTATCGTCATCTTTGGCTCTCCTCTGCTCTGCTCTGCTTTCATTCGGCAGCTTCTCTGTGTGTGTGTGTATTAGTGTTAGTTGGCAGTCAGTCAGTCAAGCAGCTGTCAAAGTCTTGCCGCTGCTTCAGTATAGAAATTTCCTTTGGCATGTTTGGTCATACGGTCGCAGTAGTGAACGTCGTCGTCGTCGGGTCGCCGTCTCTACGCGTTTGACTTTGTTTAAGAGGCGCGCAGCAGTGTCGCAGTTTCAACATCGACAACTCTACTCTACGTGTGTGTGCAAATAAAACAATTTAATAAATAATTTAAAAAATATATATAAAGTGAAAGATAATAGAAAAACATAAAGAAAACAAATATTCAAGTAAGCAAGGAGTTCAGTACACTGTGCCTGAGCATGTGTGTGTGCGTGTGTGTGTGTAAGTGTAAACTGTGTCATTCACAGCGAACTGCATACGAGTTTTCAATACTTGCAGAAAACTCTATTTTTATTTTTTTTTTGCTACCTCTTCAGCAGTAGCCGCATTACAACTCTTATAATTGTTGTTGTAGTTGTTAAAGTTGTTGTTGTTGTTGTTGTTGCCACGGTTTGTTGCTTCACTGATTACGCGCAATGCAGCAAGCAGCTTGCAAAACCGGCGAAGCGCGACTGTTGCCAATGCAACGTTTAGAATTGGCACAGCAACAATACCAACAACAACAAAACAAACAAACAACAATAACTGTTACGGTGCATCGAGCTTTTGCTTTGGCCAGTAACTGTAACCAGTAAGCAGACAAAGCAGCGCAGCGGCAGCAGCATCACAGCAGCAGCAGCTGTAAGCGCCAGCAGCGTTTACCAATTGTTGTTGTTGTTATCGTTTTGTCGGTTTTTTAACCACTTCCTTTGCCACTGTCTGTCACTTCCTTTCCGGACGTGTTTCCTGTCTCTCTGCATCATCCCCTCAAAAAAACATTTTTATACCGTCAGGTGGCAACCCTCAGCAAATACGAAAATAAAAAAGTCCTTAAACACGCCACTCAACAACAATGTTGGTGCCCTTCCGCAGCCACTTCAAGTTGCGCCAATTTTCTCACTTCTCCTCCTCCTCCTCCGCCTACCACCTTTTCTTTGTGTCAATGCAAATGCGTCACCAGCTCCACAGTCAGTATGCCACAGTGTGGCAAATATCGATTTCTGTTTTTGCGTGCTACCATCTATTTTTGCAAAGTCTTATGACTCAGAATACAGTGGGCCAAACTTTATTTATGCAGACTTTTAAAATGTTAAAGGAAATAAATTAGCACAATTATTTAAATTTTTAGCAATTTTAGGTTACTATACTACTATAAAAAAAATAAAAAAGTATAGGTTTAATTTTATAAAAAAATACCTCAACAGTTCAAAAGTAAGAAAGCTTTTAAAGTTGGTGCAAAAATCTTTAGTAAAGTTCTAGAGTAGTAAAAAATTCCATTACCTTGTGGAAAAAACTTTTGTTAAAAAGTGAAATAATCACTTGAAAAGTAAGAAAGTTTTTAAAATTGCTTTAAAAATCTTAAGTAAATTTTTTGAATAATAAAATTGCATTAAAAACTGTCAAAAAAAACATTATCACTACAAATAAAAAGATAATATGTTATTACAAATTAGCCTAATAAAATAAACGCAAATTTATTAGGTCTAATTCAATTAAAACTTTAAAATAAGTAAAATAATTGAATAAAAAATAATCTCTAAACAATTAAAAATAAAAAGACAGAAAGTCTATAAAATTGGTATTCAAATTAATTTATAACGTTCTTTAATATTAAAATAATGTATGGATTTATAGGAAAGACTTTTATTAAAATTAAGAGTTAACATAAACTTAAGAGAAAGGAGGAACTTCTTTTAAAACTAGAAATAGGCATAGTTCGCTAACGAAAAATGTAACCAAGTTCAAAATATCATTAAATTTGAAAAGAAAATCATTCTGAATGCAATTTAAGCAAATCAAAAATTGAACTCAACTGGATAATCGCATTATTTTAGTATTTCTCTCTGGGATTTTTCCCATTTTCAACAATTTTCCGAGGCTTGTTAAGAATTTAGTTAATTGAGATGCCATAAATTGACAAAGGGGAAACTATGGGTAATACTCGCATTAGGGACTTTCCCAACGATCTAAACGATTGCCGGCATGTTTAATCGTGTCATTGCATGTGCATCTTTCGCTCACGTCACACAAAAGCAGCAGCTGCCACAACAACAACAACGACTACAACAACAACACAGGTTTACTGCTTGATATTGGAGAAACTAGTTTTATTTCTTTTAATAGTAATAATTCTATGTCTAAGCTGAGAACGAGAGCGAACGATAGAGAGAGAGAGAGAAAGAGACAGAGAGGTGGTTAGATAGGCTGAAGGCATTGATTGTGTTGTTGCCATTTCGTTTCGTGTTTTTTTGCCTTTGCTTTTGCTGTCTCTTTCTGCGTCTCTTGCTAAATGCTCGTTTGACCTTTAACGGTGCTTTGCCTGGTCGCGACTTACACACACAGCACACATAGAAAAGTCGTCAACAATTAAGCTTATTCAAAATGCGAGCAATGGAAATTGAACGTACACTCAAAGCCGTTAAATTAGAATCACTTCATAAATTTTGATTTAATTGCTGCGCTGTTTGCTTTTGGCACTTTGTGAACTGAACACACACAAATGGCAAAGAAGACAGAAAGAGAGTGAGAGAGGGAGGGAGGGAAAATAACCAGCAAATTGACTTCAATGCGAGTTGAAGGGTAAAGCGCGTTGAAGGCGACACGGAAATTGAATGGCTGGGAAAGGGGAATTTGAATTGAAATTACCAGTTGGCAAATTAGTGAATTGGAATCGGATTCCGGAGTTGAGTTCGCATGCAAGAGGGAAACAATGAAGGAAAGGCATTAAAGGGTGTAATTATATGTAAATGAATACATTATGCAGTTCATTGTGGTTAGAAATTGATAAATAATGCAATGCACACATAAGACACGGGAAGTGGGCGAAATAACGACGTTTATTGATTTCCGATATGTGCAGAAATATTATATGTATCGTTTGCTCAATTTATCGTGTTTCGGTTTCCTGTGGACAACATTTCTCTTTTATTATTTATTTTGTCATTTTTGTCTTTTGGTTTTTATAAATAACCTTAAATGATTTTTGTGCGCCTCAAGCAAACGATGAAAAGTGTCAATGTCAGCTGTTGTTGTTGTTGTTTCCCCCAAAAAAAATAATATCATCAACAACAAAAGCAAAAGATGAACAAAAAATCGAAGAGCTGTGCTAAATTTATTATTCAGCTGTCGCCATTGCCGTCATGGGGGCCTGTTTTTATCTATACCCCTTACAAAAAAATTTAAATAGCGGGTAGTTTGAATTTCAGTAAAATGCCCAAAGCAAAAGAAGTGCACTGCTTGCATTCCACTTGCAATCTAAATACAAGCAGTGCATAAGTTTATACATTTATGCAGGGTATTTACACTTCGCTATTAAAAGCACACTCTTTCTTGTTTTGTAGTTGGACTTGCTCTCATTTTGGCTCTCACACTCTCTCTCTCGCTCTCTTCACACTCTTTCTAACGGTAACACGTGCCGTTAATTGCAACGCTAGACAGAGAGAGAGAGAGAGCTTCTTAAATAATTGTTAGCTGTCACTTGTTGTTTTTCCTATTTTCTTTTTAAAAAATATGAAGAAAATCCAAAGCAAAGAAAATGTGTATAAAATTCATGTTGCAATCATGCTATTTTCCATGCCACAAAATCTTGCGGTAGTCTAAGAGTTTAACACATAACAAAAAAATCTAATGAAATGAAAAGAAAATAAAAGTCTAATCCAGCTGCCACAACTGTGTGCCAATTGTGTTCCACCCACTGACACAGCGTGACCCACTATGCACAGTGGTCTTGTAGTAGGCGGAATTTGGTCACCTCCTCCCCTACACTGCCTCCTCCTTCTCCCTGCTTTTGAAAATTGGCCTTAAGGGACTATACAACGAAACGTTAATTGCATTTTCCGAATAACAACAGCTGCATTTTCGTAGCGTAAACGTTTCAATAAATTACAATTGATAATAAAAAATTTAAAATATAATCGATACCATTTTTAATGGGACACTCGAAAAACAAATATGAGTAATGCTAGTAAATGCATTATGATACCATAGAAGGTATTTTGTACTATATAGAATACAATATTACGTATACGCAGCGCTGCTTTCCTCAAAAGTTTTCTAACTTTTCTGATTATTATAGGAATGAATTAAAAATTACAGCTTAGTTCAAAAAATATAATAAACTATTTAAATTCAAAAGAAGAAGATATTATTTTTTAATTTGCATACATTAAAGGTTTTCTGAGTTTTTCAACCATTACTTATCAATAATATACATACTATTTGGCACTACTTGTCTTCTTTTTACCATAAAGCAATAACACCCTTTCTAATTTCATTTTACAGGGTATTTAAAGCTCTTGCACGTTACAATGTTGTTTTGAATTTGAAAATGTTGCAATGAATTATGAAAGATTTCCGATTTTTATTATGGTCTGTTTTAGTTGATGAGAGACCCTCTTAAAAAGATCTTCCCATGTGGAAACATTGTCTAAATGTTCCACTGTGCAATTTGAAGGTTTCGTTGTTGTTTTAATGCCATTGTTGTTTGATGTTCTCCTTCTTGTTGTCGTTGTTGTCCAAATGGCCGCCCACTGGCAACAACGTTGGCATCTGTGGCGACTACAACAATAGCAACAACTATAATTATGCAGCATCTTGTGGCAGCAACGAAGAGAGAGGGGAGGCAGAAAGATGGGACAGTCTGTTTCTCTGGTAACTGGATAGTGAAAATTGCGCTGATTTTCCACTGAGAGTTGAACGTTTCTCTAGCTAATTTTCGGCTACTTTTGTTGCCAATCGTCCGACTCCCACAACGTTGTGCGGACACGATTCCCTCAGTTGTGGCTTTTCAGTTTCCTCTCGCGTTTCCCATTTTCCATTTCGGCCAAATTGAGTTAGCTGAAAATTACTATAATTTTGGTGGGAAATTTTATGGGTCAAATTTCAGTCGAGCTCCGTTGACAATGCAACGGCAACAACAACTCAAAAAGTAGGTAAATAAAATAAAAGCAGACGAGACGCTGACCACAGTTGGTTTTTGTTTTTAAAGTATTATTATTTTTATTTTCATCAGTGTTGTTGTATTTTTACTAATTTGCTTAATTAGCGCGTCTTACATATTCCATTGTTTGGGCCCTTAACTGGGTCTATGTGTTTCTTTTTTTTAATGTTTTTATATCCTATAGTAATTGAAGAGAGGGTATTCAAAAAATGAATCTTACATTTCGATACAATAAAGTCTCATCTATATTCTCAATAGCTGCATTAAATACTTCGAAATCAGAGACTCAGGAATAAATAAAATTATTGAGTATTAGAATAATTAATTTTAAAAATATAAACCATGCTCTATAATTTGAAAATGTCATTACAAGTCAATAATAAACTATTTCAGTATTTTATTTGATAAACTACTTTATAAACCATAGTCTCTATCTATTCTGAAAATTTCTTTAGATTTTACACAGCAGCATTTTTTTTAGATCTTTGGTAACTTGTTATTTATATTTCTAATTCACTTGAAATGATTGCACAGAGTATCTATTTGTCGAGCACTCTCCACAACAGCATACTTTGTAGTTTCTTCTATTTTTTTTATATTTTATTTTGGTAATTTCAATGGGTCTCTTTTTATTTCTGTTTCTATTTCATTTGACATTTTTGCATTTCTCTCACGTCTTGAGCTCTGTACAAATTTATTGCCATTGCCTGAGACTGAGAGCGTCGTCGTGGTGAATGGAGTGGAATGGGGAGTACAGTGGAGCCAAAGCGATCAAGCTAGAGTCGAAGAGTGGAAGAGAGAGGAGAGAGGAGGGGGGCCCTGAGTGGTAACTGAGTTTCATGAGTACTGGAAACGTGATGTGCGGCGTTTTGTGTAATTCGCCGTGAGAACTTCGCAGTCCCTGCAATCGCTCAAGTTTCAATTCATTTTGTAGAGTGTGGCGAAGGGGTGATGGTGTAGAGGGGAGGGGGAGGGGAGGTAACCCTGCCCAGTTGCACGTAGATACAAAATAAAAATAAAGCGAGTATGCAGATCGATTGACGATTGCAATTGACTTTGAGAAACAGATACAGAAACAGAGATGCAGAAAAAGATACAGATACATATACAGATAGAGTTATATATTATATGTATGTATGTAATCACTCTCGACTCGAATCGGAATCGGTTTGTGGCCTTCAGAGTGTGAAGATTGAGGCAATCAATGCTTGGGGCATGCATCGAGAGCCTTGAGCGCAATTGCAACGCAACGTGTCTCAATTAGATTGATCGAGCGTGAATCGCAGCAGTTTCAATTATTATAGCATAGCATATCATCCTTTTGGCACAACAAACCATAGGGGAAGCGTAAAGTAATCGATTATAAATCGATAATCGCTTACAGCTGTCTGTTTTTTATTAAAGTAGGGCTTCTTATCCCATAATATATCTCATTCTGGATAGTTGATTGTTAAGTAGAGCAAGTAACCGAAATTATATATCATTGCCAGTAGACTACATTGATAACTAATCCAATAACGATAACATTCTTATCGCTAGCTTATATTATTAGGTAAATAATTTAATTTTTACAGATTGTAATACAAGTAATTAATACAAACAATTATGGCATTTATTAAATAATCAGTATATCGATAATATTAACATATTAATACAGGTCAATGAATATCAATACCGAAATATTATGATTTTCATGTGAATTTAACTATCGATAACATGTTTATTGATAAAGTAATGCAATACTAAAAATAATAACAAACTACTTTCCATTTTAAAAATAATTAGGCGAATAATCGATTAGAAAAAACTTGCATCTTGCCGTATTAAAATTAATCGGTTATCGATAACAGGCTATATCTTTGTATATTTTTGGAAATTATGTTTGATTTCACTGAATTTCCAGTTAATTTGTAATGAAATTGTTATTTAAGATTGTATCATTGATATTCTCGCTCATCTTCATGATTAATCGATATCATATGTTTGAAATTAATCGATTATCGACAACATGCTAACTCTTTGTCTATTTTTCTGTGATATTGTATATTGATATTGTATCATTGTTATACTCGCTCATCTTTAAGATTTATCGATATCATCTCTTTTTGAAATTAGTCGATTATCGATAGCATGCTATCTCTATGTCTATTTTTCTGTGAATTATGTATGATTTCACTGACTTTCCAGTTCATTTGGAATGAGATTGTAATCTATAGCCTCTTCCCGTATATTGATTATTGTATCATTGATATTCTCGCTTATCTTCAATCTGTTGCACAGATAACAATGACCCCAAAGTTAAAGCCAAAGCCAAACGTATATCTTGTCTTAATCATAAGCATGATGATGATTACAATGATAATGATGATTAGGGGAAAGAACCGCAGAACTAATTGCTTATTCACAATGCATAACCTTGCCACTTGACGATGTGTCTTGCTTCGCTGTGCATTGACACTTGCCCCGTAAACCCTTCTCCTTAACTTGCCAGAAGACTTGAAGAAAAAGAAAAGAAGTGGAAAAAAAAAGGAAAACTTTCATCATTGAGAAACGTTGAGGTTGTTGGGGACTTAATTGAAAATGCTGTGTAATGCCAAGCAGAAAACGACAGCTGCTGTGTGTGTGTGTGTTTTGGATTGGGAAAACAACGACAGGGAAAAGGAAAATAGAAAAGAAAAACACATTAAAATAATATAATTATTATGATTATTTCAACTCTTCTTTTGGCTAGACTTTTATTTCATTTCTACCTCTCTTTTTCTTTCATTTTGTTGCTTTTTGGATTTAAGCTTTGAGATTTCCGCATGCTTCTTCAACCGTGAATAAGCACGAACTTTCATTTTAAAATTCTAGCAGCGCAAATCCCCCTCTCTTTTTCCCTATTCCCCCCCCCCACTCTTCCCGCCTCCTACCAATTTCAAGTAGTGTCAATTTGTCGAGTTGTGCATTAAAAATGAGACCAACGAACCGCTGACTCTCTTTAACTGTAGCTCATCTGCTTCCCAAATCAGCAGCAACAACAACAACAACAACATGGTCATTATCACCATCTTCATCATCATTAGCATTGGCATTAACATTAGACGTACTCACATATGAGCTAAATTTTCTATTGAAATTCTAGAGGTCTTAGAACGTGCCTGGAAATGAGAATATGCTTGGCAAATCCAAAAACAAAAAAAAGACCTTGCATGAATTAGTTGAGAATTACAAGCGCCTTTTGATTCCATTGAAATTGTAGAAAGTTTCTTGTGAAATTGGCAAGTTTATTTTGAACTTTTGCTTTTTAATCTAAACCTAAAACTTTCAATAGATTTGTAACTCCCTCCCTCCAATTTTCAACTTCTTTGTGAAAGTTTTCTTTACTTTTTTAAAACAAAAGTGTCAAATCGTTTTCAGCATTTCATTTCTTTCACGCCTTTTTCTTTTACTTTTCCGTGTTGTCGCTGCTATTATATTATTGTATGCTGTTGTTGGTAGAGCACCCCATTTACCAGATATCCCATACTCCCATACTCGATGTCTTTGCGTGTCTCCAGTTGACTTGATTGAATCAATTTACCACTTTGCTATAGCACGTCTACTCATTCTGATGTTTTACCCATCCGAAGAATTGCAGATAAACGCGTTTAACTGTGACAAACGTTGGGAATTTCGCATCTTGTGAGCGTTTTTTCCCCTCTTTTCCTAAGAAAATATAAAGATGCACGCCCCATTGACTTTTGATTCGTGCAATCACAATACTTTTAAGAATCAATGTGGAAAAACCAACAGAAGTCGCAAAAATTACAATTTGTGTCAATCTAAGTTTCAGAAATCATTCGCAAACGAATCTTTATTAACAGTAATACGGAATATTTAATAGATTAGAATTAATAATTAAGAATAACAAATCTCTTTGGGAATTAATGTAGAAAAAATCGAAATGATAATGGAGAGATTTTGGAAATATCTTAAATTTCTGTCGTCTTTTTTAAATGAAGTTGTTTTTAAATTTTTGTAAAAACATGCAACTGAATAAAGATATTTTCCTTTTTTTTTTAATTTCAATTAACTTTATAATCCAAAATATTAAATTGAAGTGTTCTTTTTAAATAACTTTAATTGATTCAATTTGATAAACTCTAAATGGTTTTAAAACTATCATCAATCAAACATCTTGACAGTTCACACTGAGAAACCTATCAGGCTGGATTATTAAAGAGCTACACAAAATATAGATTTTATTATTACAAATTCTCAAAAAATTCAGTTGAGCTGTAAGAAAAATCTTTAATTTTTGATTAAAAATAAATTTATTGAAATGAATCTGTTTTATTAAAAAAATGTCGCTCAGTTTATAAACTTCCCCTTAGGGGAATTTCTTATGATTCATCCTAAATGAGTAATCAGAATATTAAACTGTAGTTTCACTGATATCTTGTCCAACTTCTTAAGCCCAGTCTTCTCATCGTATAGGCTTAATTTGTACAACTATATTTGGGTGAAGGTTATCCGGTTTTGACTCCTGTTTGACATGCTTCCCGTTCGATTTTTATTATGCTGCCAATTCCCTCGAAACATCTCGCGTTTTCCCACTTTTTATAGCCCCTCCCTTTTTTTTGGCTTGTGCCTACTTTAATGATGGGTTTTAATTTCGGTTCGTCTTTTTTTTGTTTCGTGTTTTGTTTTTGGTTTCTTGCGAATTGCGTAAGCAGCGTGGATGACACCACCTTTTACTTTCCTTTTGGGCCGTGCAGAGCCAAAAAAAAAAACAAAAAAAAAATATTTAAAAATAAAATACGAAGCAATCTGAAGATTATGGTGTGATAGAAGAAAGGGACCGAAGAAAGACAGAAGATGAGGCAGACTTCGTATTGAAAATTATCATTGCTTTTATTTAATTTACAATTAAAATGTATACAATTTTTTTTTGCTGCTGCTGCTGATGATGCGAATTTTCATAAAAGAAGAAATATAAACGTTATAATAAAGAAAAATCAAGATTAGAAAGAAGTCCACACACGAATACTTCATAATTCATTTTTATAGTAAATCTAATTAACATACATATGAATAAGCGGATTTTAGCTTAGCAACCTCGCGAAAAAAAATAAATTTATTTACCTATTTACATACTCACACACACTTACACACACACTCACGCAGTTGTGAAACGACACACAATGAGGCAGAAAAACTCACGCGATCGTGTTTTTTTTCCATTATTTTTTTACAATAACAACAAGAAAAACAACAATTATAAGAAAAACAACAGCAAAGATTTAATATAAGAACGCGCCACATTTGTGTATAAAAACATCCATAAACTAAATAACAAATATAAAACATAGACCAAAGTTCCAATCGTTGCACAGTGGTACAAGAAAAATGGAAATGGCTGTTGCTATTTTCTTATAATATTACTAAAAGAAAAGTGTGCTTGGAATTTATAAAATTCGGTTATTTCTTTAAATATATTTAAAAAAAAAATATGCATTATAAGATTCTACTATTCCTGAATTAAAATTGAATTTTACAAGATGTATTAAATTGCAATAAATAAAAAAAAATATTTTGAAATATAAGTAACACTGACTATTCGACAATTAGAAAAACCTTATTAAATTTTTCCAGCAGTTATATGCGACTAAAATTGAAATTTTCTAAATTTATTTGCTGAAAATCTATAAAATTAATTTGAAATACCAATAAAAATAAATAAGCGAACAGTAATAAATACTACTGTTGCCATTTTTCATTTCCAACACATCTTGAATCACTGTGCAGTCATCGCGAATAACGATTTTCTTTTGGCCTAAACTTCGGAATAAAAGGGGAAAAAAACTAAACAAAACTTAAGTTGAAAGTTGTGAACTAAGCAGAAATCGAAAATTATTTTTTTAGTATAGTTTTACTTTAATTTGGAGTTTGCAATATTTTATTTTCTAGAAGAAAGTTGAGCTCAAAAGTGAAAGAAGAGGAAGAAAGAAAACAAAACAAAACGAGTTGAGCTAAATTTAAATGTGTGTGTAAAATTCAAATACTACTAAAATTGAAAATTAAGCAGCGAACAAATGTGCAAAACATAAACAACAACAACAACGAATCAAAAGCTAAAAGCAAAAGTGACTGTGAATAATGTTGAGAGCGCCCACACAGCACATTGTGGAACTTGGTTTCGGTACGACGACGGCAGCAGCAGCAGCAGCAGCGGCGACAAGCGAAAAGCAACAGCGCAAAAGCTTACTCCAAAAGCTCAAGCAGCAAAAGCTCCACAAACCATTGACAGCAACAGCGACGGCAGCAGCGGCAGCGACGCAAACGGAAGCGCAGGAGACAAATGAAAAGAGAGCAGCGATAGTAGCAGCTGATTATTATTTTAAGCAAAAGCAGACAAGCGAAAAGTGTTTGTTATTGCTGGCAACAACAATTAACACAGACGAACAGCAGCAGCAAAAGAAGAAGAAGAAGAAAGAGCATACTAGCTATAGTTTTGCAGCAGCGCTGCGACGCAACAAGAAACCAAAAACAACAACAACAGCAGCAACAATAACAACAACAGCAACAATAACAACAATAACAGACGACGACAGCAGCAGCAATCAAAGCTGTCGCAGCATTAATAGTAATAATAAAAGCAACAACAGTTTGTCTAATAGTTGCATTAACAACCATAACAACAACAACAGCACTCATTATAAAAACAGTAAAAACTGCAACAGCAGCAACAACAACTACATAAGTAATTACAATTTCAAAACAAGTGAACAACAAGCGTGGAAAACAACATCAACAGCAGCAACAACAACAACAACAACAACACAACAACAGCTGCTCATTAATAGACACAGCAGCAATCGACGCAATAACATCCACAACATCCACAACAACAACAACAACATGTCACCCACATCACAGGCGCCAACACGAACATCGCTCTTCGACTCCTGTCATCGCAAGATCCGTTTAATTGGCGGCGGTCCAGTTGCCTTCTTGGGCGGTTTAGTGGCGTAAGTTGAAACTCCCCATTTGATATGCCTACTAAGTAAGACTCCCCCTCCCCCCTTACTAGTATATGTATATATGTATGTATGTATTATGGCAGCACCATTAATAAACCCGTTTTCCCCAAGCGTGGGATTGTTTAAAATTACTACAAACTCTCGACAATTGAAATACGATAAATGGATTAAACTAACCCAAGTTTATAAAATCTTATTTAATGCCAAGGATCTTAAAGATTATAATTTATTATTATTATTTCTATTATAAATGAAAACATTTTAAAAAATAATTAATTTATAAATCATACAACTTTTATTAAAATTTTTTATTTTTTTGGAATTGAGAAGTGTATTTCAGTAAGTGAAATATATTCCGGTGCACAAATCGCATTCAATTTTTGTTACTTATATGTTATACAAATTTTGAAAACATATTTACAAAGAAAAATTTAGAACAAAAAAATCACAATTTTTTAATGGTTATAATTTCGTTTTTTAAGTAAAAAGGACAACTTATTTTGAAAAAAAAACTTAAATTACACTTAAAATAAAAAATTAAAATATGTTTTGTAAGATTTCTAAATAAAAATGGAACTTTAGTTAATATTTTACATTGATTTAAAATATGAGTTAAAATTAATTTATTAAAATACAGTTTAAAATACATTTATATAATTTTCAAGGATACTTCATCCAATAATATATAATTATTATTATATCTGAAATTGTCTCATTCATCCAGATAATGTTTTTGTATTTGTTTTTCATTTTTCAAAACTCAACTAATTCCTTTTAAAAACTAAAGCACTAAAGTTTAAAGATAGAATTGAAGATTTAAATCGTTATTTATATTTACAAAAGTTGCCATTATATGAAAGATTTGTTGTCTAGAAGATAATAAGAAGGCGGTATTTATTTTTGAACCCTCTCAAAATCCATTAAGGTATCTAAAGTTGTTTGTTGTTAGAATAGAAATAAATGGTGCAGTACATTGGTCAAAAGGTCAAACAAAAGAACAACTGAGACTTTTGGGTTTAAGATAAATAACATTTTCCGTCTTATTTGCTCATTTTTTATGACTTTAATTACTATAATTTCTCAGTCGGCTTTTGTGGGTAAACCACTAAAAGCTCTTTGTAGTGCAAATTCAAGGCTTTTGGGGCAATTAAAGTATCAAAAAGGCAACACGAAACAAAGAGAAACAAAAACAAAAGAAACTTTTTGGAATGTTTACACACAAAACTTCGGTTCAAGCTGGCAAATAGGCCCAAAAAAAAAATAAGCATTTTTGACTGAAGGTCAACTCTGGGTCAGTGTCATTTTTGTCACACGTGCTGTAATCGCGCTGTTAAATGCACTTAACAGAACACTGTTAAGAACTATATGGGGAACTGTTAAAATGCAGCTTCCTCGTTTTCATAAATTATCACAAAAGATTATATATACGTAAGCAGTCAATTTTAAGCACAATTAACAACATTAGCGTTACTTTTGTTGTTGTTGTCGTTCTCTTTTAGAATGCAAAGTTAAACGAACTCAAATTGTGAAGGTGGCAAATGAAGGCAACCACAAAGCGTTGCCACTGTTCTGCGTTAACGTCGACGTCGCTGTAGCAGCTTCTGTCAACACAAAAGTGCGCTGAACTGATAATTAGTTAGAAATGTAAATATTGACTGAAGTGAGCATGCATAAATACATACGTAACACACATAAACACACGCACACACAAGCGAAGGAGGCGCGTTTTAAACTTTTGCTCTCTCGCATCCCAACTCTCTCAATCTCTGAGAGTGCACTGTGGAAAAAGACCGATATTTTGACATAAACTCTAAATATAAAGATAGGAACTTGAAATTGGGCATAAACCTTAGTTAGACTAATGGAGAATTAAAATTTGTATCTTTCTAAAAATTTAAAAAAAATACCTTTTATTTCATCTTGAGTATTTAGTAAATTAAAATAATTTTAAGATACTTTAAGCCAATATATCGGACTTTTTTCCCATAGTGGAATGTAAACTTTGCCTTTGTGCATTGATGACTCTGCATGTCTGTTGGTATATGTGTGTGTGTGTGTATGTGTGTGAGAACAATGAGTTAAGTTGTGTGTGTGTGTGTGTTTGTGTAGCAATAGGAGGACAAAGTAAAAGAACAAGCAACAAACCACGTAACAAGTCATTTGTTATTGTGTAGTAAGAGGAAGAGCAACATAAAATGAAAATGATGATAAACCTGTCAAAGCGTACGGCACAAAGTGTCAATGAAAAGAGAATAGAAAATTTGCATAATAATAACTATATGCGTTTTTTCCAGTTTTCTTGCTTCTACCGTCTTCTACAAGAAGTCCAAATTTGAATAAAAAATGATGTAAACAAACAAAGCAGAAGAAAAAGAAATCTTCATAAATGAGTAATATTGTATTTTACCAGTCATTCATTTACCATTTTGTTGCTAACTGTACTTTTGTTGTTTGTTTAAGAGGGATGGAGGGGGGAGGAAGGGGGACTGACTAAGTGACTGCTGTCAAGCGTTACAATGTGACAAACTTTGGAGTGTGTCTGTCGATTTACAGCTTTTTAGCATTGAAACTTTGCCAATTGGCAAATTGAAAGTCCAATTGGACTGAATGAGACCCATTCAATTCACAAGTTGAACATTGAAGGAGGATCAATCGAATTAACTGTGGAAATATAATGATATTTGTATGCATCGAATAAGTGTAATCGATAAATAGGGCGTTAAGAATTCATAATAGTAATGGAATTGCTTTTTGAAAACTAGAAAATCATTAAATAAAATTACGCAAATCTCAATTTATAAATTTAATGTATAAAATATTTTTAAATTATAGTTTTAATATTTGGATTTAAATTACTTGCATAGCTAAATTGAATTTATACTTGCTTGGGTATCTTAGAGGCTAGGAACAATTCTTGTGACTAATTTGAGAATTTTTAATTATAGTTTTGATAGTAAAAATACTTTTGCATCCTAGCAGTAATCCTAAAACATTTTATAGATCCTAAATTGTTCCTTTCTTGGCATTAACCATTACACACAATAATTTATTAAGCTTTTGTAGTCAATTTTAGGTATTTGCAAGTGTGGTCTACTTTTTTATGTAAGTTGAACTGACCAAAAAACGATAAAACAAGTCTCCTTCCACCTTTTTCCCTTAACATCCCCCTCAAACTGGACATGTTTTATGTGCTTACTTGCACTTTTTATTTGTGTGTGTTTTTTCCTGCCCTTTACACTCGTATTTCTCCATGTTTTCATTATTCATCTGGTGTTTTTTGGGCTCGGCCCAGTTACTTTCTTCGCCACTAACTGACTGAATTTATGAGCCAGGCTAACAAGAGTTTGCCTATATTTGAATTGGGGCCAATAGAAAAAAAATAACATTAATTTCCTGTTTCATTTACCGTTTTCAAATGTCCGATTCTGATAGACGATGTGAAATATGTATCTGTATCTGTATTTGTATCTGTATCTGTGGGAAGTGACAAATGTTGGGCCTCATTAAGAGTTGCCAAGGTTTGCACTTAACCTGTGAGACCAACAGCTGCTCTGTGCTCTGAACTTGAGCTCATATTTATTTACAAGAAGAAGGTCCCTAACACCTCTTGGAACACCTGTTCTTATTTCATTGCCTTCGCGTTCATTGACATTCCGAAGAGTCACTTAATGACTTCCCAAGATGATTATGGGGCCAAGAAGAACAGCTGTTGATTCTTCTTCTTCTTCGCTGAGACAAAAGAGTTTCAGATTATGCTGAAATTAGCAGACTCAGAAGGCGTATCAGAGTTTCTTTTCGTTTTTTTTATTTTAAAAGCTGCAACCTGTCAGCTTTAAGACTCTGGAGCAGCAGCCCAAGACCAAGAAAAGCCGATCAACTCAACGAGGTAGAACGAGGTTCATACCGGAAACCTCGGCAGGAACTACAGTTTGCAAAAAATACTTAAAAGATCGCTGAATTGTGTTGAATTAGATTAACATTACCAGTTAGAGAGAGTAAAAATATCCGTTTAATTTAATTACACATAGTATTTATCATTCTAAGAACTAATTAACAATCAGCATTTGTAAAATTATAATTTTAATTTTAGTGTAACATATATTGTGATAGGATAGGACTGAAGATCTTTTTAATTTGATTTCTTTATATTTATATTTATTTATTTGTTTTCTAGTGTTACAATTTGAGAAGAACTAAGTATAATAATAATATAAATTATATTAAAATATCGCTAAACTGTAGCAAATTAAAGAAAAATCTCTAGTTAATTAGAAAACTTTACCCAAAAGTTTTAAGTTAACAATTGCAATTTATATAATTAAGAAAAAGATAACTAATATTTTGATAAGACAATAAAACTATCGATAGTTAATTTTTAAATTGATTTCTCCTCGAAGAGAACTAAACTATGCCATAGTTTTTTTTACCAGATTGATTTACCAATTACAAAGTTGCAATTCCAATTGTTATTAAGATAAGTTTAACATCTATTTACACACTTTACACTGTTTCTTTTTTTATTTTTATAACATATCTCTGCGAAGAATTAGGGTCAATAATCCAAACGTTGTCACAAGTCATTTGTCAATTCTATTACCGTAATTATGCATAAACAATTGCCATAAAACCAACTAGTTTCCTTCCTGCCAATGCCCCGAGGTCATTTGTCTATTGTCCATTTGGCCAGTAGCAACGTTAGCCAGGTCAAAAAGCGTTAGTTGGTCGTATGTTGTTGTTGTGTTTGTGTTCTGATGCTGACTGTAATTATTTGTCCATTAGCTGTTACAAATTTGGAACACGACACCGGAGGGGGGGCCAATGGCAGAGAGCCAGAGGTCAACAACAACAACGGAAATTTCTATTTCCAAGAAGAACAACCACATTAAAAAAAGATGCCAAAATGTTGACAATGGAGTGCGATTTGCACAATAAAATTGCACTGTAACGGCAATTGTTAAGAATAATGGGGTTAATCTAATGGTTTTTCATATTTTAGGCATCTTTTTTTGTAGTTTTAAATCCATAAAAAGTTTCTTTTGCTGATAAATTGCATTTATCGACGATAAGCAGTGAATATAAAAGTAATCTTCCATTCTTATCTTGAAAGCTCTGAATACTGATCAATATAATGGAGCTACAAATATTAAAGTTGATTTTAGAAGTGGCCTTACATTATTTTTCTTCAAAATTCTTTTAGACTCCTTTTTTAAATTAAAGATAACGTTAACATAACGTCCATCTCGAGTTGCCTTAACATATGTTAACAGCACTCTGTTAAGTTAACGATAACAGTTTATTCACGTGTCCATCTCTAGTTCTTTTAACATATGTTAACATGGCTCTGTTAAGTACATAAAACTGTTAAGTTGGCCGCAGCAAAGTTCAGTAGTTGCAGGTGAAACTCATTTGCTTGAACTTTGTTGTTGTGACTCGCTAGAGAGCCAAAGGCGAACGGAAAACATTTAAAAAGTTCATTAAAAAACAAGAGCATAATGTGTTGTTGTTTTTTATTGGACTCTGTCAACTGCAATTGCTCACACACACACACACAGATACACACACTCACCTATTTTTACAATATTATTTTCAATTTCACCCGCATGCAAAAAACAAAACAACTGAAAAACACGAGAGTCATAAAACTTCACCTTGACGCTGTCTAGCGTCGCTTGCATGAGCCATCAAGTTCCGGCTGTGGCTCATTTACTACGCTGCTTTGCTTTTGTTTTTGTTATACTCTTTGCCACCTCTGCTCTCACTCGCTCTCCCTCTCACTCTGTCAGCCGATTCACACCTTCTTTTTTTTAATCCATTTAGCTGCATGTTTTCGCCCATCATCAACATCATCATCTGCCATCTATCTACATAACTGTCTAGCTGTGCCGCTGTCACTGTCTCTCTTTTAAATACTTTCCATTATAATTATTATTATTATAATTTTTGTTGATTTTTACCTTCATCAGCGACGACAATTAACATTGGCTCTCTGCATGGCCTCATATGACTCACAACTCATTACCCTCTAGTACGGCTCACTGGTGAGACATTCGTGAGCCATTCACGGGGATGTCAATCACCATTGAAATCACCAACATCCACAACATACCAGTAACCAGTGAATACCTTTCGTTGGTGAATTCACTGCATTACTTTCGTTACTATTAAAATATTAAAATGTCTACCGTTGGTGAATTCACTGCTTAGTTCTGCATGGTAAATTCACCAACAAAATATTTCGATTGCTACCAGCAGTACTAGAGGATCATTACAGACACTGACACTCACACACACATAAAAGCTGCTGTCATCAATGCACGCTCTATTTCTCCCCTCCCCTTCCCTGCCAGCCCACCCAGTGTGATGCGTTTGTCTCTCTCATTTTGTTGCTCTCACAGCGTGTGATTCTTGTTGTTGTTCTTGTGCTTGCTTGTGCTCTTTTTTGTTTCTTATTAGTATGCTAACTGAGTGCGGTCAAAAACGGTACTTTGCAATTTATGGCTGGTTTTGTCTTTGTCTCTCGGCAACAAACAAACGAACGAACAAAAAAAAACCAATTGGAAATTGCGCACTTTTTGGCAGCAGCTGATTCATATCGCACCATTTGGCCATTTCCCATTTGCAAACAGTCGAGAAGCGACAGTTGCTAAAACACTCCAAAACTTAATTAAATTGTGTGTTCTATTCACACACACACACACATACACACACTTATACATATGTATGTAAGCTCGTTTGTGTTTGCGCTTGATTAACGCATAATTTGGTATTGTTAATTGTGACACACATTTATTCGAGTCCCCCTTCCTCTCCCTCTCACTCCACTCAATTGGAGCGGGCGTAAATGGAGCGTGGCTTTGATAGATTATTTTTTTGGCCACATTCTAATTTGCTTGTCTGTAAATCATCATCAATATTCACAATCCACATACATATGTACAAAATCAATAAAAAGCGTGTAGACAACATTCCAATTTAAGCAATTTTCTTATGGTGTGTACACACTGGCTAAAATTGCAAGTGTGTGTGTTTGTGTCCGATAAGAATATGCTTTCTTGTTGGATATTCATTTCAATTTATCGATTATCGATTACGATCACTGCTAAGTTGAAGCTAATCAAATGTAAATCAAGCTTAACGGGATATCATGAAATGTTCTCTTAACTCTTGTTTTAAGACTGGTTTTCTAGGCATTTTATTCGTCTATTTCAGACATTCGAATCAATTTAGATGGCACAGTTATTTATTTTATTGTGATTGTCTCTCATATTTTGTTGTCGTTTGTCTATTTTTATTAATTTATAGCTCAATTTATGACACCTTCATTTAAAGCAGCAAATATGTGGATAGAGAGAGGGAGGGGGAGGCAGGCAAGGGGCAACAGCTAATTGAAAGTGTTCAAGCAAAATGAATATTAATTGTTTTAAATAATTTTGAACTTGGCAAAGGCATAAGGTACACACACAAACACAAACACACACACATACAGACATCAATTCTCTTCATATTTTGTTGACAGCAGCTTCGCTGTCGCTGTCGCCGTCATCGTCATCGTCGTCGTTGTCTCTGTCAGCGCAGCTGTTTTATTGTCGCACGCTGACAGGCAAATCGTACGTGTTCTGCCATCTCTTCTTCATTTTCTTCTTATTCTTCTTGTATTACGCTCATTTGTCTGCCGCAGTCATCATCGACAGCAACAAGAACAACAGCAACAGCAGCCGGCGCAGTTTTTGGGGGCATTTTGTGTGCGTCATTCGGCGACGTCGACGTCGATTTCGCTGCAGAGCTGTTTGCATAACGTAACGTATGTTCGTTTAATTTATATGTTGTTGTCGTTTTTGCTTTACATTTGCGCAATCCAATTGGAAAGCACATACTACCGTTACCAATTTCATTCAAAGTGCAATGAGAGCATCCAAAACAACGCGATGAGAGAGCGCACAGCTGATTCAACTCATTCACTCTCTCGTTTTTCGCGCTCTCTGGCTCTCTTGCTCTGTTCTAACAGCGACACACGCATACAATCGCACACAATCAGAAAACACACAAAACAAAGCGAACTGCGCTATGGCAAAGGTGCGCGGTCGCGTCAGCCAGTCTTCTGATTCTGCTGCTGCCGACAGTGAAGCGCGCGCGCACGCAAGCAAACAACAAAACAACAAAAACTACTAAGACTCAAAAAATACATAAATAAAGCAGACAAAATTCAAGAAAAACAAAAACATAAACATAATTGATACAACGATCGCTTCCTCTTCCTACTCCATTTACTCTTATATGTGTGTGTGTGTGCAAAAATATCAAAATTAATGAATTTCAATTGAACACTTTGTGGTGAACTTTGACGCAGCAGCGTGCTCTCTCTCTCTCTCTCTATCTCTCTCACCTGCCTGCAGGCGCAATAAACCGCATTAAAAATAAATACAACAAAAAAAGCCAACCAAACCAAACGACAACAAAAGTTGACCAACTGACAAACATCATCATCAAGTGGACTTGAAAAACGCGTTCCACAATCCACAATCGCTCGCCTCGCCTAACCGGCCTGATCGGTCGGTCGGTCGCTCGGTCATCCATCCAGTTCCGCCCACCCGCCCCCGCACGTAACCTTCAAAAAAAGTTTGTCGCGTTTACGTTCCCCTCTCCCTTCCCCTTAAATGACGCCAATGCGTCTATGCCTTGATTTATCTTGCCTCTCTCTCTCACTCACTATTCCTCTGCCATGCGTGTATAACAGTTACAGTTAGATTTATTTGTGCGTGTTTTTTTTTGCATTTGTATGCAACACTTAACGTGATCGCAATTTGCAGCTGGTGAAATTAATCGTGTATTTTTATTTTATCGATACGTGCTGTGCATGTTTCGATAAGTGTGCGTGAGTCACGTTATTATAACCTAATTTAATCTGACAAAAGATCGATAGTTGATTCTATTGGCACTTTTTTAAATGTTTATTTATCGATAAATACAAAATAAAGAATTAATCTTTATTAGTTACTTACAATATGTTATCAGATTCTTTATAGTTCAAAATCGTATTTTGTATTAATTTTGTTTATAAATAGAAAGATTTCCTTATCATTCTGTAGATTACTACAAGTTTCTTAATCCACACTGATTTTTGTAATCTTTTACAGTTGCAATCTTTATAAAGCTACACAGAAAAAAAGACGTTAAAATATTTAAGCTAAAAATTATTGATTTGCATTTTTTATGTATTCAGGATATTATTATAAAATTTGGACAATATGCGGATAAAATACATTAAAATGTCAAAGAAGCCTAAAATATTTGATCTAAAATCACGGAAAATTACCGAAAATCCAAATGTTACTGAGAAAAATCATGCTATTTTGTAGTTGGTTTAAGAAAATAGCATTGGATTGATTTTTTTTCTCCGAAATAGCTTATATTTCTTTCTGTGTAGCCTTCCAGTTTACAGTTTTCTAGGGGCAGGGAGCTGATTCACAATTGACATCGATCAAAAGGGGGCAAAAACACTCTTCGTACTTGACGATCGAGTTGTTCAGTTGTAGAATTGCCATTAATTAAAGACTGCAATCGTTCGATATTTGCTATACGATAATTTATACGCACATGCGAAATTTACTTGTCTTGTTCTTCGTTTTCAATTTATTTACAGCTCGTGTGTTTGTGTGTGTTTTATGCAAATTTAAATTGGCTTTATTAAATTATTCGTGTCAATAGTTGCGATGATCGTCGTTTGTCGTAAGTGAAGTGAAGTGAAATGAACTGAACTGAAACTGAACCGAATGTGAAGGCGAATCAATAAATGCGAAAGTCATTGTCAATAATGACGTCATACTTTTGATCAGCTGACTATCAATTTTATAGTAATATATTGTTATTGTTGCTATTTACTCATATATTTTATTGGTGAGAACATTACAAACCGGTTAGTTGTGAGTTTTAATATCATGCGATATTTATACAGACTGAAATGAGGTGTAATATTGATTTGGAGTCATCAATTATTATAAATTGTTATAGAGTTGTTTTTCAGCGATATCTTTCTCTTTTTAAATACCTATTTATGATTGTTATCGCTACTGTTATCGATAATGCTCTAATGCATACTTTTTATGATCTGAGCTAATGGTATATCGTTAACATTTTATCGTAAATTTGCCATGTCATAAAGTTAATCAAAATTAATTTATATTTTCCTTTTTTTATCTGTTTATATATCTTCATTACCATATATTTTAAGGGTACTTCAATAGACTTTTGCTGCGTAGAAAGCTCTCAGTTATCGATAACTCTGTAATAATTCACACTTGCTTGTAATACGATATGACATCAAGTTGTGTTAAATTAATATTGATTTTGTAACTTTTGTTTTCTCCATTTTCTGAATATTTATTCATCATCAATATTATAATATAGCTTATAGACTTTTGCTAAGTAGAAAGCTCTCAGTTATCGATAACTCTGTAATAATTCACACTTGTTCATTAGTTGTAACACGATATGGCATCAAGTTGGAGCCAAATGAGTATCGTTCTTTGTATATATGGCTCAATGGAATGAGTATGAGTATATCAATGGGTTCTTTAATGTTTTGCCATTATTCTGTCACGTTTTCATGACTATGACTCAATTGTTTAGTCGTCGTCGTCGTCGTCGTCGTCGTTGTCGGGGTCGCCATTGTGGTTGTTGTTGTTGTTGCAGTTGTTGTTGTTGTTGTTGTTGGTTTGGGCCATTTACTTCAAGTGTGGCACAGAAAAAAAGGCAACACCAAAAAACGAGCAACTGGAGAACCGAAGTGAACTCAAGCAATGAAGTCCATATTTATAGCCTCTCTCTCTCGTTACATTACATCATCAACGTCATCATTATTATTATTATTATATTTTATAAATAATTTATGTGTAAAGTAACTGAGAGAGAGAAGAATTCAGTAATGTTGAGTATATCTTATCGGGCATTGAGTTGCTGATATTGTGAGAACTGCATTTTGTTTACAAATTTACTTACTTAGCTCTCATTTGTAGAGCTTTTATGGTTATTAACTTATCATACCAGTCAGCTATTACTACAATATCTACTATCTATTTTTTTGTTCTGTTTTTGTTGTTGTTATTGTCGTTTCAACACCTCTGGGCACTTACATAGACACGCGGAACCGTCGCAATTGCTTTCAACATCGTCAACAACAACACACCCACACACACACACACACTCACACACACACAGTTGTTGTGTTGTGTTGATAATAGTTGGAGAAAAACAAGAAAAGATGTAGAGGAGGAGAAGGAACCTCATTGTCTATAGTCATTGTCTCTGATATTTGGTAATATTTTGTAATTCCATTTCCATTTTATACTCTAGACTTCCCTGGTACCGCCGCTGTAATCAGTCCACCATATTTGCTAGACCCATTTGATTTCATCAGCCGATCCCCTAACCCCCTAACCCCGTAACCTCCATCTCTCTCATAAACAGAATCACAATTGCCTAGGCTAAAAAAACGAGTTGTATCATCATTTATATACCATATATATTGTGTGTAGTCCCATTCTACAAAACTGATTCCCCTGTTATCTATTCGTAATGATTTGCCATATGCTGTCTACATATATAGGTAAACATGTTTTTATAATGGACATGCCACGTTCTATATATATTAAAGATTAGAAACATACATATGAAGAAGGGGGTTTTACAGTTGAAAGAAATATATAGTTTGTACAAATAAAAGTCTAAGCTTCGGTTTAGTTGGAAAAACATCATTTATAAAGCTTTGTAGATTTTTGCCCTCAATAAAGTTAGATAATGAAAAAGTTTTCCAATTGCATCAAAAATAAAATAAATAAATTATTGATTCACTCTATTAATCGATATTTTTCCCTTTAATCTATGCAATTTTATTTCAACATTCTATTGTTGATAGAAACAGCTGTTATCGATATTTTTTTCTCCCTCCATCTCTAATGAACTTAACCTTAAAAATGTATCAATGATCAGAAATATTTCTAGAGATTTTTCATAATTAGCTCGACCTTTTAATAGACTGACGAGTTTTCATTACTCTTATTTTTATAATTATTATTTTTTATTTGGGCAATGAGGCAAACGCGACCAAAAAGCTTTTAAAAATGATGGATCAACTCGGGAGCTATCGAAATATTTCGGAATAAATAGAACACACGGGGGAACAGTTGCACTTATCTAATGTGGTCGATTGGGGGCAGGGGCAGGGACAGGGGCAAGATAGAAGGAGGTACGCGACATATGGGCTCATGGTCAGGCAGCAAATGGAGGTGGATGTAGAAATGGGAATGGGGATACATTGCATATGGCCCAAAAAATACATATTTGTTGTGGTGCAACAAATGTTAATGTGATGTTGCCACATGTTTAATAAATATTCCATTGGGACAGGTTCTCTCACGTTTCTCTATTTAAACTAACTGCTTAGCAGGTGTGTGGTGTGTGTTGTGTGTGTGGTGTGTGGGTCAGGGTTGTCACACTATCAAAAATGTATTATCGACTGTTTTATGAACCCTATTTTGGGTCTCGTTTAGATTTCAGTTTGTGTTTTCAGTCTCTCAACGAAATGCGACTGAAAAACATAACGTGCCAATTTATTTGCGGACTACGCTGCCCCATCTATATGAGGTCTATAATAGATTATACACTTATGTATATAATATCTACATACATATATGTACATATATATTCGCGGTGTGATTATATGTAGTTCTTCTGAATTTCTTTGGAATTATCGCGACGTCATTTTGATTGAACTGAACAGTCGAATTTCCATAACCCAGAGATAGTGTCGCCTTATCGTATAGCACGTGTTTCTGGTAATACCTAAGTGCAATCTATAGATCAGTGAGTACTACTACAATTACAGTCTATTGGGAGTATGGGCAGGAAATTGACCTTATCTACAAATCTTATCTACAGATAATATGCAATTTCACCATATTGAAAAGTATTTCCTCATTCTGAATTGGGTCAAAGAACTTTTAAGTGAATTTAACAAATGGAAGTAAATTGAATGCAAATGATGAAGATTTGAATTCAGTATGACCATACTGGAACATGTAGAATTAATTATACTTAACTATTTCATTTACTTTTTCAATTTCTTAAAAGTTTTCAAATATATTTTTTATTTCTATTAGGATTACCATATTAAATAATAAAGTGAATTAAATAAATGGAAGCAAATAGTTGTGAAGTATATTTAAATTAAATTTAATTATTTAGTGTAGAATTATTTATGCTTAACTATTTCTAATACGGTTATCATATCAAAGAATGCTTCAAAGTAATATTATATTTCTACAAAAATAACTAATTATTCATAAAATATATGTAGATACAATATTTGCTAAACATTTATTTAAACATTGACCATTGAAAATATGATTTGGATAGAAAAGATGTTTAACTATATTTGTAATTCATAAATAGCATACTTTCCTGATTAAGGTGACTGTATTTAATATACAATTTTGAAAAATATTCCACCACAAAACTTAAAAATTATATCAGTTGTCGTATTTCCTTTCTTCTAAGTTTTCCAACACAATTTACAAAGTTTTTATAGTGTTTAACGAGTGTTGAACTTAGATTTGGATCATTTGATTGCAATATTACAATCTTTTTGCATTTGCCCTAAAATTTGTCGAGCTGTCGGAAATATCGTGGCTCGCCCTGTTTCAAATCTTTGTGTGCCATCATCAAAGTTGCATTTAAATTGAAGCACGACCTTTTTTAAGCGCCTCCGACACGCAAATTACTAACAAATTGAAATTGAAATTGAAATGTCGAATGTGGAGGGTCGCTCCAAAGGTTGAAAAGGGGCAACAACGACTCGTTTTTCCACTGTTATCAGAGTGCGACCTTGTCCATGAATATTTAATTCTTTTTTTTGTTTTTTTCCCCCATTTATTTATTTACATTTATTTTGTTACGTTTCAAATTTGCCTGCCCTTAGTTTTTGTGTTGTCAACTTGACAATGGAGGCCGCTTGTGCCTCAAATGGGAAGGAGAATTTTGATGGGGGGGGATAAGAAGAGGGGGAGGTGGGCGCAAATTTTCATTATCACCTGCACAGACAATGGGGGGCCAGTGAACTGACAAGTCGATTGTGTACACCTGCTTACCCAAGCAAATAATGGCACTTACCTTCTCCCTCCCTCTCTTCCCTTCACTTCTCTTCAATTCTTCTTCTTCCTCTATGGTGTATTTAGTTGTCTTATCGCTAAAATTTGGTCAACATGCTTCGTTGCCTTGTTGTACAATGTATATACTAAAATAATCATACGCTATATATGAGATTTATCTTTGTAAAGCCTAAATATCCGCTTCTCCACACACCAATTATACAAATGGAGCAACAACAACAACAACAATAGCAACAGTAATATGTAAATTTTAATTCAAATGTTTTGTTGATTTTTGGTCTTTGATAAAAGGGCTTTACGTTGTGTTCTATCTGGCTTGGAAAGCGTTACCAGTTCTTAGTTGTTGTGTTTATTTATGGTTCTTGGAGTCGTAAGCTAAATTATCTATTCTTTTAACTTGCTGTCACTTGTATTTTGGTAATTTTGGTTACCCAAAGAGAGATGCTGAATTTGTTTAGAAAATGTGTTTGTTACGAGTCTACAATCTTGTTCTTTCTACAAATACTACAGGTTCTTAAATAAACTCTCTCTATATCTTGCTTTTACGATCTTGAGAGTGCAAACGTGGATCTTACTTTCTTAATTCTTCCAAATATTTGTATTCTCCTGAGCGGAAAGCTCTCGCTTGCAATCCTTTCTATCTCTATCTTTAAAAAAGCTCTAAAGCTTTTGTTTCTTTATTTATGCTTTGTGATGGATTCGTAAACGTTTATAATACTGCGGGTTCTTAAAGAAACTCTCTCTATAAATAGCTCTTACGCTCTGGAGAGAACAAGCTTGGCTTGTACTCTAAATTCTTCCAAATATTTATATTCTCTTGAACGAAAAGCTCTAAATCAGAATCCTTTGTTTCTCTGAAATAGCTCTAAATCTTTCGTTTCTTCATTTATGTTTTGTGATGCATTCGTAAACATTTATAGAGTTAAGAAAAATCTATTGATGATCTATAAAGATCTCTTACTCTTTTCTAAAGGTTCTTTCGCAGTCTTCTGTGTGGAATCCAAGTAAAACCTATATAAGTTTTTAGCCTTGAAATGTCAGCGCACAAAAGTTCTTTGTTCGATTGAGAGAGGAGAGAGAAACCAAAAGAGAGAGAGAGAGAGAGGGAGAAGAGAGCATAGGGAGCGCTATCAAGAAGTCAGGCATATACAGAAGTTAAATTACTATATGTAGTCGTAGATTCCGTAATGCCAGGGACAGTGGCATTTTGTCGATGGGAACGAACGACGCGTCGGTCGTTAGAGTCGATTGTCGATTGTTTGTCGGGTTTGTTAGGGTTTCGTTTTGTTGGGGCGATAACGTTGGCCGTAGATTACGGGTTTTTTGTGGTACGGTTACAGTTACGGTTACGCTTCCATACATTTTGCAGTTGTTGTCGGAAGCGAAAAGAGTGTGAAAAATGTCGAAATAAAATAGGATACAAAAAAAAATATGAAAGAATTGCCAAATGAAAAGTTGCCAAAAATTATAGAATACGAAACGCAATCCAAAATCGATAACAAAACTGAAAAGTCAAAGACAACAACAACAACCACAACAACAACTACAACAACAGTTCCACCTGCATCCTCATCATTTGTGATTAAATGTCTGTTGCGAACCGCACGATTTATGTGGCAAGTGACAACGATACCCGCCAAAATCGGTGATACCATAGGCACCCTGTATCGCTACGCGCAGGATTCGGTTGACACTTTTCTATGCGTAGCTGGGTGAGAACCAATCACAAGTTCATCTCTTCTCTTTTCCCCTTTTAACACTTGAATTCGTTAATTAATTGGAATATTTCTTTCTCTTTGTGTCTTTGCAGAAAAGCGCGTCGCAAAGAACGCGATGGCGATCAAAATTCAACAGATACCAAATTGTATTTGGAGGAGAGCGTCCTAGAACGTAAACTACCTGAAGCTGATCTCAAAGCCCTTGTCGATCTTCCAGCTGGCTTGGACTACAATGAATGGCTGGCCTCACACAGTGAGTATCTTTATCAATCTAATCCAATCCCCAATTCATTTCATTTCCAATTTTGATTTATTCACATCTATTGTTATCGCTTGCTTTCGATATTTGATAGACTCTAGACCCTCGTGACTTTTATAAAGAGAAAGAAAATAAGTGGTAGAGAGAGCATTGACTGATTATACCAATTTGGTCAACTAAACGTGCTCAATGTTGGCCAACAACAGGAAGCTGCAATGCAGACACAGTTTATAGAGCTGACCAAGTGGAAGTTCTTTAGAAAAAATATTCAAGACAGATAATAATATACAAAGAAGAATTGTATTGAAACTTCTTGAAAGAAAGATAGCTACAAACAGGGATTAAAACCTTAACCGAAACCGTAACCTTTAACCGGTAATAACTGATTGAAATTTGTTATCGTAACTGAAATAATATTTTTCCGCTGTACCGAAACCCATAAACCGAAACTCTTTAAACCGAAATAACCGTTTAGTAATCGATTGATTTATAAGGGTTAATTTCGGTTCTGGCCGTCGCAGGTACTAATAACTTTGAACTGCCATAACTTTGTCAAAAGTCAATCAATTTTTATGCGGAATGTGAATTTGTGCATGATTTTACTTCCAAATTCGTTCTGCATTTAAATTTTGTTCATTTTGAAAATTCGAATTTTTTCGAAAAAATTAAAAAAGATAAAGGGGTAACACTGTAAAATTTCGAAAAAATTCGATTTTCAAAAATTTTCTAAAATGGAAAAAATGTAAATGCAGATCGAATTTGGAGGTAGAATCATGCTCAGATTTACATTGCGCATGGAAATTGATTGATTTTTGACAAAGTTATGGCAGTTCAAAGTTATCAATAAAATCCAATAATTGAAATTTTCAAGCCAAACGGACCAAATTTATATGAGATCAAATTATAATAAAATCGACATTACACAGGATCATTCCAGTAACCAGATGACATTATTTTTCAGGCTAATAAAAGCATTAAGTCTTTTTTCATGTAAAACAATGAATAAAGTGGTCAACCGAAAACCTTAATTTCTTGTTTTTTTGTGAACCGTAACCATACCGGTATTTTTAAACCGAAACTTACAAAAAAGCGATAATCGTTACGAAACCGATACTATAAGATTTTGCATAACCGATAACCGAAAACCTTAATTCGAGCATAACCGAAACCGTAAATGAAACCGATATTCGTTTCGGTTTTAATCCCTGGTTACAAATAATTATTATAAACTCAAGATAACTTTAAAGACACTAAAAAGAGTTTGAAAATATTTTCATTTATTTAGTTTTAATTTGTTTAAACTATTTCAAATCTATAGAAGATTGTGAAAGTATTGAAAATGATGATATATTTTCTGTTAGTTGTTTACCTAGAAAAGTTTAAGTAGAAAGACCAATTATATATTAAAATTTTATAGAGTAAATTCTTATTTTTTTGGTATAATTTCAGCTGTAAAGCTTCATCTTCAAACGCATGTAATTTTCAAAGTATTTAAGTTAAAGAGAGAATTAAACCCAAGATTAGATCTAACTATTAAATGCAATGTTATTAGTGTAATAAGTTAATTTCTTCAAAATTTAAGATTTGTGTTCTTTATAGACATAAATGAGAAAGTTGACATGCAGTTGTGAAACCTTAGCTAAAGTTTTTAAATTCTTAGAACACTGACTGACCATTTAATACCCCTCTCCCAAAAAAGCAGAACCCTTAGAACCCTGATAAAGTGAATCATTGATTAAATAAGCCCATATAGGAGCCCTTCCCACCCTATTTTTAGGTACTTAGTGATACCAGCTGTTTGGTTAGTTAGTCAAACAATAGGGGGTACTTTTAATTAATAGTTTAACCCCCTTCTACGGCCCTGTCTTACATCATCATCTATTAACCAAATTTGTCGGAAATTACATCATCTGGTTGGTTTATTGTTAATCTGTTGAAAAATGATAGATACGCAAATAGAAATGCCTTGCAGCGTTTGTTGGTTGTAAATAATTGGCAATGTTTCAGCAATTTGTATCGTACATTATATTTAAAACCCCTCTCGAACACCCACCCTCCCCCTCTTGTTTTACATACAATTTTCATAATAATCTTGTGATTGGTTCGAGGAGAGGTTTTTACATGTCGTCATCTGAGAAACAAAAGAATTCGTCAGCTGACTTCATATCTCTCTTTCTACCCCTCCCAGTGGCAAGTGAGCTCATCCAATGTGTTATTTACTTCCCCTTCCCCCCGCTGAGAATGCAATTTTATCTGACGTAATACTCCCTGATTTTCCTTTTTATCTGTCTCCATTGTTGTCTTAACATTGACCTTATAAACGATATGACGCGTTTATTCTTAGCAAACAGCTGTTTAAATGTCGAACTTGACACATATTTGCAATCGATCTTCAGTTATTGGTTTAACCATTTAAAGCTAAACTTGTTTACAGAATTTTTAGACTTATATGAAGTCATTTTAACTTTATGCTTCTTTTCGAAATCTCCCTTGCTCTCTTAATTTTATTTCAGTCAGATCTCTCCTTTCTTCCATTCTTTCTCTTTCAATTTATCTCTCTATCTCTCCTGTCCTAATCTTTTATTGTCTACATTTATCTCTCTCTCTCTCCCCGATTCTACCTCTGTCTACGAGTAAATTTCTTCTATTTTATCTCTTTCACACTGTTTCTCTCCTTTTTTATCGCTCTATTATTTTTCCTAAAATCTTCTAATTTTGTTGCTCCCTTAATCTCACTTTCTGTCGATCGATTTGTCTTCCTTTCCTTCTTGTTTCTCTCTCCTATTTTCTCTACCTTTCTCTATTACATCTCGATCTTTTGTCTCTGTTTCTCAAATATCCTTCCATTTCTTAAATATCTTGCATTTCTCTCTACTCGTATTACTCTCATTAATGCTCTTTTTTTAAATGTATCTTTCAGCTCTCGCTCTCTTCGAGCACGTGAACTTGGTCTACGGAACTATTAGTGAATTTTGTACACAATCCGGTTGCGCAGACATGACCGGACCAGGCAACAGGTAAGTGTATTAAATAATCCCTTGGTACCTCATATGAATATCGAATATTTGTTCAGAAATTACAAAAATAAAGAAATCATAAATTAGGAAATTCAACTATAAATAATTATACAGAATACAAAAATTAGAAATTGTTCAACGAAGAAAACGATAAAGATTTTTATTAAAATTTTAAAGAAGGTGGCACACAATATTTATATGTTGAACCTCCTTGATTCTAGCTATTTTTAAATAAATGGTTCGATAAAATGCTATTTATTTTTTCTGATTAATTTTTTAGATTAATTCTGAAACTTGTCAAAAATTTAAAACAGTTGTAGGAAAAATTGCAAAAGCCAAAATATAATATTTTTGATATAATTTCTATCTGCCACTTTTTATTTTCCTAATTTTTCCCTATAACATGATTGCTAATTTTGGTTGTCTAATATTTATTTCCATATTAAATGCAATTTAGTTTTGTTTTTATCTTTTTTTCTGATTCCTTTTTAAGATTAATTCAGAAACTTATCGAAAATTTAAAACAGTTGTAGGAAAAATTGCAAAAGCCAAAATATATTATTTTTGATATAATTTCTGGCTTCCACATTTTATTTTCGTAATTTTTCTCTATAACATAATTGCTTATTTTTGTTGTCTAATATTTATTTCCATATTAAATGCAACCTAGTTTTGTTTTCCTAATTTTTAGTTTCAAATGTTGGCATTCTTAGCATTATTATTCGATATTTGTATAGGGTAATCCAATCACTTAACTATAAATAATATAATTAATGTAAATGAATTTTCGCAGAACGTACTTATGGTTCGATGAGAAGGGGAAGAAGACGCGGGTCGCAGCGCCGCAATATATTGACTATGTGATGACCTTCACACAGAAGACGGTCAGCGATGAGTCGATATTTCCAACCAAATACGCGAACGAATTCCCAGTATCGTTCGAATCGATAGCCCGGAAAATATTACGCTTGCAATTTCATGTGATAGCGCATCTGTATGCGGCGCATTTCAGAGAAATCGCGCTGCTTGGATTGCACACCCATTTAAATTTGACGTTCATGCACCTCACGGCCTTGCATCGCCGCTTCAATCTGATTGACGAGAAGGAGACGGACGTGCTGCGTGATCTGGAGGTGGCGTTGCGACTCACCGATGACAACACAAGTGTTTGTGGACAGGATTCAACAGCAACAGCAACAACAGCAACAGAAACCAACTGTGAGCAACAGCAGCAACATCACAACAGCAGCAGCAACAACAGCAATTCATCTGCAGAGGCGTTGCATGTCAATTCACAACAACAACAACAACAGCAACAATGCAGCAGCGGCAACACAACAACAGCAACATCAACACAACCATCTTTGATCGATGGCGATGCCGCTGCGCCACCAATTTGTACACAACCGGAGGCTGGGGCGGGTGGAAAGCCGCTTGGCAGCGGTGGTTTATTGGGTGGCATACTGGGCGATTTGACGAGCGGTGAATTTGGTGATACAACACGTTACTGCACGTCGGCAGTGCCGTCACATGCCGCAACACTGGCAACATTAGATGCAACAACGGCAACAAATGGCGCTGGCGCATTACATTTACATTTTAGCAACAATAACAGCAACAATCACAATTTGAACCACTATCATCCACATCCACATCATCATCATCATCATAATCATCACCATCAGCATCAGCATCACCAGCATCATCATGGGCAACCACAAACGCATCTGCAACATGCAACATCGCAGGCAGCGCAGTCAACGCAACACAGCGGCCTCATCCAATGCAATGCGGCGCCAACCAACAACAGCAGTAGCAACAGCAACAACAGCAGTAGCAACAGCAACAACACAACAGCAACCACATAGTGTGCAACAGCAACAACCACAACAACAACAAAACAAAAACAAATACAACAACAAAAGAACATTAGAAATACTAGAATTACGCAAAAATGTTATTTAATGTTATTACTTCTATGATCCTAAAGTTGAAAATATTGTAAAAATAATAAAAAAAAAGAAAACAAAAAGAGCAACACAATTATCGATAATTAACTATCGATGTGCAGTCGATAGTTGCGTAGTTCTATAGAGCACACACACGTTCAGTTGAGACATATAAATGTATAGACAGATAGACAGACAGAGATAGACAGAGAGAGAGAGAGAGCTGCAAGCTTAGACTTAGAATGAGATAGAGACGCTAAGCTTTATTAAGTATTACCTGTCCCCCTTCCCCTTTCACTCCCTCTACACCACAACTGACAGTTAATAGGCATAGCCTAAAAGGCCACAAACAAAGCACTTGAAACTTGCAACAACAAAAATCTTAAGAATTACGAAAAACTAGCAAATAAAATACTAAATTGTTTAAGTACACACTGGCACGGTCACACTGGCAGCTTCTACTACCTAGCGAATTATCCACACAAAATACTTCTACTATATACATATACATATACTATATATCGGATCTAATTATATCTGTCGATCATTTCAAAACATGATAATAATATACCTCAGAAATATTTAAATGTGCAAATTCTTAAGTATTCGAATTATTTTCTAATGTTTATGTTAAGTAAAGAAAACTCTTTGGCCTTAAACTATTTGTCGTCAATTTTCGAAAAAAAAAAAAACAAAAAGATACGAATTGAAATGTTTTTTGTATACAAAAAAAAAAAGAAAGAAAAAAGAAAAAAAATTAAGCATATTTTAGCAGTGTTAAGCACATTTAAATATTTGTATGTTGATAAAGAAACGAATGACAAGAAACAAGAAACATGTTGTATATAGTAATTCTCAGTTCTCTTCTTATCTATACAATTATATTATTATATTTTGAGGTTAGTTTAATATCTCTCTCTCGTTCGCAAAGCTTTCAAGAATTCCTAAAACAACAAAATATAAAATGAGAACAGCTTTTGGCCTTGAACTTAAATGAGCACTTGAACTTCTTTATAGAGTATATGGTATTCTCTTAATTGCTTTTAACTTGACCTCATATAAGTACTTCTCATACCTTTCCACACACTGAATGTTGCACCAGTTTTAAGCCAAAAGTACACAAAGAAATAAAATAAAATAAAATTAAATAAATGATGTTAAAACTGAAATGAAATGAAAATAACGACTTGACATACCAAAGGCAATGAAGCTAATTTACTTTAAAGTTTAAACTATAAACTATGAAACAAAACAAAACTAAACTAAAAGAAACGAAACGAAACTATTAAACAAAACAAAAGTTCAGTGTATATTAGATTGTTGTATGTTCGTGTGTGTGCATGTGTGTCTGAGTGTGTGTGTGTGTGTATGCGTTAGTGTGTGTGTTTGCGTGTTTAGTTGAGAAGCTTCATTTGTGCTGTAGTTTCAAAACCCAGACAAGATCAAGATTCATTATTCAGCTCACTGCAGAAAAGTCCAGGCTTTAGCTATCCTAACCAAAACAAAACGAAACAAAACCAACCTATCTTAACCCTATATACACATAAAGTTTTAGATCCGTTGACACCTCTAAAACCAAATATGATACAAATTATGTGAAAGATTATTAAATGCAAACGGGATATGACAGAATCTTGAGATACTGTGCGAGTTCCCAAATGGAATTAAAGCAAACAAATACATTTTATGATGAAAGACAAAAACAAACAACAAAAAACAAAACAAACAAAAACAAATCACGAAAAATACAAAAACAAACAAAATGCAAAAATGATAATAAAATAAACTGTTATGTTCAATTAAAAAAAAAACAACTACATCTGTGTCATGTCTATTATTTAAGCAAGGTTTTAAATTACAATGGAATTTGTTTAGATAATTCGGATAACGCTCGAAATCAGCTTGAAATTGAATAAATTTATTCAGTTATATTTTGATGTACATATACATATATATTTTGTAGAATTATTAATTGATTAGATTCCTAATTTAAATAATATTCATATATCTGATTTTAGTATTTCCTATTAACTTATTTGTAGATCTCTGTTAGGAGTTTTAATTGCATTTCATTTCAGGGTAATTATAAAATAATGTAAGTATGATCGCAAAATATTATAGTAATATTAAAGTATACTCTAAGCAGGGACCATAACAGTTATGAGGAATAAGCAAATAACTAATTTTTAATGGTTATTTAAAGACTTATATTTTATAAATCAAATTTAATAATTTTTTTTATTTTCATAATTATTATTATTGTTGATTTTTATTTTTTCAGTCTTTTATAAGAGTTTTTGAAGATTTTTTTAAATAATAGTCTTTACAGACTTTTTATTTATTTTTTGTTATTTATTTAATAATTATTAAATTTGATTTTTAAAATAAAAGTCTTTAAATAACCATTAAAAGTAAGTTTTAATTTAAAAATTCTTGAATATAAGTTTATTAGATGTTTTCAGAGATATTGTAATTACAAAAATTTGGTATATTTGAAACAAAAATTGCACTGGTTCTTATAGTGGATTTTTAATTAAATTTTCTATTAATAAGGTTAATTAGTAGTCTATCAAGTGCCAATTCTGCTGAAGATCTGTTTATAGGGTATCCAGTGATAACAATTTACAAGTCTTGTAATATGATTGAACATATCGATGAGCAAACATCCCAAACGTCCGTGTTTAACACAGATAAAAACGTGTTTACTCTCAAATTAAAATACATATTTATATATTATGTGCAAATATTCGTATCAGAGTATCAGGAGACTTTCTTTCTCACTTGATTTTCACTCATAAATCTGTATAGATTTGGAACTACACACACATGAGCGTTAATATGAAAAGAATAACAACTCAAGCACATTTGTGTACATATAAATATATATACTTAAATTGGTATATATATATATATAAATGTACATGCATTCCAGTTCCCGTTCCAGTCGCAAACACAAACATAAACAAGTATGAAAATTAAATACTTGTTGTTCGCCGAAGATTGAATACTCTGAAATGCTTATAATTTATAATGAGTATGGTATATATAAATATAATAATATATTAATTTTTAATCTTATCATCTACCTTATTAATCAAATCAATTTCGGTTTAATTGACAATAAAAACTTTTAAGTTTTAACCTTAAATATTCGAATCTTCAACTGTTTATTTTTAGTCCGATTCGCCTGGTTTCCAAATATATGAATTCTGGAATGAAAAGAAGCATGTGTAGCAAATCTCATTAATATAACTTTGAAACTGACCGAGTTCACAAAGGTAGTAAAGTTCGATCGACAGATAATCAATTACAGAAAATATGTACTTATTCTAAATTCTAACAATTTTTTCGCATAATTAAAAATATGAATTTTCATTCTAACAAATTTTTTGTATTGATAAAAAATTTACATTCTTTCTGTAATGAAAAAAGGGTAAAATACATAGATTTATTAACTTAGTTATAAATTAGTTACACAATTACAGAAAATATAGTTATGCCCTTTGGAAGGGTATAGAAATTCGCCATGTTCGTGGCTTAGTAGATTGACGGATGTGCTCAAATTGAGAACTCTCTCAGTTCAGTTTGAATTGGAAACGCAGTCGAAGCGAATCGTATTTCTCCCTAGTTTAATTAGGGGCCGGTATATTAGCAGTAGATAAGAAGCATGGGGAACAGTTGGCTGATACTCGTAGTGCTCATCTATGGGGTCTCTGGACAGGCTCCGCCGGGTCAACGTAGCAGGTACGAACCGAATTGGGCGAGTTTGGATCAAAGGCCGTTACCTAAATGGTACGATGAGGCAAAGGTGGGCATATTTCTGCACTATGGCGTCTATTCGGTGCCCAGTTTTGGATCGGAATGGTTCTGGACCAATTGGATAAGTAAGTTTTAAGCTTAATTATTTACTTAGTATTACCAAAAATTATATTAAAAATTAAAGTAAAGCAAAATTCAAACCTTTTATCCCATTTAAAAAAATTAAATTTAAAATAAATAGTAACAAAATTTATTAAAAGTCAACATGCTAAGTCTTAATTAACATAATAAAACTTAAATTGTTAAATCATAACGTATCAACGTAATATATTTAAAAAATATAAAAATGTAAATAAAAAATAAAAGCCTGAAAGTATTAAAAGATCTTTCAAATCGATCATCAGATCAAATACAGTAAAAAGAGTGATATTAATTAAGAAAAGCGCCAAGTATAAGAGATAATTGTCGTTACAGATCTACGAAATCCGGATTATATACGCTATATGCAAAGGAACTATAAGCCCGACTTTACCTATCAACAATTCGCAGACCAATTTACCGCGGAACTCTTCAATGCCACACAGTGGGCCTTGCTCTTCCGTGACAGCGGCGCTAGGTAATTAATTATAAATAATTATATTATTCAGTTGAGAGTAAAGTTATACATATATCTTTCTAGATATGTCGTGTTGACCAGCAAACATCACGACGGCTACACGCTGTGGCCCTCGAAATATAGCTTCGGCTGGAATGCAGTGGATGTGGGACCCAAGCGAGACATTATCAGTAAGTCCAACTACAGTCGAACTTTCCTATAATCAACTTTTAAATTATGAAGTTGTTACTAAAAAGTTTCTAAATCAAATTTAATATGCTTAGCTTTTCTTTAAAGATGAGATCTTACTAATTATCTTAACTTGAGTATATCCACAAACAAAATGAATAATCTTTGCTCTTTCTGAAAGCTAATTAATAATTCTTCATGCATCATTTATTGGAGATTTTTTCGAACAAAAGTCTTTCATGATATTTCAATAAAATGTATATATTCATTGAATATAATAAAGACATTTTATAGGAGAGTTCGACCATATATAGAAGATCCATATTTGTGATTTCTTATATTATTTGCTTACAATCCCTAGAGGAATTGGCCGCAGCTATACGTGGCGTTACGGATCTGAAGTTTGGACTGTATTATTCGCTGTTTGAGTGGTTCAATCGCCTGTGGATCGATGATAAGCTGCATCTGCTGCTCCAACAGCATTTTGTGGACTTTAAGGTAAGGCCGGAGCAAATGGAGCTGGTGGAACAGTATTTGCCGGAGATAATATGGTCAGATGGGGACTGGGAGGCGCCGGCCAAGTACTGGAAATCGGAGGAGTTTATTGCATGGCTCTACAATGATAGTCCGGTCAGAGATACGGTGGTGACCAATGATCGTTGGGGATTTGGAACAGCCTGTATGCATGGTGACTTTTATAACTGTGCAGATCGGTTTAATCCTGGGGTGCTACAGACCCACAAATGGGAAAACGCCTTCACATTGGATCGCACCAGCTGGGGACAACGCTTCGATGTGACTCTATCCGACTTTATGAGCTCCAAGGACGTTATCAAAGGTAAGGAACAAGCAAATAAGTGCGAGAGGTGCGCCTAAAAATAATGATCATTAATTTTCAATTAGCAATCCCAAGTTAAGTTCTAATGAAAAAATGTAGAAAATTTAAAAATAATGTAAAAAATTAATTTCTCTTTCAGAGATTGTCACCACGGTCAGCTGTAACGGCAATGTCCTGATCAATGTGGGACCCACCAAATACGGCACCATTCTGCCCATATTTGAGGAGCGTCTGCGAGACATGGGACGCTGGCTGAAGATAAATGGCGAGGGCATCTACAGCAGTTCTCCGTGGATCTATCAAAATGACACAGTGACTCCCAATGTGTGGTACACTCGTGGTCAGCAGTCTAACAACAGAAGTGTTGTTATTTACGCCTTTGTCCTGGAATATCCCTACGACACCAATGAACTGGATATTTATCCGCTTGGCAAGGAAATTAACATATTCCGCAATGTGCTTCTCACGGGTCTGGACATGGGCAGCGATAGCGATGTACTAAATAAGGATACCACTAAGATTGTAATGCTGGGCATGCAGGACACTAGGATATCGGTTTGTATTTTAAATATTCCCGCCATTCATAATTTGAACTAACTGTTGCCATTCACAGTGGACGTCAAGTCACAATAAAGTGCATATCGCTTTTCCACCTAAACATCATATCGATAAGCGAGGGCTGGATTACGCCTGGACCTTCAAAATAACTATAGCTTAAATTAAATTTAATCAATCATTTCTATAATTTTTGTGTATACATAAACAGATATACATTTTTGTACCCATCTCAACACGCTACAAAAATTGTACTTCATAGTATTTTTACTTTATATTTTATGGAATTTTACGTTCGTCGCCGCTGGTCACATTGTTCATCGTCATTAGCGATATATCGCGAGTTCAGCCATCTCTAGTCTGATTGGCACAACAAACGCGAAAAGCTGCAATTTCTGGCGCTGTATTTTCCTTGCATTTTGCAACACGTAAATGCTTAATATATGTTACGAAATTTGTGTTAAAAAGTTAGACGAGTTTTGCACTGCACTTGCCAAAAGAAAATCGCTACCTACTATCTTTTAAAACAACGTAAAATAAATTAGAAAAAATTTAACGCTAAACAAGTGCAGGGGCAGCAAAAATACCAATACAACAAGTACTCAGAGAGCGTGCGCGTGCCAGGGAGAGCGAGAGTAAAACAGTGAGAGGGAGAGTCCAAGAGCAGGGCTTGCGGGCGTGGGTGCGTGAGTGAGAAATGCTCTTATCATTTGTGCGGCAATTGTTTTTGTTATGGCTGCGACTGTCGTTTGTCCAGCTGCGGCAATGTTTGTGTCTTCTACATTTGTAAAAGTGAAAACAATACAATACGTTCATTATATAAATAGCTAGAACGACGACATGCGAAGGACACCTGTCGTGTGCACTGCCTGCTGAATAACCTGTGCTTATTCAGCCGTAAATTATGATGCGCTCAATGTGACGAGCATTGGTTGTGGCTAATTAGCGTTGATTTGTGCTTGCCTTGCAAACAATTATCAATAGATTAACTTGCAAGCAAATAAAGCCAAAACAATCAATGCGTCATAGAAGTGTGTGTGCTCAAAGAGTACGGCTTGGTGTGGAGAGAAAGAGCGAAATCAAACAATAAATTGTGTGCGCGCCGTTATCTAGAGCGCTGCCACCTAGTTACATAGTTATATGGAATGGCTGAAAGTATACGCATTTAGCCATCAAATTTATTAAATATATTCAAAGCAAATTATTTATGAAACAATTAATGTCAGATATTGCTAGTGACGAATTAATTAATATAGTTTTGTTGAATTTGATTAGTTCCGTGAACTGTATGAATATCTAACGATAGCTCGACAACCCTAAAAATGGCTCTGAGCAACGGAAACTCCACTGTCAATAGCGCGCATTAGCTCTCTCTTGCTCTCTTGGCTCTCAACCCGTTGCCATACGTCACTTTAGGCCAAAACACACTAGCGACTGGCTCTTTCAGTCTTAACTGTGTCTACTGGCGTGAGTAAGCGTTTGGAGTGCGTACGGCAAGCAGCAAAAGCAACGCGTGTTAACAATTAAATTAAAATAGAATGAAAAAACTCGGATAAAGCTCTGTACAGATAGAGTTCATTATCAACAGTGACTAAGAAAAGTAAATACCAAGTGCAAGTGCAAGTGCAGTGAACCAGTCCCAGCGGACGGCGCCCTTGAATGTAAACGTATGTCTGGTGTGTGTGCGTGTGTCTGTTTGTGTCGGGTGATGTTTCCAAAAATGTTCAACGTAAAAGTAAAAATACAAATATATAAATACAACAACGCATAGCAAAATTCGATTAACAACAAAAGCAACCTTGAAAAAGGCAAAACGGCGACTGACTTGGCTATTTTTGTTTTCAAGTGGAAATGCTTCAATTGTATTCCATGTGTGCTCTGTGCGTCCAATAAGAAAAGTAAAACCTGCAACTGAGAGCGGCCAGAACAATTGAACATGTCGTCGCATGGTCATTAACACGACGACGAGTCTCTGCCCGTCTGTGTGTGTGTGTGTGTTTGTGTATCGACGTGTCTGTTTTGTGCGTGTGTTCTTGATTGCTTTATGTAATTTTTAACATTTCTTTTATTCAACGTAGGCGTGCAGGAATTTGCGTACGCACAAAGCGCAGCAACAGCAGCAGCGAAGCGAAAAACGTAGCAGGAAATAGTAGTAGAATGAGTAGTAAACATGCCGCGCTCGTTAATTAACTAATTAAAAAATAAGCGAGAGAACGGAAATAAGTAGTAGGTGTAGCCCCAGTCCACCAATCTAATAGAAGACCCAAAAATCGTAGTCAGCATTTAGCCAAGTTTAATATGACATCATACGCAAATGACACAACGACTACGGCAGCAGCCCCAGCAGCAACAACAACAACAACAATCGCAGGAGCAGCAGCGACAGCGGCATCAGCAGCAACAACGCCAGCGGCTGCAGTCGACGCAACTGCTGCGCATCTCAGCAAGCAAATGTCCAGCAATAACAACAACAACAACAGTCGCTACGACGAGGACGACAACAGCAGCTTGGATGGGCGTGAGAAAGCCGACACGACACCCGAGAACATCAAGAAGATTGCCGAGATCATAAGTGACAAGGAGGCAGCGGTCGCAGCAGCAGCGACGCCAACTTCACCTACGCAACGGCTGCAGCAGCAGCAACTGCAGGCGTCAGGCTTTGTAGGACTCGGCGCAGCCATCGATGAGTCAAACATTAAATTCTGCCTTGGCAAACCGCCGCCGTCACCGGCTGAAAAAGGTGAGCATATCTATAAAGAGTTGCGGTCGCTGTCGCTGTCGACTTCGCAGTTGACGTCGCTGTTGACAAAAGGCAGCAAATATAACGACAATAACAACAAAGTGCCAATATGCTAGCGTCATTATTCATGAGTTGTTGCTGATGTTGGTGTTGTTTTTGTTGTTGTTATTGTTGTTGCTTGTCTCTTTTTATTTTGCTTTTAATTTGAATTTTTAATGAAGCTATTTGGCGAGTTTTGGCCACGGCTTTAACGCAAATATTTATTGCACTAGTCATGGCAAACATACACACACAAACACACACTATACAAAACACACCCATGAAAGAACAAACGGGAAAAGACAGCAGCTGCACAGTGGGGCAATAACTATAGTATTATGTGCAAATTATGGGCAGTTAAAAAAGGAAGGATAATTAAGCTTAATATCAACTATAAATTAGGGAAAAATATTAATAACAACTAATAGATAGTTTATTATAAAATTGCTATGTTAAATAATTACACTTAGCATATTTATGAAGCTATTTCATTATATTTAGCAATTTCTAGAATAGAACGTCGAAACAGGACAGTTTATATAAATTTTTCTTTGTGTGTTCATATTCACAACCTACACACTTTCAAATCCATTTGTTATACCATAATTAAGATGACGAAATATTAATATACAAGAAATATTTGAAATTTCTCAATATTTTTAACCATATTTTATTTTTGGTCTATGACAACCTAAACGTGGTCTAATCAAGCGTGCGTAGAAATTATCAATTTGGACACAAGGCCATTTGCAGCATTTTTTGGCAAGTTGCCCATCGTTTTTATATATATTGATACCATGACGTAATGAAATTGCAAATATTTCGAATACAATAATAAAATATTAATTACAATTCAAGTAATTGTTTAAATAAAAACAGTTGTTGCTCCGATTCGGGGGAATTCAATAATGTAGTTGCAACAATCTCGACTGAAACTCGGATCACATAATCAACCGATCAGCTGCTCTGCCAGTTGTCAGCTTTCCACAGTACTTCTATGTTGTCATAAGTTTTATGAGTCTTTTTTAATTTCTTTCGACGGACAGAAATCTTACACAATCGGTCAGTTTGCTGTCATTATCTTTATTTTTGCCCACTGATTTTGTGAGTGTGACTCAGCGCTCCAATAATGATCGATTGAATAAGGGGGAGGCCAGGTTATAGCCAAGTTTTGTAAACATTTTGGGGCGATTAACAATTAATTGAGCTGTTCTACTTTTGATATTTCAGCAGGTCTGCACAATATCAAGCGAAATTTATCGAGCTGATGAACATTATCGACTGTATCTCTTAAATATTAATATCTGTTTAAGATCTGCTGTTTCTGAACATTGAATACAAATATTAACTAGATAATAAACCATGACATGACTAGATAATAAACATATTACTTCAAATAACGTCTATCCGCAGACACTTGACCCAGTAACAGACTCAACTTTAAATTAGTTTTTATATTAGCTATAACTAGCGATATCTAATCAAAACTTGACAACCTTCATTACAATCGGTTTTAGTTGAAAGAGTTAAAAGATAAATTGGTCAACTAACCGTATAATACCCTGTAGTTAGTACTATCGAGGGGTATGCCAAATATTTAGTCAAGTTTACCAAAAAAAATTCTACTTTAGCTTATAGCTATGTATGTATAACTTATAATCAGATCAGATCTGATTTAACTTTAAATAATCTCTAATTAATGCTACTTTTATTATATATTTTATTGAGTTATTGCACAAAACTAGCCCACTTGAACATTTCAATCAGGGTATTATGCATTATGCAATTTTATTGCAAAGTAGAACAGAAATTTGCTCGCTTTGTTGCCTCACAAATTTGTTGTTCGATTGCACTGAACTGTGGCAGGAAGTGTTCCACTGTTCCACTATTGCACTGTTCCGCTGTACATAACGTATTACCTCTATTGAATGTTGCCACAAAATATCAGTAATTACATTGGCCAACTAGCATGCCAAAATGTTGTCTCTGCCTCGAAAGAGTCTTTTGTTTGTTGATCGTCGTCAATATTCGTCGAGTTGAGGTATTCACTTTAATGACGTTGTGTCAAGTGACATTTAGGTCTTTTGTTACAGTTTCACATACCTGTTAAAAAATACAGTAAACTGATATTTATCGACTACATTAATACCCTATGCATAAAATATTAATAAACAGCAAACAAGTTAATCTAATAAATCTATCAATGATATTCTCTTTAGCATAAATATAGTTTCTTAGCGATTAAAATCGATTAGTGTAGCTAACAATAATTCTAAATGGACATTAAATACAATTTCCTACGTTTTTTAATGTTTTTTTCGATTATAAAAAATTAATATTACTTGAAAAATGTGTAAGAACTGTGAAAATGGTTCACGAACTTTATAGTGTAAGAGTCTATTACTTTATTTTGATATAAATAATCAAATATAAATATATAAATAATCAAATATAATCATTTCTCACAGAGTATCTGCTAGTCGATCTTCGTTAACTAGGTCATTTTTTTAAAGCTTTGTTATTAGTTTTTATTTATTTTTTTGTTACGTGCGCTTTTACTTTTTGCAATATATAAAAAAAAATTGTTACTACGCCATATTTGGCTATTTTTTTTCTGATTGCTGAAACTTTTAGTCATTATTTTGTTTTGGTACTTTGTGCTTTTTGTTGTTTGGAAAGTTGTTCACTGGAAATTGAAGGGTCCATCGCCTGCTGTTAACTTGGCCAACTCTTTGTAAATTTCGTGTACTTAACTATTTTCGTAGTAACCATAGAAAGAGCATTTAATCGAGTCATTGACAAGCGCGATCATCGATAGAAATTTGATCGTTTTTTTTTGAAGTTTAAAGTAATTAAATGGCAACATGTTCCAATTGGTTTCTAATTGGGTTCACTAAACGCGCGTCTTACGTCATTCGCAGTTTTGAAAGTCGTTAAATGATTTTATTTATAATTTTATTGCAATTTTGAACTTTTCATTTAGTTGCCATTTGTTGAGAAACAATCAGCAAATGAAAACAAATGCTATAATCTTGCGGTTTTTGCATCTGATTATAATATTATTTATATATATTCAACAGCAGAGAAAGCCCCCATCATCATCAATTGTCAACTTTGATTGAGGTCATCGCCTCGTCCATTTGTCGTGCGATGATTCAGTTGATCAGTATATGGAAAGTCTACAAATTGAATCTACACTGTGTAGATTCTTATGCTTGAGAAATTAGAATTGATTCTAAAAATTGATATCAAAGAGAAGAAAGTTGTGTTTTATTGTAGCTTCTTATGCAGAAGAACTGTTCTTAGAGTAGTTAGTTGTGTATTATTTTAAAGATTTATTAAAAAATAAGATCTACAATATTGACAGAATAAACTGCATATTAAAATTTATGTTCGTTTAAATTTAAATAGTTAAATTTAATCGGTATAATTATTATTTTATGAAATCAATTCATTAAATTTTAATAATTTCCCTAATCATATACCCAAAAAAAGATGTAATTAATTTTCATAATAATAAATACATTAATTAAAGGTAAAGCGCCGAATTTGTGCACGTTTCCTGTTCCCAATTCTAGCCCATATTTAATATAATAATTAGACTAAAAAATTAAATTGATTTTTAGCCAAAACAAACCAAAAATGTTGAGTGAAATCGCGCGAGTTGAATATGGTCATCTTTGAGCAACCAGAGAAGTTGAACGGCGTAACGGAAGACACGTACATCCCAGAGTTCCAGTTAGGAAGAGCATTATTATAAATTTGAACGAAATCAACGAACTCTAACCTTCACTTGCTGCCTTATAAGATGCCATAGATCACAAGTGCCGACCTCTCTCTCTCTCTATACTCGGTATATCTGGGCATTGGCGTGGCAAACCATAAAGCAAACCATTTGATTTTCTTTTTACTGTGACTTTGGCGCGGAAACGTATAGAAATTCTCTAGCGGAAACGGAGTGGAAATAGCCCTCATTGAAGGTTTGGGGGCAGGGTCTTTGAGAATGGTCATCTAGGGAAATAACTGGCAATAGTCACTGTAGTCACTCAACTCACATAGCTCTCATATTTTTGGGTGTGTTACGGTTTTCGTTTTCGTATCAATTTCACTGAAATTAATTTCACGGGAAATTGGGACTCTACTAAATAATAGAAAGTGTGTTGTGTCATTTAAATGTAATTCTGAAAACTGTAATTTAGAACTCCACAACGACCTGAAATTTTATCTTAAATTGAAGATTTATATTTATAATCTCCTCTCAATATTATTCATATTGCTTAATTCATTATCTTTGTGTTTAGCATTATATTATATTTGATGAAATTGATCATTTATCGACTAAAATGAAATGAATTTTTAAATAGAATTAAAAAGGCAAAAAAAAGAATTTTAAATTAATTTATTTATTGTATAAAATATAACCATACCGAATAATTTGCTTAAAATTTGAAATACATCCTATATGACCAGAAAATATGTTCACAAAATAATACTAATTGTCATCAAAATCTCTGGCTTTGTGAAATAGACCTGAATGATTTCTTTTGTGTCTCACGATACCTTTAATGCTGCAATTGAAAAAAGCTAAAAACGGGCTTATATAAAAATGAGATTAATATTATTGAGATTAAGCTATTACTTAATAACATTTCCCTGCCTAATTTATGCTGTTTATGCTCTTTGGCGCCCAATTACCCGCTTGTAGATTGAACCGGCCGTGTGTTGCACTTGTGCTCACTCGCTTGCCACTTGAGTTGTTTTGTTGTGTTGTGTTTTCTTGTGTTTTGTTGTGTTGTGTGTTCAACTGAATACTGAATTCTTCAGTTGCAAGTTTAGACTCGTTTTCTCCGCTTAAATGGTAATAATAATAACTGTAAATAAATGTTAATTTAATTGTATATCTTTTGCTTCTGTTCCATTGCAGCAACTGTGCTGAGCCGAGCGAATCATCATCATCTAAATCAAAGCAACAGCAACAGCAACAGCAGCAGTGCCAACAACAGCAACCACAATAAAGATATCTCTGCTGCGGATGAAGACGAATCGACGGCATCGAATTCAACAGCAACCACAACAACGAAGCCATCGCTCTCCTTTACCATTGATCACTTTGACGCCACGGAGAACGAGGCAGCGGCGCAGGCAGCGCGTTATAAGAACATGATGGAACGCTTTCAGAGTCGCCACAGGCGTGGCGCCTCCATGTCCAAGCTGGAGACGGAGGGAGCCACAACAGAAGCTGTCTCAGCTGCTGCAACGCCCACGAATGAAACGCCTGCAACGCCAGCGGTTAAGTTGCGAGTGCGCGAACGCAGCGCCTCGCGGGTTCGAGACGCCTCCAAGCGGCACAGCTGGTCGCCACGCAGCTCTGGCAGCACAGCAGCGACGCCGGCAGAGGCAGCGCCTCGAGTGCCCAGCAGGACGAGGCAGTTGCAGATGCAGATGCAGTCGCAACCTGCACCGCCAAAGGGAACCGCCAATCAGTTGGCCAATCGCACCACACAATTCACGCCACGTTCGACGGCGATGCAACTGGCGCTGCAGCAGGTGGAGCTGCTGTGTCCACATCCACCGCTGGACGATGTGAAGCAGCAGCATCAGCTGCAGGAGGAGGAGGATGCTGTCAGCGAGGCGGGCACCTATACGCTGGATGGGGATAACTATACAGAGGAGCAAAAGGATCTCATGAACATCGATAGGAATGCAGCTGCTGCTGCCAAGCTGCGACCCAAGCAGCTATCGGTGAAGCCAAGCCGGGCCAGCAATGTGCTGGAGGTCAGCTATTACCACGAGACGCCGCAGCAGGAGCACAAGGGGAGCAGCAGCAGTACGACGGGTGCATATCTGGAGCAGCTCAAGTCGCGTGTTCAGCGACAGCAGCAACAACAACAACAGCAACAGCAACCACAGGCACCACCAACACCACCATCGCCACGGACACCAGCTGCCGATGTGGGCTGCTTCACCAGCGTCACCACGAGCGGTGTGTTGGCCAAACAGCGTGCCTTGGACACGCATCCCAAGCTGACGCGGCACACACATAGTTTGTCCACGTCACAGATCGACAGCTCCGAATACGTAAGCAACGAGGCCAAGTTGAGGCATGCCCAGGCAATGGCTGCAAGTGCCACGGATCGACAGAAGGCCGAGTATCGCCTAAATGTGTTCACCACCAGCACCACACAGCAAAATCATCAGCATCATCAGTTGCCCGAGACGCCGACAACGCCAACAATGACGGAGGCAGCGCTGCTGCAGTCGGCGCCAACGAAACAGGATTGGATCCAGGAATGGGCACGCAATGCACGTGCTCGCAGTTTGGCCCAGGATGTGAGCAGCAGCTCCGCCAGCCGACGCAAGCAACAGGCGCAAGCTCAGGCACAGGTCAGCAAGAGTCCAACTAAAGTTCTAGTTCTACAAAATGATACACAACTGTCAGAGATTCCTTTAGAGTAGTTCGACTTGTTCCTGGAAACAGGGACAAATAGGGAAATCTCTTCTGTGCTCTTCTCTCAGGCATGTCGCAGCTACTGAGCAACTTTGATAACTTTGAACTTCCATAACTTTGTCAAAACTCTATTAATTTCCATGCGCAATGTAAATTTGAGCATGATTTTACCCCTAAATTTGTTCTGCATTTGAAATTTGTTCATTTTTGAACATTTTTGAAAATCGATTTTTTTTGAAAATTTACAGTGTTACCCCTTTGTCTTTTTTGATTTTTTCGAAAAAATTAGAATTTTCAAAATGAACAAAATTTAAATGCAAATCGAATTAAACGGTAAAATCATGATCAAATTTACATTGCGCATGGAAATTGATTGACTTTTGACAAAGTTATGGCAGTTCAAACTTATCAAAGTTGCTCAGTAGCTGCGACGGCCTGAACCGAATTAACTCTTATAAATGAATCGGTTGCTAATCGGTTATTTCGGTTTCAAGAGTTTCGGTACAGGGGAAAAAATTTGTTTCGATTACGGTTTCAGTTACGGTTAGAAATTTCAATCGGTTAAAGGTTACGGTTTCCGTTAAGGTTTTAATCCCTGGCTAAAAGTATCATACAATCAAAGAAGCGGTTATTTAAAATATCTCTCCTTTTTGCAGTTGATGACGCGGAGCTACAACTGCTCGGACACGGGTGCTGGAGCGGATTCGCTGACGGATGATAGCCTCAGCTTGTACAGTCAACAGCAGCGACAGTTTGCGGCAGCAACGAAGCTCAATCGCAGCCTGGCGGAGCGTTATCGTCTGCTGGGCGACTGTGACTACGCGAGCGATCCGGCGTTGTGTGGTCATGGGGGACAGGGACAGGTGCCCGGGGGTGAACCGTATAAGCCACCGAAGAGTCCCAGCAAGATACCCTCGCCGCTGCACACGCTGGGACGTGCACGCAGTGCCAGTCGCTCCGCCAGGCCAGCAACCAACCAGGAGCAACAGCAGACGCCATCGTCACGTCGCAGCTCGGTCAAGTCGCCGGCAACTCAGTGTAGTCCACAGCATAGTCTGGAGACGGGCTATCGGCGATCGCCGCTGCATCGGGCGCTCATGACCAGCAGCATCAATGAGGCGCAGCTGCAGCTTCTCACGAGCGGAGAGTATCTGCTGAAGCAGCTGCATCGGCGCAAGAACTCACTCGATGATGTTGATGATGAGTTGCCGCCGTCTGTGTCGCCGCTGCGACGTTCCAGCTCCTTCCAGCAGCAGCAGCAGCAGCGTCCGCTGCAGAGCGTGCGTCAGGCGCGTCCCAATTTCCAGAATCTATACACGCCGCCAGCAGCGCGTCACATGCAACAGCAGCAACAGATGCTACAACTGCAACAGTTGCAGCTGAAGAAGTCGGCGAGCAGCAACAACTTTGAGCAATCGTACAGCGATTACGACAACGAGCTGCAATATTACATCAATGATGAGGATGAACTGGGCACCACGGGTCCCTACTACTCCAGCGGCGAAGACGACTTGGCAGAGGAGGAGGAGGAGCGACCACGTGTTGCTGTTGATACCACAGTGCCACTGAGCAATACGCGGCTCAACAAGGCGCTGCTCATGCGCATCGAGCGTAGCAAGCAGCGGGTGGCAGGAAGTGCAAGTGGAAGCGGAACTGCAAGTGGAAATGGACACACGCCAGCCAAGCCCAGCTCAGCGCCAGCGGGCAAACTAAGTGTGGGACTCGTCGCCTGTCCCAATACGCCGGAGTTGCCGCGTCGTGGCATCAAGAGTGCGCCACGTGCTGCCTCGGGTTGTGGCCCCAAGTTGCGTCAGTCGATGCCGCGCGAGACGAGCCTCAGTCGGCTGGCCCAACAGGTGCCCAGTAGTCTGGCCAATGCCAAGAAGCAGCTGCTGCAGACGGCCAATGCAACTGCGCGGGAGCAGCAGCGTGTGCAGCCCAAGTATCTGGACATATCCAAGTACAAGTCGGCGCAGTCCAATAATTTTCTGCGCAAAAACGATGCCAAGAGCACGTTGAAGCCGGCGGAGCAAATGAAGCGCAGTCCCAGCGCCTCCTCGATGGGTCTCAGTCGTGGCGAATCGAATCGTGCCAGCAATCGCAGTGTCCGTTCCACAGTCTCCGCAATGAATAGCAGCACCACATCCCTTGGAGGTGGCGGTACACGTGCCACATCCGCCGTGCGACGCGATGCTTCCAGTAAGTGTGAATATCTTTCCTATTTAAAAAATGAAATGTATCTTAAACTAATGTCAATTTTTAAATGTGCAGTGAATAAGCAAAAGGAGGCCGAAATGGTCATGTGGAAGCGACGCTCCACCTACGATCCAATGAAGGCAGCTGCCGAGGATCGACGTCGCAAGGAGGAGGCTCGTCGTGTCCAGACTCAAAATCAAACTCAGATGCAGAATCATAATCAGGCACAGCATCAACATCAGCTCAACGATGTGGACAACGATGTGCCCTTCGAAAGGTAAATTCTCAGCACCAGCGAGCGAGGACAGCGGGAGGAGTAATAACATTTAATAGGATTATAACATTATTTAGGTCTCCTACAGATGTTTCCGTAAGGTTACCCCAACATTCCCTCTATAAACCCATAATCTTTAGTCTTCCTGTTAGGCAGAATATTGTTGAATAGAAACTCTATATTAATTTCTATATTTATTGAATCTAACTAGAGCAATAAGAAAGTATAAATTTCTAGTTTTTTTTATTCTCAGTCTGCCCCAAAATGTATGCTTTATAAAATTGAAAGAGGCAATCATAAATTTCTCTTTATAAATGAATAGTTTAACTTTATTGGAAATTATTTAAAACTAGTCAAGTTTAAGTATTGAACGAAGCTAAAAAGATTTCAGATTCGAAGTTTTTGCCCTAAATTGGAAATTTCCATTACTTCTACATTATGATAGAAGCAATAATTGAATTATAATTAAAATAATATTCAGGATTTTGTGAATAACAACAATATATTATATGTACTTTTATATGTTTACTTAGATCTTAACTAACTTTTAAATTAACGAATACTACAGTTATTTTATGTATACTATATAATTGACAGATTGAAACTATTCGATATTGGGGAATAACCCTAGAAAGGTATCAAATGATCTGTAGAATTATAGAAACTATCAACTCACAGATTCCAAATTTATAAAAGTACCTAAATTGATTGCTAGAAGAAGTCTTCATGTAGTTTTTAAGTAATTCATTAGAATTGTATAGAATTTGAGTTATGATAAGAGAGTTATGAGGCCTATGTTTATATTTACTTTATGTATATTATGCGTAATATTTCTGGTTCTTTTCCTTTTTTAATATTCTTTTATTATTAGCTTAAGGTTGTGGGTAATTTCGCGGCTAGAGGTAAAGGTGCGTTTAACGGCCATAGATGCAACAATTACAATATATAATATTATTTCCTATGCCCATTCAAACATAATCGTTCAAATCGTAATACACTTTTGAATTTCCACGCTTACGACCCACATTTACTGTAGAGTCCTCGAAATAATCTAGGAACTTAGCTAATGTAGAGAGAACATATTCAGAATATCCTAATAGATGAAATATTCATTTGCTGTTATAATTTTGCTAATTGATTTCTTTTCTTTTAATTTCTGTACACCTGATCCAATTCCGATAACCGATAAACACAAAAAACTCCACAAAATCCACACAATCTGTAGACCATCACGATCACACTATCGCCGTGGACAGTTATGACCAACGGATGGTGTGCTAGTTACCGATCTGTAAACAACAAACAAAACAACAACCAACAACAACATTCGAACAACAATCTTTCCACACACACACACACTCACACAACTACACACATAATACACACTCTACTATTAATACTCGGTGCAAGCAGAAGACTCCAGCGAATTGCGATTCCGGTTCCCTAACAGCGTAATTAATCTTGATTGTGACACTAGAAGTTAATTCCAGTGCAAGGCAACCCCCCAGAAAACAACGATATTAATTAAGGATATATACATATATCTATATACACTCGTTATATATATATACGATTCCGAATCCTTTCAACGACAACGAATTGCTGCGATGCTGCATTAATTCGACGAGTTGCCAATGTAATGAAGAATTTGCACATTAAGCGATTACTCGCTATACATTCACTCGTTGCTCGTTACTTGTTACTCGTTACTCTTTACTATTTATTGCATTGCCTAGCTCATTTTATTCGTTGCTCGCCTTTTGTGCAAAATGTCTGGAAATATTTGTATATATACCACTCGTAAATATAAGATTAACTTGTTCGTCAGCTCGTTCTCGCAACCGTATGTCTTGTGCCGCTTTCAAAAGCGCCTTAACAAACTTAGTCTAGTCTAATCATATCATTTGACATCTGGAATCCTTCTCTAACCGCTAACAATCGAAGTAACCATAACAATTTTAACAATCGTTTGTTAAATGTACAAATGTTTGCCTTGCTTTCTACTCGTACTCATCCATACAGCCATAAATCCATATAGTATATCCAAATATATAATATACGATATCTGGAACGGTTTTAACAAATCAACTAACACAACATTCACACAAATACATAGACTACAATAATTAAAAGCTTAGTTAGTTGCTAGTTTAGCACTTGATTTGTATTCGCCACATTCATTGAATACATTCAAAACATTCAAATAATCATTTTTATACATACATACTCATTAAAATGTATCTTCCTCTACTCGTTTACGCACAGTGTCCTCAGACCAGCAAACAATCTCACAATTACGGGGAGCATAAACTACAGTCCAAGAAACTCAATGGAAAACGACGCCTGGATGCTTGGTGAATCATCGGAGTTTGGTGAATATCCTGAGGATTACGACGAGGATGTTGAGGAGGACGAGGAATATGTGGCCGGTCAAGAGTCTGATGATGTGTTCGAGGCCGAAACAGCGAATGCAACAAGTTAAAACCAGCAACAGTGATATCTATAAATGATCTAATGATCATTATGAATAACAATACGAGTATATAATGTATTCGATAGGAAGCGCAATGCGATTTAGTTCTAATCTGATCAGATCTGATATCATATGATATGATTTTGAATCTGCTTAACTGAATTATTTATATGAAATGAAATGAAGTATATAAACTATATATTTAATGAACAAAAGCAAGTTCGAAATAAAATGAGTAAATGCTTTCTGAAATATCAACAAATATTATTTACGATGCTGTCCAAAACGCCATAAAAGAATAATACTTATATACATTTTACGATTATCGATTAACGATTTTAAATGAGAATTACCAAAATAACTGATCTACCTATGTTACGGTCACACTTTCAATTTTGTAGAACAACAAATACTCAAAGTCAGCTCTGGTCAAGGCACAGTGAACGAGCGAATTTGATTTGCTATAAAACTGCATCCTAACTATACGGAATTGAATGAATTTGCTCGATTACTGTGACAGTTGCCCAGATGCTGATCACAAACGAATTGTCAGTAGATTTTGTATGCATATACATATACCTCTACTATAGGTATATATACTATATATAAATATATACGGATAAAGATATAGTTTTATATATAATATACGAGTAGGGATTATTTATGTGGTATTTGCTTTTAAATCGCGTTAATTATTTAAGCAGCTTTCAATGCTTTCTAACAGCGTCAACTGAACAAATCTTTCTGATTGATTGTATAATTGATAAATCTACATCTAGAACTGTACTATAACTCTACTTTAAAACTGGTGTCGGTGTCCATTTTAACTGCTGCTCTTCAAGTGGAATCTAAGCTTTAGGTGGAACCCAAGATATAGGTTCAATTGATTCCACTTGAGATACTCTCAAGCAGCTTCTTGATTTTAATGATTTAAATCAATGTATACAAATATACATACATACATAAATTTATATATTTTAAATTGAAAACATCAAAAATAATTTTAAATTTTTTGTAACTTTCAAAAACAAAATGTATTGTACAACTTGTTTTCTGTTGTTTTATTTCTAGGCAGATATAAATAAAATGCGAATATTCAAAGTGAAAATGTGTTTGGTGAAGTTATTTAGGATGTATATTCAATAAATTTACGGAGGGTATTGCTTTTTTATGCCTTGTATATTAGTGTTATATATACATATAATATATTATATTAAATTAATTTTGAAAAAATTTAAAGGGGAAGTATGGAAATATCGAAAATTCTTGACATAAAGCCAAAACACCAGAATCTTGAAATAATGTAAAGAGGTAGGTATTTGAAAAAATTTAAATGAGTAAGTATTTGAATAAATTGAAAGAGGTAAGTATGAAAACATTAAAGATTTTCGAAAAATTTATAATTTCTCAAATAAACAAAATTCTGCATTAAAATTGTTAAATTAGAGAAAAACCTAGAAGCCAAAATACCAGCTAAAATACCAGGCGCACAGAAATGAGCAGAAAGCAAATTAACTTTATCTGAGTCATATTAAAATTGAGTGAAAAAGTTTAAAGTTATGTAAAATTATGACCTTGAGTTTCTTCTGCTCCAAATATGATGATCAGACGTATAGGAAAAGTGCTTCTTATAAGATAGAAAGTCAAAAATTTCAATATGTCATAACATTAATAAAACTATAACTTTGTCAACACTCAATTAATTTCCCTGCGCATGTAAATGATTTTAGGTATTCAAAATAAATAACTAAAAACCCAGAAAAACCCAATAGATCAATGTGAAAATTTAATAATTACAAAAAAGACGTAAAAAAAATTTTGTAATACTCGTGTACTTCTAATTATGAGTTTTCTTTTTAATGCTTATATTAAAATATTGCACTTACATTCTTCAGCTAAAAATTATATGTACTTTTATACTTTTAATAATTTTATATTTAATGCTAATATTAAAATATTTAATCTTTATTCTTCATATATCAAAAGATAAGCATAGAAAATATATACCAATGTTACTTCTTAAGGATAGGATTTTAAGAATAAAATGAATTTAAAATTGAAATATCAAACTATTCTTCTTATTAACGGAAAGGGATTTATTTTCAGATGGGGAAATAACATTTCAGGAACTAACTAAATGAAACTAAGAAAATACCAGGCGCACAGAAATTACAGTAGGTCGTTAGAGAAAAAAATTTAAATTTAACTGTCACTCCAAGAATTTCAGTCAGTTCAGAAACTCAAGGTCATATTAAAATATGATGGGAATTAAATTTGGTTGCTTTCTACTCATTTCTGTTCGCCTGGTATTTCTGCTGGTATTTTGGCTGTTTTAAGTATTTCAGATTGATGTATGTGTGTAAGTATGCGCCCATGAATGCGAGCTTGCAACGGCTTTCTTGACCTTGAAATGCGGCAAAAATACCAGGCGAACAGAAATCAGCAGCAGGTGGATTTTTCATTTGAGCAGCAAAAAAAATTCAAGGTCATTTTTTTATATGGCGCAAAAAAAAGTTCAAGGTCATATTTTAATATGGCGCAAAAAAAGTTGATTTGCTTTCTGCTCATTTCTGTTCGCCTGGTATTTCAGCTGGTATTTTGGCTTTTTCAGGGGTTTCAGATTGATGTTTGTGTGTATGTATGCGTCCATGGATGCGAGCTTGCGAACCTGAAATTTGGTAAAAATACCAGGCGAACAGAAATCAGCAGCAGGTGGATATTTAATTTGAGCAGCATGTTTTTCTCAAGGTCACGCTTTTTGCTCAGTTTCGACATTTTCACTCAATTAACAGTTTCACTCAATTAACAGTTCCACTCAATTAACATTTTCACTCAATTAACATTTTCACTCAATTAACATATTCTGTTAATTAACATTTTCACTCAATTAACATATTCTGTTAATTAACATTTTCTTTTAATTAACATTTTCTTTTAATTAACATTTTCTTTTAATTAACATTTTCTTTCAATTAACATTTTTTTCAATTAACATTTTCAGTTAATTTTAAAATGACTTCAATAAAGTTTATTTGCTTTCTGTTAATTAATGTGCGCCTGGTATTTTGCTGGTAATTCGTTTTTTTTTCCAGTTTGATTCGTAGATAATTCTTAATTTTTTCTTTCCCTTTTTACCTATTTTATTTTCTGTTTTGCCTGCAATTTTTTTTAAATTCCTCCCTTTCTAATAAAAAAACCTTGTTGATTTCAAATTTAAAACTCCTTTTATTCTTAGAATCCTATCCTTATAGAATAACATTGAGTATATGTTTTATTTTTGTTTAATTTTCTAAAATTAAGTCTATTTTTTTTTATAATTAATGCTAATATAAAAATATTTTATCTTTATTCATAATATATCAAAAGATAAGCATAGTAATTACATAACAATGTTATTCCTTAAGGATAGGATTTTAAGAATAAAATGAATTTAAAATTGAAATATTAAACTATTCTTCTTATTTACGGAAAGGGCATTATTTTCAGATGGGGAAACTTGAAAAAAAATTTCAGGAACTAACTAAAGAAAACTCAAAAAATACCAGGCGAACAGAAATTACAGTAGGTTGTTGGAGCAAAAATTTTAAGATACCTGTCGCTCAAAGAATTTCACTCAGCTCAGCAACTCAATGTCATATTTTCACTCAATTAAAATATGATGGGAATAAAATTTGGTTGCTTTCTGCTCATTTCTGTTCGCCTGGTATTTCAGCTGGTTTGGATATCTTAAGAAACAAAGAGTCTGGACAAAGAGTTTTATATATATAGATAAGCAAGTAACTCCAATTTGAATCTAATTGGAAATAAAATTGCATCATTCCACAGATATAGTGTCTATGCTAATGGTTGTGGTATCTGCTATGGAGTGCTCTGAGTTAATTTGTAGAAAGATGTTGCTTACTTTTGGGCTGACGATAAAATGTTTTAAATATGTGTGGCTGTTAATAGGAATATTTTCTGTAGAGAAATAAAATAATCGTAATTATATTAAATATTAATATTAAGTGGAATATTTACAATTATTAAATAAAAATCTTGCCTAATTCAGAAATAATTTGATAACGCTAAAAGCTGCGATTAGCACAAAGCTTTATTAAATGCACTTTAAAATTTGCTTTTGTAAGTGAAGCTAAAACTAACAGTGGTTGGGGGAAAGCAAGAGGGGGAAATTATAGGGTTGGGATTAAGCAACGGAAATGCCAATTAGAGATTTTGTGTAATACTCAAAACGAAAACTAAACAAACAAAACAGAACAGAACGAATTAAAGTATTTCTGTGCGGGGAAAATAGCAATTTTATGAACTGGCAGCGGACGAGGACGACCAAAGAGAAAAAAAAATGCAGAGGCCCCAACAACAACAGCAACAGCAACAACAACAGCAAAGCATAGTAAAATGAAGCAAAACTAATTAAATTAAATAAAATAGAGTTGTAAACAAAAGCGAAACAGAACAAAACAAAAACACCAACGAAACAAATAAAACAACCATAAATATTTATCAAAAGAAATAACAAAACAATCTGAAAATAAAATTCCAGAAATTAAGAACAATGAAGTGATGTTGTTATGCAATTCGCCTGATAAATGAATTAATTAGTTTTTATGCGGCAACACCTAAATACAGAAGTTAGAGAAAACATTTCAAATTATGAATAATACTGTTATATCATAATTACAGAACTGAGCTAAAAAAAAGGGGGTTGCCACACGAGTTTCTTTCACAAGTTGGAAAATTATAATTATATCATTTGCAAGTGATTAAATTCACAAAATGGCAATTTACCTTAAGAATATGAAAATTCCACATTTCTATAAACAAATTCTTATATTAATTAATAAAAAACAAATTAATTATTATCTTAGAAATGTTTTCAGACATCCCCCTTTAAAATAATTATAAAGAAGCTAGTCAAAGCATTGTTTATTAATAATTCTGATTGTTATTACCATATATTGTTTTTCCCCCTCTTTTAAAAGTCTCGTGATTCGTTCCAAGTTGTTCTGTTCTATTGAAATGTTAATTTTAATGTTTTTTTTTCCTTTTTAGTCCAGCACTTAAGAGCTTTATTATTTACGATTATTTAGGATTTGGACAGTGTTGTTGTTTTCAGTTTTTCAGTTTGGTAATAAACAAATAATGCCTAATGTGCATGCAATAATAAACAATGTGAATTATTATTTAGAAAATTTGATGGAAATTATGGAAAACTCTCGAAAATTATAAGCCACATTGCTTTGCGGGTACTTGAGGGCACTTTTATCCAATTGATATATGGTATGGAATTATTAAAGAGTGGTCTATTGATGACGTCAGTTCTGAATGGCCATCTGATTGTGATTTGAAAATACATTTGTCATTTCTTTTTATTAGGAGTTGACTTTATATAGTTCTCTACTCATCCGGATAAAGTCGCTTGAAGTTGTAGTATATGCTGGGATTGTAGACATCATATAGTGGGTGCTGCATTACGAAATATTTGAAATGCCAATGTTCGAGGAGGATAGCACAAATTGAGACCAAGTAGCCAATACCAAGAGCCACAAACGAGCTCCAAAACTTGGTCAGATTCATGAGTGCCTCCTGAGGTGCCAGCTCCTCTGCCGGCAATCTCTTGATCGCATCGCGCAGCCACTTGGCAATGAACCCTACAAGTCAATAAAAACTATAAAGATATTTCCCACATATATGTAGATAAATTTCCTACTCACCGCCCTCACTTAAATGCTGTATTATATCATCCACGTGCGGCTTGAGGGCCGAGTTCTTCTCTAATGCCAAAACGACAGGCATATGCACCACACATTCCTTCATGATGTGCAACGCCGTCGATCCCATGCCACGTGCTCCACTTGCCACACGCAGATACCGCAGATAGAACTCGTTATCATAGTACGCGCACCGACCATTAGCAATCCTCTCCGTCTATAAAGAGAAATTAAGCATAGATTGATTATGTTTTAAAGCTTCGGAAAAGCTTATCATATTAGCTATTACATATAAATAAAGTCTATTTGGGATTACTTTAGCTGAGCACAATTTCAATTTGATCTCTACGTTTAATCTGTTTTTCATCTATCTTAAGTGCATTTCTAGCAACTGATATGAAAATTATTAAATTAATCATGATACTTATTTTTATTCTAAAAGGGACCTCATTGGCACCCGATACTTAGAAAAATGAGGTAAGATTATTAACCGATTATAGATGCTATCAGTTTTTACACAGAGAGAAAAATTATCAGGAATTCAAATATTTATAATTTTAGCGCATAATTTGAAATTTGCCAATCTAAAAATAGGGCACTTAATTAAAAATTAAATATGAATATTGCTAATATAAATTGATTCATAAAATTTCAACATTTTACCCTTAATTTTGTTAATTTATCTTTTTAAATTGAATGTGGTAAAAATATTACTGTATTTACATCAACAGAAAACTGGAGAAAAATGTGGTTTTTATACGCATAGGATTGTAAAGCCATTGCTCGAATATATATGACAAGGATTAAGGATTAATTGGATAAAACAGAGTTCAAAGATAGATAAATAATGAATTTAGAGGAGAAATTGATTCAACATGAATCCATTGAAGCAGGGATTAATCCGAATCGAATATCGGTTTTAGTTACGGTTTCGGTTATGCTCGAATTAAGTTTTTCGGTTATTGGTTATGCAAAATCTTTGAGTATCGGTTTCGTAACGGTTTTACATGAAAAAAGACTTAATGCTCTAATTAGCCAGTAATTAGTTCAGTATAATGTCGATATTATTAAAATTTGACATCATATAAATTTGTTTCATTTGGTTTGAAAATTTCGATTATTTTGATATTACTGATTTTTAATAACTTTGAACTGCCATAACTTAGTCAAAACTCAATCAATTTTCATGCGCAATGTAAATTTGAGCATGATTTTTTCTCTAAATTCGTTCTGCATTTAAATTTTGTTCATTTTGGAAATTTTTTAAAATTCGAATTTTTTAGAAAATTTACAGTGTTACCCCTTTATCTTTTTTAATTTTTTCGAAAAATTTCAAATTTTCAAAAAGAACAAAATTTAAATGCAGAACGAATTTAGAGGTAAAATAATGCTCAAATTTACATTGCGCATGGAAATTGATTGAGTTTTGACTAAGTTATGGCAGTTCAAAGTTATCGTTAGCATTAATTATAAAATTCACAATTAAAAGCAGGGATTAAAAGGTTCAGTCAGAACCGAAATTAACCATTATTAATGTTTCGGTTACTAAACGGATATTTCGGTTTAAAGGGTTTTGGTTGTTGGGTTTCGATACAACGGATACAAATGTTACGGTTTCAGTTACGGTTACAAATTTCAATCGGTTTTCATCGGTTAAAGGTTACGGTTTCGGTTAAGGTTTTAATCCCTGCATTGAAGCAATCATCATGAAATTGAGATCAATGATCGATGATCTTCAAAATAACATCGATTTCCACAAAAGAACAATCGATAGACTAACAGTCAATTCTAAAACAACAGATAATTGTGATCGAATTTTTGCTGGGCTTAGAGAATATCTCCCAATTGACTATAAAATATGATCGATGACGGATTCCAAATGAAAGTGATAAATACAGAACTAAATCTCAGTTTGATAAAGAAGATTTCCCTGGGTTGAATATATTTAAAACCGTAAAATAATAATCGGAGTTTAAATTAAATTTAATAATATGTAATTTTTTGAGACAATATTTAATTACAAAGAATTGTCTAGTCACGCATATGATGATATTAATGACATCTATAATATATGATTAAAATGATTTACAGAGTATCAACTTGTCGAGCAGACGCTATCCTGCAAATCCAATTTGAACTCAATAACCTAGAGTATTTCAGTCTTATCAGTTCCATAAATTAAACATATAGAATTACATTTAAAAGTAGGTATATTTAATCTCATTTGGATTCTTTTGACTTGAGCTCAGTAATGATTCGCATTCTCGATTCAGTATATTTTTCATCAGGTTTGAGTGCAGTAAGAAAATTCGAAATGAGATTAATTGTATTAAATATATTTCTGATTCTGACTGTTTGTGAAACATTTTTAGCAGCTAAATCTCAACCAGATATTGTAAGCATGTCGATCTGTTAAAGATGAGGTTTACAGTGAGTGCTTAAAGTGAATAAACTTTCTCTTTATCAGTCTTGTGAGGTCAACCGAAAATTGGAACAACAATGTGGATCGTATACGTATATGACTGTAAAACCACTCCTCGATTATATACGACAGATTAAAGACGAAATAAATCAGAGCAAAATAAAAGATACAGAAATAAATGCTTTAAAAGAAAAGTTGATTCAACAGGATTATAATCTATCGATCAACAAAGTATTGATAAATCAGATAGATTTACAACAAAGAACTATCGACAGACTAACTACAAATTCGATATCAACAGATCAATGTGACCAATTTCAAATAGAAATAGTCGATAAGGATAAATTGATTGACAATCTGAAAACAACTCAATCTCAATTACAGGAGAATCTAAATAAGTTACTAAAACAAAAAGCGGATTTACAATTATGTCAACAAGAACTGGGCAAATTAAATAAGATAAAAGAGAATTTAATTCCCAATAGTTGCAATTCCTTCGGTGATTCTCCGGGTATTCATCAAATTAAAGTTCCTGGAATAGATTCATTCGATGTTCTATGTGATAATCAGACAGCTGGACCTGGATGGATAGTTATTGAGCAACGATTCAATGGTGGGGAGAGTTTCAACAGAGATTGGGCCACATTTCGAAAAGGATTTGGTTCTTTTGACGGTGACTTTTTCCTGGGCCTGGAAAAGATTCATCGATTGACGATTAACCAATATAATGAGCTCTACATTCATATGGAACGATTTGATGGACGTGTTGACTATGCTCGATATGATCGATTCCAGATTTCCAATGAAAATGATAAGTACAGAATTAATATTTTGGGTGAGTTCTCCGGCAATGTTGAGGACAAGATGAGGCCGCACGCATATATGAAGTTCTCAACATCAGATTCTGATAATGATGCTTGGGCCGAGGGAAGTTGCGCAGATTATCGACAGGGTGGCTGGTGGTACGAAAGCTGTGTGCACTCGTAAGTTCCAATTTCCCTCTATACTGCCTATTTATTCATTAACCTATTGTATTTCTATGTCTTTTTAGTTTCTTGCATGGAACTTACTTTAATCGGGCTACAGATAGTTACAGTTCTATATATTTTAATTATCCTCACACGATCAAAACGCTCAAAATAATGATACGTCCAATAAGTATAACAAACTAATTAAATAAAATTACCAAACTTACAAACAAAATGTCATATTAATTAGATGAATTTTCAGATTGCATTATTACACACTTATGTAGGTGGAAGTATATGAAACAGGATTTTAATGGCTTATTCCACCATAACAGAGATTAACGAAATTGGTTTAGATTTGATTAAGGTTATCACATAATCGACAATGCTCTAATTCTAGGCCATTTAGATTCAATTATTGCAGGGCGATCAATCACTTCTACTATATAAGTTTTTTCAACTTTTAAAACCATAAACAAAAATAAAAATTAAATTAAAATTTAGTTTTGAAAATCATATTTTTTAAACCTGAAATATCTTTAATATACTTCCATAAAGGACATCTGATGTATCACATGAAATGTATTGAGCCACGCATCATGAATGTTTTTAGAATTTGGAAATACACTACTTGTTTGAAAAGATATTAACATTCAATATATATTTTTAATTTTTATAATAAAAATTGAAAAATAATTCGTATTTGCAATTTTTATCATAAAAATTATAATCGTTACGGTTCCTGGTTTTTTATATGATACACAAGAAAGAATTTAACCGAAACCTTAACCGAAACCGTAACCTTTAACCGGTGAAAACCGATTGAAATTTTTAACCGTAACTGAAACCGTAACTGAAAAAAATGTTTTCCACTGTACCGAAACCCACAAACCGAAACTCCTTAAACTGAAATAACCGATTAGTAACCGATTCATTTATAATTTATTTCGGTTCTAGCCGTCGCAGCTACTGAGCAACTTTGATAACTTTGAACTACCATAACTTTGTCAAAACTCAATCAATTTCCTTGCGCAATGGAAATTTGAACATGATTTTACCTCCAAAACAGATCTGCATTTAAATTTTGATCATTTTAAAAAAAATTTGAAAATTCGAATTTTTTTAGAAAATTTACAGTGTTACCCCTTTGTCTTTTTTGATTTTTTCAAAAAAATTCGAATTTTCAAAATCAACAAAATTTAAATGCAGAACGAATTTAGAGATAAAATCATGCACAAATTTACATAGCGCATGGAAATTGATTGAGTTTTGACAAAGTTATGGCAGTTCGAAGTTCTTAAAAATCAGTAAAATCAAAATAATCGAAATTTGCATTCCCTTTCAGTAACCAGATAACACTATTTTCCAGGCTAAAAGGGGCATTAAGTCTTTTTTCATGTAAAACAATGAATTACGCTTTTTATTTTGGTCAACCAAAAACCTTAATTATTATTTTTTTGTGAACCGAAAGCATACCGGTATTTTTAAACCGAAACTTATAAAAAACCGATAACCGTTACGAAACCGATACTCCAAGGTTTTGCATAACCGAAAACCTTAATGCGAGCATAACCGAAACCGTAAGTGAAACCGAAATTCGTTTCGGTTTTAATTCCTGCTATGAATGTTACAGGGTATCGTCTAGTCTACTTGAATTTAATTCTCAACTGAGGAAACTTACCAAATCATCGATGGGTTCCACAATTTCCATATTGGCGCCCACTTCGCGAGCCGTATCATCGCTGGACTCCAGAAAGAAATGTATATTCTCAATGGCGCCCGTTGTGGGCGGAATGCGGGCGCGATTAAGATCCTGCAGGGTGTCTATGGTCACACTACAAGGGAGAAATTCAGAGAAAGTGAATGATAGTGGCAGACAGGGAATTGTCATGTCCTACCGTGCCGCTGGATTAGCCAGAATGGCAGTAAAGCTGGCTCTGTAGGTGGCCACCAGGAGGATGCAGTAGATCCAATACCATCCGGTGAGGACACGCAGTGGCCAATGGTGTGGCATGCGGGGCAGTGCCACATAGAGCAACATGCTGTACGTGAGCAGTATGCAGTTGGCATAATCATCGAAGAGATCTCGTCCAGTTCCTGCAGTTCCCATTCCCCGATAGCGACCGAGCTCAATACGAAGACTTAAACGTCGCCAATCTCTTGGCTCTCGTCCTTGTCCTTGACTCCGTCGGAGGCAGTGAAAAAATGTGGAAGCCTGATTGCTATCGAGGAGCAAGGCATTGAGATAGCTGATGAGATAGAAGATGGTTCCGACCACAAAGAGTGACAACATCACGCCCGTCCACATTCCCCCGCTAAAGGGTAGGATGAAGGTCTGCCAGGAGTTGTCCGTCGAGGATTCGGGCGTGAGGAAGGTCAAGCATTCCACACTATGCTGCTGACTCAGCTCCACATGTTGCATATAGCTCTGGAACAGATGCAGATCCCCAATGCCAAAGCGGGCATTGTGATGTGCCTACATGCAATATAAAGAAATTAAAGGATTATAATTTTAATAAGTAATAATGATACAATCGGGTGTACAATTAACTCGAATATAAATTAGAAAATAAGAAAGAATTTAGTTATACATATATTAATTTTAAACACCAACTTTAAAAAAAACTGCATACTTTTAGGCGCTTACGTTGCTTAAAACTTAAAACATCCATAATTTTAGTAAAATTCATCCGATCTTAATGCAATTAAGTATGATAATAGAATATATTAAAAATTAACGTTAACTAAAAAATGTACGTTCTATCTTTAATACTGTGGGAGTGATATGCCATTTTTTGAAAACATTGTGATTTGTCAATTTTGGTTGTTCTAGCTCTTATATCTCTCGGATATCTATGTTTTTATACAGACGGACAGGCAGACCTGGCTCGTCTTTTGATACAGATCAAGAATCTATATGTTTGGAGATGTTTGATTACACACATTGTCACAAATGAAATGTACTTCTGCACCTTTCGAATAATGAATATATGAACTAAGCTTACCACTTCTCCAATTAGTCCCGTCTCCAGTCGCGTTTCGTTTTCCTCCAGCATCTGATCCAATTCCATTGCATTGCTCTCATTGAGACTGTAGTAGATGGGCTGGAAATGCAATGTCTTGGCTAAGGCATCCATAATCAACACCTCGACACCCTCGAAGGTATTTGTGGATCTGTTTAGTTGCACCATAGGCACATGCTCTGAAATGGCCACAGTTAGAGGAGTACCTGAAAGAAAAGGGAATATTTGATTTATTATATTATTATTAATTTATCTTCAGTCTTCCGGCTAACCGTGAAGATTTCGTGTTTTATCCTTGAAGAAATGCTTTCCTTTGATGCGTTTGCCAGGTGACCAGTTGCCCAATTGCTTTAACACAAGAACACCGCTTAGAATGCCCGGATAGGCAATGGTCGAGATGCTGAAACTACAGGGTAGTCAGAGATTATTCCGGGTAACTACATTGATAAAAAAAATGTTCTAAAATCATGATTTTGGTCTCAGAACTAAGAATTTTGGTCTAAAAAATGCGTCGAGAACATATAATACTTAAAATTAAAAGACACATCTTGATTTTAATAACATTTCAAATAAGAATAATTTCTTGTTTTTAGACCAAACAGTATTAAATTCTCAATCCAAATAAAAAAAATAGGTAGGTGTTTTATTCAATTTTCAACTTTTTTTTTTGATTTACATACTTTTTTTTGATTTATTTTTTTTATAAATATTCCGATTATATGTTTTTTCCGTGACTAGAGCGACCGGTCCCATTATTGTCTTCACATTAAATATGACATGTATATATTTATGTTAACAATTTAAGATTTTTAATTTTTATATTAAGAACTGCGAATTTTTAGATTAATATTCTCAGTATTAGGAATTTGGTCTAAAAATGGTCTCAAAATATTTAAGATGAATGTTCTTGATTTTAGAAGTTGGTCTTTTTTTCTGAGTACATTCCGTAATAGATTTACCGCTGTCTCACCTCTTGTGCTCTTGATGCCTCCGGAGGAATAAAGTATTGACAAAGACACTCCAAATGTGCAACATCTCGTGATCGTAGAGTCGGATATCGTGCAACAGGACAAACTTGTGTTGCATATGCAACGTACGGTTGTTGTACACGAATTTGATCAACTGTTGGACCTGCCAACCATTCAACAGGGTGATCACATGCAAATCACAGCCACTCGACTTGATGCCGTGCAACACGTGCAACATTTGCGAGGGCGGATTGTTGAGATTCTCGCTGTCATTGACACGCACCATGTAGTAGGTTCTGGGATGTTGCGACACTGCCTCGAAATATGCCGCATCATAGATGGTTGAGTGTAGATCATCTGTGATGATCGCCAAGCAACGTTCCACCTGCGCCTGCCACATCAACTGTTGCAACAACTGCTTCAGCTCGTCCTGGTAGAGATCCACGGCCAGTGGAGTCGTTAGATTGGACAATCCGAGGTACATCCATGTGGCAAGCAGCAACAACCGCAACATACTTGCAACACGCGCCACCATCGCGACATTAATGCCAAACTCCGTGCTACATTCCGTATGCAGATCTAATTAAACTTGCCGCAACCCTAAGTGAACCCAACAGAACCCAAAACTGTCAGTCAACTGCTAACCTGGTCAACTAACCAATTGGCCGACTGGTCAATTGACCTGCTTTACTTAATACATTCAAAGTTTACGATACGTGATCTAATTAAACTTCGAAATGTTAACTTCAGTAAATACAGGTGAATTGAAGAAGATTAAATATTCTTTGATAATGGATTCTCCGGATATCAAGATTATAAAAGCGTATTTTTATAATTTAAAAAAATTGTACTGAATTTATTTATAGAGATATATTTCTTAGAGTACTTGTATTATAAAGATATCAAGTTTTGGCTAAAATATCATTGAATCAATCATTTCATTCTATTACAGAAAATTATAAAAAGTCAGATTTAAAGCTACAATTTAAGCACTTTTATTATTATTTATCTTTTTACTTTTTTATTTTTGGTATAAAGTTCTAGTTTTATCATTCAGAATTAAAAAAAGTCGTCCATTTCAATTTGCCTTTATTCCAAATATCGTTAAAATCATCGATATCGTTAGCTATTTCAAAGTGATCGTAACGAGCGTATGCTATTTTATTCTAATTAAGCTCCTAATCACGTAGCGCTCGTAACAGCAAAAGTTCATTAGACGATGAATTCAAGGATGAAATGACTATCGAAAATGCCAAAATCTTTTCAGTGTGCGGACGCATTCATATTAATCGCATAGAACAATGACAATACAACCACTGGGAATAAAAATATCTTCTTTTTGACCAAATTATAGATTGGTTTCCTGTCTTATTGAAACTCACTCAATAGCAGGGATTAAAACTAAACTAAACTAAAATGAGCATTAAGTATGTTTTCATGTAAAACAATGAATAAAGCTTCTTATTTTGGTCAACCGAAAACCTTGATTTTAATTTTTTTTTGTGAACCGAAACCATACCGGTATTTTTGAATCGAAACTTATAAAAAACCGATAACCGTTACGAAACCGATACTCCAAGATTTTGCATAATCGATAACCGAAAACCTTAATTCGAGCATAACCGAAACCGTAACTGAAACCGATATTCGTTTCGGTTTTAATCCCTCCTCAATAGACATTTGATAATATATTGATTCCTCTTATGAGGTCAGCCAGAATCAGAACAATTCCATTCCTTTTGATTTCTAGTACTGATCTCAAACTAGATGAAAGATTGACTAAATGTGGAGTCCAAATCGAATCAGAACTCGGCTAATATATTTTTTAAAAAATTTAATAATTTCTATATTGAACTCAGGCGACAGATTAAATTCAGCTCTTTAAGTCCGGATCACAAATGAGGTCAACATTTATTATGATGATCTATTAAATAATTATTATTATCACTTTTAGACTTTAGAACGCTAATTCGTTAGAGATTATTTCAGTACTTGTATTATTAAATAAAGTGATTTATAATTTGGACAGACTAATTAGTTCATAATTACACCATGGCAAATTAGTTTGTCTGTCTTCATTAGCTGGCGACAGATTGAGATGGAGGGATGGAGGGATGATAGTGATTATGGAGTAGACGTGTCATCAGGAATCAGTCAAAAGAAACGGAAACCGATTAAGAGACGGACCAGAAGCCACATTCAAATGCACATTAATGTCAGCTTAAGTTCAGACCCAGAACCAGATCCATAGACACTGACAGTAGACAGTCAAAAGCCAAAAGACTAAACTCGTTTATATGTATTTACCTGGTCTTAAATAAGCTACCAGTTACCTGTTCCCTAAAGTGCCAATGAGACTGGACTCTGTATCTGCTCTTTATTGTCATGTAATTAACTTTTTCCGAATCTCCGGATTTCGAATTGTTTGCACATAATTGCAATTTAATTATTTCTACTTTTACTTCTTCTTCTGATTCTTCTTCTTCATCGTCTTGTTTTTCCCTTTTCCATGTTTTTATGGATTTATGTGGGTCGCCATTAGCCATTAGCTATTAGCTACAGGTAACACAGACCAAACCCAAACCCAAACTCGAGCCCAAAAATCAGGTAAGTGCACATGTAGTTTTCCCAATAATGTTTGCCGAATTCAACTCGCGTTTTGTTTACATTGACACATTTTCCATTTGTTTTTCCAAACGACATTTTCAACATAATTTATGGGTTTCTTCAGCTCTCATCCTCATCCACATGTTGACCCGATCTTTTCAGCTGTGGTGTGGTCTATATGCTTTTCTCACCCACAGCAGAGGGTCCATCGATTAGTTCTGCTTCTGTTTAAAGTTTCCTTCAGCCATTCGATGCGAATTGACCAAAGTGTGAAATTACCAATTTCATGGCCTGGGAAATTATGACAGATTATGCTAGCAAACAATTTTCCCATCTCTGCAGCAAATTTGACAGCTGCTTTGTCTTTTTGGCCTAAATCCAATTAATACACCTGATTAACTCTCTATCAACGTTGTCATTTTATTTTTAAATCCGGAAGTTAATTTTATTTAAATTTCAACTTATGCTGAGATCATTTGTAAATACAAATCTATTCCCACGCTTTCATCAATAGTTTAAATGAACTGGTTCCAACTGTTCTTGATTTCTACACGCGTTTCAAATTCGTTTAAATTAAAAGATGTTGTCTTTATCGATGTTTTGAATAATTTAATAATTTAAATATAAATTAATTCAGTTTAAAAATTTATTTTAATCATGCTCTTAACTGTCGTCTATAGGAGAACTAGTTCGCAACCTATTAGCAGCAGGCAACTGAATTTAGCAACACTTTGAATTAATTAATTGAATTAACTGAACTGACACTGAGTATGACTATCTATGACTATCTTAAATATAAATATAATAAAAGTTAAGAGGTTTATTTTAATCATGCTCTTAACTGTCGTCTATAGAAGAACTAGTTCGCAATCTTTTAGCAGCAGGACTAAACAATTTCTAAAACTATCTAAAATGAATTCAGCAATACTTTGAATTAATTAATTGAAATAATTGAACTGACACTGAGTTTTAGCAAATCTATGACTATCTAAATTACAATTAAAATTTGATTAACAGACTTTGTTCAACGATAGTGGTTCCACAAACATGGAACCGGCTCAGATTCGACTGTGAACAAAATGTAATCCAAGTGTGAACTCATTTTATGTATGTATACTATATGTGAATACTTTAGTTCGGCTTAGTAGCAGAGTCTAAGTGAACGAATAATATATACATAGAGGTCTGTCAATCATTCGACTTGCGTATATATGTACATAAGTATATATATATTATAGATATAGCAGATAGAGGTCTTTCAATCAATCGACTTGTTTGCACTAAATTCATTATCTTAATGAGGCATTATTAAATTATTCACGTTTAGAAATGTGCCAAGTCAAATGCGAACACGTTGTCAATATCAATGACTAATCTATGAATACATCGAATACATTCATACTCACACTCGCATCTATAGAATATATGTATGTATGTACATACATATGTGTGTGTACATTTTGGTTCATTGAATAAAAACTTAATCAGCATTCAATTAAATGCACAGAGCAACAACAGCTCAAAGGGGGAAAAGCAGAGCAAAAATAAAAATAAAAAAAGACAATAAAAATAGAGGGATAGAGAAATGGATAGAGAGGGGGAGAGAAATAAAGCGCGTTTTCGTTGATTATGTAAATCAATTGAACAGCGAGATAAAAACAAATTTCGCTGATATATCGTTCTTTAGTATTATTTTCCGATTATTTCTTTTCACTCGACGCTCTGACGTTGACGCTTTTTATATAATCACATTGAAAGTTGTTGCCCCAACGATTTCAATACCCTTCAACATATTACAGCAGGGGTATGTAATACAATTTAGTAGCAAATTCAAGAGATACATATGTATATACTCAACTATCGTAATTTTATAATCATTGTGGCATATCAATCCATAAATTTTATTTAATAATTTATATTTCAATTTATTATTATTATTAAAACTTTTATTAAAAATTAACCACGTAAATACATATAATTTAGTTAAATATCCCTATAGTAGAACTGATTGTATAATTTATAGCAGGAAATAAAACCGAAACGAATATCGGTTTCAGTTACGGTTTCGGTTATGCTCGAATTAAGGTTTTCGGTTATCGGTTATGCAAAATCTTAGAGTATCGGTTTCGTAACGGTTATCGCTTTTTAGTAAGTTTCGGTTTAAAAATACCGGTATGGTTGCGGTTCACAAAAAAACAAGAAATTAAGGTTTTCGGTTGACCAAAATAAGTAGATTTATACATTGTTTTACATGAAAAAAAACTTAATGCTTTTATTAGCCTGAAAAATAATGTCATCTGGTTACTGGAATGATCCTGTTTAATGTCGATTTTATTATAATTTATCTCATATAAATTTGGTTCGTTTGGTTTGAAAGTTTCAATTATTTGATTTTACTGATATTTGATAACTTTGAACTGCCATAACTTTGTTAAAAATCAATCAATTTCCATGCGAAATGTAAATCTGAGCATGATTTTACCTCCAAATTCGTTCTGCATTTACATTTTTTTCATTTTAGAAAATTTTTGAAAATCGAATTTTTTCGAAATTTTACAGTGTTACCCCTTTATCTTTTTTAATTTTTCCGAAAAAATTCGAAATTTTAAAATGAACAAAATTTAAATGCAGAACGAATTTGGAGGTAAAATTATGCTCAAATTTACATTCCGCATAAAAATTGATTGACTTTTGTAAAAGTTATGGCAGTTCAAAGTTATAAAAAGTGCTCAATAGCTGTTACAAATTTCAATCGGTTATTACCGGTTAAAGGATACGGTTTCGATTAAGGTTTTAATCCCTGATTTATTGGAATATAAATAATATAATTTGTTAAACAATATGAATAAATAAAAATACTCGAATCTCAAATGTTATTAACCTTCATTTATTCGTTGCATACTTTTAGGGGTACAGGGTATTTTCTAGCACAAACGTTCGATATAAATGTCAGGTTTTTTGTCCATGTGTTTGACAATAATCGTGTCAATCGAGCCTCTTTTTTGACTTGTTAATAAATGAAAACTAGAAAAACGCTTAAATTAACAAAATGAAAAACAAGTTGACACCATTATGTCATCAATGTTGGGAAAAAATTAAAATCAAATTTTATGTATTAAGGAAAAAAGCAAATCGAGGCAGTGGCAAAATCAATGGATGAAAAACTACATCATTTAATTGAAGTAGTTAAAATTTAAGCTTTCGTTTTAAAACTGATTTCTATAACCGTGCTGTGAAATTCTTAAGTTTGGTGGAACTTATATAAAAATTGCAATATTTTGTGAAATACTTAAGATTGGTATAGATAAGTGCACTTATCTGCTATAAATTTGAAAAATATTTGAAATACTTAATATAGTTAAAGTGTACCATACACATTTATTTTAATCGAATCATCTGAGTTAAAATTATAATAGTAAACAACCTTGTTTACTAATTAAGATTCGATATACTTATATTCTTCAATAAATTTTGGGATCTGTTTTAAATCCTATTAAGTTTAAACAATAATACATAATCTTGTATGATCACAACATCGACATTTTTAGAACTCTTATCACTTCATATAAAATTTCAGTATTATGTGAAATTCAAAAAGTTTAGCTAGAATTTTCGAATGTGAATATAAAATATAAATATAAAGTGAAAACCGGAACCGGATTATTATACCCGTTACTTAAAAATAATTTTATTTCGCAACTGTGACAGATTTCGACCATGCTATGGTATGATGAAATATTTAGAACTTGACAGAAGTCTACCGATAATGTAACTCTGTCAAAATATGACTAATAGCCATCTGCCATATAAATAGCACCTGTTGTCTTTTAGACTCAGGCCAAAGAAATGCAATTAGTTAAACTAAAATATTGAGTCATGGAACAAATATTTTAGGTCACCTTGACTTGAATGTGTTATATAAACTGTATAATAGGTCTGGTAATACTCCCTGCCAATCTTATTCTCTTTATTATAGTCTGTCTTTCTTTGCGCTTCTCCCAAGTGACGTGTCCAATAACACGAATCTGCAGAAAAGCCTCGCAAAACTGGCGAAATGCTAAAACCGCACAAAGGCAGCTGAGTAATTCGAGTCGAAACGAGAGAGAACTGTTGCCAGGGGTTCTATATTTATGTGTATGATGAAATCAGTACTGGAATATATATATACTCATATACCGAGCTATAGAAATAAAACAGACCCTAGCAAAACGCTCAGCGAAACGGAGGCCCGTCAATGACACATATTTCTTATCGGTTTCTCAAAGTGATCTAATCAAAAGTCTCAGGTTCGTGGAGACATTTTGTCTACGCGCTCAACGACATGTTGCCCATGGGTCTAGTTCTGGATTCTTTGTCTGGGAACCGGGAACTGAGAACTGGAACCACGCCATTTCGCCATATCTCAAGTGCAATACGCGTCGCGATAAACACGCGACCTTGCAAAATCAACTTCCCTTCCCTTCCCCTTTCCACTTCCATTTGCCACAACAAAATCAACACACACACACTCTCTTTGATATGTATATGACGCATATTTGCCCTAGCACCGTTAAATATTGATTTAATATTCTTTAGCTCTACTCTTGATAACTATTTACTTTTATATATGTAAGTACTATATATATGTACATATATAGATATATACAGTAAGAACGAGAGAGGGGAGAGGGGAATAAATATCTGGTGCACAGTCAGACGATTTGTCGTCCAAGTTGTTGAAATTTGATAAGGAGCTCCATTTGGTTCCATCAATTTGCCCCTGTAATATAACTTGTCCGATTGTTCTAGGCAAATATTTGTTGTGCAAACTGTAAACTGTTGACTAAGTGATTGCATAATGGAAGAACTCGTGTCACGACACGTTTCCATCGCTAGTCGAGCAAGCATTATCATTTGGGGGCTTGAAAATTTAATTAAATATGCTAAAAATCATAAAGACAACTAAAGAAACAAAGTTTTTCATGTAAAAAGATTTTATTAGAAATTTAAATGGAAATAGAACTCGTGTCTCGTTAGAATTCCATATCTAGGCGAGCAATTATTATCATGTAGGAGCTCACAAATTTAAATAAATATGAAAAATTGAAAAGATAAATATAAAGATAAAGTATCTGTTCTTCTAACAGTAGATTAGTCACCAAATAGAATACTTATAAGCAAGAATCTTCGTCACGACACGCTCCCATCGCTAGTTAAGAAGTTTTGAATTAAACTTCATATTGTAAAATTTGATGAGAAAACTAAGAAGTTGGGGTGTTTTTTACTGATTACAAAATATAAAATCACGTGTCACGACATGATTTTATCCCCAAATTTAAATTTGTAGACAATTGGAACCATCAATATTTAACTAAATGTAAAAAATTGATGAGGAAACTAAGATTTTGAGGTGTTTGATGTGAAGTTTGTGAAATAAAATATAAAGAATCACATATAGAAAATGTGAAATCCTTAACAAATAGATAAATAAACTGCTTATCTAAACTAATTAATTTATATTTCTAAATAACGAATTAACTTTCCAACTTCTCTATTTCTACTTTGATTACCAGAAACTTCTCGAAATAATGCCTAGATTATAGAAAAGATGACCTGAGGCCATAGGTCACAAATTATCCGGGTTACTTTATGCTTTAATAGGCGACTCATAACACTTACCTTTCTTCTGCATAGGGAAATGCTGGAAAAACCCGACGGGTAACTCATTGTGGAAAATTTGCGGCTCATTTGGGAAAACGCTGGATCAGGTAGCCGATGATGATGGCACTAGCATCAGGTAGAATCACAGATATAGATAGATGTACTTGATGCCAAACTGTAGGAACAACAAAAACAACAGGGAACAGCAAAGTCCACTTAAAAGATGGAAAAGGGATTGTACAGATGGGAGAGGGAAGGTCGCTGGAGGGTCGGGGGATAGATGGAATGACAGTAAACACTTTCAGCTGATGCAATGTCATCAATTTGGAAAATCAACTTAAATGCGGACCCCTCCCCTGTGACGTTGTCTGGCCCTGGAAATGGAACTCGAACTCGAACTGGGACTGTTTGCATAAATTACGCTCCGATTCGAGTACCCAAAAAACCGGGCATTGAATGCTCGAATGTGCGTATGAGTACACTCAGTTCAGAGTTGTTGTTGTTGCCAGGTCAATTGTGTAGTGAGTTTTTTAATTGATTTAGTATGACATGACCCAAGGTTGTGGATCTGGGTACATCTATTTTTAGTTAGTTTTATGCAGGCCATCACCTTCTGCAACCCCAACTCCTACCTTCCCTCCTTTAGTCTCCCTTTAGTCAGGTTCGAGCATTGAATCAGTTGCTCTTCAATCCATGACCTTCGTTTCGGATGGCGCACAAGCAATTTTAAGGGTGATTAGCGATAGAATTTTGGACATAGGGCGGTGCCAGGGGAACTTACTACATCAGGGAGTTGAGTTGAGTGTTAAATTGATAAATTGCCCTTATTGGAAAGAAAGTTGTGAACTGTCTGCGATTGCCATAGATACAGCTGGCAACTGTCGACTGGGGTGACACTATTTTTATGACCAGCACATTGTTGTGAGAATTATCAACTGATATCATTAAAGTTACACAATTTCGAAATTAAATTTAATCATTAATGAGCGAAAGTTATTCACTTATAATATCTCTGTTTTTAATTTGTTTATTTATTTAACATAAACTAAAAAGTAGGAAAAGTATTCAAAATTAAATTAGGAATTAAGTGCTTAAATGAAAAATTCAAATAAGTTCTGTATAATTTTAAATTTTAAAATTAAAAATAAAGAAGTTGATAGAACATGAAAATTAATGATAATTTTAATTTGAAATAGTATTATTTTTTCCTAATTATGAAAATTAATGATAATTTTAATTTGAAATAGTATTATTTTTTCCTAATACTTACAATCTACCCGTTGTAGAATAATCATAGTATTAATTTGATAAATTAATTGTTCTTTTTAAATTTTTGAATTAATTTTGAAGCAAATATTTTTATATTATAAGTAAGTGCTAAATAGATTTTCCATTGGCATACCTTCCAGCTTATCTCCAGTTCAGAATATAATATGCATAGTTAGTATAATATTGTTTGAATTTATACCCGTTACTTAAAAATTTAGTAATTTTTTTTAAAATATAAATCTTGTTTTTTCTTATCACTGCATTTGTATATTTTTAGATTCCACTATATCGAACCCCGTTCAAGCTCCGCCCTCTAAGATAGTTTTAAATTCAACGTTTAAGTCGATTCGTAATTTGTAGATATCAAGTTTATTTCAATTACTTTCGTAATAAAAAATAAAAAAAAATGGGTTCTACGCACAGATGGAGAGTTTTTTTTTATATACGTACATATGTATACTAGATATATATTATTGACTCAACCTATGTATAATGTTTCTGAACGATTATTGCTTTGATTGCTTATCTATTGATTATCAAATTTTAGATTATGTCTAGAGAAATAAATAAATACCATAAAATTTCAAGTGTTGAATCAGCTTGACAATTTCACAAGATCTAAAATAATAGGCGATAAAGTCTTTCTTTTCCTTTCTTGTCTTTCGCTCCTTTACTTTGTCACAACAACAAACACATATCAAGAGAAGCAGCAACAACAACAACACCAACAAAATTTGCATTCTCATTTCGCCTAATTTTCTATGGCACAAATCTTACAGCTGTCGTAATGGGAGAGTTTTGCATGGAGAGGGGGAGTAGGGAAAGGGTGTTGAAGTGAGTAGAAAGACACATACAGTTAGTCAAGTAACTTTTCTTACAAATTATAAAAATTACAAATTAAGTTTGGTTAATTTTACCTTAGTTTATTATAGTTGCTTATGTTTCTGAGAAAAAGGAAAATGTATAAACAAGATTCACTGCGTTCAACTATTTTTAAAAATAAAAATCATTCCATTTTTTGTCAAAACACTTACTTGACACACTATACGTGTGTCCAATGACTGCGTGTGTGCATGTGTGTATGTGTGTGTGTGCTTGTAGCTGCACTGGTCCACAGAGAGCATGAGGATGAATTTTGGGAGAGGCTTTAATGGAGGCGCAGATAACCCGCGTCAGGTACTCACGTATGTCCAGTAATTTCATCATTGCTACGTTTTCTCCAATTTCATGAAACTTTACGTAGCCAAAACGAAAAAAGAAACTAGACGGAGATAGAGAGAGAGAGAGAGAGAGAAAGAAAACCCGTTGCCAAGCAGAAAATGAACTATTGATGGAAAAAAAGCTGACGGGCGAATGCAACACTAGCAAAAGATACAGAGAAATGACTTTGTATGAGATACACACATACACTCATGCATACATGCAAGTCATTCTGGCAGTGTGTGTGTGTGTGTGTTTGTGCAGAATAAAACAGATGATTGCCCATAAGCAAAGCAAAAACAACGACAACGACAGCGACAACAACAAGCCAAGCTCAAAAGCTTTGCGACTGCGACGTCAACAGCGACTGAGGCCGGCCGGGCCCAACTCGGACTTGGCTTTGGCTCTCTTGCGCTGCCAGCGAAGACATAAAAAATAAATAAATAAATAAGCGAGCTGAAAAGAAAGAAAACAAGCAAACATCAACAGCCGCAGCAACAGCAACAAACAAGCAATACATACATACATATGTATGTACATACATACATATGTGGAAAACAGATGAGAGCGACGTTGCCGCTGTACAACTCGTTTGCAGGCGGCTCGCCAAGCAAAGTAAGTGAAAAACGGCAACAATGTGCAGGCAATAAGAAAACAGCAACAACAAACAGCCGCAGCAGCAGCAATAGCAACAAAACCTTAGGCAAATTACATACATACATATATATATATATACGTTAGTGTGTGTGTCTTTTGGGGGGCGCGTTGACTGCGAGAAACGAGTTGGAAAATCAAGATACTGACTGAGCGTTTGGAGCAGCAGCAGCAGCAGCAACGCCGGCAGAGCTGCAGCGCCCATAAAAACGTTGAACGGCCACGGCTGACTTTGTATACAGCATTGCATATGTATGCGACATGCATATACTCGTACATATGGGCTAAGGGATTTGCGGGAGGGGAACCTGCTGTGCGCCAGAAAAACAGATGATGAGCGAAACAGCTGCAAAGTCAAATGCTGTCGTTCTCCTTGCTGTTGTCGTTGTGTATTCAGAGAGTGAGAGAAAGAGCAAATGCTCAACATTTGAGTTCAATCAGCTGTGCGCTGTTTTGCACTCAAACCAACTACATGCTCAACATTTTAACTGTGCCCGTCAGCTGTGAGTTAAAGAGCACACCACTGAATTTACCACTTAAAGAGCAAACTTAAGAGCACAATTGAGCACGACAAACTCTTGAGTAGACGTTCTCTTTGAAGCAAAGCAGCAACTGAGTTGCAGAGAGCGAAGAGAAATTGAGTTAAAAAACGACTTGGGACAATTGGGTAGCATTTTCTTAGTAGAAATTTATGCAAAAAGAACTCGAAATGTGTTTACTTCTTTTTTTTATTTTATGTAGTATATAAATAAATGCATATTTATTTATGCTAATGGGCCCCTCTCTGGTCACTGGTTCTCTGGTCAACACGACAACAAATTCAAATCACAAAACTTTTACGCAAAATTGTGTGAAAAAGTTGCCAAAGTGCTTTGCATATTGAGCATAAATCAATTATGCATCCTTAAGATACTTTTCTTGAGTTGGTCGGAAAGCGCAAATACATGCATATTAAATGCCATGCACATACATAATAATTTAATCTAATTTTAAGCATTTCCTCGTCAACACAACACAATTTTCCGCAACAACAAATCACACACCAGGAAAATACATACATGAAAAATTGCCTACACGTCAAACAAATTGTCATTGTTGTTGTTCTTGTTGTTGCTGCTGCTGCTTTGCGTCGTTCGTTGCTGCGCTGCATGAATCAAAACTTTTGCTCGCTAGATGGCGCCACGCGTATCGTTTTTGAGCGTCAATTGAAAATCTCGTCGAATTTTTTCGCTTTTTCTTTTGCATTTCTTATCGCTTATCGTTAATATCTACGTGTAGTATTATTATCTATAATTGATGAATCAATTGCAATCAATTGTGATTTCCTTATCGATAAACTTGATTATCATTGTTCACCTTTTTTATCAGTCAATTGAAATCGTTTCAATTTATTTTTTCTTGAATTTCTCCTTGAACCGCAAATTAGTCTATTATAAGACCTATAAGTAGAATTCCGCGAAAGTGGATGTACAATTTAATAGATTTGCATAGACAATTTCCGAGAACTTTCCACGTTTCTTTTTATTTTATGTTTCATTCTTTCTCTCTTGGCATAATTTTGCACCTACAAGTAAAACACATAACACATAAAAATCTAGAAAAACTCAACTTAATTCTTGTTAAATTTCATGTGATTTTCTTTACTCTGCACGTTTTTCACCTAAGAGGAAATGTAGAGGAAAAACTGAAAATGTGGTTTTCTTTTTATGTAGAAAAAACTAATTAAAGCAAAGATTGTGCTTAGAAAATGTGAAAATGGCAATAACTAAGAGTATTTTGAGATGATTTCTCACATTTCAATAGAATTTTTAGTTAAGAAACATAAGAAAAATAATTTTTTGAAAGTGTTTATTAAAAATTATAGTTTCACTAAGAAATAATAAAAATAAAATGTAAATTTAATATTTATTTTCAGACTTACTTTTCAGGTGACTTTATTAATCTTTTTAGCACACGTTTTTACTTAGGAAATAATAGATTTCTAATAAAATTGCTGATTGCAATAGCAACAATTAGTTCATAGGTGATTAAATTAAATTAGTCTATTTATTGCACCTTGCTCCCGTTTAATCACAGACATACGTATGTACATACATATATATATATTAGTATAATCCAATTGAAAATCTGCTGTGTCATATTTGCATAGATTGTGAAATTCCTGGCTTTGATTTGCATCATCATTTTTGCAAAATATTAAGGAAAAAAGGAGACAAAATTTGAGGCAAACTTAACGTTTCATTTGCCTTTATTATCTGGCAAACATATCTATACAAAAGCTAATGTATCTGACAGCAGCATAACCCAAAGATACACACAAACACGCACATATACTTTAGAGAATTTCATTTCAATTCGAAATGAAACGAAACGAACAGGCACAAACATGCAAACACACAAGGAAACAGGTTCAGATACATTTCAATCTTTCGTTTTCAATCTACGTGCAACAGCAGCAACAACAACAACAACAGCAACAACAACACAATCATAATCTAAAAGATGCATTCAATTGAAATGAAAGGACGCAGCATGAAATCATGATATGAATATCAAATTATTCTAAAATAAAATAAAATGAAGAAGAAATGAAGATATAAAATTCAACTGGCCTTTCAAATGCTGGTGAAATTCGTAATATTCCAACTTGATATACGAAATATAAGAAATAAATATGAAGAATACAAACCATACATAACATACACAGTTACATATGCTTGTATTTGTGCGCTTAAGATTATGTGTGTGTGTGTGTGTGTGTGTGTGTGTGTGCAAAAGAAATAATAAAAGATATATACGTTTAATATCAAATGATGATGAAATACTTTAAGACTGCAAACAGATTTAAAGAGTTACGATTGGATATATAATTTATACTATGCATTATAATAATATATCATTTATTCTCTTATATGCAACAATATATTATTTATTTTTATTCATTTAAAATTGTAATAGAACTGATCATGGGAATAATATAATATGGAGATTGCTAGAGTGAGTTATCATAAGATAGTTAAGGTGTACATATGTATATAAAGAAATTCTATACAGTAATTGTTTTACCAAAGAAACAAAATCACGTCTTCTTTTTCTTTCATTTTTAAAAATAGTTCAACCCAATGGAAACTAATTGTAAACTAATTTTTGGAATTAATAAAAAAATAAACAATTATAAATAATTGATAATAAATAAATAATAAAGATTAAATAATAAATAAATAAAATAATTAATAAATAATCTATATATGTATAAATAATGAACAATAAATCAATAAATAAATAATAATAATAAATAATAAATAATCAATTATAAATAATAGATAACAAATTAATAACTAAATAAATAAATATGTAGCTCAGTCATAGATCATGGAAAATTGCCAAGAGTTTTTCAGCGAGAACGAATTTCCATCTTTTGTGAGATCTCTCGGATAATTGTTGTGAAATTAAGCGGCATGGCAACAACAACAACAACAACACCAGCAGCAAGAGGATGAAGGATGAAGGATGGAGGAGGAGGAGGAGCAGAAGGAGCAAAAATACTCGACTTTGCTACTTACCACTTGGTGCTTGTTGCAACTTGATATGCCATTAGCAACACATTGTGAACGTACTGAGAACAGAGTCCGCAATCCATTGCCGGAGTCAGAGTCCGACTCGGAAACGGAGACGGAGACGAAGAGAGAGAGAGAGAGGGAAGTAGGCAGCCCATTTGGCCACTGGGCTTCGATTTTCGAAGTTGTTGCAAACTGCAGTGGAAAATTTCAATTTTGACATGGTGCGTTCTCCTGGGGCAACAACAACGGCTACAGAAGTGGCAGCAGCAGCGGCAGCGCAGTAACTGCGGGCAGCGCAGTAATGTGGAACGAAACGTCTGCTCAACGGGAGGGTGTGAAGTGGCGGCAGCTATGAAAATTTCTACATGTGTGTGTGTCGTACGTGTGCATTGCGTTCGCTGCGTTGCGTTGCCTCCTTCCATCCTTGCCAGAGAGAGAGAGAGAGAGCGAGAATATTTTCATCATCCTTTTTGGGCTGAGTGTCGTCTGTGCTGCCTGCGCCGGCAGCAGCGAAAAACATGCTCAACCGGCACAAAAGTCACGTATGCATGCAAGCATACACATATATACATATATACAGTGAGTGAGAGATACATACATACGCATACACGCACTCGGTCGAGAGAGCGACAGTTACATGAGAAACAGAAACAGCGACAGCGACAGCGACACAATGCCGGGGCCGGTTGTAGGTGCGCATGAGCGAGTCAGTTGAAGAGCGCGAGTTGAGTGAAACAGCTGATGAGTGAAGAGAGTGTGACTGCGACAGCGATGGAGCATTGTAAAAAGCAGTCAACTTACATCAGCCGTTTTGTGCTTCTTTCTACCTGCAGTCACAGCAATACAGCAACAACTACAATTACAGCACCCACATACACACACACACACACGCATACACACACTCGTACTATATACCTATTGAGTACATATGTACGTGCTTTTGTAGCGGTCTCTTTGCGGAGAACACAACCGCTAATTGCTCAGCAAACACATACAGCGTTGTTGTTGCTGCTGCTCTCTCAACGACTCAACCACCAGCAGCAGCAGCCGTAGCAGTAGCAGCGGCCGCGGCAGAGGGCAACTGAGCGCTGTCGCCTATAAATAGCCGGTGCTGAGCACATCGCTTCATAGTAGCTTCGAAACATTGCTGAGGTAAACACATAGAAAAGTAAGAAACGGCAAAGCAGCAAGAAAAGAAAGCAAAATTAGCGTGTGTTGAACATTTTCTACTGTTGGACGATTTTAAATACACAACAATAAAATATACATACAAATATTGTTTCAAGAAGAATTCTATGTTTAAATAATTACAAAAACCAAACAACCAACAACAACAACAACAACTAAAATGTATTTGTAATTGTAACTGTAAAAAATACCAAACTTAAAAAAAAAGAAAATAATTTTATGAAAATTATTAAATGTAATAATTGCCATCAAACAAATGCAACGGACCAACGCCATTTAAGTGATAAACCACAAAACAACCAACAACCAACAAACAACAACAACAAAAGTGCTGTGATTTTCAACAACAAATGTTAATTTAACAACAACAAGAAGAAGAAATTTGAATCAATCAGCAGCAAAAATTGAAAATAACAACAACAACCAGCAAATTGTGATAAATTAATAATTAATTCAACTCAAGCAAATAAGAAACAAACACTATTAATTAATTTGTTAAAAAAGAAAGAAAAGTGATACAACAAGAAGAGAAAAAAAACAAGCAACAAAGCGACACTCTGAACATTTTCCCGATAAACACCGAAAAACACAAAGTCTAATGAAAATGGAAGTACTCGCAATGCAATCCAACTACGGTGGTGTCCTGGGATCCAACAAAGCTCGAGGTAAGTTCGAAGAGTTTCACAAAGTTTAAGAGTTTGAGAGAAGCTAAAAAGAAAAGTTCTAGAAATTAAATTCGAGAAATTTCCGCAAACTTTTTATTACAACCAAAATAAAAAAAAAAAGAAGCAAAATTGAAATTTAAAAATAATTCATAAAAAAATGAAAATGAAAACGAGAAAAGAGAAGAGCAGCAACATTTGCGACATAGTCACGTACACAACATGCAACAACAAAAAATCAGAAATAAAAAAATATAATAAAAAATGATTTTTCGTTTTCATTTTGCTTGTTGCTTTTGGGCCCTCTGCCTTGTTCCGCTTTTATCTCGTCGTTCGCTGCTTGTTGCCAAGCGGCAAGTGTGTGTGTGTGTGTGTGTGTGTGTGTGTGTATGAGTGAGTGAACATTGAACAAGAGCTAAAAAGCCAACAACTTGACGACGCTTTATCGTCAACTAAGTCCGATGCCTACAATTGCCTCAAGTTGATTTATTTAATATGTATTTTTATTAGTCTGTTGTACTTATCAAAGTTGTGTTTTGTTTTTGCGCTACTTTTAGATTGGACCAGCACATTGACACCGCCCACGTCCGCCGCAGTGGCAAAGAAGGTCGCCGTCTCTGCTTCCAGCAGCGCAGCCCGAAAGATCGTCAGCCAGAACACACACAGTATTAAGCACAAGCAGCAAGTGAACCGCAGCAGCAGCAGCGGCAGCAACAGCAGCAACAGCAGCAGCGGCAGCATCAGCAGCAGCGGCAGCGGCAGCGTAAGCAAGAAAACCAAAACAAGCAGAGGACAATATGCAATGAACAGCAGTCCATACAGTAGCGTCTACAGTTGTGAGGATGAGGATGAGCTTTCGGTGCGGAGTGATGTGGATGCGGCTGCTGTTAACGAGCTTTCGTTGGGTCTGCTCGACAAGCTGCGGGAGGCGAAGGCACGTCATTTGACATGCACCGAAGTGTCGCTACCCTGTGATCTCACGCCAAGCATTGCGGCGGAAATAATTCGTGTGTCGGAGAAGGAGCCATGCGGCATTCGGGGCTGCACCATCTATGTGGAGTTCGAGGATGAGCCGCAGAATTCGCGACGCATTGCATCGCTCAAAGTGGATCCCGAAACGGTATCCACATTCGAGGTATATCTAACACTGCGTCAGGATCATCGCGGCTGGACGGCACTGTTGCCGCAGTTCATGAAGAGTCTGGCACGCACCATCACCATCAGTCCAGAGTATACCATAACCAAGCATAAGCTTTACTCAGCCGATGGCCTGGGCGCCAGACGTACCTACAGCTTTGGCTCAAGCTCAAGCTCCAGCCATAGCCAGGCGATTGCAACGCCAACGATATAAGTGATTAAGAGAGAGATCGTAACAAAGAAAGAGAGAGAGAAAGAGTAAGATAGAAGCGAGCCCAGCGAGTGCGAATTAAGCGCGCCCCAACACCGCCCAACACCCCCTGTGATGTCGAGAGCAGTAGTTTGTTGCGAGCGCAACGCGACGACGAAGCAAGTATTCGAAGCCACCCCACCTACACACACACATACACATACACATACACACATAAAAACACTTATACGCATACGCATAAGTATACGATACACACAAACACACACACACACACACACACACACACACTCATACTAATACAGTTCGAAGAGTTGCGGTGAATCTCACGCAACTCTTCGAATTTCAATTTTGTAATTGTGACTCTCACCACCATTTTACTTAGATGCGTAGTAGATGCTATAAAAAAGCAAAAACAAAAACAAAAACAAACATAACAAATAACTAGTGTTTTAAGTTGTTTCTCCTTTTTCAAACAAAACAAAAAAACAAAATGAAAATGCAAAAAAAAGAAAACAAAAATGAAAACATGAAATTCAAAGACGGCAACCCGCAAGCCACAGGCAGCAACAGCAAAATTGACAAGCATTGGGCAACCCTAAACCCCACTTACCCCTCCCCACAAATTTAACCACCCCCTTGGTGCCCAAAAGCATAGTGCGCTCGCTGCTTTGGCCGCTGCGAGGGTTGCTTAGTCGACAACTCATGAATATGTGATACTGTTTAAGATGCTAAGAGTTTTTTTGGCGTGCGCTCGCAAGTACGGCCACCCAAAAAACGAATGATAAAATATATACACACACCAATACACCAATACACACACACACACACACCCACACTCCACACACAAACACACACACAACAAATAGAAGAGATAAAACTAAATGTGAACAGATTTTTTTTAAATTGTATGCTATTATAGTAATAAACAAACCAACAACAAACAAAACAAACACAACAAACAAACAAACAAAAAAACTTGATCTTGATAAATTTAAAATTTAACTGTACGTTTAATGTGTAGAACGAGCATAAGATATAAAAAAGAGGAGATAAAGCGAAGCAAGAGAAGAAGAGAGAAAGAGAAGATAACGCTCCAATTTTAGTTAGACGCAGCTTGCTGCATTAAAAATTTTTTAAATTATTAATTAATCTTAATTAAAACCAACAAATTTTAGGATTTTAACAAATTTTTATATATTATTAAATGTATAGCGCCTACTACAACAACAAATACAAAAACATCATTAAAATTACAAAAAAAAAACACAAAAAAAATTGATTAATAATTAATAATTGCTTAAATGTTAAGGCAAAAAGAATATCTCAGTAAATGTGAAAGCGTAAAAAATTTGTAAAATTTTTTTTTGTCTGTGTAAAACTCCAATTGCGATAAAAAATAAATAATTAAATTAAACAAAAACAAAACGAAAAAATTTAAATGTAGCTGCAAAAAAATAATAATATTAAATTAAAGAAGCAACTAAAATGCAATGCGATATAATTTTTAATAAAAATTACGATTAACGTAACAAAAAGAAAACTTAATGTTCTCACACATACACACACACGAAAACATACACACACTCACACACAAAAGTATCTATACCAGCTAAAAGTATCTTAACTTAAAAAATCGAAAAATCGAAAACTATTTATTACAACAACACAAAAAACGATAAACAAAAACATGTATTAATTTTTTTATATTATTACGAAAAACAACAACCACATATTGTATTTAATGTTAAGTTTTTTTATTGCGTAATTTCAACAACAACAAAACAAAACAAAATTTGTGAGAAATTTGTATCCAAAATGTAAGCAAAACAAAAACAAAAATTCAACAAAAGATGCAACAACAAAGGCAAAAAAAAAAACAAAACAACAAACAATACATCAACAAGAAGAAAGAAAAAAAATTACAAAAAATAAAAGCATATAATTTTTCCTGCGCTAGCGGAAAATAATTGTGGAAAAAATTAAAACAAAACGGCTTTCTTTTTTATTGCCATGGGCAGGGTGACCAGCGGGTGGTAAAGGGGGGTGAGGGGAGCTTGTAGCGGGTGCTTGCAGCTTGCAACTTTCTTTTGCAGCCAAGTGAAGTGCGGCAACAGCGCAACGGCAACGACAGCAACTGCAACTGCAACGATCGTTGGCATAAAACTGTGGATTCAACCAGTTTGCCAGTTTGCTAGCCCGGTTTTCAGCACGGGGCAGAAGATGGAGAACGGGAAAAGGGGAGAGAGGGACAGCTGGCACTATGAACTTGGCTGAAAAGCGGCAACAGCGCTCAAATCAGAGTTTCAGCTTGCAAAAAAAGAAGAACTTAACAAAAGTGTGAACAAAATCAAGAGACCAGTTTTAAGGCCAGTACGCAGCTCACTAAACACAACAAATGTTGCAACTAGCATTTTAAAATTTATGTTCAAGTCTTATCTGATATTTCACAAGCGATCTCATAATAGAGCATAACATGTAAAGCAATTTAATATCTAAAAAATAGCAGGCATAATTATTTTTATTAGTTTTTTAATGTTTTAATCTATAGATATAATTAAAACAAGTTAATTAACTAGATAAATATGTGAATTTCTAGTCAAATTTTTCAACATTGGCTCAGGTATTCATTAGAAAAAACATTCTAAATTTTCAAATTTATTTTATTTATTTATTTACTTTGATTCCTAGTGCTACAAGCTATCGCATAGTATTTAAGGCACTAGTCACTATTATATAAAATCGACATTTAGATATTTATAATTAAGACTGAAACAAAAAACAAATTACAATTATCAAAATAGAATCAGCATTGAATTAAAATATACAATTTTAACGTTTGTTCTAAGATTAATTACAATATGTGTTTCATTTATTCCTTGGTTCTCCAGTGAAGATGATCTTATGTGTACAGTGTACACTTTCATTTAATCAAATTTTATCATTAACTAGATTAATTAGTATTTTTCCTGTGACAAATCATTTTTTAAGCTCATGGAACTGATATTTAATAAGATTGCATTGATTTTCAGGAATATAATATGACAAAATATCAATATCGACTATCTATTATTCTGATTACTCCTCGAAATTATATTATTTTTTTCAGTTGCTGAATTTTCATTATCATTTCCACCTCAAGTACAATTAAAAGCTTTAACCAATTATTTCGAATTGAAAATTCTCACGTCATAAAAAAGCAACGTTAATTAAATCATTTCGTGCCACGTCACAAATTTTTTGGCTTGTTTTCGGTACATTTTTAATTTTAATTATTTTGTTTTTTTAAACTTTTCCCTCTTGTTTTTGTGCGCTTTGTGACGGCGCCAGCGTACACGGAAACAGGGGTATATACAGGGGGAAAGGGGAGGGAAGCAATATCATTTTTGCTGACGCGCCTGACGCTTTTAATTTCCTTGACTTTGTAATTTATAGTTGTTTTTATAAATATACTTATATTTCGAAGATTCTATGGCTTGTCTATGGAAACACGTTTCTCTTATGCGACACACGCGTTCCACAAACTATGTATTTTCGCCAGTTTGATACCCTGTAATGCGTACAACAAAAATATGTGGGTAGATTAGCATTTTGTAATTGATTCGAAAGATTGTAAACATTCTTCAACAGCTTATGGTATCTCTCTTTTGAACTATTGTAAATAATTAAAATCAGCGACCGTAAATATTGATTTTTTGGTTAAAAAATAATGTTTATGGTCTAAGTTTTCTAAAATTACCCAAAAATAATGAAATATAATCATTGACATGTAGTTTTTATAATATAACTTATATTGATTAAAATACTAATGCAGAATATCTTTTAGTCGAGTATTTAATCTTTTCGGACTTTCCATTCAAAGTTTGTTTGGCGAGAGAGGTATAAAGTACACTTGCAGAGTATATTCTTGTTGATTTTGCGCTTCTTCTTCTGCTTTTATTCCGCTTCATAGAATACGCCATATTTTGAGTGCTTTCTATAGTTTCTGGCAGCTGTATCAAGTTGTCTTGAAACAAGTGCTTGGAATTTCCCGATATGGAGCGATGAAGAAGCCGACAATATATGCAATATTATTTAATCCGAAGTTACCATTCAAAAGATAAACAATAAAAATAAATGAAATGGATTCGAATCGAATGGAATGGAATGAAATGGAATGTGTGTGTCATTTATAAAATGCGGAATTTCTGTTATTTTTCTCTCTGTTTTCAATAGCGACGGCGACAGCAATTGGCAAATATTTAGTCAAGTTCTCGTGGTTTTATTTATACAATATTTTAATGCTTATTTCGGATCGCCCACCTCCTAACTATTCCGACTTTCATATTTCTATTTGTATTTTCAACAACACTTGTCTGACAATTTATTTAAGTTTTCTGTTTTTTTCCTCGTTTTGTTATTTCAATATGGAAATATTCCAGATTCTTAAGAATTCAATGGACTGTTAATATCGCGGCACGTGTCGCAAAAAATGCAAAATTATACATCTAAAGATAAAAAAAACTGAATACATAGAGAACTATAAACGAAACGCTGTTAATCCTTAAGAAATTGTGCAAATAGTAAATAGTTTTTGACGGAAAGTCTCAGATAATATTCAAACCAGACGCATATATGTATGAGATCTTATCAATACGACTATCATAAGAAATATGTTGTATTTATAAGCACTATCAGTCCATCAGTTCATTTTGGAGGTAAACATCTTCTGTTTACACAAGCACTCGAGTGTGTAAATACACAGGAACACAAATATTTGGTCTACACAGCTATCAGACTGTACAGTAAAGACTCCTACTAAAAAACCATTAAAACAATATATTTGATCATATTTATTTCTTTCCTGTATATTCTTATATATACAGGGAAAACTACATTAATAAAACAAACATTATGATCTTTAAAAAAGAGCAAAGATGTTGTTCATTAATTATTTCTATTTTAAATTGTTGTCAGAAATCTCACCTATATCTCAACTGATCACTTAAGCAATCTCATATATTATTTTAATGCCTTTCTGGAAATGATCTATAGAAACCCAAACTATTTAGCCATTAGCAAACTCCCTTTTATCGCACTTCCGTAAATAATATCTTAATTTTTGCTTTATGCCTAAAACAGCAATTTGTCCAACGGATTGTCAGTTTCTTTGACCTTCGAAGGACCTTTTACCCATTGTCCTTTTGTCTCAGTGTTCTTTGTGGCAGGCAACCACAACAGATCGTAGCATATATTCATCTAACTGATATGAACCCTAGACAGACGCTCACCTCTCTCTTTTGCAACAAAAAAACGAGCCTACGAATCTTTTCTTACATTTTATGTATCTATAAGATACAATCGCATAGATACACTCATATGTGTGTACTTTTTGGTGTTGTTGTTCTTGTTTTTTTTGTTGTTGTTTGTGAGCTGTGTTTGCCAACTTGTCGTATCTTTTTGTCTCTGACTCAATTGCTGGTATCGCTTAGATTTGCCCATTTCAAAATAAAACAAAAACTGATAAGCGAACTGTTCTTGGGCAAGATACACTGAAAGAATAGCTTTGACTCATAAGATTTTGAAAGAATTCAATTTAAGAATTAAGATTTAAATTAAATATTCGATTTATGGAAAATCAAATTTATTATTATTATATTTATTTACGATTAAATAGCAACTATTGCAATTGTAAATTCGTTGTTCTTCTCCTAAAGCTCGTAATTTATATTGGATTTTTCAGCACATAGTGATCATAATCACAAAAATAACATTTTCTAGGCATGTCCGAATAGTGTTGAATAGTGTCGGCAGTTATAATTATTTGTTAATATGTCAATTGTAGATGTAAATATGTTGATCAAAAAATTATAAAATACTTTTAAAAATCAGAACAATTATTTCAGTTAAATTTTATTAAAATAAAAAATATTTTTATACATTTTTATATACATACCAGTGAGTCTACCTAGCAATAATATAACGACCATTTTATTAAAATTTAAATAGTATAGAAAATATTATGCAATGATCATTTTTTAATTTAATAAAATCATAATGATTAATTTATGTTCAATGTTAAGTGATCGTTTTTGCAAAGCAGCTTGTTTATTTCTCGCAGTGTAGCAGTTGATGTGTGTACATTTGTATCAGTCAGTTTGTGTGTGTGTGTGTGTGTGTGTGTGTGATGGGTGTGTGTGAGTGTATGCTGTAGTTGTTGCCAACTGTGCTGTGGCTGTGACAACAATGACGACTGTTGCCGAGGCAGGAAAGCGGAAATGCGAACTGGGCGAAGAGAGCAACAACAGCAACATAAACAACAACAACAACAACAAAAGTCAACAGTAATTGTAGCGCTCCAAGGTTTTCACAATGTGAATGATGTCTGTGTGTGTGTGTGTGTGTGTGTGTGTGTGTATGTGTATTTGTACCTGGGCTAGCAACAATGCGCCGACAACTTTTCATTGCAATAACAAAAGAAGCAACAACAACAGCAACAACACTAATGAACAGCGAAGGTTTCATAAGTCGCAGCAGCAACAACAATAGCAACAATGAAGTACTTAAAACAGCAACAACAAAAACAATAAAAGAAAACGACTGCAAACCAATTGTGAGTCATTTGCCAACTCCTCTTTAACGCTTGCTCTCTGACTCTCACTCTCTTGGCAAGCCGCTCTCTCATCTGCATATGGCGACCTGCATATTGTTGTTATTGTTGTCAGCTTTGAATGAACTGCAACAACAATTAGCCACATGTGCAAAATTTTGAGCATAGAAACAAAAGATAAGCAAGAAAACAAGTGTAACACAAAAGAAGATGTTAAAGAGTGGGAGAAGGAGGAAGAAGCAGCAGCAAAAGGTCGACACACACACGCGCACATAAATATGAACATGTGCATTTATTTACAGTCACTCCCTGTTTATTTCACCCACAACTTTTTATCGAATGGAGTTAAGTATGCAAATACATATAATTAAACGCAGACTTTTTAATCAATGTATTTATTTATATTATTTGAATTGAGCAATAAAAACAAAACGTAGTCAAAAGTGTAGTGGTTCTAATAAGCTGGTAGTGACTGTAAATAAATATATACACACAGCCTGTGAATCGCAGTCACAATGTATTACGAGTATAATCCCCTTGGCGGGCAGTTTGGTAAATTTGTTCAAATGTATCTCACAGATATGAAATGTAACGGCTGCTGCGGCTGCTCGGCAATAATTGTACAAGTGAAACGCAATAAAAATGTAAATTTGTTCGTGGTTTTTTCAAATAGCTCCTTATCTGTATATAAAAGCAGTTTTCATACGGAATATCAAGCCCCCTCCCACCTCCAGGGTATCTATTTGAGCTCAGCTGCAAAAGTATCTGCAAGCTACATAATTACTTACAAATAATTCATACTGTAAGCAGATTTCCTATTATTCAGCTGAAGATTGTGTAGGTATTCCCTATCTGGTTAAGTTAACTGCTTTAGGGATTAGTTAAAGATACAAAAGTATCTTTAAGATACAAAAGGCATATAAGCTATCACTATCGCTGTAGCAACTGATTCACAGACAATGCATTGTCTCTTTTTAGAATTACTGGACAGTTTGTATTCCCTGTACTTATTGGCAGCAGGGTATTAACAGCCCAAGAAGTAGCAGAAAGTATAAGCGACCCTATAAGATAAATTGTTGTTGTTTGTTTTAAACAATATACTCCTTCTTAAAATTTAAATATCTCCCGATCGATTTGATTCGTTCAATTGTAATTTCTGGACTATCAACTAGGAATTTTAATTGATATACGATTAATAATTTAATTTCTAAAAGTATTGATCAAATTACACAACCAAGGCAAAATCATTATACAAGTCTGAAATCTATACTCGAATTTGTTATATTTATTTATTATTCTTATTGTTTTTCGCATTTGTTTATATGTTTATAAAAATATGTTATCAACCGCCATGGGAACGATTAATCAATGGAGCTTACAAGTAAATGTTCGCAATAATAATTGAATGTCAAATTAAAACCAGCAAGAAAGAAATGTATACAATAGTCCCTAGGGAAATAGACAAATTACCCATGTATGTGTGTGAGTTTGCTTATTGTAGTTCCATTTTATAATTCCCTAGGGATAAACAGTTATTTTCTTTGTTTCCACTTATTTTTTATGGCTTTGGAATTACTGATTTCTAAAAAGGTCAAAGCCAACAAAAAATAAAGTATAAATAGCATATAACTAATTTTAGGCACATACTTTTTATAAAGCAAGAAGTTTAACCTTTACTTAGTAATACTCTACAAATTTATGACTTGGGTATAATTTCAAAGATGTATTTTCTATAGTTTCTTGTCCCAGATATGTAGCTTTAACATAAAAGAAAATACATCATTATGATGTGTGATCTATATTATTTTTATTCAATTTATATTTTAACTTTTTTAACACTTAAATTGCCTTTTGCCGATTATTCTTAGTCGTGAATAAATAAATAAATAAATTAGCAAACTGAGTATCTTTAAGATTTACTTAAGACTTTACAAATATTAAGTGTCTTATATTTGGGAGTACAATATATACTTTTTAATATACTATATGATCTACAAAGATGTTGTATTTTATATATACTTTTAGACCCCTTCAATGTCGAATCTTTTGCTGCACCACTGAACCACCACGCAGTCATCACTCACGAACAGAACCACTCGTCAGGTTGACTGAGAAACCGCAGCAATGACTTCTCAATGTAAAATTTGTTCAAGTTTTTTCTCTTTTATTTAATACCCGGTACTCGTTGCATGCAAGGGTATATTGCATTAGTTGCAGTCTATGTCACAGAGAACAGGATAAAGTATATTGTATGTATGTATTTTCCTGATCTGCATATGATAGATACCAGGGATTAAAACCGAAACGAATATCGGTTTCAGTTACGGTTTCGGTGATGCTCGAATTAAGGTTTTCGGTTATCGGTTATGCAAAATCTTGGAGTATCGGTTATCAGTTTTTTATAAGTTTCAGTTTAAGAATAACGGTATGGTTTCGGTTCATAAAAAAAATACAAATTAAGGTTATCGGTTGACCAAAATATAAAGCGCTATTCATTGTTTTACATGAAACAATACTTAATGCTTTTATAAGCCTGGAAAATAATGTTATCTGGTTACTGGAATGGTTCAGCGTAATGTCAATTTTATTATAATTTGATCTCATATAAATTTGACTAATTTTGTTTGAAAATTTCGATTATTTAGTTTTTCCTGATTTTAATTAACTTCGATCTGACTCAACTTTGTCAAAACTCAATCCATTTCCATGCGCAATGTAAATTTGTACATGATTTTACCTCTAAATTCGTTCTGCATTTGAATTTTGTTCAATTTTGAAAATTTTTGAAAATCTAATTTTTTGGAAAATTTACAGTGTTACCCCTTTGTCTTTTTTGATTTTTTCGAAAAAAGTAGAATTTTCAAAATGACCAAAATTTAAATGCAGAACGAATTTAGAGGTAATATCATGCTCAAATTTACATGGTGCATGGAAATTGGTTGAGATTTAACAAAGTTATGGCAGTTCAAAGTTATCAAAGTAACCGAAATTAACCCTTATAAATGAATCGGTTACTAAACGGTTATTTCGGTTTAAAGAGTTTCGGTTTATGGGTTTCGGTAAAGCGGAAAAAAATATTTTCGGTTACGGTTTCAGTTACGGTTACAAATTTCAATCGGTTTTCATCGGTTAAAGGTTATGGCTTCGGTTAAGGTTTAAATCCCTGATAGATACAAATGAAATAAATATTTAAATTGAGTACCGGGTATCTTAAAGTCAGTGACTCGATTATAGCGTTCTTACTTGTTTGTTTTTGAAGTTTCGATGTTCCATGTGAGTTGTTTGGCCATCGCATTGCATTAGTCATCATCATAATAATTATCGTTACGATTATTATCGGTTTGAACATCATAATGAGCATTTATTGCGGTTGCATTTATAATTTTTGTATAATTTTCATTTCAGCTGTGTTAAGTGTTAAAGTTGTTATTGTTCGGGGCGAGTTGTTGTTGTTGTTGTAGTTGCAGTTGTTGTTGTTCTTGTTGTTAGTCTTCAACCTGTTGTCGTTTATTGTGTACTTGACAGCCATCGAAAGGGCAAGCAAACACATTTCGCAAAGCTCATTAAGTTTGCTGTTTTCATATACCCTAGAAACAGCATAAAGTGAGGTATGATGAGCTACTAATGATTAATTCAGGGAATAAAACCGAAACAACTATCAATTTTGGTACGTCCCGAAACAACTATTTCCGCAGGTTCTATTTCGGGTTTTTTCCTTTCGGTTCCGATACTAGTACTGGTATTATTCAATTTTTAAAAGTTTTATATTGCAGAAAAACAAAAATGTATTAATTGATATGTTTTATATGTGATTGTACATATGTATTTAATCGATTTCAATTTTCCAGCTTCGGTTCCGGTACTCAATTTGAAACGGTCAATTTCGGTTCCGGTACCGATTCGAGGAATAAAGTTATTATAAAGTTATTATGCATGATTTTTAATGTCTACAGAGTATCTTCTAGTCAAATATCTTCAATTCAAGCTAATTTATTTGTTGTTTTCGGCTTATTTAGTTGCTCTTTATCATCAGAAATGCTACCCGTAGCGCCTAGCTAGAGGTACGGCTCTGCGTCAGCTTCGGCCCGACGACCCAGCAACGGCTTGTGCTAAATTTCGTAATCGAAAGTTGTTTTTGATGGCTCAGTTTAGTACACAGTGCTTAGTCAAAGGTATTAAGTAATACTTAGATGAATTGTACCCCACATAAATACATATACGTATACTTATACACATGTATATAGTATATCTCGCAACGGTATGTAAATGCGATCCATTTGGAATTGAATTTTGTTGTTGAACCCAAGCCAAATAAACATTTGTCCAAGTTGCGGCATTAGTCATAGGATAAACATTTAGTACAGAACGGAAAACAACAGTTTGAGTCTATTTGTAGAGCCTATATATAGCTAGAGTCTTGAATGGGGGCTGGGTCTTGAGCTGGGAGCATTTCTTTTGTGCTTTGACTAAACACTGACTCAACGTTTTAATTACTTTTGGACGACGTTTTTTAGAATAGAAGACGCATTATATTATATGGGGTAGTCGGAGCTATCAGAAGAATTTTTTGATCCTGAAGTTATTCATAAAAGGAAATATAAATGTTAGTTAAGAGTTAAGTTTCAGCTCAGAAGAATCTAAATTGAAAGTTCAATATAGAAGTATTAATCAGACAATCTGTAAAAACTAATCTTCTTCATTTCGTTTAGGGTAAAGCTGCTACTATCAGATTATTCCAGAAGCTCTAAAGAGAATAAATATACAAGAATATTATCATAGTGGTTGACTCACATTCTTATCAAACTAAGAGTATTAACTGAGAAATCTATGTAATCAAATCTTCAATCTTTCTTTTGGAAATTTGAATACTTGCTAGATACTAGATTTGAAATTATATCATAGAAATATATATGGTGTATTTATCATATACTCTACTCAAATTTTACTGTAGAGCCGATAAAAATATAAGGTTTTTTCGCTTATTTTCTTAGCTGAAAAATCTATAAAGTGAATTTTCAAACCATTCTTACAGTGATTCGAATACTACTACAGAATTGAAAATGTTCTTTATCATTATAATTTTTAAATTAGATATCGATAAATGGTTTTCAAAGACTTCTTTCAACAAAATAATTAATAATTAGACTTTACATAAAGTGAAATACTTACACAACTAATCAGTTAATGAAAGAGCTATTGTAATTGGGGAATTTGAAATAATCAGCAGACAGGTAATACTTTTACCGTTATATGGTGGGGGTCTATCGATCGATCGATAACAGGGCGAAGTTGGAGAACACTCGCAAGTCACATGGCTACAAGATTGCACTAGAAAAGCGCATTGTCTACTCGATGAATTATATGAGCAAATATTTGCACATTCAGAAAGTGTCTGGTCTGAGGTTCTTGGGTGCGACGACGAGCACGTGGTATCAGTGATTCAGTGAACTGAATATGGATATTTTTAGCGTGTAGTGCATGCAGTTCAAACTTTAGACTCGATGGCGTTACTTTGGTCAACTTCTGTAAATAATATTATCGTCCAGTCCCTTTAGCTGGTTTATTTACCTTTATAGCCAGAGCTTCAAACTTCAAGGTCGAGTGTGACAATGTGACGCTTACGTCGATACTATTTTTCGACCAGTTGGTAATTTTGATAAGAACTTTGAGACTATCATTGAAAACATTTCACGTAATCTAATTGTTGTTGATATTTCTTCAGGTTTTCATTTATTATTATTATTCTTTGCGTTTTTATTCTACGGTCAGCACTTGTTATCAGATTACGGCTAGAACTGTCGATCTTTATACAGAAGTCTATCCCTATCTCTTTTGTCGCGAACCTTGCAGACGTTTGGGCTTTTAGAGATTACGCAAGAATTGAATACCCTGTAATTTGTAATTTTGACAGAATCCATACGTACGTACAATATAACATTGAAATTGCAGATATAACAGATAATAAAATATAATTTAGTATCAAAAAGTTCTTTAATTACAGGGAATTTACATAAGTTACTTCCCTTTAGCGGCTTCCTGTTGGAGCAATTCTTAATGGATCACATCACTTGTTCTATGAAATAATCTAACGTTCTTTAATACAGGGTATTACTTTAGTTGCTCTTAATTAAAAACTGCAATATCTCACTTGTTTGTGCCAAAAAAAAAATGTAAACAAAACTCTCATATTGAGCTGATAGTCCACTTATTTTTTCAAGCGAAATAATTCTAGGAGTACTTTGAATTATGATTCGACGTCTCAAAATAATAATATTAGTTAGGATCTGAAACAATATTTACAATAGATATTAAAAATTGATGATATTTTGATAGAAAACCAATAAATATAAGAAAGATTTTATCGCTTAAGACTGTAAAACTGATAAAACACGATTTGGGAAAAAAAAGCGTTCAAAGTTTTCAATTAAAAAGATATAATCTTTAGACTCTCACAGGAAGATAATATAATAGATATAGAACAGAATATAATATTATCATCATCATGAGTTATGGCATTCTTGAAATAAATGAGGGTTACAAAAAAGATAAATTTAAAAGCGTTACGACTGGAACTTGGGAAAAGAGGCTGCATTATTTTTTAAACATAACTTTAATCGATTCATAACTCTCGGTGTACTCAACTATTTATGCATAACCTCGAAAATAGCTAATAAAATCTTGAACTGCGAGACTTGTTGCGAATCTTACGTTCAGTTTGACCCTGGTCACCCATCCCCTCCCCTCCCCCCCCTGCTTTAAACAAGGGGTGGGGCATGTGGGTGTAGCCCATAAAGCTCTAAAAAGCGACAGACGAAGGACGCACACGGGGGATTTGAGGAGTGGGAGGTGCAAACCTACAGTTGTGTGCCATTGTCGCCTGTCAGCCCAAATGTCAACTTCTTAACCCCAGAACGGAGTTGCCTGTCTGTCTGTCTGTCTGTCTCTGTGTGTGTGTGTGTGTGTGTGTGTGTTGTTGTCATAAATCTCTTATATAACTGTTTTGCATAGGCAAACACCGACGCCATATGAAAATGTCGCCTTCGCGTTGCACAGTGGAACAATTGCTCATTTTTGTTGTCGAAAACTCATATCTTTTAAACCAATTTAGATATTTCAAAAATTTTAAAAGCATTTGATAGAAAACTTCTTAAGCTTTAAGATGACGGTTGACACTATGTGATGGGTCTACTGAGTAATTCAGGTTTGTCGATCAAAGTTGAAAATATTCTCATATTTTACAATTTTTTTTTGAAAAGAATCCATTTTTTCTGTCTGATATATACAATGTATATTATACATATTAATCTTAATTCATTATTAAACAAAAACTAAGCAACTGAAGAAACAAATTTGTCCGGTATATCCTTAGAAAATAACATACTTTTCACATGAAACCAAAAACATAAAGATCGGTAGCATCACTTGTCTATAATTCAGTTAAAAAATTTGTACATTCGACAAATTTTTCTGGATTTGTAATCTTTTAAGATTTCTCTATCGAATGTAATGCAATTTTTACGCCCTAATTGTCCCACTGTGCGTTGCCTCACACAACGCATACAAGTCGACGTTGACGTCGACGTCGCTGCTGCCGTTACTGATTTCTATGAGCACGGCAGCGCAGTCGCTGCGCTGCTGCAGCTGGCGTTTTTTAAAGATTATTTTTGCATTACATGAAAATGACCTACAAATATATTTAGCGAACAACTTTGGCTGACCAAACTAGGGTATATACGCTCTTAAACAAAGTTTGACAGCAGACATGCAAATTTTAGACTATCAGAAGTTATGCTAATGCATTAATTTTTTTTAAATATATTAAATGTTAATAATAAATTAAATATTGTTAAAAATTTACAGATGTAATTTTTATATACTGTATTAATTAATCTAAGTACATACACAGTATTTAAGTATTTATTCTCAATATTAATATGTCGAAGAATCTTAAAATATTTGATATAATTTAAAAAATATTTACAGAACTCAGAATATAAAAATTTTGTTAAGAAAAATCGTGTTTGTATCCAGAATTCTGTAATTGATTTAAGAAAATTTAATTGATTTTATCCCAGAATCCCTTATTTTTTTTTGTGTTCCAAATAATAAATTTATTTTCTATAAACTAATGGCCAAAAAATCATATTTTAGACTTTATTTTTTAAACTATTATTTAATTAATATTTTGTCGTATAAGTATAAACAAATAACCAATAGAATATAGAATATTTAATTAATATTTTGTATTATAAATATAAACAAATAACCAATAGAATTTGAATTTTTTTTCAGAAAATATCGTACACTGCAATGACATAGACCATCTGAAACTTCACCCATTAAGGGGTATAGCGACAACCCCTTGGAGTGCACTGTATACAATTTGCATTAATAATTTAATTGAAAAACTTGTTAAATTAAATATTTAAATTTCGAAATGACGCCGTCGTGAGTCAAACAATATGACAAATAATAATCATAAATATGTACATATAAATATAAATATATATAAATGTAAATTCAATTACATTCGAGTAGAAGCTATGTAAGTGCCCCTGGACAGCATCTGGATGGAGGGAGGGAGGGGGAATGCGACATTTGTAGTTGTTGCAATTGATACGAGCAGCCGGTTCAAGAATAGAAACGAGTACACATAAATATCTACATATGTATATAGTTCCAGACAAACATATTTACATAATAACTACAAACACAAGTGTGTGCATGGACTTATCAGCTAGACTGTGAGCCTTGTTACATGACGTCGTTATCTTGGCCAAGTTAAGAGCGGCAAATCAAAAGAAACTTTAAAAGTGTTGAAAATGAGGAGAGGGTGGGAATAGAAAGAGTGTTAAATAAGCAATGATAACATAGAGCTGTTAACATCACATTAACATTAACATTAACAGAGAAAGATGTATTATGATTAACAGAAAGAGAGAGAGAGAGATAAGAGTAATACTGCACTGTTAGCGTCACGCTGTTAACGTCACACTATACTTAATCTGCACTGTTACTGTTAACTGTTAACGTAACATTAAAATAATCAGCAGATTTTGTTCTGTGAATATTGCCTTCGGTTTGGTTTTATTATTAAAAGGATTCACGAAAATTGTGATGGTTAAATAGATAGGATTAAAAGTTATACTCGTACTGTTAGCGTCACGCTGTTAAGTTTACATTAACATTTCTTTTCTTTTACAATTTGGACCACAAATCGATAGACGGAATGAAATTGGCAATGGAATTTAGTTAGGCGAAATCTTTAAATTCAGTCCTCTGTTAAATGGATCGATAGTTTGAACGATCAAGACGGCTAGACATTTAATAGATCGATATGCATACATAACAAGTCACAACAAGTCTGCTCCAGACGAGACGTGACGAAACGTGCGCGTTTCAATCGTTTCACTCGCCACTTGAGGCGATAAGACGAGGAAGCGAATTACGCAGATTCTACAGAGCTTAACAGAGCTCTCCAGAGACCCAGACCCTCTAACGGACCCTCCAAGTACAACTACGTATTTTGTATTTAATTCTATGCGAAACTGGCACATGTCTGACGGGATTCGCCTCCCTCCTCTCTCAATCTTTCGATATATATATTTTACTCTCTTTCTGAGTTACTCAACGCCTCTCGGCTATGAATGTCTGGGCATTTGGTTGTTTGGGTGTTTGAGTACTCGTAATTCCCATTGTCCATGTGCTGAAAAATCGAGTAAATATTTGCAAGCTGAGAACACGATTTAACTATTTGTTTACAGACGTAATCAATATAGGAATGCAAATAAAATAAACAAAGAACTTACGACGACAAAAATACGAACTCTCAATACACTTTGACATATATTTTTAAAAAATTCTCAAAGTGAAACTTAACATAGCTTAATCAAAGGTTTGTAATCCTTTTTGGAATTCTTTTTATGTTACATACGCAGTCACACAGGTATTGTACCCGGTGTAGGGTATTAACAACACAAAACACGAGCGAAATAAAATCAAATGCGAGTAGACACAACAAAACTTTGAATATTTATGAGTTGTCGTGCGAGTTGTTTCAATGTTACGACTATTTCAGATGCAAAATTATGATTGAGTTCTATGCAAAAATGTGCAATCAATTCCATCCACTAACATGATACCCTACATTAAAGTAAGAGATTACAAATTCATTTTTGCTATAAAGAAATTAAGAAATTTTCTTATCTGTGCCCCAATTTAGTTAATTGATTCTTAATCATTTCGTCAAGTCATTGAATTATTGTGCTAAAATTGAATAAATGCCATATCATTGTATTCGAAATTGAGACAAAACCTTTTAATATACTTGGCTTATAGAAGTGCCCTCGTCTAGGCTGAAAAAGTGCATATCATGAGCCATTTAAAGGCTATAAACAAACCTCTTATTAAGTGACAGAATTTCAAAATGCTAAAATATAAATATTTATCAATTATAATTATTCATAATTATTCAGTTCAAATAGAAACCCCATTTCTTCTCTTATTTCGTTAGTTTCCTTAAGTTAACTTAACTGTCGCAAGTGTTAACTTAATATTTCATCTTATTACTCATACGTCGTGTTGGTTTTGTAATTTGCGCAACAAAAAATCAGAAGATTATAATAAATTTTGTATGGGCATTAATTAGCTTATAATATTACAATGTCTTGTATTAAACGTCGACTGATAAGCGTTTATCTCTAAAAATAAAATATTTACATATGTAGTTATATCTTCCAGGGTGCAAATGAAAACGTGATCAAAAGATTACCAATTATCTTTGCAATGAGAATAATAAAACCGTAACTCAAAAGATTTAAAAATTACTCAATTAAACAAAGAAATCATGTGAATAAAAATATTTCTAAAATAATAAAAAAATTTATCAACTGTATTTATTTTTATATTTTATTTATAGAGAGTTTATATATTGTTATTTTTTTTATTTTAACTTAATTTTTATCTATATTTAAAATTATGTTTATTATATTTGATTAATTGAATTTATTTATTGTTTTATTTTTGCTTTTATTATACACCAATCCAATTTATTTTTATAACAATAATATATTTTATTAATTATATTATTGTTTTGATAATTGCTATTTTAAGAATTTTCTCTATTTCAATTATATGGTAAAAGGGCATGCAATTTATCAGCTTAACCGATGATTTTCCGTTGTTTATAGTTTTCATTATGTTTTTGGGTCTCGCCTTTGAATATTTTAATATTTTTTTGTTATTTGTTTCTATATATATCTTTTTTTTTATATTTTTATTGCGCGTTGGCGAGACACTAGGCTTGGGGCCACACCTTCAGCGCGTCTGTATCCACAGACAAGTAGAACCCATAGCTATATGACATTTTGTTGTTGCTCCAGGTGAGCGTGTGTCTGCTTGTTAATATGTTTAAGGGGAAGAAGAGATAGATAGAGGGGATATTCAGTATTTGCATAGCAATTTTGGTTGTATTTCATTTTATGTGTGTTTACTTTTCAGTTTTATGCCCATATGCGAAAACAAGAGCGCCCAAAATAAATACAATCATAAAATAACATTGGATAAAATTGGAGTATTGAATAGCATATACCCTGCATAAGAGTTTAAACTAATTTATATAGCATTTATGGATGATACATCTTCATAGTGTAGTGTAGCACAGATACAGATTATTTTTATATCGAATTATCAATAATATTATTTATTTAAATTTTAATTCAAGTGTCTGTGAATATGTCCTAAAATATAGAAAATGAAATACATATTTATTATAGATTTCTTTAAAGTGTTTAACAGATTAAAAAAGATTTATCAATATTCATATAGCTTGCGTTATTAAACTTAATCAAAAATAAAATCTCGTTAGAAGGTCCTATTTTACGTTCTTATATAGCTGAGGGGAAATTTTCTAAAAGCTATACAACACTGAAAAATATGTATTAAATAAAAATTATTCAATATAAGTTGAATATTTTTTGAAGTCTATTCGAATTAGCCCAATAAACTAACACATTTTTTAGGGTAAAATAATCATATGCCTATGCAAACTTATAGTGAACACTGCACAACAGAAACATGACCTAGACGACAATGGAGGCATTATCAACGTCGCACGCGTGCCGCCAAATGGCTGCTGTGGGGTGTGAAAACGAGACAGAGAAGGGGGAGAGGAAGGAGAGGGAGGAGTGGTATCAGATACACCCTTACCCTCACGTATCCGAACTTGTTGTGTTCCGTTTTTGCGTTTTATTTATAGAAATAATCAAAAATTCAATGTGAAATCAATATTTGACATGGCGTTTACCTTAACTGTTAAACGGCTCGCCCTACCCCACAAATACCCCCCACCCCCCGGTAAACCGCACCCTCTTCCCGGTACATGGTATTATTTATTGCGTTGAAAAGTTTCATTATCAAAAAAGAGAGAAAAAATAAATAAAAAAAGAAAACAAAAATATATTTTATGTAAGTATATGTGAGTTTCAACTTTTTTGTTTAACAATTTACATAAGGCAACGTCTGTTGTTGCCGCTGCAACTTTGTTGTTAGTGACTGTAGCAGGAGCGGGAGCAATGGGGGGGAAGGGAGTTAAGGGAGTTGCTGTTGCTGCTGAAATGTAATGGCCACAACCGAAAATAGCAGCAACAATGACACCAAATGGCAGTGTAAAAGTTTTTTGGTGATAGCAGCCAAGTGGAAGTGTACACTGTACACTGTACAGTGGAACCAGGCACATAAAGACATGACAGAAAAGTACCCCAAAATCTTGGCCCCAATGTGTGTCCTTTGTGTGCTTAGAAAGTTGCCACAATTTAATGGCCTTGGCATTGCCCTGAGTTCTCAGTTCTGCTTTATGATTTATCATCATAAGTTCAAAACAAGAAAAACTTTTCTGTCATTGAAGTTGCAACATCGATACCAAGTTTCATTGAGAGAACATTTTCTTAATTTTCCCAAAAGATAAACATAGCATTATCTCGGAATTTGCAATTTCCCATCGAATTTAAGAAAATTTTAATTATTTGCGCGTTGCACATGTCGTATACGTAATATTTGTTATTTATAGATATTACGTATACGCCACTTAATCAGTTTATAATTTAATTTTAATTGTTTAATTACTCAATTTGTTAATTAGTTGAGCTGACTGTTTAATTTCGAATTTTCTGCACTTGTTCACTGGCTTTTGTATCACTGTGCGGCGGCTGAAAACAGTGCAACAGCAAAAACAAATGCCATGAAAACATTTTAAAATTCAAATCAACGCGATTTTTGTTGTTTCCTTATTTTATTTTGCACAGTTTTCGGAGCTGGCGCAGTTTTTGTATTTTTGTTTTTATATTTAGTTGTTTTGTTGGTGTTGTTTTTTTTTTTTAATTTCTGGTCACGTATTTGTTTTGTTTCGTTTCATTTTTGGAAACAATATTGTGCCACGACAATAACACCAGTCGAGTCGGCAACATGTCCGGGTTAAGGAGCGGGAATTGGAGTACGACATGGAACTGTGGGCTCGAATTGGATGGAGTTGAAGCCGAAGTTGGAACTGCGGCTGTGGTTGGAGCTGGAGCTAAAGCTGCTGCTGCTGTGGATGGACTGTGGTTTGCATTCGCCGTTGGATTCAGCAGTGAAATTTCTGTAATTTGAGCCAATTACTGGAGGAGGCTTTCGAGTTGCTTGTCGTTTGGCAAACTGTTTAGCATTTATTTTTCACAGGGGGAAGCAGCGTCTGGGGATCTAACCAAAAAGGGTAAGCTTTTAATTTTCGGCTCGACCAAAGACCAAATACCCTGGGCTTAGATTAAATAAATTAGTGCTTGTGTGTATGGTGAACGGTTGTTATGTTATTATTTTTAAATATAATTTCCATTTGTTACTATGCTGTAGTAGGCCAAAATATAATAAACAACCTTTTATTTATTTCTTTATTTATTTAACCTCGACAAAGAAAAAAGATATTATTTAATACAATTTTAAATACAATGATAAAATAAAAATGTAAAATTAAAAATTTAATAATATTACAATAAGTTTAAATTCGTAATTGAACGAATAAAAACACTTATAATATTCGTCGAAATAAATAAGTTGTTCATACAAAAACTCAATTAATGTTGGAAGTTATGTACCGATTCGGCCAATTCTCCTATATGTTCTATTCTAAATTAAAATACATATCTATACCAAGTTTCATCAACATAACTACAAAACTGACAGAGTTCACATAGTTAGGCAGAAAGAGAAATCAACTAAATGAAGCTAAATCTTTGTTAAATTCTACTGCATTTGTCTGTTACACCCACCAGACACTTTTATGACTCTAGGGTATCTATAAAAACAACCCAAAAAAAAAAAAATGGAATTGAAATTTATTTTTGTGCACCCACAAAAAATATTTGTTGGTCTTTAAATTTGATTGTCCTTCTGTTCCGTCTGCACTTGTATCTGGGCATAAATCGTCCTTCTATTATGGCATGCACATTTGCAAAATGCGAATACGTGATCTTCGTATTATAATTACTCTTTCGAGTTCTCCCGTTCTCCGAGTTCTCCCATTCTCCAGATGCTTTTCTGTTTTTGTATTCTTAATGGCCATGGCACATTTCTCTGCCATTTCGTGCATTTAATGATTTTTTATTTGTATTTCCTTTTTGTTTTCATTTTTATTTTCTGGCCAATTTGATTTGACTGCTCTGCTATTGTTCGCTCCTCATCTTTATACTTCTCCCTTCTCTATCTCTCTCTCTCTCTCTCTTACTCTCTATTCATCGCTTGCTTCCATTATTAGTCTCATGAATTTAATGGGTCTTTAATTATTTCTTATAATTTTAAAGCCATTATGCGAATCATGAGACAGCTGACAAAATTATAGATGCTTAAATGCATTAAATTATTATAGCTTGACTCTCAGACTGGAAATATTAAACTGAAGGATAAAACTTCAATCAAATTATTATAAAATCTTAAAAAAAAAATATGAGAAAAATCATTTTATTTATAACTGCTATAGAGTTAAGCTTAGTTGTAAAAAGTATCTTAAGTTTATAGAAAATTAAGATTTATGTCTACGATAAGAATACCTATTTATCTAAAATCAAATTTAGTTTTCAAGGTATTTTAGTTTTACTATCTGTACTCTAACAATTTGATAAAACTTATAGAAAATATACATATGTATACCAAATTTAAGCTCCATGAGTCAAGTATTTACATAATGTTATCTGGTTACTGGAATGGTTCAACGTAATGTTAATTTTATTATAATTTGATCTCATATAAATTTGACTAATTTTGTTGGAAAATTTCGATTATTTAGATTTTACTGATTTTAATTAACTTTGAACGGCCATAACTTTGTCAAAACCCAATCAATTTCCATGTGCAATGTAAATTTGAGCACGATTTTACCTCTAAATTTGTTCTGAATTTAAATTTTGTTCATTTTAAAATTTCGAATTTTTTCGAAATAATCAAAAAAGGCAAAGGGGTAACACTGTAAATTTTCGAAAAAATTCGATTTTCAAAAATGTTTAAAAATAAAGAATATTTAAATGCAGAAGGAATTTAGAAGTAAAATCGAGCTCAAATTTACATTGCGCATGGAAATTGATTGAGTTTTGACAAAGTTATGGCAGTTCAAAGTTATCAAAGTTTCTCAGTAGCTGCGAGGGCCAGAACCGAAATTAACCCTAATAAATGAATCGGTTTCTAAACGGTTATTTCGGCTTAAAGAGTTTCGGTTTATGGGTTTCGGTACAGTGGAAAAAAATTATTTTCGGTTACGGTTTCAGTTACGGTTAGAAATTTCAATCGGTTTTTATCAGTTAAAGGTTACGGTTGCGGTTAGGGTTTTAATCCCTGATTATTCATAAGCTGTATAGACCCCGTAATTCTTCACTAATAATACATGGTTGCTTTACACAATATTAACAGATTTCTTAATAAAAAACTGAACACTCTTATTTTAAATATTTCTACATTTTTGCTTTAAATATGAGGAAAATCAAAGAGCTGAGGAAATGTTAATTTTTTTATTGATTTCTTTAACGTCCAGCTGTTGAAACCAGTTGACAAGCAATTAAAAAATATAAATAATTTTACAAATTACAATTAAATTAAATATTAAAAAGTAAAAGAAAATAAACAAAAATGCATTAAGTAATAAGATCCGGGAGTATTCAAAAAACTTAAATTCATATTCAAGTAAACATATTTTTTAAAGTTGATGCAAGTTAAAGTTATAAATAATAAATGTCTCGTATTTGCTGGCAGCGTTGATTAACTACGTAGCTCACATTCCCCTTCCTCACCTCACCTCTCCTTTCCACTCCTTTTCCTTTCCGCCTTTCGCGTTCAATAAACTTCCAGCAAGTTGGTCAGTAGCTTTAGCTGTTACCTAGTCTTTGCTCCTCGAGTGCTGTCCCATTAGGGCAACAAATTAGTTGCAAGCGCTTCGTCTGCCAAGGAACGCCTTCATCCAACGTTGTTGCAACATGCATTGTGGGGCAAGGGGGAGGTGGGGCGAACTTGCCACATAATTTACGAGGCAGCAATCGCAGACGACTATCGTAATAGCTGGTAACAGCATTTGTGCATTTGGTATTGCCATAAATCATATCGGAAATGCAAGTTCTACGTACCAGGGTTACCCCTTTTTTCCTCACCCCCCTCATTCGCTATGGTTTCATCCTGTTGCAGACATACAGCTAAACCCACTTCCCACCCACTGCCCTTTTCAGCTTGCACTTGAACAACTTTGTAGAGTGTCGCGAGTCTACAACGCATTTTCTTGACTTACTTTTCGTATTATTATTGTTGTTATTGTTGTTGGTGTTGTCAGTGTTGTGAAAGTCTTTTGGCTAATTGATTTACAACACTTTTCGAACCTTTCCCAATACCAAGCTGACAAATGCGGGACACTCTTAAACATTGCGTATATAGAGTATTCCGTATAATATAATGTATAACTCCCAATGCGATAATGACATTTTCACGCTTCTCAAAGTACTTATGCCTTATCTTTCACTGTGAACTGTCTATGTGAACTCAGTCAGTTCAACAGCTTTGCTGATGAAACTTGTTACAATTGCTTCTTATTGTTTTACTTTATATATATGTTGGATTCGTTGAGAACAGTCAACTGTATCATATAGATTTCATAGGAAAGAAGATGTGGAAATTGATTTTTTGTATAAAAGATGTTTTACCTTTCTTTCTTTTACATATATATTCTAATTTTTTATAGGAGTATTGAGATATAAATTTTTTGTGTATATGAAAATTTGCTATTAAAGAAATAAAATATTCTCGTATCCCAGTAAATATTTATTTATTATATATTTAATTTTAATTATTTATCATAATTTCTATTTATGATTGATTTTTGTATGAGAAACTTTCTACCTTTCTTTATTTTATATTGTTATTTTCTATAGGAAAATTGAGATACATATTTATTTTATCAAGAAATCACATATACTCGTATCCCAGTAAATATTGCTACATATATTTATATATTATTTTAATTACTTATCCTTTACTTTATATAATCTACCAAGTAGGGTATCGGGTCTTCGGCTTTGATTTCTCTCCATTTTTTTTATCGAACCTCCCTCTGGGAGAGGGCACTGTGGGGGTTGGGAGGGATGTTTGCTGTGACTTGCTCAATGTGCGATTGTGTGACAATCGCTATGAAACTGGGACCATGTGTGTAGTGTATATGTACATATACATATATGTATATATGTACTCGTATGTATTTATTATATATATTTACTAGGCTGCTTATCAACATTGATGTTGTTGTTGCTGTTGTTGGGCTCCCTGGGGCCGCATTGGGGTGTCGCGAACTGTTTGCGAAAATAATTTATGGCAAACTGTTGATTGTTGACATGGGGGCCCCTGAGCTCAAGTTAAAGCCTCTCAGCGCTCTCTATGCGTCTGTATCTGTATGTGTGTGTGTGTGTTAGGGTGTGTAGAATTTATCATTAGTTTTATATTTGTTGCTATTGTTGTCGTTGTTGTTGCTTCGCGTAACGAAACGAAACGAAACGCGACGAGCAAAACAAAAGCGTTAAAGCGACAGCTGCTTGTTGATGGTTTCAAAAAAACATTGCGTCATTTTCAATCCCCCTTGCCCCCAAAACCTCACTTCCCCATCCCTCCCTGATCCCCTATGGTTTGCCAGACGATCGGAGCACGTTGCGCCGATTGTTTCCTAGAAAAACGCCACAAATTCTGCGAACTGGCGAAGCTCACAACGTCAGATTCATATATGTATGTAGTAGAAACAATCAATGTACTTGTCGTAAGTACATGTACATATATATGTATATGTATGTATAGCATATCTGTAGGTATATCTATAACATGTCTGATATTTCTTGTCGGTAATTACTCGAACTCGCAGACGTGCGTTCAGCGCCTCAGGCGATCCATCTAATTGAGGTTGTGCTGATAATACAATGCGCAAGCAATTGAAGCTATCAACTATCAAGTGTATAGATACAAATGTATCTATTGATATTCGAATACATACATATACACATAAGATACATAACTAAAACTAGTTTCTTGACAAGCAGACAAAATTGATGTTATATTTAGATCTGATAAATAGAAGAAAAAGACATAAGATACATTTGTATCTGTTATCAATGCGCTCATAAGGATCGCTCAAATAATTTAGATCTATTGTTCATTGTGTTTCTTTTCATTTATCAGTCCATTTGCACTTCTCTTTCAGATACCTAAATTGCGCATACGCCCTGTTAATCAGGCTGGTAGAATAGTTTTTAAACTATGACAAATTACTTTTTATATGTTATTTTTATTAATAATATAAATATGTTGCTTTTCATTTATTATTAAATTTTCACTTCTCTTTAAGATACATAAGTTAAACAGGCTGATAGAATAGTTTTTAAAATATAACAAATTACTTTTTATATGTTATTTTTATTATTAATAATATAATTATGTTGCTTTTCATTTATTATTAAATTTTCACTTCTCTTTAAGATACCTAAATTGCGCATACGCCCAGTTAATCAGGCTGGTAGAATAGTTTTTAAACTATGACAAATTACTTTTTATATGTTATTTTTATTAATAATATAACTATGTTGCTTTTCATTTATTATTAAAATTTCACTTCTCTTTAAGATACATAAGTTAAACAGGCTGATAGAATAGTTTTTAAAATATAACAAATTACTTTTAATATTTAATCTTCATTAATAATACATTTAATACAATTTTTACAGATTTTCTACACAATTGTATATTTTTGTAATTGTTTAAGAAGTCTAATTGAATTTACTATGACCTTGAGCTAAATACATACGTGTTTAAATGTAAATACATATGTATGTATATACATATGTGCTAGTCCATTCAATATTCCTTATCAGCTGGCATTTACTTCAAGCTGTTATCAAAATGTACATAATAAATAATAAATTAATCACTTACTTTGATAGTTTATGATAAGATGAAAATATAAAGTGAAAGAAGTAGAATAAACAAATAAAAAACCAATTTAGAACTCAAGGTTTACATTTAATTTGCAAGTGTTTATTTTTAATGGGAAAAAATACCATAGAATCAATTTTATTTCAGAAAGTAATTACAAATCACCTTTGAAATACAATTTATTTACATTTATTATTGTTATTTTGTTCGTTTTTAAATTGAAAATATAGTGGAGATAAAAATCTCAACTAAAAATAAAGTGGTACTGAAAATCGCAATTAAAATTTTTATTGAAAAAGGAAAAATTGTAAATAAATATTTGGTAGTACAGAAACAATTTACTGAAAGCTGCGTTTTTTAACTATTTCTAAATTTCAATTGATTGCAAATTAGAAATAAATTTAAAATTGATTTGTTGACAAAATAATTCAAATAATTGTGTAGTTTTGTAAAAAATCATAGTATATAATCCCTATTCCCATAATTCCCACGTATGCATGTTACTAACTATAAATTCTTCAATTCTTAAGCTTTAGGAACAATTAAAATTAGTTATTTATCCATTAGAGAAATTCATAAAATTTTGTAAATGTATTTTTCAGCTTACTTTGTGTACTTCGTTACAGTTGAGAGCATTTTTGATTTATGATCAAAACAAGCCACAATTGTTTCGTTTTCATTCGCAAGAATAACAACGAACTCCATTGTGCTGACTGCCCCAGAACAGAGAACCGAGAGCCGAGAAGTCATAACACTAAAGCCCGCTTATGAGTATTACGAGTAATCGCATTAGAAATGCGCAGTAGGCTGAGCTTTCAAAACCATTCGAATCGATAAGTAAACAACTTGAAGAAATCAAAAGAACTTAAATCAATGTAGATTGAAAAAGTTAAAGTTAACAGAGAATATGCTAAATTCAGCAGTGAAAATGTAGTTCCAATAGAAAAAGAAATCGCATGCGTAACAACAATATAATAACAATTATAATGTTTTAATATCTATAGATTAAGATTTAAGAGTTAAATACATTTCTTCTCTCTAATTTAAAGTTGAAATTATATATTTAATACTTACCATCTAAATGTATATTAAATAAATTCCATTGAAAAATGCATAAATATCATTTTCAAAATGAAATAATTCAACAGTTTTTATTAGTTAACTTTAGCTCAATTCAAATTAGTTTCAGTAACAAAAAAGAGTAATAGATACTTAAACAATAGTTATAAATTGGTCATCCTCTTCTTCTTTTTATTATCATTCTATATACAGAGCGCTTTAAGTTGGATGCATATGCATATATATTAATTAGTAAGTAGCATTTGGCATATGATCCGATCCGAAAGAGAAAAACTTAAATAAATGTACAGTTTTGTTGTTGCTGATTCAACGTGGGCACTTGGCATATATAAATTGTATGTATATATCTCTATAGGTATATGTATATATATATATTGTTTAATGTATATCGATTCATTAATGCATAAGATAACAACTCTTAATTGACTACAAAATAAAGGCACCTGAGTTCAAAGTGTTATTGCCAAATGTAAATAAAGTAAACAAATAAAAATAATAATAAAAGACTCAAAATACATACACATGTATATGTCTATGTATGTATGTACATATGTACAAAGTAATATATATATATGTGTAGATTATTTAATTCATTTTAATTAATGGTATGTTGATATATTTGCTGTTCTTCGTGGGTTGCTGACTGATTTGACTGACTGTTGACTGCTGATTGACTAAAGTGTCATTGATATCATGTCTATATACTTATGTATTCATTATTATTATTATGATTATTATTATTATGTATTATTATCAATATATGTTTATTTGTATAAAGTACTTAAATGGTCTTTGTCCCTGAATGAAATGCGCTTGGCTAATTTCCCCCCGCCCCGTTATTAACTCTTAGAATTGTTGGCTTTCTCTCATTTCTCATTTCTCACTTCCATTAACATTTTTTTTGCATTGCTGACTAGTGCGTTCTCTCATTAATTAACTACAAGCCGCTTTTTTTTGTTTGAATTTAACTATTATAGTATTATTGCATCTTGTACAGCTGCGGCGGTTCCTTGGATGCCGGCATTCCCTGATCATATTTACCCAATTCAGCCTCATAGAGGAGATTATTGATCAGATGCTTCACAACGATCTTTGACTTGGATGTCTTCAATTTGCGTATGGTGATGGCGACATACTCACCAAACACTCCATATTCATCCACATGATTGTTGTTGTTGTTGTTATTATTATTGTTGATGTTGTTGTTGAGCTTTGTGGGTGTGGCAACAATGCTGGAGATGCCGCTGCTGCTGCTGGTTGTTGCCGTTGTTGTTGCCAGCGAATGCAACTCCAAGGATGTGGACGAATGATTGTTGTTAGTGGTTATATTGTTCACCTCACTTGGCGAGGAAGAGAGATCACGATCACGATCACGTTTTTGTGCCATGTTATTGGAATGTTGTTGCTGTTGGTGGTGATAGTGTTGCTGTTGCTGTTGTTGGTGGTGGTGGTGGTGGTGGTGTTGCTGCTGCTGCTGATGTGGTTGCCCATTGCCATTGTGGTGGCTGCTGTGGCTGAGATTGTGGCTAAAATGTTGTTGCAGCGCATGAAATGCAATCTGACTGTGGTTCATCTGTTGTTGTTGTTGCTGCTGCTGCTGCTGCGTCGTGGATTTGATCGGCGTCAAAGTCAGTGCCCCAACCACGCCCCCGACAATGCCAACGCCCACGCCACCACCACGGATATCACTACCATCATTCTCATCCATCTGCGCCCTGCGCTTCCGATGATTATAAGTCAGATCTGTGGGCTTAAAATAACTCAGAGACAGCGGCGTACTCGTCTGTCGGTCGAGCATACCCAGCTCACTTTCGTGCTCGATCTGTGTTTACACCAGTAAAATGTAGACGAAACAAAATACAAAATAATGGTTTAAGTCGGTTGATTAGCAAGTTCTCCTGAATAGCAAAAATTAAGAATTATAGTCATCAAAGGGTTCAGGAAAAATTTAACCCGCTCACAATAATACACTTTTTTTGCAATAAGACGGCGTTTTGTAAAATTTCACCTGCAAGTGTGTTTACCTGAGATCAGAGGTCATGGAATTGGGTTGTAAGAAAAACTTTTTTGTTTCTTAAGATATCTTAACCAAACTTACAGATTATATGTTTGGGACTGTCTCTTACATTATGACCAAATTTGATCAAAGTCGGATTAAATAATAACCATAGGAATAATCGGATGCAAATTAACCTTTGGTATGAAAAACTTTTTGTTTCTTAAAGTTTTTTACTTTAAACCTTGGATTTTCAAATTGCAAAGGGTCTATAACATCATGTATGACATTTTGAATTACACACAGGGTATGTAGTCTATCTATCATAAGACACTTTTTAGTAAAAATACCAAAACTTCTATTAATAGCTGGAACTTTAGGAAATCATTTGAGACAATTAATATTTATGGGAATTTAATCTAAAAGTCAGGGTAATCCTATATATTACTCTTTAAATATACTTTATTGTTATGCGTCTCATTTTGTAAAACACTTGCAAAATTAAAATTTAAATACTGCAAATAAATTAAACTCTTTTTTAGGGCAATCCTATTTCAGTTGACTATCAAAACTACAAATCCCATTAATGCGAGTTGATATACCCCCATTCGATAATTATATTAGTACAGGGTATTGCAAAAACAATCCGTTGAGTCAATTAAAAGACAATTAATAATCGTGTTTGGGTTAACTACAATACAATACAATACTTACAATTTCTGTTTTCACATCTTCGGCGCTGATATTACAGTAATTCTCGCCATCCAAATCGGAAGAGGAACGTGTCTGCGAATGAGAGAGCAAAGACAAATCGTTAAAAATGAGCAAAAAGCTACAGCAACAACAAGAGTGAAAATAGCAACAATATAAGAATAACTACAACAATTATGGCAATGCAAAGAATTTGTCAGACAAATAATAATAATAACAACAACAACGGCAACAGCAACAAAGCAGAGAGAAAAACAAATTAGAATAGTAATAAAAAATAAACAAATAAATGTGAGAGACAGAGACTCACACAAACACACTCGCGTACAGCGGCGATTAAATTAGTTGTTACGTTTGGAGAGAGAGAAAGAAAGAGGGAGGTGTGCAGAGGGGGGTGGTAGGGGGAAGGTGGCAGCGCAGCGAAGTCAACATTGAAGTGGACCAACGAGTGGCCAGCCAAACAGACGAATAGATGGACGAAGCAAAACGAACGAATAAACGAACGAACGAAGTAAAAAAGCAGCAACAACAAAACGCAGCGCAGCCAACTTAATACGAGTGTAGATTGAAGCTGCTGCTTAGGCGGGTCCATTGCCAAGTCAAGAAGAGCGGTGGGGAGGGGAGAGGCAAAGGCAAAGGCAGTGGGGCAGCGGGACAGCGAGACAGCGAGACAACGGGATTGGGGGGTGTGAGGCAGCAAAGTCAGTTTGGGGGGCAGGGTCGGTGCAAAACGTGAAGCTGCCGATTTCTACGGCTGATGCAACACACATATGGTAGCAGCAGCAGCGCGAATCAAAGCCAGTTGACACACACGTACACGCACACACACACACGCGCACACACACTTGCACAACATTATAGCAACGCTTATCAAGCGAATGCGACGCAATAGCAGCGACAGCACAGTGACTTCAAATTTATTATAATTACATAGCATTGGCAAATATAAAAAAAAATTTTTAATTTATCCAGAATTTTAAACTAACGGAAACCACATGTTCTTAAAAATAAAAATATATAAATAAAATAAAAATTTCGATAAAATGTATTTTTTTTATAAATAAATAAATAAATACTAGATTTAAAAAAGTAAAAAACATGCATAGTTAAAATCAACTCAAGTAATTATTTTAACAAATCAAGTAACAAACATATTCATTTTTTATTTTTAAAAATAGTTAAACAATAATACTTCAAGTATTTATGTATGTACATTTTTTGAAAACAAATTTATGTGCTTTTATTATTTTGTCAATTTATTTATTTATTTTGATAAACTGTAGATATCGACGATATGTGATTAAAAAGTCAATTTAATGTGGTTGTTGTTGAATACACAAAAAATAAGCTCGTGCCACTGTGCGCCACAATTGTTGCTGTTGCTGACGAACCGCTAGACACAGAGCTAGCAGCGTCGGCGCGTGTGCTGCTGCTGCTGCCGCAAAACAAGTCAAACCACTCACGCATACATAAACACACGAATACGAACACGAACACACACATACACATACAGGCATGGCAGCACTCGCATGCAAAGTAAAAAAAAGCTCCACCGGAACGACAATAACAAACAAACAACAAGAATATTGCAGTTGAGTCCACATGTTAACTAAATACTCTGCATAACAGAGTTAATGTTAACTAACAGCATAACAGAGTTAATGTTAACTAACAGCAACATAACAGCAGCATTAAGTTTGCATACATATATTTTAACCGCAATGGAATAACAAGCACATGTATAATTATACATATGTACATATGTATATGTATGTATGTACAAATGTATGCATGCACATGTAACTGTTCTCATTCATTCTGTTTTATGTTGATGCATATTCCCCAAAAGCTTTGCAGTGTGCGGATCATAAGAAATGAGAAAAATATGCACAATAGGCAAAAGGCGCTTACCACGGCTGCTGAGACCGCTGCAGCGGCTGCTGCTTCTGCTTCTGCTGCTGTCGCGTCGCTGCCGACGCCCGCACAGCCATTTGAGTTGGCATCGGAGTTCGCTGCATCAGCGTCCAGATTGTGATCCCGTTCCCTGACATTCGCCGCCGCAACGGCTGCCACAGCAGCGACCGCAGCAGCGACGCGGGCAGCAAACTCTTCTTGCTGCTGTTGGTGGTGCTGCTCAACAACCTCTTGCTTGCCAGCAGCTGTCAGCTGTTCCAAATCTAGGCTATGCATCAGCGTCAGTTTATCAGCCGCTTCCGATGCCGTTAACGCCATTGACGCCGGTTTAACATCGACGCCATCAGCGGCAGCATCCAGAGCAGAGACGTCGGCGTCGCGTTCACCGTCCAATATAAAGCGTATGGCCTCATAGGCAAACCACATGGGCTGATAATGTACACCGCGGTTGCGTCCGCTGATCACCTTGCCGTGCTCGCGATGGAATGAGGAACGTAGCGATTTGATTTTGGATCGTATGGAACGTATTTCCGTGCCATATTTCTCGCTGAGAAGCTTCAGAGCCTCGTATTTGGTCTGTTTGATGTGGTAGCCTTTGGTGTTGGGATCCCAAAGGACGCGCTGTCGTCGATAATCCTCGATGAAGCCCAAGATTGTTGCGCGCGACCATTCAATGCGGTCCGCTGGCAATGTCAGCGCCGACGGCGACGGCGGCAGCGCTGCGACGTCCGTAATCAAAGCGATGGCATTGCTGTTGGGCTCGAGTTTAAACTGCGCTGCGGCGCCGCTGCTGGACATCGTGTGGAGAAAGTTGTCTGGGAAGGGAGGAGGAGGCGGTGGTGCTCTGTTGTGCTATCCCGTGTTGTGTGGTGCTCTGTGGTGCAATTGGGTGATGTGGATGGTGAGTTTTGGGGGTTGGTTGTGCGCGCGCGCGCAAGCGGCTGCCGGAGAGAGAGAGAGGAAGGTAGCAAAGAAGGTAAACGCAACGCAACGCAAAACGCAACGCGACGTAAAAAAAAGCGTCCACAACACGTTGCTTTTGACTTTCGACTGAGGCGGCGGCGGCCGCGGCTAGCGGTTGTGTGGCAGAGGAAGCGTAGCAGCAGCAGCAGCAAGTGTGGCGGCGGCGGCGGCCAAACGGCAGCTCAGCTGCACTTTGTGCGAGAGAGCGCGCGAGTGAGCGATGCACAGTGGTACACTATTCAAATGCAACGCGACAAAATACTAATAACTTGTAATCATTTTAATGCAATCGATTTGTAAATTGAATTACTAACAATTGTGCTGGAAAATATGACATAAGAGTATTATAAAAATCAAATAGTTAAATGAACATGCGTTGAATTTTATAATTTTCTACTTTGATTGTACAAGTGTTTCACGTTGTGGAAACTCCTTTTAAAATGAACTGAGTAAATAGTTTTCGTAATAAACTATATTGAACACATCTGAAATATTAATTTTACAAAATATATGATATTACCAAGATTTGATCATAGTAAATAATAGGGTTCTACATGTATCGCAATATTAAGTTTTGCTCATATTCGTGATATTTACCACGTGCGATCAGTTTTTGCTAGCTGTTTGTACCACTGTGCGACGTCGCTTCGTCCAAAATCAACGCAAAGGTGTGCGACTCTGTGTTTGCTGTTTGTATTGGTGTGTGCACACACATATACATACATATGTATGTGCGAGAGTGCTTGTCTGAGTATGTGTGTGTTTGTGTGCTGGTTGCAGCGGCACGCGGGGGCTTTTTTTCGCTCACTCAACGACTGTTGTTGTTGCTGCTGCTGCTGCTGCCGCTGCTCTGCCGGAGACCTGTTGGTTGCTCGCTTGATAATGCGACGCTTTGTTGTTGCTGTTGCTTTGTTGCTGACTGTTTTGGGTTTTCTATTTGTTGCTGCTATCAGCTGTTTTATTGCATGTTGTTGTTGCCGCAATACATACGTGCGACGTGACGTTGTTGCTGCCGTTTCTGTTGCCGTTGCCGTTGTTGCTGTTGCCACTCGACGTTGACGTTACGATCCCCCGACACGTTCGTTGTTGTTTTCGCCGCTTCGTCGTTCGTCGTCGGTCGTTCGCTGTTGAAATCACGATTTGTACTAATTTCACATATTTAAACTGTGTGTGGCATGCGCGCTGCTCCAAACGGGCCAGTTGCTGCTGTTGTTGTTGTTGCTGCTGTTGTTGTTGCCGCTGTTGCTGCTGCTTGCTTGCCTGCTGCTGTTGGCAGTAAGTTCGTCACTTGGTTTTTTTTGCTGGCCCCACGCCCCCGCCACCGAATTCGCTCCCCCTACTAACCGTGTTGTTGTTGTTATGGTTTAAGCACTTTAGCTCAAAGCATTACAGCTTTGCCATAAGCTTTGCCAAAAGCTTAGAACGAGAACTATGCACACAAAATTTGCATCATTTGTTTTCAAACTCTCTTTACACTGTGTCAAAGCTCAGTCAATCTATACTCTCTCCTCCTCTCTTCCTCCTCTCTTCGATTCTCCCACGTCAATGGAAGTTCTGCAAATCAAACCTGTTATCTGTACAATGGTCTAGAGTAAGGGTATATAAATTTCGGCGCGTTAATCAAAAAATTTACTTTCTCGTTTGCTTTTTTTTTGTTTTGTTCAATTTTGCTCGTGTGGCGATCGTTGCTGTTGTTGGTTGCTGTTGCTGCTGTCGCTACCGTCAACGGCAACACGTTGCACAGTGGGCCGTGTCTCGTTTTAGCTTCTTCTGCGCATGTGACGAACTTTGCCAAAACAAAAAATTAGCTGGCTATTTCGTGTAGCAAAGTTGCGACCATGAAGCTGGATAGACAGGCGAGAAGAGGCGTGTGCTCGTTAACATACTTATCTATCTGTCATTGCTGGCACCAGAAACCATTAAAAGAGAATGACAAAGCTCTATAAATTAAAGTTGATCACAAAAGTGTTTGAAAAGAGAAAAAATATCACATATTGTTTTTAAACCCTGTATTTATGGTTTAAAATAGTTAAAACCATAATTTAATTAATTTCGTCACAACCATTAATTGAATATTGTTTTGCATTTATAAAGCATTAATTTTAAAATTATAATTTTACTCAAGTTATTTTTTAGTATAATCAATTTAGTATACATAATTATTTGTATATATAATATAATCTAACACCTGTATGTTTATCAAACTCTGGCTTTAAAAGGGCTGCCTTGTACCACTGTGCAGCCACAGCTACAGCTGTAAATATTGTTGCCGTCGTTGAGAAGTTGTTATCGTTGCCGCCGCTGTTGGACGAAGCGAAAAAACAAAAACTCAAAAACAAAATTCTCTAAAGCTTCACAACAGCAGTAACAAACTTTTTGCCAGTCAGCAGAAACGCAAAAAGAATCAAAAAAGGAATTGCATTTCACGGCAAATTTGGTTGTTTTTGTTAATCAAGGGGCGGGCAGTGCGATTGTTAGGTTAGTCGATTGCTTGGGAGATAAGCGGGGAGCGGAGTGGGATGACATCAACATTGACGCCGACGTCTACTTCGACGTCGCTCACGTAGGCAGTTTTGTTTTTGCATTTTGAGTTGACAACTCTGTCGATGATCGACATTGAGTCGCTCTCTCTCTCTGCCTCTCTCACACCTTCGTTTGCAAGTCCTCAGCACGTGCAGGTTTTAATTTCGCCGAAATTTGTCATTGTAAGGCGAACTTACACACACACATACACTTGCATAAATAGTGCAATTGCTCTCTCACTATCTCGCCCGCTCTCAATCTCTCTCTTTGACACCTAATGTGAGCACATTTAAACATTGCGGAAGCTTTTCGTGTCTGTTGCCCTGTAGTACGGCTCACTGGTGAGAGATTGGTGAGATTGCTGGTTACTACTCATTACCATCGCTTACAAGTCAAATTACCTCATTGGTAAACTCAACATGGGGATGTCATTGGCGGTGTGCACTCGATACTTTCTGCTTAATTTAGCATGGTGAAATCACCAACAACATTTTTTGACTGCTACCAGCAGTACTAGAGGGTTCTGTTTCTTGCTTTAACTGCTCATTATCAAGCACCTCTGCCTCTGTCGTCGACTGTGGCAGCGTCATGTTTGCCGCACCTACGATAACGGCATTAACTCTGACTTGACTTTCAGCCCGATCCCCTGATCCCCTCCCTTACTGTTCCCTATCAACATTAACAACAATCCCAGTGAAAGCAACCAAAATGCTGCGACTGCAGTGCATAACGCGACAGCAAAAATTCAATTCAAAATTGGCTCCGACTCCGTCAGGCACTAACGTTAGCTGCGCTGTCGACGCGACGTTGCTGCTGCTGCTGCTGCTGCCACTGACGCTGCCGTTAACGTAACGACGCGTCGTGGCGCAAAGCTTTGCATTCAATTTTCGTTTCAAGTTGACAAATTGACGTTCAAAGTTGTTTGCGCAGCATTTCAGTTACAGTTTCAGTTTTGCTGGCTCCCCTCTTCCTCTTTCTCCTGCATGTGCACCTCATTATTTCCCCATATCGCTGCCTTTGTCAGTTCTGTTTCCTTATTATATTTATGATTTTTTTCCACAATCTTCACGTCATTTCGCTACCTTAAAATACAACTGTATGTGTGTGTGTGTGAGTGTACTCAAAATTGTGTGCATGTATTGCGTATGCTGGGGGATATGCAAGCAAATTACACTGAGCAATAGATGTAAGCTTACGGCTATAATATAAAACAATCATTAAAAGCAACGATATTTTTAAATGTTGACTTAATTAGGGATTTTAAAATACATACAATAGAATTGATATTGTATTGTAAAATTGGTTTTGCTGTGAATGCATTATTCTGATGAGCAGTGTGTTCAATAGAATGAGCTGCGTATGCTGGGGGATATGCAAGCAAAATGCACTGAGCAATAGATGTTAGTATACTGCCACTTATAATAGAAAATGATTTTTAAAAGAAACAATAATTTTTTTTTAGATGTTAACTTAATTAATTTATGATTCTAACATGAAATAAAATTGATTTTATAAAATTTCATTTGCAGTGAATACATAATTCTCTCGAGCAGTGTGCTTAATAGAATGAGCTGCTGTTGTCATTGCATTTGTTCCTGTTGTTGTGTTGTTGTTGTTATTGCTGGTTGTCATTGCCAACTAAATTGCATTGAGCTGTCACATTAGAGAAGCAACTCGATATGCCAGTTTCCCCTCTCTCACTCTCTCGCTCTCCCTGCGTTTCCTTCTCCCGTTGTTGGCGCTTTGCTTGCACTTTACTTTGCTCTCTTCTTGCCTTGCACTTTACTTACTATTCTCAGTTGAACGGTTTTTATCAATCAACTTAGAGGTGTTTTGTTGGCTCTCTATTGTTGTTGTAGTTGTTGTTTGTAGTTGTTGTTGTAGCGTGCACTTTAGTTGAAATTGCTGTTGACGTTGTCTATGGAATACATATTTTTTTATTTTTATTCAATTTCAACGTCACTGCGTCGCCAACGTCAACCTCCACATCATCATCATCAACATCATCCACATTATCATCATTGTCTTCGTTGTTGCTTGCCGACCGCCCACTCGCCTTTGTTGTTTTTGTACATTTCAATTATGCATACTATAGTCTATCGTTTATCGTTTATCGCTCTCTATCAATCCGAGTGTTTGGCCTGTCGGATAAGAAACGCAGCTGTCGCGCTGTTCAAAATGCACTTCCTTAACTTAAGCTGGGTCAAGCTGAGGGGGGAGGTGGTGGGGAGGCAATTGGCAATTGCAGTCGCTCGAGCGAGTGTTTATTTATTTACTTATTTAGTTTTTCAACTGATGCGTATCTGATGCAGTTGCTCTGCTAACGGGAAGTCGCCGTTGAGTGCGCCCGAAGGAAGTGCATTCGAATGAATGCACATCTGATAAACATAATATCCATAGACAGCTACCGACCCCGATACCGATTCCGATACCAAAACCACTTGCGATTTACTTAATTAGCTTTGTTTGCTTAACTCTTCTTTTTTTTTGCATTCACATTTCCATTTTTTTTTCAAGGTTGTCTTACGATCTAAAAAGCTCTTAAGAATAACTCCTTTGTGATGGAATCAAACTTTTTGGAATTGTATTAAATCTTTCTAGAAAAACCGCCTAACCTTCCCATTTTTATTAAATATTTAAATTAGTCTTCGGTTTTTATTTTTTTTAAATGCGACAACTTTGGGACATTAAATATTAAAACCAAAATAAACTAGAAAATATCTATACAACATTAAATTTGAGTATAATTATTTCTTGAAATATAAATATGATTATTGTATAAGATATTTAACTTAATCCTGTAGAAAATCTTTCTAGAAAAACCATTTAATTTGTTAAATTTTACTAATTATTTATTTAATGTTTAATTTTTTTATTATTTTTAAATATATTTTTATAATATGGGACAACTAAGGTACATTACATTTTATAACTTAAATTAACTGTAAAATATCTAAAGGTACAATATTTTAATTAAAGTTGAAATGTTTAATTTAATCCTCTGAACTTTATCTATTTAATTCTTAGTAAGCTAATAGAGACTACAGAAATATGAAAAGCTTAAAAATTCGGGAATTACTTGACCAGTTATCTAATGCCAAATAAGCCTTTAAAGATATTATGGATTCGGGAAAATTAAAAAGAAAGATTGAGTATCTATGTGTTTAGGTCGAGCAAAATTTAGATATAAATTATCTGACAACAAGTGTAAAATCTCAAACTTTGCGGAAGCCTACACAGTAATTAAATTTAATTTTAGCGATTAGCAAACCTCAACTCTATAAATTTACATCAAATTGAACCTTTTGGAAGTGTTCGCTGTTTGTTGGGCCTGCATTTAGCCGCATTTGATAAGGCTAGATTGTCAGAATACGGAACGTTCTCACACGCAATGCTAGGACGAGGGAGGAAGAAGGATGGTAGGGCGGTATTAAGTCGAAACACGCCCGATTAAGACATTTTGCGGTCATCTTCATGTGTTAACCATTTGGGGGTCTGCATATAATTATGTCCGAAGGCTTCTAGGCGGCTCATTCATCACGCTGCCAACGGGCGTACCGAAAAGTATCTCAAAGATTGTTAGCACTTGGGTTGAAGCGGGATAGAACAAGGCAGGACTGGACTGGACAGGACAGGAGACGAGTTATTTATGTTGAACAGCAGCAGGATAACTATTAAAAGTAACTACTTAGCAAACACTGACACTCTCCCGCCCTCTTCCCCCCCTCGTGGCCACAAGCAACCGGTCGAAACTTTTTCGGCAAAGTGCCATTTAGTTAAACATTTTGACACATGATAAATGAGTTGTAGGAAACCGACAACCCTCCATTAGGTCAGACATATGTTGAGTAGTACTCCCATACTCCATATCTAGCTCTAGGTTCCAGCTCCATCTATGGATTCTGCTCCTTTTGGCAATTAAAGAGCCACGCAAGGCGCTTTGGTAACCCATAAATAGTATCTATAAACTGGTAACATGTAAATTTCGTCGGTCAGAAGAAGCTGCCTTCTCCTCCTCCAAAATGGACGCAACTTCCGCACAAAGCGATAGAGAGAGAGATAGAGTGAGGAAGAGGGAGTGAGAGTGAGAGCGAACTCATTAAATAGAAAGCATTTATTGCGTATCAAGATACAGCTTGAGATAGTTATAGATACAATCCTGCCTGGCCGGTAATAGAATGTCATGAGCAGCTGACACGACGGGAGGCTGTGACTGAACAAGAGGGTGCGACATTGAATGAAGGACTGAATGAATAAATGAATGAATGAATTGTTGAATGAATGAATGGTTGAATGCTTCAATGCTTCAATGCTCTTGGTGTGATATCAGGAGTCAAAGTTTTGAAGGCAGCCCAAAAAGCAACAGCAGCAGCAACATCGTAAAAGTCATCGTCATTCTGTCCTGACTGTGTCGACAGGAAGGTCATTTAAGTTTTAATGATAGAGTTGTGCCAGTGAATAGGAAGGAAGGATGCGCCATGGGTAATGAAAAAGTTGCGCCCCTCCTCCCCTCCCCTCCCCTTGCGAACTTGCGGTTCCTTATTCATCTCAGGGGGTAGTTCTCGCGCCCATTTACAGTCCAAAGATTGCTTTAAGTACTAAAGTAGCAAAGTAATCATCAAGTCTTGAGTTCTAAATTGAAACTTTGATGAGTAAACGAACTGAAAGAGGGAGAGACTGTGGAAAAGGAGTTGAGATCCCTTCAACTTGGACCTTATCGAGAAACAATACTTCGCAGATAGCAGGCAATGTGACTGGAATACTTCTAAAATACGTAAGAAAACTTTTAGGTTGGTTAGAGCTTCGATTCAGAGGGTCTCATAGTATCTCGATAGTGGTAAATATGGGATAGGTATCTCAAATGGTCTGTGCGTTCAAGCAAATCAAATCTGAAAATAAATATCTGGATTAACAAGAAAATCCCAAATTTAAATTTTTTTTAACATCATTAAAAATAAAAAAAATTAATATCATCATTAATATATTACAATTTTTTTTAATTTCCATTTTTATTTTAAAAATTATAATACAAATCAATAATACCATCAATAATACAATAAATGCGAAAATTCTAGATATACTTTTTTTTGGATGGTCTACCCGGATACATTTTACACAATATAAATAATATTCCATATTTAGTTTTATTTAAAAATCATACAATAACTCATATTTCTGATAATTATTATAAGAATCAAATTTAAATTTAGTTTTTGTCAAATTATATTGTTATTGATTTTTAAAAAAATAGAAATCATGAAATCCTTTGATTTGCACTTTTGAAGTATCTTTCCTATTGATTGCACATTGGACAAAATTGAGATGTGCTATATGCGGATTACTTTTCCTGTTAATTCAATGCGTTTCGAGTGTTAACTTCCAGCTCTCAGTTACCAGATACATTTGGGAACAAAGGGCGTGCTATTTGCATCTCTAAAACGGAGCAATTGACGCCGCTTTAGACCAGATCATACTCGGGTATCATTATCGCAAGGCAATCGTACGAAATATAATTTCTCTTCTCTCGTTTCTGTTTTCACGCTAACCCTCAACGCTTTGTGCGTAATATTCAGGTCCTGCTGCGTTTAATGCCTTATGCAAGGATGGGTTGGAAGGGGAGAGTTCATGTCCTCGGTCCTCGGTCCTTGTGTCGGGCGGGCGCACAACACTTTTGCGTAATAAGTGTATTTACTTTGTGCGAGAGTGTGTGTGAAAGGAATGAAAATGGCTTTCGTAATAATGGATTTCATTAAGGCCATGCAGGACAATGAAGGACTCGGTACTGATGCTGCTTTCCTTTGTCTGTATATGTGTGTATGTGTGTGTGTGGACGCCAATTCAAACTACGCCATGCGTAACAAATAAATTCATTAAGCGCAGCCAATGCCTCGTCCAAAACATTATCATCAACCAAACGGAGGTAGGACTGTGGTAGCATATAGTAGTACCGGGTATAGTCGGTATGCTACGGTACAGGGTAGCACCGTCTGACTGAATGATAATAACAAAAGCCGCTCGGCTTGGCACGCGTAATTAAGTCGCATGTTCGAATGTGGCCAAGAGACAGAGAAAGCGGCAGAGACAGAGACAGAGACAGAGAGAGAGAGAGAGAGAGGGAGAGAGAGAATCGCAAGTTCAAATAGTGAAATCCTGGACAGAGTTTTTGGTATGCGGAAGCGTAACATCCGGCCTACTAGTCAGTGTTGTCAGAAGGACTGTTTTGAAGGACTAAAATAGCTAACTTGATTTTAGAAGAAACATAGAAAAAGATAGCTACAAAATTATTAAAACTGCTGTAAAAAAAGTTAATATTTTGATAGTTTTAAATTAAGTTTATAGAAACAAAATTTAGATTATTCCTAATAATACAAATATATAAACTCTTATTCTAAGCTAGCAACAACGATATCAATCTAAATATTTGTAGGATTCCGAAATTATTTTGAAATAATTTTTGGGCCCCATCTGCAATTTTAAAGTGACTTTCAAATGATTAAATTAAATTTTGGCTGTATCCATAATATTTTCCCAACTGACAATCCCATTACCCAAATACTTACTTCATTAAATATTTTCAATACCTCATTTTATTTAGAGAATATATTAATTTTGTTGAATATATCGAAATCGCCAGCAAATCTGAAAAATGAGCGCAATCATTTTTTAAAAATATCCTGACTTCTAGATAATATAATTTGTTCTAAGTCTAAGTCTAGCTATAAAATAGCTAAAATAGCTGCTACTATTATGTACTTCTTTCCCTCCCTCTTCTCGTTATTCAAATGATATTTATGCCAGTTTTGCGCACGCTCAATGTTTACGATTATGGGACACGGCCAAAATGTGGTCTATAGGATCGGGCTGACTCCGTGACCGGGATTAACATGAAATTGTCAAGTATGCATCTTAGTAGCTCTCTCCCCCAGCTCGGTTCTTTCAGTGTGACGTTTAATTAAAATGTATATGAGCCGTGGAACTGCGAAAACTGCGTGACAGGAGAGCAAAAGTAACGACCGCTTCATAAATTTCAAATTAATCAATGGGCTTACGAATGTTGTCCTTGTCGCTGTTAAAATTGCATTTGTCTTGTTAACCAAGAGACCTAAAACCATTTCTTCTTCCCACTCCAGGCTAACATCCGAATTGAAAGTAATGCTTTGTCCCATGGTCCAAGTATTAGATACATAAATTTCTAGTGCCTTCATTTAGTCTAGGGGATGGGACAGGTGCCGGGAATGATTCAGGAAGTAAGCTCAAGGAATTAACTTGCAAATTGTCGCACAGTTAGCAAAAGTTTTAGCAACATTTAATTGTTTTCATTGAGACACTGTTAATGGAGATTGAATCAAGCAGAGAATTTCTATTTAAAGGCTCCAGATATTTCGATGGCTTGCTTTCTTGCAAATTTACTAGAAGAGAAACTGAATACAGTTTAGCATTAACTTGGTTATGAGAGTTGATTAGGAAACGCGAGGAATACCGTACATTTATATTTTTGAGAAGATTTCAATGCTAAACTTTACTTTAAAGAAAAGAATTAAAAACTTAATAATGTGCTTTCATAATTAAGAGATTAAGAGATAATTAAAATCGTATAAGACAATAAAAATATCTGAAAGTTTTCTGAGCTTAAACTATACAGTGTTCGACTTATATTTGGCTACATTTGCATTTGCTCAGCAAATATTTAACTTTAAGGTACCTAAAAAATAGCGACTTCTTAAAAGACAACCTAAATGATTTATTTAACAACAAAATCTTACACAAAAAAAAACAACAACAACACCATTAAAATTACCGGATTTGGTCACGCTGTTGATTATATTTTATATGCTGTCATAGGTATGAGTATAAACAGTATTAGGCTTTTTTCTGTTGGTACTGTCCAAGATACTCGAAGGGCCCTACATTTTGGGTTCGGGATGTTGCGCTAATTGCGGCCTATTCAGTTGGCCAAATTAATTGGCCACTTTTGGAGGATCCATTAGGGCACAAAATTGAAATTTATTGCGTAGATTTGTAAGTCGACAATGCGAAACACGTGTGCGACGGCCCAAAACGCACAGAAAAAAGAAGCGAAAAAGCGGCGAAAGAGATTTAAAACCAACTTCCTCCCACCGAGAGCAGCACAATAATGGCGTAATGGGTTAATTAGCCTTATCGCAGTCATAGGGGGAGAACCATCCGCTGTTCTTCAGCTCAGCAAAGTGTTACAAATATCACACTTAAAAAGAACTCGACCGAAAATAACTATAAGAAGAAAAAAACAATGGGAACACGACATTCCAATTAATCAAATGCTCCAATGCAAATTTAGTTCATAATTCGTATGCGTATCCGTGAGATACGCAACACTCAACTGGCCCTAAGATTCGACTAACATATGCAAATGTTACCCTAACTATTCGAAATTCTCTCAACTGACTCTGCCAGAATTTTACCACTTGAATGTGCGTGTCTCAGACGCTCGGAGCAGCTGGAAAACCATACAATTATATTTATGTAGCCCCAAACCGAAACAGAGCTAAGTAATGTCAATGTTTCCAGTTCTCATAATCATAACTTACGTCGAAAGGTCACTCATAGGCTTAAATAAAACAGCTGACTTAAATATCCGCACATTGGGACAAACATGCAATATAAAATATTTGATGAAAGTGGAAGATGTTTAATAAACTTAGTAATGTTACCGAGCTAAAGTCTTTTTAAATAATTCCTCTAGAAACTCAATTTGAGTTCTGAAACTAATCCCTATTTAATAAATTTTTATTATATTGCAATAGACAACCAACTTTAAAGCTAAAACATTTTTAAAAAAGATTATTAAAATTAACTCAAAATAGAAGTAACTTAGAGAAATTTCAAATTCTTTTAATTCTTTGAAGTTCAACTTTTTAAAAGTTTATTTCAATACTTCAATACAATGTTTCACTTAGAAAATTTTAAATATTAAGTTACCCAGAAAGTAAAGCCTCAATACCACTCAAGATCTATTGAATTTAATATTTAATTTCGAAAATATTAAATTTTAAATTAGTTGTTCGACTGTCTACAATTTCGTAGTTAGAACAGAATGGTTTATTTTCCAAAATTATTTATATTTATTACATATATTTTTTTAAAATTTAATTTAGGAAATATACAACTTGCCACAGTGTTGCGACGCAACATACCCCTCATACGAAAGTGCCACATATACGCCTATGCGTGATTATTTTGCGCCTCGAAAGTGGGAAAAAATGTTAATTAAATGATATTCCCAGCCAGGGTTTACCAACAAAATAAAAGCAATAATATGTGGCCAGTGTCCGGTGGTTGCTTGGTTCGCAACTCGCCGGAAAAGTGCCTCAAATTATGCATTACTAAAGGTATTTTGCGGCGGCCCACGCATATATTAGCGCTCAGATAGCGATCAGGGGCATTCCAGTGGTCGGGTCACATGATTTTGCATATCGGGCAATGTTTGAACGAACCGAAAAGAAATAGAAGAAAACGTAAATGTCATGCGTCCGAACCGGGACAGGGACTGGGACAGGGACCGGTTGAGTGACGACTGACAGCGCCTTGAATAGGCCCAACTCACGCACAGCTCAAAGCTGACCTCTGACCTGTGGCTAACTAGCAGGTGATAGACAGCTGAGGGTGTTTGAGGTGTGCTGAAGGTGAGCTACATAGTATTTTCTTTTTCTTTTTCACTCTTTCCTGCGCCGCTTCACACGTCAACGGCAACAAAGCCGAAAATTAGTTAACTTTTATTTTTTTTTTCTTTGGCATTTTCATAAATATTTACATTTGCCCTACACCTGCACCTTGTGGCCGGTAGAGTCCATCGGCAATGCGATGGGAAAATTAACGGCTGTCTCTGTCCTATTCCAAAATTTCCTCTGTCTGCAACCCTCGGATCATTAAATACAGATCACAGCAAGGGAAGTTGTTATACAATTGGTTTACAAAATATTTGAAGTCTGCAAATTGATTGATTGACGTTTCGATTGTATTACACTCATTACGGATTTTCTCAGTCTTTTGAATCTAGAAAGTAAAGTTATCTTTCAGTAAATTGATCGGTCTCTTTCAGTAGTAGCGCTGACATCTGCAATTGATTCCACATTCTATAAAGACATTCATCTTAATTGATGTGCTTATTGGTTGTCCGGAAGTCTCTTAATTAATCGTACAGTACCAGTCTCTTAATGTTAACAAATTATATTAATCAAAATGAGAAACTACTAATATATAATTTATCACAATAATTACATTCTTCTCAAGAATAATGTCATAATGGTCTATAAAATGTGGATTTTTAGGAATATGTCTTCATTTAGTTGGAAAACGATTTTTCTCTATCTATTTCGTATTTTTAATCTTAATAAATTGCTTTTGATATATGAAGATAGTAATAAATATTTTTGAATAAATGTGTATGTATATGGTAATATTATATCAGTCTAATTTAATAGTTCTTTTTTCGGAATCCAGTTTGCTTCAGGTAACAATACAACACCAAAACGATTCTGGAATTATTAAGTAAATATATTTATTTTCAATAATTTATGTAACTCAATTCAACTCTGTATTTTAGCTTATTAAATTTATTATTTCACTAAAGTTCGATATCGTTTTGTAGAGTATTTCGGAACTAACTTTTGTTCCCAGTTTTTTCCCAAAGTATAACAATAAGTTTTTCCTCTGCCTCTCCTCCCCTTCCATCTCCCCATTTCCCCTGCCACAATCACACACACATTTCATATTTTCGGGACTGTTTTGGGCTGAGTGGCCCTACAAAGCCATCCAATAATCCACATTTGTAACAAACATTTCCAACTTTTGGGGCTAAGTTGACGGCTCTGATGACTGACAGTCTTAGTGGAGGGGGATGTTGTGGTTGTTGTTGTTTTTTTGGTTGTGGCATTTTCAATTGTTGCTAATGAGTGCCACAAATTAATTAGGTTACTTCGTTACGCTGACGTTATAAGCTATTCAACGGAAGGGGGCGAGAAGGGAGGGGAGAAGCGAGGCAGAGAAAAGTAGGAGAGAAGCGGAGCTGATGCTAAATTGTGATAGTTGTTGAAAATTAGCATAAATTTCTTTTGGCTCTTTCTCATTCTCTTTTTTTTTTGTTCATTTTTTCACTTAGTTCGCACGGAAAATTGAGCAATTTTCCAACGATTTTCTTCAGCATGAGGCGCGTGAGGTGAAATACGCAACGCCTCAGTTTAACTATTAACATCTACAGGAAACTTCTCTCTGTCATTCCCCGAATTTCCCCTTTCCAACCCTTCGTTTGGCGATTTTATCAGTCCACTTTCCTCGTACTACAATGCCCATGACAGGCACAAATCTTTTTCAGATTTCTGGGCGAAACTCGGGGGAAAATTAATTTAATTTTATGGGGGCGTGGCCTACCTCAAAGATGACGAAGCAAACAGACTGCGATAACAACGAATCCGCTTCAAAGTCTGCTTAAAAAATTAAATCAAATCGCTTTTAAGGAAATTGTGACATAATCAAAAACAAATTATGTATGTGAATTGACTGATCGACTCTTAGTTACTCTGTAGACATTTTAGCTAAGGCTGCAAACCGCCAAAATATTGGTAAAGGTTCGGTTCAGTAGTTCAAAAAATAGAGCAAGACTTATGCCAAATGTGAGAGTTGAATTCGCTGGCTTTTTACTGGGGAAAAGGAAGGCTAATAACAAATACGCATGTATGTATTATTTATATTAAATATTTTCTCTTTGGGCCAATAGTGCTGATTATTAGGGCTTAGATTGTTACACACATATACACACACACACAGATACACTCACTCACAGACACACACACACACACAAAGATGGGCCTGCACAATTACATTTTCATAAAGGATACGGCTAAGCAGCTTATGCCTACGCATCGGCAGGAAGCAGGATATTAGAACCAAAGGTACGGGGATTAAGTTGAGGGCAGGGAGAGGAGCTGAAGCAGAACAAGTGATGAAGGTGGTGAGGGGAAGGGGGTTCGGAAGGGGATTGCGGTTTACTGGCAGTTCTTGTTACTCGTAAGCGTCTATTATGAAGAGAAAAGTAACGCTAATGAGTAAATCAAGTGCACATGTGTGGGCCGTTCAACTGGAATCCCTGAATCCCCTTGGATCCCTTACCCCCCTTTCACCATCCCCTCTTATTACTGCTCCATTGCTGCCTTTGAAGCTGTGCCAGTTGGCGTGTTGAAGCATAAATAAGCCGCGAACTACGCGCCTTTTCCTCCGTTCCCCCATGATTCTCAGCTCCCTCACTTCAACTTGGCGCTGTTTTAATAGCTAAATTATGTAATCATGATGTGTGATACACACACACACACAAACACACACACACACGTACACACACACACACACACACACACACACAGTAGCTGCCTCCACGTTGCAGGTTCGTGTTGTGGCATTTATGCAAATCCTGACGTCGCTTCTTCTGAGAAACTTTTACTTGGCAGCAGCCCCTATCTGCCCCTTCCCTCTGCCCCGCTGCCTGCCCCTTTTTAATTTGAAATTTTTCATAATGAGCAGTGGCGGCGAGGGAGAGAGGGATGGGGAGGGGTTTTGCTTTGACGTTGCCATAGTGTGAAGATTAAATTCTACTAATTAGAGACGTCGAGTGGAATGTTCGCGCTTTTGTATGTGGCTCTCGTTCTCTCTCTATATATATTTATGTGAATGTGTGTGTGTACAAAGGGGTGAAGGGGGTCGTGGGGTAGGGGAGGGAGGACTTTTGGGTGGCAGCAACTTTGTGTGGGCGCCTGATTGGGCAATGGCAAACAAAATGGCGTTGAACTCCGCGCAGTCAAAGACCCCGCACATAAATCCCTCAACAAATCCTAACACCCTCAATGCCCCCCTTTACCACCTCACCCTACCGACCTCTTTCCACTCGCTTCAGCGCTTTTATTGATATGTCGAGCGTAAAAAGTTCAAATCTCTAGAACAAACAACAAACACTACTGTGCACTAAGTGCGAGGGTTGTATTAAAGATTCGCACTATACTTTATGTACATTCTAAACATTTTAAATTTTTACGTCTTATTATGGTATTAGAAAGTAATTGATATTGACATTTACAGAGTATCTTCATGTCAAAGATAAAATTTTCTACTGCTACAGAGTATTTACTAGTTGAAATGATAATAATAATTAATAATAAATATATTTAAATCATTTACAGGGTATCTATTGGTCACATTGTGAAAAATAATTCAATATATATAATATTGGCACTGATGAAAAAAATATGTATGCATTCAATACAAAAATGATTTTATTTACAGGGTATAAGTCATCCCTATTAATATTCACATTTGATAATATTTAGTTCAGAAAAGTTACATTGTACCTATCAGTTAAAATTGTAATGAAAGTAAAAAAATAATAAATTAATCAATTACAGGGTATCCAAGCGTCATACATACAAATTGTAGATTTAAAGAGTACCTTTTATTCAATATGGTATTTTATTTTGAGCCGTCTTAAATTTACAGGGTGTTTTGTAGTTAACATAATATATTAGTAACTTTTGCTGGAACTACGACTATTTGAAGAATTTACAAAAAATCATATTTGATATTTCCATAAAAAATGTGTTTGTCAAATCAAAGTACGCCATTTTTTGTGGATTAAAAATTTTGCAGTGTAAAAAGAGTGCAAAAAATGGGAAAACGTCAAGCGGTAAATGAATTTATTAATATTATTTCAGTGTTTGTTTAATTTTGGTCGGTGTCATAAATGTGAAAATAATTAAAAATGGATTTCAGTTTTTTTTGCCACATGCCACACACACAATTTGGACATGACAGGCCAGAACAGAGGGGTTGGTGGAAGGGACGGAACGGAGTGGCGGAAAGTGGGAACTTTTTGGACACGAACTTGTTAAAACTTTAGCGCTGTGTTTTAATTTTAATTTAATTAAAACTCACACAAAATAAGCCGCTGTCACGCCTCCCCGCCCCTTCCTAGGAGCGAACTCAATAGTTCTTTGCATGCGGTGGATAATTTTGAGTACCCTGTATAAATTTTAAAGTGAATATGTCAGAGCTTATGCTGCATTTATATAATAAAAATGTTCCATTTTATTTATGTGAATATAAGAGCTAGAGTTACTAAATTTTATATTTTTATTGTTGATATATGAAATACATTTTTTTTTATTTCAAATTCTTTACTTTCCACGTCATTATTTTATCCTAAAAGTTTCATAACGATTAATTAATTTATTTAGAAGTTGCACAGATTCAGCAAAATTTCAGAGTATTTTAAAAAATTAAATCTTCCCAAAATTTTAAATATAATAATTAATAAGAACATCAGTTACACAGCTTCGTTATATACCTTGTAGTGCATATAAAATTTGTATACTCCTTTCGATAATATAAGAAAGCATTATTAAATTAGATTTTCGGTTCTTTCATTTGCTTTTAAAGCAGGATATCCTCAAGTCGAGTATTTCCCTTAATATGTCAAACAGTGTAAGAATATAAGAGGAGAATGGTTAAATAATAATCATCTTGTTTTTTTTTTTATTTTTTAGACGACGATTTAATTAGCTAACGACTTTAAACGGATTGTCAAAGAGAACTGAGGGGATGTCGAGGGATTGAGGTTGAGAAGTAGTGCATAAGGGAGTAAGAGCGGTTTCTCGGTTGCTAAATCAATTATACAATAAAACGGTTGACAAATTGCCAGAAAAAAAGGGGCAAAGAGGAGAGGGAAATGAAAAAGCCCAAAGGGGGCAGAGGAAAAGTGGGCAAATGGTAACGGGGAAAACGGGGAAAAGAAGGCGGGTTTCTCATGTAGCCAAGAGAAGTTGTCAGGACGAAAAATGCGTTTTTAATTTTCAACAACTGCCGCAACGGCAGCTGAGCTTGTGGTTGCCACTTGGAAAAGTCGCAGGGATGAGAAGAAGGGAATGGGAGGAGGAGGAGGAGGAGGAGGAGGAGTATATCTGTTGGTTAGCTCAGAATTTCCTTTGGCTCTCAGACGGAGTGGCATTCACTTTGATGTTTCACTTTAACAAGCTCCTCGCCTTGCGTCTCCTTCGCCAGTTGATTTTCCCTGAAATTATATTTTAACTGCCAGTGGGTAAGGCTCTCAACCACCTCCCCACAACCCCCCGAGCTCCACCTCCCACTGGTAGCTGCCACATGCGGCAGCAACAGCGACAGCGGCAACTGCATCATGTTGTTGGATCATAAAAAGTAATGACAGCAAAAATTTCACTTGCCTGCGTTTCTTTCGCTCGATAATGACGAACGAGGATGATGCTGTTTGAGGGAGGTGGACCCAGGGATGGAGAAGAGAGGTAAGAGGGTGGTAGCACAGAGGGAGCGTTTGGTGGGGGGACTAGGCAGCTAGAATGGGCAGCAGAATGAGAACGCACAAGTGCAAAAAGTAGCTAAAGTAGTCAAGTATAAGAAGCTGGCGCTGCTGCGGCATACACTGCACAAAAGAGTCCAGCAACTTCCTAAAATTGTATCTCTCTATCTCTAAAAAAGGTTATAAATAGTGTCTATATTTTTATGAAGTTAAAAGTAAAGTTGAGTTCAAACCAGGGATTAAAACGGAAACGAATATAGGTTTCAGTTACGGTTTCGGTTATGCTCGAATTAAGGTTTTCGGTTATCGGTTATGCAAAATCTTGGAGTATCGGTTTGGTGACGCTTATCGGTTTTTTGTAAGTTTCGGTTTAAAAATACCGGTTTGGTTTCGGTTCACAGAACAATTTAAAAATTAAGGTTTTCGGTTATTCATTGTTTTACATGAAAAAAGCCTTAAAGCTCTTTTTAGCCTGGAAAATAATGTTATCTGGTTACTGGAATGATCCAGGGTAATGTAATGATTTTTAATAACTTTGAACTGCCATAACTTTGTCAAAACTCAATCAATTATCATGCACAATGAAAATTTGATCAGTATTTTACCTCTAAATTCGTTTTGCATTTAAATTCTGTTCAATTTTGAAAATTTTTGAAAATCGAATTTTTTTGAAAATTTACAGTGTTACCCCTTTGTCTTTTTTGATTTTTTCGAAAAAATTCGAACTTTCAAAATGAGTAAAATTTAAATGCAGAACGAATTTAGAGGTAAAATACTGCTCAAATTTACATTGCGCATAATAATTGATTGAGTTTTGACAAAGTTATGAGAGTTCAAAGTTATTAAAGTTGCTCAGTAGCGGCGACGGCCAGAACCGAAATTAACCCTTATAAATGAAACTTAATAGATATACCTTTTATTTTAATTGGAATATATTGTTAGTTTAATTAAATAAAAAACATTCTAATGTTTAAAAACAATTTTGTACCTATAAAATGCATGCAATTAAAAATAAATATCGTATAAAAAACTTAATAGATATACCTTAAAGGATTATTTTTTAATTCTAGCATTATAAAAAAAAATAGGGTTCGATTCCCACACTGCCATACTAAAGATGAACAGTCATGAATGAATTAAAATAAAAAAAAATATGCATCGTAATGTAATTCTAAATTCTTGAGAATAAAACGCAAATATAACTTCGCCGTCACATAAAAATTCTTTTAAATAATTTTTCAAATTTAGTTAGTGCTTAAATAATCAAATCAATAAGAAAATAAGTGATTGTTTTGTCAAATTAACCATACAATATATACACAGTTCTGATCTAAATGCAAAATCAAAGAGTTAAAATATTTGTTTTCGGTGTACGCGCGTTCATCATCGTCTTCAAAGGTTGTGGCACCCTCAAGTGTGCTTTGAGACTCCTGCCTCCTTCCTTCTTCCTTCTACCTCCTGGCACACTACTCGATGCCCCATGCCGTTGCTAGCAACCATTCAACGTGTTTCCTGCCACAGCAGCAAGAGGAAACAATTATGAAAGCGGCTGGCAGCACATTCAACTCGAGCTTCAGTTTTAGCTACCAAATGCAGTGTTGCCAGCTGCTAGTTGCCCCCAATCCTCCCCCACCCCCAGACTCTCCGGGCATCTCTATGAGACTGTAATGGACGCTGCTCGTTGCATCTACTTTTTGCCACACCCGCCGTACCACGTCGCGTCGCGTCGCAGCGCGTGTTGCTCATAAGATAAAGATAATAGAAAAGTTGAATTTATAGCAAAACACTTTTCAATCATGCAACCAAAACGTGTGGCACAAACCCGCAACCCTCTCCCCCCCCTCCCTTTAAAACCTTACCAATACTAAAAGCCATACCCAGACTAAAAACGAGACGAAGATTGAGACTAAAGTTGGGAGGCTGTGCTACGATGTGAAGCTTTCTTCTTCTTCTTCTTCTCCATCTTCTTCTTGCAGTCAGCGTCAAATCATTTCCGCAACACTTGCTTATTCACTTTGTTGGTGTTGTTGTTGTTGTTGGTTTTTGTTCTTATTCATGTTGTTTTGTTTCTGAATAACGTCAAAGTTAATGGCAGCTGACACTTGATAAACAAGGCACAACGACCCATGAGATACCCTAAATTAAACTATTATAATAACCAATGCTGTAAACCATCAACATTTAACATTTAAACGGGCTTAAATACCCCGTAAATCAGAGGATTGAATTCGAAACCTGTTTTAATTTAATACAAATTAAATATTTTTATTGAATTAATTTTTTTTAGATTTTTTTAACCGATGTTTAGCAAAATTTTTGAAAGAAAATCTAAATTTATTTGAAAATTTAAAAATGACTTATTTTTATTAAAAGTCTCAAAAAACACAGATATTTAAAATTTTTTTTCGAACCGAACCTCTTGTTTTAGAATGGGGTTTGGTTCAGGTTTGGATTAAAAAATTTCACAGCTTGGGATACATAGGATACATTCGGATACATATCGATCCCTTGCATTCAAATGATAAATAAATAATACAATAATTTACTAATTTATTAATATTAATTGTTTTTAATTATTTTTTTGATGTTTAGTTTATGCATGAAATAAATGGTTTAAATACTATTTTATTTATGAAGGAGTTACTTAATGTTTTCAAAAGTCGAAAAACTAATTTATATTAAATTTTCTTAACAAATTGTTCAACAACAACTCTACAAATCTTTCAGTTTGCATTTGCATACAATTATTGTACTTTCTGTTATATTCTGTCAAAATATCACTATGCCTTAAGGTAGTGCATGTAAATGTAACTGGTAACTGGTTGTGTGAAAAACATCTGGCTACGGATATGCCTGGCCATTCGCTCATCCTCTGCATTTTCCACCCAGCTGTATCTTGTAGATAAACTCGACCCACACACACACACACATACACACATATACATATATAGAGAGGGCCCCGGGGCGATCTAACTGACTATTCATGCGTTTAAAATTTGCAATACACCCCCCTAAAAGAAAATGGGTAAAAGAAAAGTAAAAAAAATAAGAGATGATGAAAAGCGCCGCACGTTACATTTTACGTTAAAGCTTTGGCAAACAAGTTTTTCTCCCCCTTTTCTTTCTTATCTTTTCACCAGATTGAAGGAGACACCGCTTTCAGCCGAACCCGCCCACAGTCTCCATTTGAATATACCTGTTCTAACAGCTCTAGGGGATCTTTCACATGGTCATAGATAATTTTCCTCAACTTTATAGGAATATATTTTGCAGGGTTTCTTTTTCGAAGGAATTTTTAAGATTGTTCTTCTTCAAAATAAACTTAACTACTAAGCTCGCATGTTCTGCAATTGAATAAATTAACGTGTAGGCCAAACGGCTAAAGGTAAAAAGCTAATTTCATCGTGCAATAAGACGGCGTTTTGTAAAATTCCACCTGGAAGTGTTTACCTGAGGTCAGAGGTCATGGAATTGCTTTGTATGAAAAACTCTTTTGTTTCTTAAGATATCCAAACCAGACTCACAAGATTGTATTTTTGGGACTGCCTGTTGCATTCTGATCAAATTTGTAGCTTTATCCATGCTCTTCATCCTTTGCTAAACACTTCATTGCCATAGAATATACAAAAAAAATTGTACATGCTTTTATTAAATGCATTTATTATTTATTATATACCAAATAACTTAATTAGTCTTTTGGACTAAAGTGTATCAGCTAAGAGATTTGATTAATTCAAAAACTTTCATTAGTTTTTGGGCTATTATATATGATGTTGCTTTACTGAAAGGATTAGCCAAGTAATTGGTTTGCTTAAATTAGTTAAGCTACCTTATGAGCCCAATTTCACTACCTAAGTTGGGAGGAGTACATTGACAGCAGCTACCGAACTAACCAAATTTTCAAGGGAAGTCTCGACTCGAATAAGATACGTATTTGCAAATTACACGTAAACTTTCTGTTGTCTTCCAACTCGAATTCTGTGTTATCCTTGTTCTTGTTTCTTCTACTTCTTTCACTTCTCACTCTTTCAGTTCTTTTTCTTCTTGCTCTTATTCTTGTCGTCTTGGTGGCGTCGTCAAAGTGCCAAAGTTTTTCATTGTAATAAATATTTTAATTTTGAACTTGAGCAATTAACCCAAGAACGCATGTGAAGATTGTGGCACAGTGGAAGAAAAGGAAGGGATGGTGGTGCGGGGTCAGAGGCTGCTGTTATGACAATTGCGAGGGGTTAGGGGTGGGTGGGGTGGTCCAAAATCGACCCACATCCCACACAATCCGCCCATTGCCACAGCAACTTTGTATGAACATTATGAACTTAAGCTGTTACTCCAACAACATCAACAACAACTACAGTATCAACAACAACAACAAGTAAGAAAAGTTTTCTTCGCTATGTCGCTGATTTGATACCCTTTGTTGATCACTGTAGATTTGTAATAAAAATTAAAGTGTAATTACTTCTTTTCAAAGAAAACATTTTAATATAATTTAGTTAAAAATTTAAAACAAAATTCTTTCTATGCAGTAATAAATAATAAATACTCGATTGATTTGAAACAAATTTCATCTAGATAAAAATATAACAAGTCAAAAATTTCAACATTTCGGGACAATAGTACTACTATAATACCTTCTGTTAGGGTATAACAAACAACAACAATAACATTAAGATCCGTAGACACATGCCAAGTGGTTAAGTCGAGTTTTGTGTTCTGTTTCAAAAGTTTTGCAGTTGCGTCGCATTTAAATGATTTTGCATAATTCAATGGAAAAGCTGGAAAAACATTTGAGCAAAAAAACTTTTATGCTCTGCCCCATACGAAAGAAAGGTTCTGTAATATATTTTCTTCAATTGCGCACAATTAATCCTTTTTATGAGAGTTCTCGCTTACGTTTTCGCTTTCGCTTTCGTTTCCACACTGATTTCGCTCAGGTAAGTGGAGGCTTTACCCCCTTTACCCCTTTTCGTCCTTACACCTTTTACCCCTTTGCTTTTTGTTGGTTCTGTTTCGTGTTCCATCAGCTGGAAACGCGCATATACAAAGACCTTAATTATAAAAGTCAACAATACCAGGGGTATGGTCTATAGAAGGGGTTTAACTCTGCTGAGTTTTAACTGTGTTTTTCTTGGGAGAGGGGCAGAGGCAGAGTTACCACCGACTTATTGTCATCAACTGAATGAAAATCCGCTCACAGTCGGAGCCCAAAATAAAACTCGCATGTAATTAAAATAAAATCCCTTTTACGACTGATTTTTTTTACGCTTATTTGTTGAATGCTTTGCGAACCTGCACAAATTAAACAAACCTAACGAAAAATAAAATACAACAGCAACAACGACAACGACAATCAAAAATTGTGATAAATTTTTATATCAATTTTTTCGTTTCGCTGTACAATTTTCTTTTATTTTTGGTCAACAATAAAAAATGAAGAGAATATAAACGAAAAAGGGTTCTCAAAAGTAAATGAAAATTGGACGAACCACGCGGCTTAAAGGCCTAACAGCTGATTTATTTCAATACAGCAAACAGATCTTAAATATTCCAGACAGTCGCTGTGTTGAAAACGAGGTACGATAATTATAATAATATAATTTATAACTTTTTTTAAATGAGAGAAAAGTAAGCTTGCAGTGCTGTTAAACTAAAGTGGATTAACAGATGCTAAGAAGTGAGTTCAAAATCAGGCTGTTTAATTATTACTTTTTTAAATTTGGGCAAACTTGTGTAGCGATTAGATGGTATTTTATAACCTTTGTGCTGAAATGTTCATCTCAATCGAATAGGAAATACAAGGGAAAGTAAATACCATTAATTATAGTTTTTCAAATATAAATTATTTGTTAATTTTCATCATTATTTAATATTTTCAAGTTGAATTTAGGCAAGGTATTTAAATTTTATAGTTTTTCACTCTATCGGACTTAATTCACCAACTCAAATTAGATTCAAACCTCAAAATTGGTTCAAAATGATAGTAGAACAGGTGAAAAAGGTTACGTAAAATCTAGTCGATAGTGAAAACCGAAACAGACCTGTTAGTAAATAGTTTTTATATTATTATTTATATTTTATCTAAATAAATAAGTTTGAAACAATTATTAAATTTCAATCTCTATTTAGAAATTATGTTATAACATATATTTTCATAGATTATATTAAAATATATCTATAGTATCCATGTCTCTGTTCAAAATACACCTCTCGGTTCAAAAGATATTTGAAAAAAATTGTATTATAAATTAAAAATAAAATTGAATTTTAAAATATTATGTCTGCGGTTTTCTCATTCGTTAAGATATTGCAGTTTTTTTCTAGAAGAGTGTTAGACTTAGCATTTACTTTTCCTAGGTCTCGTTGTGATATTTCTTTTAGCTGGAGTGTGAATGATGTGCTCTGGTAACACATAGATATATCTCTAAAACTTGCGATGCTGTCGTTTGCCAGTTACCAGTTTTAATTATTGTCCGCTTTTATTGCAGTCCCCGATTGCAGATAATGTCCGCGACTGGGCATGGGTTCGGTTCCCTGTCAATGTCAATATCAACACACAGACCCAGGCCCATTCTCCGTACCTCACTTCCCGAAATTTCGGGGTTTTATTCCCATCTCTAGCCTGAATCTCATACTCATTCCGCTGTCGTGTCATCGGCATCAGCTGGCGATTAACTTTGCAATGCAACCCTTTTTTCGCGCCGACGGCGATATGCTAATGATGGACCATGCCCACTCAGCCCATCAGCCCATCAGCCCACAATTTGATGGCCCGCGGGCAGCGTTGTACACTTTTTGTGTTTTATTATTTCTCCACATCTCGTTTTGCCGTTGCCATTTGCCGTTTGCCTTTGCTTTTATTATTTTCAAGTTTAATTAACTTTTCTCTTGTTTTCGGCTCACATAAATTTTAACTCTTTGCTGCCCTTTGCCAGTGGGCAGTACGCTGAGGGAGAGGGAAGAGAAGGGAAAGGGTAGAGGGTAGAGGGTAGCAGGTAGCACAGGATCTGTTTGAGCTGATGTCTGCCTTGAAATTTGATACGTTGCTGTTGTCATAAGCCCTGGGAGATGAATGTGGTGCCCAGCTGAAACTTTGGGAATTAACTCAGAGACTAAATAACACTCAGAGACACTCAGACTAACCGTCTCCTCATCCAAAGGTCCCTCATCAAGTGCCGGGACTCTACCTCAACATCACTTAATTGCAACATCTGTGGCATTAGAAATATAAATATCTGTCATTTGGCAAAGGACAAACTATCTCTCAATTCTTTATTACTTATATCAACGATAACATAGGATATTTCAGTTGGAAAAACATAACTAAAAGATACCCTGTAGTACATCTGTGGCATTCGAAATATAAATATCAGCCATTTGGCAAAGGACAAACGATCTCTCAATCGTTTTCTAATTATATCATCGTTGACATAGGATATTTCAGTTAAAAGAGCAAAGCTTAAAGATACCCTTTAGTACATCTGTGGCATTTTAAATACAAATTTGACAAACTATCTCTCAATCCTTTAATACTTATATGAATGTTAAAATTGGATGTTTTGGTTGCAGGAGCAGAACTAAAAGATACCCAGTATTACATATGAGGATTAATAAATACAAACTTGAAACATTTGGCAAAGTACAAATCTTTTCTACGTATGGAAACACAACTTGAAGATACCCTGTTGTATGCTTTGTGTGTCGGTAGCTTAAATATTTACATTATGTGAAATCGGAAAATTTTATAATCATGCCTATTTATGATTTTGTGGCACCTGTCTAAAGTGATTGTTGTATTTACTGAGTATATACGTTTTGAAACAAACTTATTTTTTATAAGTTTAGACACTCGACAGTGTGTTCTACTGCGTATTACAGGGTATATAATGCTTTGTTAGGACTTAGGGGCATTCGGTTTCAGTCTTTGTTTTACTTAAAGGACATACAAGTATTACAGGGTATGGTATCCAAATAAACCTCTAACATACATACTTAGGCATGAGTTGATGGTACCCTTTTCAGTTTATATGGTTACAGGGTATAAGAATACTCGGCATCTGGTCGACAAGTGCTTACGTAATTTTGGCACTCTTAATGTGTTAGATATAAGTACACATACATATAATAATGCCAGCAACATCTTTCAAATGCGAAACAGAGCTGTCTGTCTGCTCCACTGTGCACCCCTCCATTTCCCCTTACCCTCTGGTTCCACTGTGCCTCCGGCTTTGGCTTTGTTTCACTGACTCTGACTGCCAGTCCAACTGTCAATTAGACTTTAATGTATTGCGATTGTACTTCAAGTTATACGCAATTTCGATAGAGCTTCATCTGGGAGGGGACTATAGGGTATGGTGTTAGGGGGGATTAGGAGGGAAGGAAGAGTAGGAAATGTAGAGACTGATACTCGTTTCTGGTTTTGGAGCAGCCAAAGGCAAATGAACACATTTATTGAGTGACAGACAGCAAAGAATTACATAAAAAATAAAACTTAAAAGTCAAAGAAGAAGAACAAGATTAAGATGATATAATTATTTTTCGAATGTTATGGAAAAAAAAAATAGAATTAGCTCACTTCTTTACCATGTATTACATCTATAGTTTATAGATTTCCGAAGAATTAACTTTAATGGTTAATAGTAGTTTGTATATTTTAGGTAACTCATAGATCATTGGGTTTTACATCCATGTAAATTTAAGATATCGATAAGATCTATAGCTGAACCCATACCTAAATGTTGCAACTCGCCGTCTAAAACTGGAAACTGTTTTTTTGTTCGCTTAATACAAAAGTTCTTTCTTGATAGAAGTGAATTTATTGTTTTTACCCGTGGGCTGTCTGGATTCCCCCCTCCTCTTCTCCTCTCATCTCTCACTGATCTGACTTGTCAGTTGCTCTTGAGATTTATGTCTACAGAAATCTTCAAGTCGAGCTAACAAACAAGTATTGTCTACAGCCCAAGCTTTGCAAGATATTTCTTTGATTATTTATTTATTTTGCTTGGGGCGCTGAGTTTGGTTTCATTTTGGATAAAGTGTCAGTGGAGCGATTGTGATTTGAGATTTACAACCATAGTGACCTGATGGTACGATTATAAATAAACTTCTGTAAAGAAATTTGTTAAGAACCAATAATGGATGACTGACATGCACTTTCCTAAGCAGCTGGCTCTAAACAAAACTAGCGAAATAATCAAAAATCTTCATTTCCGAATAGAAATTAGCTAGTTGACATATTCCGATACAGCTTAAGTTACAAAAAATATTAAGTTAATATATCTAAGTTGTTTTGAAAATACAAGGATCTCAACTAGAAATAAGTTAGAGAAATATCGAAGTTAATATCTAATTTCTCCTTTAAATATTAAGCTGAAGCATATTATAATATTTATAAGAGTTCCCAAATCGAGAAATAGATTCAGTTTCAAAGCAAATAATTTTAAACTTGTCATCATTTGAATATTCTTAATAGATCTTTAGTTTCAAAAATAAGTATAAGAGTATATTGTCTTATCTTTAATGTTGATCATATTCGACCTCAAGCATGCCACATCCCTTGGTTGCCGCCCTCATGTCAGTGCCACACGTCTTTGGGACAGTTGCAAGTACGGATTTGGTTATAAAGTTGAGGCTGGTTGCATGCCACAAACGCCTGAAGATCGAGTCAAAGATATCGCATATGTTTTTCCTCTCTCTCTGTTTCTTGGTTTTATTTCCTTAACTCTTTTGGGTTTGTCTCTTGGGGTCGCTTAAGCAACTGTGTTGCTGCTGTGTTGCAGGCAACAACTTGGCAACTTGGTCTGGAGGCAACATCAACATGAAATGAGAGACGCACACACACACACGTGTGTACATGTACACTCGCACATACCCTACAGTGCTGCTGTGATTTCACCATGCAAAAGTAAGCAGTGAATTCACCAACGATCAGTATTCACTCGTTACTGGTATGTTGTGCAGAAGGTGTCGAGTACCTACCTCTCATGCCATTCCTATGTTAAATTCACCAATGAGGTAATGTGTTGAGTAAGCTCTTGTGGGGAGTGGTAACCAGTGAGCTCAGCAATCTCTCACCAGTGAGTCGTACTAGAGGGAACTGTCCGTCTGTCTTCTTGTCTGTTTTAAAGGTGCGGCTGATAGTTGTTGTTGTTGCTGCTGCAATTGTTGTTGTTGTTGCCTTTAGAGTCGATATAGCTTCGTTGACTTCGTTTTGGTTGCTTTTTTGGGTCTTTGTTGTTGCTGTTTTTTATTTTACTATTTTTTTTGTTTGTTTTTTTGCTACTTTTTCTTCGTTGTTTTGTTGTTGTGGTTAACGTTGGCTTCAACCAACAAACTTGGCCTGCTCTCGTTGTTGTTGTTGTTGTTGTTATGGCCACAGCATGCGTTTTGATTGCAGTCATTGTTGTTGTCGTTGCTGTTGCTGTCGTTGTTGTTGTTGCCTTTTTTCATGCCATTTAAGTCTTATTTATGGTTCTCGTTGATGATCGTGTTGATGGTCGTCTCTTTTTCCCCTTTTATTTCTTTCTTTTTTTCCGTTTTTCCTGTTTTGTTGTTGTGTTTTTTATGGTCGATTTGTAACCTTTGTGAAATGCTCTGCAATGCGTGTGTACAGGAGTTTTGGTTGAACTGAACTGTCCTATCAGATAGGTATACTACTTCCAAAAAAAACCCTTTACAAAGTAAAAGTTTAGTGACGAAAGCCTTTCCATGCTCAAAAATGTCTGAAATCCCATTGTGTGACGAACGATATTACATTTAATATATGTATGAACTATTCTAAAAAAAATAGTTTGACATTTTCTCTATTTTTTCTCAATTTTGATTGAAATATCAATATCAGAATATGTGACATTTGCAATTAACAAAACACATTTTACTCAAACTAAATCGCAGTCTAACTGGAATTTCATTTTAGTATAATTTCTAGATTTAGCAAGCGAAAACTGTGAAATTATCAAGATAGTTAAATCTATTTGTAAACTATACTTCTACCAAGTTTCAATTTTTTTGGAATCGTTATATATTATTAACCCTACCTAAACTGAAAAAAAATAATATAAAAAGTTAATAACTGAATTACTTGAATCTCAGGTTCACCCAATTCTTACTCATGGTGATGTGTAGGGCATTTAAAATGCGGATATGCCGGTTGAGGCCATTGCAACTACACGTACTTCACATTGGGTGCTTGATTTTTAACCTTTTTTGGGCAAGTTTATTTTCACCATTTGTTGGTTTTCTCTTTTTTTTCTTCTTTTTTTTTGGCGCTGTTCGCGCGAATGCATCGCCAGGCAATTTGATTTCTGCTGCAGTAATATTTTTGTATACCCTAACTGAGCAAATTTTATTTATCTAAGAGGTTTGCTACAACCAAACATTCTAAGAATAGTTTATATACATTTATGTATACTTTATCCTTATAAGCATACATAAATTATCATCAACTGTCGAAATGCTCCATTTCCAATGTAGATTGTATCGGATCGGTTAACTTTAATATAGAGTTCTAAACGTATCGGTAACTCAGTTAGAATTAATCCAATTTTACTAAAACTTATAATTGATAATTTTTGTGGGTAGATGGATAATGAATTAAAAATTTAAATTTATTTGCAATATAAATCATTCGTTACATGTCCTATAATACGATAAAAATTTAAATAAACATTGTTTAATTTGTTTATATATAGAATGTTTTTGCTATAGATTTAACTTAACACATATTTAGCTAGGATATTTTATAGTCGGTCAGTTCAAAGATGTGTGTTCTGTCTATAAAATGGGTTTGCACGGTAGTCCGTTTTATAGTCGACCTGCAATTCAGGTTGTAGTCGTTGTTTCTGTTTAAGATTTTGCTAGTATTGTTGTTGTTAATTGTTGTTGTTGTTGTTGTTTTTCTTTTAGCGCTGCAATCGCAGGAAATCAATTATAAAAACCTTTTGCTGTTCAGCTCCACTGGGCACGTTAATTCGGGAAAAATGTATTTATTTCGTTTTTTTTATACATATTTTTTTTATTTTCCAATATAGAGTTGAATGTATTTATGTATAGGTATACATCAGGTTATTTTTTGTTTTTGTTTTGTTTTTGCCACCAAACCATTTGAAAGAGTTTTCATTGTGCCTCGCAAGTCGAAAGTGGCACTGGCTCTGGATTTGGGTCTGAGGCCTCTAGCTTGGGTCAGCTCTGGGTTTGCCCCTATATATGTACATATATGTATTTGTTTCGGGTTTTCTCGTTTATTTCTGGGGGTCTGGGTCTCTGCACATGACAAAGGATTGCGCGGCAGCGGAAAAAGTGCAATAAATTTTCGACTATGGCTTTTTGTTCAATGATTCTCTTTATGCACTATGTGTGCCTACCTATCGACCTTTATTTATGTGTAGTTTTCTTTTTTTTCTCTCTAAAATTCAGGAAGTTGCTGTTTATGTCTTCCCCCGGCCTTCGTCTCAATTTTCATTTTCCGCTTCATAGCTGCAGGGTTTTGATATTAAGATCATTAAGGTAGTTCCATTTGTTAGGGAAGTTTCATTACATATAAATAGCAAAAGTTAACAAAAAGTGAATCATATCATAAAAATTTGATAATGAAATGGTTGAATGGTTGAGTATTAAATTTAATTCCATTTTAATTGAGTATAATTTTTATATAATTTAATAATGCAGTTCCTAACTAAGTACTAAGCCATTTATTTCGATTTTCATTAATAATTGTACACAGAAAATAAAGACCAACTTCTAAAATCAAGAACATTCATCTTAAATATTTTGTTTTTAAAATAAGACCATTTCAAGACCAAATTAGAAATACGAAGAATATTGATCTAAAAATTCTTAGTTCTTAATATGAGGATAAATAATCTCAAATTTGTAAGAAAACTTATATATGTCATATTTAATATGAAAAAAATAATGACACCGTGGCGCTCTGGTTAGAGTCGCCGCTTCAGTTTGACAATAAGCCCGAGGGATCGAAAAAAAAACATATAATTCAGAACATTTATAAAAAAAAATTTTAAATGAATCCGAAAAAAAAATAAACTTAAAGTTTAAAACACCTGCTTAATTTTTTTCTTTTAGTTGAGAATTTAAAACACTTTGGTCTAAAAACAAGAACTTATTCTTATTTGAAATGTTCTTAAAATCAAGATGTGTTTTCTAACTTTAAGAATTTTATGTTCTCGACGTATTTTTTAGACCAAAATTCTTAGGTCTGAGACCAAAATCTTGAGTTTAGAACCTCTTTTTATCAGTGTAGCTCAAATCAATAATTGAGCAATCTTTATTTGTTTTTAAATTTTTGTATTATTTATCTTGGGTATTACAATTTTCGAAAACCTTTTTTTGTTGCAATTAATTTTTAATTATGTTTTAAATGCCACAAACAAGTTTTTTATAGTTTATCGAACTTTTTCAATATTATCCTAAAGAAAATGATTTGATATTTAAAATTTGAAATTGATCTCAGATCTTAGTTTAATGTTTACTCGACTAGCTTGAACAGGAAGTAAGGAAACGTGTAAACCTATAGCTCTACACTTAAACAAGTACTCACATTTTGTTGTTGATGTTCTTGTTGTTGTTGTGCGTGTGCTGTGACTCCCAGAACTGGAGTGCACTCAGCTGTATGCTCCACTTTAGCATCAACAAGAAGAACAAGAAAAGATCTGAGCTTAACCCAAAGTAAACAAAGTCCAAATACGAACGCGAGATGAATTTATGAGATCATGTTTGAAGTTAATTATGCCCAGGCATAAATTTCACGTCTCGGTCAAACGACTGTTTTTATTTCTTTTTCACTGAATACCCTGTAATCATAAGGTGAGCAACAGTCAATATGACAAGCAACATTAACGTGTAATTTGCATGTTTGTAACTGCATTTTTTTCAATTTAAGTGTAATTTAGCAAACATTTTCGATATTCTAAAAATTTCAGAGTAATCGAATGAGAAACAAGATAGATATATAAAAAACTAGCAAAGGAAGCAACAGATTTGATTTGCATTTATTAAGGAGTATCTGTCGGTCAATAATGTGTTTTCGAAATGTTCGTTTTGCACGTTTCGCCAATCATAATAGTCTTTATCTTAAAAGCCATAAGCATGTGCATAAAAAAAAGAGTCGAATAACAACAACAACAAGTTGCAAGTAGAACGCTGTCAAACTAGTTGGTAGACCTAGGTTAGTTCTTGGCTCAGAGAGACTTTATCTCAGTCTGAGCCATGGTTTGAGACCTGTTTCTTGACTTAGATTCGTTTCATGTTTATGGTGTTTGGGCCAAGATACAACCCAAAGTGGTTGGGCCAGCCAAACAACAAAGAGTCTGTCCCAAAAACTCTCTGTCCCAACGTTGTTTACGAACAAGAAGTTTTGCGGCAATGGATGTGGTTTGTGGTTTAACTGCTTTTATGGTAACACAAAAAATAAAACAGCTGGTAACACTGCTAGACTGGCAAATACCCAGCAGTTGATTAAAGCAAATTTGACAACTCTAACCCGACTAATTGCAGAGTTACTTGAGTTAGGATCTGTAATAACCTCTCGAAATGTTGCTGTTCAGATTGATTATCTACAGCATGATTAATCTGTGCTTTAATTAGATTTGTCATACCCTTTAATAGTGCAATTTTGTGAACAGGGTATGCAAAAAGAAAAATAAAAGATATTTTTTTAATAAAAAAATAAAAATCGACAACAACAAGAGGCAACAACTTTGGTTAAAAAGTCATCAAAGACCAAGACGTCAACAACAATAACAACACCAACAGCCACAACAACAGCAACAACAACAAAGTCACGATGTTGGGTTGGTCTGTCAGACGTTTGGTTGTTGTGTTGTTTGGTTGTTTGGTCCGTCGTTTGCCCGCTTGGTTTGTTGTTTTCGTTTGTTTGGAACCAGTTTTGGCCTCAGCTCTAAACTTTATTTACAATATTGTTTTCTTTTAACGACGGCGCTGCTGGCTGCGATTTCAGCTCAAATTGTTGTTGTGGTTTTGACCCAAGCCCCTTTTATTTTTTTTGTTGTTGTTGTTGTGTTGTTGTTGTGTGTAATAAAGAAACTGGTATACAAACTACTTGGTCGTCGTCGTACTTACAGTCCCTCAAGTCAAACCTCACGACAATATAGCCAATTTGATGTGCATCTCGTATGGTTAGAAAACTTCTCGTCCCCATCTCACTCCTCTCTCTTTCTATCTTATATTCCTCCTCTAGTAGTATAGTATAGCTCTTTTGGGTGTTGATGGGTCCCGTGCGGTTTATCAATCATTAACAGGCACCGCACTCATAAAAACCATAGTCAAAATGCCCAACTTGGCCTCTAAAAGGCCATCGCATTATACAGATGCCGTCTTTCAGATTTATAAATGGCCGAGCATAAAGCTAAATAAAAATGAAATGTACTGAAATACTGAAATTTTGGTATGGTCATAACATTTTACGAGTATGTGCCGAAGCTTATTGTCGGATGAGTTAGAAACGACCAGCTAAGAGCAATTTGCCGGCTTATTTGATTAGGCACTTGGCCAATATCTCTATGCTCTCGGCGATATTTTCAGAAAAAGGAAGAAAGTAAAAATTCGTAGTTTAAGTTTAGGATTTGAAATACTTTTATTGCCTACCGCTAGAAGGAGAGTATGCACTTTTCTTTTATCATATAAGGAGGATACTAATTCCAAGGTTAAGTAAGTCAGTTAAGTAATCAAAATTATTTTCTTTTACAATTTTTCCCTTTATTTTTAAAACTACACAAATATGATTATATAAAATAAAATTAGACATTTGAAAATTAATTTAAAATATTGATAAACTACAATTTGAGAAAATATTAAGTAAATTCAAGAGTAATTTTAAAAATGAATGGAACACTCACAGTTTGGTTGTAAAAGATCAATTGTATTTTTGACTACAGCATAATTACTTAATTACTTAATTTTTATGCACATTAATTACGAATTTTATTTACAAATTTAATAATTAATTTAATTATCATTGCACTTATTTGGTATTCAAACCCAGAACCTTGTTCCTCAACTGCTTTAATGACCCACTCAGATAATTCAACCGCCGAGGTCGTTCTGAAGGATGCACTAAAATTCTTCGCTCTTTTTCTAAAGAGACTTTAAATGTGCTGTGATTCTTCAAAGCTTTTGCGAAAGCTGCGAGGTGTTAGACTAGTTACATTTTCATTTCCAATTTCATGTAAAAGGAAACGCAGCTGCAAAAATAAAGCGACCAAGTGAATGTCAATAGTTTAACCAAAGAGAAAAAGATATAGAGATAGAGAGATAGTTCGGGAGAGAAAGAGAGACAGAGAGCATAATTTGCTTTGCTTAGTTTTTGCTACGTTTTGGTATTTTTATTGCAATTTCTGTTAGTTAGTTCACTGCGAAAGAGAACAAACAAGCAAAGAGTCCACATTCAAGTCCCCTTCCTCTCCAAAAACATGGACTCAATCCCAATCCCAAACCCAGACCCAGTTCCTGGTCCAGCCATTCGGGCTGTGGTTCGACCCACCGAACGGACCAAAGCAATGTAACATGCCAAATGTGTCCCGGAATTTAATTAAACATTTTCTGCGCTTATTCGTGTATACATTTACCCCGGGCACCTAACCCCAAACACAGTTCCTCCCTTCTCCCTTCTCTCTGTCTCTAATCTGCGTTCGGGAGGGTTGACTTTCCCCATTGATTCCCGAACCCCAATGGCTGGACCTGCTCTGATGTGTGTGTTTGGCTATGTGGGTTGCTCTGTCACAGGATCGTGGTTTATGGTTCGGGGGTGTTGTCCTGTTTGAAGGTTATTGACATATTTTAACAACTATTTGCAAAAGGCTTTAGTTTCACTTCAATTTCATTTCCAGTTGTCCTCTAGTTTTGTTTATTTTTTTTATTCTTTTTCCCCTCTCAACGCATAATTGAAACAAGTGCAAAATGTCTTTATCCTGTTGGTCCCTTCGCTTCCTTTCGTTTGTTTGTCTGTTAAATGTCCTCGCGGCATCAATATTTGTATCCTTGCAAATATTTGCCATTTGCCATGTAAATAACTTTATTTAAATTACTTCATGAAGGGCGAAAAATGATATAGAATATAAAAAATAAAATAAAAGAAACAAACAAAAAATGGAATCAAAGAAACAAAAAGAATTGCAATATTTGAGGAATCGCCTGTTTGCATTAGTCAAACAATTTGAAACTTTAGCTGGCTTATGGCAAGGACCAAAGAAAATGATGAAGTACGTACATATAGAAAAAAAGGACAGTGCATTATTGAAATTCAACCTTTTGACCCTCATTTTTCCCCTTTCCACCCCCTCCACTGTGCCAGCTGCTGACCAAAGTTTAATCTTAGCTTGAAATTGAATTAGTCGAAATATATCATTTGCATTATTATTGACTCAAGAGCTTGTCTCCTTAGGGAACCAGTTCTTTAATATGGTAGTGAGATTATTCCTGAAACATACGAAATGTTCCCTATGTTAGACTTTACGTATAGAAAACAAAAATGTTAAGCATTTTTCTTCTTCTTCTTACCTTTTTCGGTTCTTACCTTTGTTCAAGTTAATACAAGAAAATATTTTTGGTATTTAATTTTCCGTTCTTAAATAAATTTAATTTTTGTAATAAAAACCATTCTAATTTTGTAAAAAATCTAATTTTATTTTTCGACTTAAATAAGTATTATTATTTAAAGATTTTGATACGAAATAATTGCGCAAAAGAATTAAAGCATGAGTTCCAGGTATTTTTTTTTTCGAACCGAACCTATTAATTAGGAAAGTGATTCTGTCTCGGTTCGCTGAGTAAATAATTTCAATGGTTCGGTTTAGAACCGGTTTCGGACTTGGTTTTAAAAAAAACTTTATAGTTTTTTTAATTTTATTTGTATTTTACTATTATAGCAGTGAGATCAAGATGTACATATTTCTGAAAGGTTCGAAGTTTCCCAATGTTAGACATTAAGTATTGGAAAACAAAAATAAGGCTGCAAATCACAAAAATTCTGTAAAAGCTTTGGTTCGGTTTTTATTCTCCTGAACCAGAGGTTTTGGTACTTACTTTGGTTAAATTTTATGCAAGAAAATATTATTAAATTTATTAATGTTCCTTTCTTAAATAAATTTAGTTTTTGCAATACAAACAATTAAAATTTTAAATAAAAATCTAATATTATTTTATGATTTAAAACGAATTATCATTTTATAAAAGAAAGAAGAAGAGCATGAGCTCTAGAAGAAATAAGAATTATACAAGATCATTTTTTTAATTTAAAAAAAACATTTTATTATTTTATTTGTCAAAACAGTTACTTAACATTCAGTATATTGATAATTATAGTTATTATTTACATTGAACTTAGCGCAATCAAATGGCTGCTGCGAATTGCGATCACAAAGCACAAAAGTTTGCACAAACAACAAAACGCAGTCGCTTGCGCTATCTCTGTCTCGCTTGCGCGCTCATTAAGCTTGCGCTCACTTGCTCATTTGTTCTCTCCCATTCCCACTCTCTTTCTGCCAGTCGCTCTGTCTCCTGCATTTGCGCATGCAAGCTTGTGCTCAGCACTGCTACGATTGTTTCAGTGGTGCGTGTGAGTTCGATGCGAGGAGATCTTGTGGATCGTGGATCGTATTCGTGTGGGGTGCACGATGAACTCACGTGATAGACAATTCTGGACAGAGTTCTTACTGCTCTATCGATCGTTGCCGGCAGTGTGGAAGGTCAAGAGTCCGGAGTACAGTAGTCGGGCCTTGAAGTCCGCCGGATACGAGCAGCTGGTGATAAAGTTGCGCGAAGTGGAACCACATGCGGATCGCGCTTTGGTGGTTAAGAAAATCAACTCGTTTCGTACGAATTTTCGACGTGATTTGCGAAAACGTACTGAGGGCGAGGGGTTGGGGGAGGAGCCGTTTGAGTCGACGCTTTGGTATTTCGAGCTGTTGGGCTTTCTCGAGGGCCAGGAATCTTCCGGCTCATGCCAGGGCTTCCACAAAGCCAACAGTCCCGAGCATGAAGCCCACAGCGAAGCTGTCGTAAGTAAATAAAGAACTTTTAGTAGCTTAGTAGAAGCTTAAAAGATCACCTTCTCTCTCTCTCTCAGCATGCAAAAAAACGTCGCACTGCGATCAAAGATGAATTGCCCGCATCTCTCGTTGCTGCTCCTCCTGTCACGCTGCTCTCCTCCTCCCCTCGCCATCATCAGCACCCGATCTCCGAATCAGAAGCTTTGGCTCACACTTGGCGCACTCAATTCGACGAGCTTGCGCCGCGACAAAAGCTGCTGGCAAGAAAGCTAATCTCCGATGTACTTTACTACGGTTGCATGGATCAACTGCAACCCCGTCATGTTTCCCAACTGCAACAATTAATGCCGCAACCCTGTCGCAGCCCCTCGCCACAAATTGAAGATGTTTCGTCCTCGCCGCGAGTCGGGAAGTTGAACGTCCTCGACAATTACGATGATGAGCGTGATACTCTGGATGAGAATGGTTAAAGAGCTTTTTAGAAGTTTCGCATATTATCATTTGATATTAAAAATGATATTGATATTATATATTATACCCTGTAGACAGCTCTGTAAGTATTTAAGAGTATGGCTAAGACTTAAATATATATATTTACAGATTTAAAAAAATCTTATAACACATTTTATTAAAAGCAGTACCAAGAAATCTTTAAGAAACTATCCCAAATTTCCTAATTATTCAATATAATATAATAATAATAATATAGGGGGGCAAGAAATTGCATATGAGGAAATGTGTAATTTGAGTCCGATTTATTTATCCTTATCAGCGGTTGACAACCAACTATATTACTAGGTAAATAATACTGAAGTTAAATAATGCTGATTGGATGAGTTCAACAAAAATAGAAATGCAATACAATTGGCACATTCATTATTGATAAGACATTTGATTTGAAAAGTCATTGGAAAATCAAGCCTGCACGCTTTAGTCGAGAGTGGACACATCACTGCGGACGGCAGTCCGCGTTAGTGATGAACACGTAGTGTGCAAAAGTGACTATCAATATTATACTCTGATTGCAGAGGATGGAGCAGTTGGAGCCTTTCGGTAATTGTTTTGTATTCATTATTCTTATCAAAAATACGCGTCGAATGATACCTCAATCAACCCAATCCGACAACTGGTACAGATAAGCAAATTTAACATTTTCAGTGATCTTTCAAAAATAAAATAAAAAATCACTTATGTTGTCTGTTTGTTTGTTTGCATCGAAGCGTGGAAAAAGCTTAAATTTTTTGATGAGGAATTATTGCTTAGCGGAAATCTAGAATAATTTATATAATATATAATAAAATAGAGAAAATATAATTTTAGAAGTAAAATAAATGAGTTTTATATAAAGCATTTATTGCAAACTGAACACAAATGTAGATTTAGTTCAGTTGTTTGTCAGGAAATGAAAACAAATTAACAACATTTATGTGCCACATTAAAACTTGGTCAATTCGAGTGGAGTTCGGGGGGAATTGAAAAACTTGTGTGGAAGAGCGGAGGAGGAGGAGAGAGTAATGAGAAAGCCAGAGAAGCAAATCGAAGACACGAGTTACCCAAAACAAATGAGATTTTTAGTCGCAACGCCAGTTCGAAAAATGCAAATTTATTAGCATTTAATTTCAAAGTGAGAGAAAATGAGAAACAAAGGGAAAGGGGAAGAGAGGAGAAAAGAAAATAAAATAAAAGAACAAACGCGTATGGCATTTTGTAGTCGAGAGGAAGAAAACCAGACCGAGATCCCCATAATGTGCACAAAACTTTACAATAACAACAGGGCGTACCACAACAACAAATTCGGCATATAAACGAGCGCATAATGAGCTCGTCCGTAGGATGGATAGACGTTGAATGCTTGGATGAATGCATGGGGATGGGATATTCATACATCCATAGATGGATGCGGTGGGAAAGGAACGGAAAGATGGCTTGAAAATCGCATTAAATGCCTAAAAATAGTAGCTCGAAACGGGATACACATATATTAAACACGCCCAGCTTGAGACCTAACCCAGTATTAAGAATCCCCTCCCGGACAAAAGTCCTCCTCAGTCCATCAGGAAGTGCCATAAGAAACAGCCCGTCGACGGGGCTGCCTTTTTTATGCTCTCTGCATATCATGCAATTACTTTCCACTCAAATGTCAATTTAAATTGAAGTTTTATGCAAAAACCATACTTGAAACTTTGCTTCGCTCCTTCTCTTCCTCTTCCTCTTCCAATTTCTCCCTCCACTGCGTCATCGTGCAACATCCTTGAATTGCTCAAGAACAATACGCCGCCTGGCAACTCAATCTGACACAGCTCCTTCTCCTTGTGCCTCTCAATTCACAAAAAAAAAAGAAAAATAAGAAAAAACCCAAATCCAATCCCCCATACACCATGCTCATTTCCGGAACAAGCTGCTGGTTCTGGAACTGAGTCGGAGTCTTAGTCTGGGGAGTAGTGCCCGTTTGTGTTCATGTTCAGCTTTTTATGTGTTAGATGCACATTTCGGAAATTAAGTTGAAATTTATTAGCACATCTTTGTCGTCGAATTACATGGATTGCTTTTTTCGCAGCTCCAAGGCATTTCAAGTATCTTCGGTTCGATTGGAACGAATCACGAAAAACCCTACTATTAACATTTAGCATCTTATAATATTTTTAGAAAAAGTGTTGTGTATTAAGGAATTATTTCTCTTCTTCTTTTTGTCTAATGCTTTAAACTCAACAAATGCTTAAAGACATTTTTCCTACGTGCTCAAATATAGCTTCATACAAATCGATGATTTCTGACATATAATTCCAATAGGAATGATCAGTTGTAATCAGTAAGTTTTTGTTTAATATTTTGTTGGTATCTCAATCAAATCCAATTTTAGTAAATCTCATATGTACCAATCAATTTATATATATTGAGAATTACTATAACATATAGATGTCATGGCGATAAACGGTTGAATAATAAGTTTTAATATGAGAATATTTTTAGATATGTAATAAATCCGACTATTATAGAATATAGCCGTCGTACTTAGGAATGATTGCATGAATAATAACTATAATAATTATCTGCATGCAATTTTTGTTCGTAGGTTTTTTTAAATATACGTAGATATCTTAATCATAATAATTCGACATGTAAATTACAACTTTCATCTTTATTCTTTCGTTCCGCCTTTGCAGTTAATTAATTTATGCTTAAGTATCATAATCATGTATATTCTTAAGAGTTACTCATGGGAGAATGAGCACATGTAGCTGTAAATTGATTAAATGTTAATTGACTCAAATGTGTGCAGTCAACCGATATGCCAGACTCAATCAAACGTAGCGTACTTGGCGCTCTGAAATGTATCTGAAGGACCCTCAATGAGCATCTACACTCTCACAGATATTTATTTGCACATATGTGTGAGTGTGTGTGTATGTGAGCATTCGATTTCCATTTGGTTGAGTATTAGTGCCTCAATATTACACAATTTCGAATCGCATCAAGTCGTTAAAAGTTTCGATTACACAACGCGTTTTACAATTGCCGTCAGAATGGATATCGAATAGGGCGGAACGCGAATCCTTGCAAAAAAAAAAAGGAAAATAAACAACAACAACCACAACTAACTGTTTGGAGATGGGGGGAGCTGTGGTGGTGGTGCTAAAACAAATATTGAAAGTGGCATTAAAAAAAAGGAGAGAGAAAAACAGAAAGATAGGGAGAAAAAAATACTTTGCGAACGCCGATTTTATTGCCATGAATTTGCGCTCAAATGGCAAATCAATGTGTTTCCTTCTGCCAGTCAATTTTATGGTTGTATTGTTTCTCATATCCTGTGACAGCACCACAGTCCCACTATATCCAACCGGAGCCACAATAGTGCTGAACAAACTCAAAAGCAATGCCCGACAATCGAGTACTTTCAAATGAAAGAACATGGATTATATATAAGTAATCATTTTGTAATGACAACCTGATAGAAAAACGTTTACGAATACCACACAAAGCAGAATTGACAAATTGAATACATTATCGAGAGAGTAAGGGCAGAGAAAGAGAGGCACTATTCCGAATTTCTTATACTACTAAATGATATGAGCATCGGAAGAAAAACATTTACGAATGCCGGTCAAAGCAGATGTAAAAAATCAGACAATTAACCCTTTACGAACAATGAGCAAAGCAGAGAATATAAATCAGTGGCTGTGGTACACTCTTCATCTCTGCTCCAAATGTCTTGTACTTTTCAATGATCTACAGTTCGGATTTTTGACTTAATCTCTAACATCTCTTTTCTCATAATCCATGTTTTAATTTCTATCGATATGTTATCGTTGACAGGACACGCACATCCCCCGGCTCGTTATATCGACTGTATTCGTCTTCGTTATTTTTATGCTCCCGGTATTCCCATTAACTTTTCGTCGTAATTTTTAATGCCAACGCTTTTAACGCAACACCCCCGCCTCAATAAAAGCGAGGCAACAAACTATGCATATAAAAAATTTTACTACTATGTATTTTCTACCCACCCTCTTCCCTCTTTCTCTTGCCACTTTCCATGCGGCTCTTGGTCGCTTATCTACGGTTCGTATAGCCCTTTGAGTCTGGCACATGAAACTCACAAGTGATGCATTGATTTTTTCGATATACAAAACATTTTTATTCACAAAAGAGTGCCACGCCCACATAAAGGGCATAGGGCACCTGCCCACAAGCAGCGTACGTTTTTAACGGCCTCCCTTTTCTCCTCCTCATCCAGCCAACACCCTCTCTTAGCCCACTGTGCAGATTTTTGTTGCTTTTGTTTTTATAGCGGCGTGTAATGTGATTTATAGCCTGTTCGGTCCTTAAAATAAATTCCTTTTAATGGTTTTTTATTGCCATCAGTAGTTGGCGTCAGCGTTAATGTTAATTAAACTATTGTAGTGCTTGTTGCTGCGAAAAAGCTTTGAGGTTAGGGCCATAAATCGAATGCTGACAAAATACTAAAGAAAAGACAAAAAATAACCGTCGAGAAATAGGGATCACTTACTCAATGGTTTTTGCAATGTGTGCAGTTTAAGTTAAGAGTTAGTATAAAAGGATTTGGTTAAGAGATTGTCCAAGGTGATATATGAATGCAATTGACTGAAAGCACTTTGCAATTGAGTTAAGAGCCTTCGAGCCTTTGAGCTAAGAGACTCGTTTTTTAAAGGGTCTTGGCATTAAATTAATTTCACACATTTTAGAATACCGTTTCAGCTCTTATTCTTATTTGTTTTTTCTCTTTTTTTTTGGGTTTTCAGTTAGCTGTTGACCATAATCGCATTGTGGACAACCGAATTGGCTGCCAGATTGTTGACCAGCTCATTAAAGTCATATTATTTAGGATTAGGCCTTATAAGCCGCACAGGGAAATGCATTTGGGATTATGATGTGTTGATTTACCGCAACACCCCTTAGGTACCACCCGCAGGCCTTATCACTCCCCGGTACCACCACCACCACCCATTCAGCTGCTGTCCCTTGTCCACACTCTCTGCTTCTAATTCCTTATGTGCGGGAGCTCCACCTTCTCCTTTCCCCAGTCATTTTCCTCTTCAGCTCGTTTATAAATATTTAACGATTCAAGTTTTGCTCCCTAGCCGAGGATGTGGACACGCCGGGAGTCATTCCCATTTCAAAATTGCGTTCATGATAATTGCGGTTCTGCTTTTTTTTCTCTTCTTCCTTTTTCCAGGGGCCCCAGCTGCGTTTAATGGCTTTTTCACAATTTAAGCAAGTCGTGTTTTCTTATATTTTTTTTTTTTGCCTTTTTAAATCGTATTTTTGTGTTTCTTCTCTTATTTTTCTTCTCCATCCGTGTGCTGCAATAAATTGTTTATATTACACGCATTTGGCATATTTTTAGCTATTTACTTTTTATTAAAATTTTAGGCTCTTTGTGGCAGATTATTGACAATGGACTCGCAATGGGATTGGACTCGACTTGGATGGGTAAACATGGCATATAAATGGTATTAAGTACAGATTAATTGAAATATTTCAAACGTTTAAGGAAAGTGGGCAAAGCGTAGAAGAGATAACTTAAATATTAAAAATCGTATCTTATAGTTGTGAAATGTTAAGAAAAAATTAAGCAATTTATAAATGGGAAGAGTTCTATGCAGAGTCTCAATGCATTAGTCATCACATCTTAATTGGTAAGAGATTTAATTTGATCCTATCATATATATCTACATACAACAGCAAACTATATTCTATTCTATTTTGTCAACATTTTAACTATGTATAACTAAGGAACTTCTACACAAATTATCTCCTTAGTACTCAGCATTTAAATATCATCCTAGGAAAAATCACTGAAAATCAGTATTACTTCCAAATAATTTTTAAGAATATATTAGAGTTAAGGTCAAGTTATTTCTAATCCAAAAAGTGCTTTACCTCATCTAAATGCTCGCACTTGATTATCAAAGACCTAACCCATCCCAATGATATCATCTGTAGTCCATTTGTGAACTCAGTTTAGGTAAGAATATTTTGTTTATAGTAGATCTCGACAAGGTCGAAATGCGTTAATTAAGCATATTGAATGAAGGCATGAAGTGTTCCAACAATTCCAATTACGACGATTTCGACGTCTCCAAAATGTTCTTTCAGCCCTTTGATTATACATATTATTTCCCCTTTTCCCTTTCCCATTCCTCTGCCAACCGCAACTGTGTAGTTCCAGGGCCAAATCCAAATAATGTTGTAATTTACAGAAACGAAAAAAAAAGTAAAAATTTGTTTTTCTAACGATAAACAAAAAGCGAAAAAGCAAAATAAATAGTGAAAAATAACAAGTCATAAACATGATTTATATGCAAAGTGCGCGCCATGAGATTGTGGAATAATCTTTTATTTTTTTTTTTGGTTCGTTTCAGAGCTATAATGGCTATAGACATGCGGTGCCTAGAGGTGCCAGACCCTAGCTGAGGCGCAGCCAGATCTCCGATATTAGCGTCAATTTATGCATGTTGACTGTTTGTACAAATGGCCTGGGTCTGTATATAGTATGTGTCTGTGTGTGTGTCTGTGTTTGGGCCAGGCCAAGCGATGTCTGAGCCCTGATCGTGCGCTAAAACAATGGGCCAACAATTGAACTACCAAAATACGCCAACAGTTTCTGGTTAAGTATCGATCGAATGTGGTGAGGAAGAGAAGTAAAAGGGAAGAAGAACCCTCGCAGCGGGATATTAAAGATATCCCCCCTCTCCACAAATCCAACTCCAACTCCAACTCCAGCTCACTCTTCTCTCTTTTTGTTTGTCACACACAAATGAAGAGTTGATGATGTTGACGATCATCATGAAGACCAACTCGAAACCTCAGACGCTCAATCAGAGGGTTCGCTTCAGAAACCTGCCTGTCATGATGCTCGAGTCCAAGACGAAGTCAGAGTCTGGGCTAGGGTTTCCAATATATACGTGCATTTACACTTAGGTACAGGGAGGGACTGTAGCCGGTTCTTTGCTTTGCTTGTTAGCCAGAGATTGTAGTTTTTGTTTTTTTGTTTTTTTGTATTTTTATTTTTTTTTTTTGTTCTTTTTGTCGTGGGTCTGGGGCACGTCAGAAGGTTGCACATACAATGGGTACACTTGTGCCACACTCGGGTTCTTCATGCTCTTTGTGTGTGTGCAATGAGCAATGATTAAATTAATTATGCCTGGCAGGTAGACAGATCATTCTGTCTCTCTGCCTTTCTCCACCTTTCTCTAGTTGTGCCTAGAGTCTATAGAAATGCAAGGAGCGTGTAGTAATCGACTGCAGGACCTTTGGCACAAAAGGACATTTGATATTTTTGACACTTTTCAGACGCTTCTCTCATTTTAGCCCTTGTGGGTCTTGTAAATTAAAAAATACGATGATTACACATAACGAATCCCAATCCCAATGCCAATCCCAATACCTGTACCTATCCCAAGCCCTGTTTAACAATTGAAGTGTAATTTATGACAACAATGCAAGGCGATTGTTGAGTTCTACGGCCCTAGTATCCTATAGAGCCCTGATCCCCCATGACAAATGGCCTGACTCCTGCCTGACTGACTGTGCCTGTCGATCGGCGAGATAAGCCCTTGATCAGGTTGCCAAACACTTGTGAGCTAAACGAAAGCCGATCTCTTTTCTTCTATTCATCTATTTCTCTTACTCCTCTAGAAAATCCTATTCTTTCAACTCATCATTCAATAGACATTTGAAATTGCATTCAACCGATCTTCAATCTTCTATCTATCTTTGCGATCGCCAAGTGCATTCTATTGTTTGTTTGGAAAAACTTAAGAAAAAGACAACAGGAAATGTGCAATGAAATTGAAGATGAGTAAATAATATAATTGTGATATGATTTGCAACTGGAATTCCAATCCATTCAGCAGTTTACCCAAGTTAAGATCTATCTATAAATGATCAATCACCCAATAACTACATTTGCTCGTTTCCTGTTTATTCAGTTTGATAATTTGATGATCTTTATTAATGAAGTATAAGCATCTAAAATACGATGGTTTTCTATATAACTTAAATCAATTTCAGCCTACTATTTTAATATAAATATATTAAAATTTAACATAAATAAAAGTTGTAAAAATTGTAGCGAACAAAACATATTAAAATATCACAAACTAGAATTATCTGATTAATTTCTATGAATAAATATATAATAATTGAGACAACTTATTATTTAAATTCCGTTGATATCAACTGCATCTAATATAAATATTAAGATGTTTTAAAATAATCTTTTCTGCCTGTTCGGAGATATTATTAAAAATTTGTTGAACAACAACATATTTCCTTTGGTTTTCCAAACAAACTTGCATTTCACACTCACATTGTGGCATCCACAAATAGTTGCAGAAAATGTAAACAGATTTCGAATAATTTTCACACAAATGTCAAATGTGAGAAAAGCGATTTGCATGGCGCCCAAAAATAGATGAAAATAGACGACCACCCACTGAATTGTGGATACTTCCGTGGGTTGGTACCGAAAATAAGGAAAACACCAACTGAAATAATCAGAAAGGCAAAAAGTAATCGATTGATTGACTTGCAGATACCCCGCAAGTCAATAAACTTGGCGAGAAATGCACATTGCTTCTATATTTGTATTTTAATTAAATATATATTAAAATAGGAATATTACCAAGTTTAAAATAGTAGGTTAGAGTTTTGTATGTGAATATAATAGGATCTTTGATTTTGGCAACGATCTGAGATTTTTAAATAGCGTTTTGAACTAATTTTGAGGTCGGCAATCAATAAAAATAATTGTTTAATTTGGCTTTCTTCGATTTTGACGACGCAGAAATTGTTGGACGTCGTTTGGGGTAAACAGAAAATTGCTAAGTAGTGGCAAATTTTGAATTGGGGCGTTGAACGGGGTGATGGGGGTGGATGAAGTGGTGCAGCAGTTGTTGGCCCCCTTCCTACATACGTGGCGCCACAAACAATGGGTTGATTTTAGCCAAATCGCCGACAAATAAAAATAATTTTAGTGCGGTTTGAAATTTATTCCTCAAGTTGATTTGCCCCTTGTTGCGCTCGCTGTGGCATGTCTTGTTATTTTTGTACTTAAATAAAGCGCAATTTGTGTTGTTTTTCACTCAGCCTCCTCCTTCTCCTTCTCCTCATCCGTTTCTTTTTTTCTAATTCTAATTCTTCTTCTTCGTTTTTGTATTCATTCTTGTTTATCAACAGTTGAAATTTAATAGATTTGGCACACTTTCGGCAGTTTCATATTGACGAACAGTGGAACAAATTGAAATGTTCGTACTCAAAAACATGAAGAAAATAAAAACAATGTTAATACAACGATGTACTATTTTACTATTTTCTTATTCAATTAAATCAAATTTAAAACACGAATCTTATTTGTGTATATTTTATATAAATTTTTCAGAATTATTATTATTTTCCTTATTCTAATTTTTTTCAATTAATCTTTTCTAACTTTTTTGCACTGGTGTCTATCAAATTTTTGGCGTGCAAAACAACAATTTTGCATAAATAAATAAAGCTCGAAAAATAAAAAAAAGTGGGTTTGGATTTTGAAAAATAAACAACACGATATGAATGAGCAAATGAATCAATGAATGAATAAGATTGAGCATGGAATACAAATGCGAATATTGAAAAAATATCAAAACAATAATATGTTTATTTGCTTTATTTTACCACTTAGCTATTCAGCTATTTGTGGCACGAAAACAACCTTCTTATATACAGTGGATCGCAGCTTATTTCGTGCAGGGGTACAGTATAAATTTAAGATCGGATAGCAGCAAAACTATTAAAGATATACAAAAAATTTAAATGCAGTACTTCTTAGTAGTCTTTTTATATTATTTAAGATACATCACTATAATTATATTTCTGGAAATAACCTTTCAATCTGAGGAAAACTAAAACTATAGGCATTTTTTATGTCGCAGCTTATTTCGTGCAAGCACTTTGAGTGGCTCTAATTCTCCAACTGTAATTTCTATGTCGCAATTTCTTCTTCTATTCCTTTGGACATACCATAAGCTAATTTATTTTTGTCTTAAAAGAGTTTACTCACACTTCCAAATTAAGTTTTGCGGTAAATTGGAAAAATGGGTCTACGTACAACAATTGAACAGCAGGAATTAGTTCTTGGACATTTTAAAGATGAAAAAAGTCTGCGGATTATCTCTAAAATGGTTAATTTGAGTGTTCAGAGTCATTCAACGCTTTTTGCGAGAAAATCGGGTGGCAAATAAGGGCCGAAATGCCCCTAACAAAATTTTTACGGAGCCCGAAGAGAGACTTATAGTAAGAAAAATCAAAGCAATTCCAAAGATATCGGCTCCAAAACTGACTGCTGAAGTTGAAAATTAAATGGGCAAACAATGTTCCTTAGAAACAGTACGCCGAATATTGCGGGATCATGGCTATAATGGCTGTACATACAGTTGCTCGCAACTTATTTCGTGCAGGGGTACAGTACTGTTGGACTTAGATGCTTATAATGGAGCTCCGTATTCGGTGGCGTCAAACTTATTGCATTCCATCGGTACCAAATATATTGAACTTTGACTCGTCTTCAAATTTAACTTTATTCCAGAAGGAAATTGGACGAATTACGTGCTCCTGGGCAAATTTCAATCTGCATAGTTGATTTTTTTATTAATGAATTGCTTCTTTCGAGTTAGTTGGCCATTATGGCCATGATCCCGCAATATTCGGCGTACTGTTTCTAAGGAACATTGTTTGCCCATTTAATTTTCAACTTCAGCAGTCAGTTTTGGAGCCGATATCTTTGGAATTGCTTTGATTTTTCTTACTATAAGTCTCTCTTCGGGCTCCGTAAAAATTTTGTTAGGGGCATTTCGGCCCTTATTTGCCACCCGATTTTCTCGCAAAAAGCGTTGAATGACTCTGAACACTCAAATTAACCATTTTAGAGATAATCCGCAGACTTTTTTCATCTTTAAAATGTCCAAGAACTAATTCCTGCTGTTCAATTGTTGTACGTAGACCCATTTTTCCAATTTACCGCAAAACTTAATTTGGAAGTGTGAGTAAACTCTTTTAAGACAAAAATAAATTAGCTTATGGTATGTCCAAAGGAATAGAAGAAGAAATTGCGACATAGAAATTACAGTTGGAGAATTAGAGCCACTCAAAGTGCTTGCACGAAATAAGCTGCGACATAAAAAATGCCTATAGTTTTAGTTTTCCTCAGATTGAAAGGTTATTTCCAGAAATATAATTATAGTGATGTATCTTAAATAATATAAAAAGACTACTAAGAAGTACTGCATTTAAATTTTTTGTATATCTTTAATAGTTTTGCTGCTATCCGATCTTAAATTTATACTGTACCCCTGCACGAAATAAGCTGCGATCCACTGTAGGGATAGTTACTACTTATAGTATTGTTATTGAAAGGCATAAATATAGTGGGAAATTTTCTTTTTAAAGAAATTCATAAACGCATATAAAGATTACAAGCTATAAAAAAGATTTTCATAGATATTTGTATATGAATTAATATAGTTTTACCTGCGCTAAGTCTAAAATAAAAAAATTAGATATTTGCATGTGTCAAGCAAAAACTAAATCTTTTCCTTATAAGATGTGCGAGATCTCAATATCAATATCAATATCTTAATGTCTTTTTTGGGCATATTATCGAAATAAGATCAAAACGTAAAAAAATTAAAAATATGGTTAATTAAAAGCAATCAAAGTTCAAATGCAAATGAGACGACTGAAAACGTAAAATGTAATAAAATGATATTTATGATATGAAGATTGTACAATATTGTTATGAATACTTTTCGGAACGAAGTGGGACGACATCAGAAATCGCAAATAAATCGGACACATGGACAAATGGACTGGTTGAACGAGTGAAGCGACTTTGAAAGCGATTTTGAAATCGCGTTCAACACGAAACTCGGCAGAAAATTCAAATTCAAGCGGCGTACGCTGCGCGTTTTGTTTACAAATAGTAGAACCCTCTACCCTCTCCACTTTTCCCCATAAGTTAGGCTAGAGCAGGCATTGGCGGGGGCCTTAGACCCACTAATAGCGGTATGGGGCATATGGCACAAAATATCTATACACTTATGTGTATCTACGATTATTTTGAATTGTTTATTTATACCCTAGCATGGGGTATATCAGACTTAGATAACTTTGAGGTTAATTTCTTAAAACTTGCTATAACATAGATTTCTATGTTTTAACGATAGTCTTTAAATATGTACATCGAATACAAGAGAATCAGCTGACTTTATCATATAGCTGAAGAAGAAAATATTTGTGGAAAATTGAAAGATTATTATAAAAACATTTTGGTTATTGTAGATACACTCAGAAAAATATGCCATTCTAAAATTAAGTGAATTTATTCCGTTTGGTTCTTAAAATTTAGCTATGTACTAAAGCTCTTAAATTAAGTATAAATCGATCTTAAATTTTATTTTCAGACTGACCATATGACAATGTTTTGAACTAGAATCAAGTACATTTTTGGATTAGATCAAGATTTTTGTGAATCTAAACAAGTATGCTTTCGGACTTTCGAACACCGAACTTTAAATAAGTTTTTGGTTCTCGGTTTTGGAAATTCCGAAATTTGAGATCGTTTGTACTTGAATATCGCCTGCTTAAGTACGGAAATCTTGATTTATTTTCTGAGTGTACGAACTTATTTTGATCAAAAGTTATTCTATTTAAGTTTAGTTTAAGTATCTTAAGTCAAATATTTTATTTACTTTGTTTTAATAAAATAAGATTACTATAACATATATAAAGCTACACCAAAAATAATTGTGAAAAACTAATTATCCTGAAGAAAACTAAGATTAGGTGAGTTTCAGAGCTTTAAATTCTTATAAAATCTATTCCAGGGTATTTACAAAACAGTGTCCAATGTTCTATGCTGTTGTTTGTATGCTCGGTCTATGCATATTAGATGAAATTATAAACAAAACATAAAGCGACGCAATATGCGTTCCCCGCTAAATTCGTCACGCCCGTCAGAGACGAATGTATGGAAAAAGGCAGAGATCGAAGAGCGCGAGTGTAAGCGGTGGGGAAGAGGAGCGGGTGGGAGCAGAGGGGTCGACAGGCTGTCACTTATCGCTTTACGTTTTCGTCTTTGGTCTGCGAACAGATCGCGCTGTTTGTTGCCCATGCTTCATTTTCAACTTGTGGCTGTTGCTGTTGTTGTCATCGTTGTTGTTGTTGTCATGCCCAAAGCTGGGGGTCGACCTATTCAATATGCTGACACACGCGCCAACACCTCCTACGCTCGAGCAGCGCTGTCGCGTCGCTGCTCTCAGTCCACACAATCCACAATCCACAACCCACTCGTTGAGTGCTCGTGTATTGTTTTTGCGACGCAACTCAAAGATCTGTTAGAGCTTCCAAAGCTTTACATACATACATATGGACATATATACATATAAGTTATGTAGCTTTAGCTATGTAAAACAAAAACAAAAAAATAATTGGGGTATTCCTGAAACAGACTAGAATTAAAATTAATATTTTGAGTATATTTAAGCAAATCCCTTTTGCACACTGATTCGATTTTTATCTTGTGCTTAAAATTCTACCCAAAAACAAAAAATGATAAAAGAAAGTGATAAAACTATTTTTCTAAGACTTGAAAAATCTTATAATTAAAATGTAACTATTTATTTTTAATGGGCGCGTACCCCAGGCTGAATTGCTCCTTGATCCACCAGAAAGTACAACTTTTTTTAACATAGATCAGGGAGCATATTTCCTGGTGAACATGGTTAATCAGCTGCAAATCAGACCTTAACAGCTCCTTTTATATCTCAGTCTTCATTAACTTAAATTCGTGCTTGATCTTCAATTTCCTTGGCCCTTTCTTCGCTGTCATATCCATCTGAGATATCTATAGTAATCTAGTAATCTAGTATAGTATAATCTGATCGAAATCTGTATTTAAGCTGACACTTTAAAGCTTTATTTTCCTTGTTTTCCTTATTTTTTTCCACATACTACACATTTTGTATGGAGGATCGACAAAACTAAAATTTAATCATAATCTTATTGGGTTTCAGGAGTACCCTAAATATTTGAAAATTAATTGGGAATGGGAATGATTTCTTGGGCAGTAGGGATTATAATGCGATTTGTGGTTAACGCATTGTCAGAAGGAATTGGATGGTTTTGCTTATAACTGAAGAAGGAATAAAAAGAAAAGAATTTATAAAATTGTGCATAAAATTAGTTTGTTTTCACCTAACATTTATTTCAAAAGAAATTAAATCTTTTTTGTCGTATTAGGATTTCAGTTACATGTACAAAGTATCTTTAAACCTTGCGGTTTTCATTTATCGTCCAGCTAACTAACTTTCGATTAGAAGTTTTAACAGTCGCAACATTTTTGTTGCTTTGGTTATTTATGCATTTTTGCTTCCCAGCTAATTTACATTTAATTACCCTTACCCTTATTTAAATACAGCTTACTTGTACTGTGGATGGTGTCACAAGCGGTAAGTGGGGATGGATTCTATGTGGATGGATTCTACGATCTGTTCCCATTGAGATTGAAGAGAGAATGAGAGCTGAGCTTTCATACCAAATGATAATGAGATGGCAGAGCAGTGGATCCCATTTGCAGATGCCTTCTCTATCACTCTTAATACACAGAGGGATGCACAGTGGTTCACTCTCGATTACCGCTGATGTCACAAGAATAACAACAAATTGGCTTTTGTTTTGCCTCACGTTCGCATCGGGGCGTATGTTAATTTAATTTTTCTTTGAAATCTTACAAAACAACTAAGTACGCTACAGTCAGGAAGCTCGACTGTTGGATGCCCAGTATCGGTATCTTTGCTGCCGTTTGGTTCAATTAGCTTAAATCGATTCCGAATAAAATATATTAACAGAAATGTGTGTATGTAAATACGTATGAATATATGTACATTTGTATTTTATCGATATTAATTCTAACTTTAATTTCAAGTAATTTTTGAATACAGAAAACGAATAAATGTGATAATTATATAATAATTTTAAAGGAATAATTTAAAACAAAAATAGGAGAATTGTCAGTCGATATGGTTGCTATAACTCTAATAGTCCCTGATCAGGGTGTTCATGTAAACGGACAGACATTTTCACATCCCAATAGCCTCTCTATTCTCTTTGTGTACTGGGTTAAAAAGAGAAAAGAAAAAAATGTATTTTTTTTTTAAATTTAAATACAAACATCAAGACAATTAATTCGTATGCCATGTTTGGCGCCTGGTTTGTAAACCAGCTTTTGGATTAACTAAACAAACAGCAAGGTCCATTGTTATTGTTGTTGTTATTGTTCAAACTCTTGGGAACAGTTTTGGGTTTCATAAACAAAAAGATACGTTGTCTGTAAATTAATTAGTTTCATGCGCCAATCGATTTTCGTATAGTCCATCGGAAAAACAAATGGGGCTAAAAGTAAAAATAACTAATCAGAAATTTAATAATACATTTTAAGTATAGATATTAATTATTCAATTTTTTATATACATAAATACTTTGAAAAGTCATCGAACTCTGCTTTATACTTCAAACTTGAAATATTTGTTATTTGATATTTATAAAGTAATTGCTTTAAAATATAGATTATCTTGTTATTTGTTACAGTATCAGTTGGAAGTAAAATTTTAAGCAATACTATATTCTTAGATTTTTCTAAAAACCCAAAGCTGACATTATGGTAATTATTGTGAATATTTAGAAAAGATCTTGTTATCTATTCAGTATTTATCAAATGGAAATAAATTGAGTATAATTAGCATAAGCTCTAACGATTAATCCAACATCATTGGGAAATAAATTTATATTTGCTTCAAGCAATTATCAAATCTGATCCAAATGTTATCTTTAATCTATTCTTTGTGGTAATAAAAATTCGTTATTTTTTACGAGATATGCTTATTTTTTCCCAGCAAATCAGATCAAGTTTAGTAATTAAACACAAGACCCTGACAATGGCTTAATTAAGTTAGTTTAGGTTTGGTGAAGGTTAAAACAATGTAATGCGATTAAGATATGAGAGTTATATATTCGGAGTTAAAGAAATAATGTCTAGAATAATATGTTGAAGTAAGCAAAATATAAATTTAGATACAACTATGACAATGAAACTAGGAACAGTGATTTTTTTGTAACAATCAGTATTATTATTTTGATTGATTTCGCTCGTTAAATTTCTTCTGACGTAAAGAAAGCACAATAATTTAAAGATTTGGTCAACGGATGTGAATTATTGGTATAAGTATAATTATGGGCCATTTACAGATACGAATGAGGCGCGATCAACAGTCGCAAATGCGTCAATAGAACTTAAAAGGTCGCTAACAAAATGTCGACGCAATTATATAGTAGATTGAGGGCGTAGTAGGAAGAAGCAGCAGGAGGGGGGTGAGACTAAAGACGAATGTTCATAATGTATGACTTTGTTTACAGGAAAAAGAAAGGAAAATACCTAGAAAAAAAGTAACTTTTAAATGAATTTGGCACACTTCAAACGGGAAACGGTGAAGAGGGAAACGTTGATAATAAAGGGAGGGGAGGAGATTGCTAATTGTTGTTATTTTGTTTTGGGATTTTCAAATGATATCTATAGTAGAAGTAGGCCAAGATAAAAACGCTTTCGCCTGTTTGTTTATAATTGTTTATACAATTTGCAGAGCGAAACAACTTTATTTTTCAGATAGCGCGCAATCTATTTACAGCACCAAGGGAGGCAAGTTCTGAGGGGGAGGATGTGGAGGTAGGCCTTGATATGTGCACAAACATCCAAGCACACACACACACTAACACACACACACACACACACACACACACACACACACACATGTTCGCTTGGTGCTTACATTTTGCAATTAGATTAGAAACCGCCCAAAAGACGCGACCATAAAACATGAAACTGAAAAACAAGAAAAACAAAAACATTAAATGGCGATTAAAAGTAATTTAGATAAAAACACTGAAAGCAAATAGCCAACAACAACATCTGTACAAGCGCGCTAAGCGAGCGTAATAAGTAGAAGAAGAAGCAGCAGCAGAGAAATACACACAAAATGTATCTGTATCTCACTTTTCTCGCTCGGGTATGATAATTTCATAAAGCTCTTGGAGTCAAAGTCTGAATATTATTACTTGATTCATACAATATTATTTAGCAGAAGCTGCAAATATCAAAAGCAAAATAAATCAATAAAAATAATCAGAGAAATTATTAAAATATTCTTTAATAAAATACTCTTTATACCCTGTTTATTTAATATCTTTTATTGTAACAAATTCCACATTTTAAATAAGATAATTGAAATTGCGATTTTACATTGATTTGTAGATAGAATTTACTTGAAACTTCAAATTGTACATTAACTTTATTTAGATCATCTTTAAACTTTTTACATTGATCTGATAAGGTTATTTTGGTATTTCCCCAATCCTTGCAACAAATGTTGGGTCAATTATAATTCTGTTTATACGCCAGATTTTACCTTTTTTTTTGTTTCCGTTTGAAATTTAAATTAAATATTATTTTAATGGTTAATTTTGATATCTGTTTGGTATCTGTTTGATAAAACTTAACTGAACTGTGAAATAACGGCCCTTAAGTAATTGAAATTCGACAAGTTATAATTTAAACTGTTAAATAGAAGATATCTTCGATAATATTTTATGCTTAAAATAAGTTAAAGTGCAGAGCATTTTGTAGTCGGTATGTCATCGAATTTATCATACTTGCAGCTCCCAAATGCGTAACCGTGTTTGGATGCTCCCGAGTTTATCTAGGGGCGCCAGAAGAATGCGACGACTGCGACGTGCTTAACTGATTTAGTTAATTGCATTGTTTTTCAATTAAAGTTCGTATTAATTGAGCAAACAGAAACGACAACAAAGAGGAGTAGAAAAGAGGCAAAGCAAATGATAGCACAGCGACAAGACCTGGCCCATTGGTTTAGATAAGATAAATCCCCCCTAGGCAGACAGAATAAGTCGTATAACGTAAACACACTGAAAACCTCAACCCCAACACTATGGGCCATGGTTAAAGTGTTTGCACATTGATAAGAACCATATGAAAACATTTACAAATATTTATACTTGTATAACCATTTATTGCTGTATATATGTAACTCTATCTGTATCTGTAGCCTCACCTTCAGTCTGTATCTATATCTGTATCTTTAACTCTATCTGCACATATTTACCACTCTACGATTTTATTTTTAGAAAGGCTTAAGGAACTTTCAATTGTTTGGGATTGTTTTTGTTCGAGTATTTTGTGTAATTATTAGAAAAGTTAAGATAAGCTTTTACTAGATTCAGTGGATATTATCTTTGGAAGATACAAAAAAGGTAGATTTATTATAAAATTTCGTAATCTAAAATTGATTAATTAATTTTATGATTTTACTTTGGTATATTTTTAATCTTTTAACAATTATTTTGTAGTAATTGATTATTTTATATTATATTTACTAAAACAAGTAGAAGCAGAGATCATATAGAAAGTTCAAACATACAAAGAAATATAGTCAGAGACTGAACTGGTAAAATAGTTATGCATAAATATTTTTATTTAATTTTAAAACCATATTATATGAAATTATTTCTATATATTTTTCATTTTCTGAACTAAGTGGAGAGTCGCAACAATTCAAAGTTGCTGGCGAAAGAGATACATAAAATTATACATATATAGGGGTAGTATATAGTATATAGATTGATGAACTTGACTCGGATGAGGCTTTTGCTTTGACTGTGGCTGTGGCTTATCTATGGTAATCGAATGTGAATGTGAGTGCGAGTTTGAGTGTATTTGTGAATGCTTTTGCTGCCTTTTCTGTTTTTCTGCTGGTCTTCCTGTTGTTTATTTATGCAAGTGCCGAGGTGTGTTTCCAGCGTGTGGCATTGTATTGAATATGGATTCGTTATAGAGAGCTGAAGCGGGGGAGTATTGTTATAATAACAATAAGAGTGGCTTCCAATTCGAAATCAATTAACGTTGAGTGCTACTGGGCATGACAAAAGCGTCAATATTTACACAAAATAATGACAATCAAATAAACAGAAACATAGAATGAAAAGAAACGAACCCAATAACTAAACTCTGCCTAGACAATCCCCAAACCCAAACCCTACAAATTGAGTCAACCCGAAACCGAGTTAAACCAAAACACTGTGACGACGCCTACAAAATGTTGATTATCTGCTTTCTTCTACTCGCTTATTTATTATTTGTCCAACTTACATAAGGAAACTTTCAGAGTCCAAGTCAAATTTGCAATTACTGTTATCTTTAGTTGGTAGTATTTAGATTATAGCTTAAGGTAGATTTACAACCATTTAATAGACTGAAATTATACAGTAAATTTTATATATACTATCTAAATACTATTTTATCCCCCTCGAATATTACCAATATTTATGATTAAAGCTATCCTTAAAGTTTATTTACAATGAACTCAAAGTCTGCATTTCATTCAAGTGTAAGCAAATTTTAATCAGTGAGAGCTATACACTCGAATTGTAGTAGTTTGAGATACCCTACACACGATAATTAACAACAAATAATTATATAAACATATTTCGAAATTATTATCCGACGATATAAAATTTACACAATATATTAAAGAAGGCCTTAATATAATAACTATTTTATTATTATACAAAATTGTATGGATTCTATCTCAACTACTACAATCTTAATCAGGGATTAAAACCTTAACCGAAACCGTAACCTTTAACCGATGAAAACCGATTGAAATTTGTAACCGTAACTGAAACCGTAACCGAAAAAAGTTTTTTTTCGTTGTACCGAAACCCACAACCCGAAACTCTTTAAACCGAAATAACCGTTTAGTATCCGATTCATTTATAAGGGTTAATTTCGGTTTTGGGCGTCGAAGGTACTGATAACTTTGAACTGCCATAACTTTGTGAAAACTCAATCAATTATCATGCGGAATGTAAATTTGAGCATGAATTTACCTCTAAATTCGTTCTGCATTTAAATTTTTTTCATTTTGAAAATTTGAAATTTACGAAATTTTTCGAAAAATGATAAGGGGTAACACTGTAAAATTTCTAAAAAATTCGAAATTTTCAAAACTTTCAAATCGAAGAAAATTTAAATGCTGAACGAATTTAGAGGTAAAATCATGCTCAAATTTACATCGCACAAGGAACTCGATTGAGTTTTGACAAAGTTATGTCAGATCGAAGTTATTAAAAATCAGTAAAATCAAACCAAATTTATATGAGATCAAATTATAATAAAATAGACATTATGATGTACCATTCCAGTAACCAGATAATAATTTTTTCCAGGCTATCAAGAGCATTAAGTCTTTTTTCATATAAAACAATGAATAACACTTCTTATTTTATTCAACCGAAAAGCTTAATTTTTAATTTTGTGAACCGAAACCATACCGGTTTCGTATGGTTTTCTTCGTTTCGGTTTAATCCCTGATCTTAATAATATCTAGATATTTTTGTTGAAATTACTGATATAATTTTTGTAAGAATATTATTATTATGCATATTTAAAAATAATTATGTTAAATTTTATGTATAAAATCCACAATTGATTTATCTTATACAAGTTTCAATTATAATTGAAAAATGCTAAAAAATTATATAATTCTGATTTATCAGAAAGATTACTCGAATGCTTATGCTAATCTAGAATGAATGTACTTTATATAGGGATAAAATTACCTAAATTCATTGTCTTGTACACTTCTGTTTAAAATGTGTACTCTTTTCTGAACTCTTCAACTGTAGTCATCTAGCATATTGATAGAGACATTCATAAATATTAATGGATTTGGAATTGCAGTCGAAATTTCGAGAACTGCAGTGCAGAGAGGACAGAACACCATTCACAATTCAAGTGGGCAATTCATTCATTCTGGGATTAGCTACAACGTTTGCCGCACGTTGCACCATAAATTTACCTGGGCATTTTTACTATGCAAAGAGCGAAAAGTGTAGTTTTTGGCCAAAAGAAATTAGAGAAACACCTCGCTGAGGCTGAATTATGACCTTACCAAACCGACTGCTGACTCCTGACTCCCGATTCCCGTTTCCCGTTTCCCGACTCCTAAACTACCCTGAAATTCATTCATAAATTTGAAGGCAGCGCTTTAAGTTGCCTCGTCTGACACTCGTTTGGGCCATAAAAATGTCGCATTATTTTATGCCGGCACACGTGCTAGGACACCGACGAGAACGAAGAACTAAGGACGAAGGACACTTCCGGCATTAACGACTTCAAGGATGTCGAAAACAGGGAAAACCGTCACCAAAGCGCGATTTCTTCTCTTCTCTCCTCTCCTCACCTTGTGTTTCCCTCCCTTTCAGTCTCACTCAATGCAACTACTTAAGACTGCGCAATGTGCATATTTGCATGGGAATTGGATAGTTGAAATTAGCCGGGTACTTAAAATGCGTTTACGACTTACGACTTGCACTGAATGCCATTCACATGCCAAATGAATACATTGTATACCCGCTTTCATTGTATTCACAAATACAAGTATGTACGAACATTATGAATACATAACATGAGATTTATCTGTCATCCCTCACCTGAAACTTTGTCTGTCTGTCTGTCTGTCATTTCACTCAGACTGTTGAAATTTGTTATAGTTCCGCCTTAGCTAATTTATTAGCATAAAAGGTGGTTATTGTGGACAAGTTGTTGTATTCCAGGGAGCATACATTTTATTCCTTTTACCTACCGATCATAAATGTCTGTAAATGTGCGTTTTCTATTCTTATGCTTCTCAGTCACTGAGTTTTATAGCTAAAATGCTCAAATTTGTTATAGTTATTCCCAAGGAAATATTTAGTCACATTCAGGAAATAATTTTGACCCGCTCTTAAAATTTCTTATTATTTTTTTTATATACCATTCATAATTGGCTTTAAGTGTACTCTGTAGTTGTATATGATTCTCTAGACAGCTGAAATTTGTTATAGATACTCCCCTGTTAATCATTTAATATAATCAGTGCGTGTTTTTGATCAGATATGAAATTGCATTTAGAATAAACTTTTTTCCTTTGGCCTCAATCATACATTTTTGGCTATCATTTACGTATGCCAAATTGCAAATTGTTTAGGTTACGTTGTTGTTGCACAATATCAAAATTGTTGCATCCGTCAGATATTCGTGCAATGCTCCCGACACGCAAATTGGTTGAGGCTCAACAAAATCTAGAAAATTGAATCATTTCGCACTGACAGCGAAATATGAAATCAGAAATGAAATTACAAAACAGACACTGGCAGCTCCAACTGGCCCCTTTCCCCGATTTCCCCACTTTCCCCATTTCCCTTTCCCTGTTTGCCCAAAACGGATACGCGGCCAAATTGAATTGTGTCCCCCGTCTAAACTCTTACCTGTTCAACAAACCCGTCGCCTCTCCCCTCTACGACTTCCCTTCGCCACCCCTGGCCATCTGTCAGTGAGTTCTTGAGGTGAAAATGCAATTATTTATTAGCAAAAAAAAAAGAATGTATCCGTATACACGACAACGGCAAACGCAATCAAAACATGACGCACACACGCCAGTTAAGGGTAATGGATGGGAGGATAGGATGGAGAAGCAGAAGGGGAAGGGGAAAGGGGAGACGCAACTGACAGGGGCACGTATGTAGAATTAGTTTACGAATTGCTGCAGGATACGTGGAGCAACATTTTACTGCAAACAATTTCCCAATGCAATGGAAAGGAGAAGAGGCAAGAAACGAAAAGACGCTGTCAGTTGCACAGTGGCACAAATCGTCAAAAAAAAAGCTATCAAAATTTGCAACAATTTTATGAGAAAAAAAGAAATATTTAAAACAATGAGAATAAAATAATAAAATAATAATAAAATTATGGAAAATCTCAGAATCAGAATGATTTTTATACTCAATAAACGTGTTTTCTCAATTCTGAAGTAGCCTAGAAAAGTGAGAGCACTGAATAAAAAATATATTAATAATAATACTCAATATAGGTATTAAGGAAAACTTTTTCAAGTATAAAAAGTTTTTAATACGCTTCTTTGTAAGTTTTTAAAATATTGTTTTGAAGACAAATTTAATAATAATAACTATTTTATTATTGTGCAAAACTGTATGGATTCTATCTCAACTACTACAATCTGAAAATAGTTGTAAAAATATCTAGATATTTTTGGAAATTAATATATTTTTTGAAGAATATTGTGCATTTATAATAAATTTAATAAATAAGAAATCCACATTTAATTTATCTTATACAAGTTTCAATTATATTTGAAACAAGTTATGAAATAATATAATATTGATTTACCCAATTTTATTTGGTGCTATTCCACTGTACTTAGCTCATAGACATAACATAGGCATAGACACAGACATTGAGGGAGCCCGAAAAACCTTGTTGTCTGGCAGCTGGGGGAATTGGAATTGGCTTGGTTTTGGTTTTGGTGAAGGTCCTGGCTACGAGGCATACTGCTCCCGGCAAGTGCCTCGAGAGATGTGGAGGAGATGCGGCGGGAGAGAAGTGGGAAATTTGTAGCACATGTAACGACAGCAATGCAACCTGAAAGGCGTACACACAAATTTTTGGAAGCTCTATTAAGTGTTGCCACCAGGAAAAAAAAACACTCCTGAAACCCTAACCCCAAAAAACTCAACCGAATCGAACCGAACCGAAGCCGAAACCCGAAACACGCTGATTGTTGAAAGAGAAGGCGGGAAATGAGGGGGGAAGGTATAAACTTTTAAAAGAAAACTTGTAAGTGTGTGTGTGGATTTTTGAAATGAATATGCATAGGCGCGAGGGCGTGGCAGAGGCGCACGGTGCCGGAAAAACTCTTGGCAAAAGTAAATTTAAAAGTTTTTCATGCGCTGCCACCGTTCTGACCCCTCCCCACTTTCAACTCCCCAACCCCCTCCCCCCTGAGAGATATGAGTAGCGCTCACTTTTAGACAAGTTTTCCTAGTTTTTTGGGGTAACGTGGAACTTGGAAAGTGGAACGCGAGGCACGTGGATGGCAAGAGATTCGCCCGCAATACCAGAAAATGTGCGATAATTCACATAAGCAGTCTTATCATATGTATGAGTGTGTATCTGTGTGTGAGTGTGTGTGTATGTGTTTGGGATTTCCTGCGGAAAGAAAGTACCTCCCAAGCATTTAGGCATGCAAAGTTTTGACTGTGGCACGTTCCACTAGAAAGCTATTAAGATGCCCCCAAAGAGAAAAGTTAGTATTGGCATCAGCATAGTAAAATGTAAGATAAACTTTAAACTGAGTTTCCTTTAATTAGAATAAAACCATATGTGTATCAGTTTCTAAGGTATTCAGAACTGGTTTTGACACATTTAAGCCCCGAATCTTCGAAAACTTACTTGCATTCCAATTGTCATCATTGTTTAAACAAGAATTTGTTCTATTTAAAAATATTTGTGCGTTTTTTCTGGGCTTTCCCCAGTCCTTGCCATACATTTTGCTAATACCTACAGATTTATTACTACTTTATTATTCTATTTGCTTTAGATTAAAACTATTTCTAATTTATTTTATTTATAAATTCTTAAACATATTTCCAAATTTAATTTTTAATTGTTTTGATCTTTGGTCGACTGCTCATAGTTGATTTTAAATAAATAATATTAATTTTTAGTTATATGGCGATTTTCTAGTTATTTTCATTATATTATATATTATTGGAATAAAATATTTTTCTGTTCAAATGAATTTCATTTTGTTAAGTTTTCCGTTGAACCACTGCTGAGCCAGTCTGTGAACTATTTTTTAAGCCAAATCATGGCTATTATTTTACTTTTCGCATGCCGATCGGTTAAGAAATCTTAACTTATCTCGGTTCTGGACATATTTCTTGGCATTTTTAAGGAATCGCAACTAACATTTTCGCACGCACGCATCCGAAAACCATTTAAATAACGCTCCATCATCAGGCACACCCACATACAACTAGAAGAAACTTTTACCTTCCTTTCCCGCATTCCCCTTTCACCGTTTTCCCCTTTAGGGGCTGCTGTAGTGTTTCGTGGAGTCGTTCCATGTCGCATCTCGTTTTTTGGGAGCTGGCGTTGATAAATGCACAGAGCATAAAAGTTGAAGCAAAACTACTTTTGGGGTTTTTAGGCAAATTTTCGCCATAGAACTAAAAACGTAGCCAACTACTTTCCACTTACCTGGCGTTGTGCCACGCCCCCCTCCCCTTCCCTCCCACCAAATGGGCCAAACTGAAACCCAATCCCATTCTACTTTCCACCAAATCGCTGGGGCCATTAGAGCTCTGGCAAAAACGCCGCTAAATGCGATGTGAATTATTTAAGGCACGTGTGTTGTGCAGAATGCGGCAAATTCGACAGTGAAATGCATTTATTATTGAAGATACCGAGAAGTACCGCCATTTTCCTTTCCACTTTCCACTTAAACTCCTCTAATGCCCCCCTCTTTCTGAAGCTGAAGCTGTTGCCAAATGGCTGCGGAATCCTTCGCCTGACAAGCCAACCAATTATGTTCGCCTGATGAGTGCTTTAGTGGGTAACGAGGAGGGGGAAGTCCTTGCCTGCTTTCGGAACAGGAAGGGGGAATTGGGGGGTATTTTGATAAACGCTTTACAGTTTGAAAAGTTTTGTGCTGTGTGGCACGTGATTGGAATAACGCGTGCCACAGTCAACTACAGCTCAGCTTCTGCTTCAGCTTCAGCTACAGATTCTCGCCACAAAAGTGGAAATTTTACACGAGTTACGATTATGTGAGTGGAGTGGGGGGTAAGCAGTGGAAAGAAAATGTGTGGGGGGAGGTGGAAAAGTAGTGGCAGGCAAAACATGTTTCTGATTTTGGCAATCGTCACACTGTTCAAAAATTAGCATACATTTATTTATTACAACGCATTCCGCTAAACGTTTAAATTGGAGAAAGGCGATTTTTAGGCGATTTTAGAATTACATATTTGTATTTAATCATTTAAATAAAAAATACTATACAAAATTGACCAGCAAAATTTAATTAATATTATAATTATTATTTTAATTTTATTCTTTTTATTTAATTTTTTTTCTAAAAATGCTAAAATGAAACAATTTAAAGAAGCATATGAAATTAGAAAACTTTGTTAGTAGATTTTGTTTTTGTTTGGTTTTTAAAAACATAAGACAACTTTGCAATTCATTTAAAAATCAAATACGCCACAATTAAATAAGAAACCCATCAAATAAAATCAATAATTCAATTTCTCTATATTTTGGAGATTATAGTTTTTGGAACATCCCCATTAAAAGAGTTGTAGGAACATCCTCATGTTTGGCGTTTTAAAACATTAGACAACTTTGAAAATCATTTAAAAATCAAATACGCTACAATTAAATAAGAAACCTATCAAATAAAATCAATAATTTAATTTCTCTATATGTTGGAGTTTATAGATTTTGGAACATCCCCACTGAAAGAGTTGTCTGTGTATTTTATGTGATGTTTATTTCGATAGCAAAGTGGTAAATTGGAAATACAAATTGGATTGTAATATAGTTAGTTTTACATCTGGCGATATATTTATATATAAATAAATATGCATGTATATTTATAGTGTAGACCTAGGCTGTCTCTATCTCTCTCTTCCCATTCTCTCTTGCATTCTCACAGTGGTCTCAGTCTTGCTTCAGTTGGCCGCCGGTTCGCCATTTCCCTGCACATGGAGTATCATCTCGAAGGGATCCCATTCAAGATCCGATTCGTGCTTCACACGTCGCCTACCGCCGCCTCCGTGCAACGGATGATGATGATGATGATGAGGATGCGGATGTAAGGCGCCATGATGTGGTAACTGATGTTGCACCAATCCAATTGGCATGTCCTGCGCATGCTCCGCCAGCCCTGGAGGTCGATACAGCTGCAAATGCTGGACATGACCATGTCCAACTCCCGCCTGCTGTTGTAGATGAGGATGTGAATGGGAATGTGAATGGGGATGGGGATGATGATGCTGCTGCTGTTGCTGCTGCTCGCTGACAATCTCCTGGATGTGCTCACGTGTCTGCTCCCGCTCGTCCACCTTTCGCAGCAGCATCTCCCGCATGAAGGACATGCGTTCAAAGTGCTCCCAATTGGAACGAAATCCCTGCTCTCCATATTGAGAATGTCGCTCCTTCTGCAACTCGTCCACATATCGCTGCTTGATGATCGACCAACGTGTCTGCATAAGAGCTGCAAGCAATTTATCAACTGGAGTTAGAACTAAAGGAGTATTGGACTAATGTCTGTAGTATGTAACTAAATACAAGTCTCGGATATATTCGGAGAGATAAATACTCTTTTTTTAGTTACCCTGAATGCCTCCCTATCTCTCCTAATTGTAGAATTAATACAGAATTACAGACTTATTGAAAAATGCCTCTACTAAAAATGTATATGATATGTATATCATACTTGCAATATAAAGTCGATATTAAATAAGGTAAATAATATTTATAGTAAATAAATAAGAAGGTTAAATGATTGAATCTAATCTTGCTGCCTATTGACTGAAGATGCCCATTTCTGATCCTTCAGAGCAGTGATGATACTTAATGTTTACACAAAAATTCAACCGCTTTGTTTTACAAATTGGCGTCACAATGTCGCCGTCTTCTTTATCGACGAGCTAACAAATAATTTCTGATCCTAGGTAAAGCATACAACAACTCACAGCAAATGCGCTGCTTCGAGTCGAGACGCTGAACACAAATATCTTATGACAAATACAAATAGTTGCTGATGTTGTTGTTGAGTCTAGAGTTACTTACTCGGAGTCAGACCCATCTCGGTGGCCGCCTCCTTCCACACAGCGGAGGTGCGGCTCTGGCCTTGTCCCTTCTCGCTGCGCTGCCGCCCCGCCCACAGAGAGGGGCGCGCCTTAATGGCATCGATGATGCGACCCCGCATGCTGTTGTGCAATGAACTGGGCCGGCCCAGTTTGCGGGTGGGCGTGGTCGTTGCCTCCACGGTGACAGCGGCCGGAGGCACGAGTCCGGTGAAGGCGGTGTAGTTCATTCCATGTGCGGCCGGCTGCGCGATCAGATGGGGCAACTCTGTCGTGGACGGTGGAGTTGAAGGCGTCGCCGTGGCTGTAGACTGCAGCCAACTGAAGCTGCCGCTTGGACGACCCCGTCCATGTGTGGCACTTGGCAATGGCGGGGGCGGCAACGTTGGCGGTGATCCTCCCCCCTGCTGCGCCGATTCGCCGCCAGAGGGCGCTGCATCAGAGCTGGCAGCGCTGGATTGGGCGCCCACAATCTTGGCCACTGTTATGTTGTACATAAAGGACATGGGCTCGAAGTGCTCCCATTTGGTATTGAAGCGCTCCTTGTGCAGAATCTGGCGATGCACCAAATTGTGATAATGATACTTCATTTGACTCCAAATTGACTGCAATTTGACTGTGTGAAAAAAGAGGGAAAGTGGAAAAGAGAAGTTCAAAATAAAGAGAGATTTCGTATAATCTAATTATCATTGAAAATTACTTAGAAATCAATGTTTATAGTTTAGAAGACTCTAAAATACACCTGAAAGACACGAATCCTTTGTAAGGAAATAGAAGAAACTATAAACATTTTAAAAGTTGGAATATCTTTAATTTTTTAAAATTAAACAAAAGATATTGAGTTATTAATCATTATAATGTATACGATCCGTGGTATAAATAAGTAGATAACTTCCATAAACTCAGTACAATTTCATTATTTTCAATCAATTTTCATAAGTACAGAGTATTCAAAAGTAAAATCATATATTCAAAATACGATTAGAATGCAATTATATACATAAGTACAGGGTATAATGAGATAAGTTCAAGAAACTAAACAGTCTTTCTCATTCCTTTTGACACCCTTTCTTCGTTCGCTGCACTCGATGAAGCCAAAGTCTAATTGAGCATTGCACACGCTGTGACACGACGTGAGTGCATCTATTTTAAGACTCACGCACGCAGAGCATAAAACCAATAGTGTCTCTCATTTACTTGTGGGGAGAGAGAGAAAGAGGGAGAGCCAGAGAGCAGCAGCAACAAACAAAATGCAAAACAATAACAAATTGACCACAGGCTGAGCTTGCACTCTGTTGTTGTTGTTGTTGTTGTTGCTGCTGCTGCTGCTGCGCATACCAGGCTATCTCTGTCGCACTCACCTGTAGGCACATGACCGCCAAACTGTTCGGCGATCTCGTTCCACATGGGCGAAGTGACGCTGCGGCACAAGTGCAGCTTGTTGTTGGAATCCCAAATCTCTGGATACTTTTTGATGGCCTTCAACAGCTGTGCACGATTCACGAAGGGATCCTCCTTGGGCATGGCGACAGGATGTGGATGTGGATGCGAATGTGGATGATAATGTGGATGCTAATGTGGATGTGGAAACGTTTGCGGTATGGAACTGGAGGCGATGGTGGCGACGACGACGACGACGGCGGCGACGACAGCAGAGAACGCGGAGCACAACTGCGTCCTTTGACATCAATTATCGGCGAATAACTGAAAGTAGAGTTTGCAAAATATGCGAATTGAAAATGAAAAGGCAAAGCGATTGAGGAAAATAGAGAAAACGATGACGACGTCGGGGCAACGACGACGACGCCAGCGACGTCGACGACGGCGATTGTTTGCTGTTGTTGTTGCTGTTGTTGTTGGGGCGCAGCGATGCCGAGAGATTGGAAAGCAATGTAGCAGAGGCAAAAGCAGCGCAAAAGCGGCGAAAGCGCACACGAGATGAGATACACAAAATGCAAGCGAGAAGAGAGAACAGACAGAATGTGCAAAAAAAAGCAGCAACAGTTCGGCAGCAGCGACGTCAGTTTTACTCTATATGTGTGTGTGTGTGTGTGTGCTTGTTGGTGCAGGTGAGGGCGGGGGAGACTTTTTCTACATCCACACACACATACATACATAAGACGAGGCGACAGCCAAAGCGAACACAACAAAACAGACAAAGGCAACGAAACCAAAGAGACAAAACAACAGCAGAGGCCGCAGCAGCGCAGCAGCAGCGACGAACCTTATGGAAGAAACAGAGCTGCAAAAAACGCAAAAGAAAAATGACAACAGCAAAATGAACTAAAAGAAGAAAGAAAAGAAAAAAACAAAAACATTGAAGCAAGACAAGCAAATGATGGCAGCCCACAAAAGAAAGGCAACGATAAACAACGGCGACGCCGACGCCGACGTCTACGTTGGGGCCACTTGCATATGCCTGTGTGAGTGACTCTGTGTGTATGTGTCTCTGTGTGTGTGTGTGTTTTTGCCACAGCCTCGTCGCCATATAGAAGGTGGCAACGGCGACAGCAGCAGCGTCGGCTTGGAGCAGTCGGGCCGCATTAGAAGCAATGGCAAAACTCGTGCTGCCGCTCTCCACGACTGCGAATGCGAAACAAAAGAGCAGCGGCAAACAGCGATGAGTGCTGAGCAAAATGCAGGCACGCAAACAGAGCAAAATGCACGATGACCAAAGCGACGGCGACGGTGACAGAGGCAGAGGCAGAAGCAGAGGCAGCTAAGTAGAGGCTGTCTAAAACAACAACAACAACTATTGCCTACTCACTGTAGAACGGGTGGGATAGTGGGGGGTGGTGAGGGCGTTCGGTCGGTCGGTTGGTCGCTCGGTCGATCTGTCGGCCAGTTGGTCGTTTTGGGGGCTACGTGCAATGAACCCATTTCGCAGCCACTACAAATACAACAACTGCACACAACACGCACACCGTTCTGTTTGTATTGGTGCAGAATGCACCCACTGCATACGTTTTGCCAACGCAATACACAACAACAACAGCACCAACAACAACGGCAACAACACTAACAACGGCACCAGAAGTAGGCGAGAAATCGTTCAACAGTTTAGACATTGTAGTAAGGTGTTTCACTTTTTCGTAGGGTGATCATGACAAAATCAAGTTAAAAGTTGGTTACGTCAAGAAAATAATAAGTTAAGTTAACTAATAAGTTCTTAAAAAATTAATCAAGCCAATTTAAATTTTAATTATAGAAATTATAACTTCAAAACATAAAAAGTATTAGTAATAATCTAACTTACAGTTTGTCAATTAATTGTTTGCAAAATGAAAAAAATCACATATGTATTTTCAGCTTTAGCTCAAAATTTCTGGTAATTTTAAGTCTAGGATATATTTAATATGTGTATTAAAACATACATATACATTTATATTTAAAAGTTGTAATTTATTTCTGATTATTTTTCGTCTAAACTTTGACTATATGATGATAGATCTATATAATACTTGTTCAATGTTTAAGTACTATAGAACTTTGATGCTTTTAATTCAATTAGGAAGATAAATCTGAATAGAGATATAACTATAAAATATTTGACTTGTGTGGGTCAAAGTTTGGATTGGTTTTACGACCAATAGAAAAGGGAAATGCTTACTTATAACAGAGATCTAATGTGAGCTTCCCTCAATGGTTGTGGGACATTATGGTTGGGGGGCATAATTTAGCCATGAATTGGGCTTGGATTGCTGTGGTCTGAGGGTTACATTGAGAGATCATGGATTCCTTATCGTAAGTACGCACAGTTTCTTCATCAATTATTCAACGGCATGACACTGGGCCAACTGAGGCCCATTGGAGAGCCCTTCCCTCCATATTATTCCGTTTCTTTTAGTATTTCTAATGCCGTTGTTAATGTTTTTAATGTTTGTCGTTTTATTGGCTACTTTTTTGTTTTTTTGGGTGGGGATATCTGAGGGCAACTGTGGGATATGTGAACGCACACGCACTTATCTGGAAGCGGTGTCTTTAATTTTTACGACTGCATAAATGGTCCTGAGTTCCCCTACCCTCGAATCCCCGGTACGACCTCTGCTCGGTCCAGGGCCAACGTAATTTGCTAGATTAGAATTAATTTCGAGGCTCGCACTCTGCTCGTAGGCAAACTTGGACAGTAAAATGAGAAGCAGAAACAGAGGAGGAGAAAAGCGAAGCGAAGCGAAGAGATGCAAAGTGAAGAAGAGAACGTAATGTATCTGAGGCTGAGGTTGAGGTTGAGGCACGACAAGCAGACAGACAGACAGGCGGATAGACGGACAGACAGACAGAGAGGCAGGCAGTCAGGCTCCACATCAATTGTCGTTCTGAAGATGGGCTTGAAACTGGCATTGCGTGGGCTAGGGGTGAGGTGTGGTGGTAAGGGGGGGCGTGGCGGGTTAGGGGTGTGGGTCTGTCTGCAGTGTGTGTTGCCTTTGTTGGGTTTTTATTTTCATTTATGCTTTTTAAGTGCTTCATTAAAATCGCGTATGGCCACGGTTTGGGTTTGGGGTCGCTGCTGGGGTCTCTGAGTCTCTGAGTCTCTCCGAGGCTGGGGCGGACAGACCTTTGTCAGCGTCATCAAGCACCGATACACACACCGATACACACACTCCACACTCGCTCAGACACAAAAAAGAAGTATCTTTCAGATACATGTCCAAAACGTAAAGAAAGCAAAGCCTAAAAAACGCACGACAACGCTAAAAAGAAATAATAATAATAAAAATAATACAAAAACAAGTAAGAATATGCCAGATGGGGTATGCTTAACTAGCAGATACCCTCTAAGATACTTTCCATGATTCCTTTTGCAATAGTAATGTTATTTTAAAGATATTTGTATTAAATAAAATAGAAGCGAAGTAAAAATATGCGAATTTAGTATGTTTAACCAGCAGATAGCCTAGAAAACAGGGATTAAAACCTTAACCGAAACCGTAACCTTTAACCGGTAAAAACCGATTGAAATTTGTAACCGTAACTGAAACCGTAACCGAAACAATTTTTTTCCGCTGTACCGAAACCCACAAACCGAAACTTCTCAAACCGAAATAACCGTTTAGCAACCGATTCATTTATAAGAGTTAATTTCGGTTCTGGCCGTCGCAGCTACTGAGCAACTTTGATAAGTTTGAACTGCCGTAACTTTGTCAAAAGTCAATCAATTTCCATGCGCAATGTAAATTTGATCATGATTTTACCGCTAAATTCGTTTTGCATTTAAATTTTGTTCATTTTGGAAATTCTAATTTTTTCGAAAAAATCAAAAAAGACAAAGGGGTAACACTGCAAATTTTCAAAAAAATTCGATTTTCAAAAATTTTCAAAAATGAACAAATTTCAAATGCAGAACGAATTTAGGGGTAAAATCATTCACAAATTTATATTGCGCATTGAAATTGATTGAGTTTTGACAAAGTTATGGAAGTTCGAAGCTATTACAAATCAGTAAAATCAAAATAATCGAAATTTTCAAACCAAATCAAACAAATTTTTGTGAGGTCAAATTATAATAAAATCGACATTACGCTGGATCATTCCAGTCACCAGATGACATTATTTTCCAGGCTAATTTGAGTTTTAAGTCTTTTTTCATGTAAAGCAATGAATAACGCTTCTTATTGTATTCAAATGAAAACCTTAATTTTTTTAATTTTGTGAACCGAAACCATACCGGCATTTTTAAACCGAAACTTACAAAAAAACCGATAAGCGTTACGAAACCGATACTCCAAGACTTTCCATAACCGATAACCGAAAACCTTAATTCGAGCAAAACCGAAACCGTAACGTAAACCGATATTCGTTTCGGTTTTAATCCCTGCTAGAAAATAAACTTTTAAATATTTGTCACATTTATAGCGAGTTGGATTGTACTAATCTGTTAAACGAGTATGCTACCAGCTACACTGTAAAAATAATACTATATTGAATAGCATTCGTATTTGGAAAAACTTTTAGGAAAAGTTTTCAATTAGATGCGACAATAATCAAAGCATATTTAAAAATCGATGTAAATGATGAAATGGCAATAGTGAATTCAACCTTTTCTGTCCATTTTATGGTTACAGGGTATTCAAAAAAAAAGCTACAAAAATAAAAGAAGAATTATAACCAAACATGTTTTTCACTCGACTCTCGGCCTGTCCCCAACTTCAGATACAAAGACGCAGCTTCAACTCCGGTTTCTGCCCCACATGTGTGTGTGTGTGTGAGTGTGTGTGAGTGTGTGTGTGTGTGTGTGTGTGTGTGAGTGTGTTTTTCTTGAGCTGCGTGGCAATAAGTGTGCCCCGTGTGCAAAATAAAAAAGAAAAGAAAAGAGAAGTTAAGTATCTGCTGCTTGTTGTTGTCTGCTTTTTTTCTTCCAAGGTGCGCATATAAAGAGGCCTTCTTAACAGCCAGACTCAGTCCACAGAGTCCACGGATCCCAGTTTCAGGCAACGTCGAAAGATAACACCAGCAACCACAACAACAACAACCACAACAACAACGTCAACAATAATGGTGGAACTGCTGTCCAATCCGTTGGCCACTTGGCAAAACTCCTTTTCATCCTCAAATCACATACAGTAGCAAAAAATTTCGACAGTTATTTACGATTAGCACAGAAGATACGAGACATGACATGCGCTGAGATGCCGCACTGAGATGCAGATGCCGCATGGGGCAAGATCAGGAGGGCAGGGGGAATGGGGAATGGGAAATGGAGGCAGCCTTTGGCTACTGTTGCATACCCCGCAGTCACACAGCGGGTAAACGAAGCCAACTCGCAAATGGAGTCCCAACTGTTGCTGATGCTCACTTCCATTTGGAGACCCAAAAGCATTTCAACTCTTTGTTTACCTTTCGGTTTTGCAAAGTTCCCGAGAAGGGAGACAGAACTTCAGTTTTATGAGCATCGTTTGACGATCAATTAAACGCTTCTGACACTTTTTCAAAAACCTTTTCTCTGTTCTGAAAAAGAAGAATAAACAAAAGCGATAAACTACAGATGAGGAATATCCAACTTAAGTATACTTAAATCTTTCTCCTTTTTGGGCTTTTTTTTATCAGCTGATATCTTGTATACTTATAGTTTTTATTATTAATAGTTTATTTAAAAATAATCTTTTCCAAATAAAATTCAATACCGATATGAAAGTGTTTGGAAAATGATATTCAATCCAATTCAGAGTCACATCCTAGAAAGTATACGAGATAAGATTATGAAATTTGGTAAATAAATTGACAAGAGAATTTTACAACAGACAAAATTTTTTAATTAAATATGCCTTTTATTATTGTGATCCTTAAGTATTTCAGATTCATATTCCAGAAAGTGTAATAGCTAAGCGTATGCAATTTGGTATGCAGACTTTCAATACACTATTAAGTAATTTAACTATGCAGAAGTGCAATTTCGACTTAAAACACCGTTAAAAAAACATTTAAATCTGATGGAAAACATATAAAAATGAAAACATTTTGAATAGTTCGTATAATAAAAATGTGTATTTACGAGCGTGTAATTCGATCGCCAGCGGGCCTAAACTCTACATACTACGTATACAACTACCCAAATGAGGTCATTCCAAATTGCGGCCAATCTTAAAGCCCAGCAAAGCGAAATTTATGAGATTTAGCGGAAAGGCGGCAACTCCATGAGCTGACAGCCTGTTGAATAAATTAGTTGGCGATAATAAGAGGCTACATTCATGTGCATTTTCTTCATTTTCACGATATTGTGACAGAGCAGGGGGCAAGATGGGAATGGGAGAAAGAATTTATTGACTCATGCGTCCTGTTGCGTGCCATGCAATTTAAATAAGGCCGAGAAGGGGGGCGTGGCAATTGAAGCTCTCCTGCATTTGCGTGCATTTTAATACACTTTATCATTTGCCTGCTGTGCACTTTGTTTTATTATTTATATATACTATAATTTTCCACGCTGGTTCGTCGTAAATAACCGCTGAGAATGCTTTGAACGAGTCAAAGATACCACGTAATAAATAAAATAGCATGTAAGACTCAGTGAAAATGTCTGAGAAAATTAATCTAGGCAAATGACTTAAATGCATTGATTGATTCAAATTAATTGAATAATTTAAGAGTATAGAGTATAATTAAGTATATCAAAGCGAATAACACTAAATGATTCAAATTCTTGCAATTATTCTAATGCCTTGAACACCTGAATATCATGGGCAATTTTTAAGAGAAATGTTTTTTTAAATATACAGTGCCCTTTGTCAATGATATTCCTCTTCTTGAGTGTTAGTAACAGGGTATTGCAGAGACCAATAAAAAGCCCAGCTGGGTATTCTGCTGCTAGTGGGTGGGGTACATACCCTGAGGGAATGGGCGGCTAAGTGGAAATGCAATAATTATAATTAAATGCATTTTTACGTGCCGTTTTTCCGTTTCGAGCTTTTTCTCTATGCAAATAAATAATTGCACACCTTTCCCAACCTGAACTAAACAACGATACCCACAATTAATTGCATTAAAGTTATTGCATATTTCAAATATTAAAATGCCACTACATCATTAAACAAAATTTGAAGTATGCTATTTAATTTATGTGTTTACTCAATTTCTCGAAATACTTAATTGTATGGGAGAAGCTGTAACTTACAATAATTAAACAATTAAAAAATAATAGAGAAAAGTGCTTAACTCTGATTAAAAGTATGGAATCTTCGTTCTATATTTCAAAATCAATTTCTTAAATTAAGTTAATATTGCACTTTAATTGTACTTGAATCTTATTTAAATAATGACCATTATACGATAATTCGATTATAAATCTTTGTATTATATTTTTCATATCAATTCATTCGTAATGTCATCTACATATGTACATATGTCTATTTTTACTTCACTTTGTTATTGTAATTGCCATAAGGTCAAAATTGCGTGCTGAAAAGGGGAAAAAACATAAAGCAGAAAAAATAATAAAAGGAAAAAAAAGCGAAGCAAATGCGAAATAAATTCAAATTGCTTTTGGCACCAAATCAAAATGCAGCATAAAAAAATGTGAAATGTGCAGTGCAAAAGGAACGAACAACAAAACAAAAATTGGTATAAAATATGCTTAAAGCGAAACACAACAAAAACAAGCAAATATAATTAACTTTAATACAACGAAGTGTGTATACACTGTGAAAAGGTAAAAATTTAATGAAAATGTAAAAGCAATACATTAAAAACCATTCGAAATGCATTAAAAGCGTTTTAAAGCCATTTCACATTTTGGTATCTATTTCCAAAAAAAAGAATTTGTTCAAAATAAGTGAATAATTAAAAATTACTATAATAGTCATTGGCTTCACAAATATTCATACCATTGTATCAAATCGAAACGAATAACGGTTTCAGTGATGGTTTCGGTTATTTTATTATTTTGGTTATCGGTTTTCGGTTACGCAAAAACTGTGTATATCGGTTTCGTAACGGTTACCGGGTTTTTGCACGTTTCGGCTTCAAAATATCGGTATGATTTCGGTTCACTTAAAGAATGTTTGTTGTACAAATGTTAAAAAAAACCTTAATGTATAAACGAAATCTTTGATTTAAAAATATAATTTAATCAGATAAAAATTTTAAATTAAAAATAGTTTGAAAACGATGATGATTAAGTTTAATGCTTGATTGGACAAAAACTAATTGTTAGACATGAATCGTTTACCAATCGGTTATTTCGATTTGAATAATTCCGTTTTTCGATTTCGGTAAAATAAAAAGGTTTTCTTTCGGTTATGGTTTCAGTTATGGTTACAAAGTTCAATCGGTTAATACCGGTTAAAAGTTACGGTTTCGATTACGGTTTTAATCCCTAATTAATTACACAATTGATGAATTAAGATACGATTTTAAATGTGTTAATTTATTTATTTCAAGAGATTTTAATTTTATCAGTAAAAATAAAGGTACTTGTGTTTTTGGTTTTTGAATAGTATATAAATATTATGTTATTACTTGATACGATTTTGAATTGACGGTCAAAATAATAAACGACTTAAAAAATATTTGATAATTCCTATAATTAATATAGTATGTTATGCTGAATAGTTGGGGTCAGTAAATATTTATTTAGCACTTTAGTATAAATAGGCAACATTAATAATCATTCATTATATACATAATTTTATTAAGATATCAGATATATATACATATATATATTTTAAATATTTACGAAAGCAACTCAGTGCTGCCCCTAATTAATTTAAAAATTATTAACTTAAGTTAAGAATTACAAATGTTAATTAAAGTTAAATGAAAGGATACACGAAATTTCAATTAAATATAATAACCACACCGACACGATGGCCAAGTTTGGAATACAAAATTTTCAGTTAGTGAAGGAAGGTACAGAAGTTAAGAACTTGTTTCATATAGCTGATGTACCCTGTAGTCGAGGCTCTTCGCATGTAAAAAATCAGTTTTAATAAACGTGTCATGCAACAAAGAGGCAACGGTAGCTGCTACGTGTCCGTGCTATGTATGTGTGTATGTGAGTGCGTGTGTGTATGAGTGTGTGTATGAGTGTGTGTAGGAGTGTGTGTATGAGTGTGTGCGTGCATGCAACGCATTAATTATGAATTTAATTCACTGGGGCCGTTCGTTAGGGCAACAGCAGCAACTATTGAGGGACAATCGGTTTGTTGCACGAACTGTGGGGCAGCGGGATGAAAAAGTGAATAAGGGGTTAAAGGGGGCGAGGGGGGATTTGGCCACTTGCGATGCGGTCGCAACGGCAAACGGCACTTTTGACGAGGGTCTGCGTGAATCGCAAGGGGTGGAGAGGGGGGGAGTGTGGCAAGTGGCAAAGTCAACAAATGTGCAACGGACACAATTTTCTCAATGCACAAACATGAGGCGGAGCCCGCGGCCAAATGGTGAGCACTCCTCAACGTGCCCCGCCCCGTTGCCTCCCCCCTTCACCCCTTTTACCACGCCACTGTCACTAGTTGTATGTGTCTTTGTTGTTGCCTCTTGCCACTATTTTCGTTGTTCTTGTTGTTGTTTTGTAATTTTTCATTGGAAATATCGCGCTACGCACTTGATTGCAGCATTTAATTAAAGCAACAGCAGCAACAACAACAACACGAACAACGAGAACAACAACAACAACAACATCCTGAGGCAACAACTAAAAACTGAACAACATGTTGCCGAGATATTTATGCGCAACACTTGACAGATTTATTTATGCGATGCTGAGGTTATGTTTTTTTATTTTTTGTGTCTTGATTTTAGCCAACATCAAAACGAAGCCAAAAACAATTAAGAGTACAAGACAGAAGACCAGCGAAGGCCAGGAGATAAGAGAGTCAGAGGGAGAAGACAAGCGAAGAGATGAGTAGGGATCAGTTCAGAAGAAAGCATCTTAAGTTGAGTCTTTCTTCTGCATAAGAAACTTGAAGGTAACTCAATGTCACAGTTTGAAAAATTAAGTAAGTAGTCCAAAAGTAGGCTGTAGAATGCTTTTTTCCCATCACATGTGATAGGTAAACTCCTAAAATATCTATAACTTAAGATCGGTTTTGTATAAATGTTTGAACAAGAAGTTCCAATATAATTTTATGTATCTGCAAATTTTCCATAGTAATTGTTACTTTCTATTAATATTATTTTTATTATTATTATTATTGTAGATTTTTCTTAATTTTTAAAATTAATAATTCAATCGAATTAAAATTACAAAAATTCCCCAAGGTATTAATTTTTGTTTTTGGAGATTCCTTGGTTGCCTTAGATAAATATTTAAATATCTGTCAGCCCACAACAGCATGTAAATATTTGAATTTCTGGCAAACCCCAAAATATATGCATCGATATCAGCTTTTCTTTTTCCAATTTCAATTTCATATTTCTATCACCCAATTCCATAGGCTTCGATTAGGCATCACGGCTGGTGCATCGAAGCTGCCCTCATAAATCACAACACATTTTCCTTTCTCATCCAAGATTAATTTTTTTTTTTGGCAACTTGAATTTTAATTAAAATAGAATGGTAAAGCCCTGGGCCCCCCACTCTCGAACCAATGCTATCAAATCTAGAAAGATTAACTTAGAGGAAACGACGAGTAAATACCCTTACATATTATGGAAAATTTTCTGATTTATAATTGAACAGTTTGGTTATATTAAAAACCAGGGATTAAAACCGTAACCGAAACCGTAACCTTTAAACGACGAGTAAATACCCTTACATATTATGGAAAATTTTCTGATTTATAATTGAACAGTTTGGTTATATTAAAAACCAGGGATTAAAACCGTAACCAAAACCGTAACCTTTAACCGGTAATAACCGATTGAAATTTGTAACCGTAAGATAAACCGTAACCGAAAAAATATTTTTCCGCTGTACCGCTGTACCCATAAACCGAAACTCTTTAAACCGAAATAACCATTTAGTAACCGATTGATTTATAGGGGTTAATTTCGGTACTGGCCGTCGAAGGTACTGATAACTTTGAACTGCCATAACTTTGTCAAAACTCAATAAATTTTAGTGCGGAATGTAAATTTGAGAATGATTTTACCTCCAAATTTGTTCTGCATTTAAATTTTGTTCATTTTGAAAATTCGAATTTTTTCGAAAAAATCAAAAAAGATTAAGGGGTAACACTGTAAAATTTCGAAAAAATTCGATTTTTAAAAATTTTCTAAAATGAAAAAAATGTAAATGCAGAACGAATTTGGAGGTAAAATCATGCTCAAATTTACATTGCGCATAAAAATTGATTGTCTTTTGACAAAGTTATGGCAGTTCAAAGTTATCAAATATCAGTAAAATCAAATAATTGAAATTTTCAAACCAAAAGAACCAAATTTATATGAGATCAAATTATAATAAAATCGACATTACACAGGATCATTCCAGTAACCAGATAACATTTTTTTCAGTCTAATAAAAGCATTAAGTCTTTTTTCATGTAAAACAATGAATAAAGTGGTCAACCGAAAACCTTAATTTCTTGTTTTTTTGTGAACCGTAACCATACCGGTATTTTTAAACCGAAACTTACAAAAAACCGATAACCGTTACGAAACCGATACTCTAAGATTTTGCATAACCGATAACCGAAAACTTTAATTCGAGCATAACTGAAACCGTAACTGAAACCGATATGCGTTTCGGTTTTAATCCCTGTTAAAAACCCATTGTTTCTATGTCGCTATAAGGAAAAATAATACAACACTGTTACGATGAAGAGAATATAAAGCTAAACTCCAAATATTGATAAATATCTATGTAATCGCAAAGATAATAAGTCTCAGTTTTCTAGTAATATTTTGCCATGACAGCTATAAGATAAAGTTAAACCAATTAGCTGTCTCTGAGATACACATATAACAAGTTTTATTATACTGAGAGGATACCAATTACATATAATAGTTAAAATACTCTTAAGTAAGCGTATGAAGAGCGACAATTTTTCAAAAGTAGAAGGCAAAGAAAAGAAAATGTTCGAATCGGTTGCTAGTTTCGAAAATACATTGCCACATTTTTCTAGCGCTCGAATATTTTGGATACAACATAATTATATTGGAAGCTGGCCCATAAATCAAAGGCGTTGCAACGGCAACGGGGCAGGTTTCGAGGGGAAGGGGCAAGAGAATGATACGTAGGCGTTGCCCTGCACTTCGACAATGGAACGGGTGGATCGGGTGATCGGGCGGGTATATTTGGAAAATGCAGCGATGCGATGCGGAGAGTGGAAAAATCTCTCAACATTTGGCAGCATGTGGCAAGTACGCGAACTCAAAACGCTCCGTTGCAACTTGCAACGAAGATGAAAATGATTTATGTTGCAGTTGCAGTTGCTGTTGCAGTTGCAGTTGCTGTCTGTCCAACTGTCTCACAGTCTCTACTTCTGTCGACAGAGAGAGATAGAGCGAGAAAGATAGACGCGGCATCTCATTTAACCAGCTGCGCAGCTATTTAAATTCTACAATAAATTGAAATATTTTTCTTAATTTTGAAATTGCTGGCAACATATTTATTACACATAAGTAGCAGTGACAACTAACCAGATGGACAGTCAAGTCGACAAAGCGACAGAACAATGGTTGAATGATATCATTGGCATAGAGATATAAATATTTGGAGCAAATTTCGTTTACAAAACCGTCTTCAATCAAGTGTTTCAAGACATGTTGAGAACTTGTTCAATATGCATCACATTTGTTAACAATTATATATTGACAGTAAATTCCAGTTTAATTTACATTCTAACTAAAAAAATCATATTATATTTGATATTACAAAAAGGGTAACATATTGCAAATATACTCAAATTAAGATTTCACTCAGAGATCAATAAAACAATGTTATGTTTAAATATAAATTGAAAAAATATGACAAAAAAAATAATGAATTAATAAAAATAAACCAATCGATTATTATTTAAATTTTAAATTAGATTGAGTTGTTGATCATGTTAGTTATTAATTTTTTTAAATAATTCATCATTACTTACTATGACAAAATTCTTATTCTCAATAAGGAAATCGACCAGGAGTTGTAAAGTTTGAAATATAATTTGTGATGATTTGTTAGCGATGAAATATATTTTTTTTGTGATACATTATTTATTATTATGAAAGCATTATTATTATAAAGCATTTTCAGTTTCACATCAGGATATTACAGATTTTTACCAGCTTTTTATCTGCGATTTGGGCTTACTAGCCACAAGATCTCCCTGATTAAATACTATTATACATCTAAAAGCAGTCGACAAGTAGAAAAAATAATAAGTTAAATTTTAAATAAAATTATAATAAATTATAAAAATGTAAAATTAAATTATATTATAATAAATATAAATTTACAACTGAAAATGAAGAAGTTCAAGCTGCGGGTATTCAAAAATGTATTAATTGATCCAACATTTCTTGCAAGGATTGAGGAACACCTTGAAAAACCCAATCAGATTAAAAAGTATTATTAATATTTTATCAGTATTGGTATTGTAATCCGAGTATATTTACTGTAAGTGGCGTTGTTAGTATGATTGGGGATTTCTCAAAAGGTATAGGAAAATAGATTCTGATTGACTCTGATATAAATATTTGATATTTGAAATTGGTTCCTCTTCACTAAGCTTATTTTAAATTATATGTATATAAGTTATTTATTATAGCTACATAAAAGATTACTAATTAGTTTGAGATTTGTTAGATTTCTTCAAGGATTTGTTAGTGACATTTCGACAAATTACTGAACATTCAAATTGACTTAATGCCACACAAATCAAAAAAGATTTACACGCTTTTCAGAATATTTGGAATACAGACATTGCCTTGTTCTATGCTTCAAAATTATGCGTACTTAATATATTTTATTTTATTTTTGTTTTAGTTTTTTTATGCTGATCCATTTGCTTGCTTGAAATATTACAAATTGCTATGGTTCAGTTTGGGTTTGGATTTGGGTTTCAGGTCAGGCAGCCTGGGGAAGGTCAGGCAAGTCGTAAACTAAAATTTGTTATTTATTTAGCATCGCGTTGACATCAGAGTGGGGCAAGTAGCATAAATTTTCCTATGATATTGACACAGTATTCCTAGTTGACGTCTCGTATCTTGTGCACTTTATGTTCTAGCCTCTGGTATTGGATTACACATGGCGTGAAACAAGTTCTTCCGATGGGATTTTGAGTTATGCTCGGCGATAAAACGAACAATTTCGGTTCTTGTTGTCGTCATTTTTCATATTTTATTGAGTTGAATTATTGTTTCGTCAGTTCCCCATTACGTAATGCGGTCCCGAGGCTCCTACTCGAGTATAAAATATATAATTTCACAGTTGAATTATGTATAATTGTCGTCATATTATTCTTTCAACAATTTGCTCTCTCTCTCTGGCCCAGAGATAACAAGACAAAAAAATTATGGAAATGAGAAAGTTATGCTTTTGCTCAGCCATAAAAAAGTAGCATAAAGATGTTAATCTTGCATTTCCCTGAGGAAAATCAGCTCAAGTTTGTTTGTGTCTGAATTCTAAATTAAAGATTAGTGTGATATTATTTTAGAATAGCCTGGAAGGCTTTAAGTGAAAGTAAGCAATTTTGCATTAGCTGCAATACAATTTTCGAAAGCTTTTCCTTAAAAGCGGCTTAGGATCTAATGCAGTAATAGCTGCTTTTATGGCTGTTTTCTGTTACAGCTTTTAACTTTTGTAATTCATCTCCCCAAAAGCTCTGCTGTAATTTTAAAGCTACTTCTGGCGTTCTTAATGTGCTTTGCAAAGCTGCCAAAAGTGTTGTTTATCTAATAAATCTATTTTGTTTTCGATTTGTTTTACAGCCTAAACTGAAGTTACACTGTCATAAATTTGGGAATATATTTTATATTTTTTCCACATGGCAGAGGGGGGGAAAAGGAAACAGGAAAAGTTTTTCTTTACAATTGGGCCGTCCCCTGAATTGGTTGACTGTTAAAGAAGTTGACTGGCAAGAGTTCTGGCCAGCTGGGAATGTCGGCATCGTAAAATGCCGGCATATGGTGTAAATTTCACAAATCCGGAAATAAATCTTAGTTATGCTTTTTTAAAACCTTCAACAAAAGAAATCACACAACGCGCGATCAAAATGAAAACTATAAATTGCGTCATAATTTCCATCGTTGAAAGCCGGCGTATAAACAAAAGGAAAATTGAATAGAAATTTTTGTGGAAAATCTTTGCATTCCCTTGCACTGGGGTTGCTACAAAGATTTCCCCCTCTCTCTCTCTGTCTTTATCGCGTTTAACTGACGAGATAATCAGCAAATGCTTGTTGTTATTGCCAGGGTATACACCCAGTTTAAGGTTCTTGTAGGGTTATCGAGTGTGTCTCACCTTTTATCATGCAAATGCCGTGAAGCTTAAGATTCGCCTGGGAAAGCGCTTTATTAAATATCTATAAATCAGCGAGCCAAAAAAGTTTATTGTTACGCAAATTTTGATTTGAGTAAAATAGAAAATTGAAAATATGTAGTTTCTTTACAATTGGGAAACAAAAGAGGTTTCGCTGAGAAATTGCAATCTATCAATAAAGCTGGCTGTCCCCCTTGAAAATAAGGGTCGAGTGTAGGGTGCACCCTCTAGAGTCTAGACTCGTACCGGGCCGTGGTAGGGTTCTCCCCTCTCTCCTCTCTATCGCTCTGTCTGGCGCAATGACAACAATAACAAACAAGACTTTGGTTCACCCTTGAGTGAAGTTTTCCTCGGCTTTTCCACGACAAGTCCCAAGGGTTATTTTTATACTTTTTTTGTTATCCTCCCCGCGCACCTTTGTAACTATACTTAAAGGTAGCTGCATTACAACAACAACAACAACAACAACAACTATAACAACAACAACAATGCATTTCGTTCTGCGTAGCAACTTTTCTTTACAACTTGTTGTTGTCGTTCTTTTCTTTTCTATTCTTTCCGTTTTTTTTTTGTGTTCTCTTGAGATTTTTCTTTTGAAATTCGTCTCGCCTGTGGTTTCCAGTTTTTGGGGGCGCGGTCAGGCAGTTCTCATATTACAAATATCCAGCTAAAGATATGAGATACACAGATGCAGATGCAGATACAGATACAGATTCTCAGATACAGCTATCTCCGGCTGTTGCTCACCTGGACAGAGTCCAGTGTCCATGGTTAACCCCTGCCTGTAACTCATGTGTGTTTGTTAACCCTTTCTTTCTTTATACTTTCCCTTTGTTTTCCTTCTCCCCTCTCCATGTAGTTCATTGTTTTTCACGCGCAGTTATTAATTACGCATCAAAAGATACCGATCTGCAATTTGTTTGGGACCCCCTGCCTATCGAGGGGATCCCGGAACTCTGCTGATTTGTTGGTTTGCTTTTAATAGGTTTTATCTTCGATCTTCACGGCATCAATTTGCATATTATGAAATTATGTAAATTATGTTACTTTGAATGCAGCATTGAAGTCACCTCCAATTCCAATTCCAATTCCCCACGCACACAGTAGTCCACTCGGAGTCTATTAATTATACCACTTAGATCTGTGCTGGAACATTTCGATATGGCTGCGGTTTAATTTAATACAAGTATATTTGTGTATGGAAAATTTGTGGACTGATTAAAAAGTGCTTCATTAATTAGTTGCCCGACTCAATCGATGGGATTAAATTAGTATTAATAAACGGCATTAAAGCGTAGTTTTCTAGAAATTATTGCTGTGATACAGTCTGAATATGTCTGAATTTAATATATATTCTTACTATCAAATAAAAAATGGTTTTTTTAACATTATTTTATTTATTGTCAAACACAACAATTTAAAAGTGAAGTACAAATTAAAATAAAATTATTTCATTAATAATATTTAAAAACCAGGGACCGTAGCGAAAAAATAAAAATTATTTTTCAATTTTTATTATAAAAGCTAAAAATAAATATTGAATGTGAATATCTTTTCAACCAAGTAGTGTATTTCCAATATCTAAAAACATTCATGAAGCGTGGCTCAGTATCTTTCATTTCCTTAAAGGACGTATTTTAAGGATATTTTAAGTTGAAAAGTTATGATTTTTAAATAAAAATTAAAATTAAATTATTATTTTTGATTTTTATTTTAAAAATTGAAAAATAAGAGTAAAATGTAATTTTTATAATAAAAATAAGTCTGTTAGAAACTAAACTTTGAATAGTCATGATTATCATAGATCTTTCAAGCAATTCAGACAAACAAACAAAAAAAAATTATTTTTGAATTATATAGATTAGTAATAAGTGAAGATTTATTTTTGTCTAAAATGGAATTTTAATTTAAGGAAATAAGTATCAAAATGAAGAATAGAAAAGCAACTGCATTTCATCATGTTATTCAAAGAGAAGAAACAAATTGTGTTGTTTTTCAAATGGTTTAACATACTTATGTATATAATACAGTGTTTTGGTTTAGGTAGGTTAGGGAGTAATTAAGCATATGACGGAGTTCATAGCATAGCATAGATGGTTAAAGTTGAACTCATCTCAACTGTGGGCAATTTAGAGGCAAAAGTGGCAAAAAGCAAAAGAATGAATCTCATTTCCCGTGCAGTCTGTTGGCTGGGAAGTGCCCAGTGGTAAGTGGCAACAACTTCGGACTAAATGGGAACTTTTGCGATGTGCCACTTACAGAAAATATGTGGTAATTATGCTGCCTGTTACAACAAACAATGAGACAGTCAGACAGACAGGCAGACAGATAGAGAGAGAGAGGGTGACGGACAGAGAGGTAGACAGACTGTGAAATTGTGCAGAGTTGTGTAGATTCTATTAATTGTGGAGCTAAACGGAGTTGTTTAAGTTTGAGACCAGTGGATTTTCACCGGAACCAGCGGCAAGTTTTTCCTACTCCAGGTAGGGTACACTGAAAAAAAGGTCAACTTCTAAAATCAAGAACATTCATCTTAAATATTTTGTTCTTAAAATAAGACCATTTTAAGACCAAATTAATAAAACTAAGAATATTAATCTAAAAATTCGCAGTTCTTAGTATAAGAATTAAAAATCTTAAATTGATAAGAAAATATAAATATGTCATATTTAATATGAAGACAATAAAGACAAGTCGAGGGATCGAAACCCGTTCTAGTCAAGAAAAAAACATACAATAGGAATATTTATAAAAAAAAAATATTCAAAAAAAGTATAAATTTAAAAAAAAATAATAAGTTTAAAGTTTAAAATACCTGCCTTATTTTTTTAAGAACATTGTTTTTATCAGTGTATGTGAAGTAGGAGGAGGCCATTGGGGTTACGTAGCTTTCGGCCTGAAACTTTGAACATGACGTTTTCTACTTTGTACGATGAGTGAGAGGCAACAGAGCGAACCGCTCAGCAGCTGAACCGCATTGCAAACGCTCAGCTGTTATTCTGGTTGTTGTTGTCGTTGTCGTTGTTGTCGTCGTTGTTGCTGTCGTTGTTGTGGGTTTCCGGTATTATGCCCATTTACAAAGGCGGCGAGAAAGGCAGCAACAACTTGAGAAGTTCTAAGGTTACAACAAAAAATAAAGAAGAAACCGACAGCAATAGCAGCAGCAGCAGCAGCAGCAAGAAAGCAAACAATAATGACAGCAGCAACCAGCAACAACAACCAGCAACAACATTGAAGCTTCCATGGACAATGGGCCAACAATGTAAAAATGCAATCAAATATAACAATTCTTTGAAATGTTCAGCCACTTAATAAACTTGACAACGCTGCGAAAATGCGCAAAAAATTGATTAAAATTTGCAATATTTCAGTAAATTACAAAAGTAATAAAATTGTATTTATTTATTTATTAACGAAGGCAAATCAGTGCCGAATTAATTTATAAATTATTAACTTTAGTTATGAATATTATGAAATTACAACTAAATCTCCGAACGACACCGAAACGATGGGGGAGTTTTAATTGCCATTCCGTCTAGCTATGCCCGGAGTAAAATAATACCCTGTATTTACTACTGCAATAAACTTCTCTGTTATTATCGTTAAAATAGTTTTCAAGAGTATAACGAATTCGATTATATAGTTAACTTCGTACCAAGTTTAAGTGATCTTGAGCAAAATTATAAAAATTCTTACAAATATTTGAAATGGAAGGCAGATCTTCAGTGCTTTAAGATAACCTTCGACACATATCCGCATCATAATTTGACTTAGGACTTAATTATATATTTTAATATGTTATCAATTATCGTTTCTGCTCAAAATGGTCTAGTTTTTTTAAATTTCTCATTGAATAAAATAATATTTTAATTTATAATGAATTTTGATATTATTTTTCATTTAAAATTTGTAATCAATTGCAATGCCTTTGATGCCCACTGTGCAATGTCAGCTGAGTCGCAGCAGCAGCAACAGCAGCTTTAATTGTGCCAAAACATTGTAAGTACCCGTAGGTAGCTTCTCTTTGAAGACCCGTCTCTGGTAGCGGCCAAAGCAACAGCTGATTGTGCTCAATGTGCAATGGTGGGAGAATGAGGCGGGGCAGGGGCAGTGGCAGGGGCAAGGGGGGAGAGAGGCGGTTAACCGCTGACGTTGACAATGTGGCAAGTACTCGAACTTATGCTGGCTGCTGGCGGCGTTTTGAGTTACCTCAAGCGCTACGCATAAAAATGAGATACCACCAGAGGAAGCCAGCAAGTTGCCCCTTTCTCATTCCCTTGCCACAACTTGTGATATGAAGTGAGACTCCATTGGGCTCTGGCTTAACCTTCGCATTGTTGGGCAACAAAAGCGACCGAGAACTTGTTAAAAATGAGTGGAATTTCGCGCTGCGTTGCACTTGTGGCAAGAGCCGCAACGCGTAGTGGTTAAGAGGGAAGGGAGGAAGTGAGGAAGTGAGGAAGCGAGGAAGGGGGCATGGTATGCGGGCGCGCAGGATGCAACGTTGCCAGCTGAGCCCTTGCCTGATATGTGGCATTCAACTGGCTGCGGTTGCCCCTTTATCATTGTTGCTGCTGCCGGCTTAAAAACCCAAGAAAAGAGCCAAAAAATATATACATATACATATACTAAATATATAATATATAAAGGGTTGCATCTCCTCTTGCCACAGCCACAGCCGCTGCCCCTTCCCCTCTCCCACACTCTTCCCCACCATCGAACAACACACCGACCCATATAATAAGCTGATAAAAATCAACGCGCTTGTTTGAAAATACTCGTAGAGAAAAATTGTTTTCATTGCATGCGGGAATTAGCCAGTTTCCCCTTTGCCCCTTAACCCCTTTGCACCTCGCTGCCACAGTTGACGGGGCACAAAAAGAATTTTGGATTGGAATTTAATCTGTTGCAGCTACGACTACGGCAATTGGAATAAAAATCGGTTCTTGTGAGGCTTATAAACATACTCTAACTAAAGGTATTCTAGTAATGAAATCTATCTTGTAAATAAAGAAGTGCAGAAGATCGAAATATGTAACAACAGAAGAAAACAATTAATATTAAATATCTTACATCTGTCACGGAAACGATATCTTAAAAATTAGGTTACTAATTGAAATAGATTTTTGATTATATCATATTATTATCCAAAAGAAATTAAATTTTTAAGCCTATATCCCAAACAAATCCAACACGATATGATAAATCACATATTAAAAAGATCTACGATATTTTATAATATTTTTTGAACAGGAAGTTTTTAATTTTGAGTGGATTTTGTAAAACATTTCCGTTATTAGAGACAAATCAAAAAAACTTTAAATTATTATATTAGAGATATAATTTTCCTCTTATAATATATTCCAATGTGTTAAGCCAAAAATAACTATTTTTTTAAAAGAAAGATACAAATATATTAAAAGAAAGATACAAGAAAGAGTATTTAATCGTCGATTGTCTGTTGCGATTTGTTCTTATTGTTCAGCCGTTTGTTGTTATTATGGTTCTCTTCTTTATATATATATATATATACTTTTAGGGGTGGGGAAACGGGGACTGACTGACAAGGCGAAGGCGTCTTTCAAGTTGAACTACTATACAGCTTCAACTTCAACTTCGTCTTCGTCATCGTCATCGGCTTATGTGCAACCAAGTTGAAGTTGCAACAATTTCAAACGCAACTCAGGGCCAAGTTTTAGCTCTGTGTGTGTTTGTGTGTGTAGGCAGAGGAAAAGCAGTTGCATGGAAGGAGAGGGGGATTAATGTCAAACCCAAGTTGAGAGCGCTAATAAGATACAAGATACTAGATACAAGATACAAGTACTTCTTGCATTTATTTCTTTTGTTGCTCAAAAGTTTTGAAGGATTTGTGCAATTTTCTATAATTGAACCCTGTTAAAAGGATGTGTAGGATGTGTGGTTGCTTCTTGTCAAAGCATTTTCGTGGCTTATTCCGCTGCCAGGGATTATACTGAATGCTCTGATATGGCAACCCATGCACGCATCAAGGATTTCTCTACTATTGTGCTCTAAACAACAACTCAGTGTGACCCGAAGTAAGCAGGCTCCTTGGCAAAGTCGTAATCCTATAAAATTGTCATGGCAACTAGTAATCCAACTTTGAAATTTATGTTGAAAGTTCAAAGTTGTTCAATAATATTTTATTACTAATACATTTTCTTGTCAGGTTATTATTATGCAACGCAAACAAACATATTGATTATAGTTAATTCAAACAAAGTTGATTTTCAAGTGAAATGTTACACATTAAACCTTAAGTACATCAAATCAAATTACGCATAAACGAATGCAAATCTAATTTGTATAGCCAACTCAAGTATTCATATAGGCCCTATATCTGTCCTATATTTAAGTGACGAACTGACATCGGAAATGAGTGAATTCGTTCAGGTTGCAGTTGCCACTTTTGTTGCCCCACAGTTACAGATACTTCTTTTGTTTACTGGCTTTTCGTGGTATATATATGTTAATTTTCAAGAATGCGCCGCATGGAAGCCGAAAAAGAAAAACAATAAAAACAACTACAAATATGGAAAAGGAAAAAGCAAAAAAAAGTGAATAAGAAAAGAAAATAAACACACACACACACACACAACGCACACATAATATATTGTATTTTAGCCAGGCCCAAAGCCAAAGCCAAGACCATGCCGTGACCATGTCCATGGTCGTATCTTGTATCTGTATCTTGTATCTTTGTATTTTTCCCTCTCTCTCTCTCTCTCTCTGTCTCTCTGTCTCTGTCTCTCTTTCTCTTTCACTCTCTTCACAGTCGCAGCTTCAGTCGTTCGTATATCCGTTCTGTTTGCATGTCGTCGTTGCCACGATAGCTTCTGGTGTTTTTCTGCAGTCCAGCAAAAACCTCCGACTGTCCGTCCGTCCCACTGTCCGTCCATGTGTCTGTCCGCTTCCACCCTGCCCTTTCCGTTGGTCGCTTGGACGGCTTCTGTTGTTAAGTTGGCATTAATGTGTAGTCGTTTGTAGTTAATTCGTTGTCTTCTCCACTCCTCTCCACTCCGCACCAAACTCTCTGCTGCAATCATCTCTCTCCATCTCTCTGCACCTCTACTCTCCTACGTATGTCTGTTCTTCTTGGTGTATCTGCACTGAATGACTTTAAATGTATCTGTTGGCTGCAAAGTACCAAAAATATATATTACACTTAACTTACGCCCCGAAAGCAAAGAAATGAAACGAATAAACAACTTACAAAGCGAAATGTGTGAGGCCAGCAAAATGTAGAAAAACAATTTGTATGAGAGCAAAGCTCTAACGAATTGTAAATACCCTAACCACAATTAATGGAGTTTCATATGCAATATTAAGTTTAAACAACATGTACAGAAATAAATATTCCAATAATCGTAAAATAAGTAATACTTTTATTTTGCTGAAAATGTAGTTTACTTCAAATAAGAACAGATGCACTTAAAAAGAGAGCTATAATATTTAAAATACTGGAAGTTAACTTTTAAATTGATTATTTTATCTGATTTAAAACTACTTTCTAAAAATTTTCTGATCTTACCAAATCCATCCCCAAACATGCACATATACTATTCTTAAAATTAGTGTCATTGATTTCTATCTAAAATAACATTCTTTCAATTTTCCGATCTAATCAAATCCATCCCAGAACTTGCATAAATATTCTTTAAATAGGAGTCATGAATTTAAAATTTGTATTGCTTTACTTTTTAATTTCTGAATTTATTTATTTTAATTTCATCTTTTAGATATTGTACCAAAATTGAAGCATTAATAAGTATGCCCATTTGTAGTGTAGAGAAAATGAAATTAAATGAAATAAGGCATTTCGTTCATGAGTTTGATATTTATTTTTATTGCTCGAGTATTCAAGCATTCGAGTATTATTCGTATTATTCGTATTATTCGTATTTTTCGTTTTCCTTTTATTCGTTCGTGCGGTCAATTTGCGTCACGATCATCTGTTGGTTTCCCTCGCCTCCGATACTTTCTTATAGCTTTCCTATACCCTTGCTCATTCCCCATTCCCCATTTCTCAGTTCCCAGTTCCCAGTTCTTTCCAGTTCCTCATTCAATGTTGTCCTCGCTAAGTGTACACAAATTAGTGCAAGTTTATCAGATAAAAGTCGAACTGTGCCCTCACCTCTATGGATTGCTCTCCTTCCTTAGTTACTCTACCTTCTCGCAGGGTTCCTGCAATCTATTGACAGACATTTGGCTTTCTTTTCCACTTTCCTTCTCCTTCTCCTCCTGCTTCCGTTTACATTTGTTATTTTGTTGTTGATTTCTTTGTTTTTCTTGTTTTTTTTTTTTTTTTATTTTTTTGGCAATGTGTAGTTGTTTTTTTGTGCCTTCAAGTTGGATTGCGTTAATCTGGTAAATGTTTTGACGTTCCCGCAATTAAAAAGGCACCGGGTGTTCACCCTTCGTGTTGTTGTTGGTCACCTTACGTTGTACTCCGTTGTTGAGGGGCCGTGACAGGGAACTGTCTGTTTCACTAATTAAAAGCAATGTTCCAGAAATGTGTTTACCTGCTGCTAATGAGAATTCACAATGAATTTCACTCGTTGATTCTTTCTTTCCCTATCTTAACGTACTTACTACAAACTAAGTTGTGCCCTCTCTTCCTCCTCCTCATCCCCCTTCTCACCTCTGCTATCCTCGTTTTTTTCTTCTTCTTCTATTTTTTCCTCCATTGTGTTGTTTGTTTTGGTCAGTTTTTTTATTCGCTGTTGGCGCATTGCGACTAATGCCTGCGGATGTGGTTCACAATTAACGATATACCGGTGTAATTATACCCAACATATTGACATACTAAGGGGTATACTGTCAACTACCTTTATAATAAAACATACATAGGTATTGTTAATACAAACCATATTTACATACATGTCTGAGTTTTTAATTCATTATTAGAATATGACTTACATTAACATACAGGGTATTTTATCGTCAAGCATCACAATGTTACCTCCCTTTGACTTTGTCGCTTTAGTACAATGAGCTTTTCCACGTACTGATGCAGTGTGTCTTTGTTGACTCTCAAACATTTAATCCGAAAAGAAAAATACGAGTATAATCATAATAACTAAAAATAAAATTTATAAAAAACAATCTACCCAGACTTTAAGCCACCATAACTTTTTTAAAACTGAAAAGATACATATACGATTTGATCTCCAGATAATTTTAAGAAAATTTAAGGATATGATTTCTGAAGAAACTTGAAGTTTGAAGTTTTTTAAGTTAAGTTATACATTTCTTCTTCATTTATTGTGCAATCAATTAGAAAGTTTTACTTTATTTATATGAGATATTATTATAGAAGACTTCTTATCTTTTTTTAATCTTTCATTTACTTTAATGTACAAATTAATTAAAGTTTTTGAAGTGTTTTCACATTCAGTTGGGAAATTTAGCAACTCTTTTTAAGATGTTCAAATTGTTTACCGCAGTTTGTTTGAGTTTCAAGTGTCTCAGAAATGCAAATATAGGTAAGTACACATATGTTATGTAGACATATGTATGCACTTATGAGAACTGTGAACTGAGGAATGTGGGGAGAAGAAGAGTAGAAGGGCAGGAGGGTTGAGAAGATCTGTTGTGATGGCAGTTGTGGTATCTAAAAGATACAAGATACGTTTACCATTTACCTTTTTCAAGTTTATTGCATTGCTGTTGTTTTTTGGCCAACAGTTTTTAGGGCCCCCTCCCTCTCCAGAACCCTGGCTAGTCCAAGAACTTGCTGCTGTTGTTGTTGTTGTTGTTGTTGTTGTTACCGCCTCGAAAATCAATGTGTGTAACGAAAAAGCAACCGAAATAAATGTTCTGTGAAGGAATTTCGACTGTTTTTGTTTTCACTGTTTCGGTTGCATCCCCACACCAGTCTCCGTCCCTGTCTCCCTCCCCGCCCCCTTCTACGCCACTGGTCCCGACCATGGCAAACCATTTGGCCAGGCTGTATTTGTTTGCCGGTTTGTGTTTATACCTTTCGACTTATTTAATGCCTTTCGCATGAAATGGGAAACAGAGCCAAACCGAAGCAAACCCGGCCAAACCACGGTCCCTCCTATGCCGGAACAGACAGAATCGACGGAAAGACAGACGGACAGACTGGACAGACTGTCGAATACAATGGAAGTTGTTTTGTTCGGTTTATTGATTTAAGTTTATTGCACAGACATTGAGCCAAATGCCACATGCCACATGCCACAAATACTATATATAGTATCCAAATGGTTTCTTATGATATGACAGCAATTGCAATTATCTAACCAAAAGCTATTATTATCCAAAATACAAAGACAAGTTACATTAACAAATTGACAATTTGAGAGCTTAATTATAATAAGTCTTATGATTAAATAAATAAACATTTATACACATATTCTATTAATTAAATTTCAAACTTAAAAGTATCTTATTCAACTTTTCTTTTAAAAAGAAATTGACATATTACATTAAACACCATATACATTCTAAAATATTTAGTTTTAAGCTTAAAAATTTATGTTGGTAAGATCAAAAATGTTTAACCTTTTTTTAAAAAAAAATTGAGATATTTAATTATATGAATCTTCAATAATTCCCTCAAAATTTGTTCGAGTGCACAAAACTCATTTGAATAGTTAGGATCATCAGCAGGATATGATGGGTGGTTTTGTCGATGTCTTACAGACTGGAACTGGAACTATAAGTGAAACTGTGAAGTCCTCGTGAAGCGCAACGAATGGCAATGGAATCATATGTTATGGGCATATATTAGGGCGGTTCACGAGTGCAAAAAAAATATGTATAAAGGAAATAAGGTAAAGAATGAATGGGGAGAAGACAGCAATCAACAGCGAAACAAGCAAAATAAACTACCATAAAAAAACACAAAACTAACAAAATGTGAAATTCTGGGAAAAAGAGAATAAAAAACAACAGCGATCCAAAACTTAGTATAAACAATTGACAGATTCATAAATATGCAATTTACTCAACTTTTTATTTCGCTTTGCTGCATTTCCTGTTTCCAGTTGTTGTTGTTGTTGGTGGTGTTGTTGTTGTTGCAGTTGTTGTTGTTGCTGGTAGGTACTAAAATTACCCAACGGCAACCAAATGGCAACACATGCCCATAAATTAGCATTTAGAAAAAATACAACAAAACAAAAGAAAAACTCATGAAGAAAGAGTCGTTAACTTTATATCGACGACTATTGAATACACTATAAAATTATTTTAAATATGTATGCAAAATAATAGCTATAAGTAAAACACAAAACTTTTTTTAGAAACTTTATATAACTTTAATGTACTATGTACATAAATAGGCAAAACCAAAGAATCGCTTTTTGCAGCTACTCGATAATTAAATTCCTTGCAATATGAAGTATATGAATGTAGATATTGGAAAAAGCTAATATAAACTAAAAATAATATTGTTTTTTTTCTTGAGTAAAATATCTACATTCAAATACTTCATATTGTAAGGAATTTACAGAACAAAATTATTTTTTTCACTTAAGTATAGATATTATTTTTCAATATTTCAAAGTTGCTGAAAGTATCTTTAAATTCCCAAGTAAATAATTAATTTTAAGGGATAGTTGGATAAATAAATTTATAAACATTGCAATATCTACTCTATTAGTATTATGTGTTAAATGCAAAAATTATAAGACCCCATCATGTAGGGTATATAGAAAGGCAGCAGCAGCAGCTACAATGCGAATGCAAAGAGAAATGAAATTCATGTCCCAACAACAACAACAACAATAAGAGCAACAAATGGAGCGAAGGGAAGATGGGGAGAGGGAACTGCGGGGTACGTAGGCAGAGGTAGAGAAAGAGAGACACACAGAGAGAAAAAGCTTATGTAGATTTGGCTTAATTCGATTTGGTTTTGCTTCTTGTTTTTCACTTTGAAGTAAAGACCAAAAAAAAAAAACAAAATGAAGAAAACCAAAAATAAATTGGACTTATGCAGCAACAACAACAACAATTGTTGCCCAATTTGTGGCAAGTTTACGTTGCCCCGTTGCCACTTGAAGATAAGTCGGGTCAACTACACAACTTGCAACAACATCAACAACATCAACAATAGCCAAGGCAAATGGTCTGCGGTTTAACATGGCCAATTTGACTGCGATTTTTGGGTTTCAGGTTTCGGCTCGAGATTGTGCCGGAGTTTGGGTAAGGGGTCTTTTTTTTTTTGGGTCTCTTACGACTTTCGGCTCTCGGATTTTACATTTTGGTTGTTTTATCCATCTAATACTCTGCTCTCCCGTATAATTTAGCTTACTAAATGGCCTCTAAGTGCGATAAAAAGACATTTTATTCAAATACAGAACCCCCCTTAGTCCCTCCCATTCTATCCCCTCGTCCCTGTGTCCCACTCATGTGGTTGCCAATTGACTTTTATTAAGAGCTCTGTCGGCTTCGCTGTCGCATTGGACCGTCCATTTGTTGGGCTATGATTGGCATCGGTTACAGTTTTCTGATCTAATTGATGATGCTGTCTAAGCACATTATTTGTTTTTCCCTTTGGTTAACAATCATGGAGGGGAGGTGGATTGGGGAGCAGATTCTCCCCTGGGTTGTGGTCAGAGTTTAAATAGTTAACGGATGGACGGATATTGCTTAAGGTCTAATATGGTTACATAGTTATTAAAACTATAATTTTATCAATAAATTACGACGCCAATCTCGGAAATAAATCAAATTCTACAATCTCAGACAGTGAAGATGGGGAAAATCTAAATGATTTGCAGTAAAATATAAAATAAAGGGTTGAAAGAAAATACAGGAAGCCATAAAGAACAGTAATTAAGAATTTCACTCAGAGAGGGTTAACAATTTATTTAAAAAATGTAATTTAAAGTATATATTTAAATATATTAATTATAATCAGGGATTAAAAACTTAACCGAAACCGTAACCTTTAACCGTTGAAAACCGATTGAAATTTGTAACCGTAACTGAAACCATAACCGAAGTAACCGTTTAGTAACCGATTCATTTATAAGGGTTAATTTCAGTTCTGGCCGTCGCAGCTACTGAGCAACTCTGATAAGATTGAACTGCCATAACTTTGTCAAAAGTCAATCAATTTCCATGCGCAATGTAAATTTGAGCATGATTTTACCTCTTAATTCGTTCTGCATTTAAATTTTGTTCATTTTTAAAATTCGAATTTTTTCAAAAAAATCAAAAAAGATTAAGGGGTAACACTGTAAAATTTCGAAAAAATTCGATTTTTAAAAATTTTCTAAAATGAAAAAAACGTAAATGCAGAACAAATTTAGAGGTAAAATCATGCTCAAATTTACATTGCCCATGGAAATTGATTGAGTTTTGACAAAGTTATCGCAGTTCGAAGTTAATAAAAATCAGTAAAATCAAAACAATCGAAATTTTCAAACAACCAAAATAAACCAAATTTATATGAGGTCAAATTATAATAAAAGCGACATTTCGCTGGACCATTCCAGTAACCAATATCCAGAAAATATCCAGTCTAATAAGAGCATTAAGTCTTTTTTTATGTAAAACATTGAATAACGCTTCTTATTTGGGTCAACCAAAAATCTTAATTTTTAATTTAAAACCCATAACCGTTACAAAACCGATACTCCAAGATTTTGCATAACCGATAACCGAAAACTTTAATTCGAGGATAACCGAAAACGATGTTCGTTTCGGGTTTAATCCCTGATTATAATTATAATTCATACATATATTGTTAAGTTTCAATGGAAAATATTTATTTTCTTTCAGTGTGAGCACATCATAGTGAATACATGTCAGTATTCATGAGTAAATTTGTTTTATATTTCAATTTCTGTGTACTCATATTTGGCTTGCTCATTTGTATTACGACAGGGCGGACGTATGTACAATGCATTATCATTATCTATATAACATACAAGTCTCAGCGCCCCGCAGCCTCCGTGAATCCCCTAAAAATAATTTAAAACAAAATTTAATAACAGCGTTAAAATGCGTTCAGCTTTTTTTATTTTTATGCAAATTGAATGCAACAATAAAATTAATAACAAGCAAAATTTCGCTATTATGATAGACACGCTCTTCTGAATTTGGAATCAGTTGAAAAATACTGAATAAATAAAAGCTGTAAAGTGTTTTTAATATTGTTACTCCAAGCTTAAATTATTATGTTAAATCTATTTTTCTAAATATTTTTTAAACAATTTTTATTATTATTATAAGCCAGCTACCTCAAGCATTTTCAGTGTTATATCAGGAGAGGAAGATATCGACCTTTTGTGATGACTTTGAAATAAATTGTCGCTACTTGCGAAATTCGAAATCGAATTCGAACAAATTGTCCAAAAGTGAGAAGAGAAAAGTGGAAATTGCTTGGCTTCTTGATTGCCAACGGAAGCTGCCTAATAAGCAGCATTACCAAAGGCACACCTCACTTTTGTCATCCATCCCTCTCCCACTTCCTCACCCTCTCTCTCTCTCTCTCTATCTCTTTCTCTCTCTATTGCTATCAGTATCTGCCTATGAATCATGCGCAGCTTTGACATTTATGGCCTCAATTTATTTGATAAATTTCACACGCACGTTATCAATTGGCAGGACGAGTGTCTCATGCTCAAACTCATCCTCATCCTCAGCCTCATCCTCAACCTCATCCCGTGCATTATTCCCAGCCTCAGTCTCTTCGCCTCTGGAGATTCTCCAGTTATGGCAATAAATTTTGACGGATTAGTGCGCTTATGAGTGGCATTTGGTAAAGGACTCTACACACAGAGGACAGTCCAAAAGAGAGAGAAATAGAAACTATTTAGGATGGCATCAACTGTAATAATGCCGATTATTATTGTTTATTTTTATTTCGTAACGCTCTCAGCAGGGGGTTGAGAGGGGGGTGTTATAGGGTGGGTTGCGTGTGGGGCGTATCAATTTTCATAAAATATCGATAGCTGGTTATTGATAACCGTGTCGAAATTCATTTTCTATTTCCACTCGCTCACATTTTCTCCTCTCCTCTCCCTTTTCTTGATTTGATTAATATCAACATATAAGCCATGTTTATAGGCCGCATTTATCAATCAATTACTTTCTGGTAGCAGTAAATTCATGCGAAGCTCTTAAATAATTGACAGATTCTATCCACAGTTATTATAGGGAGATTATAATTTAATTCATAATTAGCTAACTTAATTTTAACTTCCATTTATGGTCAGTATAATATTCCATCAGTCTATATTTTACTAAATATTCCAATTATCGTTCATTGATAATTATAATTCCACTAAAATAGCTACTTTTAAACCTCATTTTATCCCTTCATCATTTCATTTCTTAGGTTATAGAATCGGTTTTTAGAGTCATTAGTCATAATATTTCTAAACACCTCCTTCACACACTCCTTTCCAGAAATCATTGGCTTTTAGTTGAATAATTTCTCAATTTCCGAATTAGTTAATGAATTTTCCCAGAAGCTGTATCCTAACTATGTTAATGATGGCCAAAGTGGGAATCAATTATGCGGCCAAGTGTGTACACACTATACAACGCCGAGTGTAACTCACTAATCCCAGGAATCTGATGTCTAATTATCACCGAGTGGTTACTCATTGACCCATAAAATGGAATGAAAACATTTGAACTCAAGCATTGCCCGGCGAGGCATCAAGATGAACTGTAGACAGAACCATTGACAGGTCCGACGTGTACGTGTCCGTATGGAAATTCCTTATAGACGTTGTTATCACCAAATATCTAAATTCAAATCCTCAAAATTAATTACAAACGCCTCGGCGTGTGCAGCCATTCATAATGCGTTTGTTCTTTTTACCCAGAAAATAAAGGAAAAGGGAAAAAAACTGAAAACACTGAAAACTGAATAGAACAAATGAAAATATTCGTAGACGTTGCCGATGCTTGTGTCCAGATAGGAGACACAGCACATGACCGTAGATAGAAAATAGAAAAATGTGCGATAATAATAATAACAACAACAAAAGAGAAGGAACAGAGTGAGACGAATGCAAAGACGAAGTCTGAATACTCTAAATTGGGTAAAGGATAGTATTAATATTTCCAACTTGATGTAGTAGCACATTTTATTATATATGTATATAGTTAGTATAGTATATAGTATATAGTTAAAGTACTCTGGTTTATCAAATTAGTTGAGCTGTAGTTAAGTTAATTACTTTTTAAAATGTTGGCTTATGCAGTCAGGCTATTTATTTATTTATTGTCAAGATATAAACAACCGACAAACATTAATAAAAATTAAAAATAATTATTATAATATATATAATGTATATTTAAATGTAAATGTTTTGGCTAATTGGAATTTGAGGTTCCATGGCTCGTTAGCTGGTAATAAATCCTGATTTGACACTGAAAAATAATTAAATAATACATAATCAAACAAATAGAAAGATAATCTAATTGGAATATATTCAATATGTTTCATCAACGTAGCTTGAAACTAGTTTAAGTTAACTTTTCCTTTACAAGCTTTACAACAAAATAGGTATACTCTTCACAAAGAGTATTATAGGCAACACCCTGGAAACATGAAGTATGCTGGGTCTTCTGGATTCACTTGGTTCGTTTATGCCGTTGCACGTTTCGATGGCTGCATCGTGATATCGCAAAGTGGAAGGTGGGGAGAGGGCACTTGAGAGGCGAGTACATGTAAATTTTTACCAAAACATAATTGGCCTAATATATTTTAGCTTGGCTTTTGTCCTAATGTCTGGTCTCGAGACACGTACGGCGTGTGTGAGAGCCCAATAGCCAAGTGAGTTTGAGTTTGAGGCTGAGCAGCTACTTCTCATCTTTGGCTTATGATTTTTATCAGTGTTTGACTAACGCACCCAAATTTATTTTATTTTTTATTTTTCTGTCCTCCTCTTCTACGAAAAAATGGGTGTGTTTGGCTTGCATTGCCCAGAAACTGAATCTGAATCTGAAACCCAGAGAGACAGAGAGAGAGAGAGAGAGAGAGAGAGACAGAGAGAGGGGGAGACGGCTCAAACGAGTCGAAACGAGCCCAAAAGCCAAAAGCAAATACAAGTAATGCATTAAACCTCCTCCAAGCACCTCGTGGAACGTTGTGGTGTTTGCTTAACTTTTGATATTTTTCAGTTAGTTGGCTTCAACTGTAAATTGCTTTACTGTTGGCCAAATGTGCGAACCTTGGCATTTCGTTTGAGAGCAGGTGCACAGGTTTATGATCTGTTTATGTGGCAATCCACATAATTAACCTGCAAGAATTGCATTGAATCTGTAAGCAAAGCAAACTAATTACCTCCCTCAACATAGTTTTAGATCACGTACACTTTGGATTTTACAGACTGAAAGTCGAATCTACGAAAACAAAAATAAAATAAATATGGGGTTATCTTTGAGATGCCGAAAATTTAATACTCTTAAGGATTACTGTAGATACTGATAGATAACTTTTAAAAAATAACATTACGAGTTCTTCCAAATTTATTTGATTCTGTTGAAATATCTTGAGCAACTAAGAAGTTTTTCTTTCCAAAAAGTTGAAAAAAGTTTAAACCGATCCCTCAATAGCAATGATTGCTATATGGTATTGTAATCCCGTTCGGATGGTTCTGAATTATAAAGTGTCAAGTCTATAAAAGGTTTTAAGAGCATAACAAAGTAAGCTTTAAAAAACTTAACATCTTATAAATAGTTATATCCAAACTAATCGTTATTTTTAAAACAAAACAACAGACATATTTATTTCTTAAGATGTCCGATATCTGCGACGACTATGAATTGAGTCTGGCTGAGACAATTAAAGTGATCAGTATGGAGGATTTGAATAATCCGGCTGAAGAAATCTTGGCTGCTGGTGATGGGTACAAGATTAAAACTCAGCCAACTGAGGATATCGCAAAGTTAAAAACCAAGAGTAGTAAAACAGATGCAGAGCTTTCTATGGGCGATCACGCTGATCTAGAGACCAAACCGAGTAACAGATCAACTTTTAGCTCCCCGGAACTGGAACAACGCTGGAAGTTGCGTCTTCAAAAGCTCGCGGAGTTTGAGAACAGAGAAGCTGAGCGAGCCGAAAACTCTGGTGCAAATGGGGATGAAATTGAGACAAAGCCAAAAACATGGAAAGAGTTTTGGCAAGATGTACAGCAGGAAAGTTGCCGAAGTGCCGAATAATAAAAGAATTAACCAAATACTCACATGAACATTAATTATAAAAATATAATAAATTAATTATCAATGAGCAAAGCAGTTTAATATGCATTATTGTCGATTTTGCTCACAAGTAAGTGAACGAAAAGAGTTACTAAATTTCATTTTTAATTTTTTATCCGTTTCTCTTTTTTCTCAAACGTTATTATTTTCTACTCACTTTGCGTTCTTGCTCCTCTTTGCGTTTGGTTACCTTAAGAATTCGCTTATCGTTCATTTACTACAAGACTGTAATAACTCAAAGAATATTTCAGCAAATGATGAAGCTGTAATAATTTTAATGTCCTGTGTATAAATTTCATATTCATATTTTGTATACTTTTCATGTGAGAGTCAAAATAATTCTTTACTACAATTTATAACAAAATTGAATATCTGTTTTGTAATTGTATTCCATAATTTAAATAGTTTTGGTCAGATAAAAATATATATATATCTTCTTTGAATTCAAATTTACTTAGTTGAGTTAAATACAGAATAACAAAAGTGAGTAATATAACTAATCAAGTAAGCCAAATAAGTATAATACTAATATATAATGATCGATTATGTGTAATCGATAATCCTATTTGATCTTCACTTATTGCCGAAACAAATATCGATATAAAGGACACGAGGGTTGCAGCTATCGATTTACAAAACAACCCTGAATCGATATTTTTCATTCACAGCTGACAGCTGATCAACTTTCACGAAATTGCGACGCATCAACATGACTTGTAAGTAAAATTGATCAGTTTAATGGGTTTTCAACTAAAATTAATGTAATATTCTTAGTAAAATGGACAAGAAAGGACACAACTCTGTTGCTCGAACTCTACTTGAAATATAAAGATGCTATTCCTGAACATTCTATGAGAAACTCAAAGATTTTGCATGTGATTGTTGACGAGATGAAAGAACACGGGATTACAACCACTTATTTAAAGCTGGACAGAAAACTTCGTAATATGAAGCGAACCTATAATGGTATCAAAAGAAAAAACCGAGATGCTTCGAAATGGGAATATTATCATACAATGGAGGAGATATTCGGGGGAAGCATGAACCAAACAATCGATCTGACGACTTCCGAAGAGGAGGAAACTGTACGTGAGGAAAAAATGGTGATCAATGCTGAACCGAAAGACGTTTTTGCACCTGAGTTAATGGATGAATCCAACTTCGAGGATATCATTTCGGATAGAACAACTAATGAAGATCAAGATGTTGATGTCGACAGTCCCTATATGAATCTGGCAGAAGAATTGGAAGTTCAGCGACTTGAGGAATTACGCGTGATTCGCGCAACTCTCCAAGAGTCCAATATAATACAAAGAGAGCGAAATCAGATTCTGCAAGAAAGAAACAAACTGATGAGACAATACTTGACACTCACATTAAAGAAAAATAAACATTAATAAACTTTTTTATAGCTGATATGACAATTAGTTAATAAACAATAAATATAATAGTTGTATTACTGTTTTTTTATTTAATAACATATGAAAGAAGGTAAAGTTGCATTCAGGTAGCGCCTAGTTTCTGAACAGGTTTCATTTCATTCCCGTTTAATTGAAAGATTCTTTGGTTAAAAAGTAAAACAATGAAACAAACGAACAATTGATGCATCATCAATACGAGTATTAACTAAATTAATTAAAACTGATTTATTAATCTGGCGACATCGTTTCGAATTATCGAAGTCGCTGTTTCTGTTGACGTCAGACAGATGGTCCAGACACTCTGAGAATCCGGTAAAGATACGCTAAGTGGTTAGCTAATTAGCGCAATTAATAAGATAAATATAAAACCCGGTCACTAAAACAAGAAAGACTCAGAGACATGCTAATGGAATTAACATAGCGTGGTTAATAGTTTTACTAAATTTGAAAACAAATTTTCTTCATCTTAGCATGCTTAAATATGTGTTTGCCTCGGGGCCTGTCTTTTTACAGCTACCGGAGTTAATATGTGCAAACAGTTACCGAGAATACCCTGCAATTAATGCACTTCTTGATATAAAACTTTAACAGCAGTCAGTAAAGCGATAAGAATGAGATACAAATGAGAAGAAGGGATGGAATCAGGGATTAAACCGAAACGAAGATCGGTTTCAGTTGCGGTTTCGGTTATGCTCGAATTAAGGTTTTCGGTAATCGGTAATGCAAAATCTTGGAGCATCGGTTTCGTAACGGTTATCGGTTTTTTGTAAGTTTCGGTTTAAAAATACCGGTATGGTTTCGGTTCACAAAAAAAAAAGAAATTGAGGTTTTACATGAGGTTTTACATGCTCTACTTAGCTTGGAAAATAATGGAATCGAACGAAAATTTCGATTATTTTGATTTTCCTGATTTTTAATAACTTTGAATTGCCATAACTTTGTCAAAACTCAATGAATCATCATGCGCCATGTAAATTTGAGCATGATTTTACCTCTACATTCGTTCTGCATATAAATTTTGTTGATTTTGAAAATTCGAATTTTTTCGGAAAAATTAAAAAAGTCAAAGGGGTAACACTGTAAATTTTCAAAAATATTCGATTTTCAAAATTTTTTAAAAATGAACAAAATTTAAATGCAGAACGAATTTCAAGAAATAATCATGCTCAAATTTACCTTGCGCATGAAAATTGATTGAGTTTTGACCAAGTTATGTCAAGGTTAAGGTTATAATCCCTGGACATCAAATATTATATAAAGTATTTCGAAAGGGTTCCAAAAGAAAGGGAAAAAGTTAGTATTGCAGAAAAAGGTATACAAAGCGAATGAGTAAATAAAAGAGATAGGGAGAAGCTGGCATTTAAACGTTAAGGACACGACCCAAAGCAGAATATCGAATGACAGCTATCATAAAATATACTATGAAAGATGTTAGGGTATACAATTATCGTTGTTTTACGTTCATTTTGCTTAAATTTTTATTCTAGTTTTATATTTCTGTTAATTGTCATTAACAATTTGTGAGTCGGCGTATTTGAGCACGACTTTTGGGTAGCGGAAAATTACTTAGCCCTAAACGATGTTTGGTAAATAGTGGGGAAAGTAAAGTTGTGGAAATTGTGGAATATTCTGTAATTATTTGATTTGATTCAGTTAATAAGATATAATTAAGTTAGTGTAACAATAAATGGAACAAGAAATAAAATTATAATTTTTTATTAAATTTAATTTTTCTAATAAAACTCAACAAATAGTCACTAATCAATAAATATATATAGTTGGAGATATAGATACATTTAAGTTTATTGATAAAGATATCTATATACATATATATAGGTTCAATTTATTGAGTAACTGTTAGACGGGAGGGTGAGGTAGGAATAATAAGAAGGGGGGGCGACTTCAATTAGACTTCCTCTTACAATTTGGACAGTTGGACAAATGTCTGGCGGCGGTTCTCTCATTAACTCAACGGTGCGGACAGAACGACCTCTCGTATTTGGCCAGCATGGGCGTGGGCAAAGGGGGAGCGGGGTGGAGGGGTGGAGGGGACTGTCTCTAGGTTTGGCATGTGGATGTGCGGAATGTTCTTTGGCATTGCCATTGCCAATTTCCGGGGGCAAAAGCGGCCGTTGGGCGTAAATTAAAATTAAATTCAAATGGAAAAGTGTCGTAGCACTCACTTTCTCTCTCTCTCTCTCTATCTGTTTCTCAGTCTCTATCTCTCCTACATCGGGTTTCTCTCTGGCAAGGACTCGACAGGACGAACGACCATTGGCCATTGGCACGTCCTGTCGGATTCGTTTTGGAGCCAGGCAACATTTTAGCAATTATATTCGCGTTCGGGCCACATTACAACGGCAATTACACGCAGGAGGCAGCCGCAACGTGGGCGACTGAGACTGGCATGGTATCCTCAGTATCCTCGGTATCCTTGGCATCCCTGGCATCCTCGTCAGTGTCACGTGAAGCGGCAATGTGCTCAACCGACTGTCTGTCTGTCTGTCTGTCTCTCTGTCTGCCTGACGCACAATTCTCTGATGGACGACAGTCAGCGCTGACGTTGATGTTGACGTCGACGCTGTCATTGACAGGCGACCTGTTCCAACTCCTCCTCCTGCATCTGCTCCTGTTCCTGCTCGCACTCCCACTTTTCTTCCTGCCTGGTTGCCAGGCTGCCTTTCCAAGCCAAAGAATTCGAATTGCGAATACCTTGCACAATTTCTTGTACTTAAAAACAATTTGTTTGTTTCCCACCAATTCCTTATTGACAATCTAGAAGTGCACATCAAACAATTTACATAAAATTGTGTTTCATTTTCATTTTGTTTTTCTATTACAATGTTTAAGAAAATCATTATAGTAAACTTAAGAATTTGTAAGCAATTGGTCCGGGAAAGTATTATGTAACTGGTCCCAATTTTACAGCTCGGGATACAATGGAATTTCGAGTTACATTAACAATTGTGTCTATAGCATGATTATCTATTGACATGCTTAAGAAATGTAATTATATTCCTTTAATGTGAAAGTCCGAAATAAAATGCTTAGCATTGCTAAAATAGATTAAATAGAAAATTTATTATAGCACAAAGCAAATTTTCAATTAACACTAATTTCGTTATGAAATTTCGTTACTATTCACAGAAATGTGTAAATATGATAAATATATTATAAATGAAATCCATTTTCTGTCTTTCAATAATGTATAATTAAACTTGTTCCATTTTCACTTGTTTCTTAAGTATAATTATTGATTTTATATGCAATTTTAGCTAATATCTACATAACGAATATTTGATCTATTCTCTTATCTATAAGATCTTTTTTACATGTCACAAAATTCATTAAATATGCATACGTGGCGTATACTCTATAACTTACAAAATAGACGTAAAGAGCAAAAACAAAAATATGAAATTTCCGCATGCAGTGTGTGTGATGTGTGTGTGTGTTTTATAGGTGTGTGTATGTGTGTCGGCAAATGAAATAAAATAAATGTATAAAAGCAATAACCAAGCGACATTACATAAAAATCTACTTGGCCCAGCTCCTAATGACTCTTGTCCTGGTTCTGCCTTCACAAGAGAGAGAGAAAAAGAGAAAGGGAGATAAAAAGGCAGGAGAGAGAGAGAGAGAGAGAGACGTGGGCCTATTTAGGATTACATGTGCGTGTGTGGAATATGGCCGACACTTCCGTTCGACATGTTGCACATGTTGCTCCCGTTTCCGTTCCGACAGCCACCTCCCACCAACCCCCTCCCACCTACGACCCTGCAAATTTCACCTCTCCCTCCCACATTTGATACTACTGGTCATGTGGCCACTCGCATAAAATACAATATATATACAATACATTCATATATATATATATATATATATATATACAAGATTGGTTCTGTTCCAATTGTTGTTGTTGTAATGAGTATTGCATTTATTGTTGCTGTTGTTGTTGTTGTTGGTCACGCATGGTGTTGGCTGCCGCTTGCTGTTTTTATTGCCAACGCTTCCTGCCGCTCGCTTGTTTCATAATTAATATCCTTTCACACATTATTATTACGGAAACAAGCGGAGGATTCGTACATACCTACAAATATATCTATGTAAATGCATATATACATACAGATACCCTTTAATCATAAAACAAGCTAATCAGTAGGCATCGCTAAACCTACAAAAAAAACATTTATATCATTGCGGTCGGCAGACCGCGCTAGTGACGAAAGCAGCCCGAAGGGTGCGAAAGGCGACTATCAATATATACACGAAGAAAATTTGCTACGACTATCCGATCAGATCCATTTATATACAGATGCCAAACTTTTTTATTTCTTTTAGAATAATTCATACATTAAATTAAATATCTTTCGTCACAAAATTGGATATCAGAAATTTTGGGGCACGGAATTGGTTTCGTCTCTAGACTTTTACTTTATAAATACATTTTTTTTATACGTTTATTCAAAAATCATATTTATTTACCGACACATTTATCTGTATCTCATTAGTTTAATCGCTAATGTAATTTCAATACTAGCCGTATCAGATGGGGTATATTAACTATTCTGTAAAAATAATATCAGTTTTCCATTTCCTTGAAAAAATAGAAAATAGAAAAAAAAAACTAAAGCTGTTAGCAGGGATTAAAACCTTAACCGAAACCGTAACCTTTAACCGGTAATAACCGATTGAAATTTGTAACCGTAACTGAAACCGTAACCGAAAAATATTTTTCCGCTGTACCGAAACCCATAAACCGAAACTCTTTAAACCGAAATAACCGTTTAGTAACCGATTGATTTATAAGGGTTAATTTCGGTACTGGCAGTTGCAGGTACTGATACCTTTGAACTGCCATAACTTTGTCAAAAGTCAATCAATTTTTATGCGGAATGTAAATTTGAGCGTGATTTTACCTCCAAATTCGTTCTGCATTTAAATTTTGTTGATTTTGAAAATTCGAATTTTTTCGAAAAAATCAAAAAAGATAAAGGGGTAACACTGTAAAATTTCGAAAAAATTCGATTTTCAAAAATTTTTTAAAATGAAAAAAATGTAAATGCAGAACGAATTTGGAGGTAAAATCATGCTCAAATTTACATTCCGAATAAAAATTGATTGTCTTTTGACAAAGTTATGGCAGTTCAAAGTTATCAAAGTTCAGTAAAATCAAAATAATCCAAATTTTCAAACCAAATGAACCAAATTTATATGATATCAAATTATAATGAAATCGACATTACACTGGATCATTCCAGTCATCAGATAACATTATTTTTCAGGCTAAAAAGAGCATTAAGTCTTTTTTCATGTAAAACAATGAATTAAGCGTCTTATTTTGGTCAACCGAAAACCTTAATTTATTTTTTTTTGTGAACCGAAACCATACCGGTATTTTTAAACCGAAACTTACAAAAAACCGATAACCGTTACGAAACCGATACTCCCAGATTTTGCATAACCGATAACCGAAAACCTTAATTCGATCATAACCGAAACCGTAACTGAAACCGATATTCGTTTCGGTTTTAATCCCTACCTGTTAGTTAAGATTATCATACATTTCATATACATACCTAAATCTAGTTAATATCACATTGCAGGGTATCTGATATTAAACACCTTTCCTTGCTGCATTCTCCCGCATCCTTCGTTGGCTTGTTAAGCATTTTATACGTTTGGTTTTTTCATAAATTTCGGACAGACTTCCACGGACGGACATGTTTCGGTCTCCGGACCAACTACGGGCTTGTAATTAAAAGCTCATGAAAAGTGATTAAAAAGTGAACTGCGGCTGCAAGCCCATTCGCCGCCATACACACATGTGCCACACACACACCACACACTTACAACCATATATTTATTAAATTGTTTTTGTTTTTCCATACTTTTCCTGCCATAAAAATGTCAAAAACATTGGGGAAAAAACTGGACAACCAGCTGCTAACGGCACAAGTAAAATCCAATGAAAATTAAAGCTTCTGTCCAATGGAAATGCCGGAAAATTTAATTTAAAAATACAATTGCAATAAAGCTATAGATAAGTATACATTTTATTTCGCCAAATTTAAACTAAATGGCTAATATAATTAAAGCTTATTTCTCCCTCTTCTTTCACATGTTTTCAGTTCATTATAGCGAGGTTTGACAGTGTAACTAATACTATTTGAGATTATAGAAAAAGGAAACCACAACTCTTAGTAATTTTGACAGCAGTTAAGGATTTGACAAGTTAACCACGCAATAAAAGATGGCTGTGAATGATAAGTTAGTAGTTTCCATATATTTATAATTTTATACCCATTAATAGAATACCTATTATAGATTTCTATATATCTATATATAAATGGAACCGCAACCGCAAAATTCGCTTGCCTGACCGGCAATTAGACGGGGTTGAGTCTAGGACGCTGACTCATATCGAGGGCTATTATAAGGTTAAGGATTAGCATTTAAGGACGTATTTATGGTATGCATAAAGATATTTAAAGTGCCTCGCACTTACACGCATGTGTCGCCCGTCAAGGATGACGCACGATTTAATGCTGATAGGGATACGATAGGGATAGGGATAGGGATATGCAGGGTATACCGGCAGGGTATACCCAATTGGGTGTTGGGTGACAGCAACTATCGCGCATGCATGAGTCGCATTTTCGCCGTCATTTCTATGGGCTTTGCGTGTTGCGTGCAATTTGCGTGTAATTTTTACAACATGAGAGGACAAAGGAGGAGGAGTTTTTAACGGCGACGGCTGCAACTGTACGAGTTCGTCCTGAGCCTGCTACTCGTCGTCCTGTGTCATCACAGCACATAAATCATAAGTAACAACGCCAACTGCGTCGCAGAGAAAAGAGCAAGGAACAACAACAATTACAAGAACAACAACAACATTAAAAAGGGAACATAAAAATGGGAATGCGTAATTTATGCTGCGCAGGACGAGAAGGCAGCATAAAGTCCTGTCCTGGTGGTTGATGCGTCCTCCTGTCCTCCTGTAACTGTACGTAAGTACGTAAAGCTTGCAGTTTTTCCAAAGAAAAGAAAAGACACCACTTTGAATCTATCGCCGTTTTAAGACGTAATTCGGGAAACTGCGTTTTTCTTTGCCACATCGAACTGAGTTGCAACCCTCTGAAAGTTCAACTTGAAAGTTAAAGCAAAGCGAAGCAACCCCCAAAAATACAGATTTATGCCTTGATTCACGTCCTTGGGTAAAGGACTACCGTTCGATTTTATCGCCTGTACCAAACATCGGTTTGTTGCCATTGTAATCCTCCGCCTGAACAGGCCTTAATTCAATCAAACTCTCTCTTTCTGAGGGTACAGCTTCAAAGGGTGTTCAGGAAAATCTTATCAACAACAAAAAAAAGTAGGAAAATACCAAATGAATTGGTTGTATACAAGAATTGTTCAAAAAAAACAATCATACTTCTTAGCTATCGCCTGCTGGGCGAAAAAATACGGCTAAGAATTTAAGGATTTCATTCAAAGGGAATCTATTCATTGGGTATTTCAAAGACTAACAAAAAACTGCCTACTTAATACTCTTAGATTTCTCCCAAAATATTGATTTAAATTTTTACTAAATATTCAGTTTAAGCATGATGTAATTTCTGATTGATATAAATATCTTTGAGATACTTTTGATCAAAATACTTGGAGTCCAAAACGAATTCATGAGTTATTAGAAAAACCAAATAGAATATCATTTGTATCACTTTGTAATTGTAACTTCTCGGAATAATATTAGTAGAAAAGAGGTGAACTCTAAAATGAAAATGTTTCTGGTGTGGAAGAATCGTTATCCATGCTTAAAATATATGAAAGTCTATTTATGTTTTAGATATCGCAGGTAAGAGTTAATCTCTGTAAAGAACATAAAGTAAAGTTAATTTCAGATTATTTTTTATTGTACATTAAGATTTCTTATTTCATTATTAAGATATTTTTTGTTTGAGATGATAAAAGTAATGCCCAATTTATATTATAAATAGTAACGCTAACTAGATCATTGATCATAATAATAAGTTAATAATTATAAAGCTTTGGAAGAATAGTTTGATCACAAGTAAATAATTTGTAAGATTTGTATTAACACATTTAAAGATACTTTGTGTACTTACAGATACAATTAATCTTGTCGGGCTTTTTAATATATATTATGTTTTTTTTATTAAGATATAATGTGAATAAAACTGGTAACCTCAACAAGTTCTATTTGAAAGGAGTCTGTGGATCATATAAAACATCGATCAATAAATTGTGCAGTCAACTTGACAACAGCTCCAGTTGCAGTTGATGTTGTTGTTGTTGTTGTTGCTGATGATGTTGCTGTTGCTGTTGATGTTGGTAAATCTAAACCAAGTCGCCTGGTTGATGGGTCCACTTGGGGTTTTATTTTGCCAGTTAGCTGACACACACAATAGTGACAGGTCGGTCAGTGGAAAATATGAATACCACTTGAACATGTTAACCCCGAAAGGCGTTTATAAAACTGTCCAAAGCTATTAATATCAAAATTCTGCACACACACACACATAGAAAGAGTGGGAGAGGGAGAGGGGAAGGAGAGTGAGGGAGAGGGCAAGAACTGCGCAGTTGTTTAATTGTTGCTGACAGGACGCTCCCCCCCTCCTGTCACTCCTTCAAATATACATACATATATCCTGGGGCCAGGTCAAGCAATGAATCGCAGCGAGTAACTGAGCAACAACGACGAGAGACGAGCGACGAGAGACGAGGGGCGAGAGGAAAGAGACGAATAGCGAGTGCCATGTTTGGCGTCCATGAGGCGGAAATGAAAAGCGCATGGCAACAGAAGGGAACGGGGAACGGGGGACACAAAGGGGAGACAAAATGGTCACTGCTTGGAGTATTATCAACAGGCAAATACATACAAACACACAGTCACTCACACACACACTCACACACACATGTGTGTGTACTTGGTCAACATGAAGCGACCCTCGAGGGTGGTTCAAGCTTTTGTTTGGTTGAAAGCTAAATGCTATACGAGCATCTACGCGCCATGTGTCCTTTGTTATTTATGATTAAAAGCGCAAGGACTCGTCAGCTCACACACACACACACACACACACGCACGCACACATTTACATATTTACATATGTATGTTTGGGTTTTTTGTATGCTAAATATAACGCTGCATGTGTCCATACACGTCCATCACTTAATCACGCCACCACACTCACCAGTTCTGCTTTTTACTTTGCCCCTTCTTCCTCTCCCTCTTTCTCTCTCTGCACACCTCGTCCTGGCCTACGATTCCCCTTGTTTATACCCTACCATTGAGCCTCTTGGTTTCGTATGTTTAAAAGGAAATATTTACTTTTCTAAATTATGGCACTTATGGTATTTCATTTATATTTTAAAGGTTTTTTTAAAAAGCTGAAGTTTTAATTATGCGCACTAAATATTAAACTTAAAACTAACTTTTCGTTATAATAACTTCTTGTTTTAGAAGCATTGTAGTATAGCATTTATCTATGAAAGCCTAAATAGATATTCAGGGGTGTTCCAGAAATGTAAACCATCCGAAAACCACCCAAAAAATGTATGGGTTTTTGGTTGTATTTTTCGAATATCCCTGATTATATGATAAAAATACATTTTTAAAATTTCAATTTTATTTAGAGATAAAGTTGAATTTTAATTTAGATTACAAATTGATATTACTTTATATACAATACTTTATAATATCTTCAGGTCTTCATTACTAGAGAAATGTGAACTGTGAATATAGTATCTCTTATCTCATGTGTTCAACTTTACAAGCTGAGTTTTCGTATTTATTAGATTAACATTATATTACAATATAACTCTTTATTCAACTTGAATTTTCTCTGCATTTTAATAAGTATTGTTCAGCTTTTTAGTATTTCATGTATAATATATGTATTTAATTTTCCATAACTTTTCTATTGTAGCTCATCATGATGTTCGTCCTGGCCGCATCTACAGCTCTTTCAGTTGCACTACGTAGGGTGCTAAGGGGATTCGCGGTATAAAAAAATGAATGGAAAATAAAGTATAAAAATTGCGTGTGAGGATTTCGCAATGTTCATACGCTTGGTTAAGCCCCGCTGCACGCACATCCTTGCGCACATCCTGGCGTGTGAGTGAGTGAGTGAGTTTTTGGTTTTTATTTAATTTCAGCTACATGAATGTCCATGTTCCCTCTTCCCTCTTCCCTGTTCCCAGTTCCTTGTGCCTTGTCCAGCGGCATATCCTTTGCGCCCGCTCACTGAAATATGCAAATAAGTTAATTTTTATTTATTCTCCTTTTTTCCTCTTTTTTCTCTCTGTCGCTGGCATGATTCACTTTTTGGGTTCATATCCTTAGAATTTATGATGCAATCTGGGCGAGCGAGAGATGAAGACAGAGATAGAGAGAGAGAGAGAGAGGAGAGCAAGCTCACACATTGCTAGCAGGTATCCTGGCGGGTATCCTTGGTTTCAAGTTTTCGCATTATTATGATCTCTATTTTATGCGGTGTCCTTTGTGTGTGTGTATGTCTGAGTGTGTGGCATGCAGCAGCCGTCAACGTCAACATCAGCGTCCTGTTGCCAGTTTCCAGTTGCCAGTTGCCTGTTGCCAAGCAGCCCTGGGCATGTCCTGCATGTCCTTCTGCCATTAAGGGTAGGTTGCCATTGCCGCTGCCGCCGGCGTTTAGTTCGGCACTGGACAAAGCATTTTATTTGAGCTTTTTATTATTCGCCTCAATTCGGATTTTTTCCTTTCTTTTTTTTTCGACTCCTTTTTGTTGCGTCCTTTGTTAGTGAAATGTGTGTCAGTGCGTCAGTCGGTTGCCCTGGCACTTGGTTCAACTATTTCCGGTTTTAATATGCGCACTGCCTTCCTCAGCCTTAGCCTTATCCTTAGCCTTAGCCATAGTCTTTGTCCTTGTCGTTCACTGTTGACGACTGCCTGCTGTCCTTAGAGGTACAGTTCGCACATGTTTCTATGTATCTTTGAACTTCCACTCTTTTCCCTCCCCTACCAATTCCAGTTGCCGTTTCCTTCCCTCTCCCCCTTCCACCACTCCTCCATGATGCATGTTATTAACTTTTATTCTGGCTTTTGGACTTGTCAGCCCAAAATACAGTCCGAAGAATGGTCTCATTTGGCCTGATTTATGAGCTCTGGATGTATAAATAGGTGCTTTCCCCTTCCTCTCTGACCTGATCACATTGACAGCTGTCCATTGGGCTCTCTGGAGGTAATTGAGGTAATTCTATATACTAGAAGGTAGGTAAATATCTTAATTAAATGTCTTGTATATACATATATACATGTTCCTGACATGATCCAAACTTAAATTTTAATCCAAATATTTTAAAGTTACATGTTATAGGTTTGATAAGTGTAATTATAATCGATATATTTTAATCGGTCTGCAAGCAATCTGTACAACTGTCAGTCGGTTATGCCCCAAATTTATTGACTGTATTCTTCACATTTGCAGCTTTCATCGTTACAAATCATGCGCTACAAATTTCAATTCGAATCGGAATCAGAACCATTCGATTACACAGACAAGATCAAGATTTAATCGCACTGACCCCACAGTGAACTCAAGGAAAAAAGCACAAGATTTGTAAATGGAACATGGATTGGAGCGAATGATCAGACAAAAACTATCTTGAAATGGACCTGAACCAACTCAATCGATCCAACGAATAATCGATCGATGGATTCAAGCAACAATTTGATGCACGACAGATTGCGATGAACGATGAAAGGAAATCATTGAGCCGATTATTGAGGAGTGAAGAGTGAATAGTGAAGAGAGAATGGAGATGGGGATGAAGTGGGAAGACTGTGGCAATGTGCCATCAATTAAAGTAATTTAAAGGAATCATGAGATAGAAGAGCGAACCAAGAAAGTAGAATTCATCGTCGTAACTAGATCCACAAGCTCAAAATCAATCAGGCAGAAAGTTTCAGTCAAAGTAGAAGACGATTTTACTAAAGCTCAAGCCTATTAGAAAGACAAGGTAAGACACAACAAAATTGGAGAACAAGCTCAAGAGAAGGTAAAAAAAAAAAAAGAAAAAAAAAAAACAGTAGCCAGAAAATCGATGGAAGACAAAGACGAGAAATATTGGAAAATAACAGACAATGCACAAGTCATCATTAACCCAAACAGTAGCTCCAGTCAAACTGTAGACGCTAAGAAAGAGAGGGGGATGGGGGGGATGTTGAGACAGTGAAACACGATTAGAATGGAGAGTGGATAAGCGTGTCTGCGAGCTATAAAAGTGTAATATCTGTAACTCATTAATGACAGCAATTTAAGACACAAGACTAGAGGAACCCAAACCTCAGAGTCGACTTCAGTTCAGTTCGGTTGAGGATGTTAGAAAGAAGAAAAGAAACAACAACGAAATCTGTTGGAGAAAATAACAAGAAATTCAAATAGGCTTTGGCTTTCCTCATCACTATCAGCATGATAATAATAATGATGATGACTGTGATGATCATGATGATGTGGATGATGATGATGTTGATGATGACTGCGACTGGTTCCAATCAACTGCCACTTAACTAAATGACTGTGCGCCTTACCCAGACGCACCAGACGGACTCAAACCCCAGACCACAGACCCCAGACCCAAAGATAGTCTCTCTGACCATATGAGTGTGTGTGAGTGTGTGTGTGTGTGAGTGTGTGTGTGTGTGTGTAGCGATTTTATCACGAGTGACTGATGAATATGCCATTAAAGATATACGAGTACACACACACACACACACACACAAACACACTCACATATACATATGCTGGTTATAGTGTGACAGTGTTTGGGGTAAAGAGGTAGAAACGGAATATAAAGCAGACACAGAGGTAGACAAATGACCAACTGACAATAATGAAACTGATTTGTTGTTGCTTTTGTTTTTTTCTTACTTCTTATTTCACTCTTTGCGCTATAATTTGACAATTGAAAGGGGTCTATTGATTCCGAGTGTAAAATGTACATTACCAATTTCTAAAACTACGAAGTATTTCAAAAGAGTTTTCTTATGAACTGAAATAGGTAAAAAAGTAACAATTTAAATACAAATAATTTGTGTGTAAACAATTTGTAATTGGAAATATTGCGTAACTCATGTCTGAATAATATAGTGCTGAAATAAACAACCTATATAAATTATAGTATTATTATTATTTCCAACTCTGATCATATGAATAAGTTTAAATGTAACTGAAATCGTTTAATATTTATAAAAGAGTCCATATTTGTAAAGCTAGTTGTATGTTAAAAGCATTTAAAAATTATTATATTTTAAAAAAATTTTAAAAATGGAAATAATTCTAAAACTGTTAATTCTTAAATTATTTATAACTAGTTAATTAGGTAAGCAATCTTAAAGATGTTCGAATTGTGAGCTTTTATTTTCACTGATATATAATATAATAATATTAATATATGTATAATAATAATATGTATTAATATTAAAGTTTCCGAAAATGCAGTAATCGTTAAATCAAAGAAGGAATATATATATAATTTTTGTATTAAATTTTAATTGAGTTTTGATAAGAAATAGCGAAAGAATCAAGAAAAAATTGGAATAGTTATCTTAAAAGCTTTCAAAAGTTATTGGAGGAACTCAAGCATATCTGCGTATATGAAAAACACACTCACGAATCCAAATGTAGCGTATGATATTCGTCAGATACTCGTACTCGTAAATCACTTTGAAAGGGAACTTAATAGTGGAGCAACCACAACAACTAAAAATAAAAAAGAGTGAACCTCACCCTATTTTTGGTCAATTTATGATTGCCACACTAATCACAGTTGGCTTCAACGGGTTCGACAGGCCGTCGTCGTCCACACCTCCCTCCTCCCTCCTCGCTTCTCAGCTCCCACTCCCACTCCCCAAGTTAACTAACTATCAGTTGTTGGCCCTTTATGCAAGCCATGTATACATGCATGGATTTTTGGAGTGGGAGAAGTTTAGGCCGAGAAACATGGATGGGAGTGGAGGGAAGGAGAGAGAAGAAGAAGAGAAGAAGATACGATACTCAAGTGGCTACTGTGTCTTGTCGTCTTGTCTTTTGTCCATTCGCTTTGGGCCCTTTATATTATTGGGCTCGAAAGCTATCCATGTACGAGTATTCATTTTGTTTGAGTTTTCAACTCCCAAGTTTGGAGTTGCCTTTTTTTATGGTCTGTCTTCTCCGGCGGCAGCTGGAATGGGGGAGGGGCCCTCAGAGTGTGCCATTAATTGTTTTTGGCTCAACTTTGGAGCCAACTTTCGAAAATGTTTGTTAGTTTTATTGTTTTTTATTTTTGGTTTTTTGTTTGATAAATGTTGCGCTTTGAAATATTAATTACACTTTGCGTTCGGGTGTTGAATTTGCTTAAGGGCCATGTCTCAAAATTTATTGAAGACAAACACAAGACACTTTTAACCAGTTGGGGCTACACCCAACTTCCTCTCTTCCCCCCGTTGTTCTCCTCGAAAAAGATTTATTTCATTGTTTTTGTTTCCGTTGTTGAGAATAGATTCTGTTTTTTGGCTCCAATGATTTGTTAACTTTATTTTTTAACTGAGAATAACAAATTCAGCTATAAGCCCAAAGTGTTACGATAAGTTTAGAAATTCCAAACATGTAAAACATGTAAAACTTAAAAAAAATTAACTTGAAAACTGTCACAGCTTTATAAAAATTATTATCACGAATTTACGAAAAATTTTGGAACTTTGATTAAAAAATGTAATCAAATATTTTTACGCAATTTTGTAAATTATCTCTGCTTTTATTATGTGGTAAATTGATTTAATAAATGCCAATGATAAATATAGTATGTACGAAAATTAATATTCAACTATTCTTATTTGCCCAACAGTATATATTAAGTATAGACAAAATATTATTAAATTTTTCTTTATTGATTTCATCATTTTTATTATATTTTTATATTTTCTATAATTAATTTCTGATCTAGCAATAATGATAATACGAATTAAATGAATTAAACTCAATGATTTTAATCAATATTAATATTTAATTGTTCAGTTTTAAAAATAAATTAATTCAGGTAAATATTATTTATTCTAGTTAATATCCAATTCCAAAAAACTTTTAACTAAAAGCTAGGAGAAGTCTTTCTGCCCCAAAATTTCTGATATCCATTTGTGACGAACGATATTAAACTTAATATATAAATAATTATAAAATAAAAAGTTTGGCATTCGGAACATTGCGCATAAAGATCTTGATTCTTTATACCTAAAAATAATTTTAATGCGCAGTGCCGAATGCCAAACTTTTTATTTTATAATTATTTATATATTAAGTTTAATATCGTTCGTCACAAAATGGGATATCAGAAATTTTGGGGCAGGGAAAGACTTTCGTCACTAGACTTTTACTTTGTTAAAAAGTTTTTTTGGAAGATATCAGAAATTTTTGGAATTTTATATGATTCTGACAGTGTAATTTTGCTATAAAATTATCAAAATGCTTACTTCAAATAAAAAATAAATAGGCAGCTATATAATATAGTAAACCGATTTTAACCAATTTTGTTTAGGATGTATAAAACCAACCCAGATGCGTATGTTGACAGTGTGATCAAGATATCTAAAAAACAACAAAGTTTTTCATACTAAAACTTGATTTTATACCGATTGTTCATATGGCAGCTATATGATATAGTATACCGATTTGAACTAAATTTAGACATAATGTATAAGACCAACTTAAATGCATACTGTGTCAAATTGGTTCAGATATCTTGAGAAATATAAAAGATTTTCGTACTGAAACCTTATTTTGGACCGATCGTTCATATGGCAGCTATATGATATAGTGGACCGATTTGAACTAAATTTGGACATAATGTGTAAGACTAACTTAAATGCATACTCTGTCAAATTGGTTGAGAAACCTTAAAAAACAAAAAAGTTGTTCATACTAAAACTTGATTTTTAACCGATCGTTCCTATGACAGCTATATGATATAGTGGACCGATTTCAACTAAATTTGGACATAATGTGTAAAACTTACTTAAATGCATACTTTGTCAAATTGGTTGAGAAACCTTGAAAAACAAAAAAGTTTTTTGTACCAAAGCTTGATTTTCTAATTAGTACCATATAGTAAATAGTAAAATGTATATATTCAGTTAACCGGTCATATCTTCCACACCTTGCGGCTGAGAGACATGTGTCATATATCAAAAGACGCGAAATTTTACGTGTTACAACATATTGAAATTTAATAAAAATCGTCGGAACCGTTTTCTAATAAATCGCCAAAGTTTAAGCTAAAAATCCTTTTTTCACCTGTAGCGTTTTACCTGAGCACTTTGCAAAAAAATATTCAAGGCACGTCTGAAAGCCCTCTAATATACCTTTCTAACGACATATAGAACACATCTCTAGCTTTCTTGGATTGGAAGCAATGGGTGTTTCAAATTTATCACGTTTTAGCTTTTTCCCGCTAAACTAGCTATTTCCCGCTAAAGTCGTAGAACAAACATTTCTAGATTTCTGATAAGAAACAATTCCTCATCAGAAAAATTTAGCTTTTTCAGCGCCTTCGTACAAACAAACAAATGGACAAACAGACAAACAAACTTTTCATCTCATTTTGAGAAGGCCCTTAAAAACTTCAAATTAATATATCTTTTGAACCAAATGTCGGATTGAAATGATCAAGGTATCATTCGACGCGTATTTTTAATAAGAATTTTTAAAAATTATAAAATTTTACCAAAAGGCTCCAACGGCCCCACTAGCTGCAATCATTAAAATTTGGCCCCTCCCACTTACACCCCCATATCTTACGAACCAGGTGAGTTACCAAAAGTCTTAGTATGCACTTTTGTTAGGTAAAGTCATACCTTTCGATCGGTATATAACTCAATCCGATCGGACAGTCATAGCAAATTTTCCATTCTGCGTGTATATATTGCTAGTCGCCTTTTGCACACTACGTGTTGCTTTCGTCACTAGCGCGGACTGCCGTCCGCAGTGATTGTGCAATTAAAAACATTTTAATACATTTTTTGTATATACTACTATTAACTTGGAACTTAGATGTTATCATTGGGTTTTGATAATAAATAAATAATTACTACAAGTTAGATTAATTTGTAGTCTACAATCGTCTGTCGTTGTCTTTATCAGAGACTGCAGATTATTTTTACCCTTTGAACCCAACTAATTAACTGAGTTCATAAAAACTTTATTCGTTTTATGACCATCTCGAATGTGTGAGTGCGTATGTATATCTCTCACACACATATACTGTCTCCCTCTCTCTCTTGCACTCTGTGTGCATATTGAATTGCATAGAAAATGTTTATTAATGCTAATGAAACGATGGAGCATTCAAAGAGTCAAATAAGCGTGTGCATACTATTGTGAGTTACTGTGCTCGTATCAATAGCTATGAGCTGCTACGACTAACTAGCTAACTAACTAACTTACTAACTAAGTGAGGCAACCCTCACACATCATTCATTCATTTATTCGTTTATTCATTCGTTGGCAATCAAAAGTTTCGATAGAATGAAAATGCTCCTCTGGGAGCTGTTGATGATGTCCTCGTCCAATATCCGTTGCCCTGGATGGACAATTGCAGAGAGTGAGAGAGGGAGAGTGACTGGAAGAGTGTGTCCAGCAAGGGGAAATCCCTCATTCCTATTTCCCCCCTGCACATTGCCATTGACTATGCAACGAAGTGAAAATGAGCAAAATATTACGCAAAATTGCAAAAATATGCCTGAAGCAACAGAAGCCACAGCAAATGAAATGATCTGTGGGGTAGCATCGACTTTATATGTGGATATGGATGGTAGGCAGGTACATAAATAAGGAGGGGAGAACGTTTGCTCTCTGAAATATGATGCCCGTCGTCATCAATGTGCTGCCTCTGTCAGTGGAATAATCGAATGCAAAATAACTTTTTCAATTTGAACGCCTGCCGCTCAACTCCCCTTCCTCCCACCCGCTCCGATTCCCTCCATCCCAGGATTTTGTTGTTGTTGTTGTTTGTGCTCACGTTTGCCACATTTTCCACGTTTTCCATGTTTAATTATAAGCCTGATGCCGCTGCCACAACCACTCTCAGCTCTCTCTCTCTCTCTCTCTCTGAAGCTGCCACAAGGGAAATTTGCGCAAGGGCCATGCACAGTGGTTACAACTTTATGAAAATCGAATAAATAAAACATTTTGTCAAATTATTTAAATATATTCTTTAATATTAATTTGGTTACTTGTTGTATTGAAAATTATTTCGAAACATTTATTATTATTATTTATTTTTGTTTTAAAATATAATTTTAAATGATTATTGAAACTCTTTGATATTTGTAAACCATTATTTTAATTATCTTCGATAAACTGTACCCCTAATCAAAGCTTCTCTTGTTAACTACCTCAGGTAAATCTCTGTTCTCATTAAGATGGGCTTTAGCTTTGCTAAAAACCCGCTCTTCGGATCAGAGATCTATCGTGTTTTCGATTTTTTTAATTATCTTATATTTTCATCAGGGATTAAGCCGAATCGGTTTCAGTTACAGTTTCGGTTATGCTCGAAGTAAGGTTTTCGGTTATCGGTTATGCAAAATCTTGGAGTACCGGTTTCGTAACGGTTATCGGTTTTTTATAAATTTCAGTCTAAAAATACCGGTATGGTTTCGGTTCACAAAAAAATAAATATTAAGGTTTTCGGTTGACCAAAATAAGAAGCGTTCTTCATTGATTTACATGAAAAAAAACTTAATACTCTAATTAACCTGGAAAATAATGTCATCTGGTTACTGGAATGGTCCAGCGTAATGTCGATTTTATTATAATTGGATCTCAAATAAATGTGGTTAATTTGGTTTGAACATTTCGATTATTTTGATTTTACTGATTTTTAATAACTTCGAACTGCCAAAACTTTGTCAAAACTCAATCAATTTCAATGCGCAATGTAAATTTGTGCATGATTTTACCCCTAAATTCTTTCTGCTTTTGAATTTTGGTCATTTTTGAACATTTTTGAAAATCGAATTTTTTTGAAAATTTACAGTGTTACCCCTTTGTCTTTTTTGATTTTTTCGAAAAAATTAGAATTTCCAAAATGAACAAAATTTAAATGCAAAACGAATTTAACGGTAAAATCATGATCAAATTTACATTGCGCATGGAAATTGATTGACTTTTGACAAATTTATGGCAGTTCAAAGTTATCAAAGTTGCTCAGTAGCTGCGACGACCAGAATCGAAATTAACCCTTATAAATGAATCGGTTACTTAACAGTTGTTTCGGTTTAAAGAGTTTCGGTGTATGGGTTTCGGTACAGAGTAAAAAATTATTTTCGGTTACGGTTTCAGTTACGATTGCAAATTTTAATCGGTTTCCACCAGTTAAAGGTTACGGTTTCGGTTAAGGTTTTAATCCCTGATTTTCATATGATTGGGTTATTCTGGGTTTTTTCCAATCCTAGCAACAAATGTTGGATCAATTATTCATTTGAGTATCCCAGACTTAACATATTTTTCGTTTCAGTTTTACATCTTACTTTATTATAAATTTAATTAAATTAATTGTTAACTTTTAATATAATTTGTATTTTAAATCAGTTTCTGGAACTTTTCGAGACTTTAAACCAGTGTGCAGTCATAGTATATGCTGTTAGTGCCCTGTATATCCTTTGAAGCTCATTTCAGCGGCAACAGGAGCCACAGTCCTGATGACTGGCAAGTGTTTTGCCCAAATTGAATATTGATTATGAAAATAATAAGCAAAAATTGCGTAACTTTCTGCCTGACAGCAGCAGCAACAACAACAACAACAAGGAGATGAACAACAGCAGCCAAAGGACATCCGCCTGCGTGTCGAGTGTACGGTCTTGACGCAAGGCTCAAGTGTCCATTGATTGACTGCCATTAGGGCGTATACGTAATAAGCAGGCAGTAGGCAGCAGGCTAATCAAAGAGTGTTAATTTTCCCAAAGGACTCGCCTCGCATTACAACCCCTCCCCATTTCCAACCCCCTACCCATTCTACCCATCGTTGTACCATATTTTAGGCATATTTCTCGCAGCCAAAAACTCATTTGGGCGTGTGCGAAAATTGACGAAAATTCAGTGTCTGTGATGAAAATCAAATTTGTTGCGCAAGTTTTCCCTTCTCCTCCTTTCCCATCCTCGTCTCGTCCATCTCGTCGAAGTGACAGCTGCTGGTTTCGAATGAGACCGAGTTCTCAGTTGTTTATTAATAAATTAAGCAATTAAATGCCTTTGGACGGACGCATTGTTTATTCTGATGAAAATCTAATAAATTCGCACGTGAATTAAACTGGGACAACGAACGTTGCCACTTCGTGTGGCAAGTCACGTGCATAATGCATAATTTTCATGCCCCCAACATGTGGCAGATGCTTAAAACCACACCAGATGCTGCCACTTGCCACAGATAATTACCACAGCAAAATTTCATAACATTTTCCATAGATTATGAGCGACAAACTAATCGAAAACTTAATAATATAACAGAAAGACTATTGAAGTGGATAGAAATGTATCTTTATTGTTTCTATTATTTTAATAAAATACAAAATTATATTACAAATTTACTTACTCATGCTTTCCATACTCGTAGAATGGAAATAAGTGTACATAAAATTGATAATACATGCCTAATAAAATAGACTTCCGTTTAACGGTTTTCTCAATGTTGAGCGTAATTAGCAGTAATTAAATTAATTTCGATAATACTTAAACTTTGACTGAATACTGATTTGCAATCGTTAAAACTGACTAAAGTTTATGATTATGTCTTTTTACTGACAGCTGCACTTGAAAAATCGAATGTGTCAATAGAAAGATATCAAATAAAAAGATATTAATACAGATACAAATATAGATAAAATTAAAGATATTGAAAAAACTTTAAGAAGTTTTAAGAGATTTCTAAGAGATTCAACAATTCTTTGCAAACAGAAGTGGAATTACTTTCAGTGTAGACAATAAATGTGTGTGTTTACAGGCCATGTATCGCTAATAAGCTTATGTCAGCGTTAAAAGTGACTCATCTGGCTGAAATGGGGCTATTTGTCAGTTAATAGGCAATTCGCATAAGAATAATTGCATCCTTGGCAGAAGTCCTTTACGGACAAATCCTCGGATAAACATGTACCATAAAGAACATATATGATGATGGTGGAGGGAGGAATGATTGGGGTGTTGGGTTACTTAATGTTATTTTTATATATTTTACAGCATTTAAATTGCTTGAGGCTAATTTGGAAATCGCTGACAGAACGTCGGGTGCCCTCGTAAAACTTCTATGCAATTATTGGGAAAAGAAAAAAGTTGGGAAGGGAAAAGGAGAACAAAGGAGATACAAAATAAAATCTCTAGCAAAAACGAAAGTCAATAAAAGTTTTAAGTAATTTTTGCCTATTTTAAATAAGAGAACGAGAATTCTTCACACGCATGCCAAGGTCTCAATTACAAGGGGGAACGGGGAAGAGGGTAGGATAAGGGTGTTCAAGGGAGGGAAGAGGATGGTAGGGGGTGAGGAGACTCTTTTTAAATGAGCCACGCCGCAGGGGAACAATTAAAAAACGTAACGTGATCAAAATTTTGAATTTCTTTTGAAGGTCCTTGAAAGTCGTTTTCGCTATGAAATTAGACAAAGTGGCAGAGAGTGGAAGATAGGGAGAGAGTGCGAAAGAATGAGAACCCCCCGGATAAAAAGACGCTGGCAAAAGTCATAAAATGTGAAAAACTGCGCCCAAGTTCGTAAAATTTTAATGAGTTTCCCAGCGTTTGGCCTTTTACTGCTCAATTGACGCCAAAAGAGGAAAAAATCTTAATATAAATTTATATAAGAATTAAAATGTTGAACAACAAAGAAATAAATTCGTTTACAAATTAAGAAAAAATTCCGTAATTTTTTCAAAGAAAATCCTGGCTCGTAAGGAGTAAAAAATGTTTCAGTAAAATATGAAAATGTATAGGCCTGCTACGGTTTTCACTATCGACAATATTTTATGGAAGTGAATATCTTTAACCTCTTTTGATTTAATTTCCGCAAAGTTTGGTGGATTAAAGTAAAATTAAGTGAAAACCGATAATTTTATTAAATGTTTTAAAATAATAAGTGAAAATGGAACAGGCCTGATAATTTTTTTTGAGTTTGATTTTTTCTGAATTTTGCCAGAAAGATATAGAAGTCATAAAAATAATATTAAATTATAATTTGACTATTGTTTCTGGGTAATTACTTCTATTCATATTAATGATAGTCAAATTATTTTTTTTTTATTTATAATTACAATAGTTCTATAGTCCTAAAGCTTAAATATTTGATAATGTTATTAGTATTGTGTGATTAGTATTGTGACTATTTATTTTTAGTAATATATTTTGATATACTCTTAATTCATGTCATATTTAACATTACGAATCCCAAATACTCCTTTCGAATAATGGGGTTTATGTGATAACAACACGAAGGTGCTCAAGGAAACTGCTTAACAGGTACGGCTGACAGGAGTATAAAATGGGAGAGGGCCCTCATCAAATGTCAAGTGCATAATTGCCCACTAAAAAGTGTTTCGTGTGTCCATCTCTGCCGACAAAGGTCCAAAAATAGAAGTCAAACAACAGAAAACAACAACGGCAGGTCAAAAGGTAAGAGTACCGACCTTTGTGCCAATGGGAAGGATTTGGGTTTGGGGTTTGATCCTAACACACATTCACACACAATGTGACTCTCATGGCTAACAGATACTGGAAAATGGAGCGGGAAAAGGGGAAGAGAAAGTGACACTGGACAGTCAAATAGAGCAAAGCGAACAAATGAGCAACAACAAAATGGCCAAAAGACAAAAGGTTAATTACAACACCGACAGCAACAGAAACAACCACAACAACAATCATAAAATGATCAAATTAATAAAGAGCTGAAGACAATCAAAAACAAAAAAAAAACAAAAACAAAACGAGGGCGAGGGCGAGGGCGAGCGTGTGAGAGAGGTAAAATATAGATACACTCAAAGAAATGATGATAGATGGAAGCTGTTAAAAGTACACAATTTAAATAAATAAACGTAAAAGTAAAAATTCAAAGAATTCAATAATTGAAAATATTTATTTTTGTTTGAATTGTCCCACAACAATTTAAAAAATTAGCAACAGCCAAATTATTAAAAAATACTTTAAATCACATTATATAATGCAAACAAATTTTATAAGATCAATGAAATATTAACTAAAGAAATAATTATTTTTTTCTGTCAGTTTAAAGTCTGACTATTTGGTAATTAATCGAAAAATATATATATTATAAGCATTTATACAATTAAGAACAAGTTTGTATATTTTTCGGATTATTTATCTGATTATAAAATATTTAAATGTATTAACATAATAATAATTAACCCATAGACAATTACAATTATAATTCTCAGTGTAGAGGCTGTGGGTTGGGTAGTTGAGAGTGTTTGGGAAAATCGAATAGGAAAATTACAAAACTGAAATGGAAACAAATGTGCACACGCAGAGATGAAGTGAGAAAGAGGAAGGGGATGGGAAGGGGAAATGGAAATGGAAGCAAACATAAATTTAATTTATTTGCGTGTAATAAACCACAAAACAAAACTCGTGAGTCTCGACTGCCGCTTCCCTCCCCTCCCTTCCAGCAAAGACTCGACCCTGTCCTGCCTGCCATACAAAGCGACAGCTACAATTTTTGGCCAGCTGCGTTGCCCCCTGCCCCCTGCCCCCTGCCCCTTGCCCCTTGCGCCTGACCCACTGCCACCGACACTCGAAGCGAAAACCTGGAAAATGCGAATAGGTGGAAGGAGAAAAAAATTATTATTATTAATAACAAAAACAAAATTTGATTGTGAAAATTAAAAAGATGATTTCTCACACGCGCTGCTGACGTTGCCAACGTCATTCACATCATTCTCATTCTCATCAGTCTCATTCCTATTATCATCATCATCATCATCAACATCAACCTCGTTATCATCATTGTTATCATCATTATTATCATCACAACGTTTGCTCAAAGCAAGAAAAGCGAAAGAAACTACGCTAATGGGAATAAGCATAGAACTCAGATGGAAATGGAAATGGGGATGACGATGACGATGTCTAGGACGATGGAGATGGAGTTGGAGATGACTCTGGGTAAGCAAACTGGCAATTGACGAATGATGCTGACGTGGCACAGTGGGCAAATTTGTTAAATATATTTGCACAAACATGCCAAATTATATAGAAGATTAAATAATAGTTCTTGTGTGCTGTGTAGAATTCCAATAAATTTGAATTACAATACACTTCTTTTAATTTAGAGAAAATAGATTATTTATAAGTAATCAAGTAAAAAGATTTATTTATGTACCAAAATATTTGTTGAAGGATTAAATCTTTTCAGTGTTGAAAAAATCTATTCAGAGATGATAATTTTAGAAAATTTTCAATGTTAATTCTAAATAATTATCATAATATGCGGAAGATTTTTATAATTAAATTACGCTTTTCTATAAAGTTTATAATTGCTGTTATATTTTCCGTAAGTATATCTGTTAAATGTTGAGAATTCCGCCGACACCATTCAAATGAAAATGATTATTTCGTGCGAGAAGAAAGGTAAAATTAAGAATTTATTAGGTAATTGCTCAACACTTACACACACATACACACACACACAGAACATTCACGTCATTTGGAATGATGGTCATTCCACTGGCAACATTTGGATGCCACATTTCAGTTAAATGTTCAGCACATTCCGCGACTGAAACTAATTACGAATGAAGTCAAGAAGAAGCTACATATAGATACGGTATGTATGTACATATCTATATCTATTATTTGCAGCTTTGCCCCATGGTAACGTGGCTGGTGGCAAGTTGTTTGTGCAGCCGCCGTTGCATGTTGACGGATAAACAAAAACAACTTTTCGGAATGAATAGGGAAACCAACAACGGACAACCGACAACTGAGAACCGGCAACCGGGAGCAGTACCAACAGCAACCCGGTGAGCACCCTATTAATGCTTATTACACAGCAACAATGGGCAGCCTCCTCCCCTCATCCCGCATCCCTCGTTCCACATCAAACTGCATCCCGTACTCCTTGTGTCTGGTGTCCTTTAAGCGCAGCGAGTGCGCGTGATTGCGTGCTACTACAGTGAACTCTCAACATAATGCCAACTCATACTCCCTCCCTCTCTCTCTCTCTCTCAGTCTCTCTCTCTCTCGCTCTCTGCAGTTGCTGCTTCAAGTGTTGAGCGTGTCGAGCGAATCCTTGTTTACCGTTGTTGCAATTGTTTTTGCCGTCATTATTATCCTTGTTGTTGTTGTTGAATATTACATGGCCAGCGTTGCCATATCCTTCGTGTTGTGTCCTTCGTCCTTCTTGGCAGCTTGTTAAGCGCTCAAGTGCTGTGGCAAATTCGTTTTGAACGCCACTCCAAACGCTCGTCCAGCCACGCAGCTACCTCGACAAGAGCTACAACTACCTTCCCCTACCCAACCACCCCCCCCCCCCCCTTCCAACTTTCCACCCTTCCACCGACCTATGGCGCTTTCAAGCACTCAAGAATCTCACAAAAACAGAACGCAGTGCAGCCAAAACAAGAACGAGGACCCGCAGAAATGTGAAAATGTGGAAATGGCAATGTAATTTGTTCTTCAGTTCATCTACAAAAGGTCCTCTCTACACCATCCCCCTCCCCCTCCCCCTCCCCCACCCCATCTCCATCATTTGGGTTTTGGTGTTTTTCTCCTGGGGATTACAATTACATTAAATGTATACTTATATGGCAAAGTCTGCTTAATACTCGACTTGAAGAGTCTGAGTTTCCACTTTCTATTCACAAATATGAATTACTCGTATACGAATGCGTATGTCGAGAGTTTTGAAAAAGCTCTCAACTCTCTTGACAGATAATCAACAGAAAGAGACTAGGGAACTATTTAAATAAAAAAACAAAAATGTTGAGTCTAAAAGTTGACAAGACTATCTGAAAGTTCATCTAGAGTTCAAATCAGGGAATTAAACCGAAAAGAATATCGGTTTCAATTACGGTTTCGGATATGCTCGAATTAAGGTTTTCGGTTATCGGTTATGCAAATTCTTGGAGTATCGGTTTAAAAATACCGGTATGGTTTCGGTTCACAAAAAAAATAATGTTTCATTTGGTTTGAAAATTTAGATTATTTTCATTTTACTGCTTTTTAATAACTTCGAACTGCCGTAACTTTGTCAAAATTCAATTAATTTCCATGCGCAATGTAAATTTGAGCATGATTTTACCTCTAAATTGGATCTGCATTTAAATTTTGTTCATTTTCCAAAATTCGAAAATTTTGATTTTTTTAGAAATTTTACAGTGTTACCCCTTATCGTTTTTCAAAAAATTCGAAAATTTCAAAATATTCAAAATTAACAAAATTTAAATGCAGAACGAATTATGAGGTAATAACATGCACAAATTTACATTGCGCATGGAAATTGATTGACTTTTGACAAAGCTATGGCAGTTCAAAGTTATCAAAGTTGTTCAGTAGTCGAAATTAACCCTTATAAATGAATCGGTTCTTAAGCGGTTATTTCGATTTAAGGAGTTTCGGTTTATGGGTTTCGCTACAGCGGAAGTTTTTTTGGTTACGGTTTCAGTTACAGTTACAAATTTCAATCGGTTACAGGTTACGGTTTCGGTTCAGGTTTTAATCTCTGGTTTAAATTATGATAAAAATATTATTACGAGCGAGAATTTATGAGCAGGAATTGAGATTCAAATGAAAATCGATATTGATACTTTTCGTAAGGGAAAATACTTTTAAGTAATCCTGTAAAAAATACATAAAATTAAAAATTTCTTATAAAATATATAGATCAACTTTCTGAAAACCGTTTCGATCCCTTGTTAGTGCTCACCTGCCACAAATGAAAGGGAAAATCTTTTCAATTAAGGACTTTTATGGCAAGGAAAAATAGAGTGATGAGAGGGGAGGAAAGAGTGGAAAGAAGAACGAGTAAAAGCCAAGTTTGTTACCTAATTAGCAGAGGTCACACAACCCGCTGACTTCGAGGCAATTAAATGCAAAGATGGAGTGCGATTCCAAGAAGCTGTCGACCATTTAATTTCCACGAAGCTGGACACAAAGTGGGCAAAAGGGCGAGGGCGGTGACAAAATCGAGGGCGGGGCAAAGTGGTAAATTAAATAAGGCTAATGCTCACAAACTGTCAAGTGCAGTTAGACAAACACGGCAAAAAAAAAGAAACGAGAAACAACAACAAAAAGACACACCCGAGCACGACACAACACAAACAATAACAACAACGACAACAACAACATCACATGCGACACTTGACGCTAAAAGTAAACTCTGGCGACGCCATTAGGCGCAACTTGGCCTGCAGCAACAAACACCTAACCTCCATTTTCCCCATCCATCGGACAAAAGCAAAACAACAACCACAATAACAACAACAAGAGCAACAACAGCAGCAACAACAACAGAGCCAAACAACATTGAACATATTCGACAAACATGTCACACATTCATATGGGCAACACTCAACGCCCCCGCAACACCGCACCGCACAGTGGCACAAATCATATTATCCTATGATGAAAAACAATATATCATCAATATATCAAAACATAAATGAACTGTTCGACCTGATATTAATTTTGTTTCTTAAAAAAATATCATAAAGTATTGGAAAATCAATATAAACTTTTATAACCAACACTAAATTGGGTAATTTTACATTGATAGCTAAAAGATTAAGTAAAGAATGTTAATTTTGACAGATCGAATATTTACAGGTGTACGAATTATGTATGTATCAAATTACCTTATTATAGCTGCCAATTTGAAAGAGATTATTAAGATGACTGTTATTGTTTAATAGCATTTTTTACTGAGACAGCTTAAGGAATATATTACTTCCATGGAGTTGTACAAATAGAATCAGCTTAATATTTCATAGCGATCTCTAGATAAATATAAAATATATTATTATTGCCTACTAAGAAGATACTTTTCCTAATCAAATTGTACGTTAATAATATGAAAATAGTTATTAAAATGAGGTGTACCTTTTTTACCAACTAGACAAATTGAATTGTATTTGTAACTACATATATCGTGGCACTGTGCGGCACTTGACACCGTGGCTCTGCCTCCAAATGGGACCTAGCAACAGCGTCAACTCGACAACGTTTCGTTGTACCGCTAACGTGTCGGAGGTACCGCTCTTCTTCTTCCCCTTCTCTTCCTTACCGATCGATCGAAATTGAACCACACTCTGCTGACGTCGCTGCCAACGCTGGCGTCGCCTTCATGCGGCCCTTCAATCAGCTGTCAAATGAAAATGTCAAAATATCAAAAGTGAAAAAGGCAAAAGTAAACTTAGGCCCGGTCTCGGTCCCGAGTTCGAGCCCATTATTGTGTTTCTTCAACGTTGCCAGCCTTTTAAGAGGTCGATGTTGTTGTTGTTTGTTGTGTGTAGTGTGTGTGTGTGTGTGTGTGTGTAGTGTGTAGTGTATGGCATCGTTCGGTCGGTTGATTCGTTAGTTTCGTTAGTTCGTCATGCAATCAGTCAGTCATCCACTCGGTCCGTCAGTCCGTCAGACGAATCCAGTGTCTGTTGGTCGAACTACAACAACAACAACAACAGCAATGTATTCTTCTCTAAGTGGCCCTAAAACACAACAAAAAAATAGAAGAAAAAAATCTAAAATAAAACTCAAAATGCATGCAGGCCGTAAAACCGAAAGAAAAGAAAAGAATAGAAAGGAAAGAATAAACAAAGAGAGACATATAAATAGCCAAAATGTGTAAATATATATGGGATATAACAAGTTGAACTGTGACTATGGAAGAAGCCTTAGGAATATATACAAATTATTAAAATAAAAACGCATCCGAAAACTAAAATATACAAATTTCAACCATCTAGCTCTTAAAGTACCGGAGATCAGTTGGGTTGACAGATTTACATGTATATATAGGGTAGAAACTGAGTTGAAGATACACTTTCTATATGTATCTTTATGATTATACGAGAAAGATTAAAGGAAATCTTCAACAGGAATATTGAGACTCAATCCAAAACGTCTTCTCTTCATTGTAATCATCTCAACTTAATGTAATTCAAAATTGCAGTTGATATTTAGGTCTTATATCTTTTCAATAGGTAAGTTGCTTGGGCGTACAATTTTAAAATTAAATTTGATTGTTTTCCAAACACGTCCAGCCCAAAAGTTAATCAAGCGAAAAGGCAAGAAAAAATGTCGTAGCAGCCAAAAGAAAAGATATAATAATATTGGAAACGAAAGTGAAAACTAGTTTTCCGTCTCATTTTAGGTGTACGACAATGACAAGGGGATGGAGAGCTGAACGGGAGGTCAGGGTAAACAATTGGCAGTGGTTATGGACACGTTTGACATTTGACGTTTTGATTTTTTTTCTTTCCTTTCATTTTTTTTGTTGATTTTTTTGAGGCTTCATTTGGCCCAGATCAAGTTTGGCATTGCCAAATGGATTGCCAACAAAAACAACAATAACAATAAGTCAGAACCCAATTTTCGAGTAGCAGGAGTATCTTATGGATACACAGAAGTTTCTATGAAGCGTGTAGAGCTTAGGCTCGATTCAACAACAGACTCGTTTCGCTTTATGGGGTTTCTGGCGATGTTGCTTCCTTAATTTTGTACACCTTTTCTCTATAGCTTTTAACGATACCCTGTAGGCAGTTGAAAAGGTATATAGATACCTGCATGTTATGTAGTTTTAGATTTTAAAATTTCACAATAATCACATAATAAATAAAGGAATTATAGGGTGTTGTAATTTATGTAGGGGAAGCAATATCAAATCTGTTTGCCAGGTAACAACTAGTCGATCACACTCTACTATAGCTCACTTACTTGTCTCTTTTTGATTAGGCAGCGTCACAAATCAATAGCATTGAGAAACGCACGAATGAACCAGAGACCATAAAAAATACTTCAATGTATCTGTATCTTTTGTGTGTGTGTGTGTATCTATGTGAGTGTATCTGTGTGTGTGTATGCCTTTGTAATGCCATTTATGGGCTGAACCATTGTATTACCAATATTTTTTGGCTCTGGCTTCTTCTTTCTTTTTTTATCACACACACCACTCGTATTTATTTATTGGTATGATTGTGTGTGTGTGTGGGTGTTGCTCGTGCGCTTAACGGGTTTTCATGGCTTTAACGGTTACTGCTCTTTTACGACTTTTATTATTATTATTAATGCATGTATTTTCCATTTTCGGCTCATGATCTATTGTTAACGCTAGCCGCAGAAACCGCCGAAATCCGAAATTGGTTTCCATTTTATTTTATTTTTTCAACTCGAAATTTATGCACGACGATACAAAACGCTAATCAAATTTGTAGACAATTTCTTGGCGCCCATATCGAATGTCAACGAAGTTATTTAAATTTATTCAATTCAATTTACCAATAAATATGTACATTCATGAACCTTTTGCTCAATCAGATGTTCCAAGGAACTATCAAAGTCGAATCAGTAAAATTAGCTACGATCTGTCGGAACAGTTTAACCATTTTTAAATCATAACTATATTACGAATTTCAAGGAAAAATGGATTTTTGAATTGAATTGAATCGCCGAATCCAATCTTTAATAAATGTAGAATATTGTAATTAAATTTCGATTCGATTCGATTCTCACTTTACGTTCATCGTCCATTTTTGGTCATTTAATCTCATTCAATGTCGCCGTTTTCCATTACATTTTACAATTTCCGCATTGGAAATTAATTTCTCATTTTTTTCTCCTCCCTCCGAGCTACAAATATTTAAATTTTTAAATCTGTTTAATGTGTTTACTCGACCGACAGCCGATGCAGAATTTTATTAAAAGGAGGAAAAGCTAAATGACAAGGCGCAGGCAGAAGCCAAAACTCACGATGATGCTGAGAACTGAAAATGGTAAATAAAAAAGGGAATAGAGGAGGATGAAGAGGATGAAGAGGGGGCTCAAATTGCGGCAACTCATGGAGCAATCGTCAATTATGGGCCGACAAGAAGTAATAGCAAAATAAAAAAAGAAAAGGAAGCGACGAAAGCGGAAAAAATATTGTGTTCGATAATCAAACCGAAAATGTGCACAGCTTGAGTCAAAATAAGGCGAACAAAATGCCAACAACAATGCGAGTGGAAAAAGGGGCAGAAAAACCAGGAAAAAATATGTGTATAGTGTAGCGACGACTTGCGGACGGAGGGACATGGACAGGGGAGACGGGAGACGGGAGACGGGAGAGGGGACAGGACTTTTAAACAGCAGGATATGCGTAAAATTTTTGGCAATTTGCCACCCGCCGCCGCACGCGTCGCTGTCCAGGCCGGGCCCATAATTAAATTACATACAACACACACAAACAAACATGCATTTTCAGTTTGCCAGTAAGATGGAGACAGCTAGAGAGAGAGAGAGAGAGAGAGAAAGCAAGTGTGTGTTTTGTTACCAAACGCCTGCTGACTTGCTTTTCTTTTCTTGATTTCAAGGCCTGTCTGTACCCTCAAGTACGGTTCACTGGTGAGACATTACCGGAGAGATCACTGGCTACCACTGACCACCATAGTTTACCCGACAAATTACCGCAGTGGTGATTTTAACATTCTACATTACCAATCACCTTTCAATTTACCAACATTCAAAACGTACCAGTAAACAGTGAATACCTTTCCTTGGTAAATTCACTGCTTCCCAGCAGTACTAGAGGGTATGTGCGATTGTGAGTCCCGCACCCCTTCCATGTGAATCGACCCCCCTTCATTCCCTACTCCAACACACATCCGGCAGCAGCGAATTGACGAACTGACGACGGCGAAAATTTGGAAAATGAATACGCCTTTTTCCTTGGCGCCGTGTGTACATAACTGTAAGATATGTAATCACCGAAATGTTGTTGTTTTTGTAATTTAAGTAATTACGTTTTTATTTGCAGCACATGTGTGTGTGTGTGTGTGTATCTGTGTATCTCAAAATGTTGCAGGACCATACAAAATGCATTTGATCCATTAAAATTAATTTCTTTATATTTTTATTTTTATGTGATTTGAGAAAAAACCTGTAAAACTAATTAATGCCTTTTGTGTTCCAGTGATATCAGCTATTATAATAAAATAAATAGGTATAACCCAAAGTAATTTGTCAAGAAATCTTGATTTGGATGAGAAAACTGAAGATACGAAATTTAAGTTATAAGTTATTGAGAAATTTGTATAATAATACGGTTAAAGGATAAGAAGAGAGTTGAGTGACTAATGCCCTTTCTTTTTCTTTCCTTTAACTAAATTGATTATTTAATTTCCTATTGCATTATGAAATGGAATGCAATAATCAAATTTATCTCAAGTATATAATAAAATACGTCTTTCTTGTAACGATCAAATTAGATAAAGGAGAAAATTTAAATTTTGTTTGCATTCAATAAATTCAATTAAGGATAATCAGGGCACATTAGATGATTAGTTGCTTTTCAGAATTCTAGATTTGTACGGGAAATGAAATAACCAAACGCACTCTCGAACTCGGCTGGGCAGAATCGTCAAGGTTAAATCGGAGGCAGCTGAGTGGTTAATTGCGTTTTGTAGCAGCTTGATATGAATTGTGACCTTGAATTCGAAATCAAAAGAATCGTCATCATCATCATCGTGGACATCAAGCGGTGTCGGCGTCGTCGTCGAATCATCGAGAGATTGAGGGCTGGCCTCGGATTACGAATGCGCGACGCGTGACTTCCAGTTAAGACCTAATTATGTCAGTTACTCATACGAGATTGCCGGCACGGGTAACGCAACTAAGCCAGGATATAGGTGAGAGGACCCAAAGGATATAGGAACATACATATACATATATATATTTGAGAAGTGAGAGCGATGCGTGCCAAGCACGTTCGTCACTCAGCCAAGGGATGTTGTGATTATGATGATGATGATGTTGTTGATGATGATGTTGTTGATGACGCAAATTCACAAAGATTTGCAACCAACAGAATGAAAGGTGTTGTTGTTGTTGTTGTTTTTGTGGTTGTTGTCCTTCCTGCTTTCAATTGTTTGTCGCCCCTTTTTGAGGGTTGCTTGCCACCCATTCATTCAACCCATGCGAGTCATTCATGCAGCCGGCTCCTCATTCATTTCGTTTAAACAGATTTTTCAGCTATTTTAATGATGCGATTTGTGCAACGGTTTCTCGGTTTCTCGGTTGTACTTGTAAAACAACCCTCAATCTATGTGTGTGTGTGTGTGTGTCACTCACTCACTCAGTCAGTCAGTCAGTCAGTGAGTCAGTGGGAGATCTGTGTTGAGTTGAGTTGAGTTGAGGCAGCCCACTCACCCAGTTGCCTGCTGCCTCCTTTATTTCCCTGTATTTCCCTGCATGTCCTTTGCGCTCGCTTAGCAACAAGCGATAAAATTCGCCCTTTTTTTGCGATAGGTAAAATAATTTCGCTTTTCGTTCGCTCGGCATCTGGCGTTGTGCTGAATGCACCCCCGTGTTCAGTTGATGCCTGATCAACCCCCAAATGTGTCCTGCAGCTTATGGAAAATTCCATCCGTCCTACTCGTAGTACATACTAGAGAGTACTCGTGAATATGATTCTATTCACCATGTGTATTCACTCAGTTAAATGAATTTTCGAGATGTGCAAAGCTGTTGTTAACTAAATAAATTTACATCTCATTGGAGTACCAACTGTTTTTCAATAAGTAATTATTAAATAACTAAATAAATCAACCTTTATTTCGATTTTTAACTGTCATTTCAATAAACAATCGTATCAGTGGAAGTCAATTAATTAAGTAAACATTCCACATGAGTTGTAAACTGTGTTGCAATTTAAATAAAGCTTCTTTTCATGTTGATATTCCAACTATCATTTAATTTATTATCCGTATCTTCTAAAGCTAAACTGTCTTTTTTCAATAAGTAAACATTCCTAGGAAATCGAGTTATATTCCAGATAAGTTGTAATTTGTATTTCAATTTAAGTAAATCAACTTTTCATTGGAATTCCAGTTGCCTTTCCAATTACGAGTATTATCCGTTTCAGTTAAGCTGCCCGTCCAATAAGTAAGAATTCCTTGTAAGTCGATTTATATGTAATTCCTTGATGTTCTCATGCTGTTCTCTGGAATTTCATCAGTTTCTCTTAGATGTTGTCATATCTTAGCTTAGTTAATTGAAGTCTTTTTCATAAACAAATCGTTCCCTTGGGAGCCTTTTCTCAGCTCCTTGATACACCCCTCAACCCTAGGCAGTCTATCTTCTTTTTCTTCTATTTTTTTTTTATTTTCTGAATATAAGACGCTCCTTGGTGCAATTCCAGACTCGTCTCGTTTTTCATAATCATCTTAATAATTTCACAACTCATGTCTTTATTACATTTCGTTATTTTTTTTCGCTCTTCATCCTGCAGCATTATAATGTTCTTTGCTCTCCATGGAATTTTTTAATTTAGACAGAGCAAAGTATCTCATACATTACGGCAGAGCTGAGCAACTGAAAAGTATCTCATGCGTGAGCGTTGCAGCGCATTTTCTCCATTTCCATTTCCATTACCATACTCCTGCTTCCTCCTCCTCCTCCTTCTCTTCCTCCTCCTCCCCATCTTCAGCGCACCTTGCCCCTTTTTTTGCCTTGGAGGAATTGTGCGTGCCGAGTCTGGCGCTTTGAGACGCCGCATTTCATCAAAGATTTCTCCATTTCCTTTGGTTGGGGCGGATTTACGTGTTTTGTCTTTTCTTGACTTGTAATTTAATCTCTCAGCGCTTTCATTTCAGACATTTCTATGAGAAATATGGCGCCAAATCAGCGCATTTTCCTGCCTGCATTCACTCTCTCAGATCCTCACTGATTGCGTCGCTTCGTTTAAGGGTTTTCCCTGCTTATCAGACACACATAGTCCAATGCACATCCATCATCACAGCAGGTCTTCAATCAAGCAAAAGGTTTAACGATAAGAAACATTGCCTTATTGGTAAAACTTAAAGTAAACAACATTGAAATGTAACAAAATAATAAAAGTTTTCAATAGACTCTAAAGGAGGCAACGCAGGATTGAAATCTTTCATTCACATAAGTAAGAACTAAATATTTAAATGAATATTTGATAAAATGAATGTATCTTTAAATAGCTACAAATAATCCGATATTTAAAAAAAAAATATATGCAACATATTTTAATAGTTTTCTATTAAGCTTTCTAATACTTTTGAAATGCATTATATTTCCCAATTGGCCTTAACTATCATTTGGCAGAAAACCTACTCAAGGCAAACAGAGAATATTTTTTAATTTCAGAAGTATATTGAAAATATTTTATCTGAACAGCTGGAAAGGTTGTCAAATAATTTTTTTTAATTGTCATTTAATTTCTTCAAATCTTTATTTTATTTATTTCTTCTATCTTTATCAATAGCATATATCTGAATCTAGCTATAAAATAGCTAAATTGGCCACATTCACCAACATTTATAATTTTCACAAATCAAAGTCAAAGTTACAAAGTCCAAATAAAATGAATTTGATCAAGCCCTGAGATTTGTATTTAGTTGTTTTCCTTTTTATTTTGTAAACTCATATACTTATATGTAAATGCATAACTTACGTTAAACAGCGTCTACTTATTGTATATATTTTTATGTTCATGTTTATTTGTGTCCTATTAGAGACCAATATGACACGATCTCATCTCTCTACCCCACAGATTCGGTGTTTAATTTTAGAATGGCCTTCTAACAAAGTAAAATCAGTGGAACAGGTTCCATGCGTCGTCGCATTTCCGATCCCACATACACACACATGGAACACACACACACACACACACACATACGCACACCATTCGCTATGCCGCATCCTGAGGGCAACTCTGCCCCTGCCACATGTGCGGCAACAGAACAAATTTTAATGCAGGGCCCAAAATATATTTCAAGGTCCGTTGAAGGCATCGTCGACTGGCTGCAGCTGCATCAAATTTGTAATTAGGCGGTGAAGACGGCGGCTCCTCTGCTGATTTAGTGCCCACTTTCTCAATGTCGCCTCCGTCTCGAATAGGGACAGGTTCCCAGTTGTCCAATTCCCTTTTCCTACTCTTCGCATTGTCTTTGTCTGCGTGTCAGGGGTTTGTTTCCTAAGCGAAAACTAATAATCATAAACAATTTTATATCACTGAAATTATCACAAATAACAAAATATTTTTTTTTATTAATGTCAGCTCGTAAAAAGCGTCAACTCGGCACGAAAAGTGCCAAAGAATTGGGGTAAAAACTTTGAAGTATACATATACATATATCTACCGATTCTATATAAACAAGAATTTATATATTCCAAAGGCTACAACAAGTAAAAGTCGAGTTATATGAAGATAAAGTTATTTACTGTTGCGAAACAAAAAGCTAAAAATTTCAAATCACTGTTTACTTTTTTTAAAAAACTTGTTCACTAGGCTTTCCAATAATATATTATAATTTTTGAGCTATATACCAAATTACAGCAACGCAATTTTAATACTTTCAGAGTTATGATTAGGACTGTACAATTGATAAGAAAAAATGTTACTAATTAAATTCTCAATTTATTTCAAAAATATGATTTATTATCCAAGCCATTGCAAATCCAAGCATTGAATCTTAAATACTTTCAGAGTTATCACGAGTCTATAATTGCCTACAGATTGCGAGATTTTCATTGTAGTCAAGAAAATTATTTACCATAATATAGTAATATATAAAACATTATATATGTATCTCAGCGCTTGGAACCAGGTAACAAATCGCTATATAGATATTTATATATATTTATTATGTAATATAACTTGATAATTTAACGATATGATTTTTTGTAGCTTAAATAAAAGTTGATGACTACATGGGGAAGTCTGGGGATCGGGGAGCTAAGTGCAGACATTTGGAAATTAAAAATGTTTTTCGAGGAGGAGTCGAGCAGTAAAATGAATCTTTAATGGCCACTTGACGCCCGACCAAGCTGTCTTATTTTATTTTTTGGCTTATGCATCGATTTTTATATTCGATTTTCAATTCCATTTCAGAGAGTTGGCAGCCGAGTTTTTGGTTTTTGGTCCAGGCTCGACGATGTTGCTCCTTGACTGCCATTCAACGCCCCACGATCTTTTTGTTTTTTGTATTTTTTTATGGCTCTCGAGTGTTGCCTGCGGCAATTTAAATTATGATTATGGCTGTGGAGCGTAACCCAAGTGGCTATTGGGGGATCGCAGAATCGTATCGGATACGATCGGTTGGGATCGTATGTTTTCAAGTGGTCGACAGCAATTAAATGCGCTCCCCAAGCAATCGATTTGCGTTTTGCTTCTCTAATCTAAATGGCCTGCATTTTTGTAATTAACGCCATCAAATAATTTGCCCCATTCAGAGACAGAGTGAAAAAAGCAGAAAAGAAAACCGATCGTAAAATTGGAAATGAATAGCTTCGTATTGTTTGCTGGCTTCCACAAATTGCAACAAGCTACTTGAAAATTGTTTTTATTGAAATATCTCAATTGTAACTGATGCAGATACAATGTACAATTACATAATTGTTTCAATTCACAATTATAAATCTTGAACTAAATTATGAATTTGAATTGCTATTAAAACGATCTCTGAGCCTGATTTAAAACTATACTAGAGCTCCAATTATTTATACTTAATTCAAAGACTTATACAAATAGCAAATTATTTAGTTCTCATATATTTTCTTAAATCTTTTATCTCATTTTAAATTATATCATCATTATTGTGCCAAAAATGTTGTTATAAAAATCTTTTTATTTTTCTCTTATTTATAATTAAAATTTTTATTTATTTATCTAAACTTTGTTAATTGAAAACTTGTGCAACTTTCTTGTATAATTTTTGGCTATAAACCAGACTTTTAGATAGTTTGACATGAGATAAATAAGGTGTATTTTAAAAGTGTTTGTCGACAAGAGAATGTAAAGTTTGTTATGAGTTAAAACAATTAAGATAACTTGTGTGTAAACAATGAAAACCACAGTCGAGTGTCAAATGAGAGTCGCTAATCACAATCTGTGACCCAAATCCGACCCACGCCGGCGCTACTTAGGAACGATTCTAAGTATTGCCGGAAGCACCGCAATCAGTAACATTCCCAGGCCGAAGCTCAGTTGTCTGAGCGGACTCGACGGATGAGCAAGCTCTCTTAGCGGTTATTCAATACACAATGCACACACTTGATTTGGGAACGGGAAATACGAGTCTCAGACCCGTATCGTTATTGCCGGAGACAATTCAACCGTGTTTCAACTTTACGGAAAGTCAGCTGGAATTATCTTTGGCGGATCCAAATATTGCCGATCTTGTGGCCAGTAAAACAGCGAGTAAGGAATTCTTCTATGGCATCGAGATAATGGCACAAAACGAGGGCAAAGTTACTTGTGTTGATTTTAACTTGTTCCTGCCCCTCTTGCCCACCTTCATTAGCATCGTGTGGTCGAAGCAGTTTTCCGAGTCAATTGTTAGTTCAACTATGAATCAGGTGGCCAATATGCAGCTTATTCCTTACCTGAACTCTCGCATATCCGCAATGCCGCATCTGTCCCTTTATCGCCTGTCCCAAAAATATTTGGATGAGTTTTTGGCCTTAAATCTCACGAATGTGCTCGTCATTCGAGGGGATCAATTACACGAGGATCAGGAATATCATTACTCCTATCAGGTGGTGGAGTACCTACGTCGTACTAGGGGAGGTGAGTATCTTCCATCTTATCCATTTTCTAATTCAGAATGAGACTTTAAAACATTTCCCAGATAAAATATCAATTGCTGTGGGGGGTTATCCGGAAGGCTACACGAGTCTGACCACCGAACCTCAGGACAAGGTCCAGAACATACAGTATTTGAAGAAAAAGGCAAGTTCCAGCACTTAAAGTATCATAATTTACACTTAATCCAAAAGCAACTGCACTTTAAATACGTTTAAGCCAGATTAAAGCTTTCTTAATGTAGCTTTCTAGCTAAGAACTCAGGATTAAGATGTAGCTTGCAAAGCACATAATAAACACTTCACTTAAGATACATGATTTAAAACCACATAACATTACAGTCAAACTATCTTAAGATAGATTAGCTGAATGTTTGTAATAAAGTGGAGTCTTTCAAAGCATACAATAAAAACTTAATCTTGAAGAATAACTTGAAGAGAACATTACTAAAGATTAAGTCTCTCCTAAAGTTGCTAGTAAAGCTGTAGTTTGATATGCACGTGATGAACATTTAAACTAACTTAATATAAATGGTATTCGTTTAGTGCTTGGGATAAAGAAAAGTCTATTAAATTAATAACAAAATCCGGAATTTTAGAGGAAAGTATTTTGTAGTTCGCAAAGCCCGCAATGAACACTTAATATCTAAGTTAAATCTCTCTCAATAACAAGTTGGCTGCATATACCTATTAAAACGAAGCTTTCAATGCAATTGAAGCCAACTTTAGATTACTTAAATTTATGTAAGAGCTTCAGCTTACGCACAGCATCACAGTCTTATCAGCCAAGCTTTTGATTATATTACAAATTGTTTTTACAGATTGATGTCGGCGCCAATTTTATTATCACGCAGCTATGTTATTCTGGTGATAAGATTGTGGAATTTATACAAGATGCTCGCAATGCTGGCATTACGGTTCCCATTGTGATAGGCATGGTTGTACCCGATTCCTTTGGGAAATATCAGATCCTTGAAAGAATTACAGGAGTGCGCCTACCACCTGAAGAACGCGACGAGGTGAAGAAAATTCAAAACGATAATGGCAAGGTTAAGGATTACTTTGTCCAACTGACGGTGCGCAATATTCAACAGGTTATGGATGCCGACTTGGGAATATATGGCATTCAATTCTTTACCTTGAATCGCTTCGGGTCCGTTCTTGATGTCCTGCGTGAACTACGCACGCGGGACATCCTCAAGGAACCCTCAACCGGTAATTCTATTGAAGCTTAGTTAATATTTTTAAATATGTAACCAATATTATCTTCAAAGAAATAATGTGCATTAATAAAGTTACTTAGCAAATTACAAACATTGAATCTTATTTTTATTTGCTCACAAGGAAGTGAACAAAAAGAATTTGCTCACTAAACTGATCAAGTGATCATGTGAATAAAGATCAAGGGAAATTGTTCATCACAGTGACCAGTGTTTACCCAATACTCAAGCATTCTATGTAAATATTGTAATTTTCAAAATGTGTGTACACACTGATAAGCAACAAATAAATACCGTAAGTTATATTCCATTTCATAGATCATAGAATAATAATAACGATATCATCGTGCATTTTAGTTATATTAATAGTATAAAAATGTCATGTGGACAATTTCTATAGATTGTAAACAGTAAACAATTGGAATAATTGTTTTTCGCAATGCAGGTGTGTGCACACTGTCAGCCAAAAATGCCCGTAATTCAATTATTTCCTGATCCCTGTTTGCATGGGATTCTAAATGATGGAGAGTAAAACAAAAATAAGGTATCAGGCAGGAAGAGATGAAAAAGTCAAACGATGTGGAGCTCACCTGGAATTGAAATATGTCATGAGTTTTAAAATAAAACTAAGTTCACATAGGTAAACATTTGTGATAAACCTCATTTAAGATAAACTATTCATAAGTAACATACGTATACAACATTCTGGTGATAAAATACAAATACGAATAATCGTAATCATAATGTGTCTCAATCTGATCCAAATGCGAGCAACTCGAGCATTGCTCAGGAACGTATCGACGCTTTTCCGGAACAATGGCATTCAGTATCATTCGCAGAATCAACGGATGTGCAGTTCCTCAACAATGGCACCCAACACGCAGTCGGAGTCAGACTCGTCGCTGATCCTTGAGCCGTGCTACACTTTCACAGATAGCCAGAAGGAGTTGAGCCTCGAGGATCCAAACATTGCGGATCTCGTGGCAGAGAAGACGGCGTCTAAGGAATTCTTCTATGGGATCGAGACCAAGGCACTTAACGAAGGTAAAGCTGCTTGTCTGGACTTCAATATGTTCCTGCCCCAGCTGCCGATGTGGATTAGCATCGTGTGGACAAAGAGCTTTTCCGAGGCAATCGAAACCACGACCATGAAACATGTGCCCAACATTCAGATGATGCCTCATCTGTTTCAGCACATTCCCGCCATGCCACACTTGACCCTTTATCGTATAACCAAGCAACATCTGGACGATTTCCTGGATCTGAAACTCAACAATGTGCTCGTCATCCGTGGCGACCACGTGGAGGGTGGGCAGGACTTCAATTACGCCTATCAGGCGGTAGAGTATCTACGAAAGGAAGGTGGAAGTGAGTATCCCTGAACTAATCCTTATTCAGTTGCAGCATGATATAGCTACGATCCTTTCCAGACTGTCTTGCTATATCCGTTGCGGGCTATCCGGAAGGCTACACGAGCCTGGCCACCGGACCACCGAATAAGGTACAGGACATGGAGTACTTGAAGCTAAAGGCAAGTTCCATAATCTAATCTTTATCCAGAGATTTTAGATAACTTTCCCTGCAGATGGATGCCGGCGCAGATTTCATTGTCACTCAGTTGTGTTACTGTGGCGACACAGTTGTGGAATTCCTGCGGGATGCTCGTAATGCTGGCATTACGGCTCCCATTGTCCTGGGCATCATGATCCCAGAATCTTATGCCAGATACCAGCGCATGTCCGGTTTCTCCAAGGTGGTGCTCTCCCCTAAAAGACTGCAAGAGTTGGAGGAAATCAAGGAAGATGATGCCAAGGTTCAGGAATACTTTGTCCAAATATCGGTGTGCAATATTATCCAGACTCTAGAGGCTGATTTGGGTGTCTCCGGCATCCATTTCTATACTCTAAATCGCTTCGCGCCCGTTCTTGCTTGTATCTCTGAGCTACGCAAATTGGGGATAATTAAGGATGCAGATAGTTAGATAATTGCCTATTTATCGAATATATCCAAATTATAGCGTATTGAGGAAACTTAAGTGCACCTCAACAGATAGTTAAATAACCCAGATGATACTTATTTATTATAATATACTTAAATTATAAAGTGTAATTAAATTAATTTTAAAAATTGCGCCAATTACACTGATATTGTTTATTTTCTAATGTCAAGTGTGTACACACTGTCGATATAATGCAACCAGAAATCGATCATTTTGCTTGATAAAGGTGTGTACTAGGGCTGCAAATACATCAATATATAAAACATAGCAAGATATATCGAAAATGTGGAGAATATAAAAATATAGTAGAAAAAAGAAAGATTTTAAATGTATTTGAAGTAAAACAAAAGATTAAAAAACATAAAGACTTAATACATTATATATCGATAATTGGGAAAATATCGATCCGTCCAACAATTGCCAAACCATCAATACTATCGATATTAAAGGAAATGTAAAAAGTGTTGATCTTTTTAAATGGAAATATATCTTTCAATCGATATTGTTTTTAAAAATCGATATCAGTAACGGCAAACACAAATGTGTCAACATTGATCACAAAATTATATTTATCGATAAGTCGAGAAACCTAAACAAAAAAAGCCAATTGGCAATAGAGTTGTTCATTTTTTGTTATTTAGTAGTTCAATGTTTGATGAACGAACTAATCCCATTTATACTTCACTTGTATTGTTCGTTCATTGATTTGAATTCTAGTTCAATTGAACTGAATCCGTATGATTCGATACAACTCTAATTGGTTGCAATAGGAATAAAAACAGAACTTCCTTTACAATGGAATTTTCCTGTACTGAAAATACTGGAGCTGCGGGGAGGGATGGAGATCAGGAGGCGATTTCTCCCGATGTATACGCACGATTCCTGCAACGACACGAGGGCGTCATGCGGGACGAGGCAACAATGCTCGGCTTCAAGGAGGCAATTGAGGCGAATGCCGAACTCTTTCGAGGCGCCACCGTACTCGAGGTGAACTGTGGCAGTGGCATGTTATCGATGTGGGTGGCACAGCGGGGCGCGGCCCGTGTAATTGCCGTGGAGCCGAGTGACGTTTGTCGCGTCGCACGTCAGTTGGTGCGTCACAATCACCTGGAGCATGTGATCGATGTGATGCAGGGCAACGTGCAGCAGTTACAGTTACAGTTACAGCTGCCCCTTGTGGATGTCATCATATCCAAGTGGATGGGGTAGGTATTTATGAATGTAGTAGTATGTGGTATTCATCCCTAATCCAGTTGATAATCCTGACAGTGCCTGTCTGATGTACAGCACTGCTCTGGAGGATGTGCTCTATGCCCGCGACAAGTGTCTCAAGCCAGATGGCTGCATCTTTCCCTCCCACGCCAATCTCTATATAGCTGCCGCAGATCAGGCACGCAGATCCGAGAACATGATCAGCTCCCCGTTGCAGTATTGGACACGTTATTGTGGCCTAAATCTGTCGCTCGCCTGGGAAATCGCACTTCAGACGCCTCTGGTCAGCTGCATCGAAGTCAACCAGGTGCTCACCCAGCGTCATCTGCTGCAACGCTTCGATTTGCACACATTGAGACGCGATCAACTAAGCTTCACTGTACCATTCAAGCTGCGCTCTCTACGCCAATCTCTGGCCAAATACTTTGTGCTCTACTTTGACTTTCGCTTTCCCTCTCCTGCTCCTGCTCCGTTTCCTGGCCAGGCCGAGTCATCGTTGAAGGGCATCAAAGTCAGCACTAGTCCCAGTGCTCCGGCCACACAATGGAAGCAGACACTCTTCCCCATCGATGATCATCTGCCGCTCTGCGTGGGCGACTTCGTCTCTGGACAGTTCAGGGTCATCCGGAGTCCACGGCATCTGGACTTTGACATCGCTTGGAGTTGCCGCAACAAACTGACAAGTGTCAAGTTGCACACACAAATCTATCGCATGCAGGGGGAGGCGGAGGCCATTTAGATATATCATTGATCCAATTAAGGAACATCCATTCATTGAATATATTATCACATCATAATTATTAAATATCTTTGTAATTATGTATATACTAGATTATTTCAGACCTGAAGATTATTTCTATTTTATTATTATTCAATTTGAATACATCTATTTAGAAATTATGAATCCATTGTTATATCAGACCTAAAGTGTACATTTTATTTAATTATTACAGATGAAACCTGTACAATATTTTGATATTTTAATTTTAATATATTTACATACAATTGAAAAGCATTATGAAATATGATTCCATTGTCTCATCATAATTAACACATTATTATATTTCTACTTAAATAGTTTGTGTCCGACCTGAATTGTATATTTTATTTTATAATTATTACATAAGAAACATTATTTAATTTTTAAATTAAGGAGTAAGAGAATAATATTTAGATAAACAAATGCGAAGCTATAATTAAAAAGGAAGAGAGTAAGAAATCTGTTAAAGATATATGTTTGATAAATTGGATATTTGAACAATATGAAAAACAAATTGGGATATGCTTCATTTTTAAAATAAAAAAAAATATACGTTTATTTTTCTTTTCTTGACATACAAATGATCTTAAAAATTGATTGTACAAATTTTTTAAATTAATAATAATCTATTGATTGAAGAATCGACTGACAGTATTATCTCTTGTAATCAAAATTTAAAATTAGAATTAAATATTAATAAATTCCTCTGGGAAACCAGTTTGCAAATGGAGAAAATGAGGATTATGGGGGTCCATTTTGTCTGTTCGATGCACTTCAGAGTTGCCAAGTGTCCATACAAATGATGCCTTTAGCATATGAGACGGGACACTGGAATAGATGAGATGGAAGGAGTAAAATTTGGCCACTTTCTGCGTCATCATCGTCATCAATGTCAGTCAATGTCAGGAGCGCTTCAAATCGTAATGCGTAGATATTTTTGCGTAAATAATAGAATTGTTGCGTCATGGCACCTTTACTTGGTATTCGAATTCGGGCATTGCGGGAAGAGTTAGGAGAGGTGAAGAGTGGATAGGTGGTGAGGAGGGAGGGGGAGGGGTGAGGGTTGCCAGCATTGAAAGCCTTTTGACAAAAACAACATTTGACATTTGTAACTTGCGGTTGATCAGCCATGGAGAAAGGATAAACGCAACTCCACTTCATCTCCCTCTACCCCACAATACCAACTGAACTGAGCTTAAGGGTTGTCTCTGACGTTCATGATGTCTCTCTGGAGCCGATGACGTGGCAACACCACACACACACACACTTACACACACACACACACACACACGCACACATAGACAGACAGAGATTTGAAAGGTTTGCCAGCATCACGCTTCAAATCCTGCTCGTTATTTTTGCAGCTGTTGTTATCGCCGTTAAGCTTGAAAAATGATGTGCGAATTTTTGTGTCTTTTTTAGACCCTGTATTTCAAATGCGCAAAGGGTGTATTAACCTTGCCAAAAGCAGACAGAACTTGAAAGGATGCATTGCTCCTGAATTCGAATTCCGCTGAAATTTGTATATTTTTTTATTTGAATTCTTAATGAATTTTGTTTTTATTTTTATAAGTACAGGATCTTTCACAGTCGACTTTGCTCGAGTGTAGCATATTTTGTGCCAGCTTCTTTTAGTTTTGTTTTCTTTGCGACAAACACAACAACAACAACAACAACAACACAGTGTTGGCCTGGTTATAGTGCGCACTTTATACAATTATTTATCGACAATTAAGCTAAACAAATGACGCCGTTAGAAAGGACAATGAGTGCATATTACGCATACGACACGCTGTGCAATGTCCTTATGTCCTTATATCCTTGTTCCTGTTACCAAATGATGTCCATCTTCTTTAGCTGTTCTCAACTAATGGCTCTTCATATCACTGTTATCATTTCATGTTTAATTGCATTTATTTCATATAGTTTTATTAATATGTTTTAATTATTTTGAAAACTAACATATTTAATGCACCAAAATTGACACTTTTCTTTAAATTTATAATATACATATGTATACAGATGTCCTAATAATTTCTGGGGTGATTGGACAAAGCTTCTTAATCAGTTAGAACGAATTCATTAATTTTTAAACAAATGCAAATTGTTAAACCAGTTGATGGAGTTTGTTTACTCGACTTTAAAGGGGGGCTCGTTTCCAGATATTGTTTGTTCTGATTTCTAGAATTTATAAATATATTTATATGCATATTTTAGAGTACTATAAATAGTCCAACTAGATCTCGAGACCAAAAATCAGGATGATTTTACAATTGTTAGAGTTCCAAAAGCTGATGTATAACAATCAGTTACGAAATAACACTTGCTTTTATTATTATTCATTTTTTAAGCACAAAATAACACTTAAGTTTCCATTTTTATTTATAAGTATCGAAATAACACTTATTTTTGAATTTTCAATAAAAAATACATTAGAGTTATTTCGTACAAAAAAAATAGTTAAATTGATTACTTGGATTTTAGACTTTTATTTTTGATTTTTAAAATAATAGTTTCTGAATAACTCTTATTTGTAGCCAGGGATTAATCGGTTTCAGTTACGGTTTCGGTTATGCTCGAGTTAAGGTTTTCGGTTATCGATTATGCAAAATTTTGGAGTATCGGTTTGGTAACGGTTATCGGTTTTTTGTAAGTTTCGGTTTAAAAATACAGGTAGGGTTTCGGTTCACAAAACAATATAAAAATTAAGGTTTTCGGTTGACGAAAATAAGAAGCGTTATTCTGGTTACTGGATTGATCCAGGGTAATGTAATAATTTTTAATAACTTTGAACTGCCATAACTTTGTCAAAACTGAATCAATTTACATGCGCAATATAAATTTGTGCATGATTTTACCTCTAAATTCGTTTTGCATTTAAATTTTGTTCAATTTTAAAAATTTTTGAAAATCGAATTTTTTGAAAATTTACAGTGTTACCCCTTTGTCTTTTTTGATTTTTTCGAAAAAATTAGAATTTTCAAAATGAACGAAATTTAAATGCAGAACGAATTCAAAGGTAAAACCATGCTAAAATTTACATTGCGCATGGAAATTGATTGAGTTTTGACACAGTTATGGCACTTTAAAGTTATTAAAAGACAGTAAAATTAATATAAACGAAGTTTTCAAACCTATTTATATTTTTCAAATTAACCAAATTGATATGAGGCCAAATTATAATAAAATCGACATTACGCTCTGCGATTTCAGTTACCAGATAACATTATATTAAAATACCGTACTGATATTCCTTATATATGAAAAGATAAGCATAAAAATTGTAATTCAAGGTTATTCCTTAAAATGATCAAAACATATTTATTTCTCAATTCTCGACTAAAAGCAGTCGGCAAAAAGACAATTAAATGTTAAAAATAAAAAAAAAATGTACCAAACATCATATTAAAAATAAAATGAATATTAAATTTAAATTAAAAACTGAAACGAAAAAAAGGTTAGATCTTGGGTATAAAAAATGAGTAACTGAAAAAAAAGAAAAAACCAATAGATCAATATGAAAAAATTAAATAATTAAAAATAAGGAATTTTATATTTAATTCTAATATCAAAATTGTTCTTATTTATTTATTTATTTATTCCTGACTAAAAACTCAGTCGGCCAAATAAAAATTAAAATCGAAAAAAAGGTTAAGTCCCAATAGATCCATATAAAAATAAAAAATATTAAAAAAAGATCGGATTAAAAAAAAACAAATTTTGCAATACTTTTAAAATTTTGTTATGCATTTTATATTTAATGCTAAAATTTAAATATGGTACTTACATTCTTAATATATCAAAAGACAAGCATAGAAATAATATATTCTTTTATACTTTAAATAATGAAGCTAATATTTAATATTAATATTAAAATATTGTACTTATATTCATAATATATCAAAAGATAAGCATAGTAATTACATATCAATGTTATTCCTTAAGGATAGGATTTTAAGAATAAAATGAATTTTAAATCTAAATTTTAAACTATTCTTCTTATTTACGGAAAGGGATTTCTTTTCAGATGGGGAAACTTTAAAAACACTTTCAGGAACTAACTAAAGGAAGCTCAAAAAATACCAGGCGAACAGAAATTACAGTAGGTCGTTAGAGAAAAAAGATTTAAATTTAACTGTCGCTCCAAGAATTTCAGTCAGTTCAGAAACTCAAGGTCATATTAAAACATGATGGGAATTAAATTTGGTTGCTTTCTACTCATTTCTGTTCGCCTGGTATTTCAGCTGGTATTTTGGCATTTTTAAGTATTTCAGATTAATGTATGTGTGTAAGTATGCGCCAATGAATGCGAGCTTGCAACGGCTTTCTTGACCTTGAAATGCGGCAAAAATACCAGGCGAACAGAAATCAGCAGCAGGTGGATATTTAATTTGAGCAGCATTTTTTTCTCAAGGTCACGCTTTTTGCTCAGTTTCGGCATTTTCACTCAATTAACATTTTCACTCAATTAACAGTTCCACTCAATTAACATTTTCACTCAATTAACATATTCTGTTAATTAACATTTTCACTCAATTAACATATTCTGTTAATTAACATTTTCTTTTAATTAACATTTTCTTTTAATTAACATTTTCTTTTAATTAACATTTTCTTTTAATTAACATTTTCTTTCAATTAACATTTTTTTTCAATTAACATTTTCAGTTAATTTTAAAATGACTTCAATAAAGTTTATTTGCTTTCTGTTAGTTTCTGTACGCCTGGTATTTTGCTGGTAATTTGTTTTTTTTCCAGTTTGATTCGTAGATAATTCTTAATTTTTTATACTCTTTTTACGTATTTTATTTTCTGTTTGCCTGCAATTTTTTTTAATTTCCTCCCTTCCTAATAAATAAAACCTTGTTGATTTCAAATTTAAAACTCCTTTTATTCTTAGAATCCTATCCTTATAGAATAACATTGACATTAATATTCTAAAATTAAGTCTATTTTAGCATTTAGATTTTTAAATAGTCTATTTTATAACTTATATACTAACATTGAGCCTATGTTATTTATTAGTTTTCTAAGAATTCTTTAGTTCTAATATTAAGATAATGCCAACCTCTTTAGAATAACATATTCTTATAGAATAATATTGAGTATGTTTTTTTATTCTAAGAATTCTGTACTTGTATGCCTAAAATTAAGTTTTTTTTTAGCATTCAGCTTTATTAGTATTCTATTGACTCTCTGTTATTTTTTAGTTTTTTAAGAATTCTTTCGGTCTAACATTAAGTCTATGCTAACTTTCAGCTTTTGAAACAAAGATAATTTACAGCTTTCTTCGAATTTAATCCTAAAATTTGTATACTAATTTACTTACCTAGAGGTTTTTAATATCATCAGTCAATTATTAATTTATATATAGCTTTCAATAGTCAGTCATGTTTTATGTATAGACAATATTTTTACCTGCAGCTGCCGCAGTTTTTGAATTCGGTGTTCCAGATGAGTCTCCAATGGCGAATACGTTCTTGTATTTCGTGTTCTGCAACGTGGACTTATCGACATCCACGTATCCGGCCTCATCCATGAGTTGCTTGCACCTCGTCAGCTCATCGGGAGCACTTTGGGGTGGCACAGCGTGCAACATGGAGTACTAAATAATGAAAGACATGATTACTAAAATTATTAATATACATATATTTATTATTATAAGTGTAGATTACCTTCTCTTCAAAGTATTGGCCCGGCTTGTTCATAGCTTCAAAAACGGCAATATCCTGTTCGTGCTTAACCTCAATTAAGTTACGACAGGTGCATATGGAACAGACTTTCCCGTTGGGCACCGCCAGAGCCTCCTCCAAAACGGGAATCTAAGAAAGACTATATAATTTAAAACATTTTTGTAATCGATGTTTTCTGAGAAGAGTATTGATATTTAAAACCAGGGATTAAAACTGAAACGAATATCGGTTTCAGTTACGATTTCGGTTATGCTCGAATTAAGGTTTTCGGTTATGCAAAATCTTGTAGTATCGGTTTCGTAACGGCAATCGGTTTTTTGTAAGTTTCGGTTTAAAAATACAGGTAGTGTTTCAGAACACAAAAAAAAAATTAATGTTTTCGGTTGACCAAAATTAGAAGCATTATTTATTGCTTTATATCAAAAAAGAATTAGTGCTCTAATTAGCCTGGAAAATAATGTTATCTGGTTACTGGAATGGTCCAGCGTAATGTCGATTTTATTACAATTTGACCTTTGAAAATTTCGATTATTTTGATTTTACTGATTTTTAATAGCTTCGAACTTCTATAACTTTGTCAAAACTCAATCAATTTCCATGCGCAATGTAAATTTGTGCACGATTTTACCCCTAAATTCGTTCTGCATTTGAATTTTGTTCATTTTTGAACATTTTTGAAAATCGATTTTTTTTGAAAATTTACAGTGTTACCCCTTTGTCTTTTTTGATTTTTTCGAAAAAATTCGAATTTTAAAAATGATCAAAATTTAAATGCGAAACGAATTTAGAGGTAAAACAAAGGCACAAATTTACATAGCGCATGGAAATTGATAGACTTTTGACAAAGTTATGGCAGTTCAAAGTTATAAAAATTGCTATATAAAAATATGTATACATTTTAGTTCAAAATTGAATATATTCCAGGATTTGTAATTTTTAGTAGAGGTATTTCTATGGGCGGTCATATGCTTTGCTTTTTTTTTAATATACTTTTTACCTCTTTCTTTCTTCTTCTTGTCGAGTCGTTTAATTTCATTGCAAAACAAATCAGCGTAAAATGAGGAAACCAACGATAAATAAAAGCAAAAAACAAAGCAAAAACAAACACACACATAAACAGAAGACAGGCCTATGAATTGTATCCGTATCTGTGCATCTATAATAAAAACAAAGCTGAAAACAAAAGCAACAACAACAACAACTACAACAGCAGCGGCCGCGGCAGCGCTAGCGACAGAGCGTCCGCAGCGGCAGAGCCCCCATGCGAAGAGCAAGAGTCGAAAGCAACTACAACGAAGACAAAGACAATGATAATAAAAAATAAATAATAAAAAAAATCAAAAACAAAATACAAAGTTTGCACTGATGTTTCTGTTGGTGGTAGGAGTGTTGGCGGGGTAGAGGAGCTAGAGTCCGAGAGAGGGAGACAGACTGGCAAACGATCGGACGAACAAAGGAGCGAAAAAACAACAAAAAGTTGTGTACTCGTATTTATGGCACACAAAACGCAAATAATATAAAAAAAAGATGCAAGAAAATAAAACAAGAAAATGAAAATTAAATAGAGGCGAAGCAGCCGAGTCAAGTCACGTTCACGTTTCGTTGAGTCGAACGATCTCTCGTCGCTGCAGCTGGACCAAGCAGCGACGCCGACAGCGTCAGCGACGGTGGCAGCGGCAAACGGGGGCTCGAATCAGCTGTGTGTGCGCTTTGAGTGAGAGAGCGAATGAGCGATCTAATCAAAACTACGCTCTTCACTGCGTAAGAGAGTTTAAGCAGTTTGAGTTGCTTTCGTTGAGTTTCAATTGTACGTTAAGAGAACCCAATCTAAACAAAGAGAACGATTGCAAGAGCTATCAGCTGGAGAGCGGTTTACCTAAGAGAGAAACAGTATTGTACGATGTTACGCTCTGCTCTCTTGAGATCTTTTTGCACAGAGTGCGTTTGGCGTGAGCTCTGCATCGATCGCCGGTGAGCACGCCGCTCGCGAGAATGAGAAAGAGCATGCAAACGACAAACGGGTTGAGATACATTTGTATATAGATACATAATATACATGCATGCATATATTTTTAAGTGTGTGCGCACACAAGCAGGGCAACAACAAAAACACATAAAAGAAAAACAACTTGAGGAAAAACGAAATATAAAAAGCACATTTGTTTACGACAAACAATAAATAAGTGCATTTTGTAGGATGCACAACAGGGGGAAGGGGTAACACATGAATATAGTATACACACTAACATACACACTTAAATACATACATATGTATTTATGTACATACATACATACAGTGTGGCAGCATGTGGCACGTTGTCGTAGCTGCAGATATGTACACATAGATTTTTATAGTTTGCCTTTTATTAGACATAGCCCTCTAGTACGGCTCACTGGCGAGCTCACTGGCTACCACTCACCACCATAGCTTACCAGTCACCTTCTGCATTACCAATCACCAGTGAATTCACCATCATTCACAACATACCAGTAACCAGTGAATGTCTTTCGTTAGTGAATTCACTACTTACTTTTGCATGGTGAAATGTACTAGAGGGATGTATGTACATATATATGTAAATAATTGCATGTGTGTGTGTTTAGCGCAACGACCGATAGCACGATTATATACATACATACCTATATGTACATATGTTTTAGCTATAGCTATTTAGCTACTTATTCAGCCGTTTCCAGCTATTGCCATGCTCTTGAACAATTTGCGGGCGCTAGAAAAAAAGTCGTTGCGCTATTTTGCGACCTGCCCCACAACAATTTGCATACGCGCGTTCGTTCGTTCATTCGTTCGTGTGTGTGTGTGTGTATTAAATTAACCAATACACTCGCACACACACTCAACACACACACGCTTGCAATCACCAAATAGATATCGAGCGAGAGAGCGACCGAATGAGAGAGAGAGAGAGAGAGAGAGAGAGGCTATGTAAAGACACGTATTGAGTGCATGCAATGTGAAAATATCATGTAAAATTCACGTGAAAATTAATATAAATAAAGAGAAGCGAAAAAAAAACTAATAAACTGCAAATTTATCAATTGCAAACACTTTAAATAGGTATCCAAATCGAAATGTTAATTAAAGTTCGTATTTTATACAAATTTTGTGTAAATATTTGTACAGTGGGTCATATCTATTTGGCTATCGGTCAAATTGGCAAGCGTGTCAATTTTGTTTTATTTGATGTCGCATATACCCTATGCTAATAAGGAAGTTACTTGATTAATTTGTGCAGAATTCTCTAAAATACATAAATAGATTGATCATATTGATTTATTAACGTTTAATAATAATTAAAGATTAACATAATAAGATCTTTAATTATATATTTGGACTATTTTTGTTTTTAAGTCTCTGTGGAAATGCCCATATACATATATTTCTTTTTTTCAATTATTAATATAGAGACGTTTGATAAACAAAATATTGTAGAATACAATGTACTTTATAGATGACGTTTAATTCTCTTTCGGACGTATCATCATTTTAACTTTCTTTAACGAAATAAAGTCTCCCCAAAATATGGCTTTATTAGAAAAAACTTCATGACCAAAGTGTTCACCATTTAAATTACTAGAAAAGGAAAAATTAATGATAATTAGTTAATATTATATATCAGATATTGGCTACCATTATCATACCTTCTGCTGCAGGAATAGAACCACCATCCGGAATTTCTTAAAACTGCGCAATTTTCTTCTTCCCATTTGTCATTATCTTTATCGAATGTGGTGAATTTATTGTACTCGTCCATTTCCACAAAATTATTTATTGTGTTACCAGAGAATTTTCCCAAACTGTTCAATCTGTAATGATCTTCCTCATCAGCAATATTAAAGTTATCGTAACGGGCGTAGATAATGGAATCATTAAATCGTTCCATATGTACATATATAGAGCTCATGACGATGACTGGACGTCAGACGATGAATCTTTTCCAGGCCTAAAAAAAAGTCACCATCAAAGGAACCAAATCCTTCACGATATGAAGTCCAATCTTTGTAAAAACTAACATTTCCTTTGACTCGCTGCTGAATTACTGTCCATCCAGATCCAGCGATCGTACCGTCACATAGAATATTGAATGGAGCAATGCCAGGAAGAGAAATTTCATGAACACCCGAGAAAGACAGGAACTAGACTAGTTAGATTTTTCGGTTGTCGTAATCTTCGTGCAGAAATTTATAGAGTTGCGTAAATCTTCAATTTGTGCTTTTAGATCTTGAATATGGTTTTTGTATGAGTCCAACAGTTCCTGAAGTGGATCTAATTTCGCCCGTAGAACCTTTATTTCTATGTCTTTGCTTTCACTTTTACTTATTTCTTCTTTCATCTGATGTATATAGTCAAGCAAGGGCTTAACAACAGTATAGGTAATATGATCTGCACTGCTTTTCCAATCCTTCGGTTGCTTGACGAAACTAAATACAGTATATGTATATGAATTATTGTATACTCATTATTATTCGTAGAGTGAATAGATATTTACCGAATTCTCACCAGATACTTCAATTATAAGCAGTAACCGGACTACTAAATATATACAAAACAGAATATAATTTAATTTCATACTTTTTTTGCGAACTACTCTGCGGAGTATTTAAAACAATATTGACTGATTTTTACAATTATGCTGGAAACTGGAGCGCAGATCACTTAATTTAAAATTTATACTATACATATATATTTTTCGACTGATTAGACATTGCGTATTAGGTCAGAAGTCAAGACACTGAGCTTTCGTAAGAAATCTTTTATTTGGGCGTTAATGTTTATAAGTACATAGTATATTTTAATGTGGACTGATTATAGAACGAGTGAATAGAAAGAAATCGAAAGTTACGGGCATATATAAGCAGAAAATCAGAATGTGAAAATCGGATCTCGCAAAAACATTGAGCACTTGTATCTGAATTTAATTGAATTTGAAATTTGGGAAAAGTTAAGATGGATATATGATATTAGTGTTTCTAAAAGTTCTCATTCCTAATCTCTCTCCCCGAAACCTCCCTCAAACAAACACATGCACAGAAATATGTTTCAGTTAAGAACAGATGAGAATAGATATTTATGGGCAGTGTGTTTGGATAATTTATGGACGCGTCGAATGCGATCAAAACTAAAATGATTATTTTGAGAAAAAGGAATGGAAAAAAAGCGTTGTAAAAATAAAGAAGGAGAAAAAAAGGCAAGCAAAACGCAAATTATAAACAAACGTCAACGAAACATTCGAGTAAGGAAACAACAGCAAAAGAAATGAAATGAAATGAAATGAAAAGAAATGAAAATATAGAAAAAGGAAGGCGAAAAATGTTTTGCTCAGTTTGTTTGGGCGGACCGCCAGACTGCAGCGATATCTTTTGATCTGGGGGCCCTCGTAGTTGTCAGCTACCATTGCAGTTGCAACTTGCAGATACATACATACATCTAGAGATACAGATACAGATACATTTGCAAGCACAGATACAGGCTGGGCATGTCAACCGCACGTACTTGCAGCTAAGCCAAGTGAAAGATGGCAAGAGAATCGCGAAGTGTCAACGAAAGCGTGGATGCTGGACTAGCAGATACCCTGTAAACACACAAGATAGATATACAGATAAATATACCAAATTTTCAGGTTATAAAGCTGCATCATCTTTTTTATTTTTATAGTAATTAATGCGTATACGACTAGTAGACACCCATTAGTTTCCTCTGGTTCATCCCGTTGCTTATTTTCTTCTGCTTTTTCATCTTCTATGATTCATTCTAAACAAAATATACGAAAATAATATAAATTCATGCTCGACTGTCAGATACCCTACATACAGTTACTGGGTATATGTAGAATATAAGAATATACAGATACCCTATGCCCTGTAATTCCTGCACTAGGTGTTGCTTTTTAACTCAGTTACGCGATATAGAATATTTTATTTTTTCCCTTGGTTATATTCGTTTGCAATAACTACAGGGTATATAAATCAGCAACTGAAATATTGCTGCACTCACATTGAAATGAAAATCGCAAAATAATCCCATTTTCTTGGTTGATTTTTTTCCATTTTTCTTTTGCATCTTTCAGATACAATTTTTATGCATTCGCATTCGTTCATTTGCTCTTCACACATCTTCTAATTTTTCGATTTGACGCAAGTTTTGCACTCGATTTGGCAACTTTCATTTCGAATTGCATCAGTTCATGACTTTTATTTCTATTGCCATATTTCTCTCTCCTCTGTCCATCTGTCTCTCTGTCTCTCTGTCTCTGGGTCTCTCGGTCTCTCTGTTCATGTTTGGTCTCCCAATTGATTCTCTACGTACGATGCCAACATTGCAGCTCGTCCATCAATTGGACTTGCATTTGAATGGAAGCCAAGAGTTGTTGTATTCCCAGAACTAGAATTGTTTCCAACACACGCGAGTGAAAGAAAGTGGCCAAGACATCAACAATCTGGCTTATTGCCTTCAATCTGTCAACAGCACTCATAAATCTTCATAGCACAATATTATTTTTCTTTATCTAGTCGATTTACAATCCTTTAAAAGTATTTTTGAGATGTGTCTACTAATTTTCGATAAGATAATTATTCTAAGTATTTATCTCATTTTCATCTGCTAAATATTAATATGCCAAATATTAATAATTTATAAGTTGTACAATTTGTACTGCTGGTAGTTGAATAATTAAATAAATAATATTCATACTTAATAAATAAATAATATTTTCAACTTTTAAATATTTGTTTTCTTTTTATCCTTCAACTTGAATTTGTTTTAAATTGATTTTAATTGTTAATACAATTTTTTAAAAGCATTTTTAAGATGTGTCGACTAATTTTCGATATAATAATTATTCTAAGTATTTTTATCATTTTCATCTGCCAAATATTAATATGATTTATATCAATTTTATTTTATTAATTTTTTTCTTTCATTTTATATTATTGTATTTTAATTAACTTGCTTTATAAGAATTATGTAATAAATTTGTAATTGTGACTAGCACAATAATTTATTAGTTTGCACAACTTGTACTGCTGGGATTCTGAACAATTAAATAAATAAAATAATAAAATACTACTTATTTAATTTAAGATTTCTGATCATGATGATCATTTGGTCTATTCTTTCAGTTGGCAACTTGAATTATATAAATTACATATAATTTATTTTAATTGTTAATACAATTCATATTTTCTTATTTAACTTTAAATTACTATGGATCAACTGCTCTTAATTCACGTTAAATAAATAAAAACTTAATTAAAAAATTGCCTTAAAGCCCCGTACTTTGATTCAGATATTGAAAAATTACAGCGTTCTAGCGAATTACAGTTGATTAGTTGTTAAACGAAAACGAATGCAGAGAGAAGAACAAAATGAGAATAAAAAAAGTGAAATAATTAGCTAGAGATATTATTTTCCGCATTGGCCATGTCACGATATACTAACTCGTATTAACATTACAGCTAATACCTGGATACAATCTTAACTACGATCAAAATGCTCACAGAGCTCGCTACCTACGCTAATTGCTGTATAAAATGCAATAGTTATGGCTAACGAAAAGCAACAACAAAAAAGAAACTGAAACACGAACGAATACAAATAGAGAAGCACATAAATTAAACACATACTCGGGCATATTTAACTGAATAAATTAAAGTTATATTCTATGGATCGACCCCGAACAAGTGCAACAATTCAACAATTCAGCAATTCAACAATTACAAAAGCAAATCTGTTAGCTCCATAAACATTGAACAAAGAAACAATGGAAAAAAGTTCGGTTAACTTTAGTTTGTACATTTATGAGTTTGTTTTGTATCTATTAAATAGAAAAGTTGACTTCGACGAGGGAACTTTTGGTTTTGGCATATGTACAATTTATAAACTTTTAATAATAATTTAATTTTAAGTATTCGAAATGCTAATGGACAAACAATGCATTTTTCATTTAAAATAATATTTATCTAAATTTAAAATTTTTCCGTTTTAGAGATTTTAGTTCAAATATTGTTTTAAATTCACATTTTCCGTTGCACTATTGAAATTGGAATTTAATGTATTAAAAATATCATATACTAAGTGAAATTTAGAATAGGTTACAATATTAATATTTTGTATAAGTATTATTCCTTTTATTATAATTCCTTTTATTATGTTAATGTTCTAATTCTCATGTGTTAATTCTGAGGAAACCTTGTGGATCATGCGATGCATTTACTTTTAGTCATGTCATCACCACAATGAGCTGCAAATTGCAACCACAGCACCACATCGCACCACATCGCACCACAGCGAGCCGCTGTGACCCCGTCTTGAAACCCATTAGCCTCTGTTTGGCCACACACGAAGACGTCGAAAAGAAAGTGGCAATTGGTAAGTACAAAGAAAGCGTTTGCAGAAAAAATAGAAGAAGAAGAGGGAAGCAACAGTAGCCGCAATAAGAAATGCTAAAGAAGAAGTTAGAAACCCGCAATGAACCTTCATCTAAAATACATATGTAAGTGTCAAACTCGACTCGACTCGACTCTCGGGGCCTTTTGAAGCGTTGCCTGATCTAAATGACTAAATCTGAAAGACAGAGAGACAAGAGACAGCGACTAAGACCACACACAAATAAAAGACAATGGTCTGAAACTCGTCTGAATTGAGCGTTTCTTTGGAAGTGTCCAGCATGGTTCAGTATGGTTCAGTTGATTTTAGCTCAGGGCCCGCTAGGTTAGACCAGGCTAGGCCCCAACAGTCCCAACCCGAACCAAGTCGGGGCCAGGCCAGAGGTCCATTAAAATTTCATGTGTACCGAGAATAGAGCGCAAATAGGCTGTAATTATAGAACAAATATACACATAACAGAGGAGGAGCTCACAAACAGTCCGACAGAGGGGGAGATTAGTGGTGGGGGAGGGTACGAAGAGGCGGTGGGACGGAGGGTGTGCAGATGGGACCCGAAATGAGTAGACGAATGCGAATACGATGTGTACGCTACGTCTTGGAGATGGACGAGAATCGTGCGTGACAGCCTCGTGAGGGTTTGAGCTTTGAGAACTCAAAATATCGATTGGTTAGGGATTAAGATTCTGAAAGAACTGCAATTATTTGAAATATATAATTGAGATACTTAATATACATTCTAATGTATAATCAATATATAATATTATAAACCTTCTATTCAATGTCTTATAAATACATATGTTTAATGCTTTTCTAGCTTCGATATAAAACAGAACTGGAGAATTTGATACTCTTTAAAAGAATGTGTTCAAGATTATATTTAGCAATAGTAATAATAGTAGTTATGATAGGAGACTTTAGACTAACTAATAAGCTTAGCTTATAGATATTTAAATAAAATATATTAAATGCTCTGCATATGAAAACCTTTACAATCAGGGATTAAAACCTTAACCGAAACCGTAACCTTTAACTGGTGAAAACCAATTGAAATATGTAACCGTAACTGAAACCGTAATCGAATATATTTTTTTCCACTTTACCGAAACCCATAAGTCGAAACTCTTTAAACCGAAATAACTGTTAGTAACCGATTCATTTATAAGGATTAATTTAAGGGTTATCTTTGATAACTTTGAACTGCCATAACTTTGTCAAAACTGAATCAATTTACATGCGCAATGTAAATTTAAGCATAATGTTACCTCTAAATTCGTTCTGCATTTAAATTTTGTTCATTTTCAAAAATTTTTGAAAATCGAATTTTTCGTAAATTTACAGTGTTACCCCTTTGTCTTTTTTGATTTTTTCGAAAAAATTCGAACTTTCAAAATGAAAAAAACTTAAATGCAGAACGAATTTAGATGTAAAATTATGCTCAAATTTACATTCCGCATGAAAATTGATTGACTTTTGACAAAGTTATGGCAGTTCGTAGTTATTAAAAATCAGTAATCGAAATTATCAAACCAAATGAACCAAAGTTATGTGACATCAAATTATAATAAAATCGAAATTACGCTGGACCAATTCAATAACCAGATAACATTATTTTGCAGGCTAAAAAGAGCATGAAGTCTTTTTCATGTAATACAATAAATAAAGCTTCTTATTTCGGTCAACTGAAAACCATAATTTTTATTTTTTTTGTGAACCGAAACCATACCGGTATTTTTAAACCGAAAGTAACAAAAAATCGATAACCGTTACGAAACCGATACTCCAAGATTTTGCATAACCGATAACCGAAAACCTTAATTCGAGCATAACCGAAACCGTAACTGAAACCGATATTCGTTACGGCTTTAATCCCTGTTTACAATACAAACTCTCAGATTTTATAACTGATTTGGGATCTGTACTTATTTTTAGGGTATTTTAATGTTCAAGCACAATGCTATTTAAGGTTTTCGAGAAATCTTTAAAGTGTTAACTACTAACTATCAGGCTATTCTGTAAATATTTGACTAAGTGAATTTAATAAAACCTATACATTAAAATTATTATAAAGAAATCTCTTCAAATATTTAAGAACTGTTAAAAATAATTATTTTAAACCTCAATTTGAATCTGAAGCTTATAAAAATATTAAAAATTCAGTATAGAACACATAGAGTGATCAAAGATCTTCAAGCTTTTGCTTTGCTCACTGAGGTTGTGCAAATTGCAGGCACTGTCACCATCTCTAGTACGAATGACTATGTAAGAGTTGTTGGCGTGTAATGCCGCAATGAAAATCGCCCATTACAACAATTTCATTTCATTTTACCGCCTTTAGCGCTTACGTAAGCACCGACAACAACACCAATAACAACAAACTACAACAAACTACAACAATAATACATTGCAGTAGGTGCCGTCGGTGCCAAGAGCTTGAGCTCTCGAAAGGTGGTAAAAGCGCGGGGCAAAGTGTGACGGGGGCAATGAGGGAGGGGTACAGCAACGGGTGTGTGCTAGGGACAGGGAAACGACATTTGTGCCACCTTTTTTTCTATATTTTTTTCTATTTTTCTATTTTTTTTTTGCCTGCAATTACACGGGCAGCGGCAACTAAACAGAAATCGCGCCAGACAAGCTGACGGCAGCGTGTGATTTTCTGTTTGGATCGTGTCGCTTTGGTTCGGTTCGGTTCGGTTCAAGTCGGGTTGGGTTTAGTTTTAGGTTGGGTTGGGTTGGGTTGAGTTGAGTTGAGGTTTGGATTGTGCTGAGGTGCTGCAGCGAAGGGGGCAACCGTTGACTGTAAAATGGGGGACTGGGCTTATAGAATGCTTTGTGGTTTTCTGCTATTCTCTACAATCTGACAGCAAACAGAAAATTCCCATTGTTTGCCCGAGTCATACACAACGGTTCGTTGGAAAATTATTGGAAATTTGTAAAAGTATTACAAGTTATTATAACAATTTTCATCCTATTATTTTCTATCAATTCTCATTTGTAATTTCTCGAAAGCTATTAAATATTACTTTGTATCTGGGCAACATATCGTATACGTAACATTCAACTTTCAATTTGCTTTTGTTATTAACTCTTTCATTCCACCATTCCAGCTGTATTGTTTTATGCACTCTCCCCCTGTCAAGTGTTTCAATTCCATTTTTTACCAACTGTGCCATATTTCATTCTTGCGTTCCGTTCTTAAAAATTCAAATACACTTTGGATATTGTTTGTCTTACTTAGTCTTTAATTTGTATAGCTTACCAGCTGTTAATAAAATTTAAATGTTTCAGTTTATCAAGTGTTTCAATTCCATTTCTTAACAATTGCCGAATTTCCGTTCTTTCTCTTGCCTAATCATTTTAATTATTACCAGCTGTTCCAATCCAGCATTCCTCTCCTCAAATTGTCAATGCAAGCAAACACTTTTTGTTACATTTCATATTATTTTCTCACTGTTGTATGTTTCAGTTTAATATCCATTCCATGTTCCATTCCAACATACCAATAAGCAAATTTCAGTTAGTAATTGTTTCTTTCACTACTTTGTTTTACAAATTTAGACCAAAACTGTATTCTATTCAAATTTCAATGCACCTGCTTCTTTAAAAAGTGTTTCATTCCAGCGTTCCGTTGGGAAAATTCGATGAAATCTACTAAAATTTAATAAAAAAATCAAAAATTTAAAAAAAATACTTAGATTTATTTAATTAAATAAAAACATAGGGTATTTACAGGGTATTTTAGAGTCATGAGGAGATTTTTCAGTTGCTTACAGATGAAATGCGATTTGGATCGTGTGTGATCAGTGCGATTGCAAGACGAAGCACATTTAATGATATCGCATGATTGATGATTACTCATCGACCGGTTGAATCGCTCTACGCTTAGCTCAGCAACAGGGCTAAAGACGAGGCAGTCAAGATGGCCAAGGGGGTTAAAGGGTGGTGGGTTGGGAAGGGAAGGGAAAAGGGGTTCGCACAGCACGCGAGCAACGAATGTTGAAGGCTCAACAGATAATTACCTCTAGAGTCGCAACAACAACAACAATAGTTAACAAAGTACTGTTAGTCACCGTCACTCGGTTCTAAGTGGCCAACTGACTGACTGATTGACGAACTGACTGCTTGACTGATTGACTGCTTGACGAACTGTTGTCGGATTGACGTACAGCTTGGCTAGTTAGTTGGCATTAGCAAACGTCCACGTCGTGCTTAGGAAAATCGATTGGCAGCCACAGACAAGCTGGCAACAGTACAATACAGTCCCCCCTTACCACAGTACCCTGGCACGCCTCTGGCAAGCCCCCTTCGCCTAGCGGTAGCACACTTTGAGGTACGCCCAACGGGCCTGGCAACAGTTTCACAGTTACCGAGTACAAGTCTGACCTTAAACTATTCGTATTTACTTGTTCTTTAGTCACTCGGTAAACAGAGATTGGCAGTCGTCACGCGACTGTTAATACCCTGTAAATACACAATTTATTGTGGGGGATATCATTGACTTTAGTACAAAAATATAATATAATAAGATTAAAAATTTTCAGATTGTAGTGACTTTGAAGAAATTACTTATCGAATATTATAAATATATATTTGTCACTTATCGGTTTTTCGCAATCAATTCATGTATCGATTAATTACATTTTAATGGCGATTATTTAAGTGTAACTTTGATGATCTGAAAATGCATATTATACATATTCATTTATAACAATGTCTCTCATTAATTAATTGATAATGTTGTCCATGTTGTTGATCCATTAAATTACAAATTGTTGGCCATAGATCGATAAATAAATTTACAACTCTGTTACCCTTTATCTAATTAAGAAGGGTATATTCTAGTTGAGCACTTTCGTGTGTCTTTCCTTTGTCATAAGGCCAAGTGACCCATCCATACTTTGTACTATTTGTACAACTGCTGAGCTGGTTTTTCCCTGGTTTCTCGCTTCTGTGTTCTAGGTTATTTCATCAGGCATCAGCTTTTGAGGGCTGTGATCTAATTTATGCACTTGCGATAATCATTTTGTGGAAACTTGCGTATTGTCTTTGGAGACAAATGTCTCTCACTGACTCATTTAAAAGACCAGACCGCTGTTGTCTTGTTGTCAAGTGCCCATCGATAAGTTAAAACGATTCGACGTCATTGTGAATGAGTCGGAAGTCCGATAAGATGCTAATTATGTGAATGGCGCAGGAAAAGAGTCATTGAAACGATACATGGTGTGACGAATCTGATTAAATTGGGCTTTTTTTTTGGTAATAAACGATATTAGAAATTGGTTTAAAATGTAGAATGTTCTTTATATTATGAGTGTCATTAAAATGAGTTGAAGGCTACGTGATGTCTAGAAATTTCATATTTAAATGATAATTTAAAGATGTTAATCAGATAGGAAGGAAAATTACTTAAGTTAAACTAAATTAGCTTAAATATAAAATTTAAAATTATAGTGGATAGAATTAATTGAGGAAATGTCTTTTATTTCAAGAATATATTAAACATGATTCGAATAATGTGTGATTATAAAATGAAATTTTACAAAACTTGCTAGTATAGTAAATATGACATTAATAATTTAGCCATGGAGAACAAGTTATCTATAGCCGATCAAAGTAACCGTTAACTATTATTAAATAGTGCAAAAAGAGAGAGATTATCAAATTTTAATGAAGCTTTCTAATTCCTACTGAAAACATTTGGAGACGTCATTCGAAATGATGAGGTAAATTAATTATTTGATTTCATCACGTTTCGTACTTATTTTTAGTGTTCGTTTTCTATGCAAATCTGATAAGAAAGAAAAGAAAACACACAGAGAAATAAAATAAATACATATAAATTTCAAATTAAATGCACTTTGGCCGAGATTTCAAATAGATGAACACATTTCGCGTGGGGGAATGAGGATGGTCAGGGGTAGCACATAAAACTAGACCCGGAGAGATATGCAAATTGGGGGCACAAAACAATGGGCCAAGAGAGTGAAGTCTCTTGGAGGCGATAAGGCCAACACTTTTGGGTCTGTCGAACAGGAAACCTGTCAAATGACTCATCGATTTATGTTGTGGCCCCATCTTATCAGGGCCATTGTGTGTTACGACTATGCTCTTGTTAGATTTCCCCTTCCCTTTCCTCACCTCACCTCTCCAGTTCCCCTTCCACTTCCCCTTCCCACCACGACTATTATAGTGAGCTGTAGCAGCCGAAACTCGTTTCGTGACCAAATTATCACCTCCCCTTCATCCGTTTGCCACCGAACTGAAGTTGTAGCTAGTGAATTATGGCCGTTGAGTGTCAAATGCAACTAGGCGCCTTAGATACGGACTCTGGTACAGGTAGCTATGCTTAACAGCGACTTACTTTTGAATTTCACCTATTTTCTAACTGCCCCTTTACACTCCATAACCCCAAAGAAACAGTTGCTGTGTGTGTGTGTGTTACACTCACCGCGGGCACAGTTATTCATCATTATCTGACGACAGACATCAGCTGTTGGTTGTTGTTACCCAACAACAACAACAACGTTGCAAACAACGAAAAGCTGCACACAACTTTGTTAAAGACAGCAAACGTTGCCCATTAAATATTTTTTTTGGCCTCAACAAATTCTAAATGCTCTTCTTGTGTATTTCACATTTCATTTATAAAAAATACAGCTTAAAGCTTAGCTGTAAATATTAAATATTAATTGTTCCTTAACTTAAAGCAAAATATTTATTTTTATTTTTTACATTATTACTTTGTATTAAATTTGTCTGAAATTTAATTGGAAACTCAGACTAAATTATTATACTTTCTACAATGTTTTAAAATTATCTACAATTTCTTTTTGTGAAAAGCGAACTTTGGTACAATTTAATAAGCTTTAAGGCTCATAAATTTTTTAATATAACAATTATTATTAAAATGGAGTTCTTTGGGTTCTTTCTTTCTAGTACCTTAAAACGGCTGAATTAATACCGGAAATTTTTGTTTGCTTATTCGATTCGGTTTGATTATGAAAATCTAACGAAACATGTAGAAATTTGTAGGGTATAAATACTGTCTGGTGGGATAAGTAACATAGTTCCTTAAAAATGAGGTGAAAATCAAAAAATAATGCTGATCTCTAACAGCTTTTGTCATTTGCTTTTTATACCCGTTACTTAAAAATTAAGTAAAAGGGTATATTGCTTAATATTCAAAATGTGTCTGAGCTTTAAAGCTGTAAGACAAGCTGAGTGCAACTGCTGATATACCCGGCCACTCCCACTCGGAGTAGCGCAGTCTGGCAATGGCAAGCGATCGTTAACGTTGATTACGAGGCAGCAACAGCAGCAACAACAACAGCAGCAACAACAACAGCTACAACAACAACAGCAAAAACAACAGCGACTGCGGTGGCAGCAACAAGTCGGCGAGTGAGCAAACAACCAAGTCAAGGCATTAGCAATAACAACATATAAGAAAAAAGGAAAAATAATCATAATAGAAAAAAGAAAAAAAAAAACAGAATACAACAAAAAATAGGAAAGTTTCGCTTGGCAACAAATCGTTGGACAGCAATCGACTAACAACTAACAACGACAACGACAACGACCACAACATCGACAACGACAACGACAACGGTGAATAAACCCACTAAAAAAAATAAACCGAAGAGGAAAAAATAAAACGAGTCAGCAAACGATCAAAGTGATTACTTAGCAAGCAACTGGCAATTGCAGCAGCGGTCTCTGATCACCTCTAGTACTCGTAATGTAATAACAGCTGAAAAACCTACAGATAAACTACTGAAAAGTCAGCTTAAAGTTGCAAATATCCTGTAAACTGGTTCAGCTATGAGATAAATTTATGTTTATGTGGAAAATTGTGAATAAGAGATTATAAATCTGTGGGATACGTAGTTATTAAGGTTGATATACGCTCGAATATTCTTTGTAAATAACTCACATCTAGTGAGGTTAGATTATATCTAAAAAAGTAGACTAAAACTCAGCCTTTTAATGAAAAAAGTGTTAAAATATCTGTACCAGAAGTACGGAAAGTTAGGCCAATTGTTCTATGTCTATCCCAATAATTGTCAGCTGCTAAAAGATTGTATTGTAAATGGTTTATTAACAGGTAAATCTCAGTTTAACGATTATTTGCTAAGGAAAACCAAATTCATAGCGAATTTTCTAGATCTGCTAATGAATAATCATATATATGGTGTGGTGTTTATAGGGTGAAAGTTTCTGGAAAAGGAAACTATGCATAATCTAGAATGCATTATAAATTTAACAGTGATTATTTGGAGAATTTTCAGAGTTCAGTTTTTCATTTCCTTTAGTTTTACTATAGGTAATCACTAAGTTCAGACACCTCTTTAATTGCATGTGGCTCAAACACGTGTTGCCAAGTTATTAAATTCCAATTAAGATCCAACCAGCTGTAGAAATATTGACTCAAACCTAAGTGAACTCGTCTGAATCAAGGTCGTAAGGCTCCCAAATAAACACGACCCGCTTCCTCTCTTCCTCCCTCCTCTCTTCACAATTTTATCGGGCCTCGTGTTATTTACTTAGCGTGTCACGATCAACAAGTTATCATGACTACCGTCAAATTAAGCATCGAGTGCATTGCACCCCAATTGACAGTATTAAATACTGAATGCTCGTACATTTTATTGAGTTCAATGTACGCTCAGAGTCTTAGCCAAAAAAGAACTTGGCCATTTGGTCTACTGACTGAATGCTCGATAAGAGTTCGTTGATCGATAGAACAACAGTATCAGAAATGCACTTTTAGTAGCTTTCATTTGGTCTAGATAAAGTTTAAACTTGTTTGAACTTTCAGAATCTTATCAATGTCAATGTTTTCCTAATGCTTTATAGAAATTTAATTGTTCTTTGCGTTTCTCACATGTTTTTCATTCAAACTTGATTGATGTCTCTAAAAGTGCTACAAATTGAAATTGTAATTAAAAATAGTTGAAGGCAACAAAAGTTCTTCATAGGCTGATAATGTATGTAATGCATTAGTTTATACATTAATTAAAATAAACAAGAGTCAGAATCCCCATAGTCAAATTAAATTTAAAATAATTTTCATATCTATCCGAACTTTCCAAAGGTATTCAACATAAATATTCGTAACAATTAAACAGTGTGACCGTAATCCATGAAACTTTACCTGCAATCAGCTGATAGATAACACTATTTTCATAAAAAAAGAAAGTTTTTAACATGGGACAACGAATTGTCAGCCCACCATCGAATAGAGTATTTTTAATATATTGTACTAGAATTATGAAAATGAATATAGAGTTGCAGTTTATAATAATTTAGTATTGTAGTATAGTACATATAACTTAAACTAATTCGTATAAAAATATTGCGTATCTCTTTGATATTATTTGGCACTCTTCCAAGTTTAGCCAGTTTTAGCCTCTCCATCCGTGTAGCGATAAGATTCAGTCATTCAGACCGAGAGAGGTGAATGTCTTCCTGTTTTGTAGTCATGACTCATACGAGTACTCGTATTCATACTGAGTGCACTCTCAGTGGGTCTAAATGGGGCCTGAATTTCGAATTGCATTTAATTGTCGGCGTTTAATTTATGCCGTTGAGTGTCTTGATTGTCGCTCTGACACCGCACAGGATTCTGGCCAAGAAGACAGTGAGAGATTGTGTAGAGAGGGGGTATGGAGAAATGGGGCTGGTAGCTCATCAGCAATGGAGCTGATTACATGTCATCAGCTGCAGCGGCAGCACTTGGCCGTTGGACTATTTTAGCAAATTTTATGGCCAACGTAAAAGACCGAAACAGCTGAAGCTGCCACAAGAACAGGCCGAAGAAGTAGAAGAATAAGTGGAAGGGGATGGGGATGGGTTAACAGAGGCAGTTGGAAGTTGCATCAACTGCCAGATTTGTAGCCTGGTTGGGGGCCAAGGCGTTAAAGTTAACGACCAGCCAACGGCGCTGTACTCATTACCAGTTTCAGCCTCAGACTCTGTTTCTGTTTCTGTTTCAGTGTCAGCGTCTTGTACTTGCATCTCTTTCATTGCCAGACACTGAGAGAAATAAGCGAGAGCACAAGCAAAAATGTTAAGTGTATTCAAATAAATAGTACAACATTACAATTATTGAATAAAAATATTTATAAGCCTGAAATTTAAAACATGACCTGCGTTTATCCTTATTTTTACCAAATTTGCTAATGTTGGTGAAAAACATATATAATTAATACACAGAACAGAAATCCGGGATTCCGTGATACATTTCTTTACTTTATTTTTCTTCAGCTAATTCAATTATTTTAGGTTTATTTGACTTTTTAATGTTGAGTCGTTGCATTTTACCCCCATATTGTCTTAATTTAACAATAATATCCTGAATAAATGCAGAAATAAAAAATGCATTCTAAAATTAAAAATTTTAAACTGGAATTTTAGAATGTTTTTTTTTCTTCTGTGTAGTGCTAGAAATTTCTTATATTTATTTTAAGTAAATTATTTGTTATACTCTTGTACACATTAATAGTGAATACAAATCGGTAATAATACTAAGTTTCTATTACTCTTTTTTAACACCAAAAGTATTTAAAAGTGTTTAGCTTGAGTTTTTCAACCTCTTTGCAGTTTTGACTTGACTTTTTGTCGCAGTGTCGTCACTTCTTCTAGCTTTAATTGAAGCTCAACTCTCGCAGCTTCTTTGGCAAACTGTGAGATGCATCTGGACGGTTGACTACTGTGCAAGTGGCCATTAAAACTAATTGGCATGATTGATTGTTGTTGTGGTGTTGCTCTCTCCTCTCTCCCCTCTCTACCGTCTTCCCCCTCTCTCACCACTATCCAATCGTTCTCTGCCCTCTTTGCTCTTCGAACTGTTTGTGGTGCTGTGGTTGCTTTTCTCTCGTTCGTTTTAGTTTTGTTTCTCCATCATTTAATTTAATTAATGAGCGTGTGTATCAATTGGTTTACAATTGTTTAATTGCCTGTATCATGCGGTGTTATGGCCTATGCCCCCTCCCCACCTACTCCCCTCCCCCCTCCACACCACCTTCTCACTCACTCCCTACACCTCTCTTAGCCCTAGACCCATTACCATGGCCATTTACCACCTAGGTGGATGTTCACGTGGTTGTTATTGTTGTTGTTGTTGTTGTTGTTGTTGTTGCTGTTGTTGTTGTTGCACCCACTGCGACAACGAAAAGTCTTTTTGTGGGGCTTCTTAACAACTTGCTCCCTCCTCAATTACAGCGCCCACCTCTTGTGTCATGTTACGTCTTTCTCTTTCTCTCCCTGCCCCTCTATCTGTCTCCCTGTCTCTAACCTGTCTGCCTGTCTGTCGTTTGTATCTGTCGCTCTGTCATGTTTGATTTTGCGGTTTAATCAGCAACATACAGTAAGTTCAACGCTTATGTAACGCGTCGATTGACAGGCTTTTTATTGGAGACACTCGTATCAGGCTTTAAAGCAACCCGACTTGAGAAATTACAACCACATTCGACTCCATCAAAATCTATGGGCATCTATAAAAACTGATCATCAAGTGAACATCTTTCATTTACGATTATGATGGATAGTTGATAATTATGTAAGCTCTTAAGCTTAATCAAGAAACATGAAAGAAGTTGGGATATGTCAAGGCAGTTATGGAAAGGAGAGAATTATACTTACATATATCCTGAAAATGAAGAAAACGTCAAAAACATACATACTAAAAAATAAGAATTGTCAATTATGCAAATAAGTAAATATAAATATTGACATGGAAATATATATTTAAAAATATCCAATAAATAAAGTGAGAATGCAAGGAGAATTTAATGTAATATGCTTAAAAATATAGAAAAAAGTATAACTTTCGGAGAATATTTTATAAGTAAAGATTGTTTTAAAATGAAAGAGTGCTATTGCTAAGAAGTAAACGTGGAGGACTTAAAAATTAACAAGTATTATATTTATATGACATTCTTTAGATGAATGAGACATAATGTTAAAGTATCCAAAATAAGATATAGAAAAAAGTGAATTTTATAGCCAATAAACTAAATTAAAAGCAAGCGTGGAGAACAGATCTAAAAAGTCACAGGAATTAAATATATAAATTTTTTTTTAAATACCAAAAACATTGGAGGTAATATTATTGGTAAAAATATTATACAAATATTATAATATACATATTCAAATTTGAAGAGCAGAGATAGAGTTCAGGAAATAAAGTGAACATGGAGATATGGCGATTGAAAGAGGTGCAGGTAAAGACGAGTAGTCATCTTTTGAGGTCATTTGCGGATTAATGTTGGGCATGTTTAATCTTGATTCTCCGCCCACTGATGGAACTTTCGCCAATGCAAAAACGGTGAAAACTGTGAGTGTACCGTTGTGTATGTGTGTGTGTGTGTGTATCTGAAACTAATTGCTGACAACAACAGTGGGTATTGTCTGTCGTTTCCTCTCGGTGGGCAACTGTTCTGCGTGGCACGAGAAATGCATATGAAACAATAGAGCAAATTACGAGTACAACGAATACAAACGAATATTCAAGCTATTCATATGAGTAAGTGTATATATGTGTGTGTGTGTGTGTGTGTTCGAGTGTGTTGGCCTTTTCCTCTCTGGCTTTTGTCTGTTTGGGCTTGAAAATGCGCTCAACTTTTCACCAAACTGGGCGCCATTGTGAGCCAACTTTGGATACGGATACGGTTCCCTGGCCACCATCCATGGGCCATTGTCACTCTTTGGTGCGTTTCATGCAGCCAACCATGCGACGATCCCAACAAATGTTAATATGCCACTGAATCTGGGATTCAGACTGAATCTGAAACTGGAACCGAAACTGGGACTGAGACTGGGACTTGGACTGAAATTGGGATTGCGACCGAGACTCCAACCCCAACTCCAATTTCAATTCAAACTGTGGCACTTTGCATATTACAAAACCATAAATGAACTTTTCTTGTTTTTTTTTTCATTTCTTTTTTATTTTTTGATTTTTTTTTTGACATTGCCGTTGTCTTTTTTCTTGCCATATTTCACAAACCATCAAGCGAAAAATGTGGCAAGCATTTAACTGCAAGCCAGCACAGAGACTTTTTGAGGGCAAATGCTAACAGATTTACATATAAAGTGAACATGGAGGACACAAAAGTAAAGACAACAACAAAGAAAACAACGTTTATTTAAAGAACTATGTTGAAGCTCGTTTTGAATGTTATAAAGTCCACATGGAATGGAGATTGCAACTATTCTACAGCTTTCTGATTGCAAATAAAGTGAACATGGAGAAAACATATTGGAAATTTGTAGTACAAAAAATATATAATAATGTTTCTATAAGCAAATCATATACTACAATAAAGTGACACTGGATGGCAGTTTATAAGGAGTTTCTTAGGAAAAGGCTTTTTAAAAAAGAAAACAACTGGAAATTGGATAAAATTTATTGGTTGGATATTAAATTGGTGATTGCAGAATGAGACAAATTTGATCTGAGTGTATTCTTTGAAGTCAGTATGCCAAATTTGATTAATCTCAGTTGTACCCTGTGCTACACAGAGAGTATACATATTTATAAAATTATTCAATAGATTATTTGAAAATGTTGACCCGACCTCATTTCGGTTTTGGGCTTTATGAGCAAAAAATAATCTGTCGTATCAGTTCAAAAAATGAGTAAGTATTATTTGAGCGGAGCTCTTCATCAAATTGGGTTCTACATTTAGTCTATCTTTGGTCTGGGCAGAGTGCTGTACTGGAAATTGAAATGAAAAGTTTTTTATTATATTTAATCCTGAATTTCGTAATAATTTTAAATGGAGTCTCCGTAATAACTGCTGTAAATTTAACTGAGGTCAGAATCAATAGCTATGAAATTAATACTAAAATTTAACACATTTTATTTCTTTCAGACTGACAAAGTCGATGGAGAACTGGATCAAAAATGCGGCTCTTATACGTATAGGGTTGTCAAGCCATTGCTAGATTATATAAGACAACTTGAGGATGAGTTAGAGAAAAGTGAATTCAAAGATAAAGAAATAAAGAATCTGAAAGATACGTTAATTCAACAGAAATCAAATGAAAGGATCATCAAGGAATTAAAATCGCATATTGTTGATCTTCAAAATAATATTGATTCTAAACAGAGAACTATTGACAGACTAATTTTCATTTCAAAATCAACAAAGAATTGTAATGATTTAAGAAATGAGTTAGTTAACAATACTCTGAAGTTAGAAGTCTGTGAAAATCAGTTTAATACACTTAATGCTAGTTTTATTGATAATGTTGAAGTGATTCCGAATCTTCAAGTCAGGAATAATATAGAGGCGGAAAATTTAAATACAATTCCGTTAGAGAAGAATCAAGACCAAATATTAAAAAAGGAGACGGGTCTACAATTATGTCAAATAGACAATGATTCTCCATTTGCAAAATCTCTGGGGATTCGTACAATTAAAGTTCCGGGAATAGATTCTTTCGATGTTCAATGCGATAGTCAGACAGCTGGATTTGGATGGACAGTAATTCAGCGACGTTTTAATGGAGAGGTGAACTTTAATAGGAATTGGGCTTCGTACCGTGAAGGCTTCGGCACTTTTGCTGGTGACTTTTTCCTAGGTTTGGAAAAGATACATAGACTAACGAACTCTGGACGTTACGAGCTCTACGTTCATTTGGAGGATAATCTTGGAAAAATCTATCACTCTCGGTACGATAACTTTAAAATTGCCAATGAAGATGATGATTACGCACTAAGCAGCTTGGGTCAGTACACTGGGAATAACGATCAGCTGACAAGCGTAGAACACATGAAATTTTCAACGTTCGATCACGACAGAGATACATGGGAAAGAGGGAATTGTGCTGTTCGTTGGGTATCTGGTTGGTGGCATTCCGACTGTCCATCAAAGTAATACTGATTATAAATTTAAACTAGAAATATTATTTAAATATGTACTATTCTTTCTTACACAGTAACTTTAATGGCGGATGTGCGAATGCGAAGAGTTGTGCTGCCAATTATAGAGGAGTTAAGATGCTAATACGACCAAAAGAAGAAGAGAATATTAATGGGCCATAAAAAGCAAACAAATTGTATTTTCAAATTGGATTTGTAATTATTTTCTGTATTAATATGAAATACATGTACGGTTCTCTTCTTTCTTCTCTAAAATTCTTCTGCTTCAGCTGCTTCAGAAGCAGCTTGTTTTAAATAAAAGGGAGACAAATAAATGAAGAGTGAATAGAAATTCGATTTCACAATGCAGGAAATAATGTTCAATGAAATTTTTAAGACTTTGTTCCACATCAAGTGATCAAAATCCTAAACGCTGCGACAATGCAATGGCACTTAGCAGCTTTACGACCAACATAACATAACGACTATAACCTGGCTCGAGTGCCATCGAATACATATGTATGTGTGTATGTATTTATATGTATTTATGTCTATGCATATAATCATACATATATGGTGGCGGAGTCTTATCATCTATCAGCGTCACTCTCGCCTCAACTAGTCATAAATTTTTACGCCAGACGCGAGCGCTTTTTACGAGCTCAAACTCAAACTCAACTCAACTCGCCTCGCCTCAACTCGCATCTGTAGCTATAGCTGTATTTGTATCTCTATCTCTATCTGTATCTGTATCTTCAGCTGTGCAACTTGGTGGCACACCCGTTTGTAGTGCGTAACCTGGGTTATGTTTTTGTTTTGGCCTTTTTTTCTTATACCCTGTAAATGTAATCAAAATTTGAGCATTTCAATTCAATTTCAAGTTTTGTAGATTGGCTGATTACAAAAGAATTCAATATAAAGTTAACCTTAAGCCAATAATATTATTTAAAAATTCCTTAAATTGCATAAAAATAGCTAGTTAATTACAGGGTACTTTCCAGTTCAACAAAGTTCTTCTAATCTGCCTTATTCGGTTAGGGGGCGCTCTTCAGCATCGCCCCCCCAATTGCTGGGCGTGCCCTGGCCCCATCCGCCTTGATGATCATAATTTCCAATTTTATGGGTCTGAACAACTATCTACCATCTCCTATCAGTCAGTGTGTGTGTGTATTTGTTGTGCACATGGGCGAAAGTTTTTGGATGTAGAGTTAAACAATTTTATGGTGGCAATTTTGTGCGCTTTACACTTGATGCATCTGTGCTGTTAACCGGGCCATTGCCATCGGATTTGAGCACTCTGAAATGCCGTTTAAGTATTTAGTTTATGGATCAAAGAGCTCGACAATTTACTCCAATCTTACGTCATCTGTTATGGGTAAACAAAATAAAGTACTTGAATTATCTTGAATGTTAATTATGGTCCACTTTGCACTATAACTTATTATCGAAATCAATATATCACAATTATTCACGAATTTTGATTAGTTGGGGCAATTCTACGAGAAAGGATTATAGGACTATATCAACATCTTAACATTATCACTGTTTTTGAGATGTATACTATATAATTATTGACGAGAAGAAAAAGAAAATAGTTTCTATCCACTTTTTTGAATTAAAATTTAATTAAGATCTCTGAACCTAAAAGATTTCTGTTTGTTAAATTCAATAATATTATTAGATTGATTGTATCTGTTTTGATAAATCCATTATTCAGTATCTATCTAATATAAGAAGTACTTAAACCTCTTCGCACAGAATATTTAGAGCTCTTAGATAACATTTCTGTTTGCTTAAATATTTGAATTGCTGATGAAATAAAATATATGAATTGTGTAAGCGTTTGTCAAGTTGAATGCATATTAAAAATGAATTCTGCTGTGGGGGGTAAAACAGTAAAACAGTTAACAAATTTTCAACTTTATATGCGACACGTTGCTGCAGTCACGTACTCAAAGCGGAATCGGGATCCACACGAGGCAGTCGGCGACCTGGGCATGTGGTGTCTCTCTCCGTTTAAATGCCAACCGCAAAAATATGACGACAGACACGTTACCCAAATGACACGGACATGGACACGCACAGAAGTGAGGGTCCATCTAGGGGTCAGGTCTTGTACATGGCGTCACAGTTCTACCTCACAACTAGACGGTATTGTCGGGTATGTCGTCAGTCGCATTAATGTGATGGATAAACTGTGACGTAACGAACCAGGAAGTACGCCACGAGCTCACGTGCAGTCAAAAAGTATCCCAAAATTTAGCATCCCAATCATTAGTGTCGGCTAAACCAAAGGTAGATAGATCCCTCCACGTGACTTCGAACTACCATAAATTTGTGAAAACTCAATCAATTTGCATGCGCAATGTAAATTTGAGCATAATTTTACCTCTAAATTCGATCTGCATTTGAATTTTTTTCATTTTTAAAAATTTTTGAAAATTTAATTTTTTTGAAAATTTACAGTGTTACCCCTTTGTCTTTTTTGATTTTTTCGAAAAAATTAGAATTTTCAAAATGAACGAAATTTAAATGCAAAACGAATTTAACAGTAAAATCATGATCAAATTTACATAGCGCATGGAAATTGATTGACTTTTGACAAAGTTATAGCAGTTCAAAGTTATAAAACTTGCTCAGTAGCTGCGACGGCCAGAACCGAAATTAACCCTTATAAATGAATCGGTTGATGATTTTCGGTTACGGTTTCAGTTACGGTTACAAATTTCAATCGGCTTTCATCGGTTAAAGGTTACGGTTTCGGTTAAGGTTTTAATCCCTGGTTAAAACTGTCACTAATTTGATATATTCCCATTCAAATCGACGGTTGACTATATTATATAGTACAGACTGATCTGACCGATCTTAACATATGTTATTTCCACAACAAAGAGCAATTTCTGTTCCATTTTTCAATAGTTCATCTATCAAATTGACAGAGTTCACATAGAAAGTATGACTGTTTAGTAAATGACGCACTTCAGGTCATAATTAGCTAAATAACTGTGACTTAATTGTAGTAATTCTTATCTATTATCATATAAACAACAATCAATGCTGTTGTTTTGTTAATATTTCCGATCAGCAGATGTTTTTCTTTCCCCATTTTCTTGACGTTTGCAGTTTTTGTAAACATTGGATTATTATTATTATTTATTGTTTGTTTTTCAGATTGTAAACTATTTATTTATAAAGTTTTATATCATTTGTTTGCCCATCTGTTAAATATTTAATTATATTTATTAATGCAATTAGCTGGGATAACAATTTTCAATGCCCATCTGTGATCTATCCGATCCATCTACATATCTATATGCGAATGGATCCAATTAACATCGAATATGTGACACGCCTGCTGACGCGCATTTGAAATCGTGCGAAAATATCGAATATACATATGTATATATAGTTAATATGGTATATATATTTTCATATATATATTCTCTTGTTGTTTTCGTCGCGTTTTGCGTCAGCATTTTGGGGCTGTTGTAAGTAAACAAAATGAAAGATCATCATTTTGTATATAGTATATCCTAGAGATTTGTGTACTTAGTATTGCCATTATGACTGTGAGATCTGCTTGATGTAATCGGTTTTGTTATTGCAAATCTATAAACAGCAAACAGCTGGCTAAAGAATTGTTGGACAAGGTCTGCAGAGACAACTGATTGAATGATTGATTGAAGAGAGTAATACCCTGTAAACAAAATAAATAAATAAACTCAATGTCGTAGAAATTATTCAGTTAAATCAAAGATAGATTTGACCTTACGATATGTTCAGGAAAATTAAGGCAGATTGATATATGATAAAATTTTAAGAGATAGATGTAAGTAGAAGATTATGTTAAGATACTTTCACAGATAAATATATTTGTAATCAGCTGATAGTCTTCATCACTTTATCTGTAACTATTAATATTATTCTCTAATGAAATGCCAAAGATTGTCAATTTCATATTACAAATTGAAACAATTACAATCAATCAATATACGGACGTATGAGCATCTTAACTGCTTTCAGAGAGGTGTGATGTACCCAATACATCCCAGTGACATTTTCCACCTCATGATCAAAGTATTTTCCATTTAGATTACTGAAAGAGAGATGACATTATTATTTAAGAAATACCATTGATATTAATACACTTACCAGAGTCCACAATAGGCGAACCACCAACCACTTTGTAGTTTTTCCGCACAATTTATATCTTTGAAGTTATCATTATCCCGATCAAATGTTGAAAACTTCTCTGAATAATGCCAATTCAGACTATCGAAAGCATTATATTTGATGAAATCCCCCACAGTCGTCAATTTGTATTGTTCAGTTTCCCCAGCAACTTCGAATTGCGAATAGCGAGCATTTTCGATCTTTCCATTAAATTTTTCCATATATATATGGAGCTCATGTCGATGAGCTTTTGTCAAGCGATGAATTTTCTCCAGACCCAGGAAGAAGTCACCATTAAGGAAACCAAAACCTGCAGTATAATTCGCCCAGTTCCTATAGAAATCTTCCTTTCCATCGATGCGTTGCTGAATAACTGTCCAACCTGGACCCACAGTCGTATTATCGCATAGAACATCGAATGATTCTAGACCAGGTGCCGTAATTTGATGAACACCCGCAGAATTTCCATAAGGAATGCAACTGCTTCTTGCTATAAACTATTCAAATTATATATATTTTATTTTTATATATATTTCCTATAGAAATCTTTTACATTGTCAGATTCAGCTGCCAAATGAACTTCAATCGTGCCCAGCATTATGATCGTACATAGGAACAAAGACTTATTTGACACCATCTTCATTATAATTCTCTGAACTTCACTCTTCAGCAATGAATAAAGACTGAATATTGTATTCAAATTGGCATCTAAATTCAGCTCTGTTGATTTCATTTCAATATATTAAGCGTCGATAAGAGTTCAGCAATTTTCTCGGAAAAGTTCATTCAATGCAAATATCTAGGTCATTTCAAGATTGTTTTTTCTTTGTCAGCGACTATGAAATAAATTGTAAAAGATGCTTAAAGCATTAATAATGAAAAATAAATGCGTGAATAATGAATTAATAAAAAATAAAGTTTTTTAAAGACAATTGTCACATTAATTTAAACTCTTCAATATCAAATGCAATCCAAAGCAATAAATATGTGTAATATACTCGAGGATAGGGTATACAGAAAGATGGAGGATTAGAGTTCAATAAAATTGCAAATTAAAACACAACAAAACGAGAAAATCTTGAAATTAATTAACATACGTTCAGAGGAGGCAACGATCAATCAAATGTATCTGTATCTCAGTCTAAATGTATATGTGTCTGCTGTTACAGATGTAGAGACAGCTAGATACATTTACTGAGAAAGCTCAAAATGAACGAGATCTGTATATGTATAGATGTAGATACAACTACAAATTTAAGTGATTGAGTTAAAGATAACATAAAATTATAGGTAAGTAAATATTAGCAATAACTACCGATACATATATGTATCTATTTGTAACAATCAATGTATCTGTATCTGCAACTATGTCAGCAACAATATATGTATATTTCTATTGTTCGAATATGTATCTTTTGGCTGCAAATGCATCTGTACTTGTATCTATAGCTCTATCTGTATCTTTCGACTGTATCTGTATCTGTAGCTGTGGCCAAATGGCGACAAACGCAAAGGTTAACGAATCTTTGTGGCGCCTATGCAAATGTTGCGGCTGCTACTTTCATTTCGCCTCGTCCGATAAGCTAAAAACGTGCGATTGCTGCAATCGAGGCGACCGCCAACCGCCAACCGCCAACCGCCGACAGTCGCCAACTGCCTTTGGCTGTCGTCAAGAGAGACGCTGTACGAAAATTTATGTACATATATACATACGTATACATATGTATTTGTACGTGAGTAATTGACATTCATTTCCTCCTTGGCGTCGACGTCGACTTCAACGTCAACGTCAGCGTCGACGTCACAAACGCAAACGCAACAAAACGATGACGTTAACTGTTGCCAAGCGGCAGTCACAGCGACAGAGGCAGCGACAGAGGCAGCGGCAGCGACAGAGGGAAAGGCAGCGACAGAGGCAAATGAAACACCGATCATCATTTCGACGTCGCTGTCAACGTCGCCGTCAACGTCGTCTTCTCCGCTTAGCAACCAACGAATTGAGTCGAGCTTCGAGCTGACAAACAATGGACGCGTTCACCAGCAAACTTGGCACAGTGTGACGAAAATGGCATACAACATAAGCTTAAAAGTCCATGAGTAATAATTCAATCTAATTACAAACCGATTTCAAATATTATCATGCGATTCATATGTAATACAATTCATAGATTAAAATAACTATTCTCTGCAACTTAACACATATATATTCCAGGGTATCTGCTAGTCGAGGTTTCATAAATATCCGCAGCTTTATCATGCCTTGTCCACGCTTCAGTAATTCGTGAAGCACAAAAGTGTTGTCAGGCAGCAACAAAATTGCAGAGTTGCCCAACAACTCGTCAACATCCAAGTGACAGGAGCCAGTTGTCCATTGTTTATTCAAATAATGCAGTCTAAAGTTGAAATTTAAAGTATTGTTTAGCTTCAAATGTAGATAATTAAGTACATTTTATTCTCAGTCACCAGCTGGTTGAAATATTAAATATATTAATTCATAGTAATAATTATTCTTATATTAAAATAAAAAGTTAAAAACAGTCTCTTAAAATGATTTCTATTTCAAAGTATCTGCATATTATTTATATATCGTTTTAGTGGTCTTCAGCTTACAGTTAAATTGTTAAACAATCATTAGTCATTATCTAGTCAATCGAAAGCCTTAGATAATCATCGTCATTCGCTCCATGGGACTACGTGACATTGGCAATGAATTCAGTTTGTGCCCCCCGGGCATTATGATGATTCATCAGACTTCCCAGCTGGCTGTGGAGATAGCAACTAAACGATAGACAGACAGACTAAATTAAATACAAGCGATAATTAGTGAAAACAAATTATACACGTCTCCCATTTGTGCTGATTGTAGTTGTGTATAGAGAGACGATCTTACAGATAGATCGTCTTTTTTTTTAGACAATTCGACATTTCTTTGATCATTCCGATGATAACTATTGTATAATATATAATATGATAAAAAACAGAGTAACAGGCGAACTGTTTATATTTTATTTTAAATATATTGAATTAAATAATTAAATGGCTCTTCGATCAGTTTGAAAAGTGTTTTTTAAAAGTTCCAGTTGAATAATGATTAGGAGACCCACATAAAAAACCATATAGCGTCCATTAAAAACACAAAAGATACAGATACATGCAGTGAAAGATACATATCCCATTTTGCGGGTGATCAGTCTAGGTGAGAACTACTTATAATTGCATATAGCGACGTCTACGCCGAAAGGTTAAAATCCTCTGCAGTCTCTAGACAAACAAATAAGCACATAAAAATAAAGAAAAAACAAAAACAAAATTAGATATAAAGAAGAATGAACAATAAAAAGCAAAGAAAGCAAATAGAAGAACTACTCGTTAAATCGAATAACAGAAAAACAAAATTTGCATTGCTGACGCACTTTTCTCATTTCACACTCGCTCTCCCTCTCTCTCTCTCTCTCTCTCTCTCGCTCTCCCTCTCTCTTTCACTCTTTCGATTGGCAAAATGTTTGTTTTGACGGAAATCTGTTATTAAAAAAATAGAAAAATAGAAGCAGAAAATCAAATGATCTAATGGCCAATACGACCGCATTGTGTACGACACGTCGACAGACGGCTGACGACCGATTGGTAATTAAGTGGGTCGACGATGCCAAATGCCAAAATTTCGACGTACATTTCAATGCGACTCTTCTTCTTTTTCTTTTTACGGAAGCTTATTGTACCGAATTTTGATCAACTATGGAGCAAATATATCGGGAATATTATTGTAGCCTAGATGAAAGATATAGAAAACCACATATAACTCAGACAAAATTAAAGTGACATTTTAAATAATTAAGTAATTTCATTAAAATTTAGATTTTTAATCATATTTAACTTTCTGTTAAATCTGTATTTCATTATTATTAAAGCTAAGCAAGTGACAGAAATTTTAACTAAATTCTTATATTTTTCTAAGGATAAATAAATGTTTATTTAAGTTTTGGATATTTATTTAATGGGGGGGCAAATTTCTCCGTATCACAATATGAATCTCATAATAGTAACTCATATTTTTACCTTTGGAATAACAGAAATTTTCAACAGCGGGATACTTGTGGCATTCACATCCACATCCACATCAACATCTAGCAATCAGGTCCCAAAGATGAAAAAATAAATATAAATTGTATCTGGTCCCTTGCCAAAATTATAATTACCTGATATTGCGCACCGTGGGGGTTTGTCGAGCGTCGAGCATCTGGAAATGAGTCTATGATACGAGTTTAACATATAGTTGACCCCACGCGGCGTTCATCATAATTCCACTTTGCTGTTAAACGAATTTTCCAATATATTTCTACAAACATATTTGATCAGTAAGTAATTGCAAAATCTGTATACATATATAGATGTGTGGTGTATCTTTAAGATAGAATTTGTTTGTTTACATTCGCTCAGACCACATGCACGTCAATTGCACTCGTCTAGATCGAAGTGTTATAGGTAATTTCCATCTCAAACGGACTTCTGTTGCTATGCGACCAAAAAACATTTTATTGTTATTGTTGCACAGTGGGTGAATGACAAAAGTTTGCAAATAAAATTTAGAAATCGATTTCTTTCTAACTGTTTTACTTTAAATTTTTTAATGCATAGTGTGAATTTGATCAATTATAGAAAGCTATGTCAAGCATTTTATATATGAGTTTTTAATTTTTAACAATTGAGTTAAGACAAGAAAAAACTTTGAAAGCAATTGAGCTTTGATTTGAATTGTATTTCAATTCATTTACTTTTAAAAGCATTCATTTCACTAATTTTAGATTTTAATTTCGTCATAAATTGAAATATTTTAATTAATTTAAGAGCCTTTTTTTTCAAAGTATTTTCTTAGTAGCTTTAAGTCTTTATTTTAATAAACTTTTAGATTATTTTGTTCAGTTCTTGTTAGTTTTCTACCACTGTTGCGAGTACTCTACAAAGTTGACGTTTGACAATGCCTTTATTTATGGCCGATTTTCGAAAACAAATAAATTGTGCATGAATTTGTCTGGGGTTTGTCTTAGCCATTATTCGATTATATTTGGCCCAACTGATTTTGCTTTTCGTACTGTAAATGTTTTTATTTATGCCAAGTCAAGATAAATTTTAGTCTTTTCGATTTTGTTTCAAGGTCGCCAGGCAAAAACAAATGACGAATTGACCAGCTGACCAGCTGACAGTCGATTCGTCGCTTTGACTGATGATGTTTCTATATAACGCTGTTATCCCCCTCTCATTTCTCAACTCTCACCTCCCCCCACCCACAAAGATAAAGAAAACTTTCAGTTTATGGCACGCGCCCCTAAATGAATCCCAAGTACGCGAATTTTCATGTCCGGCCGTTGACGTCAGCGCACCGCACGTCGGACGCGAGCTAAGAAAGAAAAATAAGAATTTTAAATAAATAAACTGGGGGAACCGAAAATCAATTTGTCTGCGAGTTGTCGTTTTAGTTGGAAAAACTCAAAAGAAGGGCGCAAAACGTGGGGCTTATGAGAGGGGAGAGTGGGGGAGTGAGAGAGTGGTGGAGTAGAGGAGTAGAGGAGTGGAGGAGGTAGAGCCAATTCGATTATTTGGCACTATTCAATATTTGTTTTAAAACTCAATGCGATTCGCGGATTCTCATGTGCGATAAGCGCAAAACATCACTAAATACATTTATTTTGTACTCTACACTTGAGTATATCGATTAAGCTGGACATTTTAAAGCAGGGATTAAAACCGAAACGAATATCGGTTTCAGTTACGGTTTCGGTTATGATCGAATAAAGGTTTTCGGTTATCGGTTATGCAAAATCTTGCAGTATTGGTTTCGTAACGGTTATCGGTGTTTTGTAAGTTTCGGCTTAAAAATACCGGTATGGTTTCGGTTCAGAAAAAAATAAAAATTAAGGTTTTCGGTTGACCAAAATAAGAAACGTTATTCATTGTTTTACATGAAAAAAGTCTAAATGCTCTTATAAGCCTGCAAAATAATGTTTTCTGGTTACTGGAATGGTCCAGCGTAATGTCGATTTTGTTATAATTTGACCTCATATAAATTTGTTTCATTTCGTTTGAACATTTCGATTATTTTGATTTTATTGATTTTTAATAACTTCGAACTGCCATTACTTTGTCAAAAGTCAATCAATTTTCATGCGGAATGTAAATTTATGCATAATTTTACCTCTTAATTCGTTCTGCATTAAAATTACTTTCAATTTAAAAATATTAAAAATTTCAAATTTTTTAGAAATTTTACAGTGTTACCCCTTATCATTTTTCTAAAAATTTCTAAAATTTCGAATTTTCAAAATGAACAAAATTTAATTGCAGAACCAATTTGGAGGTAAAGTTATGCTTAAATTTACATTCCGCATGAAAATTGATTGGGTTTTGACAAAGTTATGAGAGTTCAAAGTTATTAAAGTTGCTCAGTAGCGGCGACTGCCAGAACCGAAATCAACACTTATAAATGAATCGGTTACTAAACGGTTATTTCGGTTTAAAGAGTTTCGGTTTATGGGTTTCGGTACAGCGGAAAAAGTTGTTTTCGGTTACGGTTTCAGTTACGGTTACAAATTTCAATCGGTTTTCACCGGTTAAAGGTTACGGTTTCGGTTAAGGTTTAAATCCCTGTTTTAAAGTGCGAATTATTTTATTTGTAGAAGCCACAGTCGTCATTTAAATCTAGAGAATATATTTATATGTTGGAAGAAAACTGACATCTTTAATTATATCTTTCAGATAATGATGGGAAAGCATGAAACTATCTTCAAGAAAATTCTTTAACTATATTATATTCAGTCGAAAATTTATGTGAATATTTAAATGAAATAGTGTAATGCATTTTTACAATTTATTAAATATTTTCGAAAGTGTATTCAGGTTTAACATGTTCTCTTTTCTCTCAGTTATATTCAATTTTCATTCTGGCTTTGAATTTGACAATTTGATTTATAACCTTGGCCAACAACAAGTAAACAAAAGTGCGAGGCATATTGGCTTGTTGTCATAAGCAATATTTATTTAGTTTCTATTTCTATGATTTTAATGAAAAAGCTTCTTCGGATATTTAAATACGCAAAGTCAATATTTGTGGACATAAATCAAAAACGAGCAGCTGCGATTCACACATAAATCTAACAAATACTAAAATTCTATTTCATTTTATTCCCTTCTATTTATTATGTTTTATTCTATTTTATTCTATGTAGTTTGTATTATTCTATCCTTTGTGTTGTTCTGTTTGTATATAAACTATAGTTGAATGAAAGTACTTTGCTTATAATTTTATAGTTTGCTGTGTCACCGCAGTCTGTTTCCTCTTTGGCAGGGGGATTTATGGTTTACCCCTTGATTTCGTAACCCTTTCAACTACAGCTGACAACTCTTTTAAAGTCAACAAGAGATCTTAATTAAAATGCCTAACATTTCATTTTAATCTAGATTTATAATTAAAGAAAGTGAACTGAAAACAAGTATTCACTACCTGAATTCCAAATTATATATATGTACACATATAAAATGTTAAAATTTTATTGTGTAATGTTTATATTTAGAAAGTATAACGTAATCCAAGTGTAAATAATGCTGTAAATATTTAAAGTTTTTGCACTTATATTTAATTGTAGCAAATTACGTATGTATGGCATATATGATATTAAGTTAAGTAAAGTGCTTTTTAATCTGCTAATTCAGAATCAGGTAAAAAATAAGCTACGAGTATATTTCAAATTCTGCTATCCTGGTAAGCGAGTTTCCAGTTCCACTTGTCGTCTTATATCCTAGCGTTACAAATATAAGTTATTAAATTTCACATTGTTATTTATATATATCGTTTAAGTTTTAATTTATTAAAGTATATAAATTTTACTTGTTTATATTTTATTTTATATTTTCTCCTGAATTTCTTCTTGAGTCAACTTTTAGACAAATTTGATTTTCGATCTTAAATATATTCAGATTTGTTTTTGAAAAATTCTTTAAATGAGTCAAAGCTAACTTTATGTTTAACTTCAACTCTCTTCTCTTCAATGTCGTTGAACTTTTGTTGTTAAAAAATCACGGAATTATGGAATGATCCCAGTCGGGAAGTTCTTCAGCCCCCTGGCAATCTTCTAGACGTGCAATCTGTTGACCTATAGGGTCTAAGACCTTATTTACCCGAGAATAAGCAATATAATGGGCATCATCTGACTGATAAATGTGTTTTTTCTACCGATCCGAACGAGTAATGCTGAATGTGAACCCGTGAAATCAAAGAGCCTGAAGATAAGATGGGGTATAAAAGCGTTGCAGCATCTCCGATCCATATGCAGTCGCCTTCTGGTGATCAAATCCCCAAACTCAAGTGGAAATCACAAACTTCAAGTGAGTAAGGTAAAATCTAACAGAATGGGCAAACTTCTGGTGATCTTGGCCTGTGTCCTGGGCACGGTCATCGCAGGACGCATTCCAATGTCCAATGATCGCATGGTCTGGCGAGATCTGCAGCGTCAAAACGTGCGTCCCAGTCTTATGGATCTGGTGAGTCTACGTTGGCAGATTAACCCCTGGACTAGAGTACAGATGGAGAACCGTGAGATCGAGGAGAGACGTCGTTTACTCAATGATCTGGAGGTAAATCGACGACAGAATCGAATTGATACCATCTGGGGAAATCAGGATAACAACGAGCAGATAGAAACCGAGCTGGAGGAACGCTACAATCGTGTGCCCATCAACCGAGAGGTCCTTGAAGGTATTGAGGGAAGTCTTCCCACCTCGGATGTGAATAGCAATCGCTTGTTGCACGTGGGACGTCGTCGCCAGCAGCAACTTTCCCAGTCCCGTGAGGAAGAACGTAGAGTACGAGAGGATGATCGACAGGTCGACGAAGTGCTGAAGACACGCCGAGAAGGACCTTGGGAAGATATAAATAGGGACGAGTCGATTTCAAGTGATAATCTGCAAAGTATTCGTCGAGATGACGATCGCCTGGTGCACATCAATAGACGCCGTTTGGAACAAACCCAGAAGGATGTAACTCCACGTCGTATTAATCGCATTGGAGAGGGTCGTCGAGTGGGTCCAATGCCAGAGGAGGATATTCTGTACTTTATTCGAAAGGATAATCGTCTATCGGACATGAGCGATGATGAGATCATTGAGATGCTACGTCGCCAACGCCAGGAAAAGATCGAGAGACGTCGTGTGGATCAACGTGAGGAGCGAGTTGAAGATGTTGAAGGCGATGATCTCCAAAGTATTCGTCGGGATGATGACCGCTTGGTTCACGTCAACAGACGTCGACTGGATCAAACCCAGGAGGAGCAGACTTCACGTCCTATTAATCGTATTGAAGAGGGACGTCGTGTGGATGAGAGGCGTGAACAGGAGAGTCGTATAGATCGTCGTATGGATCAACGTCAGCAGCGAGAAAAAGATATTGTTGATCGCTCAGTTGACAATCTGAAGAGTGTTCCTCGGGATGATGATCGTTTGGTGCACATCAACAGACGCCGCCTTGATCAGCTCCAGGAAGAGATGTCTCCTCGTCGCATTGGTCGCATCGGAGAAGGACGTCGAGTGGGTGACATTGATACAATGACAGAGCAGGACATTCTACAGTTTATTCGCAGGGACAATCGTCTGAACAACGTACGTGATGAGGATATCATTGAGATGTTGCGTCGCAATCGCCAGCGCAAGGAGGAAACTCGTCAGAGTCGCATCGATGAACGTCGTGTGAATCAGCCGCAAGTAGAGAGGGATGAGGATATCCAGTCTGATGAGCTCCAGAGTATACGTCGTGACGATGACCGCTTGGTGCACATCAACAGACGCCGCCTTGATCAAGTCCAGGAAGAGATGTCTCCTCGTCGCATTGGACGCATCGGAGAAGGACGTCGAGTGGGAGACATTGATACAATGACTGAGCAGGACATTCTACCATTTATTCGCAGGGATAATCGTCTGAACAACGTAAGCGATGAGGATATCATTGAGATGTTGCGTCGCAATCGCCAGGAAAAGCAAAAGATCGAGGGACGCCGTGTTGATCAACGTGAGGAGCGCGTTGAAGATGTTCAAGGCGATGATCTTCAAAGTATTCGTCGAGATGATGACCGATTGGTTCACATCAACAGACGTCGTCTAGGCCAAACCCTGTAAAAGATGATTCCTTGACCAGCTAGTCCAATTGGAGAATAGACGAGAATGAAATCGAAAACTATATGTAATCCTAACTTTAGAAGGGTATTGAATAATCCCTAAATAAATTCTGCAATCGATGCAAAGTGCATTAAATAATCAAGCAATCTTTCTACTTATATTTCGATAAAGTCTAAACAAAAGTCAATATCATTTGGTATTGATTTAGAGTGTCATAAGTCGGTGCTAAAGATAAAAGAATTTAAATTAAAATGTATTCTCGACAACTTCATTTGTTTCGATTGATATCTCTCGCTCGAAGATCGATGAGTCGTAAATCTGAAGACTTTCACAATAAATTTATAGCATTTGCCTTCACAAATAAATCAGACCAAAGACAATAAATTTAAAAGAAAAATTAAATAAATAACAAAACGACATGCAAATTGAGACGATCGATGGATCGTTGAACGTGAGATTTATCAATTGGAACAGAAAATCAATTTCAACATTTATAAAATGCTTTAACCTGGTCAGCAAAATCAAGGCCAGTGGAAGTTCCGCAAGTGCCAAGAATCGAAGCCAATTTGTAAAGATCATTCGACCTTTCCGCTTGCGCCATAACACACCATTCCTTAAGTCAGTACAAATTATCATAAATACAGAGAGTCAAATTTATAAAGAATTCAACAAGTCGAGGGAAAAGCCGCCAGTTGCGATTTCCGATCGATTCTCACACTCGAAACAATCACAAAAACAATCATTTTTCTATCAGTACTTTTCCCCTTCCCCCAAAAAACCTTCAGCACCGAAGGCCGAAAACTGAAGAACATTGTTTATTGAAAAAGATCTAGCTGAAATTTATTGCAGCAATTTAGAAATAATCAAAAAGTTTGTACAGTTTTAAGAGAAACCCAAAAATAATAATGAATTTACAGATAGATTTTATAAAAGTCTATAAAATCTTTAACAGATTAATTGAATATAAAGAGACAAATAAGAGATATAACAAAGAAACAATAACAGAACTATATTATAAATTGAAAAATAGAAAATCATAGATATCTATAACTTATTTTTATTCAGTATAATACTATATACTTATAAATAAATTTACTTGAGTTTGAGGAAATGAGAGATGTTAAAAATAAAGAGAAATTATATTTGAGTTTTCGGATTTTTTTTATATTTAATTCAATATATTATATTGATATATTATTTAAAAAAAGTAACCAAGTTGAAGGAAGGGAGAACAATTTAAGAATAAATCTGTAGAAACAGAAACATTTGTATCAAAAGGAACAGTTCTTAAGTATTCTGTTTATCATTTGCGAAAATATATTTTTAGCACACAAAGACGACCGGCAGGTGGCGCCTAGTCGTGGGCGTTGTGGCAGGTGAATGGCCGAATGGCGCGAATGATTCGTAATCACATAATTTCATTGAAGAATTGGTATATGCAACGGATTATACAGTTGATATATGTATGCAAGTAGAGACTTGTTTAACAAACAACAACAAATTGAGAGATTTGGAATTCCCATAAATTTGCACCGCATTGTGTGTTACGTGGGCGTTAATATTCCCCATTCATGCAAAACCAAATGGAAATGCATTAAATAATGAAAAGTGGAAGATTCTTGAAGACTACTTATTTATTGCAATAGAAAAATCTTAAGTCATTTTGAATCCCAATTCCCAATTTTAAATAAGATTACAAAAAGGTATGATTGATGAATGGAATGGAATAGAAAAGTTTTCTTCGCTTAGAATTATTTAAGATTTTTTAAGAACTTCCTTTGCAAGGTGAGTCTATCCTCACTTTCCTCTATTATATTAATCAAAGTTCAGTCTGCGAAACGATCCTTCAACCCCAAAGATGCTGTTGTAATCGTTGCATCTTCCCCCGGGACGTAGGTTCTCATCCACGCCATAGTTCGCCTCCTCCTTCAGGTATTCCTGGCACTGCATGAAGTTGTTCCATGTAAGTTGTTTTAACTCTTCAATGGTGCCCTGCTCTCCTCCCAGATGTGTGGGCAGATACCGTTGGGGAATGTGAGCATACAACGACTCCAAGTTGCTGCCATGCACCGAAAGCTAGGAGGGAATAGTGGAAAATGGCAACTGTGTGAAATATTCCCAAAACTAGGAGAAATACCTACACGTTCCTGCTGCTTAGCTGACAACGCCGATCGCAATAAATTAATACCCATCTCGAAGGCCGCGTTAACATTGATCATGTGAGTTCCCTTGTCCCTTACGGGCAGTGCATCCTCCGCGAATTTGGACATCTTCTTCAGAGTGCTCGGCGTCATTTGCAGCAAATGGGCTGCCGTATAATCGATAAAGTCCAATATGACAAGGTAGCCATGGATCACAGCGTGATCATCATACTGCACACTGAGACCATTCAAAGCATTTGACACGCTCATGATCTCCTCAAAGGTATACTTATCCGCCGGATAACACCCCGTACGTACATAGATCAGACGGGGTCCATCCTCATTTAATGGTATCGGCAGTCGGAGTCCCACCCTACGGAAAAAAGGTTAAGTACATAGTACAGTAGAATATTACTATAAAGATGTTCTTATTATCAACATTTATTCAAGTAATATCTATAAGGAATACCTTTATAAAAATTCATATATTTTTATAAAAGTAATAACTATTTATTAGGATACCTTATAAGAAATTCCCTCCGTTGACTCACCCCAATCTGAGCAACTCGTGGACACGTTTGTTGTCCACATCGCGTATAGTATAAAAGTCGGGGAATTGAGTGCGAAGCGTGTAGTATTTGTCCAATTTGGACTTGGCCTTTTCCAGACTAAACTTGCAGCCGCGTAGAAAGGAAACCAGGAACTGATCGTCGCTGCGGGCTCGCATATGTGGTTGTTGTTTAAGCCAAGTCCGCAGCGCCAAAATGTCCGCATCGACGCGTTCAGGAACCTCGTTTAGCTCCTCGATGGCCGTTCGCTGTAAACTGTCCGACAGGGGGCGTATTTCGGGCATCTTTCTGCAACTTTTACGTTTGCTTTTAGCTACAAAACTAATTTCCACAGAAGCGTCGATAAACCCCTCAGCTGAATTTCTAATCGCAATAGATAAGCGAAGTTTGAATTATTGATAATTTAATCGAGAATATTTCTATAAACTACTTGCACTTGGAATCGACAAATGAACTTGCAATTTGATAAGACCTTTCGATAATGTGTTTAGAAAAAGATTATGCTGAGAATTACTGAATCATTCTACATAATCTTTGAATATGAATACCCATTAAATTGAGAGAATTCTATTTTCTATTTAAATAGGTACTTAAACAAATTATATTATGTGTAAATTTATGTTTCGTTTTTATTTTGTTTTCAAAAATGTAATAAATGTATTTGCAATACATGTGCATTTATATTTATAATTTCTAGCGTTCTGATTAAATGTAAATAAAATTAATTAATTAATTTTAATACCCTGTCAGAATGTTATATTCATTTTTAAATTAAAATATTTAAATTAAGTATTTATCACAGTGTACTTTTAAGTCTCTCAACTTGTATAAAGTCATTTTTATTTCTTATCTTCAATGTTAGCTCTGTAAATACTAAAGTTCGACCTGAGTGCAGGGTGTTTTATAGTCGATCACTCTTGATATTGTATTTTTACCTCAATGCTGAACACGAACTTTGATGTTTTGTTATCTTTATGCTCTTGTTTGTTGTTTCGCCATGGTAATTGTAGTTGTTGCTTTGTCAGTTATCTGCGGACGTGTAGAGCGCACACAGAGATAGAGTGAGATGGCGATAGACAGAGCGACACTCACTTAAAAGCTCACATATACACCCACACACATAGACATACATATGTACATGCATAAGTTGAGATACAATTGGATTGTGCTGTGGCAGACATATTGGCACCAAAAGCGAGGCAACAACAAAGCAACAACAGCTAAAGCAGGCGACAAAAAGCAAAGTGCAAAAACAAATGCAGACATGTGTGTCTGTATATGTATAAGTGTGTGTGTGTGTGCGTGTGTGTGTATGGACATGCATAACAAAAGGCAAAGCTTCTAAAGATGCTTCAGTCTCTCCCTCTCTGTTGCTCTCCTTCGTTTATGCTGTCAGTTTCATTTCTTCTCCTGCTCCCACGTCGCTGACTATCAATTTTAATGCATGTCGCCTTTCGTGCCAAAAAATACGACAACAACAACAACAACTAAAAAATAAATAAACAAACAAACAAAAAGCATATGACAAGAGTCGTCGCTGTCACGCTGCAGCTGCATCTGCAGTGGATGTTGTGGATGTGGATGTTGTTGATGTGGATGGTATTGCATGCATGCACATCCACCAGATACAAACTTGCACACATAACATAAAATATCTATTGCCCCGTCAGCTGTTATTCTCATTGACCTTCAACACATTTTATTATCACATACATATGTACATCTATATCTATACAAACATACTTTTACCGACTTTAGAAATTAACTAGGGTGTTCAGGGCGTATACGCAACCTAAGTTACTCTGAAGTTTTCAATTTTCGATTGATTTGATTTCTTACAAATCTAATCGTACAAAATCCCTTAAGTAATATAGTCTCAGCAGTCTAAACGCTTTTTATAGGGTATAATGTACATATAAGAAGTATTTGAAAGACACTCTGATTTTTGGATGCCTCTTTTGACATTTTGCAGCTTGAATGGAAAAGTTTCTGAAAAAGAAAGAATGAAAAAAAAAAATCAAGAAATAAAAATGATAAATACGAAGCACAGTCAGAAGGCAAAACATGTTGAAGTGACACCCGAAAGTGCTTGAATACATCAGAACCACAAATACACAAATATACAAAGCACATTCTGAATTTCTACATATCGTACTCGTACACGTAAGTATGTACAAATGTCTATTCTATACTCCTCACAATTTACTTGTAGTTTTTTTCTCTCTTCTCCACTCTGAATTTTGTATATCTTTCTTTTCTATAATGATACCCTGTACTCTTATCTATAAGGTATATTATATATGTACATCATTATGTAGATTTGAATCTTCCGATTTTTTCCACAATTCAAAAATTTCAATTGTAAGCATAATTTCTTGATCTTGCAACTGATCAGTTATCAAACTGACTATAGGGTATCTCTTCATCGAGGACTCCCAACTGGAGTGTTCTTGCTTGTTCTTTTTTGCCCTTACATTCAATTTGAAATGTGTTTTTGTAGATTCCTGTGTTTGCCCATTTGGCGCTGTAAACATGCCACCAACAAATTCGGTATTGTAAACAAATTTGGAACTCTGAAACTTTTATATGTCTATTCCAAGTATTGGACTATGCTCATACTTATACTTATTACATTTGCATGTATAGTATTGGCAAAGTGTTGAAAGTACTTGCCACATACATATATATGTTTAGACCTAAGGGTCAACTCAGGGAGGGAGGAAACCAAAGGGACAGACAGATGACAGCCACTCGATACAGACATCTATCCTTCGATGATGTCGTAATTGAATATTGATGGAAAACAGTCTTTGATTTCAGATAAAATGTAAGAGGCAAATTACACAAGTAGAGATATTAATTTGAAACAAATAAATATTTAAGAAGTAAGATTTGAAAGAATGAATAATTAGAAAAATTAATAAAAGAGTTAATCAAAAGTTCAAAAGTATTGACTTAGAAATGATTTTCTTAGATTTCGGGAAATGATTAGATATTTCTTATGTTTTAGTTTGTCAAAGTCAAGGAACGAGAAATTTGGGGAATACCATACGTTCTCTAGCCATGTCAAATATAATATTATTTTATTTAAACTTTGACAACATCATGTTTTTACTTAATATATACCATTTGTTGTCGCACCGCACATCATATTTAAATTTAAATCAACCTCTGAACAAGTTGTACATTCGTGTGCCTCGTCTTCTGGCACGCGAGATCAACATTTTGGATGAGGTAAGAAATTATTTTGAACACAAATATAGAAATGCTCGTATATATGTACTTGTCATTTATTTATTTTGCTTCTGTGACAGGTAAAATTTTGAATGTGTTTAGATAATAGAACTAAACGTAAAGTAGCGAAAGTAAAACCAATTGTCTCTCTATATAGAGCGGCGACAGTGCATCAAAAGCTATTATAAAGATTCAGTTGTCATTCAGAATACGAAACCAAAACTTCACACCATTATTCATAATGATTTTTAAATCTGCCTCTTTTGCTTCTCAGCATTTAATTTACAATCAGCGCCAAGTTTTTTTTTACATATTTCAAAGACTTCGTTTCGGAAAACTCGAATTAGCCCCATTGTCACCGGAAGTTTGGACAATTGTGAGTATTTTCAGAAACGAAAAACATTTCTGGTAAAATGTACAATGGCCCTACATTAATTTGGGTCTTTAGGAGGATTCAAAAGTTGAATAAGATGTATCTAGATTGAAAGTTCGTAATTAAGAAAGATATATTTAATATATATAGAGTAAAATTGTATTCAAAATAATGATAAATATAATTATAATTATTAATAATAATATACTTGTAATTTAAATGCAGGGATTAAAACCTTAACCGAAACCGTAACCTTTAACCGGTAAAAACCGATTGAAATTTGTAGCCCTAACTGAAACCGTAACCGAAATAATTTATTTCCGCTGTCCCCAAACCCATAAACCGAAACTCTTTAAACCGAAATTACCGTTTAGTAACCGATTCATTTATAAGGGTTAATTTCGGTACTGGCCGTCGAAGGTACTGATAACTTTGAATTGACATAACTTTGTCAAAAGTCAATAAATTTTTATGTGGAATGTAAATTTGAGAATGATTTGACCTCCAAATTCGTTCTGCATTTAAATTTTGTTCATTTTCAAAACTCGAATTTTTTCGAAAAAATCAAAAAAGATAAAGGGGTAACACTGTAAAATTTCGAAAAAATTCGATTTTCAAAAATTTTCTAAAATGAAAAAAATATAAATGCAGAACGAATTTGGAGGTAAAATCATGCTCAAATTTACATTCCGCATAAAAATTGATTGATTTTTGACAAAGTTATGGCAGTTCAAAGTTATCAGAGTTCAGTAAAATCAAAATAATCCATATTTTCATACCAAATGAACCTAATTTATATGAGATCAAATTATAATAAAATCGACACTACACTGGATCATTCCAGTAACCAGATAATATTATTTTCCAGGCTAATTAGAGTATTAAGTCTTTTTCATGTGAAGCAATAAATAACGCTTCTTATTTTATTCAACCGAAAACCATAATTTTTTTTATTTTGTGAACCGAAACCATACCAGTATTTTTAAACCGAAACTTACAAAAAACCGAAAACCGTTACGAAACCGATACTCCAAGATTTTCCATAACCGATAACCGAAAACTTTAAGTCGAGCATAACCGAAACCGTAACTGAAACCGATATTCGCTTCGGTTTTAATCCCAGTTCAAATGTAATTTTAATAAATATGTTACTTTGAAAATATGGATAGATAAATAACTTTCTGATCAAAGTGGATATTCCAAATTATAATCAGTCGAAATGTAGGCATGTATATTTACTTCTGATGGATCAGTTATTGGTAAAATCGTCGTGAATGAGTCACAAGGGGAAACCGCATAATTGTTGTGGTATCCATTGAATTGCCGACAATTAATGCGATTAATTAAATGACCCCCCATCGAGCTGATTGCAGACTAGTTTTATGAGATACATTTTCATTCCGTGTCATTTATGCATAACTGCACAGCATGCGACAATATTAATCGCCCTTCATTACTGTTAAATCAATATATATGTATATACATATATACAATATTTAAATGTATATACTTTCATAGTTTTCTCTCATTAGGTGTCAAACCGCAGAACGACAGTACAAATAAATTAAAATAAGTAATAAAAGCAGGAGAGTCTGCTCGAATAGTTTATTTAAACTTTGTACAGGGTATCCGCTTCTTCGAGCTTCAAGTTTGCTTTGTATTGATGCCACAAAATGGTTTCCTTACAACTTTTTCGGTGGCAAAAGACATTGACAGAAGCTGAAACGACTGAGAGAAGCGTTAGGAGGATATATTTTATATAATTTTATGGGTCGGAGTGGAAAGTTTACAAACTGCAGAAAGCAACCCCCTTCCAAAGAGAAAGACGTGTACACAAAAACAATACGAATAAACTTTGAACCATAAAATGCGAGAATTATTGAGTCTGTCGCAAATAGCAAAACTTTTGATTCTCTTTTGGAAAATCTCTTACTAATCCTTTCATCTACAAAATGTTCCAATTTCAGCAAAGAGTAATAAACTTCATTTGTATGTTGTTTGTATTGTCAAAGGGGGAAAGAATTTATTGTATTACATACTTATAGTTTATCCAGTTTTCCTGAGTTATTGTTCTTTCGTTAATAAACGGAAGCACTTTTTTCTTAATTGCTTCTTTTTTATTTAAGGTTTTTTTATATTTTAATATATATATATATAATTTTATATTTATATTTTATATTTTAATATAATATATTTTAATTTAAAGTTACATATTGATTTAAGAATAACAATGTAAGAATTAACAAATGTGATGAATGACGACTTGATCTTGTGCCTTAAGTTATGCGTAAAATAGAAACATATTATATTTTTATAATAGAACTTGTATAAACAAATACATATAATATTTTAATTAATGACAGAAAATCAGCTAATTGGATGGGTAAATGGAGGAAACTTGACTGAAAATAGAGACAGCATTAATGTAAAAAGCGTGTGGATCACTTGTCAGTGATGAATAGAATTAATCTTTTTGACATTCAACAATTTTTTTATATTTTTTTTTTTTATAAATGTGTTGTTTTTATAAGTAATCAGCGAAGCGTACAAATTTCCAAGTCGATTTTGTTTTTGACGTGGGACGTACACGTGCCCGAAAAAATGTATTTTATTTAAAGAATGAAAAAAATAATAAGTCTAGTGACAAGTAGTAAATGTTTTTGTATAGAAATCAATTAATTTAAATGTTTGCAAATTCTTATATATATTTTTTGTAATTTTTCGATTTTTTTTCGGTAAGTTGAGGGAGAAAGACTGAAGTGTAATCAAAAAAGTATTTTAGCACACTTTTAATTAGCTTGTTGGATGTATTAAGGATAAGCTGAAGTCCTTGGCTTCATAAAAGCCGCAACGTATTTTTAATGATGCCGCAATTATAAGGAAACGTCATTAAAGCTGAGTAGTAAAAGCTACAACTACAGATTGTTTGACTAGTAAATACCCTATAAACATAAATAATGATACATTTTAAGAGTAACATAAAACAATAGGATTAATATGCTTGTTACTTTCCTTTCACGTCTACAGGGTATAGATCTGAGTAACTTAATTTCGAGGTTTGGAATACGTACTGCGATTTGGGGTTATTAAAAACTTGACTATAAGCATCGTAAAATGCTCAAAATATAATCAAAATCTTTAATTACATAAATACAAGTACAGAAGCGTAACAAAAGATTAGTCCTCGCTGGGAGAGGGAGTTACTTTCTGGAAACTTATAGGGCACATGAAAGTGATTCCTGGCAAATACTCACAAATAGCTGGGGATGGTTGCCTGTGGGCGTGACGACAGGGTGGGGAATGGGGGTAGCAAGAGGAACTGACTGATTTTTGTCTCCTCGACCTGGACGCGTAATTAAATTCCAGTGGGGGGTGCTATGGGTTGTGGGGTGTATCGGGCGTGTAAGGCTCCAGAATGTTGCCTCAAGTGTGCGTGATTGTAATGAGTGGGTGCTGTTGTTGTTGAGTGGTTGCTCTGCCTTCTATTGCCCCACCAAAGTTATCAAGTACACAAATATTTGCTCTAATTAGTAAAATTGGACACGTTCTCTCCTTCCCCCCTACCTCCCACACTCCCTCTCTCATTCCTCTATCTCTCCCTCTTTCCAGCTGTACTGTTGACTGATTGCCCAAAATCGTTTCTTGTCTTCGATTTTTCCGAGTGGAGGGAGAGTCGCCTCATTAAATGCTGCTGGTCAATGGGTCGTTTTCTCTCTGAAGAGACCCTCGGAAAATTCAGTTAAAGACAAGCAAATGCCAGTTTCGTGTCGAAATTGTTTGCCTTGGCATTGTTTAAAGCGATTAACGCTTAATATCCTACTGATTGGTAATTGTCTTTGCATGCAGATTAAGTAATTTACATTGGCTCCGACTCCTGAGTGTTTACAATTAAGTAAACCTCTTACCCCTTTCACGATACTTTGCCAACTAAACCAACCCCTAACATAATCATGCCTAAAAAGGCGACAGTCTTGAGTATTTCAATCGAAAGAAATCGTGACAAGTAAATGTTTTCTCTTTCATTTCACATTTTAGCTCGTTAACTGCACGACAAGTGTTCTGGACAAGGACATTTGAAGGGACTTCCAATTATGCTCCCAGTCGTGTCCAGTTCAAATATCAAGTCGAGCAAGCTCTTAATTATATATTAACCTATTTATTTAATTGATCTTTAAATTGGATAGTTCAACTATTCCTTTGAAAAATCTATTAATCTAGATGAAAATATCCCTTGAAAAATACTCTCTGACAATGTATAAGCCAAGGCTCTTAGATCAATATAAAGGATAGTTTATAAAGCCATTTTCGAACTTTCTACGGCCTAGAAATCTATGACATTTCCCTTAATAAGTGAAGTTAACTTAAGTTAAGTAATAAGTTGTAGAAGTTTCTGTAAATGTAACTAATAAATTTACAGAACCCAAATCCCTTTGTGTGCACTCAAAAAAGGAGACCTGTGCAGTATTTAACTGTAGAGTTGTAAGCCAAGTTTGAGCACAGTTCAAGAAACGAAGCCAAAAACAACAAATCACAGAGAGAGAGAGAGAGAGGGAAACGGAGTATCCTGTGACCAAACAACGACCAACTGACCTTACCCTGGTATATGGATGGAAAGGGAGAAGACGAGGGGATGAGTTTGGATAGCCCAATAGGGAATGCCAAACGAAATATACTTCAATAATTCATTCGAATCATGATAAATGCCCGGATTTCACTCTGACATTCGCAAAATATACTGAGGTCAGCACACACACACACACACACACACACTACACACACACACACACATAGATGGGACAATGGCAATCGCAATCCTTTCGCTCAGATTGGGATTTTGCTTACGTGTTGACTTGGCCAACAAACTGTTACTGGTAGTTGAATATGGGGTAACAGAAGCTTCTGCTGGGCTTAATGTTGCATGTATGATATACTAACCATGGCCAGTTGGCATTTCCCAATGCTGATTCAGCTGATTCGAGCCGGGTCAAGACCCCTGATCTTCGAATGAAGGCATTTAAACGATAGTACATGAGACAATATTATATATTTAATCAGAAAATGGAAGAGACTTTCTCAATTACAGCTCTTAGCACTGACATAATAATAGTAGATAGTCTTTAAGAGATATCCTGCTTGGTTTGATTGAAATTGGCAGAGACTGAGACCCACTTCTATGATTGATGCCTTAATGAAATGTGTGGTCATGTTTTGGCTTTGTTTTTCCAACTCCATCCTATCACTTTGATGGGCCTGAGCTCAACTTTGTGCACTCAAAACGGCTTTGAACTTTATTTTTGTTGCCTGTAATTGATAATATTATTAAAAGCTTTTTGCTGTTATTTCGTCTGGAAAAAAGAAGAAAAACAGCATTTAATTTACCACGTTCCACATTGTCTACTAATTATTGTGTGCTTTTGTCGTAATTAGGAAAGTTGTTCAGCCTGCACAGAATGTCCTTTTTCCCGTGCGTCCTCTTCATAATTAATTGTCAGCTTCCAACAAGTTATGAGACTGTAAAAAGTGAGGAAAATTTATCAATAATGTCAATGTATATAAAGAGTAACTTACTTATAGTAGGGAATTCGAATTGTTGACGGGAAAGTATCTTTTCTACATCAATTACGCAAGAGTTCCTTAAAGACTGTCTCTAAAACTTGAGTAGCTTAACAGGTCAAATTTATGCCCTCTAATAATAAAACGAAATCTCATATTAAAAGGTCATTCTGGTTGTCTTCTATGGCCGAACACAGATTAAATATCGATTCGTGTTAGATAAATTAGACAATGAAAAAATTTAAGTTAAGAGATAGAGTTCCTTTAATTCGCTTTTCAGAATTAAACACTCTTTTTTTAAGCTAAAATAAATTACCCAAAATGAAGATATTCAAATTATAAGATACAAAATACATTATGAAATCGTTTCTTATTAAAATACATCTATCGAGCTGATATACCCGACAGATTATAAAAAGAAGAACTACATTTGATACTTATATAGTTAAGATCATTTTCGATTGCTTTTATTTGAATAGCATTTGAACACTTTGAGAATATAATTCATTTGACAGACAAAGAAAACTCATTTGAGTATTCACTCGAATGCGATTTTAACATAGATCGTAATCCCAAAGATCTGCGGCACTTGCCAGTCGCATTTGTAGAAAAGAATTTTAGCTCTGAAAGATGAAGATGAAGATGACGACTATCTGGCCATAAATCAGAAAAACATATTCATTTGTTATCGATTTACAAAGCGAGAAGGATCAACGGATCGTCGACCCGGGAGCGGGAGCGAGAGCGGGAGGGGATTAAGGCGCGCGCCAATTGCTTTTGAGGGAAGCCTGGGAACCAGAACCAGATCGAAAACCAGTCCGAGCGAGGGAACCTGCCTAGAGCCGGGTGCTATAAGTGCACAAAAAGGTCAGAGACAATCGGAAAATCGGTGGAAACACACAAAAATACCCCTAAGGACTCAGGTGATGGCTGCAGGTTTAGCGCGCTTCTCACAGCGTGGGAAACTTGGAAAACGGTAGGAACAATCTGAATAGGACAGTCGACAGTCGAGTTGAACCTCTGACCTCTGACATGTGCAGAAAATCCATCATAACCTCTGACAAAGGTTTTAGGGAAACTCGGCAATAGAAAATAGGTTTCAACAATGTGGCAGGGTCACTGACAGGGTAGACTCTATCTACCTGGCCACAGGTGTGTCTCACCTACTGCCACTGTCTCCATCTTATTTTCTCTCTCTCTCTCTCTCTGCTTGTCTGTTTGCGTGTTAAACAGTCGTTTCCAATTAGTCAGCCATGTGTTCCTAAGCCCTGGGAGCTATCAGGATAAGTAAAACAGGGATAACTACGATCTAATAATGCATATATAGTCTTCCCTGACAATGACGTTCTATAAAGAGATCAATCTAGAAAAAACTTAGAAACATTTTGATTTATTTTATTTTATAATGGCATCAGCTTCTCTCGAGCTTTGACCTGCCAAGGTTTTTGTCTAATTTAATACAATGAGGAATAGTCCTGACCATTTGAAAAGTATATATTCTCCATCAGAAAACTCTGAGATAATGCAGAAATTATAATAGACAGATATATCTATAAATTTTAGTTTCTTAATTTCATTATTTCATATGTAAATTTATTAATATTTACTAAAAATATTTATATTTATATTTATTTTTTTTATCATTTGAATAATTTCTGCTGTCTGTCTGAATTGATAGCCTCTTCCAAAGGCCCTGACTACGACTTTAATTCGTTAATAATATATCGGACTCAGTAAACCAACTCGATTGATTATATATGTATATGCTGGACTTATTTCGTAAAGCAAAAAGCGATATATTTTGATTTAAAAGTCAACTTCAAATTCTTATAATAAGTTTTTAATAAAGATATGCGTAATACAATAAAGGGAAACGAAAATATAGTGAATGCTTGCAAAATCAATTTGCATCAAATTCAAGTATATTTTATTTGATTCGATTTTCAATTTCAGATTGAATTACAGTGGGCAACCAATTTGAAATACTCTTGTAAGTTTATATATGGGCAAGTTTATTTGTTTGCCAACAAAATATATTTTTATGGCTTTGTGTGTCTGTGAGGGGGAGGGAGGGAGGGGAGGATTGGGGGGCTGCTGGCAGGCAAATCGAACCATTTGTCTTGCGAGTATCGATTCGAGGACCTTCGAGCCCAGAGGGGACGGCGTTGACTCTTGGGCTGTCCAATTCAGTTGCACAAACGATTACCCAATTTCACGTGTTTAGATTGTAGTTCAAAAAGGGTTGAGACCCCAGAGAATGTTACCCTCCCTTCTGCTACCCCGTTTACAAACCATTTGTGTCTCGTCTTACGAGTATTTCGTTTTTCGTATTTCGCATTTTGATTGATTGCTGCCAGTTACAGCGCACAAATTGAATGACCAACTGCTGCCCAAACCATGGTCCAATCCTGAATCCCGAATCCTGCCATTGGGCCAGTCAAAAATGATAAATAGACCAAATGACCCATTTAACTGTTGCGTTACGTCTTCGTTCAGATCCTTTTGCGACTCCTTTCAGCTATTTTTCTCGGAAAGCTGCTTAAAGTTGTCCCTAATTGAGTTTCTCTGATTGCCTCAAGAGCTTTTTCGTCGGTCAAATCCTTTTAATAGGCTCAACTTGAGATGGAAACAAGAATTATTGTGAAAACTCAGATATGAAAACAGGAAACTCAATAGGCGTTTCTCAGCAACTGTAAAGTCGGTTAAATGCAATATTTTAGGAAATTGTTACTCTGTGATGTTTAATTATCCATTTTATAATTATTTGAGAGACTCCATGGAGAGTTCTAAGGAATCTGAAGCCAAAGTTACACTTGATTATTAACCCCGACGATATAATGCTTCCGAGTTTTATTTAAATATTTGTAAAATCTCTATATCATTCAAAATTACTTCATTTTGTACTTATTATCCTAACATTATTAATTTTTCAAATGTTCATTTTGTTAAAATTTAATTCCTTATTCCTATTCTCTACTTTATCCGTCTGTAGTTTCTTAAACAAGAAGACTAAAAACAATTTCGAATAAAAATGTTTTGAACACCGCTTAAAATAATTGTTACGTCAAGAAATCAGTTAGCAGTTTTTTAAACGGCGCAGTTCAGAAATCAAATGACTGTATTTAGACTTGCAATTATATTCCAGGCAATATGCCAATACTCAGCTATTTGAAAAGAAAGAAATGAACCCCTTGCTGGGCATTGTTTGGCAACAGAGTGGCCACAATTAACCGTTTCAATTGTCGATATCCTGTCGAATACTGACAATTATCGAGTATACACACTCCTGGCCAAAGGGGGTACTGAAAAGGGATACTAAGTATCGGCTATCCATCAGTCAGTTGAAATATAAATGCAACAAAATGTTACATTTTCCATTCAATTATATTTTTTCTACTTTTCTATTTTATTTGTGCCTTTGAGGAGGGCCTTTAGACCTCCTTTGTTGCCTTGCAACAAAAAGGCAACACGGCGGGGGGAAAGAGAGAGAGAAGGAAAGAATGATAACCTCTACACTTATTTTTTCGCATGCCCAAAACGAAGGACGGCCATTATAGGAAAGAGGGAAGAGAAAAGTGAAAGGCAGTGAAAGGGAGTGTAGAAAAAGGGTTCTACGGGCATTAGCCAGCTTTATAGGGCACACACCATTAGCAGAAATGCCAGAAAAGATACTCGGAAAGAGGCAGCGACAGGGAAAGCGAAAGAGATAGAGAATGAGAGTGAGATTGAGAGAGGAATATGGAAAACGAGACCTAAGCACATATTATACACAGTGTGTAGATAGAAGAAGCCACCTTTGTTTGTTGGTCGTTTGCCTGTGGAAACAGGGAATGAAACTTGGGCCTGAAACTGGGACTGAGACAGGGACTGGGTTTGGGTCTGGGTCTGCTACGGTCTGAATCCCGCCCACAATTTCCTGTGCCGATAATGGCAAAGACTTTTAGCTGAAATGTCAATTGAGTAAAAATGTGCGTATTTTGCAAACAGAGCGAAAAATACTTATGTAATATGGACACACACATGTGCTTACACATGTCTAAGGGGCAAACGGCAAAAGGAAAAGCCAAAAGGATAAAATGTAAAAAGAAAGAAAAACTGCCTTTGCAAATGGAAAGCTTTTGGCTAAATGAGACGACAAGCGTCTTAGGTCTCGGTCTTGGGTCTCAGGTCTCGGGTCTCCGGTCTCGGGTTGGCAATGGTTACAGCAACTCCTGATAGTCGGCTAATAGAAAAGCGTACATATTGACGAAGTTGAAGATGGGGGAGAGTTAAGGTAGGGGTAAAGATATACCTCCCGGGGGCATGATTCGATGATAACGTGGCAGCTGCCATTATGTTTTTTGGTATCAAATATTACTATCAATATGAAAAGTAGATAGACGATAAGTTCGTTGATTCGACCCATCGATAAGGCCCTATCAAAAAGGGTGCGATGGTTGAGGGACTTAACAGTGGGATTTGATTGAGAGTGCATCGTAAATATAGTGACCATGGAGGTGAATTTGTAGACATATGACATTACTAATCAGCACTTGATCGGGGTTTATCCCCAATGATTTTATTTTTAAATACTGTAAGTGATGCAAGCATGGAGGTGATTCAAGTGACCATGGAGGGGAATAAGTAAAGTAGAATGAGTAGTCAATTCATTCAGCTTATAGAACTCTGATTAAATAGGATTACGAGTATACTTTGTCTCATCAAATTAATACGTTCGAATGGAATTTAAGTGAATACTGCTTTTAAATATGTAATTAAATTGACTACAATAGAATAAATTCGGTACATTATGAGTTCATATTATAAATTATTTAATTAAAGTGACCATGGAGGTAGATGTATGATATGTCAAGGAGATGTAGCAGATGTAACATATTATGTAATACTGACATTAATGATTTTATCAGTGAATTTAGACGCATAAGATTCTGCTCCTCATTTATTTGCATGCCTATTAATAAAGTGAACATGGAGGTGAATAAACAGTTTACAAAGTGATTGATAGGCATTTACCTGAAAATATTGTTGAATACTGATTTGCATGCTGTACCATTGTGCTGAAATGTGTTATGGATTTAAGTGAATCTGGAGGTGATTTCTTACCTCCTTCTTCCTATCCTTAACTCATTCTTAAGTGTTATCTGCAGCCAGAGTCATTGCCTAGAGTTGAGTTCCGGCTTCTGACTCATCAACATTGAAATGAAGTCGAATAAACTTTTCGAAAAATGAAACGAACGTGAGATTCGCTTTGGTTTTGGTTTTGGGTTCAGGATCAGGTTGAGGTTGGGGTTGAGGCTGAAATTCAGTTTCGTTTTAGTAGTGTTTACTTGCAGATATATAGAACGAGTACTTGTACTGCATATTTACTAGCACCATCATCCAGTTCGTCCGTCCAACGTCCATTGTCCATTGTTATTGCTACCACTCAGGACTCAGTTCAGCACTATTTGCCCGGGATTTTGTCGGCTCTTTGGCATTGTTTGCTCGTATTGTTTCAGATGGGCGAGGTGCACGTAGTTCGCATAGTTCATATTCAAGTCAGGGACTCCTCTCGAATCTCTGGCACTCATGCAAAACGCACAAAAGTGTGCACTGTGTCCTTTTTGCCAGGAATACTACTCCAATTCCAACAACTATTCTCACTATGCTCCTGCTCCTGCTGCTGCTTCTGCATTTGGTCCTGTTTTTGCTCCCACTCAACACAATGCCTGGCATTGTTTGTATGGCTCGCAGTCAGCTCTATTTTTAAACACGTTTACAAAGAACTTTGCTCGGATTCTCTTTTGAAATGTACACGTTGAGCCTGAAACAGTTTTCCTTAGTTTTTTTTCCTTTTTCCTTTTCCTTTTCCATTTTTCTCGTCTTTTTTTGTTGGCCTCATGATATGTGTGCATTGAAACGTGTGCATAGAACAAAAATGGACAGTAAAGTTTGAGATATTATTGTCAGAAGGGCCAAAGTGCACCCTTAACTCGGATTAAGTGTTTCGTAGTCCTGTGAAAATGCAGCCCTTATATTTATTGTCTGATCCGATTGCAGGTTCAACATTTCCATAATTTCTAAGTAAACTAATTAAGCTACTTATCTCTTCAGGTCCTAAAAATTTCAGCTTCTTAAAAAAATTGACCATGGAGGACACGTAGTGCAACTTAATTTATCTGGCAGTCTCATTTTTTACAAATAGTAAGTAAGTCACGGTAAAGGACAGTTATTTATATAAACTTATGCTTCTCCTTTAGTTACTGTTGTAATATTTTACTACTTTGAACCTTCATTTTCCTTATTCTTCTGCAAATTAAACATTTATTAATTGGAAGTGCTTGAAAATGTGACCAGTTAAGATACTATTTCCTTTCTCATACATTGTGTACTTTATTCTTTCCTTTATCATCTATCGAAACTCTACAAGTTCATTTAACATTTTCGCAATCAGGAAACTTTCAGATGGGCATAAATATTACAACATGAATTTAGTCATGTGGTTGATGCTTTTCCCTGCACTTAGGACACTTCTTCCTTACAGTTGGGAAATAATTTGAATAAAAAACAGCTTTAAATTTTTAATAGAAACCGAAAATTATATGCAAAGTTCAGACTCCTTTCAAGTCGACTGCGAGAACGCTGAGAACTTGGCATGTGCCATGGCAGCTTTCATCAATTTTCACTTGCTTAAAACAGAATTAGAAAATTAGATTCTAAATAGATGATGGGACAAACAATGAGGACAAAGTCGTTTGCAAAACAGCAAATTTTCAATTGGATTTGTGTTACGAAAATATTCAAATATTCAAATTGGTAACAATATGTTTTGAAAGTTTGAAATCTGTTAGTTTGCCGTCCTAGCTTTATAATACACTAAGAAAAATAAAACAAATGGAATTTGTATATGAATTTTATGCAGAAATCTAACTGGGGTTTTAAATTGAGAATTTTCTTTGATTTAGTAAGTGTGAATCTTTTCTAAAATTTATTCGAGTGTACTTTCGGTTAATTTCATTGGACTAGTCGTTTGACTTATAAATTTTAGATGCTGCTCATTTAACTTTTAATTGGCAATTAGTTTCCAGTTACGCAGCGAATTTGGCGCAAGTTTTTCAATTATTGATGCTCAAATTGCCCCAATCCACAATCCCCAATTTTCCCTTCAACTTTCGTCCAAATTCATACAACATGTTCGCATTCCCATCCATTGGATTTTCAGTTTTGCGTTGAAGTAACCAAGTCCACACACAGTTCCCAGATGCCCGGGAGGCTATCAATTAAAAAAAAAACTGCAATGAATATTGCAATTGCTTAACTGACTTTTCTGTTTTTCCACTTTTCCGACTTTTCAGACCTCCCACTATAATTTTGCCAATGGTATTCAGTCTTTATACCATTTAATATTCAAATTGTGCCACTTCAGACACACGACACATGCCAATAATTGCCTCCACTCACAACACACACACACTACACACACACTCACAACACATACACACTCATGTACACACACACAAAATGCATACACCCATAATGCACACACACATAACATTCGCATTACAAATGACTTCGATTTAATGATCGAAGCAAATTTGTTTACCAACTATTTCTGCATAGAAAAGTGGCAATGGAGGTGACAACGACTACAAAAATACTCTATATATCATCTGGATATATCCTCAGTAAAATCAAGTCAAAACAATTAAAAAATTGCTGTGAGTTTTCATTATAGCTTTATCTATATCTTTATATTTATTTATGTATATATATATAGCTTTATAAATAACTATAGCTCCTATAGAAATTGAAAAAGTAAGAGGGTATTCTAAATTGAATGTAAAATACTGAAGAGGTATGCATCCTTCCTAATAGTGTATAACAGCAAGAGAGATATTAAATTTTAGTCACTTTCAGACTTACTGGAAATTTAATGACAAAAATATATTAAACAAATTAAAGCTTTTTTAAACTAAATAATTAGAGCGGGTCACAGAATTTTATAATATTTATTAAATAATTTAAAGAGCATGTTAAATAAAAGTGTTTTATTTTTGATTATACTCCGCAGTTCTTTTACAAAGCATGAAAAATAGTTAGTGTATCTGTTAGCTGTTTACAGGGTATACAAAAAAGTCTAAAGAGAGTCTGAAGAGCTTTAGCTCTATAGTATACTCAAATTGTGATCAGAGATTAAACATGAAATACAAAGAGACATACAAAGGGAGGCAGGGAGGCAGGTAGCAAAGGAGAAAACAGTAAACTTCACGTTCAAAGTTCGACATTAAAAGTGTAATAAATGTCATAAATTGTTAACAGTTGATTGCACTTGATTATACTTCGTTGTAGTCGATGTCGAAGCATCCTGCGACCTTAAGCATCCCTGGAAACACCTACAACAAGAACAACTTGAACCACAAAACGATTTCAGCGATTTCTGCAGCAATAATAAAAGCGAAACGCGTGCGGTTTTAATGTGTCTCACACTCTCGATAACCGAAACTCCAGAAAAGCCAGAAAACGATATCAAAGGCTGACAGACAGGGGAATTTAATAAAGGAGAGAGAGGGAGTTGGGTGGGGGGGGGGGTAGTCTAGGGAGGTAAGGTCGTAAAGGACACAAGAACTGACATTTGAGGACAGAGACATTCGAAACATTCTCAAGTTGTTGTCATTTACGAGCTGTTTCCGTTCTTGATTTGCCTGAGAGTGAAGCAAATGCTTACGTGCATATCATATCATACTCGTATTCCCGAAATACTTATATAATATTTTATTATTTCATTTCAATATCAAACGAAACGAAACGATATGAATCGGAAGGGAATGGTCAGTATCGTCGGAGTGGAGAGCGAGATGTGGAGCAGTTGATGGCCGTCAGTCGGTTTTAATTTGCCATTTACACATCATAAAATTTTGGAACGTGTCTGTTGGGCTTACGGATCCCTAGGGCGGATGCCCGTTAGATAAAAACAGCCACAATACCTTCTGCCGCCGACCACGCCCTCGAACACGATGCCCACTTGTATATATGTGTGTGTGTGTGTTGTGTTTGTCGGCTGATAAGAACAGAAAGTAAATGGTATTGATAATACTTGTAAAAAAACAGGGTACCGAACTTTGAATACTCTTCCAGACAGTTTTTTCAGTTTAAATTATGTTTTTAAAACAAGTTTTCTGTAATTATAATAATAATAACTATAATAGGACAGTGGTTTTTTATGATTAGATTTCAAATTTTTGATTATGTAATATTCTTTTAAGTATCAATAAATATATTAAAGCACCCATTGAATATATTTGAATTCTTATTCAATTCTCACAGAATAGGTAAGACTTACTATTATTTACATGTGATGACTTTGTTTCATATATCTGCTAAAATGAAAATATTTTTATTCAACAATTTATTGTTTGATAAGGATGGGAGATAATTGGAAAAGAATTTTGAGAATTTGATTAAAATATTTACAAAAACATAATAGGGGTTTATAGTCAGCACAAACTATTTGAAATTGATAGACTTATTTTTTATATCGACTGAAAATATCGAGATCTTCAGCAGTTTTCTACGCTATGTCAGGGTATAGAAATGCGAATTTGACTCATTCAAATTAAATACCCACTGTGGGCAATCTCAAGCAGAAATTGACATTAAATATCTAATCTCAGTCCCAGAGACAAGAAGAACTATTCAAAATCTCATCTGGTATTTGGTCAGATAACATTAAAGCACAGGCAACTTGAGTGTGTTGTGTTTGCAAAACAGCCCAGACATCATTTTTAATAGGCTTCCAGAGGCTCAGGAGTACTTCATGGAAATTAGGCAAACAAAAAATGATAAAGATGCAAAAATAAATTCGGAATGTCCCAGTTTGAATATTGTCGCCTAACAAGCTGGCCATATCAGCTATGCAAGCCTGGCATTAATATGAAAATCATGTAGGGCCGACCCTGTTGCCGAATTAGTTTGTGTCGCCCCCTCTCAACCCACAGAACCCTCTCCCCTTTTCACAACAACCTTAGTTCCAGCTCTAGCTCAAAATACTCATTGCATTCCGTAGGAAACGAGAGCTTTGAAGTGCGCAATGTGGGCCAAAAAATCTTTCTTATAATGTTTTTGGAATACCCTGTAACCCAGCATATAGCTTATACCTTTCTAAAATTATAAATAGTATTTTTATTTGGCTTATGTAAAATTTTTCTTTGGTATTATTGCTGAATTTGCAATAAATTTTCTTTCATTTGAAATTTTATTTAAATTGGAGAAGCTAATCACTTGCGATATTTATAAGTATCTAATTTATTTTAAAAAAAATATTTTAGATTAAATATTAGCTTAAAATAGTATTTTACTTATTTCTGTTGGTATATTCTATGACAATGCTTTCGATTTTAATTAATATAAAAATGTAACATATTTATACTTAAGAAATTTACTCTGAAATTTGTATCTAATTAATTCAAAATGAATTTCTAATAATTCTAAGAAGATTAGTGCGGGATACCAATTCCAAGAAAATTCAATTAAGTAACGTTATTTGGTAATTCCAATAAACTGAATGGAAAATAATTATAAATCGAAAATGAGAACATTTAATTTTCAAAGTACAGGGTATACCTGCAGTGTAGCACTTTTAATTTAAGCATTATTACTTATTGTTATTGTTGCAGTAGCTGTTGTTGTTGTTGTTGGGTCATTACACGTGTGTATAGACCCTACAAGAGTGGACCATTATGTGGTGTTGTGTGGGGACTTTGAAGGGGTTGCTACGACTATTGGTAAATTTCATTGGAGTGTTTGTATTTGTGTTTTTGTAAGTAAGTTTGTTTAGTTTACTGGGGGCGGAAGGTGGGCGTGGTTAGGGTATATGTATGTATATAAGGCGCTTAATATGCAAAGTTTGTAACTTAATTTAAATTCCCTTGGCGTGCACTTATTACTTTGTGCCAACTTTGTTGCTGTTGCTTGGCACTAAAACTAAAACTGAAACTACAACAAAAATAACAACAACAGCAACTATTGCTACTACAACAACATCAGGAACAACAACAACAAGAACAACAACAACAACTTGGCACAGCCCACACTTTATAGTAAGTCGCACATGAAAACAATTTTTTGATAATTAAAGTTGAGCATTCTTTGCCTGTGAATGTGTGTGTATGTGCGTATGTGTGTTTGTGTGTGTGTGTGTGTGTGTGCATATGTGTGTGTATAGGCCCCAAGCAATTGCCTCTCTGTTGGCATTGGGCCCTGGCTCCATTTCAAGTGTCAGGTTTCGCTGAGTTGAGTTGAAAAGTTGAACCCAGAAAAAAACTATGCCTCAACTCTGACAATTCCCGAATATTCCGACTATTCCAACTCGTATCGTAGCATGTTTACAGCAAAGTATTCTGTTTGCTAGGCATTCATTGGAAGTTTACCAAGAGCTTTCCACACTGTCAGAGCGAGAGAGAGAGAGAGAGAAAAGAGAGAGAGAGGGAGAGTGCTGAGTGATCCCAAAACTTTTCGACTGTTTCACATTTTCGTTGACTCCTCACAAAATTACCACTTCTGCTAAATTATAATTGTTTGTGAACCTTTTAAACTAAAAATTTGCTTTTAAATTAACCACATTATTTATAGCTTTAGTTTTTAGGAGTTTAGAAATACTCCAGTATGCAGATCAATTATTTTTTTATTTTTGTTATTATTATTTGTCGTATCTTTAATTTTTAAAAATTTAGTGATGATCGATTAAGATACAGATACAACAATGTAATATGTAGCGATAATTCGTTATAAGATAAGAAAGAATATTATGAAAATTATAAAGGGGTTCAAATTGTCGACTGATACACAAATGATTGAATTGAAAGGCTGAAAGGATAATGAAAGTAAAGGTTTTCAAAATATATTATTATCATATAAGAAATATGAAAATTACAAAAGTGGATGATCTTAAAATGCTTTATAGAACTTGGTGAACAGTAATGGACTTGGATAATCCTGTTAATGTCCTGCGACCGGCTGTTCGCTATGGAAAGTTTCAGTAAAGCGCTTAAATAAATAAATAAATAAATATTTGGAGCCCAGCTGTGAGACCCATGACAATTGGAATTGTGTGTTGTATGGAGGAGAATGGCAAGAGGGGAAGAGGATGGGAGGGGTTGGCAGGACATTATTTAAATTGCCATCAGGTTAGGACAGGCAATAAATTGAAATGCTCTCACAGATGATGATGAAGGGGCAGCTAAAGAGAGAGAGAGAGGAGTGGGAGTGGGAGAGAGAGACGGGGGATGGTGTGACAATCGCGTAAAATGCATTTAAATAAATCAACTTTGGCGTTGTAAACAATGCGGGAAAACAAGCAGAGTATATATGTACATTTGACACATAGTACATACATATATTTTGACATCATTTCAAATGCGACATAATTAAAAATGTCACTTGTTTTGCCACAACAAACCAAACCCACCACCCCCCACAATCCCACCCACATTTGGTTATATCTTCAGGCTGAGTTGGCCCAAAGGAACTTGATCGCACCTGTGCGTCGGCTCAACGAAAAACTTTTCGCACATAATTTATATACTTATGTTGTTGTGTGTGTGACAATCACAGAAATAGAATTTCTTATAAGCAGAGGGAGATGGAGGGAAATGGAGACGGGGATGGGGATGGGGATGGAGAGGTGTGAGGGGTTGTGCCACCAAAAATGCCAACAATGCGCGCTTGTCACTCGAAATTACTTTATGCAAAGGTTCGAGGTGAGTCTGTGAGTGTGAGTGTCACTGTATCTGTGTGTGAGTGAGTGTATCTGTGTGTGTGTCATCATCATCTTTATCCTTATTTCTTCTCTCCCTCTGTCTCTCTCTCTCTCTCTTTTTCTGGGTCCTAGTCCTTATGTTCCTTAGTCCTTTTCCCACCGCTCCACAGCGCTTCCCCCTGCCCATCCCTCATGGTATTCCCACAGGAAACACTTGCTGCTTATGGATTTCACAACAGCATCGCAAATTTTTTGTCATTTCGTCTGTGCGCGCATTTTACAAAGTGGCAAGTGGCAACTGAAAATGTTGGCTACACCAACCACATCACCATCATCCTCTCATCCCTCTCTTTCTCCTCTTCTCTTCCCTGTCCCGTCGTTGCCATCAACGACACACCAATTTACCGTTCGCATCTTTCTTCATCATGTGGCAGAGGCTCAAACAACATGACGTTTTTATTTTTCACCGCCTTTCCTCCTCTTTCTCCTCTCTCCTTGGCCTGTTCTTCCTCCTCCTCCTCCTCCTCCTCCTTCAGTTGGTCCTCATCGCGAGCTCAGGGATTGTTTGCATTTGTGAATATGTAAATATTTTTCAGCACGTTGCACGATCCAAGCCAAGTGCCATGTGTCCTCCAGGAGATACTTCTCCACCTCTACCTTTCCCTTTCCATCTCCCTCGCTCACTGTCTGTTTCTGTCTCTCTTTGTGTGTTTTGGTAAGGAATGTGGCAAGTTATGGCGAATGTTGGTCCCCAGTCAAAAAATCGTAATTCTGTCTGTGACTGTGCTACGAGATTTGTCATTTCATTCCCTATTTTTATCGTGTTTTAAAAATCCCGAGTTCGGTTTGTGTTAACCACAGTGCAGAAATATTATCTTTCTTTCAAAGCCAAATCATGAAGGAATGATAAATTACACAGTATATGGAATAAAGTAACTTTAAATTGAATTATAACTATATCGGGTTTCTTTTAGAGATAGTATTAACACAATACTAAATTTTGGTTGCATACTTTTGAGAGTGTTATAAAGTGAAGGACCACAAATTTACATATTTAGGAAGCACGTTATTAATCTCGGATCTTAGTAGATCTTAGTTTTCATACATTTTTCCTGGTTATATCTCTAAAATGTATTCTATATATTTATATTTAAAAATATCTTTATTCATTATTTTTCGAGTATATCGATCTATTCATTTTATATTATTTGTTCGTATATTATATGTCTCCAATTAACTCACCCTACATTAATTATAAATATCTATTCATTCTATATCCAATTGGATTATCCCTATTCATATCCATGTTTCCATTTTTATCTCACTATTTAAGTCTTTTCATTCATTAATAAATAAATATTAATAAATTTACTTTATCAAATCCCTCCACTTATCTAGATATATATCTCCATTTTTCTTCTTCAGTTAACACTTATGCAATCAAGTATTTTTTGTATACTTGAAAAATATTGCACTTAAAAAATAGATGTGTGATTCTTTCATTTTATAGCTAGACCATTTACCACTGTGCACCTGATGTTGTTATCCTGTTTTCCGTTTTCCGCGTTCCATATGGGAGGAGGGCAATCCAAATATTTCACGCATATGATTTATTTTTTCGTTCGCGAGTAAAAAATTTACAATTTCCGCTGCGTTTACGCCAACGAAACCATTTCGCGAGCACGCACGTGTGTGTGTGTGTGTGACAGAGTGTGTGTGTGTGTGTGACAGAGTGTGTGTGTGTGACAGTGTGTGTGTGATTGCTCACCCACTGAGCGACCCACTGACTAATGTGGTCACATATGCTGCATGTGCTCCTCGCACAGACGGACAGTGTGGCGTAGGGAAGAGAGAAAGGGATGAGAGAGATAGAGTTGATAAAGAGAGAGAGAGAGAGAGGCAACGGGAGTCGTTGTGATTCCTATGCTCTGCTTTGTTCCCTCCTTTTGACTAATGAGGTTGCCGCTCCATTTGTTGATTGCCGCAATCGTGATATGCCACGCCCCCATCCTCGCCACGCTCAGCGGCGTCCAACATATGTTGTCCCTGCATCCTCGACAATGTTTACACATCCTTTTTTTTTATTCTTTCTTTCTTTCTCTCCTTTCTTTCTTTTTACAAATTTATGCAAAAGTTCGCATCATTTTCAAACGTGCTTCAATGCTAAATTGTTCCCTTGGCAACATTTTGTGTAAATCAATTGCTTGAACTAGATTATTGATACCGGATATGATATCTATATATATTATATGTTAAGTTATAGGGAAAAAGTTGAAGATTTATTTGAGAAAACTATAGATAAATTTAAAATTTGGTAGAATTCTGAAACACTTTTGCAAGTTCACAAGAACGCTAAAACTGAACAAATAAGAATTTGACAATCTTTTGATTCCAATTTTTAATAAGAATATTCTTTATGATATATTGTAAATATCGTGATTCATGACAATTGAATAGTTTTGCTTTTAATGCTTTCTATATATGCTTTATGTCTTCCTATGTTCTTATTTGTTTAGTTATAGAGAAAAAGCTGAAGATTTATTTGAGAAAACTTTATTTAATTCAAAAATTTATTATAATTCTTGGATACTTTTATAAACTTTCAATATTTTGATTACAATTTTTAAGATGTGATTTTTCTACATATAGAATATATTTTAAATATCATGATTACAACTTGATAATTGAACAGTTTTTCTTTTAAACATAACAATCCATTGTTAACTACATTTTTCTTAGTAACACATTAATTTGAACAGGCAGTTAGACAGTTTAAACTTCCAAGTTTAAAATTCTAAGCTTATTTACTTGCGATACACCTCTTTAAAAGTTATTCCACTCGTATTGTAAAAGAGCTCAACGAATTCCAAAATAATGAACGCTTCCAGCGGAACAAAAGAAGTGAAATGTAGAAATAGGGGGGATTTTTCAGGAATTTCGTTGGGACATTCCTGTGTGTAAACCTTAAGAACAATGAATCTGATTTGTGCCTGATGGTGTTGTGGCATTGCAAGGGGGATGCAGAGAGAGGGGGAAAGTTGTGAAATTGTTTAGCTGCTGTTGTTGTTGTCGTTGTTGTCGTAACGCTTTGTACCGAACATGTTTCAGCTGATTCTAATCGGAGCTGCTAAACTTTAGTCATTAATTGGGTTAATAGTGTGCGCCCGCAGTGGAATACTTTACTTGAAAACAGAGAACTGAAAACTGAAACAGAGAACAGAGAACAGAAGGAAAAAGGCAGCTGAAAACAAGTTTCCCCCGCAAAGCGAGTCGCTTAGTTCAGTCTTGTCAGGGGTCGACGTAGTCATCGCAGTCATCGTTGGCTCATCCCCCTCCTTAATTGCGCACGTCTGAGGAAATCGCATGACTTTTCGCGAACATGCCACCAGCGTTGCAACTTGCAACTTGCAACTCGCAAGCAAGCACAACAAAAGCCAAGTCGGTGGCACTGCCACTGATGGTGGCAACAACGTCAGCGGCATGCAACATCAATTTGTGCAACATGGGCGAAATTTCACGCATGCTACCAAGTTGCAGAGAGGGGGGTCGGCATTGAACATTGGGATTGGGATTGGGGGGGTGATGAAAAAACGACGCCGTGCGAGACAAGCGCAGACAGAAAGTTTAATCAATGCTGACAGAAGACAATGCAACATGGGGCAACAACGACGGAAACGCAGGGAACAAAGCGTCATTTACGATGCGACGACAACGAGCCAGAATGCGTTCAAGTTGCAACAATCGGAGCGATAAGACTGCCTTCAAGGCAACTCAATAAGCACTCAACACCCAACGAAAACTTCCCAACCAAACTTTTCAAATCCCAACTAATAATTCTGTCTAAAATGAAAAGGATTTTCATGTGGCAAGTGTTCTTTGATGAAGGATTCACCTCTATATTGATTAATCAATTAAATATTTATTGTTTTAAAGCAATCATCACACATATAGAAAAGATCCTTGAAATTAAATTGAACTATTTCAACACTATTTCCTCAATTTAAGATTGGGTTCATTGCAACAATCTCTCGGAAAATAATAAAATTATTACACAGTAACAAATATGAATTATTAATTACAATTTAACCCAAAAATTATCTCATTAATTGAATTTATTTCATTAAAAAATATTAAATTCAGAATTACAGGATTACAGAGTGTCACACACAACTAAAAATAGCTATTATACTGATAAAATGGTAGATAGGTAAATATAAGGTTAGACCAGGACGACGGAGTATCCTCGAGTCACGTATTCTTACTATATGAAAACACTCTTTAAGTCAGGACTACAGAGTATATTCTAGTCAATCAGTCTGACTGAAAAAGGGAAACACTTATCAAACAGATAAAAAAGTTGCTGAATTACCTGAATGAGTTTGGCAGAAACAAATGAAACAATGAGCCAGCATTTGTTTTTGATCGGTTGAAGGTACGAGTATATGGAAAATCGGTTCAGTTAACAGACGCGGGCAATTAAACGTGAAATTGCATTGTGAGAGCCATAAATAAACAATTTTCCGCTACAATAGATGGAAGATAGTTGTAATTGTTTCTGTTTCTGTCTCTGTTGCTGTTTCTGTTTCTGTTTCTACCTCTATTTCTGTATTTCGGGGAGTTGCATTTCACACGCGGGTGACAAATTGACAATTTGTGTGAGGACAAAAGGCGATTTCCATTGTGGTAAAATATTTGCACGAAAAAGCTATGCGAAGTTGAGACCACAGTGTGGATGATTGCATGATGATGATATGTGGTTGTATCTATAAGAATAATGCCGTCAATTGAATCAATCGTGCGTGGAACCGAACAACAAACAATTCGAGCAATTGCCGAAAGGGAATCGACAGCTGACATCAGTTTCTCCTATCGGGGAACTTCCTCTCTCTCACTCTACGAGTATCTCTGGGAAGGCATGCGCCATATGACTCAATTGAGGAAGGATCATTTGCATGCTGAGTCCCGTTTCGAGTACCTGAGTCGGAGACCGAGAACGAGACCGAGACCGAAACTCTGTTTGATCCTAGTCCCATTCATAGTCAGGCAGGCCGACAGGCTGCTCACAGTACTTCCTCCGACATATGAAACACGTTTCCGGTAATGCGCCGATGGGTTCCGGCCTACAATAAACAAATCTTTCTCTCCCTTCCTCTCTCTCTCTCTCCCATTCGCATTCTCCATCTCTTTCATTATTCTGCTGCCAGTTGTGAATGAATTTCAGCTGTTTCTCATTCAATATTGAAATATTTTTAGCACAAGTGCCGCGTGTGAGTTCGCAGCAGGATCTGAATTTTCTGTGGAAAATAAAATAACAAATACTATTTCGGGGAGACAAATGACAATCCAAGGTCCTGTTGAAAGGATTGAATGACGCATTCTGCAGTTTTCCAGCTGTTTCTCAGCTATTCGCAACGACATAAAACCAGCTGAAAATTGCCACGTGACCCAAAACAGCTGCCTGACCATGATTTATGTATTCGAATCAAGGGACATCCGAATAAAAGGGGTACATGGGAAGTGCATTCGATTAGATTAATCGATTGGCTTGGCTCTAACTATCGAGCTGAGAATTGTAATCAACAATTGTAACAATTGAACTATGCGAGGATCTGTCAGGATTGTTACCCCACTCAAATAATTTCATTTATCATAATCCTCCTATCGATACAGTTGCCTCTTGCTGTGTTCTGTTTTTAAATTTAAGAGTTATCTACAAAGAGGATCTATCCGACTTGAGAGGGATTATAATTCCATAGCGAAAATGTGAATACCTGGAGAGATTTAGAAGTGGTTAAAGTATTTGTGTCATGGTCAAGTTTCTTTGGCCTTACTCTCTCATTAGGTCTATGTCGGTTCCAGCTAAGTGTAACAAATTCATTTGTTCTTGCTTATCATCGTTGTACGAGTAACATGACCACATACATAGGTATAATAATAGATGTGATCTTTGAAGAGAATACTTCAGAAATGAGCTGGGTTGTAAAAGTGGATGTAACTTTATCAAGTTTGTTTAAATTTTCGACAGATCAACTACTTTTAGTAATAGATAGTTAGTAATTGTTAGTTGTTAGTTAGTTATTAATTTGTTAGTAATAGATGGAATATATATTACGATATGAATAGATATTATCATGTCTTAGGGTACAGAATCTACTGTAGGTTTTAGTTGTAGTTAAGAAACCTTACAAATCTGGAAAATACAAATTCTTCTTAATGCTTTACGGTTTTTTAAATACAGTCCATTTCATTGTCTATATCTGATCAATCTATAGTAAGGATATACTTGTGATGGTCAAGTTTTCCCAAGCCTTTTGGCAATTTGTCCCACACATTCTCACACTGAATACTTTTGAATGGATTCTACATTTATAACCCTAACCTACCGAGTGCCTCGCCCCTTGTCGAGTGCAGCGAATCGATTTGAGTTAATTCCACGCTTCGGCAACCGCAAAGGAAACTTCAAACCCCGACGAACTGCAGGCGATGTTTGAGGCCAACCCTTGGCTCAACTTGGGTTGCTTTTTATACTCGCTTCTTACAATTCTTTTTATATTCGCACTCGCAACATTTTGACAAGTCAATTGTCATTATTATTGCCTTCAATTTCCGTTGACTTCTTGGCCGACGGCGCATTTCTATGCAAATTGTTCTACCTGACAAGTAAATTCAACCCCACAGAGCAGTGGCGTGCGCCGAGAGGGGGCTTGATTTACAACAAATTATTGAGATGGTAAGCTAAATGAAAGTAAAATAAAACTAAAATTACTGATGCATTTTCGTTATAAATCTGACACCCCCTTAAAGAACATATGCACTAAGCCACTGCCTTAAAGTAAGTGCTGGAGAAGTGGAGTAACGGAAATTGCTTTATTACGCTCTCAAGTCGTATTCCATGTGACTTCTATTGTGCCCAGAGAGCATAGTTTAGTTGCTCGCCAAGCCAATAGTATCCAAAGGACAAGCCCCCAATCAGGGCAAAGAAGCCCCACCTCTGTGGTTCAAAGAGTGCACCGAGGAATGGATAGACCCACATACTGGTGCAATTATATATCAGTTGTATCCATACCAGGTAACATCCCATGGCTATGGCCAGTCCAGTGAATCCCCTGTTCCGTTCTGGATATTGATGTGGTCCAAGGCAGATTTCCAAGAGTGCATACACCACAATCAGGGAATGCATCGTCTGGTTCAGCCACACGGGATAGATGTGATTCAGGAAATCCGGATATGTAGACTCTTGATAGATGCCGTAAAGTGCCCAGAATGTAATGCTCACAGTCAATCCCATAGGCACCACAAAACTGGCCAACAAAAAATCCCTCAGCCGACAAAGTCCATGAAGGGGATACAAATCGTAGCTCAAGGCCAGGATATAATATCCAGTTTGCAGCAGACCATTGAGAAAAGTCAGGTATTTGAACTTGCCACCAAATGACGTCACCATCCGCAATTCCATCGCCATCTCCGGCAACTGTGCATACTTGTAGTCATAATAAACGGAGTATCCCAAATGCAAAGAGGCCACCACGTGGAATAGAAATCGAATGGGAAACCACCTGCTACGACCCCTCATTGCCAGTGGGTCAAATAGAACTAAACCCATCGACAGAGGTTCCACCTTCACCACAATCAGACACGGTTAACCGATTCGACGAGGTTTTGACCAGATTATGAACCTTGAGTTGTGTATCCATTTAGTTTGCTGAATTTCTTTCAAGACTTTCTTCTTCTATCCTTTCGGTATCTTGATTTATTTATATTTATCTTATCTACCATTTAGATGTGTCAATTAAACTTCAGAAGGAAGCATTTGCTGTTATCGAAATTTTATTAACTGGACCTTAACTTGAAAGACAACTCAAAGACAAACTTATACTCTAATCCTGAGCCTAATCGAAAAGTTTTTGGTTGACTCCATAATACATATTTCCGAACATTATCCACCTTTTGTTAAGCAAAATTTTGGCTTATATTTTATCTTCAGAATTGCTTAGATTTCCATTAAATATAATCAGCTTAAGCGATTGTCAAGCTTTTGCTGATGTACTTAAATCTTTTTTAACTGACTTTCATTGTTGGTAATACAAACATTATATTCTTTTTTTTATGTAAAGATTATTCTTCCTGCGTGCGACTTTTGCTCTGAATAAAAAAGACAAACAAAGGGAATGTGTGTGTTGAGGGTGTGTGTGTGTGTGTGTGTGTGTGTGTCTGCTGCTTAAGAATTCTTGTCACTTGAGTAAGTATTTACACACACGAAACGCCTCAAACTCAATTAGACCGCCACATTTATTGTGTAAATATAAAAATTACTTACGCCGCATGTAAATAAAATGCAAACAAACAGAACAAGGACAATCCACGGTTCATCCACATTCCCATTCCCATCCCCATCGTATAGCTCCATCTTCAAATACAAATTTAACCTCAAGACTTTGCCTAATGTAAACGGCTTCATTGCCCCATTTTGTCACTCGTATTTTAATGGCATCCAGTTGAAAAACGAAAGGGATGGAGCTTTAGATGTGCCGCAAACAGATCTCATATGATATTCAGAACAAAAAATCGTATGTCTTTCCTTCAGAAATCAGAGGAATGAGAACAAATGAAGCACTAAATTAGACAATTTGTATCTGAAAGGAAAGTAATATTAGGTTCTGAATAAAGTAGAATTTGAGAGAGATGTTCCTTGTAAGTTACATATAGGCTGTATTATAATAGGGTAAATTCTTAAATTCAATTATTTTTAATTATTTCGAACACCAAAGAAATAAAAATGTGATAGTATTTGGAATTTTATGAATTTAATCAATACAATCATATAATAATAGCTCAAAATATACTTGTTTCGATAAACCGATTGTTATGAAATTTTCAGAATATTAGGATGACATAAAAAATTATAAATATGCACAAAATTAAGGCTCTATCTAGAAAAGTGGGATAGTAATTGGGTTTTTATAAATTGGATCAAAGCAAGGCATACACAATAATTCGTTAAACAGCTGCACATATAATATATGCAGACTGTGCCTATTTAAAGCAATAAATAATTAAAATCCCTGTATAAGTCTAATAATTTCAGAGTCAACCCCCCAGGTGAGGGTTCAGTTCCTGACAGCTGTAACGGATACTCTGTACTTTCCACAGCTGATCTCTGAGTTGAACGTCTGGCTTTTGCAACTCATATGGAGTGTTCGCTATCACCACCACCACCACCACCGCCAGGAGCACCGCCAAAAATGTGAGCTGCTCACGTTTCAACGCCATATGCCGTGGTAAAGTAACCTTGTGGTCATTTGTTTGGGTCGAGCGACCACAGGGCAATTAAGTGCGAGTGCCCACAGTAAATATTTATTTGTTGTTCCTTTGGCGGTGCACAGCCTCCTTTTTCTCCTCATCATCATGCTCACTCTCACTCTCATCCTTATCCTCATTCTCTTAGATCTAATGTTGCCGATAATTAAGACTAACTGCAACGGTTGTTATCGACCCGACTTTCACCCGGCATATGGCCAAATGAATATGGCGAAAGGCGTAGCAATATACACATATATTCGATATGGGCTGCTTTGTAATTAGTTGTAATGCGAGAGGAGCAATCGCTCATCAATGGATTGTCCCGAAGGCGATTGAATGAGCAATGCTTAGAATTTCAATCAGAGTATCCGATCCGTGACTCGGACAGGACGCACAGCACGTCTCACTTGAAGTTTGCTCTAGTAGTTTTTCAATTTCTGCGCAGGATATGTGAAGGAGCTCCACAACAACAACAACAACAACAACAACACGGAGCAGGAGCAGGAGGAGGACAACAATGCATGCACTGCCCTAAGGCGACTCCAACTCGCATGCAGCTGTTTCGTGTCCCAAGTGGATAAGGCAAACTGACAGAAACAGAAACAGGCGACGACAGGATAAGGACGAGGATGAGGACAACGAGGAGAACGTCTTCAAAACAAAAAACTGCCAACTGGAAGTGCACCCCCGAGCCTTGTTCTTGTTCCTGTTTCAACTGCGATTTGCAATTGGCTGCTGTCGAATTGGAATTGAAGTGCCACACTTCACTTCGTCCCCCCTTCGAGCGGTGTACATGAGGGTGGGGCATAGGAATAAACGGGGAGGGGAGCCAGATACATTTTAGATGGCGAATGGCATCACACGTCCTCATGCTCTGCACCCACCAAGTGGCAATGCTCAAGTGAAGCTCAGATAGAATAATGTATCGATACTATCGATAGTACTATTGAAGGTACTATCGATACTCAAATAATCTTATGCTTACTATTGATTTTGATGCTGAAAAGTGAAACTGCATTAACATAAAATGTATCGATAGTCAAAATTCGTAATCATTAATTATTTTAAATTGCGTTTCATTTTTTATGAATTTAAAAATTGACGGTGTGTATATGTTTATTATATTATATTCATTCATGTTCTCCTTTAGAATTGTCAGGGAAAACGTGGGAAACGAGCACTAGTTTTCGAACTAAAAAGTTCTATATATGGCAGGTCGGTAAATCTAATCATAAAGATAGACATAGTAAAATGCCTTCTAAGACTACACCGACCGATTAAAGACTATAGTTCAATTGTTTCAACTATGAATTTATCGTAATTGAACGATACTATCGATGGAATATTTATAATATCCATAAAGAAAGGACTAACCAAGGGAATGGGACATTTTGTTAACATCTAACTGCTTAAGGTCTACATGGATAAATCTAAATAAATTAGACTTTAATCGTCATGTTGATAAATGATCTGGATCTGAAAGTAAAAATCGTAATTAAAGATATTGGGGCACCTCGTGAAACCATCGATCACCGTGATAATAGTTAAATAATGTAATTCAGTGCAGCTCTCAGCGCCGTATCACCTTCGAACTCAATTAAGTGAGGGGAATTGCAGCCCAGTAGATGGACCCTGGGTCGACCCTAACGATAAATCAATCATGTTGCATTATCCAACGAAAGGGGTTAACGACATTCAAAGCAAAGCTGACGATTGACTGCCCTATGGACTTGGAGTTTACTAAAGGTTTTATCACAGCTGATATTGTACAAATATCACATTGGGGGCAGTCACAACGAGAAATTCAAGGCAGATGGATATGGAGGGGAGGTAGCTCCCCTTTTCCAGTCCCAGTCCCAATCCCAATACGGAGCACACGTGCCGGTACGGCCAGATACCTAACGGTTATCAAACCGACCGGGCATCATTAACACAGATGGGACCCATTGATAAGTCGTCATCGGACTGCCAGCTGTGGCCCCCTTTTAACCGAGGCTAAACAAACAGTGTGAGGAGTGGATGTGGAAAGTGGGAGGGATATTGATGTGCCCATGGGGTCGCATACTTTCAGCTTAGTGGGTTTATCATTGACTCGTCCAAGCACCCTGCTGCACACGTGTGCTAATTTTCGGGTTTTAACATCTAAATGTTAGTTACTATGTCTGTGGGAAGCCACACAAATGTTTCCATTTTTTCTGTCCTCCGCCCTCTGTAAGCTGTAAGATAACGAGGAACGAAAGGAAGTAAAATGTAAACTGGAAAAGTGAAAGGACATAACACAAATAAGCTGCAAGGCAAAAACAAAATCGAACTTCAAAGTTATTTCGCACGAAATACTAAACTTTAGTAACTAAAGTTTACTTTCCTAGAGATGACAAGTTCGCAAGAAACCGAAGCAAATATTCACTGGGAAACATACTAAATACAATTGCAAGAATAAGATATATTACTTCGGACGGTAGTCCACGTTAGTGACGACAGCAACACGTAGTGACTAACAATATTATACAGGAAGAATGAAAAATTTGCTACGATTGTCCGAGCAGATCGAGTTATATACCAATGGAAGGGTATAGTCTTAACTTAAAAAATTACCTACTAAGACTTTAATATCTTACATGGTTCATAAGATATGGGGGTGTAAATAGGTGGTGCAAGATTTTAAGTAATTGCGGTGGTAAATTTGAATTTTTTCAATTAAAAATAAAATAAAAAAATTATTAAAAAAAAAATATTTTTTTCGGCACTGCGCAAAAAGTTATTTTTATGTACACAGTGCAGAATGCCATATTAAATTAAATATCGTTCGTCACAAAATTGGATATCAGAAATTTTGGGGCAAGGAAAGGCTTTTGTCATTAAACATTTACAGAAACTGTAAGAAATCATTACAATCACTGTATTAATATTGCAGCAAAATTTAAAATACTATCGATTTGAATAAATGCAATATTTCAGCAACTGACATGCATATATTATATTTGAAAAACATTTGAATATTCGGATACATTATTTTTAGCTCAAATAAATTATAGAAAATAGTTCATTATTTTAATCTAATTTACTCGGCATAATTTTATCGATAAAAAGATATAGCACCGTTTCAACTTAAATATAGCAAAGCAAATTGAGATATTATTCAAAATTTCAACAAACTTGTCATTTTATATATGAAATTCTATAGTTCAATCTGATAGACTTGACAGCTTTCCAAACAATTCATTTAACTTTAATATTTTTAGAAATTTTAATGTTATTTATCAATATTTATTAAGTGAAATTTGATTGAAAATGACATGAAATATTAACCGCTGAATCGTGAAGTCTAGGAATCAATTTGGGGCACAATTTAAGAAATTGTTTCCCAATCTATAAGAAAGTATAGAACCAAAGATTTGATTTTCAAAAGGAATAAAAAAATATGCGAACTAATTTTTAGATGTATACGTAGTTTCTGATCTGTTTTAACCAGTTCGAACTAACCCAAAGTGACCCTATATGATGCCTAAAATAGAGTTCAAAGCATGCAATGATTTTGGAATTGTTCAATTGACGTCCAAGTCACATCAATTGGCGAATTCGTATTCTCTCTCTCTCTCTCTCCCTCTCTCTGTCTCTTTTTAGTGGGCTATCTCATTCTGGTTATGTAGCATTTGGTGGCCGAAGAGTCGTCTTCAGCTTTTGCTTGCCATTTATTTATTTATTTGATTTGTCGCGCGTCGTTTTGCCTTCACAGTTAATTTACGGGTTTTAATTTATTAAATCAACAGCAAAAATAACAATCAACAACAGATGCTGCCTCAGTCGATGTTGCTGTTGCTGCTGCTGCCTCAGTTGCTGCCTCAGTTGCTGTTGCCTTTATAATGCCGCAATGTTGAACCGAGATACAGTAGCTCGAATGTCGGCTACTGTTGATTTTTCAGCTTGATAATCTCTTTGTGCCCGCACTCGTTACCCAGACGATTCTCAGCCTCAGTCCGATTCCGAGTCTGAGTATGAGTATGAGTTCGAGTCCGATTCCGACAACAACGACAGCGACAACGACAACTGAAAAGTCAATTGATGATACAATTGATAGAGGGACTGAAGACGTCGAGTGAACTACAAGACGACATCTAAAAATAGAACACGTTAATTACGCTCTTGATAAGAACAGCTTGAAAGGCAAGAAACACGAAGAACAACAACAACATCTAAAGATAGATGGATAGAAAAAATGAAAAAATAAAACGGTAACTGATTGCCAGACCAATAACAATGCCAACTGTTGTCAATGTACGAGAAATTGATAATTTTTTATGGCTTTTATTGTAAATAATGAAAAAGATTAGAGAATCCCTTTTAAATCTTTCGAAATTATCTATTTGAGATGACACAATTATAAATATCGATGAATTAATACAAATAACGATTTATTAATGACACATTAATTCCATTTCATCTCTTAATTTATCACTGATGATATCGATGTTTAGCAAAGACATTTTAGAATTTATTAAAAATATTTAATTAATTTCTAAAGCATTGAATGTCTTTTTTTATTTATTCTCAAGCTACAGCAAGTTCCATCACTAGATTAGTCGATATTTTATGTTCGCAAACTGTCGTTTGGCAATTGTAAATTGAGAAATCGTGACCATTTTGTAACGTATTTCAGCAATTACAATCGGTCAACTATCTTGTCTTGTTCCACTTAAGCACACACACACAAACACACTCACACACGCACTCACACTCACACTGGTGTATTTATGAGCTATATACATATGTATAATCTAACTAAATATGTACAATGCAATTAGTACAAATGCCTATTGTAAATATTTGAATGTGAGCGCGCAGCTTATCAGCCGCAAAATATACTCGAACTCCAACTCGAACTCGCACTCGTACTTACATACAATGAGTACAATACAACAACTGAACCGAGTGTGAATATAACTGGGTGTGGGTGTGAGTGTGGTGTGAGTGTAATGTGTATATACGACATCTGTGCGACTTTAGCGATAACGTTGCTTCTCCAACGCAACTTTGAAGACAGCACGGGGCCGCATTCGCAGTCGCAGTCGCAGCCGGCGTCGACGCGTCGTCGGCAATCGCTTTGATACCCCTAACCTAACATCAACCCCCCGACCCTCCTGACAAATACTATACTAGTATTGAAGCCCGAAAAGGTGCGATAATTTAAGAAAAAACTTAAGCCATTAACAACCTTCTAAAGGATTCCAATGTAAACATGGGAGTTTCAATTTGTATTTCAGAGTTAAATTAAAAACTAAAAAAATATAAATGAAACTATTTCTAAAAAATAAAAGTAAAAAATATTATATTATGTACAATTTATAACTAAAGCAATTCTTTTATAATCATTTCGCATTCTATAGAATAAAGTTGGTTATAAATATTTATAACTAAATTAATTAATAATCATATTTTGAGTATTTATTATACAATAATAAATCTGATTCTGGCTACTTCAAGAGCAACAACAACTACTTTAGTATAAATATATATTTAAATTCGATCCACTAAATTCATTTTACAAACGTATTATTATTATTAATGTAACGAATCGACTGTAAAATATCCAAAGTTAGATTCTATTAGAAAATGTAAAATGTAAGATTTCATCCGTTAAATTCATTTTGTATAGTTATTTAAGATCTGAACCGAAAGATTAAGTCATGTAACCAATCGACTATAAAATGAATGATGTCGGTAGATCTCGAGTTAGTTTCTCTTAAAATATGTTGTTAAAAATAGTACTCTTCACCGTAATATTTATCTTTAAAGTGATCGCTGTAAACTGCAGTTTAAAGAAATGTTTTACACATCCTTCATGGGATTGCATGAAGATACAGTTATAGTATTATTCCCTTGACAATGCTATCAAATAAATGTACAATAACATTTCCTGCTTGGAATACACCGCTTACCTGAATTACGGAATTTAATTTTAAAATAAACTAAAAACTAAAGTTCAGAGTATGCACAATGTGAACAACTATTTTTTATTAATATCTGCAATGGTTTTGTTAAAAATAAATATTTTCAAATATTTTCTTATAAAAGAATAAACTTATTATAATAATAAATGCAACTTGATGATAAGCATATAGGGCAAATAAATTTTATTTATGAATTTTATTTATTTTGAGAATTCAAATTTGGATAATAAATGTTTAAGATATAGTATTATATTGATATTAGATACAATAATGAAACTGCATTAGTTCTATTATAATAGATAGTGTTTATCATTACCTTTGTCAATATTATTAATATTGACTTTAAACTTATTGCTCAACATGAAAAAGATTCACATAAACAAATTATGATAAGATATAAATACTATATATAACTATAGAAAAGCATCGACATATCTTATTAACGGTCGTCCATTTTTAGTTATTTGCTTTATTTATTGATGAATATGTGCTAAATACTAGCGTTCATTTGCTATTTATATATTTCATTTAAAACGTCTGGCAAATGTGACATAAAGAAGAAATAAAATAAACGACACGCTGTCTAGCTGAGGTACAAATACAAATACAGATACAGATATACGTACATAATAGGACACGTAAGTTTGGGAACTTGCAGATTCTATAATATATTTAAAAAGTATCTGATGGTAAATTTTAACTTGCTCTCATTTTCAGGTAAGTCAATTAGGTAAGAAATTGTCATGACAAGTTTCAATTTTTCAGATACTTTTATAATTTAAATTGAGGCGCATTCCCTCTTTCCATGTCAGAGACCAACGCTGTCTGTTTGCCTTTGAGATACTTTTGAGTACTCAACGATACAAAACGTTGCGAGTTGAAATTACAGCTGAGAGACTAAGAGACAAAGAGACCTGCGGTCCAACAGAGTTAAGAGCGCAGTATATTTGAGTGGTTAATATTTAAGAGAGTGCATAGACTTGTGCTCAAGAGTAGCACACTCTTTTCCCCATTCTCTTTATTTGTTGCGCTCTTTCCTCCCTCTCTAATAGTCACACTAAGCATGCCATCAGCTGCTGCCAATTAACTAGAATTTAAATCTCAAGAGAACTTTGCCAGTCTCAGATTTTAAGTCAAATGTATTTTCTAGTTAGATTTATTTTTATTAAATTGTAGAGAACATTGAGACATACGAGTAAAATGTACTCCAGGTAGAATCTTTCTTATTGTAATTGCATTAGAACTAAAACTGAATTTTTGTTTTGTTTATTTAATTAATCAAATTTTAACATATCAATATGCCTTAAGATTCTAATACCACTTTTGGTTATTATAATTGTTTTTTGTATTTATTTTGAATAAAGCTAATTCAAGGCATAAATATTTCTTTGCAGTTTGTTACTAATTTAAATACTAGTGCTCATTTTATTCAAATTTTCTACCAAATCTAATGAAAATAACTAAAGCGACGTTTTATTTAATAGTTTAATTAATACTTATTTCTAATTACACTAACTAAACATGTAGATTTATATGATTTGCTTTTTATACCTAAGCAGTTGGAAAGCAACAAATAATAGAAACGACCTTTTTTTGTAATATTTTTAAAATTTTATTGTTGGAAGTAATTTTTTTTAGTTTCATTTTGATTAAATATACATATTATTGTTATAATAGAATTTTTCACAGTCAGTAACAAGGCTGCACACCGAGTAAATTTTGGAAATGGTTCGGTTCGGTGTTTCTAACCATAGAGCGGCGAACCGGCTTATATACCATCTGATCCCAAACAAAAAACTATTTTGTAAAAGATTTTAAAATTTATAGACTTGTAATTCTTTTATGATTTTTATTTAAAATCTTAAATAGGTTCATGATATACGAAAAGTAATAACTTTTTAATTATATCGGTATGCAAAATATTGGAGTATCGGTTTCGTAACGGTTATCGGTTTTTTGTCAGTTTCGGTTTAAAAATACCGGTATAGTTTCGACTTACAAAAAAATAAAATTAAGGTTTTAATTGCTTTACATAAAAAAAGACTTAATGCTCTAATTAGCTTGGAAAATAATGTTATCTGGTTACTGGAATGGACCAGCGAAATGTCGATTTTATTATAATTTGACCTCATATAAATTTGGTTTGAAAATATCGATTTTTACTGACTTTTAATAACTTCGAACTGTCATAACTTTGTCAAAAGTCAATCAATTTCAATGCGCAATGTAAATTTGAGCATGATTTTACCTATCAATTGGATCTGCATATAAATTTTCTCCATTTTAAAAATTTTGAAAATTTAGAATTTTTTAGAAATTTTACAGTGTTACCCCTTATCATTTTTCGAAAAATTTCGAATATTTCGATATTTCAAAATTAACAAAATTTAAATGCAGAACGAATTTAGAGCTAAAATCATGCTCAAATTTACATTACGCATAAAAATTGATTGACTTTTGACAAAGTTATGGCAGTTCAAAGATATCAAAGTTACTCAGTAGCTGCGACGGCCAGAACCGAAATTAACCCTTATAAATGAATCGGTTACTAAACGGTTATTTCGGTTTAAACAGTTTCGGTTTGTGGGTTTCTGTACAGCGGAAAACATTTTTTTCGGTTACGGTTTCTGTTACGGCTACAAATTTCAATCGGTTTTTACTGGTTAAAGGTAACGGTTTCGGTTAAGGTTTTAGTCCCTGGTTCAAATATTTAAATAAGTAATGCAAACCTACAATATCTTCCATAATACTCGTAATTGCTTGTATCGATGTAAATGAAAATGTTGAGCATTTTCAAGGCATTGCGATGAAAGTCGCTTCACTGCCAGTAATTTTCGAGTTTAAGTATTGCCATATTGCCACCTCTGTGGTTGCTAAACCCCGCTAACGTCTTCCCCCCTGCCAGTAATCACAAAAGATGCCAAATTCTAAGAGTTAGACGAAACCGCCCAATGCTCCTCCCACTCTTTTTATGCCGCACTTTAGCTAAGAATTTTCTCTAATGACTTAAACGCAGTAACCACTAAAACATTTACAACGAACACAGCAATGACGCCACTACCACCCCCCCCCCTTCAATCCCCGTTCAACCCCATCACCCCTTCGGCAACAGCCTCACAAGGTAAAAGCCTCCTCTCCGGGCGTTTCCTCCACTTCATGTTGTTCCTAAAGTGGCGCATTTTTGCTCAAATTTTCCTCGAAACCGCAAGTAGAAAACTCATTAAGCGAAAAGCATTTGGCGGCAAAATGCGACCAGAGTTACACCTGACGACCGCCCTCTTAACAATTTTACATGAAGGCGTGGCCACTTCAAGAGCAACAACAAAAGCAACAACAACGACAACTTCACTAAACATTTAGCTTTAACGTAGGGTATTCTAGAAGTATGTTTCCTTCATCAGGAAAATGAAATATCGATTCGATCCACTGAATTCATTTTCTGAACCTATTACTATTATTTATATAACAAATCGACTCAAAAAGAATTCCAGTCAAAAGATAAGATTTTATGCATCAAATTAATTTTCTATAGTTATATAAGATCTGAAACAGAAAATTAACACTTGTTAATAATCATAAAATAAGTAAAATCAGGGGATCTTAAGTTAGTTTCTCTCAGAGTATGTTGTTGAAACTATTATTTTTAACCGGGGTGTATATCTTTAAAGTTATCGCCATAAATTCTGAGAAGAATAAGTGTACTTCGCATCCTACGTGGGGATGTGTAATAGATTCAGCTCTAGTATAGAGAGGCAAATCTATAGATTAAATCCTTAAATAACTCAATAATACGGGCAATTGTATCAAATACATTTATGAAAACAATACTTGTTTGGAATATAACGCATATATAATATTCATAGAAGAATATTCAGATGATACAAAATGGTATTGTTTATAATAAATTTGCAGAATATCATATTTTTAGATGAAGGAATAATTAAAATAATAAAATAAGTTTTTAGCTAAATTATATCGCAGATAAATGTTTTTCACGACATATGTACATATATTTTTATTTTGAGAATTCCAATTTGGGTAATACTAGGAATAGGTCTACAGTTGGTACGCAATCAGAATTGACTTCCACATCGATGGCCTCGCATTAAACTGATTGCGTCAAATGGAAGGAAGCCCCAAGTTTGTCATGGTCTTGACTGAAAGTGAATTTGGCCATTTGGGGGGTCCAAAACGGATGGCAATGTCTGTAAACTGAACTGTCATAAATAAAATAAATATTTTGCGCTGCCAACGAGCCGTATTCATCGTCATCTATCCCCCACTTCCCTCCTCCCTCAACACCAATAATCTGGCCACTGGGCCAAGCCAATTTGTGACTTATAATCAGAGAGCATAAACCAAAAAGCAGCCCGAGGTTTCAGTAGGCGCAAATCAAATCCTGTGACGAACTCTCCAGGCGTCCTCGTCCTGATGATTGGGAAGCTCGCACGTGCTACATAATTCCAAGAGGCAGATGGCCAAAAGACCCCGTCCCTTCTGTTAAGACCTATTGAACATTGACGGAGAACACACAAGTATGCCCTATTATTTGCTGTACTGGCGAATAAGTTAAGTATCTGTAATTTGAAATTAAAGCAAGTCAAATTGAGCTTAAAACAAGAACTAGAAATTTAGATGACTTGTGGAAAACTAATCTTAATATGATTAAAGTATAATCTAATAAATTGTTAGAGTACAGGGTATCCAATTGTCCATCACATTGTTTAAAAAAGGAAACTATGTACTTTCTTTTAAGTTCTAGGCATAAATCCCTTGGCCACGGCTGATAACCTATCGAGTTTCTTGGCTTATATTGGGCAGGTGAATCGTTCCATTGTGATTCCTCAATCTGTGTCCAATCTCAGGGCCAGTCTACTTGTTTTTCATTAGAGTTTTCTTAGTTATTTTGCATGTGTTGTTGTAAATTTATTAGCATAATGCGTAAAGATATCGCGTTCATTTGACAGCTTTTCCAAGTTGCCGCTCGACTTCACTGAGTCCCTTATGACCAGCAGGAGCAGCAGCAGGAGCAGGAGCAGGAACTGTAGCTGTTACTTGTTCTTATTTCATTGTTTCATTATGTTAATAAGGGCGAATTCACATAATGAAGCCTCGCAGCTTCCATTCCATTCCATTCCACACTGGCCACTGGGCGAGAGCTTACCAAATTCACTCGAATTTCTAATATCCAAGTTTATTATGTCATCTCGGAGCAGGACCGTCGGCGACGAAGGCGACACTTTGCTACAATGGCGCCATAAAGTTTATTCGTGTACGAAAAATACCCACTTGATGGAGCACACCAGGAACAGAAGCAACTTGGGATCCAGGGTCGCTCTGCCAGAAAGGGTAATGAGCAGATGCAGCAGCAGGCGCCAACTTTTCCCCCTCGATTTCCCTCATGTAAATCGACGCAATTATTTCGGCAGCGCTGCTCGCTTTCCCTTCCAAGTGTTTCAGTTCAGCAAATTGGAATATTTGCATAAATTACGCGTTCGGTCAATACTCGACCAAGCAAATATTCCGAGATGAGGAGAGTGTGCAAAGGAAATACTGAATAGAGTAGGGGAAATCAAACTAGAGCAATACAGAATAACCGTGTCGTAAGCTATGGAATAACCTCTAGAAGTATATAATCGAATTTTACCATCTACAACATACAGTCATTAACATATATAATAATAATAATAAAAAAATATATAATAAATAAAATAAAAATGGTATATATGTATATAAATACAGAAATTAGAGATGCAATGTATCAAGAATATACAAAAATGTATATCTTTTAAGAGAAATAAGTTATTCAATTCTGCATGCATCAAAAAATTGTTAGACTATCCAATCATAAAAGACATTTCCATATAAACGATATAAAATATGTAATATTTAGAAAAACTCTTTAATCATATTTTCTTAAAAAAAAGAGAAAATATTTTACAAATATATTTTAAACAGAAGTGGATATGTCCAGCATATCTAAAAATTTAATTATCGCGAGAGAAATGCTGCCAGATGAGAAACACACAGATTGTTAGACCCATCACAAATCCAATCGCCACGGTCATCATTAGAAGATATGTTAAAAAATCCACGAAATCAAATGCTTCTCCCGGAGGAAATGTACGAGCAGTAGCATCCGCTGATTTTTCTGGCTCAACTGTTTTTTCCAGCCAAATCGATCGTGGCGATTGGCTAAAATTTTCTTTTACTGTAGAAATATCCATGATTTTTATTTAAAATTTCGATTTTAAAACTTTAGAATACAATCTCTGACAATATTATTAATATACAACAAATTTCAACTACATTCCCAAGGCTAACTCAATTCCATTCGTTTATCATTGACATTTCTCCCACTCTATTGTCATGGACGAAGTGATTTCATTCCAAATAGATTAAATATTTATAATTAAATAAATAAAAATAAAAATAATAAAAATAAGACTTAAATATGACTTCTTATTTTATGACTTTATTTACGAAGTCTCAAATAATTTCGCAATATTAGAAAGGCGTACAATTTATGTAATTATATTTTTCTTAACGAACTTTATATTTAAGAAAGTGGTTCGGTTAGGGCTCGCGAGGGCAGAGTTTCAAAGGTTCGGTTCATGATCCGATTCAGATTGCTCCTGTCAGAAACGGTTTACTGTCTTGTTTAAAATTATTTAACAAATTTTAAGTTTTTTACAATTTCAATGATATTTTCTGTACGCATTGCTTAATTTGACTTGGCTTGTAATGAACCCCCTCTATAAGGGAGCAAATTTACACTTATCGCTTGTGTTTGTCTAAAAAGTTCAAGTAGAACCGTAAAACCCACCGATGCGTTCCAAATGCCACACGAATAAGGTAAATTGAGCGTCTACCTCTTTCCATTTCCTCTGGCAAAAGTTATGAAAGTTTCATTTGTGCTTATGACATGGTTAAAGTATAAAAGGAATGGAGTCCCAGTTGCCTCCCCTTTCTCCTCTTCCACACTGTTCCCAAAGAAACCTCAACATGTTCAGAAACAGAAGCAGTGAAAGCGACAACAAAGCTGCTTCTATCCCCGTATCTTTTACCCACATTAGAACAAAAATCTTCTAAGTTTGTTTACAGATTATGAGGAAAATTTCAGAATTTTAAAATGACGACAAAATATAGAAATTATCCTTATAGAAGATCTGAAAGTTGTAGAAAATTTTGGAAAACTCAAAATATTTGCAACTTTATTCTAATTCACTTATTAATTTCTAATCTACATAAGAAACTTAAAATTTTTATCTTAATAACTTAGAAAAGAATCTCAAATATTGCGTTATAATGTGATTGTATTCAGTATTTTCATAGAGCAGAAAAAAATAAAATTTCGTGTTACTTTCCGCAAAATATAACAAAAATAGAATAACACCCCTCTAAACTGTTCCTTCTAACTACTCCCCCTTCTTATCCCACAACAATTACAAATCTGTACAAGGAAGTGGTGTGGCAGAAATTTTGGTTTCGGGAAAAGTTTTTCCTTTTGTGGACAGCTGAAAATTAAAATCCATTTGCCAAAGGGAAGAGAGGGCAGGGACAAGAGAAAGCTGGGAAAGGCAAAGCAAACGCCAAAAGAAGATTACCTCATTAATTTCTATTAAAATTAAAATAAGTTTTGCGCTTTTTGAAAATGGTACACAAAGAGGCAGCAAACGAGGCACAGGCACAGGCATAATATAAATAAATAAATAAGAAGAGCTTCTGAGATGGACATGGAACATGGTGAATGGTGAATGGTAAATGGTCAATGGGGCCTGATAAAGGGACAGTTCTTTGGCTCTGCCTAGGTCGAATGACTTTGTACTATACAATTCAAAAGCGAACGAACACAATTTCCTACTTACAACACATTTTATAAATATTTAATAGGCGTCCAAGGACAAGGCCCGTCTCCTGCCCTTTTCCATCCTGTTCTATCATATTGTATCCTGTCCTATTCTGTTCTGGCTTGTTCCATCATAACCGCAATTGAAAGTTATTAGTCGAGCTCAGTTGGCGTCCAGCTGTGTCCAATGATTTTTTTCTGCCAACCATTTTTACCAATTTTGACCCACAATATTTAACGCCTGGCTGAAGCTTTTTCATTCGTTCTTGAGGCGATATTAAATGTTAATAGGAAAGGCCAAAGGCCTGTCCATAAAATAAACTTCCTAATTTATACAAACTAAGAGAAAGAATTCAAATAAATGTATAGATCATATTAAATAATTGCTTCAATGAGTAGATTAATACTTATTCTGTGCATTTACATGAGCAACTCCCGTTTATAATTTCACCCCAAGGCGAATTCAATTTTTGTTTACATTTTTCAATGTTTAATAATTTTTAATTAAAACAAAAAAGTGCTAATATAATGTTAATAAAGTTGAAAATTTGTATTAATTTTAATTTTTAATTTATTTTAATATTACTGAAAAGCAATTCATCTAATAGTTCCTAAATATAATATGATGAAATGAGATGCTTAAGTTCTCCTTACTTGCTTTAATACAAAAATTGTACCTGCAACCTGTTCAAAAGTGCAGAATATTGTAAAAGGAAAAAATAACTTTAGTATCTGCTCCCCTTTTGATCCTTTTTAATTAACATTTAATGCTTGACTTTATGTTTAACTAATTAACTTTCTTTTAATAACTTTCATTGTCTACAATATTCCAAAGAAATCATAGATGAAAAAAAAAGATGCAAACCAGTTATCATAGGATGCTGTGTGCCCTCTGAGCTTTCCAGGATGTGAAGTTCTGTTGCAGGGATACATTATAATCCCCTCCTTGATGTTGCAGCACTTTGATGTTGATTTTGGACAGACTGCAATGGCTAAGCGCTCAACAAGAGAACAAAAAATGAAAAAAAACACAAAAAAAAATAAAAATGGAAAACAAGAAATAACAAAAAATATCCTGCGAGTAAGTAATGTAGAAAAAAAAGCTGAAATAAAAGGACATTTTGCACGCGCTGCCGCCTTAATGACGACGATTAAAATGCGCTCCACAAAAGTTGCACGCAGTAAGTGGGGAGGGATGGTGAGGGGAAGGGGGTAGAAAGGGGGAAGGGCGAGAGGGGGGGGTGGGCAGGCACGCAGGTGCAAGACATGTGTGCTAGGGGCTTGGAAGGGGATTGGCATAGGGTGACACTTTTGTGCGATACATGAAAAACTCATAAAGCAAAAAGGAAACAATTACAAAAACACAAGTACACACATATGTATATATACATATATATGTATATACATATGTGTTTGTGTGTGTGCTCTGGCTGAATGGCAAAAGCATAGAGAGTGACGAAGGAGAGGGGAGAGGGTGTGTAGGCGGAGGTAAGTAGGCAAGTTGGGTGGTTTGGGGGGTTTGTGGGGTTGGACGAGTTATTCGCAGATGTTTGAAGGATTTCTGTTACAATTTGTTTGCGGCGCTTCGCTTTAACAAATGTTTCGCAGTCGCCGTCGCCGTCGCAGTCGCTGTCGACTTCGACGTCTGTAGCTGCTTTCCTTTTATTTCCTTTTATGGCTTTCCTTGTGCTGAAGAGTGAAATTGTTTCCGCCGCACTTAACGATGCTGCGCTCTCAGTTCTGCTTCTTCTTCTTCTACTATTGCTTCTGCTTCTTCTTCTTCATCTGTTTCCCCCATTTGATGGCAAACATTTCCGCAGCTCGTCGCATAATTTAATGCAAATACCCTCAACCCACACCCCCTCCCCGTCTACCCAATACAGCATCTTTCCTTAGTCTAGTCTCACCCACTAAATATCGATTTTAATAAGCAGAAGAAACATTTTCCTTCTTCTGTTTTTTTTTTTATTTTGTGCATTTCGCTGGCATCTTTCGTTGTCCTTGGACTGACCTTTGCTCTGGCTGCACTGCTTGCTTGTTGCTTCCCCCAAAAGGTCCTTGAGTGGCATTGCAATGTCCTTACGAGCTGTGTCTTCGCACACACAAATCATATTTCCATCTATAACCAAGTTTGTCAGTTTGAAATTGTCTCCACATCAGCAGCTAATTGTCAAAATTATGTCTATTAATTGCTCGAAGAAAAAGTAAGTTTCAACTAGAAAATATCCTTAAGTATCATATAAAATTGGATCTTAAACATAGTTAGAGAAGTGCAATATATTTGATATCTTGGTGACACTGTAGAACTCATCTGAACTCTAATTCCGTATTAATTTTACATAAATAATTTGCGGACTTTTCACTATCCGGCTCCAAAAAGTATGCTACTTATTTTAACGAATTTAATATGAAATTGAAATGACAAACTTAATTTAATTTCTGCTTACTTATATCAAATATTTCCTTAAACACTCTTATTCTCTTAGTCTAAACATGTGGTTCTCCAGTTGCTTGCAAATTTCGAAATTTTATTTTATCTTATTAAAAATATGTCCTTTAAAGCTTGAAAGAAACATGTAAAGATACATTATCTCCCAATTCGACAATATCAAGTGAAGCTCCCCAATCATTATAAACATGTAAAACATTGATGAATAAATTTTGTTAATTTAATTGAATTCCTTTGATAAAATTTATGTTACTTGAGTTTTTCAGTCACTTTGCCTAGGTATACATATAATTCACTGAAGTTTGCCATGTTGGGTGTTTTATTACAGAACCTTGGTTAACGTCTCGAGTTGCTTATTAAACTGTCGCTTGTGCTAAGTTCGCTGTCAGTTGCAATTAAAATCGTAGGAAATTCTCCAGGGTTAGTTGGGAACCTGAGTCCGAGCCACATTCCCGTTGCCTGATGCCAAAATCCACTCGTCATTTGTGAGTTTTCACACGCAGCCAACACAAGACGCGTGTGTGTCGATGTATGTGTGTGTGTAGGAGTGTGTGTGCGAGTGTGTAAATTTGAAGTATAAAATAAACAGACACGTGGCACACGAAACCTATTGAATGATAAGCATGCAACTAAAAAGCTGAAATTCGCTACACGGTCGAATTAGACGACGAACGTCGAATGTGAAAGGTAAAATGTCAAAAGAAGAAAGAAGAAAGAAAGAAAGAGAGAGAGAGAGAGAAAGAAGGCAGCAAAAAAAGAAAATATATATACAAAAATCGAATTTCAAATATCAGAGAAACAAAATTTAAATATGCGAATGCGAAAGGGATAAGCGCAACTTTTTATGCAAAATAGGAAAAACATTTTTGTGCAAGGGGCTTATAGCGGATTTATTTTGGCAACACACAGTACCCAAAACTCCTAAGCCCCAACCACCAATCTCCATACCCCCTGCCTCCATATCCTCTCGCAACCAATTCTGCACAGGAAACACAACCAGAAAACAAATACAAATACACGCAATCCAAATATTAACGTGCAGACTCTCAAATACCAGATACAAAATTCAAAAAATACAAAAATACTCGCATGCTGTGTGAGTTAGGACATCGGGATTCGGTGTGGGATTGGGATTGTTAGGGGGGTAGGGTGATTGGATTGAAGGATGCTTGGCCCGATTGACAGGCTTAGACATGCACGGCATCAGCTCGACATCAAATACGATGTGAGGTCCTAAGCTGACATCAAAATGGGAAAGCCAATGGGATTTCGATAGGGCATCCAAATATTTCCAGAACGAACGGACATCTAATATAAAGATACAACCTTAAACTGCATTTTTGGAGGAGTGCGTTGAACATTTAAACGGTTCTACACAATATTTTCATTATAGATAAACAAAGAACTAAATTAGTTAAGAAAAAATTGGCAAATATGATTTTAAGTTTTATTTTAATACAAAACATCATCAAAATAATGTTATCTAGTTACTGGAATGATCCAGTGTAATGTAGATTTTATTATAATTTGATCTCATATAAATTTGGTTAATTTGGTCTGAAAATTTTAATTATTTCGATTTGACTGATTTTTAATAACTTTGAACTGCCATAACTTTGTCAAAACTCAATCAATTTCCATGTGCAATGTAAATTTGATCATCATTCTACATCAAAATTCGTTCTGCATTTAAATTTTATTCATTTTGAAAGTTCGAATTTTTTCGAAAAAATCAAAAAAAACAAAGGGGTAACACTGTAAATTTTCAAAAAAATCCGATTTTCAAAAATGTTCAAAAATGAACAAATTTCAAATGCAGAGCGAATTAAGAGGTAAAATCGTGCACAAATTTACATTGCGCATGGAAATTGATTGAGTTTTGACAAAGTTATGGAAGCTCGAAGCTATTAAAAATCAGTAAAATCAAAAAAATAAAATCGACATTACGCTGGACCATTCCAGTAACCAGATAACATTATTTTCCAGGCTAATTAGAGCTATTAGAGCAGGCTGTGGGAGCACCACAGAAAATCGACTACATATCGGAGCATTATTTCCGCAAGGTAAGACTGTCTTCTTATAACTGTAATCCTTTTCTAATTCTTCATATTCTTTTCTTTAGACGGGCAAGCGTATAATACAGCTCTGCCAGTGCTTTTCGGTGTGAAACACTATGCAGATGCTCTTTGGCCGATTATGAAGAAGCGCAACATAACGGTCAACACCTGTCGTAACTTAATTGAGGTTAAGCAGGAACAGGATATTGCCGTTTTTGAAGCTATCAACAAGCCGGGCCAATACTTTGAAGAGAAGGTAATCTACACACGAAATACAAGAACGTATTCGCCATTGGAGACTCATCTGAAACACCGAATTCAAAAACTGCGTCAGCTGCAGGTAAAAATATTGTCTATACATAAAACATGACTGACTATTGAAAGCTATATATAAATTAATAATTGACTGATGATATTAAAAACCTCTAGGTAAGTAAATTAGTATACAAATTTTAGGATTAAATTCGAAGAAAGCTGTAAATTATCTTTGTTTCAAAAGCTGAAAGTTAGCATAGACTTAATATTAGACCGAAAGAATTCTTAAAAAACTAAAAAATAACAGAGAGTCAATAGAATACTAATAAAGCTGAATGCTAAAAAAAAACTTAATTTTAGGCATACATTCTTAGAATAAAAAAACATACTCAATATTATTCTATAAGAATATGTTATTCTAAAGAGGTTGGCATTATCTTAATCTTAGAACGAAAGAATTCTTAGAAAACTAATAAATAACATAGGCTCAATGTTAGTCTATAAGTTATAAAATAGACTATTTAAAAATCTAAATGCTAAAATAGACTTAATTTTAGAAAATTAAACAAAAATAAATCATATACTCAATGTTATTCTATAAGGATAGGATTCTAAGAATAAAAGGAGTTTTAAATTGAAATCAACAAGGTTTTTTTTATTAGAAAGGGAGGAAATTAAAAAAAATTGCAGGCAAACAGAAAATAAAATAGGTAAAAAGAGTAGAAAAACTAACAGAAAGCAAATAAACTTTATTGAAGTCATTTAAAATTAACTGAAAATGTTAATTGAAAATAAATGTTAATTGAAAGAAAATGTTAATTAAAAGAAAATGTTAATTAAAAGAAAATGTTAATTAACAGAATATGTTAATTGAGTGAAAATGTTAATTAACAGAATATGTTAATTGAGTGAAAATGTTAATTGAGTGGAACTGTTAATTGAGTGAAACTGTTAATTGAGTGAAAATGCCGAAACTGAGCAAAAAGCGTGACCTTGAGGAAAAAATGCTGCTCAAATTAAATATCCACCTGCTGCTGATTTCTGTTCGCCTGGTATTTTTACCAAATTTCAGGTTCGCAAGCTCGCATCCATGGACGCATACATACACACAAACATCAATCTGAAACCCCTGAAAAAGCCAAAATACCAGCTGAAATACCAGGCGAACAGAAATGAGCAGAAAGCAAATCAACTTTTTTTGCGCCATATTAAAATATGACCTTGAACTTTTTTTTGCGCCATATAAAAATGTGACCTTGAATTTTTTTTGCTGCTCAAATGAAAAATCCACCTGCTGCTGATTTCTGTTCGCCTGGTATTTTTGCCGCATTTTAAGGTCAAGAAAGCCGTTGCAAGCTCGCATTCATGGGCGCATACTTACACACATACATCAATCTGAAATCCTTAAAAAAGCCAAAATACCAGCTGAAATACCAGGCGAACAGAAATGAGTAGAAAGCAACCAAATTTAATTCCCATCATATTTTAATATGACCTTGAGTTTCTGAACTGACTGAAATTCTTGAAGCGACAGTTAAATTTAAATTTTTTTCTCTAACGACCTACTGTAATTTCTGTTCGCCTGGTATTTTTTGAGCTTCCTTTAGTTAGTTCCTGAAATTTTTTATAAAGTTTCCCCATCTGAAAATAAATGCCTTTCCGTAAATAAGAAGAATAGTTTAAAATTTCGATTTAAAATTCATTTTATTCTTAAAATCCTATCCTTAAGGAATAACATTGATTACATATCATATATTACTATGCTTATCTTTTGATATATTATGAATATAAGTACAATATTTTAATATTAATATTAAATATTAATTCATTATTTAAAGTATAAAAGAATATATTATTTCTATGCTTATCTTTTGATATATTAAGAATGTAAGTACAATATTTAAATTTTAGCATTAAATATAAAATGCATAACAAAATTTTAAAAGTATTGCAAAATTTGTTTTTTTTTAATCCAATTTTTTTTAATATTTTTTATTTTTATATGGATCTATTGGGTTTTTTTTTGTGTTTTTCACTTTTTATTTATTTTTTTTTATACCCCAGACTTAATAAAAATATAAAATTCCTAATTTAAATTATTTTATTTTTTCATATTGATCTATTGGGTTTTTTTTTTCAGTTACTCATTTTTTATACCCAAGATCTAACCTTTTTTTCGTTTCAGTTTTTAATTTAAATTTAATATTCATTTTATTTATAATATGATTTTTGGTACATTTTGTTTTTTTTTAACATTTAATTGTCTTTTTGCCGACTGCTTTTTGTCGTGAATTGACAAATAAATAAATTTTAACAGTTTTGGTCCCTTTAAGGAATAACCTTGAAATACAATTTTTATGCTTATCTTTTCATATATAAGGAATATCAGTACGGTATTTTATTATAATGTTATCTGGTTACTGAATTCGCAGAGCGTAATGTCGATTTTAATATAATTTGGCCTCATATCAATTTGGTTAATTTGAAAAATATAAATAGGTTTGAAAACTTCGTTTATATTAATTTTACTGTCTTTTAATAACTTTAAAGTACCATAACTGTGTCAAGACTCAATCAATTTCCATGCGCAATGTAAATTTTAGCATGGTTTTACCTTTGAATTCGTTCTGCATTTAAATTTTGTTCATTTTGAAAGTTCGAATTTTTTCGAAAAATTCAAAAAAGACAAAGGGGTAACACTGTAAATTTTCAAAAAAAATTCGATATTCAAAAATTTTTTAAATTGAAGAAAATTTAAATGCAGAACGAGTTAAGAGGTAAAATCATGATCAAATTTATATTGCGCATGGAAATTTATTGACTTTTGACAAAGTTATGGCAGTTTAAAGTTATCAAAGTTGCTCAGTACCTGCGACAGCCTGAACCGAAATTAAACCTTATAAATGAATCGGTTACTAAACGGTTATTTCGGTTTAAAGAGTTTCGGTTAATGGGTTTCGGTACAGCGGAAAAAGATTTTTTAGGTTACGGTTTCAGTTACGGTTACAAATTTCAATCGATTTTTATCGGTTAAAGGTTACGGTTTCGGTTAAGGTTTCAATCCCTGATTTGTATATTTCTTTATTTAAAAGAAAATCAAATTTAATTGTTTTTGTAATAGATTTCTTCTTTTAAAGGGGCACATTTCACTTCAATAATACATCCTTTCATCTGAAGATGCTTTAAGTTTTAGTACATAAAAACATCTTTAGTTTCAAGATTTTTTCGGCTTGTGCTACCCCTTTATTTGGGTCTATTTGAACGGTTTACTTGAGGTCTTGACTGTTATGATTGTGATGTTGATGAAGTGCCACAGAAACAGGAAATAAAAAACAAAAAACAAAAACAAAACAGTAAAGCAAAGAAAGAAAGGGAATAGAAATGTGAATGGTATGAGTGAATGAGTGAGTGATGTTAACTGATGGATGGTAGACTTATGTGTATGTACTCCATGAGTACTATGGGGTTGCTCTAGCTCTCTCTCTCTTTCTCTGATATATGTAGTATATACTAGGTGCTGTCTACCTCATCCCCCGTCCCCCGTCCCTTTACCCCTCTCCCTTGGCAAGTTCGATAAGTGTGCGGCCTCACAGAAATTACACGCACACTTGCGCGTTTTGCTCCTCATGAAGTTGATGGATTGCCATGGCGCGAGGCGGTCAACAGCTGACTGACCATATCTGGCAGTTAGTTATGCCCCCCCACCTACCTACCTCTCACCCACCCTCATAGAAGGAGGACAGGCAGTTCCGTTGGACACAGCGCCCAATGCTATGCACTTGATAAATGGTGGAGTCATAATGAATGGTTGTCCTTTCATTCCTTGCCCAAATGTTTCAAATGTTTTCCAACCAGATTAAAGTACATGAATATTTATTGGCTCTAAGATCAGTTGATCTAATCCCTATGGTAAAAGAAAGAACTAAATCCCTTGTTGTAGGTCATTTAGTTCAGCTGATTCGATTTCCAATATAGTTCGTTCAGTGATTCAAATCTCATTCATTACGTTCGTTGATCCATCTCAGTTCTATTTAAAAATATGATGAAATAAGACGCAACTGGTGATTAAAATAAAATATATATACATAATTTAATAATTTAAAATCATTCAAATGTTTGGTTACTCTAATGCAACAAAAATACAAATTTGAAACCCCATCAAACTCCCTTTAAAATCTATATTAATCACATGGTATAAATCAAATCGACTAAATTTTGCTGTAGTCAAACGAACGAACTATATTTGAATTCGAGTCACTGAACGAACGAGAACACCAACTGAGCTACTGAACTGTATGAAAATTAGATCGTTCATAAAAAATTGAACTTCTGAACGAAGTCTTTCAATTAAATTAAGTTGTTAATCTTAATTCTCTAGAATAAATAACATAAAAAAACCTCTACGTGAGGTAAAAGTCAAGTTACACCCCCATAACTTAGGAACCAGATGAGTTACCAAAAGTCTTAGTATGCACTTTTGTTAGTTAACGTCATACCTTTCGATCGGTATATAACTCGAACTGATCGGACAGTCTTAGCAAATTTTCCATTCTTCGTGTATATATTGCTAGTCGCCTTTTGCACACTTCGTGCTGCTTTCGTCACTAGAGCGGACTGCCATCCGCAGTGATTACATTCAAATTGTTGAATATTAAAAGATTGTCAATGGAGTGTATGAAACCCAACCATATAGCAGTTCTTAAAACATTCAAATCACAATATGTAGAAAACAAGTCATTATAAATGGTTCCTCATTATAAGATACAATATTTTTATTACATATTTCCACTTGTGTGACATTGATCATTTGTATAATTGATTTATGAAAACAGTACTTAAAACATTAGATCAGAATTTATCGAAAAACTTGAAACTTTCAACATGATTTATTCAAACACTCAGTGAGAGTTCCCTCTTGATAAGATACATCATCTTTAGGCTGAATGTAGGAACTTATTTGGTGGGAACAATTAAATTCTATGCTCCACCACATGGCCCCAATGTAATCGCCACTTCTCCCCTTCCCTTCTCAAGACACTCGCCGCATGCCTCGTACACTTGTTGCAGTGTTGTAGGGGGCTGAACAAGTTGCAGGCAATGAATCGAATGCATTTTCATATTTATCTGAAGACGAGGCATGCAACATAATCGTAATTACTTAATGCGTTCAACAATGTTTTGCCACTAAATTTAAGTCGAAATGCATCATTAAATGGAACAGACTCTGCTCCATCGTATATTGAATCGCAGCCACCCCAAGTTGGCCCTCGTTGCGGAGCATAGCAATGATTATGCTCTAAGTGAAAACATATGGATCACAGATCGGTTCGGTTCGGTTAGGTTCGAATCGTGAGTCATAAGGCTGCCAGATGGTACAGCTGCCACGCCTGATCGCCCCTGGCAACACGCACCGTCGCCAGACTTGTCTCAACAACCTCATGCGAACTGAGGGAACTGGGGAAAAGAGAAGGGATCTCAGAATACACATGTCTAATTGATAGACTGACTGTACAGGTTATCCAATTACAATTGCGAATCTCTACAATTTCAGTGTTCTGTCAGATAAATATAGATTTACTCATAATATAGGAAAGTTACTCATATGCTAAGGAAAGTTTTATTAAAATCGAACTGTTATTTCATAAGTGAAATACAAATATCTTACTGAGACTAGTTCAATCTTAAATATATTATTACACATTATGTTTATGTTTTATCAAAATTATGATGTTGATAAATTGGTATTTAATGGCATATATTATTATAAGTCAGAGTCGGAATAATTTGTAGGGTTTATTAAAAATATATTTACTATTTTGGATCAAATATACATAAATCTGATAATAACAAATTCAACTTAAATTTTAAGACTTTTTGTCATATGTATACATTTATAGTAATCTTGATAAAACATGAATATAATTTAATTTAATTATTGCATATTATATACTTAATAATCCATAGAATATATTTGAAAATCTTTAATGTTGCTTACTAAATGCCAAAATTAAATGTGTATATAAGACAATTAGTTGTTAAAGTGGCATTTAATGGCATATATAATTATAAGCTAGATTCAAATTAAATTTTAATATTTATTAAATTATATTTATTATTATCAGACTTATATATAATTATATTAGAATATATTTGAAAATCTTTAATGTTGTTTAGTTAATGCCAAAATTAAATTTGTGTATAAGACAATAAATTGTAAAAGTGGCATTTAATGGCATATATTTATTATTATTAGCTAGAGTCAGAATAATTATGCAATAATGCCGACCATTGGGTATGCACAACCAACAATTCGAGGTGTGTGTGTGTGTGTTTGTGTGTGTATCTGAGGTAGCCAAATGTGTTTTTAATATCCAAATTGGCTGTTATAATCGTGGGAGAGAGAGAGGGAGTGTACTAAACTGTGTATCTATTCAACTAAAAATTGCCCGAACTTCTATTCCTACTGAATGTTAAACAGAGCCAAACCCCACAAAATTATGCAAATGCGATCCATTAGAGTGCCGCTCTTTATATGCAAATGAAATGCCGTGGAAATTCATATCTTTTTGTTGAAAATAATTAGGTTCATGTGTGAAGCGGCCACAATTAAGTGACCAGAAGTGATGGCTACAACTGAAATCTATAATTAAAACCATAATTTGAATAAAATACAAAAACACAAAATACAGTCAACCATTTAAAAGGCATCAACTAAAATTAAATAATTAAAAAAACAGTATATATGTAGCCGAAAATAAAGTACTCTTTTCGAAACCCATCTAGAGGCTGTCAAACTAATGAAGCCCCTCAGATAAATTTTCAATCGTTCCCATAATATGGATCCAACTTTGATACTCATAATAGATTCAATGAGGGTATAAAACAATTCGAGGCACGTTCGGGAGACTGGGCAGGAATATTCTCCTCATTTGTGGTCGGGGTATTATAAATACCCCATAGAGAACTCCACCTTGCGACGTGTTAATTATATAATTGACAAATTAATTCGATATTCGGCTGGCAACACAGACGTCAGTTGTGTATTAATTAGACGTGAAAATAACAATTCGATAAATTAAAAAATCATTAAAAAGTCAATCTAAGCGGTTACATAAAACGGGAATATGTAAAATTCTAAATGCTGTTAAATATATAAGGATTTCTGACTTGATTATTTCTTGAAATAATTTACTGTAGAATTTCATAGCTAAATGAAAAATAAAAATCCTAATTAAGGCATATTTATTAAACAATTGTTGTTTTCAGTTTTATTTTAATAACAATTTTATTCTTGTGTTTTTTTTCATAATATAATCACTATTTACCTATAAATTTTATTTTCGAGTATATTACGAATTTAAATTTTTTATATTTTAATATTGAAGCTGCACATACATACATATCATTTGATTTATTTCGATATTTTATTTTCACTAAAGTAGCCTTACTTTAGAGCTGTCCCATCTATTTCCCCTCTTTTTCTCTTGCAAATCGAAAATATGAGAAGTGCTCAATTGTGAACCCATTGGGAAATCTTTGAAGCTGCGCCCAGTTTGCCACGCCCCCTTTTATTGAGTTGCAGATGAAAATGTGGGAACAAGAAATGTGGGAGCACAGGGGTAACAAGGCATCTATGCTGCGGGAATCGGAAAGGGGAGGTACTGAGGAACTGAGAGACTGAGGAACTGAGAGACTGAGAGGGTCGAACAAATGGTGTAGCCTTCGTTGTTGTTATTGTTGTTGGGATTAGTGTAGTGGGGTTTGCCATGCGATGCAATAAATTAAAATAATGTTTGCTCATTTAAAACTTAGGGGCTGCCGTTGCTTTAGAAGGGGCAGTGGACTTGAGAGGAGGGATTGGGAGACTGTAGAGGGAACAAGTGTTTGCTTGTGCGCCGTTAATTTGTTTTTACGACACTTGTTGGTGTTTATTATTTCTGTTTGCAGCTCCCGTTGTGGCGGTTAGTCATTGGGGCGGATTGGGGCAACATCAGAAACGACAACAGCAACAGAAACAGCAACAGAAACGGGAACGGGAACAACAGCGATGCCCCCAACAACTCCCTGGAGGCAAATGTGGTAGGGAGCTGCGTGGTCCGCATAAGTAGTAGAAACAACAGACAATTAGATAATAACAAATTTCAGTTCCCATTGTTGACACTCATGAAATGTGAAACAAGAGATAAAAACTCAATTCCATTTAAGGTGGAGCCGAGTCAACCATGTTAAAGATTATTCCCTCCAAATGCACTCGATGTAGAAAGAGACTCTAGTCAAAGTTCTAGATTCTTTTATTGAAAGAATACTTTTATAAACAATTTATTTTATATTTTTGCTGTATTATGAACATATATCTCATTTATAATCTTAAAAACTTAACATTGTTTTAAATATTTTGACAATTAACAAAATAAATTATAATTATAATTTACTTAATATTTTTTCTACGAGTGCAGTAGATTCTAGTCTTCATAACTTCTTAAAATTATATCTATCAAATATCTATAAGTATTTAAAAGTATGTTATTCTGATTTTATTGCATATTTAAAAATAATAAAATAAAAATTAAACTTCATGGAACGTATTTTAAATGATAATTGAATCATGTCAATCAACCCTAAGTTGCTTTTCTCTGAGTGTAGGAAACTGGCAGGCATATAATAGGAGTCCATCGTCGACAGAAAAAGGCAGCTGACTGACTAGTTAACTCGGCACTGGCCAAAGCCCAGCCACAGATTAACCCATCATGAATCTTAATTAGCAAAAGGAGAAAACAAAACAACAACAGCAACAGCAAAATGTATAGAACAAACAGAAGGGCAACTGTTCCTTTGGTTGATCCCTTGATGGGGTTCTCAGCAATTGGGTAACTAGTTGATAGACAAAGCGGCACTCAAACTTATTACGCTAAAGTCCAGAGAATGGAACCCCGTATCTGAATCCGAATCCGAAACTGAAACTGAACCTGAACTCTATCCCAAATCATATGAGTACAATGAATAGAAGAATTATATATATAGAAAGAACGAAAGAAAAAAGTTGTTTTGCTTTTGTGGCATAAAATAACAACAACAATGGCAACTTGAAATGAAAATAATAATAATGCAAAGCCTAGCAAAAGGTCTCTTTTGGGCCAAGAGAGCGAGAGAATGAGAAAGAGAGAGATAGGGTTAGAGAGGTAAATAGAGGTAGAGCAAAAGAGAGGAGAAGACAAAGACCAAACATTTAAAGACCGAACCGTGTACAAACAAACAAGGGCATCCAGTTTTTTCTATTTTTTGTATTTTTTATTTTTTTATATTTTTTTCTTGCCCAACCTTTTTGAAAAATCAAAACAAACGAGCGTGGAATGAAGGAAACTACGCTAAACGTAAACAACATAGAGCACACCCCGCAGAGCCAACAACAACAAAAAGAAAAAATAAAAAAAAAGAACAAGAAGAACAAGAAGAACAGAGAGAACAATAACAACAACAACAACAACGACCAGAAGAACGACAACAACTTGAGCTGAAGCTTTAATCCAAGTCCACAACTCGCCAGCGGGAGTAGGTGTAACTCCGGTAGTGCCCTGGTCTGGCCTGGCCTGGCCTCAAATATTCCTCAAAAGCCAACGAGGAGAACCAGTTGGGCCAGTTCCAAAGTTGCCCGCTTGCCTCTTTTTTTATTTTATCCTCTCTTTTGCTCTCTTTTTATGTGTTTTTGTTTTTCGCATTTTTCATAATAATAATAATAATAAAAGAGCTTAAAGATCAACATGTGGCGATATCGCCGTACAAAATGCGAGTGTTCCTCCAGCTTCAGTGTCCCCTTCATCAAGCCAAAGAGTCGTCATCAACAACAACAACAACAACAACAACATCAACAATAATAATAATAATGTTGCAAGTTTGTTGTGGTTTTCATAGATTTAACTGAATCGTCGATAAGCAGCATTCACCTGTTTGACTAGAAGAGCAGGTAAACTTTGGATGAGTCATGCAGTTAAGTTTATAACTCCGAAACTGCAAATGACTTTATGGTTTTATTTATAGTATATCTAAACAATAAAAGAAATCGTTTAATTAAGTACTTAATTAAACATAAACAGTAAAATGAATAACTAGTTCAGTGTGTTAATTTTCAGCAACTTTTATTATTTAGAATCTAAATTGATAATTAAATGTTAATATCATTACTAGCTTAAATACACAACCAAAAGATCGTTAGCCATAATTTTTTTATATCTGCAATAGTTCTTTTGTTACTAATGTGAATATAAAATGGTAAAATATTAATTGTCCCATTGCATACGTCACTAGCGTAGATTTATATTTAAGAAAGTTGTGTAATTGTCACATTTTAGATAAGGTTTATAATTTTACTATAATTTTATCAATAGTTTTTTAATGGAGATTTAAGACAACAGTATAATGGAGCTATTTTAGTTTTACGATTTGACGATGTTTTCATTACTATCTTAAAGAGTGAATAAAGAAATAGATATTATCTTTAGTGTATTTTTTTGTGATTAGAAAATAAAGAGAAACTTTAAATTTATTCGCTAGACGCTGTTATAATAATTTCTTTATCTTGAATGAATCTGTTGAATTAATTAAACTCAAGACGGGAAAAGATTCGTCAGTTGAAAAGGTCGACGATAAGCTGGCAGATAAACTTGATAAATTTAATAACAATTATTGAAAAATCTTGCTAGCATACGACATATACGTATCATTTCAGCAGCACAATAACCGGCAGGGAAATCGGGAAACGGGAAAATGGAAAAATATCAAGCCCATGACCTCAGCTCGGTTAGCAACAGCGTCAAACGGTCAAACCGGCCTCAAGTCTGACGAGGGGTAACTGCGAAGCCCTATTATAGAATGCCCTATTATAGAGGGTGATGAGATATTGGGAGGAGGATGGTGGAGGGGAACACATTGAAGGAATAACGAATGCCGAAATGAAAATATTTCATCAAATGAAAGTTAATCATAGAAACGCATTCAGTAGATTTCACTGAGAAGCCTTACAATGCTATCAAAAATAAGTAAGGCAAAAGACACCCACACCTTCTCTCTCTCTCTCTCTTTCTGTCTCTTTCTCTTACAATTGTTGTTGATTTCTGTTCTATTCCAGTCTTTAAACAATTTAACAAATGCCACAACGTCAATTGGAAGGCGTTCGAAGCACGTTCGTTAATTAAATTAATTGAAGCGTCTTTGGCGAGGGCGCTACTTATGATGGGCCTCAGGCCAGGCCAAGTCGGAACGAGGCGGGCCAAAAGGCAAATGCCAGCTTGTAGTACTGACCTATAAGTCCGGCCATTTAGCACATACCAATGCACTCTGTCTTTAAGCATTTTGTATCTAAACCAATCGACAGTCTCGTAACTGTCATCGTCACTCGTTGATTTGCTCTAATGTTCGCTTGATGTCTGTCATAAAAAAGATAACAGGAAAGAAACAACAATATATCTTAAGATAGCCGAAACTACAATACCCTACAAACAAAATAGATGCTGCATATAAAATAATTTTTAATAAATTTAAAGTAACTCTATCATCTTTAAATTAAACTTATCTGATTGAGAATTTGTGCACTTATCTTATTTAAGTTGTTGTTAATCTTATCATACCCTCGGTTAGGGTATCAGAAGTAGCACATTGCCAGATGACAGCTTCGATGTTGCACGCTGTTGTTGATGTTGATGTTGAACGTTGATGTTGTTGTCGATGGCAGCATAAATTAGGCACAAACTAATTAAATGCGTTTCAATTGAAGTTGCAACTGACAGCAGACGCTGCTTCTGCCTCGGTCTCTGTCTCCGTCTCTGCCGCTGTCGCAGTTGCTGTTGTTGTCGAGCCTGAAATAATGAGCTGCGTACTCGCATGTATCTGTATCTTGCAGATACACGTACTCAAGCGTCAACTCGTCGTTCAGGTTCCTGTTCAATAAACTGCAATTCGCCAGTCTCAAGAAGCACTCTTTCTTCTAGCCGACGATTATTGGCACTCAACAGAGAGTATCTGCTACAAATTATACCCTGTAAACATTGAAAATTGGTAAATTAAAGGATGTGCTATTTATGTAACTTATGCTGTTCATCAAAGTAATATCCATTAAGCGGTTATTAACTTTATTGTGATATGCAGAGAATATAAATGAAAAGCTGTAGTTATTATACCTCGAAAATAATAAAAATTTACATATATTTATTTACAAAACAAAAAGACTGAACGTAGTACGTTAAAGACTTTTGAAAATACATATTTATACCACCAGCCCAGTCTAAATGGGATTAATCTTGATAGAAATCAAATGTACTTATACCCTGTAAACATTAAAAATGGGTAAATTTAAAAAATAAATATACTATTATAAATAGCAAGGATCGCAAATAAGACTTACTTTTTTTTATTATAAAAACTACTTTTAACTCCTATTTATCAATTTTTAATATAAAAATCAAAAATAATAATTTATTTTTAATTTTTATTTAAAAATCATATCTTTTCAACCTTGAATATCCTTAATATACATCCTTTATGAATGCTTTTTGATTTTGAAAATACACTACTTGGTTTAAAAGACATTCACATTCAATTTAATTATTAATTTATTTTGATTTTTATTTTACAAATTGAAAAATAATTTGTATTTTTTATTTAAAAAATTAAAAGCGTTACGGTCCCTGGTAAATAGACATGTGTAAGCTAATAAATATTCTATTATAAATGTATTATATATTATATATTCAATTAATTTATATAATTATTTCTCTTATATCTTAGTGCTACAAAAATAGCGTTATAAAAGAAATGCACAAATGTTACAAGCGCAATCACTTAAATATTATAAATTTATTTTTTTAATATTAAATAAGCCAATATCAAAATTATTAAATAGTTCATTTATATTTAGTTTATTTAACAACATTTTATATTTATAAAGTTCATATAATATTCGTTTATTTATTTACTTCAAAAAATTAAATTAAATCTTAAGCAACAACAAGATTCCTTAATTTTCCAGCTCGTTTTGTTAAAAGATGGGATTTCTTGGCTTAGAGCCTCGATTGGCAATGCTTTCGCAGTGGGTTTTATTAGTTAATTTCGCTGGTTGATTGTAAATTTTCCAAATGACTATTTCATTGCCTACTTTTCACTTGCAAAACTTTTCCGCTTTTGGCAACAATTAAAAACGCTGACTCAGCCGTTGCAGTTGGTCTGCTTCGAATCGTTTGGCAACAGCAACAGCAACAGCAACAACAGCAGCAGCAGGGCCAAAGCGTCAAATCAAATATGGCCAAAGCGGAAAGTCAGCCAAATGTTGAGGGCCAACAAACTTTTACCCTAGAGAGCCGACAAGTCTACCAAGTCTTTAGTCTCTCTGTCTCTCTGTCTGTCTGTCTGTCTGTCTGTCTGTCTTGGATCATAATGACACACATATCGTCTGAGTGTACTCAAACGAGTAGAGACATAATTACCGAACCCAAAGCTGAACCCAAGCGACCAAAAATGATCTCCGGCTGACAGCTGACGCTGTTAGCCAGACCGTTGACTGATTTATGAAAGACACTTTTGCAAGTCGCCCAACTTGATTTTCGAGAAACCGTTACGGGCCTCTGCGCTCAAAACAAGTGTCTCTGTCTGTCTGTCTATCTGTCTGTCTGTCCATCTGTCTGTCTGTCTCTCTATCTATCTGTCGCTCAGCCTATCCATCTATCTGTCCAACTGTCTATGTGTCCAACTGTCAGCATATTCAGCAAATCTTTTGTCTGTCTTCATGCTCTTTCTTTAGCCATTTACACACTGCTGTCATAAGTATTTTGACATGTATACAGAAATATTATTATAATCTATTATTTTCTTCAAGTTTAAATTCGAAATAATTTCAAATTCTGTTTGAAAGATCTCTGAGTAAGAATTTATATATCACTCCATACTAATTAAATTTAATTACGTTTTTATTAAACCAAAAATTAAAATTCATATAAATAATATTTTTGGTTTAACTATCTTTGAAGAAAATTTTTAAAAATGACTTTTAATTTTATTGTAACAATACAATAATAATATCTACAAGTGTTAAATATTTAAAATGTGCATTCACTTGAAATAAACCAATAACAAAGTTTATTTTTTAAGGAAATATTTGCATAAATTAATAAATTTCCTCAAGCAAATAAATATAAAATGATATAGTTTCTCCTGCATAAGTTAGAGCATTTAAAATGCGACTTGGGCTATGGAGTTTGCTTAGTTAAAGGTTTTTCTCAATTTGGTCTATTACACGACTACGAATTGAAGTGTTTTGTTGTCTTTTGAGCCATGTTTGTTGCCAAGCGCACAAATGGCTCATACACACTGTATATACTTATGTATGTACATACGAATATATTTATGTACATATGTATGTACATCCACCTCAACTCAACTCACCTCGTCTCTTGTATCTTGAACTGGGCTTTTGCGTCTGGCCAGACCGGTCGTCTCTTTGGCTGGCTGATTGTTCAGTTGTTCAGTTTGTTTGGTAATCACGATCGCCTGATCTTTTAGCTGCTTTCAAAGAGTGGCCCAGTTGCTGCCTCTTGCCTCCTGCCACTTGCCTCTTGGCTGTTGACTGTTCGCTGTTGGCTGCCGGCTTTCCGCGCGAGTCTAAACTTAATTGTCGGCCTAATGGTAATGTCTGTCTCTCTCTCTCTCTCTCTCCCTCTATATCTCTCTACCTCTGGGCTCCTCTGAAAACAGCTGATGACTGCTCGTTGATGACTGCTGTCTGATAATGATGAGTAAGCGCTTTTAATGCCAGCGAAGTAACGCTTTCAGAGACTAGAAAATAACCGCAGACACTATTTGAATTCATGTGGCGTTTCTTTAACAAAGCGTATAATTATTTGCAGTCAGAACGAGCTCAAGAAAAACATACAATCAGAAAGAAAAAACCTAAAAATATTATAGTTTTCTTTATGCAGTTCCTCCTAACAAAATCTTTAATATAATCCTAACAATAATGTGTAAAAAGAATAATATAAATTTTGCTATATTTTTAGGGCATTTAAAGTGACTCAAAATACACTTAATAGATATACACTTAAATTTATGATTAATAATACCCTGATATACAAAGTACTGTCAAAGTAAAAAATTTAAAATATTTATTTTAAAATAACTCCATTGACAAAATTTAATTTAAAGCCTTTTGGTAACTCAAAGATAAATTTTAATAGTATTCATTTGTTGATAATTTGTAGAAGACTTGATCATGCGAAGAGGTTCATGTAGAATGCATCAGGGAATGCCATTTGAAGATACGCTGCATCCCGGACACTCCGTTGACCTGGCGGATGCCAGGAAACGGGGAATCCTACAGAAAACCCGCTGTCGGCCGTACCGGGAGCAGTTGAGGAGCACTCAACAGGCAAATATCATGCAGGGTCTGATGATTGTGACGGGTGCTGCGACAGTGTTGGCGGTGCTGGGCTTCCACTGCTTGGAGCTGACCTTGGACTATGATCTGACCCAGGTGTCAGTGGCAGGAGGAACGCTGCAATCGCTGTGGCTCGGCATTGTCGGTCTGTTGGGAGTGAGTGGAAAACTGGGAACGTCTCAAGAGAAAACAGCTCGTGGCTTCTACTGCAATCAACAGTTGGACACGAAGCGAATCTTTCGACAGATTTCCCGGCAGGTGCTAAATCAGGAACACGCTCTGGCACGCTTGGAGCGTGTCGTGAAAAGTCCGAGGAATTTCAAATCCGTCGCCTTGCTCGGTCCGCCCGGCGTAGGGAAAACTCTGACGACAATGGGACTCCGTCAACAGTTTCCCTGGCAGGAGAATGTCCACACCTATTCGTGGAGCACCTATGTGCCAGATGGAGTCCACAAGTTCCACATGATACGCAACTTTGTGGAGCATCTGTCCGACTGCGGACAGAATCTGATAATCATTGACAATCTTTCTACCTGTGATTATGGCATTGTGCCCATCTACAACAAGTTGTTGCTGGAACGGGAAGGAGACCTCAGTGCGGCAGGTAACCAGACTGTGCTCGTCGTGTACATCTTCAATCTGGAGATGGAATACTACTGGCAACAGTTTGAGTTACTGCAGCAACTCCCCGTGGACATGACCATCATCAACTATCGACCATTTGGACGTGAGGAGTTGGCCGATTGCCTGCAGCAAGAGCTGCGCCTCGAGCAACGTACCCTGGATCAGGAGAAGACCTCTCAGATCCTGGAACAGGTCCTTCTCAATGTCCAGTGCACAGGCTGCAAGGGATTGCGACAGCTCGTCCTTCAATATGGTAAACCGGATTCGAATTTATAAAGTCTGCTCCTTGTGCTTGTATTAAAAATCGACAAAGTGTGTAAATAAATAAACGTACTCTACGGAATGTAGGGTGAAGTATATCAGATATAAATACAGACATATGAATAGATATTGGCATAGGTATATTTTCAGCCTTACAAATTAATTAGTGATGAATTCTTATTTAATAAAAATCAGGGATTAAAACCTTAACCGAAACCGTAACCTTTAACCGGTGAAAGCCGACTGAAATTTGTAACCGTAACTGAAATCGTAACCGAAAATAACTTTTTCCGCAGTACGGAAACCCATAAACCGAAACTCTTTAAACCGAAATAACCGTTTAGTAACCGATTCATTTATAAGGGTTAATTTCGGTTCTGTCCGTCGCAGCTACTGAGCAACTTTGATAACTTCGAACTGCCATAACTTTGTCAAAAGTCAATCAATTTTCATGCGGAATGTAAATTTAAGCATGATTTTACCTCTAAATTGGTTCTGCAATTAAATTTTGTTCATTTTGAAAATTCGAAATTTTCGAAATTTTTTGAAAAATGATAAGGGGTAACACTGTAAAATTCCTAAAAAATTCTAAATTTTTAATATTTTCAAAATGAAAAAAACTTAAATGCAGAACGAGTTAAGAGGTAATATTATGCTTAAATTTACATTGCGAATGGAAATTGATCAACTTTTGACAAAGTTATGGCAGTTCGAAGTTATTAAAAATCAATAAAATCAAAATAATCGAAATGTTCAAACCAAATTAACCAAATTTATATGAGGTCAAATTATAATAAAATAGACATTTCGCTGGACTATTTTAATAACCAGTTAACATTATTTTCCAGGCTTATAAGAGCATTTAGACTTTTTTCATATAAAACAATGAATAACGTTTCTTATTTTGGTCAACCGAAAACCTTAATTTTTATTTTTTTCTGAACCGAAACCATACCGGTATTTTTAAACCGAAACTTACAAAAAACCGATAACCATTACGAAACCAATACTCCAAGACTTTGCATAACCGATAACCGAAAATCTTTATTCGATCATAACCGAAACCGTAATTGATATTCGTTTCGGTTTTAATCCCTGATAAAAATAAGTTTATTTTTATTTACTTTTTTTTGTATTTATGAAATCTGTTTTATTTCATTCATTTATTATATTTTTTACTAAAACTTAGATATAAATATACATGTAGAAACAACTTTTATCACTTTGAATCACGTCATATAAATCAAAAAGCGAAAGTCAAATGAATATATCGTATGAGATATAAAGTAGATCTCTTCAGTCAAAAGATCTAACGATGCATACTTTGGCCCTAATAAAGTTTCAGCTTCTTCTTCTTATTATTTTTAGGTTATTCTGTTGGCTCAAAGCGTATTCGTATCTTGACTGAAGAGCGACGCAGTTGTTGGGCGAACTGAAGTGGCTAAGTGAAGTGTGGCCCATGCAAATGACAAGAAACGAGTACAACTTATGGATAAGGGGAATGTAGAGGGGGTTAAAGGGATGCAGGGTATTCTGAAAGGGTGTACAGAGCGTTTACATTACGCACAGCTCAAGTACTGAAGATGCTTAGAAATATTTGTCTATCACTCGAGATTCGGAGGTTGCTTCATCATCACCATCATCCTCGTCATCATCCTCGTCATCATCATCATCATCATCAACACATCACAATTTCAAGTGCAGGAAAAGTGCCTTGGTTTTGTTTTGGTTTGGTTTGTAACAATAGTGAGACATCGTTTACTCGTATAATGATAATGTCGATGATGATGATTGCAACTTATATATAAATTGTAAGGTCGTCTTCTTATCAACAGCCGTAAATACTTTAGAAGCCTCTTCATGTAGATAAAAATAAATAACTTTAACTCATTGCAATCGAAAGCAAAAGTTAACAATTGAATGTTAATGATTGAATGTGCTAATTGAAATAAGAAAATAATTTTCTCTAATTTATTTAGCACAATTTGAAATTTAACTTAAAGTTGAATTAAATCGAATAAAAACAACGAATTGGTAATGTGATAATTTACATTGATTTGAAATTGAATTGAAATTGAATTAGAATTGAATTGAATGAATACAAAGCACTGACTAATAAATGCAAAAACTTACTCGCTTAAAACAAATTGAAGCTGAATTGAAATTGAAATTTATCCGAATCAACGAATTTATAGAAAGCTTTAATAACTAAGAGAGACTTTAGTATGGAAATTTGATGCAGAACATAAAGAGAAGAGTTTTTTTGTCAATGGAATTGAATGAATACATCAATAAGACAAAAAGAATAAAATATAATATACTTTGACAACTAAATGCATTGAATGAATTAAATATAAATCAATTTATATGATTAAAATCAGATTGATATTGAAATAAAATACATACATATTTCGATAGATTCACCATCTTAAAGTCTCGCTAACATATTGCCTCGATTTGCCACTGTATCTATTGAATTGAGAGTATCTGAAAGTTGTGTATCTTGTAGCGCAAGGCAAATTGTACACACGTTTTTGGGCGCAGTGCAGTGCGTTGAGCTTGTGCATCCGTCAGATATGGCAAAGCCCAAGAGCCAACAACCGCATCGAGGACAGACCCCGCAATACACCTCCCTCCCTCCCTCTCCATTCCCCTTCGATCACTCCGACTGCCAATTTGCAGTCGAATGCAAAGCGAAAACGCAGCCAGCGGCGTTTGTAGTTCATGAACGGCCAGCGAACTCAGCGCGAGTACCGCGAGTTGATAATAAGATACAACTATACGAATAAACGAATACGAATACGAATAGTATTTGCAGGTAAAACGGTGGCGGGAACTGGGCATATCGACGGCTTGCAACATGCACCGGTAATTTTTATACCCTGTATACAATATGTGGAATCAAATGGGTATAAGATACTGCTGATCAAATTAAGTAGATATAAGATACGTCAGATTGATGAGCAGAGTGAACAATTGAATAAGAAATATACATTCTTTTGATGGATGCGATTAATAGTATTTATATAGTACAGGGTATTGTACATTCGAATCTCCATTGAGATCGTTTTTTAGTTGTTTTTAGTTTATATTTTTTGTGATGTTTTTTACTGACTGAGATTGAGTCGTTCGGCTGGTCACGTAAGCACCGATTCCAACTACGATTTGCCCGATGTTGTTTTCGTTTATTTGGTTGTTTGTTGTCGTCGTTGTTGTTGTCGTTGTTGTTGTTGTTGCTGGGCCAGTTGCATAAGCCTCTCAATTTGATTTTGGCAACGCGGAAGATACGAGCCACAACCAAAGCCAAAGCCAAAGCCAGAGAGTTAGCATCTAAACGATTTCGAAACCATTTTCCATTTTCCTTTGTCATTCGATTTGAACAATGCAATTGCAAGTTGCTTTCAGGAAAATCGAAAATGCCAGTCAGTCAGTCCTATAGGGATATCTATGAAAAACCCAATCTCTATCCGACTATTTGTAAGAACTAAAGAAAACGAATTCAAAATAACTTCATGTTTCGCGATTAGTTGGATGACCTCAAAACCTTTTTTAATTTGTACTTTTATCTCTAAACTGCCCAGCTGAAATACAATTTAACAAATAGTTTTGAAGCACATTTGAATTATTGAAAACAATAAATAAACAAGTTTTAAATCGGTCATAAAACAGTTCCGAATTTAATAATATTTAGTTTTTGTAGCTTATTTTATATACAAATTTTCAACTGCCCACCTCGAATACTACCTGAGATATAACATTGGACAACTTTTGAATACATTTTTAATTTGAAAATAAATATTTGTTGAATCATATTTGAAAAGATAGGAATCGTAATATATTTAATAGATTGATTATAGATATTGCATCTAACCCTGAACTAATTGAACTAACTTTGGAGTAAGAATATTTATAATTTTATTAATTTAGATTATTTTTCTTAGAGATATACTTGTTATACATCTATCATAACTCACAGCTCTTGTGTTCCCATAGAATTGCCAAATGGAAGTCACTTTAAGCATATAAAATACATCAATTGTGGCCTCTCTGCTATTAACTTGTCTTTGGGGGGGACTTTCAATATCTGTTAAACTGTCGCTCGGCGTGCAGATCTCTTAACTTATTTTCAATGCTGACTGCAATGCATGTTGTGAGTGGAAAGTGGAGCAAACGGTTTCCTTTATGGACGAGCATATAAAATTTTATGAACCATTTATGGCAAAGCGAAAAGGAAAGAAAAATAGATAGAAAAATGGAGAGAGAAAAACGAAATGAAATCAAAGAAACACATAATAGTAAAGTAGCAAAAGGAAAAGAGCAGAAAACGTCGAAGCGGAATAATAATGCGATGACAACAGAGCCAGAGATGGAGTCAGAGATGGAGTCAGAGATGGAGTCGGAGACGCAGACGGAGTCATCTAGTCTCCAGTCTACAGTCTCTGCAAAATGGACGAACCATTGCAAAAATATTATTATGATTGCAACTGCAGTTTCATCGGCAGGAAGGCAAGGGGAAGGCCGAAGGGAAGAGGGGGAAGGTGGGAAGGGGTTTCGGTCAGCATAAACAATCACACGCTGAGTGCGTCGATGTTGCCGCTCCACAAAATGCCATAAATAATGAAAGGAAGCTGCAACGTAGGGTTGCGCCACGAACCCGGGGGCAAGTATAGTTTTCGAATGATTTGAAATGAATGAAATAAATTGGTTGCCACGTTGCAAGTTGCTAGTTGCTAGTTGCCAGTTGCCAGTTGCTAGTTGCCAGTTGCTAGTTGCCAGTTGCAAACTCAGAGCATACACAGCGACAGTAAATGCCACATACACATTGTGCACTGCAGTTGCCACAAGCTGCCGCAAGTACCAGAATATGTGGCATGACTCGTCCTAATGCCCAGTCATTGGCTACAAATCAAAGCTGCAAACAGTCGCAGTTGGTGAACTACGAATTTACATGCAAGCAATTGATAATGCTCGACGAGAAGATACCCTGCAGACTGATTTCAATTATTTCTTTTTTAAATAATAATTCTTTGCATACTTTTCTAAAAGCAACGAATTTTTAATCACTTTATAATTAATTTTATATTTAAACATCTTTTTTTTTCAGGGATCGCAAATAAGACTTATTTTTATTATAAAAGTTACTTTTAACTTTTATTTTTCAATTTTTTAAAATAAAAATCAAACATAATAATTAAATTTCAATTTTTATTTAAAAGTAATAATTTTTCAACCTAAAATATCCTTAATATATCATGTGATGTATTACAGGAAAGGTATTGAATGTTTTTAGATTTTGGAAATACACTACTTGATTGAAAAGATACATATACACATTCAATTTTTATTTTTTTTTCAATTTTTATTATTAAAATTAAAAAAATATTTTCCTTTTGAAATTTTTTATTTTAAAAATTATAATCGTTACGGTCCCTGATGTTTTCTTTATATATAATAGTTTTTGTGCATACTTGACATTGACATGTTTGGGAAAATTTCAAACTCAAATAACTTTCGCAAATCTTAGACGATTACGATGAGCCATATATTTTTCAATCTTAATTAACGCTGCATCTAAATTCTCCTATTATTTGTAATATTATTTATATAAATTGTAACAAAAGCAATAAATCTTTAAGACACCAACAGATAGTTTTGTTTACATAAAGTAAAAGTCAAAGAACGACGACATTTATTTATGTGATTGTTGAAACTTGCAACCAATTTGGGTTACTGTTACACACAGTCTGAGAGTAGAAGGGGGAGCAGGGATAGGTGGGGGAGTTAAATTTAAGGGCACGCTGAAGTCGTAAAGCAGTGGAGCATATGTGCAGTTGGTAATTGTGCAACGACTGCAACAGTTGTGGCATTAATGAGGAGCCAAACAAGGCAACAACAACAACCATGACAACAACAACAAACACACAGGCATATGTACACAAAAGATACATTTGTATCTACAAGCTGGTATATCGCATGTGGTTCACTTGGGGGAAAAGCGAATCAATCGCAACTCAAATAAATTAAAAGAAATGCAAGTCAACCCACATTGTACGATTGTAGCTCTTTGAGCTGACTTTGAGTTTGGCTTTGGCTTTGGCTTTGATGCACACTGCACGCTGCAACAACGAGCGGCGACGCGACGTTTGCAACTCGCATGAGGAGACAAAATAAATTAAAGCGACGACAAGTCACAAAGCGCAAGGCGCAAGGCAGAAGGTAGAAAGCAAAGGCAAAGGCACTTTGTGAAATTAATGGCACGACCAGGCAATTGATTTAAAACCAACGACAAAACAGAACCGAAACGAACCGAACCGAACCCAGAGATCCACTAACTGTCCAACTGTCCAGGCAAACCGAACTGGCAACTCAAAGACTTGCAACTGTCTGATAGATATTAAAGTGCAGATAGCTTAAAAACAACAACATAGACGCATTTGGCCACTGTAGGCGAAAAGGAGACTGAGGAAAATAAGGAACCCCCTTTAGAACCAATCTAAACGTATTTCTAAAATGTATAATTTATTTTTTAAAAAGTTGACAACATAGCAGAAGAATAATAAATAAATAAATTAGAATATACTAATTTTATAAAGGAGGAAAATAGAGGGATTTTTACATTTCTTATTTATTTATAATACTTAAAAATTGATTTTTCAGATTCCCAATCTAAATCTAGATTGAGCAAATTTGAGCAAAAAATAAAATATAGAGGGGTCGTTAAATTTTTTAAAATTCAGATAGATGGATTTAATTTAAATTCAATTAGAAATATTCTCTTTTAATACACATAAAAATATACCTATTCTTATAAGCAAATCAAGAGTCCTGAATGTAAAAATATGAATAAAATTAAATCGATATGACAACCCCTGTTTGGTCGACGCCACTGCGCATTACAAGTATTCTGCACGAGGAGGCTGAGAAAATGATTGGCAATAGACTATGAAAGAAAGCTGTTGGTGCTGTTGATGCTGTTGGTTGCCTGCCTCGCATCCGTATCCATGAGATACTCGCACATTCAGCCAGCTATTTAGTCGCACAAATGTTTCTAATCTGTGCCGCCAACTGGCCGATAAACACATCCCGTACCCATTCCCATACCCCAGAACTCCGATACTCCAATATCGCAGACCCCAGACACCAGACCATACACCAATAACCATTCGCATTCACATTCTCATTCACATTCGTATCTCGTAGAGTGTCAGAGCTTTGTGCGTGTTGCCTAGATTAAATTTCAATTAACACCGTAGATACACTCGCACAACCATTACAACAACAACAACGGCAACAACCACAACAAGAGAAACAACACGGCGGAAAAATATGGCAACAGCGTGTGTATCAGTTTTTCAATTAGATTTCACATTAATTAAAAGACGTTGCCCAGGCAAACAATATTACTTACCCGATTCTAATGCTACAAAATCTAATCAGAGCTATATTACTGGCTTATAATAAGAAATACGTATATCTGATTGTTGGAAAAATGTTTACAGATTCATTTTAAATGCTGTTGATTATTATCATTTAAAAATGAATAATACATATATTCAAATTAAGTTTCCGACTGTGGTAAACATTGAAAATTTAATTTAATTTGCTTTAGCTAAGACATTTGAAGTTTATAACTTAATTAGTATATCTGTCAATACTTTAGCATATACAAATTAGATTTTATTGATTATTTTTCAAGAAGATATAGAAAATTGTTATTATTATTCTTAACAATTAATTAATAAGAAAAAGAGAGATAAAAGACTATTAATAATAGAATACAAAAGTTCTCTATTTTATTTTAGCCCAACTTTTTAATTTAATAAAAAATATTTATTAAATTTATAGAAACTAATTTTAGAATATCCTTAAATTTAAACTTATATTTTATTATTTTCTCAGCTATGAATTAAAATTTATTATAATTTAATTTAATTCTTAATTGCACATTTTTAATTTATAATTGCATTTATTGTAAGTATTATTTGATTTTAGTCGACGTTAAATAAATAAATAAATAAGTAAGTAAAGTCAAGTTCTACCTTAAAAAGATTCTCCCCAGTCGACATAATCATTAGTATATATTGTTAGTATTTTTGGTATGGTATTTTCAAAATACTGTCACAATATTTGTTAAAGCTTAAGCTGAAACCACAGCACACTATCTGCATGTATTCATTGGGGTCTCTGTGTTGTTTTGATAGAGCTATCGCTTGCTACAATCTATGTGTATGTTTTTTTGGGGGGAAGGGGGCAGGTTTGGGAGTCATGGGGTTACAGGGGACTATAAGGGTTCCACTTACAAATTGGGCAACTCACGCATAACTGAAATTTGTTGGGCGTTCACATTAATTTTTGAACAACTGCGGAATATTTTGTGTGTGTGTTTTGGGTCTGTCAAACAAGTTGACAACTCGCGATGTGTTGTGTGTATATATAAATTTACCGTTACATTACCAACACACCCACACACCAATATATACACACACACGCAGAGACGTAACTTATATAGCTATATATATGTATATGTTCCTACCAAGTGGGAGGAATTTTGCCATTAAGGCATAAAAACCCAAACGAGTCGCGCTTTGGGACAACACAGGAAGACAGGGAAGCAAGGGCGGGAAGGGGGTGATAGGCGTGAGTGACAAGAGAGAAAAGGAGAAATGAAAAAAGTAAAAATCATTAAATTAACATGACAAATGACAAAGGACCGATAAAAGTACATGCATGCATGTGGCAACATTGGAGGTGTGGCTCCACACGGACAACAAATGCAGTTTAGTTTAGGACGTGGCATTAAAGTGAGTGGGAGGGGCACTTGCGATAAGGGGTAAGGAGAAGGAGAAGGAGAGCCAACGACAGTCAACACTATAATAAATCCGTAAATATAATGGCAAAGGATACTTTGGTAATTGGATGAGCTTATGCTTAACGGCGCTTTAATTTATGCCAAGTGCCCGGAGTTGCCCACCAAAAAACCCAGAAACCCAGGAAACCCAGTCAGGAACCCAGGAACCCGGTAACCGGTACCCGGAACCCAGAACCCTCCCTGCCCCCCCCCCCCCATCCCCCCACTCACTCTCTCTTTAGCTATAAAATGTCGCGCTCCTCGTTGTCGTTGCTTGTTTATGGTTATGGTTATGTCTGTGTCTGTGTGAGAGTAAGTGTGTGTGCGAGAGTATGTGTGTGTGTGTGTGTGTAAGTGTGTGGGACTCTAAAGTGTAGGCGTGGCATGGCATGTGGTCTTCACCACGTGTATGCGCCCGAAATTTTAACGGGTATATAAAAATGCCAGCATGGACATCACTCCCCACAGTGGACACAGTGCACAGTGGTCAAAATCGAATTTAAGTTATACATTTTTTAGTGGGCAGTTTATATAAATTTAATACATATTTTTATTTATTTTTACTACTATATTGCTATAGCAATAATTCCAATTTATATAACTTCCAAGTGTTGGTAAAATAAGCTCAAAATATCACCACTGACTCCAGTATAAGCTAGTGACGAAAGCAGCACGAAGGGTGCGAATATTAAGTTTACACAGCTAAAGACACTTAATTTTAAAATATGTATGTTAATAACCAACTATGATTGTTTTTATAATATTTATAACTTCATCAGAACACATCATATAATTTATTAACATCCTTAATTAACTAATTTTTATTTTATTTAATTTTACATCACTCATATCGACTGGTTTCATTTTATCTTACATTATCTCATCTCATTTCAATTCCATTGTTGAATAACATATTATTAAATATTTACTGAAATTACTATCCTTTAAGTCGAGCACTAAATTGAATATTAAAATACATATAATTTCCTCAGGTTGTTTTTAAAGTGATCAAAAGATTTATCAATATCGATATTACTATTACATATCAACATCCTATACTTACAAAAATTTCAAAACTTTCTTGCAGCCCTAACTGACTTTCCAAATTATTCTGTATATTATTTTGCAAGTTGTGAGTTTTATAGAGCACATTGCAATATTTTAGCCATTGTCCGCGACGGAAACGGAAGTTCCTACACATTGTTGTTGTTGTTGTTATTAAAATTACTGTTGTTGTTGTTTGTTAGGTACTCGTGTTTTTATTGCAATATTTGCGGGCATTGTTGCTGTTGCGCTTTTTATGATTATTTTGCATATCATAAAATTAAATGTACGAAAAATATTTACATATTTTTTGTCGGACTTCTATTTTGACTTTTATTATTATATATATTTTATTAGTATTTCGGATTTCGCATATTTTTGGCTTGAGAATTAATATTTGTATATAGGAAAAAAAGACCTGTTCCCGGTCGAAAATCCATTAAAATTTATAATATTTTGTGTCTAAAATTTAAATTATCCTTCGTACAACGAAGTTATATGATATCGAAAATGTATGATACCTAAATTTTTCTAGTCTTCCTTACATTTGATGTTCCATCTCAAAATTCCACATTAATAAAGCAATATAAACACAACAAATTCAGGCCTGTTCAGGTTTTCACTTTTAGTTTTATAGCATTTAACAAAATATATTTTTTCACGCTGCATTTAGGCTAAGTATTTAATAATTATTCTTTTTTTGTATACTCGGACTTAAGTTCGATATAAAATAAGAACATATTAAAGATATTCACTTTTGAAAAATCTTGCCGATTGCGAAAACCGGGACATCCCTGAAAATATATCCTTTAAGTTAAGAAGAATTACAATTTAGCAATTAAAGTCTTTTATTTAGTTCCTCTTTAATTTCTTGATTGAGAAACACTTAAATTGACTTCGATTGCTTGATTACCTTGTGTACACACTTACACTTACACTCACACACACACACGCACACACATTTACACACATCTGGGGGAACTGTATGTACTGAGAGATACTTTGTAGCGGAGCTTTGTTGTTTCGTGCTCATACATAAATTATGTTAATGCCATCAAAGGAGAGTAACTAGCCATAAAAGCACTAAATGGTTAACTATAAAGGCCAACTGAAATAGAATCCACAAAGAGCCATCAACTCTTGATGGAGATGGCAATGGCGATGGCGTTCTAGATGAAGATGAAGACGGAGACGGAGATGGAGATGGGCAAACAGAATGGTCAACAACAAAGGCGGTCCAATAAATGAGCTAACGGATGACTTTATGTGCCTATTAAAAGATACTGCACATAAAACTTTCAAAGCAAATTAAGTGTAGCATACTTATGTATGTACATTGAACTATCCTTTAACCAAAAAATGGTGAGCCATCTAAAGGATATTTGATTACTCTGAGATACCGGTAGAGTATGAGATTCCCCAATTCCGAAATTTTTACTAAAATCAGAAATATAAAATGTTACGATAAAAAATATATATGTATTTGAAGATTATTAACTACTTTTCATTTTCTATATATATTCTATATCTATATCTATATCTATATCTATATCTATATCTATATCTATATCTATATCTATATCTATATCTATATCTATATCTATATCTATATCTATATCTATATCTATATCTATATCTATATCTATATCTATATCTATATCTATATCTATATCTATATCTATATCTATATCTATATCTATATCTATATCTATATCTATATCTATATCTATATCTATATCTATATCTATATCTATATCTATATCTATATCTATATCTATATCTATATCTATATCTATATCTATATCTATATCTATATCTATATCTATATCTATATCTATATCTATATCTATATCTATATCTATATCTATATCTATATCTATATCTATATCTATATCTATATCTATATCTATATCTATATCTATATCTATATCTATATCTATATCTATATCTATATCTATATCTATATCTATATCTATATCTATATCTATATCTATATCTATATCTATATCTATATCTATATCTATATCTATATCTATATCTATATCTATATCTATATCTATATCAATATCAATATCAATATCTATATCTATATTTTAACTGACAATTGAGTTTATTGCTTACTTTATTGTATTCTTTGTTAGCTCAATTTAAGACTTGAAAAATTTTACTTTAATGCTTTTAAATGTGTTTCCTTTAGCTTCGCCCATATCAGACTTTTCTCTTTCCCTTTGTCTTCTTTCATTTCATTTTACTTTTCTTTTTCTACTTTTATATTTTTTCTTTTTGCGTAACTTTTCGCCAATACCTTCATCAATCATTTCTTGTGTCACGCGCTGGGGACTTTGGGTCTGCATCCTCCGGATTGGACTCCGGTTTGGCGGGTCGCGACTGCAGTGCCAGTGGATTAGAAGGCGCCCTTTCCGGGTTAACAAATGAATTTCGCGCGCCTTTTCCTCCTTCCCCCTATACCAACGACCCACTCCCTCATTCCGCGTTCCTCATTCCTCTGATTTTTCCTTGCTCAGCTCATTCCACGACTTGAAAAGATTTCAACACATCGAAACGAGGTTAAGAGAGGGGCTGAGTTTTTGGCGACAAAATCGAAAAACGCTGCGTAAAAGGGTAAACAATGACTTTTTTCAGCTTTTTTCCCTCTCTTGTTGCCCTGCTCCCACCATCTACATCGCATTTTGGCCGTCGAGCTGTGAAAACGCAACGAAGCACAAAAATAATAACAAAACGGAGCACATAGCATCGCCGTACTATATGGAAAACAAAGAATGAGGAATGTTTTTCTTTACTTTACTTTTCTTTTCTTTTTTTCCTTTATTTTGTCTCTTTTGATGATGTAATGAGCGTAATAATCAGAAAAACATGCGAAACGCTTCTGATTTAGATGTTGTTGCTGTTGTTGTTGTTGGCGGTGGTGGTGTCACCAACAGATTGGATAACACTTGATTGAAATGTCCAAAACCTGAACCCATAAATTACAAACTGACAAGCTAAACAAGACTTTGGAATTTAGGGGCTTTTCTTCTTCTTCATAAATAAGATTTTAAGTGTGTTAGCAAAAAGCAGTAAAAGGAAGCTGGATTCTTCCTCAATTCTTCCCATGAATTTCCCCCCAAAAAAATTATAGCATACTTTTAAGGGCAAATTTAAATTTTCAACTTTGTATTATGTGCTGGAGTACATTAAAGTTATTCGAATACGGGAGATTGAAATTTATCGGAATATTAAAATTAAATTTTATTAAATTAAATTAATAAATTAATATAATAATACAAATTTCTTTCTATAGTTTAATGATTAAATGATTCTACATAAATTTTCCAAGTAATATTAGGAAACTTCCCTAACGAGATTTATGAGCAATGTTCAGTGAAATTAAATAAAACTGTACTTAATATGGATTTTCTATATATATTTATTTATCATTATGTGAAATGAATGCCTGGCTCGCATACTGAGCTGAATTCTTGGGGCTGTTATAAAAGAAACTTTATAATATGCAACAGTTTATGGGCTCGAACGTAGCTAACGATGTTATAGCCACTCATGGAGCCTAGCTTGGAGGCTGCTGTGCACCGATAAATAAGAATAATGTGTGGAAAGTTCAACGAAAAAGAAGTAAGGAGAATGTGGTAGAAAGAAGAGCTTCACATAATGACCATGGACGAGCAGTTTATGGTTAAACAGCAGACTTCAGACCTCAACTCGAACGGGAAGGAGCAGCTCGAAAACAGGCGACATGTCGCGACGTGTCGGCAACTGCCACTCCAGAGCACACAGCGGGATATATTCCCCTTCGTTATGCAAAGTAATGCAAAATGAAAACGGGCAACGGCAACGGGCAACGGCAACTGCAATTGGTAAACCCATCGCCCACTTTTTCCGTACTCCTTCCACTTTTCTATCTCTATCCCACAATGTCCTGTGTGTCCTTGTTGTCTTTCCAGCTGTGCGGCCCAACTGTGTGTGAGTGTGTGTGTGAAGAGTTTCTCTTTTTATATTGGCCTGGCTTGATAACGCATATTTTTGGCTTATTTTGCAGCTTACTGCTGTGGCAGCAATTTTGTGGGGCTACTACAGTGTGTGTAAGTGTGTGTTATACCCTGTAAAGCAGCGATATAAGGTATATTGCTAGCATTTTCAACTAAAATGGACATGATCTTAAATCGAAACTAAAGTATATATCATTTATTTAAATGACTGATTATAAAAATTAATACTTCGAAAACCGACTGATAAATGTATTTCAACTAGTTCTGAAAATTAACCTAAATAACGTGTTTTTAGAGGTATCTCATAAAATATGCATTTCTTTTTTACTTATACAGCCTGATCAAGTTTTGTTTAAGTCGGTCCGATATTTCATATAACTGTCATATAAACGATCACTAGAATATAATGGTACAGTGAAAAAAAATTCCTTTAATTTTAATTATATTATAAATTATTTTAATTTATTACTGAAAAAATAGAAAAAATTTTTAATATAAGTTATAGCTGGTGTATTCAAAAATGTATTAATTTTTTGATCCAACATTTATTGCATGGATTGGGGAATACACAGAAACCCAATCAGATCAATAGGTATTAGTATTTTATTAGTATTGGTAGAAGTTTAGTGTTAGTTGTAATACTAGTATATTTACTCAAAAGGTATAAGAAAGTAGAGGATTTTATGGAAGGCAGAAAGGGTTCTATGGAAATTACGTGGTATAGGCTGTTATAACTGGTTCACATAACCCGAATAGACAAATATATTTTTCCAAAATTTCGATGAGGTTTTTAAATATAATCGCATTTAAATATACTTGATTTTTTATTATTTCTTCAATCCCGATCAATTACTATACATTTATAACAGATAGACAAAGTCTTTAGAATTGCTCCCAGTGGGCGAACAATTTTATTGCAACTATAAAAATCTAAAATTCAGAGTTTAAAGCTTAGACTCTAAACTGTTGCATATTTGTTTAAGCTTTCGTCTTTTTATAATTTATTTAACGTTTTATCAGTTGATTAAAAGTAATTAAAGAGTGTAAAAAAATATTAAAAAAATTAAAATTTTTATTAAACAATATAAATAAATGATATAAACATTTTAATTTAAAACTGTAAGGATAAAAATTAAAATTATTAACAAAAGTGTAAAAAAGTAAAGATTGTTGGTTATTAAACAAATTATTATAATAATAATTATAATTAAGGAGTTTATAACAGGTGTCTCATTGTCTATCAGCTTGTACATTCCGATTGTGATTCTTTTTTCAGTGACTGCGGTTTGCCCTTCGCTGTTGGCTGTTGTCTGTGCCAGCCGCCTGCCGATAATCACGCCGTTGCCCATCAACCGGAAACGGGCGCAACGCCATCTTGTTTCTGTGCAACTGTATGTGTGCATGTGTGTGTGTGTGTGTGTGTGTGTGTTAACTGATTGTGTGTGTGTATGAGGGTACGGAAAATATGCGTGCAACTGCCATAAAGTGGCAGCGCTGTCGAAATTGCAGTCGTTGCAAGTGCCTCTGCCTCTGCCGCTGCCTCTGTCTCTCATCTCTCATCTCTGCCGCTGCCTCTGCCTCTGCCAATCTGCGGCCCGGCTGCATGCCAAAGTGCACGACGTATATTGGATTTGCCAATCATAAACTGAAGCCAACTGCATAATCTATGCACTTCACATGCAGAACCAGCAACAGACTACATTTTCCCATCCCCCAACTCCACAATTCTGCCACAAACTGCAGATCGAAAGAGAGAGAGAGAGAGAGAGAGAGAGCAGGAGAGTGTAGAAGGGGGCGAGTGAATGGGACAGTTGCGAAAGGCCAATGGAATATATTAAAGTTCTTTTGGTTTAAATGCAAAGTGGCGTTGCATGAAATTGAAAACTCACTTTGTCTAGTTGCAACACAAATGAACTTAACTACAATGTATCAGTTGTACCTACTGTTGGTAATCCCCTTAAATCTCTACACTAAATGGGGTATACGATATTAAAATAGGAGTTTTCTTTATAAATTATAAATATAAGTTCTGTGGACAAGGAAATCGTTTATTTGATGATATCGAACAAACAAATGGTCTCAAGATAATATTTCTTCATATTTTTAATCAGAAAAAAATGTTGAAGCAATTATAAATTATATTAATATTTACTGGGTACTTTCGAGCATAATTGTATGTGTACATTTATAATTTACGATTAAACTGGCTACATTGAAGAGCTTGAATCAAAAATAATGATAACAAAAATCCGAAAATGTCTAAAAATATACTCTAATAATTTTTTACTCATTTCAAGAGCGACTTAATCCATTTCATTAAATAAACATGTAAGCATACTTATGGTAAAACTCCTCGATTTCGTAAATATTTACTTTTAAATTATAAAAGGTAAATATAACTTAAAGGTTCTGATATTCCAACATATTTCAAAAGTGTAAGGCCTTGACCCATCTGACATCTCCTAAAAAGGCGAAAAATTTCAGATAATTAAAATAAATTATTTTAAATGAAATTGACAGAACCGAAAATTCAACACAACATCACCCAACTTCCGAATACTTTGAGAATTTTTATAAAGACACTATTAAATAAATATCTTAAAAATTTGTAATCTCAACACCATACATCGATTTTTAAATCACTAGAGTGTATATGAAGAGTGTAGAAGTTGATCATTATTTCAAATATTTACTTGTTTTGAAAGGGATACTTAAACAGTTGCTTATGCCATGAATTGCTATTGTAGGATCTTATATCTCCATATAAGCCATTATATCGAATGGATTTCGAGTCATATTCATAAGTAATTCAAATCATAACTATTCGTACTTATCGTTTCCGCAATTTGAGACAACGACAACAACGAAAGAAAAAGAATTCAAATTTGATTCAAGTTTTGGCTGACAATGCCACAACTGCCACACACACACACACACACATACATAAGTATTTGCCACATGCCCCCTATTTGCGAGTTGTTTGCCGCATGGCGTGTGGTGCGCACTGTGGTGCGCGGTGGCTCAAAATAACCGCCAATAATAACAATAACTATTCTTTAGATCTGCTTAACAGCCAATGTAGTTAAAAACCAAATGTTTTTCTCAATTGCCAAGCTCCTTGTTGCTTTTGTTAGTAGAACTCTCTCTCTGTGTGTGTGTTTGTTTTTCTTTTTTGTTGTTGCAAATGGGCCGCAGAGACAACAGCGTCGCTTGCCAAAAACAATTCCCACTGAATTTTTACAGTCGAAATAATTTTTAATTTACATAAATGGCGGCCTGTTACATAGCTGTATGAGTGTATGTATGTATATGTGTGTGTGTGTGTGTGTGTATTCCCGTCTCCAACTGTGTCTGTTTCTTTCTTGACTTTGAGTGGCGCCTCCCTCCCTCCCATTCCCATTCCCATTCCCGCACATTGAATTTGCCGCATTTGCGACGCATAATTTTGGGTTTTGCATTCTTCGACTTTTGCAACAGTCAGCAGAAATACACAAAAATGCGATAGTAATGAGATGACGACTAGCAGATACCCTTTAACTAATACACTTTTTCAGGGTATATCTAAATCCAGTCCATTATTACTACTAATCGAACATAAACAATTACTTAAGTTTCTCATTCATATTTAAATGTACATAAGATACCCATCCATATTTCACATTTCTACTGGGTATATGTATATTTGGTAAGCCCTAACTATGCGAAGGAAGTTGCATGGGCCGGAAGTAATTTCTATTCGCTTGTCTTTTTCGCATGTCAAATGTTTGGAGACTTATCGATTTCTTTTGGCAATGCCAAAATTATCGTCATCGCTCATACGCCGCGTGGTGCCGGTGGAAATTGTATGAAAATTGTCACTTAAATTCCTTACAAGCATTTGTTGTTGTTGCCATGATAAATGACCAGCAAACATTCCTTGTTCTGTGTCTTGTCCTGTCCGCCACTCGATGCTATGCATAACATTTACACTAACTGCTTTGCACCCTCTTCTCTTACCCCCTCTCCACTATCCACAACTGTCCTGCTTATACCACAAAATATACATAAATACGAATATTTTTATATAAGTTTGTAAGTTGTAACATTTATTTCTGGTCTCTCTGGCTGAATGTGGAATTAATCATGACACAATTATGCTAAGCACACAATCCCAAAAGGAAGCTCAGTTCCAAAAGCTGCAACTTGAATCTGTTCAAAAGAGCTTTTAAGTAGAGCTTTAATTGCTATTGTAGTGGAAAATGTGCTTGACTCAAGTAGGAATCTACTTTAAAACATATCAACTACTTTAAAAGGCTTAAGAGTATTGCTAACGATGTTGAACCAGACTCAAACCTGGTTAATAAAATGAGTCTAACCTCTTTTTAACTAGACTAAACTTATGAAAGTTGAACCAAAATTGTAGCTGAAATTATTTATTAATTTCTTGATTAACCAGTTCAATCAGATCAATAAGAACTAATATTATTATAAGTATTGATAGAAGTATTAGGAGTAGTTTTAGTATAGAGAGAATAAATAATTTCATTAAAAATTTATTCAATTTTATTTTTAATGAATTTAATTAAATTTAACAATATTAAATTGAATATATTATGAAATATTTAAGTATTTAACTGAATTTGAATTTGTTAATAAAATTGATCAAAAAAATGTTCTAAAATCAAGATTTTGGTCTCAGAACTAAGAATTTCGTTCAAAAAAATTTTTTATTTTTTTTCCGATTATATGTTTTTTCCTTGGCTAGATAGCGGGTTTCGAACCCTCGACTGACTTGTTACCAAACTGAAACGGCGACTCTAACCAGAGCGCCACGATGCCATTATTGCCTTCATATTAAATATGACATATTTATATTTTCTTATCAATTTAAGATTTTTAATTCTTATATTAAGAACGGCGAATTTTTAGATTAATATTCTTCGTTATATTAATTTGGTCTTAAAATGGTCTTATTTTAAGAACAAAATATTTAAGATGAATGTTCTTAATTTTAGAAGTTTGTCTTTATTTCAGTTCACATTCTAAATGGCCATATCTTATCTCGAATCTTCGATTCATGCAATTGAACTGATATTGAACTACACCTTTACCATTCTTTATTCGAGTAAATTTAACTTGAAGGAGAGGCAAAAGTCATATCAATTTATAGAACAGGTGCAAGTAGAATGTCGGCCATGTGATCATAGCCGATCTTTGTGCATTTGTGGCTGGCCATGCGATTGGCAAAGTCCGCAGCGGCGGAATTTGTTCTTTCCCTAACGTAGACGGCATAGATGAAGGCACCCACAAAAGCTTCCCCGGCACCGAGGGATTCTACAATTCGTTTGTTTTTAACAGCATGGGATCGAGAATAGACACCATTATAATCTAGGAGACCGGCACCGCGATTTCCCCACAAAAAGACAACAAAGGGACGCTTCAAATTGATTCCCAATCGCAGGCGGAGCATTTCATTAATGCTTTTGCAGGCTTCCCTTGGTGTTTGCCAGCCGTGTTTGAATCCCAGCTGCTTGGAGAAGAAGATATAATCGCAGTAGTTGGTCAGAAGCCAGATGGCTTTCAATTCTGAATTCACATCCATAGATATAACTATCTTTTCCTCTTGATTCTCATTGTAGGCTTCCACAAGCTTCATCATTTCCACAGTCACATTCGGTTTGTTTCCTCGAAAATGAATCCAACCATAATTGCTTAAGTCCAGTTTCTGAAAATCCTCCAGCGTTACATACGGAAAAGACGATGTGCAGTTTGTAATGGTGCAAGTCTTTGAAGTCTTGGATAAAATGACCGAAGAGAAGGGCGGAGTATTTTCACAACGAGGACAGTTGTCAATCTCAATTCCCCGCAATCGCATGTCATCCAAAAGTAACCTAAACATCGGATTGGTGCTCAACATAACAAGTAATTCTACGTTTATCCCAAGATTCTTTAATACGGTGGCTGTATTTGCCGCATGTCCTCCCTTTTTCCAGAATCCCTTTATAGATCGTTCGGGATTCATAACCTTGGGGAACTTCCTCACAATCGATATACAATCGATGACAGCACCCCCCACACACAACACCTTCTTCTTGCCAGCCGCATAGCTTAACCTATTATCGCATCTGTCCATTTTGAAGATTTTTCAATTAGTTTTAAACATATAATTTTGAATTTGAGTTGTGAAATGACGAGACAAGAAAAGGTGCTACAAACAATAAAGAGAAAAGCACAAGTTATCGGTATTAACCTAATAAAAATTAATGAAATTAAATCTTAAAAAATTCAATGCACATAACATATTTTATTTTAAATCAAATTGAATTGAACCAATAATTCAGTTAATTTATTTACAGGTTGCCACAGTCCTCAATAATAATCTTCTTCGTAGTTGAGCCGTTGTTCGAACCAAATCCCTCGACTTTTCGTATGATATCCATACCATCAACGACTCGACCAAAAACGACGTGTTTGTTGTCCAACCAAGTGGTTTTCTCAGTGCATATAAAGAACTGAGATCCATTTGTATTTGGTCCAGCATTTGCCATCGAAAGTGTTCCCGGTCCTGTATGTTTCAACTGAAAGTTCTCATCGGGAAACTTATTGCCATAGATGGACCGTCCGCCTGTGCCATTCTGATTTGTGAAATCGCCACCTTGACACATGAAATTTGGAATAACTCGATGGAATGGGGATCCCTTGTAGCCATAACCCTTCTCCCCAGTGCACAGAGCACGGAAGTTCTCCGCCGTCTTGGGCACAACATCGGAACGTAGCTCCATGACGATTCGTCCAAGTTTCTCCCCTCCGGCATTAATGTCGAAATACACACGTGGCAGGGCCATTTTCACTTCGGTACAGAAAGTGCGAAAAAACGCCAGTTCTTTTATTAAAGCTAAAATTAATAACTGGAAAAAATTGTAGATTGTAAAAATATTTACCGATTTTGTTATTTTAACAAATAAAAATAATGTATATATTATTAGATCCGTTCAAGTGCAAAGCCGAAGCCAGAATGGTAAAGCAACAGAAGATGCTACCTAATATTGAATTAAAAAAGTCAATGCCTACTAAAGATTGATGTAGAATATTTAATAGACATGTAGGATAATGCTTCTTTCAGTATATTGAAGCAGGTGAGTCGTTATTTAATATTGTTCGCACTTCTAATCTTTTAAATTATTATTTTATTAATAATCAAATTCATTTTTAAATACAACTATAAAACTAGTTAACAGTCGGAAGAATTTATTCCCAAACCTACTTTTCAACGAAAACAAATTTAAAACCTATTTGAAATTTCCGGAAATCTTAAGTTAATAAATTGTTAAATATAGAAAAGATCATTAAAATTAAGCAAAACAAGTGGAATGAGACTTTCTAGATAAACTGAAGGAAGGTGTGCAGATATAACACAAACTTTACTTATAGTTCTAACGAAATATCATTTGAAATCCACTTTCGGCTATCCATCAAAATTATGTCAAAATAAATACATTTGGAGTAAAATATATGTATCTTTGAGAACTCGATTTAACCATGAATCAATTCTGCGCGTTGAGCATGACAAAGCCCGTTTTATGTGTGGGCAGCCTGTCGATGGATTTGATTAGCATATGTAATAATTTACCAGAGGAGGGTGAAGATCAAACCTGTTTAGAAGTCCATTGGCAACGCGGTGGCCACTCGAGCATTGTGAGCTTTGTCCTTAGCCTCCTGAGCGCCCAATCCGAGTTCCTTGGCATGTTGAGTCGTTCACAGCTTTTGAATGCGATCGTAACGGAAATGCAAGGAAGGGGAATTAATATGGAGCACTGTCCCAAGACCGATGAGGACCCGGGTTTCTCCACCATTATGGTGGCCAAGAAGACGGGCTGTCGTACCGTCATCCACTGCAATCGAAACTTTCCTTATTGCAGCTTTCAGGACTTTGAGAAACTTGATCTCAGCATATTTGGTTGGGTTCACTTTGAGGCTCGTAATGTTCGTGAAACTGTCCAAATGATGCGAGCTGTCCTAGATTATAATAATGGGAAAGAGGATCGCATTCTGATGTCCCTCAGGGTGAACTCATGCTATAAGGAGAACAGGGATCTGTTCGATATGTGCGATTACGTGCTCTTCTCCAGACAACTCGCTATGCAACTGGGTTGGCAATCGGCAAGGGAAACTTGCCACCAATTGGACGCCGACCTGCGATTGCCACGTTCCATTAAAATTCACAGACCGTGCTTCGTCTGTTCCTGGGGTCCCCAAGGTGCGGGCTGCCTGACGGGAGAAGGGATCTACCACGAGATGCCTCCCTATATTGCCAATCGAGTTGTAGACACTCATGGGGCAGGTGCATGCTTCACGGCCGCCTTTATCTATGCCACCTACATAAGGAAAATGAATCTATCGGATGCTGTGGAATTTTCCAATCGTATTGCCGGCCATAAGATATCCGACTACGGCTATAATCATATATCCAATCTCAATATTTATCCCATGGATGTGTCCAAAGCCGAGGACGCTATCTCCGCCCAATTCTACGAGGATAGTGAAGCCGAAGAAGTCATCTGCAGAAAGTATCTTAAACGCCCTATAATCTACTCTGATGGGAAATACTCAACCCATTTACTCGGCGAATTCCTCCCTGGTCCAATCTCTTTAGACTACGTCAAGAGTGAGGATGATTTAGATAGGGAGTCCAGATACGAGAAGTCCCGCTTAATGGCAAGTCGATCGATGCTGAGATCAACAAATTCACAATTATGGAAAGACAATCTACTTATCAAACCGAAACAAATCTAATACTTATGTAGTTGGAATTTCCTATAATATATATGTATTTTATAAGAATAAGCTTAGCTTCCCTCCCTATACATCCCCACAGTCATCAATGAGTATCTTCTTGGTTGTGGAGCCCGAATTTGAACCCATCGATTCGATCCTTCGCACAATGTCCATGCCATCCACAACTTTGCCAAAGACAACGTGTCTATTATCCAACCATGTCGTCTTTGAAGTGCATATAAAGAACTGAGACCCATTTGTATTGGGTCCAGCATTTGCCATCGAAAGTATTCCCGGTCCTGTGTGTTTCAACTCAAAGTTCTCATCGGGAAACTTATTGCCATAGATGGACCGTCCGCCTGTGCCATTCTGATTTGTGAAATCGCCACCTTGACACATGAAATTTGGAATAACTCGATGGAATGGGGATCCCTTGTAGCCATAACCCTTCTCCCCAGTGCACAGAGCACGGAAGTTCTCCGCCGTCTTGGGCACAACATCGGAACGTAGCTCCATGACGATTCGTCCAAGTTTCTCACCATCAGCGCTTATCTCAAAGAAAACTCGCGGCAAGCTCATCTTTTACTACAAAAAACTAAAACAAATATAATAAATGAAAATTTTATAGAATTTCAATTTAAAATAATTTACCAAGATTTAAAGAATTCTTTTAGATTCGTTCGATTAAAAAATCTAAGCTCAAATGAGAAAATGAGAAAAAGAATTAAGTTACAGAAATGTCACAGCCTTCTGAGTTTGATTATAATTCAGAAAAGTATATCTGCAGCATATATAGAGTATATATAGTATATTGACTGCGAATGCAATTGGAATATGCAAATTTAAATCTCTTTAAGCTTTGAAGAAAGAGATTTAATGAAATGAGAGCAATGAAAATCTTTTCCCTTGCCACATTTAAAGGTCAAAGCCATAAATTGTTGGCAAAAGAATTGCATAAATGTGAAGTGGAAAATGGAAAATGGATAGAAGAGAGAGAGAAATGGGGATGATTTGCGTTGCTTAAAAAATGTCACATAACCTTAAACCGTTTAAACCGGCCATTCATTACGTATGCGCCACGTTGGCCAAAAGATAATAATTACCTTGCCAGCATGCCCAACAACTGGCTCTCGTCCATTGCAAAATGTAAAAGCAATAAATTATCAGCTATACATACGTATGTATGTATATCTACTATATACACACACACATTCAATTGATTGCAAATGGCTGCATCAACATTTTATTTTCTTGTTGAAAAGGGTTAACATTTTTCGGGGCATTTTGTAATGCCTTTTTTGTCACCGGCTTTTTCTGGCAATTTGAATTATTGCTAGATTATTTAAATAAATTGCAATATCTGTGAACAGATTTCTGGCCACGCATTTGGCCGGAGACAGAGTAGCTTACCTGAGTATATATCTATATGAAATAGTTGTATGCATTGCGCAGAAATTGATGATTTTTATATAATTTATTTTCTAGTGACAATCAGAAGGTGATTTTAATAAAAGGTTATATTTTTATCAATAGCTAAAATAGTTTTGTGTAAAATGATATGTTAATATTTTTGGAAAGATAATCTAAATTATATTATTATATTATATTAATAAAGTCAGTAGTTAGAGATAGGAATCCATTATAAATATCTTCTTTACAATCTTTTAAACAATTTAAAAAAACTGAATAAAGATAAACACTTGAGTTGATAGTTAAACTTGAGATTAGAAGCACGCTTTATTTATTGTACTCACCATGAATAGCTCACATAATTACAGCCAGGGGAACAATGGGGATTCTAAATGAAAGACATTCCTTATCATCTTATTTGCATTTCGGCGCGAAAAAAAATATAAATTTGAAGAAATTAAAATGCCTAAATGCCCTAAATGTGCAGAATTTTGATTTATGTAAGTTAATGTTTCTCAACATCCCCTCACATCCCACAAACCAAAAGACCCACAGAAACAAGCCCAACCCCAAGTCCAAGTGTCCACATTTAATTTTTATTCCAACGCAGTTCATTTTTAGTGTCAAGTGCGGGGAGAGTGAAGGATGAGGAAGAAGGAAGGAGGAATGAGGGTGACGTTCGTCCACTCGAGGCTTGAGACAAGTGTGCGGCAATAAACACACCTCCAAACAATGGCCAGAGATAAGAGCAAAATAAACAATGCTCGCAATATACGACTGTTTAATGCCCTGTAAATATAGCTTAATTGTTGCTAAAACATTAAGAATACATTTTAGGTAATAAAATCAAAGATAAATTAAATATAACACTTATTGGAAATATAAGACTTCCAATACCCTGCTAATAAAATTTCCCACAATGTCTATCGATATTTTGTGTAGAAAATTATAGTTTCTATAGTAGATCATAGATAATAATTGTGAATAAGAAGTAAATTATGTTGATTTAATATGACATTAATACTCGATATTCCACCATATTCGACTTTTCCACCAGGGAAAGAAATATTTAAAGAATATCCTGCAACGCAGGGATTAAAACCTTAACCGAAACCGTAACCTTTAACAGGAGAAAACCAATTGAAATTTGTAACCGTAACCGAAAATAAATTTTACCGCTGTACCGAATACCATAAACCGAAACTCTTTAAACCGAAATAACCATTTAGTAACCGATTCATTTATAAGGGTTAATTTCGGTTCAGGCCGTCGCAGCTACTGAGCAACTTTGATTACTTCGAACTACCATAACTTTGTCAAAACTCAATCAATTTTCATGCGGAATGTAAATTTGAGCATGATATTACCTCTTAATTCGTTCTGCATATAAATTTTGTTCATGTTGAATATTCAAAATTTTCGAAATTTTTACGAAAAATGATAAGGGGTAACACTGTAAAATTTCTAAAAAATTAAAAATTTTTGAATTTGTAAAATGATTGTAAATTTAAAAGCAGAACGAATTTAGAGGTAAAATCATGCTCAAATTTACATTCCGCATGGAAATTGATTGACTTTTGACAAAGTTATGACAGTTCGAAGTTATTAAAAATTAGTAAAAACAAAATAATCGGAATGTTCAAACCAAATTTATATGAGGTCAAATTATAATAAAATCGACATTACGCAGAACCATTCCAGTAACCAGAAAACATTATTTTCCAGGCTAATAAGATCATTAAGTCTTTTTTCATGTAAAACCATGAATAATGCTTCGTATTTTATTCAACCGATAGCCTTCATTTTTTTTATATTGTGAACCGAAACCATACCAGTATTTTTAAACCGAAACTTACAAAAAACGATAACCGTTACGAAACCGATACTCCAAGATTTTTAATAATCGATAACCGAAAACCTTAATTCAAGCATAACCGAAACCGTAACTGAAACCGATATTCGTTTCGATTTTAATCCCTGCTGCAAAGTATAGTTTCCTCTTTATTTTATTATAGTTAATACTTTTTGAGATAAATTTAACAGTTGACAAATATGGTTATAAGTTCAAAAGCGACTGATAATTTCTTTTGAAAATTCAAATTTGATTGTAAATAGTATTAGCGATAACAACTGTTAGAAACTGAATATGCAAGTCTAACATACCCTGTAGATGAAGACACTGTATAATCATTGGCATTGACTTGAGCCGCTGGCATTTAGGGGAGGGGGCTGGTGATGGTAGTGTTGTTGTTAGGGTGATTCATATTCCACTGAATTGTGTATGGAAAAAGAATCAACAATAGACACGAAATATGCGATGCTGGACATTTTTGTGTAGTCGCTGATTTTACAGCTAAAAATGCTATCTAAATATGTGTGTGTATCTCTCTCTCCTTCTCTCTGTCTGTCTGTCTCTATCTCTGTGTGTGTGTGCAGCGTGATGACCTCATTAATTTTCAATCTGAGCTGGATTACATAGCGCTGCCCAGCTGACTGCCACGCCCACAACGGCAGGCGCATGATGAATCTTTTCCTTGATTTCGTTCTTCATTCCGTAACCCCAACCCCAATCCCCAATTCCAATCCCCAATCTCGACCCCAACCCCCACCCCGCTCTAATTTATGATGATAAATGAGTTTCAATCAAGCGGCAGAAGTGAAGCCAACGTCGGCCAGTTTCCGCCGCAGCCGCAGCAGCAGCTCCTTGACTTGGTCCAGCGATCCTGCAGCCGAAACAGGAACTGGAACAGGAACAGAAACAGGAGAAACAGCAGAAACAGCAGTCCACTGGAAATTGTATGTATAAATTATCCATAATTTGATTTGCCTTCGCTCATCCTGACGCTGATTTGTTCGCCTCGGCGTGAGGATTTTCATTTGAATATTTATGCATTTTTTCCCATATTTTTTCGACATTTTTAAACAATTTTTTTTTTAATTTTTGTTTACTTGTTCATTGGTTCAAGTTTTTGCGGTGCACATTTCCAGTAAACAATTTTTCATAACTGTCCAAAAAATTGAAAAATCAAATTAAGAGCACATTTTGGGGGTTGAGTGGAGTCGGAAAGTTTTCTAATTACTTAAGCAACTTCCAGTCATTTATTTTAAAAGATTAATAATTGTCGATTCTGTTTGGATTTGGCTTTATTAAAATATAAGGGAATCTGTTAAGGGTATGATTTAATAAGTTATTGGCTTAAAATGCGGAAAGAAATCTGTAAAACAAAATATAAATATCTTAATTTATGCGAGTATATCTTTTATTGGTAATAATCAATATTGTAATTGAATTGAGGTGTTGTGGATTTTGAAACGATGAAAATTTAATATGATTTTTTGCCATAGGTGAAGTATTGTCTTCAATGAGCTAACTCTATGTTATGTAATTAACCGATTTTATTTTTACGTGATATTGTGTTTTTACTTAAATTATCAAAGATCTTTACCAAAAGTATTTACAAAATTTCGGCAGAAAACGATCTGATTTTAGGTTTTTATCTTATCTTCGAATTTATGTGTACAGTCAATTAAGGGAAATAAGTACTTCAAATATACGATTACCATTAAAGATATTCTTGAAAAATTATTATCTAATTGTGACACGCAGAAAAGTGTGGATATTTCAGACCAATGTGCGGGAAATGCAATCGAGTTTAATTTTACAAAATAATACTTAATGAAATCATCACCGACTCAACGCTCTGAAAATATTTAAATCCTGCACACGACCAGGAGCAGCTCCCTCTCCCTGCCTCTCTCTCTTTATATCTCTTCATCTCTCCCTATCTCTCTCTTTCTCTGTAGTGGCGATTACCCTACCAATTTGTCTAGTATCCGTGGACCTCGCTGTGTTTAGCTTTCCTCTCTTATTTTATTTTAATTTTATTTTATATTATTTTTATTTTTTTGTGTTGTTCCTCGTGCAAGTTGCGCTTCATTGGGCAATTACGCAAGCAGAGCTTTGATTATGCTGCAGCGCGCAATTGTTTTGACATTTAATCAAAGCGAGGAAGCAACAACAAAGCAAATTCCTGGGCAGGACCTCAACCACGCTCTCAACTGTTCAGTGTTCGCTGTACAGGATGTTCAGCCATAAAACCGTCAAAACAAAACGGGAAGCAGCAGTCGCTGCTCTAACTAACTGATAAGCTCGACTGGACACTTGGATAATTGAGTATTCGTCTCCCGGGGACAATGATTATGGTATCCAGGAGCTGTCTCGGTTCAATGTCCGCTCCTGGTTCTGGTCCTAATACAACTACAGCCTGACATCTGTAAGCTATGAATCCTGGCGGCAGATCAAAGCGCATTTTTCGGGAACAGTTGTTGTTTACGTGGCCCGCATGGTCGCTGGGGACAAAAGTGCTTTTATTTCTTTTGATAATACGATATCCTGTATCTCTGTATCTCTGAGTTCTTGCTGCTGGCAAATGCAAACTGTAGACTTGACAGCAACAACAACAGCAACAACAACAGCAACAACAACAAGTACGAGCCACATCCTTCGATAATGTCAAACAAAAAGGCAGCACAATTTGAGTTTGAAGTGCGACCTTGCGCTCTATTCCTGTTCCTCTTCCTTTTCCTGTCCAACTATGCAGCATAGAGTATACTATATATATAAGTATATACGTGTATAGTATATTTTATGTCATCACTTCAATGTATTTTCTGCAACATTTTCTTTCATGCTCGGCGAACTTTTCTCATTTTCTTGTTACTCGTATTTTCATTTTCATTTCAATTTCTATATAACACAAAAATTGACTTCCGCTTCCGTTGGCTCAGCTTGGAAACTATCAAAACTTTCCTATACATACAATATACGCACTTTGGTCTTTATATTGAATACTATGTATTTAAAATCAGCGGTATAAGTTTCCAAGATACCCTGGAACATAGTGGGTAACTTTTCTATTTTCCAATTCGAATTCCATTCTTATGCTCTTTCTCATTTATGAATCAATCAATATTACTGTATATCTTTACTTTAAGTCACATTTAATAAAATCTTTAAGTTGTCTGTTCCATACGCACATATTAAATATCCTTCCACATATAACGAGCATTTTATCGATTTGCTTACTTAATTAAAATGTACCCTGGGCATTCAAAAAGTCACCGGGCTTGCTCATCATTTTAATTTACTCATTCCTCGTACCTGCATGTGATGTATCCCAGTTAACGGACCGAAAGTCACCCTCCGTCCTCCTCCGACACAGGAAAATTGCTGAAACTGACGACGACTGGCAACAATCGTTAAGGATGTGAATGTGGATAGCTCTGGCCAACGTTGCGTATGCGTAATTAATGCCCTGTGGCTTTTGATAAACACGGCTACGCCCTTCGCTCTCCTCCACATTTCACTCCGCACTCAGCACTCACCTCATATCTCTGCTATCACCGCATCCCCTTTTTAGCATATTTGCTTTACCGTTGCCTCTGGTCAAGATTTCATGCATTCAGTCAACCATTGTAGTGTTATTGTTGTTTGGTTGTTTGGTGAGTTTGTTTGCTTATCTGTTTGCAGAGCCTGTAGAAATGTGGAATATCTATGGATAGCTTTCATTTCATTCCTTACGCAACGTGGATTGAAGACTTTGAGGTTTGGCTTTTAGGCAACATTTTGGTTAATATACATATACATATATCTATATGTGCATACGTCTGCAAAGTTTCTAACTTTATTTAAATTATCATCTTTAGGAGTTTTCGACTTTGTTTGCTCTACGCTCGCAGGCTGGAAAACTAATTTGAGCTATGTGAAAATTCACATGCTCCCTTGCAAGTCCAATTCGTAGGTGGGGGAAAGCTGACAAGTCAATTTCATTTTGAATGGATGTGAGGCCTAAAATAGTTAGTTATCCAAAAACTTAGATAAACTTTCCCATAGATAAAGTCAATAATTTAATGAAAACTGATTTTAAATATATATTTTGTAAGCGAATTGATGTGGAATCATCCCTAATTCTAGACAAACTACCTTTTAACTGCAAAAGGGATTCTTTCCCTTACAGACAATTGCATATTATTGACATTTCAATTGTCTGTCATTATTGTCGCAACCTTTGGGATCCCTATTTAAATTACGTGGATAAAAGCAGAGGAGAAAAGAAAAACAATGAGTGGAAAAGGAAAAAACACGCATGCAATGAAAAGGAAAATTTGCATAATAATAGCAATTGCACACGCTTCAGGTATTAAACACTCCACTCGACCCATCCCCCCATCCCCTTAACCCCACTCCACCCCAATTTCTGCTTCAACTCAATTTGCCCAACATGAAAATGAGCAAAAAAAAACACAAAATAAGAATGAAGAAAAGAAAAAAGGAACAAAAGCCAAATACAAAAATAATAAAAAAAGAACAAAATGTATAGAATCCAATTTTCACTTAATTTTCATCGCAGCGTTGCTTTCTTGGAATTTTCCCACACCTCCTCATTCTGTCCCTTCCCATCGTGTCCTCCTCGGGTTCCCATTGCTACCAACGTTACGTTGCAGCTGGAAAAGTAGTCGAAAATGCTGCCAGCAATTTTCATTTGGTTTGTTATTTTGTCTAAAAGTATCAATTTGTGTATCATTAAAATAATTTGATTTTCACTCGCACATTCGACCCGACCCTAAATGGAATCGGGCACGGACTTTTTTGAGGCATCCTTCGATTCTAAATCTGCTCGAAACTCCTTAGGCTCTAATTAAGCCCGAAACCTAAGCGAAAGTAACCTAATTAAGCATTGCCCTTGGCCTTACATATAAATTCACATATTGAGATTCATTCCTTAATATCCATTTCTTACAATATTGTCTTGCGATTGCCCCAAGGTCTAGGCCTCAAAATAAGTACATTTTTATGGGAATGTTATGTAATCTCTTCAGCTATTTAAGGAAAAAACTTCCGAGTATTAGCAATTAAATACCCTAACAAACTTATATTAAAATTTATTTAGCTTATTTTCTTAAAAAAAAGTATTTCCATTTAAATGATTAAATCTGATTTTAATTAAAGTAATACGAGATATTCAGCCTATGTAAAACATTTACAACATTTTCTCCGATTGATTTGAGTTGATTTTACAATAAAATTATTCATATAATAACTAATTTATTCATCGATTGTAATGTAAATATGTATTAATCAGGAAATTTTTTTATTTTGTAGAAAAGTTGTTAAAATAAATACTGAGATCCACGTGGCTTAACTATATTTAAAAATAAAAAAGTGTACACATACATATGCATGTATGAATTTAAAATAAATTATCTCATTATTAAGAATATATTTAATTATGCAGATATAACAAGTTTGATGACAGATTCATAATACTCTCTCTGAGGATAAAAAATATATTTCGCTTGTGAAATACCATTAATCAATTGGCTTTTAAGCATTCTTGTAAGCAGAACAAAATATAACCATCACAAATCAGCGAATACCGCGACGGGATGGAATCTGGGAGAATCGAGAATCGAGAATCGAGAATGGGGAACAGGGATGGGGAATGAAGAATGGAATGCGACAAATGGGAATGCGACTAGGACAGCTGCCGGGCAGGCAAAAATGTCCTTGCCGCTAACAACTTGTCGGCATTGAGGCGTTCATTAAAGCAATCAACCACTCAATATGCCACCAGGCTGCCATATCTCCCTTTCCCTCTCTCTCTATCCCCTGTATTCCCTCTTGCGACAGATGCCAGCGACAAGCGGAAAGAAATTTCAGCTGTTTCTCAAATGCCGCAACGTTGCCTCTTCCGCTTCCGAATGCATAAAACGCTTCCTTCTTCCTGAACGCGCTATTCACAATCGCAATTCAACTGTCCACAGCTTTGTGCAGGGTGTCTAAACTTAAGAAAAACTTTAAATGAATTAAATTATATTTATATTATTAATAAGACTCGATCCAAATTAAAATCTGCACAAGATAACAAATTATTGGGAACTCTTCTGTTCAAACTAATCAGGATTACTCACTCTTATGTGAATGATATCTAAAGTTTGTCATGTGGATGTCATCTTCAGTTTTTGTGGGAATTGGTGGATGTCAATTCCTGTCATATGAGTTATTGTGTGTGAACGTTAAATGTGAATATCTGCCCCGATTAAGATAAGTTCCTAATAAGATCGAGAGACATGCAAATGTGTCGGCAATTCGACAGATTGTTGACACCATAACTAAAGTTAATACATTAGAGTTTATTTGTTGTTTATGTTGTACTTTAAATACCAATCTATTGAGAATGTTCAGCCACAATATTGGGGCTCATTACATTAGCTTTCAAATCGGAGACAATAACGGCCAAAGAGAGTGTTGAGAAATAACATTAACGCACACACATGACAAACAACGACAACAACAAGACAGGAAGAAAGTCAAACAAAACGAAAAGAATAAATTTATGCACACTCGACGACGACCGAAAATCAACAAGATGGCGTTGCAGAGGGGGCTGCCAACTCGGCAAACTACTACAAAAATAAAATAAAAATGAGGCACCACGGACAACCATGAGATATTGACAGTAAGTTGACAGTTCGTCAGTGCGGGCAGTTAGTACAAGTATTCGTACATTGCCGCGACATTATGTCTGACTGACATGACGTGACGTGACGTGACGTGCCGTGACGCGTTGTAATATGGCGACGTATGGCTTAATGTGACCACGACGAATATCAACATCAACTCATAAACAAGTGGGTGGGCAGGCATATGTACATACACCGAGAGAAAAAGTCGTACTTAATTATAAATCGATTGATCTCTTATTAAGTATTTGAGATCTTTACAATTCATACTTAATATTACCATCAACAACAATAAATTTTATTAAAAATTCGTTAGCCAATTACCATTAATTTTGATAAAAGAAACAAATCTTCAATCCAGTAAGACTTTATCTGAAATAAATTCGAAAATTCTTTATATTAGTTATGAATTTATATTTGAAATGATTATATACAGCTAATACTCTTAAACAAAAATTCCAAAATCGTAAACCAATAAAATACCAATCTTTGATCTGATTGGGTTTTTCCGGGTTTTCTCCAATCCTAGCAAAAAAATGTTGGATCAATTGACACTTTTTTGAATACCTCCAGCTTAAACTTAAATTTTTTACTATATTTTCAGTTATAAACTGGGATTAAAACCGAAACGAATATCGGTTTCAGTTACGGTTTCGGTCAAAAAAAAGCTATATTTATTGTTTTACATGAAAAAAGACTTAATGCTTTTATTAAACTGAAAAATTCTGTTATCTGGTTACTGAAATAGTCCAGTGTAATGTCGATTTTATTATAATTGGATATCACATAAATTTGGTTCACTTGGTTTGAAAATTTGGACTATCTTGATTTTACTGAACTATGATATCTTTAAACCGCCATAACTTTGTCAAAAGTCAATCAATTTCTATGCGGAATGTAAATATGATCATGATTTTACCTCCAAATTCGTTCTGCATTTACATTTTTTTCATTTTAGATAATTTTTGAAAATCGAATTTTTTCGAAATTTTACAGTGTTACCCCTTTATCTTTTTTGATTTTTTCGAAAAAATTCGAATTTTCAAAATGAACAAAATTTGAAAGCTGAACGAATTTGGAGGTAAAATCATTCTCAAATTTACATTCCACATAAAAATTGATTGACTTTTAACAAAGTTATGGCAGTTCAAAGTTGCTCAGTAGCTGCGATGGTCAGAACCGAAATTAACCTTTAAATGAATCGGTTGCTAAACGGATATTTCGGTTTAAAGAGTTTCGGTTTACGGCTTATTAAATATAATTTGATTTTTGCATTGCTTTTAGTAGACGTTAAATAAATAAAATAAAATAAAATAAAGATTTTAAAATATCAAATCTATCGTATTTGTTAAGAATTTGCAATAGCCACTAGGAAATTAAGACTATACAGACTTGACTGGCTAATTTCTGTAGTCAGTCTTCACTTATTTTCACATTTAAATAATTTTAAATTGAGGTGCATGATGCTCAAAATACGTATTTCAGAAATATTTTATGCTAACAAATCAAGTTTGTAGGGTTTGATTTAAGTTTTCAGAATGCAGAGGTTAATAATACAACTTTTGGAACTTGTTTATTTAACCTTTTTTTGAATTAACTTTTAAGTTAAAAAGTAAAAAAATACTTAAATTCTTTAACTTTAAAAATCGTACATCAAATATGATCAAGATACTCGACTTAAGTAATTGTAATTTTGAAATGAGGCATTTTAGATACGAAATTCTTGAATATTTCGCACTGTGTATTTATGTATGTTTGTTTATGTATATGGAAATTGATTGTTGCAAAGCGTAGAGCGAGAAACATTGACATGGGTTTTTGGGCAAACAAACAAAGTCAAAACGAAAGTAAATTCAGACCTAACCAGACCAGACCAGACCAGACCATGGCCAATGACGTGACAGCAGCCCATTTACTGGCGACAGGTTGGTCATTTGGGTTATGTGGTGCGTAGGAAATTAACCTCGCCTCGGGTTATACATACACATACATATACCTATTTATTATCATTATATAGTTCACTTTACATCGATAATAATGATGATCTTATAAAGAGTTACGGTCCCCAGTTGCCCAGACTTAATCATGCACTATTCCTTGCAGGCAATTCGACAATTTCAGTAACTTTGACAGTTCAGTTACACCTACCGAAAAAAGAAGAAGACGATGAATAAGAAAAAAGAATGAGCCAAAAGAGAAAGAAAACAGAGCAAAAAAGTTGCCTTCACTTATGCCTCAAGTGCAGAAGGACAGCAGAAATTGTGGTAAGCCAAGGAGGAAAATGAAAGAGAGATAGAGAGAGAGAGAGAGAGAGGAGGAAAAGAAAGAAAATACAAGTAAATATCCTGAGCGAACACAATTCAATTTAACTTTCTTCATTTCTTTGCCGTGCTGTGTTATTTTTATTTATGTAAAGGCATACTCTCTCTCTCTCTCTTTCTTTTTTGTTGGTCTGTCTCTTTCGGTGTGTGTGATACGATATTATGGCAATTTCCATTGGAGTCAGTCCCTTTCAAAATTAAAATGTTTCTTATGCACGAGAGATTTCTGATGGGCAAACGGTATAAAAGGTAACGGCCTGGAAGTTACCGAGAATGTACGAAACACGACAATAACTGGAACTTTTGGATGGGGTTGGGCGGTGAGAGGAGAAAGCGTATACATATATAAAGGAATTTTTTATAAAATGTGTTCAAAACTCATGTCTATGCATGTTGACTACAAATAACAGTACATAGCATGCTATATTGAAGTATATATAAAGCCCAATATATGTTTTGCTTGTTAACTGATTTTCCTTAACCATATTTTCATTTCATTTCGCTTGTCGTTCCAATTAATTACTAATAACAACATTATCTGACATTTATATTGGTGAATGGCATGTGGGTTTTCTTTTTACGTTCCATTTTCATGTTTTTCTCTACAGCTTTTACCTATAAATTTTAATAATTCGACTTTATTTCAGTTTTAATTTATTATTGAAATTCAACTGTATTGTTGCATGTTTTTAAATGAAACATTCTTTTCATTCGAAAGTATTTCATATACACTTTTTTCATTATTATGACATTGACATTACTTTATTCAAAATTCAGTTACATTTTAACTGATAGATATTTTTGATTTTGAAAATATTTATTACACATTTTACACCAAAATATCTGTTAGTTATTTAACTATGAGCTTAACTTAACATTTAAAATATTGGGTCAAACTGAATATCTATTTGAGCTAGATTTGGAGTGCTCCCAAATGATTCTGACTACGATTGCCTGATAAAATGCCACCTTCGAAATTGGAACGGGGACAAGGAAACCCGAAATGAGGCGAATAACAAGACGAAAACTTTAAGCAAATCCCCTCATGTCCAAGAATAAATATATCGCCAAGTTAAGGAAACGAAATGAAGAAAGGGACAGAGCAACAGCAACAGAAAGAGATAGAAAGAAGCAAGAGCAAAACGTCTCATTTGATTCGCATGCAGGCGGGCCCCATAAATCTAACCTAAACTAGCGCTCAGTGAGTATGTGAGAGGCGGGGACCACAAGAACATGAAATCACATTCGCAAAAATAATTAATATTTATTACCCGAGAATGAAGTATTATCAAATTGCATAATTGCTGTGTTTCTCATTCGACACGACAGAATGCTCGACCGACTGAACGACTGGACGACTGGCAGCTGGAGCGGCTGACCAACCCACCCGCAAGTCCAGAGAGCGCCTTTCGTGGGGCGCCTCACAAACCTGAGACTTATAAAATGTGTGCAGAGTGCACACTTAAAAAAATGTTTCCCTAAAAAAGTATAATTTCACACTGAAATCGCGACACGTTTCACAAACTGAGGTTTTCCTTAATTTTTTCAAATTGTGAAAATATTTGTTATATTTTAAGGCAGATTAACTTTTAAAAAACTTATATCGAAATTTCTAAAATTATAAACGTTTTTTCCAAATTCTAAATAAGAAAATTTCACTGTACATGTGAAGTAAGCTTTCCTAATTTTAGGCAGGGTTTTCCGATAAAAACATTGTAATTTTTCCGTAAATTTAAAGCCGTTAAAATATTTTTTTTTGCGATTTTCTTAACTATAGAAAGTACATTTTCTAAGTGCATGTACATTGTACATATATATATATTATTCGAACTTGGAGCTGGACTACTTGCGCGTAAATTGCTACTCTTGAGCCCTCTGACGCTGCACGGGACGGTCCGGCAAACTTTTTGATATATGAATTAAGTTTTCTTCGGCCTCAACGCGAGTGAGTGTGTGTGTGTGCTGTTGAGACATTTTGGATTTACGTTGTAATTACAGAATTTTGGATTTTCGTCTTTTGTGCAGTGCAGTGAGCCCCAAGTTCCGGCCAAAGGCCCCACTACCTTCAACACGGTCCCTTGCAACGTCCGATCCCGACTCTCTAACCGGACCTGTGGTCGTGTCCATTTCGCTGGGTCGCTTGAAGGTTATTTATTATGACATGTTATTTAGGTTTCATTTCAAAAACTTGATTGGACACTTTAGACTGGCGGGGGCCAGGACCAGGATCCAGGCCTTATGCTTCTTCGCCTTCTTCTTATTGTTCGTCTTCCTCTTTTTCTTCTCAGCGGAAACATTGCGTGCGCTTGTGTTATTCTGCAAAGGTTACAAGTCTTCTCTTTCTCTCTTAGTGTGTGTGCTCTGGGTGTGAATGTGAATTTCGAAGCGGGTTCAAGTTGACACACACGCAAACAACAACAGGAACAACAACAGGAATACACCCAAGTCATGGGGTCAACAGTTGAATACGCCCGGAAAGGCTGCGTGAAAAAGTTCTGTAATCCTTTGTTATCGTCGCCAGCTCATATAATTCGCTAATACCCTCAGCTCGATTGCCTTTACAGTCCGCTATTACCACCCGAAGCTGTCCAAACTATATATATAAATTAGATACTAGAAATACATAAATCATGTATTAAAGAACCTTAACAAATTTGCATAGAAATGTTTCTGATTACAAAGTTTGCTTGTATTATAAGCGTAAATTTATTTCATAATATAATTTTAATTTTAACACTTTTTTAATTTCACTAAGCAAAAGATCATCATGGCTGTTCCTAACTATGTGAACTTAGACAATATCAAAGATGCGTTTTTGAAATTGAGATTGTTAATAGGATTAGGTACTTCTTAATTTAGAATTCCTAATTAGCATTGTTATCATTTTATCATATCATACATCAAGAATAATATTTAAAAGACTTAAATAACATTTTATTTGTGTATGCTTGAACTTTATGCACAGATTATTTCTTTCCTTTTTTTGAATGATTGTTAAAAATACTTTGATGGGGGCATCATCAATTTTTTTGATGATGTGCATGAATTGCAGATTCTCTATGAAGAGAAATAAAAAGTAAAATGTAAAAGTGGATTCATTTAAATAATTAAACCATGATTCGAGCATAAACTGATCCTAACAGCATGCGAGTTAATAGCACTCGAATTATAACAACTTGACAACTATAGAAAAAGAGAGGCAGATTGGAAGAGAGAGAGAGAGAGAGAGAGGGAGAAAGAGGGAAGAGAAAAAATAATTAAAACGAACGAAATTAATTTGTTCCACTTGAGCCACCCGCCTAACAATGATATGATGTTTTAGTTTTACTTTATGCTGATTGTTCGTCCATCTCACATTGACCCAAGATGTCTGGGCTAACAAAGTCTACACGTCTTGGCCATGACACATAACTTATGGCCAAAATGGTTGAGAATTCAACATGAAAAGAACATTTGGTAGAAAATTAAAAGACTTTTGTCAGCGCAGTCAAAATGAAACACCATGTTAAAAGAAACTAGCGCGAGTTCAAAACGAATTTGGTATACTCTACATATCGTTTTACAATCAAAATTAAAGTAATATATATCGGCTTTGATTATGTCATGTGTTTTCGGCTTTTCTTTTAATTTTAAAGATTTTTGATATTTTTTTCTTATAAGATAAATATGTTTTCATAATATTTGGTCATTTTCTCATTAGCCTTTTAAATAAAATTTAATTTTTAATTTATCTTAATAATTGAGTTATAATCTTATTGAATATATTTTTAAGTATTAATGTATTATATTACCTTTTAGTTATTTTTTAATACATTTTAGATAACTTTAATATTGCTTTAAGGACGTTACAAATGGGATATAAAATCATAATACCCTATGCTTGGATATAATTACGGCTAATTTATCTAATATGTGTTCCGTCGGTCAGCCGTGTGGGCAGTTACCATGACACGGCATTAAATGTAAAACCGAATTACCAAAAAAAAACAACAAAAAAAGTGAGAAAAACAGCAAAATGGAGCAACGTTTTGTGGCAGCAACCGGAGGCAAGTCGTGACTTAGAGACGCTGCTTTATTTCGACGGCTTATCGCCAACAAATGTGCAACAATAACTCAGCTAGTATATATATGTGGACTCTATCTTCCTCACCCTTAACCTCTGTCTCCCTCTCTCTGTCGCTCTTGCTGAGTTCTCCTATCTCTGGCAAGGTGCAGACGACGACGACGTCGGCGGCGAGTTCAGAGTTCACCCTAATCAATGTCAACAACTTCACGCTTCGCTGTTCGAGTTATGTTGACAAGCCGTGCGATAAGGACATGTCTTGTTCTCCCTCTCCATCTCCATCTCGTTCACCTGAGTCCCACGCTGAGTGCCACCTGTGCTCCGCATTGCGTTGACCAAAGCCCCTAATCCTCAGCAGCTCATAAAGTAGCTGAGTTATGTGCTTAGCTCTCTTCCCAAACCAGACTGCAGGTATGGATATTATCTATTGTCTCACCCCAAAAACTGTTCAAATTTTAAAGTTTATCAAACAGGTGTCTTAAAAGAAATAGTATCTATCTTTATTTGCAATTTTGTAATAATGATGATCTATTTTAAATGTACTTTTTATTTCAAAAATATTTCCTTCAGACATTAAAAAGCACTAATTTTTTAACGTGTTCCTTTTGTTGTAACAAAATATTTAACAAATATTTTCCATTTCATGTTTTCGATACGCGCTATTCAATCGTTGCATAATTCTCAACATTTCCATTCAATTTGCCGCAAAAGAAATAAACATTTGGAGCAAAGTCATCGCCTAACAGCGGGATTCAGCTCTCATATTTATACCATGTCGGAGACCTACAAACCGTAGCATATGTAAGTATAAGTCTGTATGGAAACAAATCCAGTTTCATTAATCTAATGCATTTTTAAGACGTCCATTAGGCCGAAATTGTTCTAATATACGGGCTGTATAAATTACTTAATGCTGGACTGTGAAAAAAAATATAAAAAAAATAAGCAAAAACGAAATTGTCAGCAGAAAAAGCAACAACAAGAAGAAGAAGAAGATGGAAAAATATCAGAGTAGGAAATTAAAGTGCGATATATACAAAAAGGAATGACTAAATGAAATGGCATAGCATAAAAATGCGAGAAAATTGCTACGCCCAAAAATTAAAAGGGAAAACCCAATGAAAAAATGATAGAAGCGGAAAAGCAGAGCAAATATCAACTGCGAACAGGACAGAGGAGACCAGGCTAGGCCTAATAGACAATAAGGGAATAAATACGATAAAAAGGAATACGGGAAGAGTATTTTGTTGGACAAAAATCATGAATAGATTTTGGTTTGCCTCAGTTTGTGTGTCAGTAATGCGTCGTTAAACTGTAAAAGACCGTAAAAAAATAAACAACAACAACAAAAACGGAGCCATAAAAAATGAGTAGTCTTGAAAGAAGAAGAAGAAGAGACAGCAGCACAAATGAGTGAGCGAAGCGAGGCGAGTAAATCATTTTACAATGGGAGCCAGGAGAGACAACGGGCCCTAGGCATTTTTTGGAGCTGTCAGCGGGTTTATGGCTTTTCATGAAGGACAATCAAGTAATAGCCGACGCTTTTACGATGACACAAAACTACATAATAAAAGATATATCAACGCTCTCTCACTCACTCCCTGTCTCTGTCTATCTCTGACCAGTCACACGGAGGAAGGGGACGGTTGGTGGGTGAGGGGATTGATATCAACAAGCGTGTTACGCCCCCAAAAACTAGATGTACTACCTAAATCGTTAGATTTGGCACGCCAATGTATGCGATGCATGTTGGCAATCATTCTTCGGCCTAACAATTTTCAATTTCTCTACACCACAACTCGCCGCCCTTTTCCCCGGTTTTCCCCGGTTTCCCCGGTATACACCTGCGATTCGCTCCTCTATTTTCCTGACTATCGAAATGTATGCGTGACACGCAAACTACTCAACTCGAACTCCTGCTGTGCCGGCGATGGCGCGAAATTACTGTCACCTGAGTGGCTAACCTGTCTGTCAACTCAACCTGCCCCAGAACCCAGCACCCGTCAACCGTCATCCCTGCAGCACCCTCTACCCTACCAGCTATCAGAACAAAGCCAAATTGGTTTTTATAGCACCTCTTACAATAGCATAGAGTGCAAGTCTGGGCTTTAAAAATACTCCAAATGTCCCTTCTCGTTTCATTCCAAAGTTTTACTTTTGATAGAAACAGCTCTACACTTAATTCTACCTCAAAACGCAATCACGTTTCCCTTATTGAAGCTAGTTTATTTCAATTGCAGGGTATCTGAAAGTGGTGCATTGCTTTTACTTGTATAAATGTATACTCTGTAGCAGGGCTTTAATGTTTTTGATTTCATTCCAGGATTTTGCCTCCTCTTGATTGACAGTAATGGCATTTTCGCGACTCGTCGAGCGGAAAATGCTGAAAAGCTGCGCGCTGACACGACAACGCGAGTCAATAATAAAAATTGCATGTTGAGAGCACATTTGGGAATCCCAAGCTTTTACACACACACTTACACACACACGCACAGGCAGTCAGGCAGCGCAGTCGACGTCGCTGTTGACACCCCGAAATGCCAGGAGAAAAAGCGTAAATGAAAACCCTTTTGGCCGCATTTTCCAGTTAATTTATTTTTGGTTAATTTCCTTCGTTTGTTATTTTACTGCCTCCACTTGGTGGTACAGCCCATTCCCAGGACCTTATCATACCCATACCTCTTCCCATACCAGACCGTACCATACCATATCAAAAGCCCACACCAGCATTTATTGCACTTTGACAGGAACGCACTGAGGCAGTTGACGGAGCGAAAAAGGTTAATGGTAGCATATGAAGACGACGACGACGAAGAATTATGCAGGTCAAGGAGTTGAATTTCAGTCCATAGGGACCAATCAGAGGTTAAGTAAAACATTCAGCTAAGAAATTTGTGTTTAAGTATAACTAAGAAGTAAGGTCAATTAAACTCCCAATATATTTGATATTTCAACGATTTGATATGTCAAATCTTTTAAATTAAATAAAATTATTTTTTTAATTGAATAAATTTTAAATAATATTATTATATATAAAGTAATACCTAAGCTTAATAATTTTGTTGAAATTGTTAATAATCCTATGCAGTCTATACACAAAAAAAAAAAAAAAAAATTAAATCTCTTAAATCTCACCGACATTTCAAACGGTTGTATTCACATTCAATTCTCAAAATCTCTACATATTCGTGGATCATACCTCTATAACATGTTTTTAATCTACAGAGCAAGGAAGCCATTTTGATGATGATATTTAAGCAATTTCAACCTTATTGAAATATATTTTTTATAATTGTAGAATGAAATTCGCTATAGAATGGTTTGACTGCTAGTTATATTAATTCAGTTTAAACAATCAGTTGGGCTTACTTTGATATTTCAGTTATCAGGTAAATATTATGTAATAAAAGTTAATCCAAAGATATAGAAAATTAAAGAAGGAGTCGTTTATAAGAGCAATCTAAACATAGGAAACCCATAGATCGATATACATATGTTCAGAGTAGAGGAGAAGTAAAGATTGTATAAAGTGCTTCTGATTTTATACTATCAAAGATAGTTCCATTAGTTGGATTAATTCGTCATCCATCTATAAGGTTCAACATAAAACATTTTAATAACTTTTTGAGTATATTTAGAGCTGCTACGAGTTAAAAATAAATAGCAAAACTTATGGCTCTCTGAAAAGTGTAATAAAAAACAAAGTAGGATAAAGACAAACATCATAACTGGTTTACTGTTGCTTCGCCTTGAATATGATGACGGACAGACCCTTTATAGAGGCTGATACTTATATGTACGTATGTGAGCATATATTTATATATATATTAGCAATAATTTAAAGCATCAATTTTTATTGTCGTTCGCAATCATTTAATCATCTCGAGTCATCAGTTGTCCTCTCTTTATCGTTGGGTGTCGACTAAATACTGGGAGAGGGGGAACAGGGGGCATAGCGAATTTTGTCAGGCGTTGCCTTTGGTCGCGCCATCAGGCCATTTGACACATGTGTCAGTTGCAAGCGTTTCGGTTGTCAGAGAGATAGAGAGAGAGAGAGAGAGAGAGAGACAGAGTGAGAGAGAGAGAGAGCGAGTGAGAGAGCCTTCGGTTGACAGCTGTCAGTGTCAGTTTACATAATTTATAGATTTCAACGCATAAAAAAGTCATAAAATTTACAATGTTGCCTTTCAACAAAAACACATTTCTGTGCTTGAAGAGAATTCCTCTTCCAGCTCTTTCTTCCCTTCCCCTATTGCCCATTGACGATTCTTTTGATGCCTTATTTTTATGAGCGAAGACATCAATTTTCGCACAACTACAACAACAATAATAACTATATATTGTATATAAACATATATATATATATATATGTACATTTTGATATATATGTGTTTATTTCTCTTTCAATTCGTACAATTTCTTTCATTCCAAATGGTTTTGATTTATTTGTATTTATGTGATTCTTTTCTCATATTCAGCTTCAGCGATAAGTCCTCGAAATCAACAAAATACATAAACGATTTATAGTTGCACAATCGCATCAACAACAACAATAATAACAACAACAAAATCTAGAAACAGCAAAAACAATAATAGTAACTAAAACAGTTGTAGTAGATAATAGAAGTTAATTAAAAGTAAAAACTCTAGATTTAAAATTTTTAAAAAAATGTTTTTTACTGAATAGGCAATATTTTGAAGTCTGTGAATTTTAAAAAATTTGGTATTTTGTCTGCTATCCGACGGCTTCTCTTACTCCCCCTTTGCCTTTTCTGAATTAATAAATGTATTTTTCAAAATATAGAATCCAGAGTTTTCACTTTCAATCAACTCCTGGTACCCAAATTAGTAAAAAACCAGGGTTTTCAGTTTTTTCCAAAAAATCATGCGAAAACTTAGAAAAAATTTGACTTGCCCAGTTCAAAGCTTTACCAGACTTCAGACTTGCATAACTTTGTCAAAACTATCCAGTTTTTAAGATAATACTTTTAAATTTAATTATTCTTAGCAAAAAAAAAAGAATTTTTTATTTGATCATTTTAGCATAAAATGTTCGTGACTTTTTGGGCTTACCGGACTTAGGGCTTTTAGCGGAGGTCCGGGCCGGGGCCCACAGAAAGGAAGCCCATGAATTTTTGAAGAGCTCCGCGGAACACGACGCCCGTAAAGGCCCTTGCTCACCTCCAGTTAGAACCTTGGGTCAATTTAAAACATACAAATATTATTATGGATTTAATTTTTTTTTACAATTTTTTAAATCTATTAAAATTTTTTGTACATTTAAATACGACTTATTTTTATTCAAAGTCGAAGGAAAATGCGAAATTTTAGAAAAGCATTACATTTTCTAAATTATTTATTTTTCGAATCGAGCTTTTTATTTAAGAAAGTTGTTCGGTTCAGCTTCGGGTTTTCGTAGAAAATAATTGCATATGTTCGGTTCATGATCCAGTTTGGAGTAAAGATGGGCACGGGCCTGTTTTTTGAGACCCGGCCGGCTCGGGCCCGATTCCAATTTTTAAAGCCCGGCTCGGACAAATTTTTAAAAAGCCCAGCCCGAGCCCGAGACTTGAAGCCCGTGCCTATCTCTAGTTTGGACTAATTAAAAACTCAATTCTAACAGGTTCTGCGAGGTTCAGTTGAGTTTCAGTTCATGATAATAAAAAAATATTTTCCTAATGATATTAAGCAAATATTCTTTGTACTAAAAGATCATAAATCGCATAACGTTAATATTTCTTAACTGTTCACATCTAAATTTATATAAAACAATATACCCATATAGTATTTTCTTAAGTAGCGAGTGCAACTAAGCATGCTCTGCATAGATTGAAGTATTGAAGTCAAAAGAAAATTAACTGTCAAGCCATTTCCAAACTGAATTCGAATTATTCGACAAACAATCGTCAAAGGATTGTGAGATTTGTGTGATTTGGAAAAACTTTGTTGAGAACTGAGCATAAGCGATGAGTAGTGACCAGCAAGTTGAGAGTGAGGAGGAGAAGCCGCCATATGCATTTTTCTTTGGTGGAATGGGAGCTGCATCGGCCATAATATTTTCATCATTGGGTGCATCATTTGGCACAGCAAAATCCGGTACAGGGATCGCTGCCATGGCTGTAATGCGGCCTGAGCTGATTATGAAGTCCATCATTCCCGTTGTCATGGCCGGAATTATAGCCATCTATGGTCTGGTTGTCTCGGTGCTAATTGCTGGCTCGTTGGGCAGCAGTTATACCATACGCAAAGGCTACATTCATCTGGCTGCGGGATTATCTGTGGGATTTTCCGGACTGGCTGCCGGGTTTGCCATTGGCATCGTTGGAGATGCCGGAGTACGTGGAACGGCTCAGCAACCGCGTCTATTTGTGGGCATGATTCTCATACTGATCTTTGCCGAGGTATTGGGTCTATATGGTCTCATTGTGGCCATCTATTTGTATACTAAGTAATCATGTTAATGGAGTTTCTGCTCCCGTTTTTGTTTCATTAAAAAGTCTTGACACATGTGAACATTGAACAGTCATTGGAAAAACTCTGGAAAATTACTCTAGAGTTGGGGCTCTTAAAATTGTTGGGCAAAATTCATCTAGCTTATGGACATAAAGGAACTGAAAGCTATAAATTCCCAGGCGCAACAAATCTGTGGCACCTTGTGCCAACTTAACAATCAAATCAGTGCGACTTTTTCCCCTTCGCACAGAAGCGAACGCAAGTAATAAACTCAGGGTTTCCTCCCTCCCCTACCACCCCTACCTCCCTCTCTCCTGCACGCAAAATATTCAAAATGCAAAACATTTCTCGAGCACAAATAAAAATGTCATGAAGCTGGTATATCAGACCACGCGGTGTGCAGGGATTGAACAGTTGTTGTTGTCAAATGGAGACACCCTTCCCTCTTTGCATCTCTCACTCCCTCCTCTATCACTCTCTCCTTTGAGCTGCTCCCAGCGGTGCCAGTGGCAGAAAATTTCCATTTGGTTTTGTTTAAGCATGAAAATGTCGCTAGCTAACCGCTGTGCATTTTCAGCTCTTCTGTTTTCTCCCTTGCCCCATCTGGACCACAGCTAGGGTTCATATTTTCCAATTTGTTTAATTGAAACAAGTGCGAAAAAGTAAAGAAAATGTTCAAATAAAACCGCAACTTCGATTTTCAATAATCAAAATTCGCTTTTGCGGTTTTTGTTTACTCTTCGAGGTTAACACGATGGGGTTGGCCCCGAAAAAAACATCGAAAAACCGCTAACACTGGGAGTGGGGTCATAAATTTTCACATTTTTGCTGGATAGCCGGAAAATTTAACGGCACATAAAGATAAACCTCGTTAGCAGCAACAAAACAGAACAGCAACAAGACCAAAGTGACTTTTACCATTAGAAAAGACTAACAGATACCCTTTAAAGTAGGTCCAAAGAGAGTCTAACAGACATTTATGGCTAATTTATGTTTTAATGCTGGAAAAGCCAATCGAAAATTAATATTTTTAAAAGTCGTACAAATTATTAACTAGGTTTCTAAATGGTTAAAAAATAATTATGAGTTTTAGTATAGGTTTTGAAATTTTTTATTCTTTCTTAAGAATAAAAGTAAACAAATACTATCGCATACTATCGGTAACATTAAAACTAATTGTTTTTCCCAATGAATTGCGCTCTTCCGGTACTTCCGATAGTTCTCTCAATAGTTTTTAAAAAATGCTATTTATATAGAAAATTTCTGCCTTTTTTATACGTTTCTGATAATACCCCATTTGCCACATGCCAATTTTTACAGGGTGTACAAGCGCTTATACACATGCTATTAATGCTATTTGCTATCTAGAATGGGTAAATACGTATATCAGCTACCGCATAAATATTAGAATTATCATAAAAAAAAATTCTAAACTCTATATGGAAATTAGTTGCGCTCGATTAGTTGCACTCTTGAGACAGGAAAAACGAAAACTCCCATTGCTTTCTGTTAAAATAGGTCAATTCTTTAAAGTGAAACTCCTTTTTAGTAGATCTAGACAGTTTTCATAATTATGTCTCAATTGAATTGAAATTTTTCCGAATGATTCTAAAGGAAGTTCTTAAAATATTATTATAATTTAATATATGTAGATCTGTGAGAAATTGTTAAATATTCCTATTGTTCCTGACGAATCTTAGAAGAAGTGTGGAAAATGTCTCATGCCACGGCAGATGACAACAAGCCCAGCTATGCCGTCTTCGTTGGAGGTCTTGGATCGGCATCGGCCATAATATTCTCATCACTGGGTGCTTCATATGGCACGGCTGTGTCCGGTGTTGGTATTGCAACAATGGCTTTAAGCAAACCGGAGCTGATAATGAAGTCAATCATTCCTGTGGTTATGGCCGGAATTATTGCCATCTATGGTCTGGTAGTGGCTGTCCTTATAGCCGGAACCCTCAACAATGATTATACCATTCAAAAGGGCTACATTCAATTGGGAGCTGGACTATCTGTGGGCTTAGCCGGTCTAGCGGCTGGAGTTGCCATTGGCATCGTTGGAGATGCCGGAGTACGTGGAACGGCTCAGCAACCGCGTCTATTTGTGGGCATGATTCTCATACTGATCTTTGGCGAAGTATTGGGTCTATATGGTCTCATTGTAGCTATTTATTTGTATACCAGGAACTGATTGGTTAATAACCATTATGGATTTTTTGCATTCTCAGCGTTTCATTTCAATTGTTTCTTTTGCGCTTTCATCTTGCTCTTAAATTTAATTATATTGAGCCCTAATTTAATTTATTTAATATTTTTTATTTAACATAGGTAATATATTTAATGTTCTGGTTAAAAATGCGTTTAGGACTTATATAAATACATATTTATTTGAACTATTTTTATATTTTAAATATCGCTATATGATGATTGAATTTCTTATTTGTATTTCATTATTAATAATATTTAATTTTGACGTTTTCTATATATATATTCACTTGAATTTGGAATTTCATTTCCAAAAAAAATTTTTATGCTCAGCTTAGTTTATTTACCTTCGATTAAACTCAAGCATTATTTTTTTGGAGTATGACTACATTCCAATATTTTTTTACCCAGTTGATGCTACTCCGATATTTCATATATAACTGTTTCATTTCCATCGTTCCTTGTCATGTGAAGATGATTACCTGCAAATTAATTAACATTTGAAGCATCGCTTGTGCTTTTCCAGGTATTTAGGCATTGCTTTTACCTTATTGTTAATCGCAGGCTGCATTTTAGGTCTATTTAATTTGATAAATGAGGCGGCAGCCATTAACATCATCAATACGAATGGCCATAATCGCACTTAATGCTAAACAGGGGGATGTACGGACCGAATTGCTTGTTTATACAATTCCTCAAGTTGATGGCTGTCAGGCAGCTGTATTTCAGATAATATACATATATATGTAGATATATGTATGTGTATGCACCTGGGCTCTGGTTCTGGGGTGGATCTGGATGAGAAGGGACAGGGGACAAGGGATCTCTGGTCTTAGGCACTCGGCGCGTGTGTCATTTTTGGCAAAACTCAATGGCAATTGGCATTAGCGTTGAGTGTGTTTGCATAATAAATTCGATAACATAAAATATCGATTCGATTTAACCACAAATCTTGTGGGTGGAGTGTTGAGTGTTGGGTGTTGGGTGGGTTTTATATGGTGGGTGACGTTGGGCTGTTGACACCGAAAGTAATAAACGAAATTTGCAATTTACTTTTGGATTCGAGGATTTATGTTTCACCTTCCTGCAGATAATTGTTTTCACTTCCTTTGCCACTCGAATGAACTTTTAATGCTGAAATAACAGTAAAATGCGTGTGGTTGAGGGTTGCCACCCCCACCCCCTTCCTTTTCTCACCCCACTCCCCGTCCCACTGCTCTTCCGATCTATATTGTATTCTCGGTCGGAGCGTTAAGCACAAACGGAAGCAGTTGAATTTGCAAAATGTTCTACCCCCGACTTTCCTAACTCGCCCTTCCTCCCCTGGCTGCACTCTCAGCCTGACAAAGTGCTTAGCGAAATGGGTTTATTAAGAGCAAACACTTTATTCAAATGATAAAATAAATACTACATAAGCATTTATATATTTTAACGACTATTTAGCTCTGACAGTGAAGGATTAAAGCACTGCAATCAAGAAAGTATAATTTAAAACAAATACTTAATAATTAGATAGTTTTAGATAAAGTTACAATTTAATCAAAAATACTGATTAGGCAAGAAGCTAAAGTATTATTCTTTCTCAAAAATTAAAATCTAAGTTGTGTAAAAATCTCAGCTCTCTAGCTCTTACCATTTTGATAATTATCAATTATAATTAGTAATCTTATAGTCAGTGAAGAGTTGATTTATACAGTTAGTAGAGTATTTTTTGTGAAAATATGAAAATAATTCACATATTTTATTTTACATAAGAAAAGTCTGTTTTGTTTTTATATCCGTTAAGTAAAAGGGTATTTTGTAATCGTTGAGTGTATGTTTCTCCCTATTACATAAATAATTCAAGTATACTATATTCGTTTTAATGTATATTTCTCTCTGGTGCATACATTCCAACGAATGAAATATACCCTTTTACATATTTTTTAGGCATCTACCACCCCAAATATTCGAGTCGGTATAGCCATGTCCGTCCGTCCGTGTGAGTGCCTAGATCTCAGAGACTACGTGGATAAGAGATAAATAGACTGCTATAAACCTCATGCAGGTCAAGTTTGTTTTAAATTTTTTCCACTCACCCGCAAATCGTGGCAAATCCCATTGTCTGTAAGATAACATGTTTTTTGGTAATTGATGTTATCTACTTATTATTATAATCTAACATTCTACTTAATCGCAAAAAGAGTGTATAAATAGAACGGCAGTGATGATTTTTTAATTTTTAAAGCACTACAACCTCCTAAGTATCCTGTTACTATTCTTCTTAGAAAAAATAGAAATAATTTGATCCATTAGGCCTAACTCATTTTAATAATAAAAGTAACAAAAATTATTTTTCATTGACACTGGTACAGGGCATAATACTTGAATGTAGCCCTACAGACCGTTAACCTCCAAGTTCTCTGAAAATCTAAGGAATTAAATTTTCCTCAGAAATTACTTGTGCTTGCCGCATTAGGAGAAGTCCTGGAAAGTGTTGTAAGCTCCAGCAAATGTATTTGATAGCCGGTTTAAAACGTGCCTCATTAGTAATTGGCGAAATGTTGTTGGCCATTAAAACTGCACGCATCAATTGAGGCAACAGTCACAAAAGGCCAAAAGATTTGACATTTATTTTGAATGTGGCCAACTTGCAGACGAGTTGGCAGCCCCCTTGGCCCCCAATCGCCCAGCTGTCTGTTTCTTTTAGGTAATCATTCAAGCGAGCATTTCTCGAGACTGGATTTCAGTCTGAAAGCCATCATAATCATCAATGTCATATGATTTTTGGGTTTAGTTCATTTTGTACTTAATTTGATTTTCTGTATTTTCTGCGGCTGGGATAACCAATGACCTGGAAACAATTTATACTCGGCTATTGTGTGTGTATGTGTGTGTGTGTGTGTGGTCGGTTTGACAGGCTGTGCGACAAGGACATTTATTTCTTGCTGATTTCATTCTATTGCCACCTCCACTGAATCTCCCCTCGACTGTCCACAATAAATGCGAAATAAACACTAAATGTGTAGTTGCTTATATACCCCACCCACCATCCGCAAACCCAGCTACACCACCACCTCCTTCACCACCCATCCATCCACCACACTTCCCTTTCCTTTGGCATTTTCTTTTTTCTGCTGATTTGAAGCTTTTCCTGTTGGCAACACCTCTGAGAATCGCCTGACTTTTGTCCTTGCCATTGGCATGTTTGTCCTTTGGTTTGTCCCCCCGCCTCCCTTTCCTTCTTTAGCGCCCTTTCACCTTCTTCCCCCTTCGTCTTCGCCTGAGCAATGAATTATCCTTATGCGAGAGTTGCCAGTTGTCGATTTGTATCAAAACTTTAGTCATAATTTGAAAATTTCCTTTCCAACTTTTAAAGTTAACTTAACTTTAGTTACAATCTTTAACTGTCTTATAAAAAATAACATCTAAAGTACCGCTTTTATGTACAAACATACATATATATTTAGTTTATATGTCTGAAAAGTTTTTTGCATTTCATAAGACATTTATCTTTATTGCAATCTTTTGCCGATAAAAAAAAGAGTGAAAACTCCCAAAATTGCAAAGTTACAGCTAATATTTCGTCTTTAATCATGAAAAATAACTTACTAAATAAAATTACAGTATTTTTTAGAGCTTCAAAATTATATCCGGTAATATCGATTTAAGCTTTCCATAATTTTTCTATTGATCTATTACGTATTATAATAGATGGCACATTTTTGGATAAATTCAATTCCAAAATATAGTAGGATTTTGTTTATATTAAATAGCCCTTTATTTTTAAAAGGCACCAAAACATTGAAATTGAATATTTTAACAAAAGCAATAATTTTAGTTCAATATCCCAACTATTTTAACTGCTTTACTCCCGAGCTACTTCCTGACATTGTCAAAAACTAAATTAGCTACCCTCGCAATATCTACGCTTTCTATAAATATGTCAATTAGTCGAGTTGACGAGTGTCCTTTGAGCTCTGAGTTATGTGTTTTACCACAAAAGGAATCGAGAATCTTGATTCCAATTTGAGTCGATGGTAAAAATGTGCTATACATATAAATTATTCATATTGTCTTTTATGAAATTCGTTTAAGTCAACGCTTTTGGATTGTGTCTAGTGTTGTATAACGAACAGGAATTACATTGTATGAATTATTATTACTTCAATACGGTTTCAATTTCCTTTTTGACGGTTTCGCTTACCACAATGCTCAGCGAAAATCGCAGAACTCAGCAAAAAGCAAACCGATCCCTAGAGTTAACTACAATCGAGTGATGGTCCTTAGGGGTGTGCATGGGATGGGGAGTGGGGGGAGGGGTGTTGGAAACCCCTCAACAAACGTCAGACTGTCTGTCAGTCAGTCAGTCAATCTACAGAAAATTTTGCTCGAAATCAAATTTATTTGCCAACCACACCAAAATTATGACGATAAAGAGGAGAAAGAATGAAGGAATGATGGCATGAGAGAAGCAGAGAATCAGAGAATGATGGAATGAAGGACAAGGGGAACGATTGGAAACACATGTGCGTTTTATTGCATTCGCAGAAATATGCGTTCCAATTGGATGGTATAGCATTTCCACATTTCCACACCACCCCCACCGCACCACCGCACCACACTGAGCCACACCCATAACTATTAACGTTGTCAACGCCTTCTGTTCAGTGGGTGGGGCTGGGCAAAAGGGGACCTTGGAATGGGGATGGGGATGGAGATGGAGAAGGGCATTGTCTGTTGGGCGCTGCCTTTTGTACGTTCGAGTATTTTTATTCATTCTAGTTCTAAGGTTTTTATTTTATTTATTTATTTCACTCGCCCCTCGCCAAACAACAACAAAAAGGAAAAGCATAGAAAGAGAGGAAGTGGAAGTGGAAGAGAGGCAGAGCAAAGAGATTTTTATTTTATGCTCTCAGTATGTTGTAAATCTTGTCGCTGCTGCTGATGAAATGAAACGAAATTAAGAAATTTTTTTCTATTTTATTTTCTCATTTTCTGTTGTTGTTGTTGTTGTTGTTGTTGTATTTTTGCCTTTGCAATTTCTTGTAATGAAAGAAATGCCACCAAATTCGAGTGTACTCCCCCTGGCTGCCTGTCTCTGCCTTTCCTGAGCCCTGCTGATAGACGGTTGTTCGGCAATAAATGTCTGCCTGACATTCATAATGAAATCATTTGGTATTTATTATTTCGTTTATGTGGTTCCCATTTGAGATATTGCCTTCATTTGGTCCGTTGTTAACGGCGACAGTTGCCGAGACAGAACTCTCTGCAAAATTGCTCATAGGAGTCTCAAGCTTTTCCTTAAAGTTTCAACTCAAATTGTACTTCAAGTCATTTGGGTTTGAGTACATTTTGTTAACTATTCTATTTCAAAAGATATCACAAGTATGTATATACATTTATTTACATACACCTATGAGTATTTAAATTTAACTGATATACCCTCAACTTTTCCTTAAAATGTTTTGATTCTAGATGATTTTTCTTGAGAAACTAATTAAATTACTGGAATTATATTTACGCATACTTATCCTTTTTTTTATGATTTAAATTATGAATTAAATTACTGGAATTATAGTGAATTCAGTGCTTTACGCATACTTATCCTTTTTTTATGAATTGAATTACTAGAATTAACTGATATACCCTCAACTTTTCCTTAAAATGTTTTGATTCTAGATGATTTTTCTTGAGAAACTAATTAAATTACTGGAATTATATTTACGCATACTTATCCTTTTTTTTATGATTTAAATTATGAATTAAATTACTGGAATTATAGTGAATTCAGTGTTTTACGCATAAATATCCTTTTTTATGAACGCTGGAATACGTTTATCCATAAATTCTGAGATAACCTTAAATTGCAATGTTCGAATCGCAATTGAAATGATTTCCTTAATAAAAATTTGTAAACCAATAAAAATGTAATAAATGTTATACATTTTTTGTTTAAATTCCACTTGAAACATTAAAATATTGAATAGTTCCCCTTTAAATATCTATAAAGATAATACGAGCATTTATATTATTATTATTGTCATTTTTGACAACATATGTATGTAAATTGTTAAACTCTTTTATTTTTAATTCCTTTTATTGCTTTCAGCGGAACACGCTCAAAAACTTAAACAATTTCATCTAAATGGTATGTTAAAATTCCCTTTTAGTTAAGTTTTAATATGTTAAGTACACTTTAAATTTAATGCAGGGTATTTGCTAGTCGAACACTATTTGCTTTTTAAAGTAATTCAAGAGTATTTCGTTTGCTTTGATAGCAATGCTGATTTTCCTTTTGAAATCCTTTACTGGTCACATGAGTTATCTTACTATTTACACTTCTCTCCCCTCTCTCTCGCTCTGTCTCCCAGTGTTCTTGCTCTTTCGCACACTGCATTAACCCACATTTTGGTGGATTTTACTGAGTATTTCCCGCTCGTTGCAACGCATATCTCCGGATCGGTCTAAATGTTTTTATGTAAACACGAAATCTCTTTCTTACTCTCATCCCTTCACAATTCCTGCTCCTCTCGAGAACTGAATCGTACAGTGCGCTATAATTGTGTGCGCCTTTGTTGGCGTTGCAGCTTTTGCACTTTACTTTTGCACTTCCTTCCTTGCGCTTTGTTTTTCAGACAGCGACACCGTCTCCGGAACCAAGGAGAACTGAGAACCGAGAACTAAGAACCGAGTCTGAATAGCTGACTGACTTGGGTGTACTCTGGGTTATTGGGTGTGGGGGGTTTTTGCTTAGTTGTTGGCTTGAATGGCGGACAGCTTTAGTAAATGTGTGTACGTGTGTGTGTGTGTGTGTGTGTTGTTGCCTTATACAATGACTTAAGCTGAAATGTCAATTGGATGTGCATGGAGCAAGGAGCAAAGGCACCAGGCGAAGCCCACGAAAACGAAACGAAAATGATGAAAATACACCCCAGGGTAAATGGCAAAACGTAACGGCCCTCAGACCCGGACACGGACATGGACATGGACTAGGTCCTTCAGCCTGGGGCTGCCATCGAAGCTAGAGATGGCGATGGAAATGGGGGCTGAAGGCATTGCCAAAGATACGGCCAAGCTGCAAAAGTGCTTATGACAGCAACAGAACTCGCACCCTTCTCTTCTCTGTCCTTCCCCCATTCCTGTGTGTGCTCCACAGCGGAATCCTTTCTCCGGCTAATAGAATTCAAACGCATGAAGCCTCTGAATAGGTTCGTTGTCGAAACAGCTCCCATTCCCTGTCCTGGCACCATCTCAGACCCCAGGCCAAGCCTATGGTTTGAGCCTTGCGAAAGCAGAAAAGTGAAAGTACGTGACATTACGCTGCATTGTGCGTTACGGACACGAGGGTTGCTCAGTGAATTTGGTCAAAATTCTACATAATGCGAGCAAAATTAGTTTTCATTCTACCGAATTGATTTTACAATTTTTCAATTCGTTTCAGAGATTGATTTAGCTTTCAAAATACTGTAAGAGCGATTAGGAACGTTGGGAAACTGAAGCAACATTCATTCTTAAAATATTGTTTATTTAAATAATAAATTTGTAAACTGAGGAACAATTTGGAAATAAAAAAAACTGGCAAGTGAAATAATTAATTAAGTATTCATTAATTTATATATTTAAATCTAAATTTTTACAGATAAAATTAATTTTCTTTCCCATAAGTCTGCAAAATTGTACATAATAGTGCCGTTTTGCGGTTAGGAATGGTATGGCAATGAAACCAATTTTCATTTACTATATTGACCTTAAATATGCCATGGAAATTAAAATAGCAAAATCCATTTAAATTTAAAATCAACTGCAACTTTTAATTGAAGTACAATTTTGAGATTAGGAGTATCAAAGAATAAAAATAACACAAACCTTTTAAAATATTGATTTTCATTCGATCTAAGAATTTTTTTTGTAGCAATAAATTAATCTTAAACAAGCTAATTTATACCGAAGGTAATTCAGTAATATAAACACAACCTTTTAAAATTTTGATTCGATCTAAGAATTTTTTTTGTAATATTAAACAAGCTAATTTATACCGAAGGTAATTTAATAATATAGAAACAATATGTCATCGAAAAACCTCGCATAAAACTGAACATTTAAATACGAATAGCAGGACTCTCTTTTCATATTCATATTCTTAATAAACATACACTTACATTCTTTTGGGGTTAGCAACGATATGGAATTGAAATAACCTACAAAGTTTAAGGTATATGTATTTTTCTGGCTATTTAACAATCCAACCTCTGGCTAGATACGCATTTCGAGTATCTTTACCCCGCACCGCCCGCTTATCAAGTCAGTGACGACTTTGACGTGCTCAACGCACAGGTCGCTCGCCTGAACCTCAACCTGAACCTGAACCTGCTGCTTCTTCTGATGTTGATGCTGAAGCTGAATGCTGGACGGCTTTGGTAGCTGGACAGTTGGGCAGTTGGGGAGGCCGTCTATGTCAGGAACGGTGTAGTTTGTTTCGTAAGTTTTTGCAAAAACCATTAACGACGCACCGTGGCTACTTTTTTGGGCCCAGTCAGTGGGGTTTACTTCGCTTAAATTGAAAAGAAAAAAGAAGCAACAAAAATAAAGAAGAAAAAAGTGAAAAGCTGTAAACTTTTAAAAGTTTGAATCTTTGTTGCTGCTGGACCCGCCCCATTGGAAAGTTGGCCACTTTGGAGCTGAAGGCTGCCGCTCATTTGGTCAGCTTGTAAGGGAAGTCAGTAGGGATGAAGTGACAGAGGGGTAGAGGGGCAGAGGGGGGTCTTGGCTTGGCTTGGCCACTTTTTGACGTGACACGGCCCAAGCAAGGAAATTCATTTTGTCGCTCCGTCTAATGGCTGCGTAAATGACAAAGTGAATTTTCAGTAGATGGCAGCAGAAATTTCTTATATTTTCATTTCATTCTCTCTCTCTCTCTCATTTGGTTTTTTTTTGTTTAAGCTTCGAGCTGGGTCGGAGAGGTCACTAATAGCATTATATACCTAAGGTTCGGGTCTACGAAAATACAACATTAAATTTAAGCAACAAAATAAGTGGCCTTATTAGAGTCTGCTAACACTCATTAGCTAAATGGAATTAAATGAATAGAAAGCTGATAACGATGACATCCTGCTTCTCTTCTTCCTTCGTCTACTTTATTCGTATACCCTGTAATTTATGGAAATTATTTTGAAAGTTATTTAATTATATAGATTATACCTACTCTTATATGTTTATATGTTATATATGCTGATAACGATGTCTGCTTCTGCTTCTCTTCTTCCTTCCTAGATAAAGTCATAATTTTCCATACCCTGTAATTAATGGAAATTTATTCTGAGATTCATGAATCCTATAATTGCTGATATGGAATTATTTACAATTTAAAATCGAAAATAATTTACTTTTCTTTTAATTCTTTTAATTCATGGCAATTTTTCATCTTCGATTTAATTTTAATCCTATTATTATCTATCTTACAAGATTATATCAAAAATATAAGAAAAAGTTCTCTTAATGCCCTTTTTCATTTATTTATTTATTGTTAAACTATAAGCAGTCGACACTAAAATTTATATTAAAATACAAATTTAAATCAAATTAATATATTATATTTAAATTTATATCTTATAAATAGTTTTACACAGAAAAAATTAGGGATTTCAATTTTAGCTCAATTCTACTTGATAAATGTAATTACGTTTTTCACTTCGCTCTCATAAGAATTTATTACCCTTATCAAATATTTAAAGCTTCTTTGTCCATTTTAATGTCGAGTCATAGCCATTTTACATTAACAGAACAATTATGTTCGACGGCGGTGGCTAAGCCGTCGAATTTATCGGCGGCGGCGGCGTACACAGTTAAAAAATAAAATTTTAAATATTTTATAAGTATTTAATAAAATTAGAATTGTTTCAAACATATTCACAACCATATTCATATTATTCCTTTGTTTTAGACACTTTACAAGTCAAATTTAAAAAATATTCCTAATATGATAATTTTTGTATGCAGATTCAATTTAGAGATCAAATAATGATCAAAATGGCATTCCGCTTGAAAATCGGGATTGTTTTGACAAAGTTATGCAAGTTTGAAGTCTGGTACAGCTTTGAACTAGACACTTTACAAGTCAAATTTTTTCTAACTTTCCACATCATTTTTTACAAAAAAATGAAACCCCTCAGAATCAAATTTAAAGTGCCGTTTTATACTAATTAGGGTACCAGGAGTTGATTAAAAGTGAAAACTATGGATTCTAAATTTTGAAAAAAATATTTTTTCCGAAAAGACAAAGGGGGGAGTACATGCTGTTTGTCGCGATAAAGACGAAAATAAAAATTTTCTTAATATGATTATTTTTGTATGCAGATTCAATTTAGAGATCAAATAATGCTCAAAATGGCATTCCGCTTGAAAATCGGGATTGTTTTGACAAAGTTATGCAAGTTTGAAGTCTGGTACAGCTTTGAACTAGACACTTTACAAGTCAAATTTTTTCTAACTTTCCACATCATTTTTTACAAAAAAATTAAACCCCTCAGAATCAAATTTAAAGTGCCGTTTTATACTAATTTGGGTACCAGGAGTTGATTAAAAGTGAAAACTATGGATTCTAAATTTTGAAAAAAATATTTTTTCCGAAAAGACAAAGGGGGGAGTACATGCTGTTTGTCGCGATAAAGACGAAAATAAAAAATTTTCTTAATATGATTATTTTTGTATGCAGATTCAATTTAGAGATCAAATAATGATCAAAATGGCATTCCGCTTGAAAATCGGGATTGTTTTGACAAAGTTATGCAAGTTTGAAGTCTGGTACAGCTTTGAACTAGACACTTTACAAGTCAAATTTTTTCTAACTTTCCACATCATTTTTTACAAAAAAATGAAACCCCTCAGAATCAAATTTAAAGTGCCGTTTTATACTAATTAGGGTACCAGGAGTTGATTAAAAGTGAAAACTATGGATTCTAAATTTTGAAAAAAATATTTTTTCCGAAAAGACAAAGGGGGAGTACATGCTGTTTGTCGCGATAAAGACGAAAATAAAAAATTTTCTTAATATGATTATTTTTGTATGCAGATTCAATTTAGAGATCAAATAATGCTCAAAATGGCATTCCGCTTGAAAATCGGGATTGTTTTGACAAAGTTATGCAAGTTTGAAGTCTGGTACAGCTTTGAACTAGACACTTTACAAGTCAAATTTTTTCTAACTTTCCACATCATTTTTTACAAAAAAATTAAACCCCTCAGAATCAAATTTAAAGTGCCGTTTTATACTAATTTGGGTACCAGGAGTTGATTAAAAGTGAAAACTATGGATTCTAAATTTTGAAAAAAATATTTTTTCCGAAAAGACAAAGGGGGGAGTACATGCTGTTTGTCGCGATAAAGACGAAAATAAAAAATTTTCTTAATATGATTATTTTTGTATGCAGATTCAATTTAGAGATCAAATAATGATCAAAATGGCATTCCGCTTGAAAATCGGGATTGTTTTGACAAAGTTATGCAAGTTTGAAGTCTGGCACAGCTTTGAACTAGACACTTTACAAGTCAAATTTTTTCTAACTTTCCACATCATTTTTTACAAAAAAATGAAACCCTTCAGAATCAAATTTAAAGTGCCGTTTTATACTAATTTGGGTACCAGGAGTTGATTAAAAAGTGAAAACTATGGATTCTAAATTTTGAAAAAAATATTTTTTCCGAAAAGACAAAGGGGGGAGTACATGCTGTTTGTCGCGATAAAGACGAAAATAAAAAATTTTCTTAATATGATTATTTGTATGCAGATTCAATTTAGAGATCAAATAATGATCAAAATGGCATTCCGCTTGAAAATCGGGATTGTTTTGACAAAGTTATGCAAGTTTGAAGTCTGGTACAGCTTTGAACTAGACACTTTACAAGTCAAATTTTTTCTAACTTTCCACATCATTTTTTACAAAAAAATGAAACCCGTCAGAATCAAATTTAAAGTGCCGTTTTATACTAATTTGGGTACCAGGAGTTGATTAAAAGTGAAAACTATGGATTCTAAATTTTGAAAAAAATATTTTTTTCCGAAAAGACAAAGGGGGGAGTACATGCTGTTTGTCGCGATAAAGACGAAAATAAAAAATTTTCTTAATATGATTATTTGTATGCAGATTCAATTTAGAGATCAAATAATGATCAAAATGGCATTCCGCTTGAAAATCGGGATTGTTTTGACAAAGTTATGCAAGTTTGAAGTCTGGTACAGCTTTGAACTAGACACTTTACAAGTCAAATTTTTTCTAACTTTCCACATCCACATGAAACCCGTCAGAATCAAATTTAAAGTGCCGTTTTATACTAATTTGGGTACCAGGAGTTGATTAAAAGTGAAAACTATGGATTCTAAATTTTGAAAAAAATATTTTTTCGAAAAGACAAAGGGGGGAGTACATGCTGTTTGTCGCGATAAAGACGAAAATAAAAAATTTTCTTAATATGATTATTTTTGTATGCAGATTCAATTTAGAGATCAAATAATGATCAAAATGGCATTCCGCTTGAAAATCGGGATTGTTTTGACAAAGTTATGCAAGTTTGAAGTCTGGTACAGCTTTGAACTAGACACTTTACAAGTCAAATTTTTCTAACTTTCCACATCATTTTTTACAAAAAAATGAAACCCTTCAGAATCAAATTTAAAGTGCCGTTTTATACTAATTTGGGTACCAGGAGTTGATTAAAAGTGAAAACTATGGATTCTAAATTTTGAAAAAAATATTTTTTCCGAAAAGACAAAGGGGGAGTACATGCTGTTTGTCGCGATAAAGACGAAAAATAAAAAATTCTCTTAATATGATTATTTTTGTATGCAGATTCAATTAAGAGATCAAATAATGATCAAAATGGCGCTCCGCTTGAAAATCGGGATTGTTTTGACAAAGTTATGCAAGTTTGAAGTCTGGTACAGCTTTGAACTAGACACTTTACAAGTCAAATTTTTTCTAACTTTCCACATCATTTTTTACAAAAAAATGAAACCCCTCAGAATCAAATTTAAAGTGCCGTTTTATACTAATTTGGGTACCAGGAGTTGATTAAAAGTGAAAACTATGGATTCTAAATTTTGATAAAAAATATTTTTTCCGAAAAAACAAAGGGGGGAGTACATGCTGTTTGTCGCGATAAAGACGAAAATAAAAATTTTTTAATATGATTATTTTTGTATGCAGATTCAATTTAGAGATCAAATAATGATCAAAATGGCATTCCGCTTGAAAATCGGGATTGTTTTGACAAAGTTATGCAAGTTTGAAGTCTGGTACATCTTTGAACCAGACACTTTACAAGTCAAATTTTTTCTAACTTTCCACATCATTTTTTACAAAAAAATTAAACCCCTCAGAATCAAATTTAAAGTGCCGTTTTATACTAATTTGGGTACCAGGAGTTGATTAAAAGTGAAAACTATGGATTCTAAATTTTGATAAAAAATATTTTTTCCGAAAAACAAAGGGGGGAGTACATGCTGTTTGTCGCGATAAAGACGAAAATAAAAATTTTCTTAATATGATTATTTTTGTATGCAGATTCAATTTAGAGATCAAATAATGATCAAAATGGCATTCCGCTTGAAAATCGGGATTGTTTTGACAAAGGTATGCAAGTTTGAAGTCTGGTACAGCTTTGAACTAGACACTTTACAAGTCAAATTTTTCTAACTTTCCACATCATTTTTTACAAAAAAATGAAACCCTTCAGAATCAAATTTAAAGTGCCGTTTTATACTAATTTGGGTACCAGGAGTTGATTAAAAGTGAAAACTATGGATTCTAAATTTTGAAAAAAATATTTTTTCCGAAAAGACAAAGGGGGGAGTACATGCTGTTTGTCGCGATAAAGACGAAAATAAAAAATTTTCTTAATATGATTATTTTTGTATGCAGATTCAATTTAGAGATCAAATAATGATCAAAATGACATTCCGCTTGAAAATCGGGATTGTTTTGACAAAGTTATGCAAGTTTGAAGTCTGGTAGAGCTTTGAACTAGACACTTTACAAGTCAAATTTTTTCTAATTTTCCACATGATTTTTTACAAAAAAATGAAACCCCTCAGAATCAAATTTAAAGTGTCGTTTTATACTAATTTGGGTACCAGGAGTTGATTAAAAGTGAAAAACTATGGATTCTAAATTTTGAAAAAAATATTTTTTCCGAAAAGACAAAGGGGGGAGTACATGCTGTTTGTCGCGATAAAGACGAAAATAAAAAATTTTCTTAATATGATTATTTTTGTATGCAGATTCAATTTAGAGATCAAATAATGATCAAAATGGCATTCCGCTTGAAAATCGGGATTGTTTTGACAAAGTTATGCAAGTTTGAAGTCTGGTACAGCTTTGAACTAGACACTTTACAAGTCAAATTTTTTCTAACTTTCCACATCATTTTTTACAAAAAAATTAAACCCCTCAGAATCAAATTTAAAGTGCCGTTTTATACTAATTAGGGTACCAGGAGTTGATTAAAAGTGAAAACTATGGATTCTAAATTTTGAAAAAAATATTTTTTCCGAAAAAACAAAGGGGGGAGTACATGCTGTTTGTCGCGATAAAGACGAAAATAAAAAATTTTTTTAATATGATTATTTTTGTATGCAGATTCAATTTAGAGATCAAATAATGATCAAAATGGCATTCCGCTTGAAAATCGGGATTGTTTTGACAAAGTTATGCAAGTTTGAAGTCTGGTACAGCTTTGAACTAGACACTTTACAAGTCAAATTTTTTCTAACTTTCCACATCATTTTTTACAAAAAAATGAAACCCCTCAGAATCAAATTTAAAGTGCCGTTTTATACTAATTTGGGTACCAGGAGTTGATTAAAAGTGAAAACTATGGATTCTAAATTTTGAAAAAAATATTTTTTCCGAAAAGACAAAGGGGGAGTACATGCCGTTTGTCGCGATAAAGACGAAAAAAATAAAATTTTCTTAATATGATTATTTTTGTATGCAGATTCAATTTAGAGATCAAATAATGATCAAAATGGCATTCCGCTTGAAAATCGGGATTGTTTTGACAAAGTTATGCAAGTTTGAAAATCTGGTACAGCTTTGAACTAGACACTTTACAAGTCAAATTTTTCTACATGTTGTTTGTCGCGATAAAGACGAAAATAAAAAATTTTCTTAATATGATTATTTTTGTATGCAGATTCAATTTAGAGATCAAATAATGATCAAAATGGCATTCCGCTTGAAAATCGGGATTGTTTTGACAAAGTTATGCAAGTTTGAAGTCTGGTACAGCTTTGAACTAGACACTTTACAAGTCAAATTTTTCTAACTTTCCACATCATTTTTTACAAAAAAATTAAACCCCTCAGAATCAAATTTAAAGTGCCGTTTTATACTAATTAGGGTACCAGGAGTTGATTAAAAGTGAAAACTATGGATTCTAAATTTTGATAAAAATATTTTTTCCGAAAAAACAAAGGGGGGAGTACATGCTGTTTGTCGCGATAAAGACGAAAATAAAAAATTTTTTTAATATGATTATTTTTGTATGCAGATTCAATTTAGAGATCAAATAATGATCAAAATGGCATTCCGCTTGAAAATCGGGATTGTTTTGACAAAGTTATGCAAGTTTGAAGTCTGGTACATCTTTGAACCAGACACTTTACAAGTCAAATTTTTTCTAACTTTCCACATCATTTTTTACAAAAAAATTAAACCCCTCAGAATCAAATTTAAAGTGCCGTTTTATACTAATTTGGGTACCAGGAGTTGATTAAAAGTGAAAACTATGGATTCTAAATTTTGATAAAAATATTTTTTCCGAAAAGACAAAGGGGGGAGTACATGCTGTTTGTCGCGATAAAGACGAAAATAAAAAATTTTCTTAATATGATTATTTTTGTATGCAGATTCAATTTAGAGATCAAATAATGATCAAAATGGCATTCCGCTTGAAAATCGGGATTGTTTTGACAAAGGTATGCAAGTTTGAAGTCTGGTACAGCTTTGAACTAGACACTTTACAAGTCAAATTTTTTCTAACTTTCCACATCATTTTTTACAAAAAAATTAAACCCCTCAGAATCAAATTTAAAGTGCCGTTTTATACTAATTTGGGTACCAGGAGTTGATTAAAAGTGAAAACTATGGATTCTAAATTTTGATAAAAATATTTTTTCCGAAAAAACAAAGGGGGAGTACATGCTGTTTGTCGCGATAAAGACGAAAATAAAAAATTTTCTTAATATGATTATTTTTGTATGCAGATTCAATTTAGAGATCAAATAATGATCAAAATGGCATTCCGCTTGAAAATCGGGATTGTTTTGACAAAGGTATGCAAGTTTGAAGTCTGGTACAGCTTTGAACTAGACACTTTACAAGTCAAATTTTTTCTAACTTTCCACATCATTTTTTACAAAAAAATGAAACCCTTCAGAATCAAATTTAAAGTGCCGTTTTATACTAATTTGGGTACCAGGAGTTGATTAAAAGTGAAAACTATGGATTCTAAATTTTGAAAAAAATATTTTTTCCGAAAAGACAAAGGGGGAGTACATGCTGTTTGTCGCGATAAAGACGAAAATAAAAAATTTTCTTAATATGATTATTTTTGTATGCAGATTCAATTTAGAGATCAAATAATGATCAAAATGGCATTCCGCTTGAAAATCGAGATTGTTTTGACAAAGTTATGCAAGTTTGAAGTCTGGTACAGCTTTGAACTAGACACTTTACAAGTCAAATTTTTCTAACTTTCCACATCATTTTTTACAAAAAAATGAAACCCCTCAGAATCAAATTTAAAGTGCCGTTTTATACTAATTTGGGTACCAGGAGTTGATTAAAAGTGAAAACTATGGATTCTAAATTTTGAAAAAAATATTTTTTCCGAAAAGACAAAGGGGGGAGTACATGCTGTTTGTCGCGATAAAGACGAAAATAAAAAATTTTCTTAATATGATTATTTTTGTATGCAGATTCAATTTAGAGATCAAATAATGATCAAAATGGCATTCCGCTTGAAAATCGGGATTGTTTTGACAAAGTTATGCAAGTTTGAAATCTGGTACAGCTTTGAACTAGACACTTTACAAGTCAAATTTTTTCTACATGTTGTTTGTCGCGATAAAGACGAAAATAAAAAATTTTCTTAATATGATTATTTTTGTATGCAGATTCAATTTAGAGATCAAATAATGATCAAAATGGCATTCCGCTTGAAAATCGGGATTGTTTTGACAAAGTTATGCAAGTTTGAAGTCTGGTACAGCTTTGAACTAGACACTTTACAAGTCAAATTTTTTCTAACTTTCCACATCATTTTTTACAAAAAAATTAAACCCCTCAGAATCAAATTTAAAGTGCCGTTTTATACTAATTAGGGTACCAGGAGTTGATTAAAAGTGAAAACTATGGATTCTAAATTTTGATAAAAATATTTTTTCCGAAAAAACAAAGGGGGGAGTACATGCTGTTTGTCGCGATAAAGACGAAAATAAAAAATTTTTTTAATATGATTATTTTTGTATGCAGATTCAATTTAGAGATCAAATAATGATCAAAATGGCATTCCGCTTGAAAATCGGGATTGTTTTGACAAAGTTATGCAAGTTTGAAGTCTGGTACATCTTTGAACCAGACACTTTACAAGTCAAATTTTTTCTAACTTTCCACATCATTTTTTACAAAAAAATTAAACCCCTCAGAATCAAATTTAAAGTGCCGTTTTATACTAATTTGGGTACCAGGAGTTGATTAAAAGTGAAAACTATGGATTCTAAATTTTGATAAAAATATTTTTTCCGAAAAAACAAAGGGGGGAGTACATGCTGTTTGTCGCGATAAAGACGAAAATAAAAAATTTTCTTAATATGATTATTTTTGTATGCAGATTCAATTTAGAGATCAAATAATGATCAAAATGGCATTCCGCTTGAAAATCGGGATTGTTTTGACAAAGGTATGCAAGTTTGAAGTCTGGTACAGCTTTGAACTAGACACTTTACAAGTCAAATTTTTTCTAACTTTCCACATCATTTTTTACAAAAAAATGAAACCCTTCAGAATCAAATTTAAAGTGCCGTTTTATACTAATTTGGGTACCAGGAGTTGATTAAAAGTGAAAACTATGGATTCTAAATTTTGAAAAAAATATTTTTTCCGAAAAGACAAAGGGGGAGTACATGCTGTTTGTCGCGATAAAGACGAAAATAAAAAATTTTCTTAATATGATTATTTTTGTATGCAGATTCAATTTAGAGATCAAATAATGATCAAAATGGCATTCCGCTTGAAAATCGAGATTGTTTTGACAAAGTTATGCAAGTTTGAAGTCTGGTACAGCTTTGAACTAGACACTTTACAAGTCAAATTTTTTCTAACTTTCCACATCATTTTTTACAAAAAAATGAAACCCCTCAGAATCAAATTTAAAGTGCCGTTTTATACTAATTTGGGTACCAGGAGTTGATTAAAAGTGAAAACTATGGATTCTAAATTTTGAAAAAAATATTTTTTCCGAAAAGACAAAGGGGGGAGTACATGCTGTTTGTCGCGATAAAGACGAAAATAAAAAATTTTCTTAATATGATTATTTTTGTATGCAGATTCAATTTAGAGATCAAATAATGATCAAAATGGCATTCCGCTTGAAAATCGGGATTGTTTTGACAAAGTTATGCAAGTTTGAAATCTGGTACAGCTTTGAACTAGACACTTTACAAGTCAAATTTTTTCTAACTTTCCACATCATTTTTTACAAAAAAATTAAACCCCTCAGAATCAAATTTAAAGTGCCGTTTTATACTAATTTGGGTACCAGGAGTTGATTAAAAGTGAAAACTATGGATTCTAAATTTTGATAAAAATATTTTTTCCGAAAAGACAAAGGGGGGAGTACATGCTGTTTGTCGCGATAAAGACGAAAATAAAAAATTTTTTTAATATGATTATTTTTGTATGCAGATTCAATTTAGAGATCAAATAATGATCAAAATGGCATTCCGCTTGAAAATCGGGATTGTTTTGACAAAGTTATGCAAGTTTGAAGTCTGGTACATCTTTGAACCAGACACTTTACAAGTCAAATTTTTTCTAACTTTCCACATCATTTTTTACAAAAAAATTAAACCCCTCAGAATCAAATTTAAAGTGCCGTTTTATACTAATTAGGGTACCAGGAGTTGATTAAAAGTGAAAACTATGGATTCTAAATTTTGAAAAAAATATTTTTTCCGAAAAGACAAAGGGGGAGTACATGCTGTTTGTCGCGATAAAGACGAAAATAAAAAATTTTCTTAATATGATTATTTTTGTATGCAGATTCAATTTAGAGATCAAATAATGATCAAAATGGCATTCCGCTTGAAAATCGGGATTGTTTTGACAAAGTTATGCAAGTTTGAAGTCTGGTACAGCTTTGAACTAGACACTTTACAAGTCAAATTTTTTCTAACTTTCCACATCATTTTTTACAAAAAAATGAAACCCTTCAGAATCAAATTTAAAGTGCCGTTTTATACTAATTTGGGTACCAGGAGTTGATTAAAAGTGAAAACTATGGATTCTAAATTTTGATAAAAATATTTTTTCCGAAAAGACAAAGGGGGAGTACATGCTGTTTGTCGCGATAAAGACGAAAATAAAAAATTTTCTTAATATGATTATTTTTGTATGCAGATTCAATTTAGAGATCAAATAATGATCAAAATGGCATTCCGCTTGAAAATCGGGATTGTTTTGACAAAGTTATGCAAGTTTGAAGTCTGGTACAGCTTTGAACTAGACACTTTACAAGTCAAATTTTTTCTAACTTTCCACATCATTTTTTACAAAAAAATGAAACCCCTCAGAATCAAATTTAAAGTGCCGTTTTATACTAATTTGGGTACCAGGAGTTGATTAAAAGTGAAAACTATGGATTCTAAATTTTGAAAAAAATATTTTTTCCGAAAAGACAAAGGGGGAGTACATGCTGTTTGTCGCGATAAAGACGAAAATAAAAAATTTTCTTAATATGATTATTTTTGTATGCAGATTCAATTTAGAGATCAAATAATGATCAAAATGGCATTCCGCTTGAAAATCGGGATTGTTTTGACAAAGTTATGCAAGTTTGAAGTCTGGTACAGCTTTGAACTAGACACTTTACAAGTCAAATTTTTTCTAACTTTCCACATCATTTTTTACAAAAAAATGAAACCCCTCAGAATCAAATTTAAAGTGCCGTTTTATACTAATTAGGGTACCAGAAGTTGATTAAAAGTGAAAACTATGGATTCTAAATTTTGAAAAAAATATTTTTTCCGAAAAGACAAAGGGGGAGTACATGCTGTTTGTCGCGATAAAGACGAAATTAAAAAATTTTCTTAATATGATTATTTTTGTATGCAGATTCAATTTAGAGATCAAATAATGATCAAAATGGCATTCCGCTTGAAAATCGGGATTGTTTTGACAAAGTTATGCAAGTTTGAAGTCTGGTACAGCTTTGAGCTAGACACTTTACAAGTCAAATTTTTTCTAACTTTCCACATCATTTTTTACAAAAAAATGAAACCCCTCAGAATCAAATTTAAAGTGCCGTTTTATACTAATTAGGGTACCAGGAGTTGATTAAAAGTGAAAGCAGCTATATTATATAGTCATCCGATCTTGACCAAATTTTCTCAGTAGGTAAAAAATAGTAAAAAAGTACATATCCTGTCAGTTTGGTTGAGATACCTCAAAAAACAAACAATTTTTTCATACTAATATAATTTTGACCTTTGACCCCCCGGATCCCCCCTTCCAGTTGGAATACCGCAAAATTCAGCCATAGTGCTCTATATTTGTTTATCATCTATATTGCATGAAAATTTCAGCCCGGTAGCTCTGACCGTTTCCGCGAAAGCGTGATTTCTTATCAGTAAGTCAGTCATTAGGAAAAACGAATTTTATTTGTGTAGTTAAAATTTTATCGTTAAAAATCGGAAGCTCGAATTTGACTTTAGACCCATGGTTTCTTGGGCAAGTTTTCTTAGAATTCATCGTAGATTGCGATTCCGATCCCCGCGTTTTGGTGCGTTTTTTTTGGTCCATACAAATTGACCCACTCTAGTGAACATATTGTTATAGATTTAAGGTTATAAAATTCTCTCCACTCTTTCTCTTTTTAGAACTCAACGATTTATTGGTCTAAGTGTAATATATTCCTTAAGGGTTATTATAGTTCTTAGCTCTTTTAAGCAATTGTCAATAACTGTCATGTAGAAATACGTGTAGATATAATCATCCACATACGTCTAGTTGCAAAACTCATAAATAATTTCAATTGGTTATAACATTCAGCACGTCTAAATTATTAAGCAGTCTTCTAGGTGCAGTTTTAACCATCTTTGCTATAGGATTGTGTGGGGGAGGGAGATCTGTCATATGGTCGTTTCTTTTGTTGACTTTAGCTAGCTATAATTTTATTGTCATTTACTTTTGTTGCAATAATAAGCTGTACTCAGTGACAGCTGTGGGAACTTTGACAATGTGGGTTACGCATGTTAAAAGAGGCGTGGTCGGGCCAAAACGAAACGATACGAACCCAACTGAACTGAACACTGGCAAGTAGGCGTTGCATTGCAATTCCCCTGCTTGAGAACTGGTTGGACTTATAACTTTTGCGTTATTCAGACTCAGAGTAGTATTTGTATTATTAAATGGGCGTTCCTTAGGCCTATTCTACATCCACATCGTATTCTTTTTCCTCTTTTTGTATCATTTATTGCATGACTATTGATTGAGGTTGTTACGATTGCACATATTCCTTTTGTAGAAGTCATCATTTAATATTGCCAAGATAATATAAAAACAATGCAACCATTAGGTGAACGACTAATTAAACCCATTTTATAACAATTATTTATATAAAATCTATAGCGAGTTAAAACAATTAATTTCATTATAACTAAACTGTAAACTCAATTTAAAACGTATAAAAAATATTTATTAATTCAGAAAATAAATTGAACACTTATGTGATTTTCTGAGGATGAAATTCGAATATGATTTAAACTAAAATGAAGATATCTATAATTTAAAAAGCGGGATTTATTATATTCGTAATGATAAAATAAAAGAAATATTTTATTTTATTGAAATATTAAGGAAATAATTTAAGATAAACTAAAATGATAAAATATATAATTTTAAGAGAGAGATTTCTTATATTCTTTATATTACGATGATGACAAAATAAAAGAAAAATTATTCTTTTTTGTAATAGTATTAAGCTAAAAATGTGGAAATAATTTAAGATAAGCCTTCGGCAAGTTTTTCCATTTCTAGGAAACCTTTGTAATACATTTAAAAAGCAGCTAAAGCGTGAATAAGTTTAAGATCTTATGAAGGAAGATAGAACAGAAAATATAGCAAAATATATACATACATATTTTTATTATATAATATATTTAGATGTGGGCTTTTTTATGTGGTGTTGCCAAATATTAAAATAAATTTGTAATTCAAAAGAGCGTGCAATAAATTTCGACACCCCGCCGCAAGAAAATGAAGGAAAATATAAATAGGTTGACTCTGTGCGGTTAAGTTGGTCGGGCAGAGAGGGGCTTTGGTTTGAAGGAGGAAAGTGGGGAGATTTTGCTGATGTGTGCTTGTCGTTGGCATGGCAAAGTACTTGAAGAATTACACACAATGCATGCATTATTCATGCTTACTTCAGAATTTGCGTTACAAAGTAAAAAATGTTGTAAGGACACTTCTGCCTAGCAGGCACACACAAACACACATGTACACATACGCTCTATGTGTGTGGTGACAGCGAAAAACACGAATAAGGAAGTGTGAATAAAAGGCCGGCTAAAGCTAAATCTAAAGCAAAAGCGAAAGAAAGAAGTACAGAAGAGTCAAGCAACCGCTGATAGATTAGAGTTTTTGGCGTAGTCTCTTCTCTACACTGAAAAAAATAAAGGTTCTCAAAATTAAGAATTTTGGTCTAATAAATACGTTGTGAACATAAAGTTCTTAAAGACAGTTTTAGATACTCAAGAAACCAAAAAAATTAAATAAAATAATACAGGTCTTAGCCTTATAATATCTTTATTGTTGTTTTATTTCGATATATGTAGATATGTATTTACCAGGAACCGTAACTGTTATGAGGAATAAGCAAAAAAATCCCTTTTAATAGTTATTTAAAGACTTTTATCTTATAAATAAAATTTAATAATTATTTGTGATTTAAAAAATTAAAATTAAAAATAATCATTATTATTGCTTTCAATTTTTCCAGTCTATAACAGTTATTACAGTTTGTGATGATTTTTTTAATAAAAGTCATTTAGAGCTAATAATTTTGAGAAATAAAGTAAAAGTCTTTAAAGACTATTATATCTAATTAACATATTTAAAAGTCTCAAAATATTATTATTTTTGAGGAGTAATATAAAAGTCAAAATAGACTTTTATTTCTGATTAATAAACTTAAAATTCTATAAAGACTGTTATTTTTGAGGAATAAAATAAAAGTCATTGAAGACTTTTATCATTCGAAAACTTTTGAATAAAAGTCATTGTGAATATTTCCGCTAATATTTAAGATATACATTTCAAAATTAGAATACCAGTAACACATCTATAAGATATGATGTGAACTATTATCCTCTCTGATTTTTTCTTTATTTTGATAAATAGTATTATACATTATTTTCTGGTTTGGTATCTTTAATAATATTTCATTAATATGTTTTTCCTTGGCAATAGTGAGATTCGATCCCGCGATTGTTTCCAAACTGAGGCGGCGACTCTAACCAGAGCGCCACTTCCATAAAATATAAAATATTTATATATTTCTAACAATTTGACATTTTTAATTTTATATTAACAACTGCAATTTTTTAGATTAATATTCTTAGTATTAGTAATGTGGTCTTAAAATTGTCTTACCTTAAGAACAAAATAGGTTAGAGGAATGTTCTTAATTTTAGAAGTTGGTCTTTCAGTGTATTCTCTTTTCAAGCACCCCCTTCTTGCCCTGGCCAACTCTCCCCTGGCATGCAAATTGCCGCACAACAAATGTACATAATCATGTCAAATGTCAGCCGAGACGGTCACAACCTGGCCCCAGTCCAGAAGAGAAGAGTAAGTGCCACAACTGCCACTGACTGTGGCAGGCATTTCAATTGCCTCAGCGAAGAAATTGAGGAAATGAAGAAGAAGGAAATGGGAGAGGGAGAGGGAGATGGAGAGTGTGGGAAGGAGGAGGTTCTGGAAATGTGGTTAAATTGATGAGACCATCAAATATTGACAATTGCATATCTAATTCGGTCTGAAGGCATAACAAGTACCTTCTGCTCTTGGCATAAATCAACAGCTGAAATATCAAGGACTTTGTCTTACAATTCCAACTATTCCCCGAGGAATATGACCACGTCAGACATTTCCACTTATCGAAACTTCCTTTTCCTCAACTAAAGGGAGATTTAATTCGCCTGTTCTGTTAGTTATTTACTTAATATTGGTAAATAAAGATATTTCTATATGAAATCAATAGTCTGAAATTGTAAAGTGCAAGGATAAATAAATATGAATCAATAAGAGAAGTTAATACAAGAATTTGACTCTTTTATTTCTTATATGTTAAGGAAGGAAGAAATGGTAAGTTATAAAATTAAAAAAAAAATATTATAAGCTAAACGTTTGTAATTCAAGTTTAATATATCGATAATTGGTGCAATTCACAGCATTTTATTAAGACAAATTCAAAATTATTAATTAATTATAATAATTGTTATTCAAATGTTCATTTTGTCTACAATGAGATGATTTGAGATGTGTTATTTTAATCGTTGCCACCATTTGAAAAATTAAGTATGAGCTCATAGTCAACTTTAATGCGATAAAGTGGGGATTATATACACAAACTTGACGCCATTTTGGGAAATGATATCGCAAAATGGACACCGTATAAACAGAGTGCACTGAAAAAAAAAAAGATTCTAAAATCATGATTTTGATCTCGGAACTAAGAGTTTTGGTCTAAAAAATTCGTCGAGAATATCAAATTCTTAAAGTTAAAAAACACCTCTTGGTTTTAGGAACATTTCAAGTAAGACCAAGTGCTTATTAAAAAGATCAGAAATTCTTATATTTTTAGGACCACAAATATAGAACAAATAAAAAAAAGGCTGGTTTTAAAAAAATATCATTTTTTATTTTTGTTTTATATGGATACATTATTAATTTTTTTTGTTTGATATTTTTGTACATCAGAATATGAAGAAATATTGAATGTATTAATATTGTCTATTGTCATATCGTAAATTTGGTAGAACATTTTAAAATCCTTGAAAAAAGACGATCAAATAAATTTAAAATGCTGTTAAATTGTACCAACATTACTAAAAGTAATATCACACTTTGTATTAAAATTAACCAAATTTACGTAGTATATTTGACTTCAGGCTTGCCAAATTTTGTCTATGATTTTTGCAGAACTTAAAGCAAAGGAATTGAAAACGGAACCCTAGAAAATTGAACTGAATTCCCAAGTCTTATCAAACCACACACGCTCCCATCATCAACAGCAGTAGCAACAACAACAAAAACAACAACAAGCTCGTGGTTCTTCTTCTCATGCTCAACGGAAGAAGAAGAAGATGAAGGAGATGGAAATGGAGGAAAAAAACTTACTACATCATAAACTAGAAACATGTGGGAAATGGCTGGGTTTAGTGGTAGTCGATGGGTTGGATGTGGGTTTGGTGGAAATTATGTTGATAACCTCACATGATCCTGACATTAGAGCTCCTGCTCCTGCTCCTGCTTCTTGTCATTTCCCTCCAGCCTTCACCCGCCCCCTCGCTGTGGTTAGGAGATGGAAATGTGCACGTACTGGCTTAAGTATATTTAAGCATATGGAGAGAATCAAGTGAAAATCAATAAAAACCAAACACGTCTACACAAATCACATGAAAATCGATGTGGGAGGCGAATTTCGACGGGGGGGCGGGGCAATATCAACGATTCCGATGTAACCGAAACTTAAAGGATTGCGAATTGGACTCCTTCCCTCCATCTTCATCTGGTTGTTGTTTTATTGGGAAAACGTGCAACGCATTATAAAGTATCTAATACGAAACATTTTCTTAGCTGTAGAATGACGAAATCCAAATACTCTTTCTATATGAAAATAGAGAACATTGTTATAAGTATATATAATAAATCCAAATTATGTATCTTTTTATACAACTGTCTTTTTAAATTAGCAATTAGACTTCATTTTAATTACTTAAACTTAAAAAAAATGATTATTGTACCTATTAAAACTATATAATTTAAAGAAGCCAAAATCTTTTTCTTATCACAACTTACTTTTCGACTTATTCTACCAACTATAGCATTAAGATATAGTGCTTCGATTTTGATCCTATTTCCTGTGTGCTGACTTTTATTGAAATATCTAAAAGAAGTATAACGTTTTCTATGCAACTACACAATTTTTAACCTATTTAATGTATGACATCCATATACATGATGGAGTTCTAATAAATAGATAAAAAATATTTTTCATATTTATATTTATATAGTATCTGCAACAATAAAAAACTTTTATTTCAAGTTTTATCAAATTATCACTTAAATTAACAGAGTTCCTATAGTCAGGTACACATGTAGCTAAGATGTTACATACGAAGTGTACGATTTACTATACCCATAGTCAGGGTATATTAAAGTAGCATCCGCGTTGAGGTACTTCACACAGACGCATTAAGTGGTCCATTCGTTGGGCCCGTTCAATCGAATCCTTCGCTAGCTTCTCTTCTTCTTTTTTATTATTGTAGGAGAGAACCTTCATCTATAGGCACCTTCTCTCTGTGTATGTGAGTAGTTTCGAGTTTTGATTCTTTTTCTTTATATTTCTGTTGTTGTGAAAGGATTGGACCGATAGCTTAAGTGCCTTGGCCAAACAAATGCAGCTCTTAGCGGAATTTACTTCTATGTGGGATTTTCCTTTGATGTTTTTCCACTTCAGCCTCCCCTACCCCCTCCACAATTTTTGAAGTGCATTTATGTGTATTACCAAAGTCTGAACGTGTTCAAAATTTTATCAAAAACTTTTCCTTTCATAAGTTAAGCACAAAGGCATCAAAAGTTCACTGTTTAACAATAAGTACAGCGTCTTTACACTCATAAGCCCCATTTAAATCCTGTTTTTAGTTTATAGAGAGAAACAACTTGGACTTAAACCGAGTTTGAACAGCTTCAACTTGAGAATTTTTAATTTTACTGCATTCCTTCTCTGAAAATGTAGCTGAAATATTCTATAATCCAGTTTACACAGACACTTTGAGTAAATCTTTTATAAATAAAAATAATGAATAAATTTGTAAATAATTTGAATAATCTTGAAGTTCACATTTAAAGGGCTTAATATGTGATAATCCAGGAGTAAAGAAGTCCTTATTGATTATTATCAGCAAATGTTGATAACAAAAAAAAAAAAAAAATAAAAATAAAAATACTTGAGGTTATAATAATTATTCAATCATCATTTAGGGAGATGTTCATTTGGAAAATTTTCAATAATCTAATTTTCATAAAAATATTCAATTTTCGATATGATATAGTAGATATTAAAGACAATACCAAATATACATAAGAAAATATAAATATATATCTAAAAATATCTTCAGAGAAAATTTCCATACTCAAAGTTAATTTTCGAGTGGTCATTCTTATTTGATAGATTAATTCTATATTGATAATTTATAACATAACCCATAACCAAAATCTTGAAAAAAACACAAATTTCGTAAAAATCCTAATAATTGGCCGCATTTTCGAAAAATGTGCCTGTAATTTTTCAGAAATTTCACTTTTTAATTTATATTATTAATATGAATGTGTTTGGATAGCTCAAAACTGAGCACAGGGTATCTCTTAGTCGTGTAGTCTCATCTCTTAAAATTTGTTGCATCTTATATTGGACATTTCCAAATTAATCTGTGTGAATATGAATATATGTTTGAATATTTAAGAGCAAACTACAGGGTATCTCTTAGTAGTGCACTCTCAACTCTTTTATATTGTTGAATCAAAGATATACATTTTGAAATGCATGTTTATGAATATAAATACGTGTTTGGGTATATCGATGCTGACTACAGGGTATCTTGTAGTCGTATGCGCTCAATATTTTATTTTAAAGAATTTTTAGTTACTCAGACGTTTTTCACTTGCACATTTCATTTACTGCTGTGCTATTAGTTGACCATAGTTGCGCTAGCTTTGTTGCATGTGGGCGGAGGATGGGGGCGTGGCAGGAACAAAAGAGAGAGAGAAAAAGTAGATTAAAATGCTGCTCGGCTCAGGAGCTGTCACTGTTTTAACGATTCATCTTAATACACAAATAAAAAATGGCGCCAATGCCGTTGGCCAGTCATTGTAATCCCCCAGCTCTGAACCGGGAAATTCTCCCAGCTCCCCCTCAGTGTTGCCAACCGTTTACGGCGTCAAAAAAGCTATATCAACATTTAAAAATAGCTAGAAAATGCTAGTAAATCAACCAGAAAGTTAAAAAAAAATATATTATAGTTTTAATTTTGATTATACCCTGCGCACATTGACAATAGAAAAAAGTGTAAAATGGCTTTATGCTAAAAAATTTAAAAGGCGATTTGGACCTTACAAAGTATATATGTATATTCTAAATCAGTATTAAAAATCGAGTCGATTTAGCTCTGTTCATCTGTCAGTCCGTTTATACAAACTAAGAGAAATTAATTAATTCATTAACATATTTTTTAAAAAACAACTAATTACAATAGTAATCTAGTCATTCAAATTTGGAATATTTCCAATAGTTTTAAAGCTTTTAAAAAAGCTAGAAATACCGCCAGCCGCTATTTAACAATTTTTCCTGCGATTGGCTGTCGAAAAACTCTAGATCTGGCGGGAAAGAAGCTGAGTTTTCAACACTGCACCCCCTTCCCTCTCTTCATCCTCCCACTCTCTCTTCAGTTTTGGCCTGACTATTTGTCAGCGTTGCCAAGACGTTGAGCTGCGGGCGGCAGATCAGGCAACATTCTCATTCTATGTGCCACACACAAAAGTTCTGCCACAAAAACTTGTCGCTTGCTTTAGCTGCTTCTTCTTCTTCTCCTTTTTTTGTCTACTACAAAGAGTGGGTGGGGGCTTACACATGTCAGTTAATGCTGAAAAAATGTTTACACAACACAATTGCCACGTTGGTAAGTGGAAAGAGGGGAGTGGGAAGAGTGAAGGGAGGGGGAGGGGAGAGCACACAGCGTGTGGCAACACACAGATGCCAAAAGTTTTAAAGGGCAGCTTCCTCAACTAACTCCCCCCTTCGCCCCCTTGACGACACCCCTGGCAGCAATGCAGCAAACGTCGAACAGGATAAAAGTCAGCGGCATGCAATTAATCAAATACATGATTTATATATCGGATTAAACCTCAATAGGGCAAGTTCTGCCAGCTGACAACTTGCCCCATTTCGTTAGCCAAGTTAGTAACGTTATGTTGACACTAGTTCCCTATAGTATATAAAAACCTCATTATACAAAAATTATGAAACTTCGTTATATTCAAGTTAAAAATATATTGTTTTTCTATTAATATTATGGTTTAATAAAATAATTAAGTTATAAATATAATTATAATAAATAGTTCGGCTTACATTCCATAATTTTAATCTTTATTATTAAAATTGTAAATTTTTCTAATTATATTATTATTAATACAAAAAAAACTAAATATAAAAATATCATTAATGCATAAAGAAATATATATATATTAATATATATAAAAATATCATTATTTTATAAATGTGGACATTTTTATAGCCCTTCTTTGATTTATTGAACGTTAAATAATAGTTAACTATTAGTAATGTAAAATTTTTCTCTATTTTTTTTCCCGACTCTTCGGGAACCCCATTTTTATATCTTGAATATTTCTAATAATGTCAATATTCCTATAATTAACTAAATTACTGTAGTGTTACAAAATTAAATGTTATTATTTCCGGACATTTTATATTTTTACAAAAAACTGATTAATTAATTCAATGTTTACATAAGCCATAAACAATTGTTAACTGTTGTTATTATATTATTATTATTATTATTATTAATACATAAAAATATATATATAAATACAAATATTATAAATGTTAACATTTTTATAGCTCTCTCATTGATTTATTTATAGTTAATTAATAGTTAACTATTAGAAATTACACATTTATGTCTATTTTTTCTGTATAAACTTTCAAGTTTTTGGGAACCCCATTTTTATAATATTATTCATAAGCTTTCAATGGTATATAATCAATATTTCCAATAATCCCATGATTAACTAAATTACAGTAGAGTTACATCATTAAAAATCACTTTGTATTAAGGCTAATTCAAATTTGGGTAAAGTTCTTATTTATTATTTATTTTATATTTTTATAAAAACTGATTTATTAATTATCTTTACATAAGCCATTAATAATTGTTGGAATTATATTAATATTATTATTAATACATACAAACAAATATATAAAATATATCACTATTTTAGAAATGTTGACGCTTTTTATAGCTCCTTTGATTTATTGAAAGTTAATAAATAGTTAACTATTATTTTAGGGTACCCCATTTTTATATTATTATTCATAAGCTTTCAATGTTCAACATTTCCAATAATGTCAATAATCCTAACTAAATTACAGTAGATTTACATAATTTAAATCAGTTTGTTTTAAGGTTAATTCAAATTTGGGATAAAGTTTTTATTTCTGGACATTTTATATTATTATAAAAACTGAAAGAACATAATTTTTTGAATATACAAAACTTTTAAGTTATTTACGTTCACAAGTTTGACAAGTTTATTTTAATTTTTTGCTGCGTTAAATATAATTTTGCTATTTTAACAGTTTTTCAATTTTATTTTCTGTTAGATTCAAGTTTTAAAAAAAAACTAAAAAAAATTGTATCTTATTAACTAAACTCCCACTTGCAGCAAAACTCCTAGCGAGCATATTAGAAACTCGCAGTCTGCTTTAATTTGCTGCTGGCGTTTGTATTGAGTGGTTCTGATTAGAAACCGTAGCGAACGAAAGTCATGGAAAATTTTAAGCTGATTCATTTACACTCACTCACACTGCCTGTAAAAATTAAGCTGCTCTTGAGTCAATTAAACACTCTTAATATTGTCCGCTCTCTGGCGCTCTTAAATCTAAGAGCATTTCCATCTCACTCAAAGAGCGAGAGAGAATGCTTTCTTTGAGCGCAGCACAACAACAGCTGATGTTGCGGCATAAAAACATATGTTTGCCACACAAAACGTGTGCAGCGTCTGAAGTCACTCAAGCAGTTAGGCGCAGCAGAGAGCCTACGCACGCTCTCACTCCCTCTCTATCGCTGATGCTCTCGCTCTGCTAGCGTCGGCGCTGGCGCTGGCGCATTTACCAGTATCGGCAATTCACGGCCAAGGGGAAAAGTCACTCACTCGTTAGCGGGCAGCGACGCAGCAGCGCTGCCGGTTCGGAAAATTGGTATAAAAGCGGACGCGCAAACCGCCGGCCGGATAGTAGCTTTGGAAAACTGCTCCGCCACAGAAGTTGCCGCCCAAGCTCCTCTCAGCCGTCAGCCGTCAACCGTTAGCCGTCAGCCGTTGTTGTGTCGTCCATCTTCCATCTTCGTTTTTGTAGTTGTTGCTATTGTTGTTCCAAGCTTTTTTTCTCAGCTGGCAGCACAATACTCGCTCGCCCACACAAATACAAATACAAAAACAAACACATACGCAGAGAGACACAGCTGCAAGCACAGCTGTGAGCATTGAACGAAGAGTTGACTTGAGTTGAGTTGAGTTGAGTTGAGTTCAGTTGTGTTGGGTTGAGTTGAGTTCAGTTGAATTGAGCGACTCAATAGCGACAGCGGAGGGCCTATCGTCATTTCTGGCTGAGTTTCTTCGTTCAGTCAAGCAGCGGCCGCCGCACGCAACACAGCAGCTCCACTCGATACGCACGGAGACGGAACGACGCTAGCAGCAGCATTAGCCATTATAATATATATACATACATACATACATAGACCACACTTGCAAAATACCAATACATATATAGAACTTTAATTAATTCGCAACAAACAACAACTCAACTTTCAAGTGCTGTGCGTAATTTTAAAGAGCAAAGAAAAAACATAGAAAGAGAGAGAGCGAGAGCGAATAAGAGACGGGCGGCAGTTTCGGCTTTTTTTAGAATGTATTAAAATTTAAATGTTTAACTAGAATAACAAATTTAGTTGTTGATACTTTTTGCAATTATTTGTTAAACGAAGTAAAAAGAAAGAAATAGAGAGACAGAGAGAGAGAGTAGGCAGAGGAACAGACAAAGCTTCAGTCGGAAATTGTGTGCCGTAAAAAACGTGTAATAATCAAATGAAAGCAAATCACAAATAATAAATTAATAAATAAATGAACAACACAACACACATACAACAAAAAAAAAAACACACACAAAAATCAAATCAAATTCTTGTGATTAAAGTGCATTTCTAATACATATATACATAGTTATATACCCACACACACAAAACAAATATCCATAAAACGCAACGAAAAATCAACAAAATACAACAACAACAACAGCAATCCGAATCAAAATTTGAAAAGCTGCACAAAACATATTTCCAATTGGAGACTAAACGTCAACGAGTGAGATAATTCCAATTCGATTACTGCGCTGTCCGTCCGCGCTATGAAGATGGAAGTGCTCTCAGTACAAAATCATATTCAGGGACAATTTGGTGTCATTGGAACAACAAAAGTAAAAGGTGAGTTCAAACACACAATTTTCAAATGTCTCTCATTTCGATTACAATTATTTCAAGTTCCATTTTATTCAAGTGCTATTTTTCAATTTTTCTGAATGTGTTACAAATATTTTAATATCTAAAGTGTGGTTAAAATATACAAAATTTTCTAATTTCTAATTTTCTTCTTAAAAAAAACTATGATAATTTAAAAAAAAAAAGCTAAATTGATTGTGAAGCAAATCTTTATAGCTTAACGAGAGAAACGAGTTTATTTCTTTTTAATTTGACAACTATGAAAGTTTCAAATTTTATATAATATTTCATTCAGAAAAATATCCCATAACTCAATTTTAATAAACTAATTTTTTATTTACATTATATGTAACAAAACTACATTTTTTGATAAGATTTAAAGCAAGATTAAGCGTGTGAATTAGATTATTTAATTACTTCGAATTTTACTTTAAATTAAACAGACTTTTAGTAGAGTTCATTAATTTTGATTACGAACAATGATTCAAAAGATTTAGAATATTTCGTACAAATAGTATCCCATTTGAATTTAGCAATAGATTCAATGATTAATAATACTCGTATATTTATTTATAGACAAAATCTACAATATCTTTACAAGAATTAAATTTTTTGCTTAATTTTATGCCAATCAAAATTAAGTGTATAAATAAGATTATTTTCTTTGTTTTAAATAAAACAACCTTTTGAATAGTTAAAATAGGTTAATATTTTAAATTTATTGAGTTATAAAAAATATGTTATTATTTGTAGAACACATTTAAGGGTATTTCTTTGTAAATCAATTAAAAGTGACAAATCTTCTAAAAAAAAAAAAAGAACTCTCCTTTAGTAAAAAATCCGGTTTTAACCGGCTTTAAGAAACATCCACGATAACTGAACAGAAGTTTTCTTAAAATGTATCCGTTTTTATACCAGATTCCATTATTAAAACTTTAAAATCAGATAACTGGCTTTAATTGATGTGATATTTTCTTCATATTCAAGTAAATAAAAAATAAAATAGTTGAAATTCTTAATTTTGATTTCTTTGTAACGAAAAGCTTAACAACATTTTCGTTATATCAGAAATTGTGACGTAAAAGCTTTGATTCTCGATTAAAATACTCATTCATTATAAATTATGGTTGTCTTTTTTTATAGAAAGACATTTAAAAACATTTGCAATACACATTTTTAATGTGGTTATACAAATATTTTTCAAAATTTTTTATTGCCCCTTGTTAATTCAATTAATTTTATAGCGTTTGGTAACATTTTATTTGATGTTTTCAACAAATCGTTCAGACATTAAAAATGTAGAAATTACCATAACGAAGAGAAAACACATTATAGATTTTGTAATTATGGCCTAATGAATTCAGAATGTTTAAAAGAATTTAGATTTTAATTAATCGAGTAAATTTCATAATGGAATTTAGCTTATCAAATATGATATAGGGAACTTGTAAGTCTAACAAAGCGGAGCATAAAACAGGAACAGGATATGACAGAATATGTTTGGGGTTGTACGGGATTCATTTCTCTTCTTTTTCTTTTTATAGCTTCTTTTCATTTTTGGGGCGGATTGAAAAACACGAAATTTGCTTTATGCATTTTTGTGACTCCCTTGAAAGCATTGCAAGCATATCCTGTTGTTGTGTCTGTCTGTCTGTCTGTCTGTCGTCTGTCGGATTATGCAACATCCTGTTAATCCCTGTCACTTTAAACTTGGCCAAGGCACACAGTCGTGCAAATTAGACACGGACACGTACACCCAATTGGGGATAGGAAAGGGGAAACCCGGGGGGAATCGGAAACATGCAGACCGACCAAAAATTCCAAATCACCCAAAGGCGCAAGCAATGGGAGGAATATACATACATACATACATTCATACATAGATCGGTAGAAGGAGCCAGAAGCTTTATGTTGACGACGACGACATGCAACAACATGTCGTCGCACAGACATAGACACATAGACATGCATATGCATGCAAAAACATGCTCATATGCACACCTTGCACACCAACCGGCTGAACAGAATGCTCCCCGCTATCCCCCGTCGCCCCGTCCCACTTACTCTACATCTCGCTTCGTCTCTTTCGCTCTTCTATTCCAGTAATGTGTGTATTTGCAGTCAATTTAATTTCATGACTGACTGAGCGCATGCAATTTTATTTTCGAAGGACACACACACACACACACTTACACGACAAATGGGTGTGTGTGTGTGTGTGTGTGTCTAGTCATGCATATTCATATGCTATTCAAAACTTGGGAATCAAGAACCCGAATAACGTTGTTTAATAAATTACTTAATTCCCTTAGTCTGCAATATTACGATATTACATACGATATTCGCATATACAGTAAGCCAAGTAATTGTTTTGACAAAATTCACAAAAACAATTTATTTTGTAAAAAATACTTCTTCTAGGATTTCTATTTTCTTTCTTAGAACGTTAAAAAATAAAATAACACGTTCAAATAGGTTTAAAATGTACAAATAGAAGAAAAATCTACAAAATAAAGAGTTAAGATTCATAATAATAAGCTATTTCTATTTTTCCTAATTTAATTTACTATAGTAAGACATAACCAGAATAAATTACTTGATTTCCATAGTCGGCAATATTACGATATTGTATACGATATTCGCAGATACCGTTAGTAATTGTTTTTCATGTATTTTATTTTGTAAAAAAAATACATGTAGGTTTTCTGTTTTCTTTTTTACAAGTTTAAAAAAAATAACACTATGAATTGGGATAAACGTTAATTGTTAGGCTTAACAGCTACTTGGGATACTGTTTAAAATGTCATATTCGTAATAATATGCCATTTTATTCTATTTCGATCGTCTCTTCCGAAATATCAGTAAATTATCCTTATTTTTGAATTATAATCGATATAATTTTTTTGGTATTATCGGAAGGTATTTTAAATATTGAGTGTATGGTCACACTGATCTTTAACAATTTCAGTGTTTGACAAAAGCGCGTGTTGTGAACTCTCACACACGCACACATATTTAAATTTGTGCGGAATATGTGTGTAAATTCGAGTGTTTTTGAGCTTTCCATGAGGATTCGACGCGTGGTAATAGTATTCAATCCAAGGTATCTATCATATTCAATCAACCTTTAGCCTGTTCTAAGTGCAGTGCAGCACTCTGAGCATGTTTCGTAAATTTAAACTCAAGGCCACGAACACGCACACTCACACCTACACCAACACACGCATAATGCAATCTAAGCTCTCCCCACACCCCAACTGCTATTTGAAAGATGAATGCGACTGTCTGAGCACAGGCTCTGCAATAACAACAAAGTGTGCAAACAAAGCTCTAACAAACATACATATGTACATACATACATAAATATAGCTGCATTTTCTGTATATGCATTCTAGTATATGCATACATACATATGTATGTATGTATATATTTATGTATGCGTGATGCTGTTGCTAGGCCGTTATTGTTATTGTTGTTATTATTGCCGAATGCATAAAACAGACAGCCGCAAATGTCGCGTGATGTGCTTGCTTTTAGGCCGGAGAGTGAAGAAGCGGGGGAGAGCCCAACAGAATCAAAATTGCATGTGTGCGTGTGTAATTAAATGTGTGTGCGCTCGTTTGTCTGTTTCCTTTTCGCTTTCGCTTTTGACTTTACACAAACCCTTTTCATGCGGCACTTGACTAAATTCAATAGCCAACACACATACACACACACACACGCAGCGTAACACATTGCGAGAGAGCGAGAAAGAGAGCCGCAAACATGTGCCGTTAATTTCTTAATTACGCGGGTGTGCACAACGCCTAAAGTAAGAGAGAGAGAGCATAAAATATCCATTCAGCCAGTGCAATGGAAGAATGGGCAGGCAGATTGCTGTGTGAATAAAGCGTTGGGCGGTAGGCGTTGGGTGGTTACTGGGACGAGGGAGCTTCAAGAGTTTCAGCGCTAATTACATGACATCGTCGAGTCAAGCCAAGTAGTTAATTTGTGCATGGGACAAGAGTAAGAAATTTAACTGCTTTTTTATTTACATACTACATACACCTTAAATAAACACACTCTCAACATGTGTATGTACAAATGCGCCTATATATATCCATGCTTACATACATATATATGTATATGCATATGTTTCATGTATGTAAACATAGACAGTGGTTGAAAATATCAATTTTTGGATGAAAATGTAAACTAATGTGTAACATGTGTGTTGCACATGTTCACCATTAAGTGTATTCGTACTCACATTGTTATAGTAAAAATTAAGTTACAAACAGATAATATTTCTATCAGCTCATACAGTTAGTCAAGAAAGTATTTTATCAAAAATGTACACAGGAAAAAAATTTTCATTAACTTGAACTATTCTTCAAAATTAAAAAACAAAACAAATATTGGATTTATGTATGTATGTTATTTGTAGCCTTTTATACATACATCTGACCACTGTGCGGCTGCTGCGTTCAGCTCAGTCTCAGTCTGAGCTTTTGTATTTGTATACATACTTGAGTATTAAAATAACAGCAAAAGAAATAAAAACTGTGCGGCCAAAAGCAAACGACAAAGAAGACACATAAAGCAAGAGCTGGACAATATAGAGGGGTGGAGCGGGGAGGGCCAGCAAAAACAACAACAAAAGCAGCAACGACAAACTGCACAGCAAGGCAAACGTTAAAGAAACTGCTGACTAACGAACGAATGAACGAAAGAGGCAACAAAACGGATGGGACGGACGCGCAATCGTCAGCTGGAAACGTTGAGGCTTCTGCCACATGAAGCGAAAAGAAGAGTGTTGAAGAGAGCGAAATGGTAGGGGAGAAGGGAACGCAACACATTACCTAATGGCTGGTTGCTTCAAAGAGTGATGATGACATAGAGGTGAAGAGGGGCGAAAGGGCTGTTTAAACGAACGGCTGATTTTCCAGCTGTTGTTGCCAGGTGATTTCGTGCCGCCCCGCGCCCTGGAAGCCATTGAGTGTGTTGGCGAGCCTGCGCAGCTCTCACAGTCACTGAGTGCAAATTCGAGCTTGCGCAAGCTCTCTCTCTCTCTCTCTCTCTGTCTTAGAGAGAGGGAGAGTAAGAGTTTTTTTTTGGCAGCGCAGACATCAGCTGTTTATTTTTTCTTTTCTCTGTGGTTTTGTGGTTTCATTTCATCTGCCGGTCGATGCTTGATGGTGACTAAAACTTGTCCTCTTCTTTGCTCCTTCTACAATTGCAGACTGGACGAGTCCGCTGACTGCACCAGCAACCGCAACGGCAGCGGCAACGGCTACAGCAACGGCAACGCAGGGGGGCGTCGCAGTAACTGCGCCGCCAGCTGCAGAGGTGAACGTGGCTGACGTGGATGTTATTATGGATGTGGATGTTGTGGATGGACATCCAGCGTCGGTGCTGCACATGCGTCAGCATCAACATCAGGCGCTCAATCAGATTCAGTTTCAGACTCAGACGCGACCCCGCCTCTCCTCGTCGTCATCATCCTCATCGGCGGCCGCCGTCAAGCCTCCTGCATCCCCAATGGCCGTCAGCTTTGATGTGCTCAACGGCGGCAGCGCTGCCGCCGCCGCAGCTGCCTATATGTCCAATGTACTGCAGGCAGCACCGCCGCCCACGCTGCCCGCCTCACCGATGCAGTCGACGGCGGCCTCTCGCTTCGGCGCCATTGACAATCTGGACGATGTGAATCCGGGGGCTGTGCAGGAGCTTTCGCAGCGACTGGAGACGAAGCTGCGCGACGCGAAGAGTCAACATCTCGCCTGCACCGAGGTGACGCTGCCCAACGATCTCACGCAGCGCATTGCCGCCGAAATCATACGCATGTCGGAGCGAGAGCCGTGCGGGGAGCGTGCTTGCACTATTTTCATTGAATTCGAGAGCGAGCCGAACAACGTAAGGTGAGTGCAAGACAGACAGACAGATCAACAGCAGAGATCTCTCTCGCTCTATCGCTCTCTTAAAGTATTTGCTCTGCATCGATTAATGTGAATTATATTCTCTTTGCAGACGCATTGCCTCGTTCAAGGTTGATCCGGACACGGTCTCCATATTTGAGCTTTATCTCACGCTGAAGCAGGACAAGAGCGGCTGGACCTCCCTACTGCCACAGTTTCTCAAGTGAGTGACAAAGACAAAAAGACATGCACAAAGAGAGAGCTTTAACTAATTTCAATTTGATTTTCTCTTCATCACAGAAATCTTACACGCAGCAATACGATTTTGATCAGTCCCGATTTCACATTGACCAAGAACAAGCTTTACTCCTCCGAGTAGAGAACACATGGGCATGCAGATTGGAAGGCGTGGACGTGGGGGCGTGTGAGCGCTGCTTAAACTCATTACACAATCCCTCCGAATAAGTAAATGATGAACAAAAACAAAGATTATGAAGATCTTGAAAAAGATGATGAAGAGAAAGAAGAAGAGCAGCTGTAAAATTTGGTGAGCTTTCACGTCGTCGTCTGCTACGAATTCATAACATAAAAAAAAGAAAACAACAAACAACAACAACAAAACAAACCCATAAAGAGGCAAACTTTGGACCACAATTCAACTACTCCAGCTAAAGAAACAACAAAACAACAATTATGTATTTTGAAACCTAAAGAAAATAGGAAAAACAAAACAAAAAACCAACAAAAACAAATCAACTGCAGTTGCAGGCAACTCAAAACTCTTATTGGACTGACTTTTTGGCTTATAAAAAAGGAACTTTTTGAAAAAAAAAACAAAAACACAAAAACGAAAAACAAATATTGAAAATATTATAAACAAAATTTCACTCAGTGAACGGTTGCCGGTTATCCGTTATTTTTTTTTAAACACGAAAGCAAATGCAAAGAGAATAAGCAAAAAGAAAAGAAGAGAAAAGAAAACCAGAAAAAGTAAGAGAAAAACAAAAGAGTATTAATCGAATAAGCTATGAGTATGAGTATGTATGTGTATATCGGATGAAATACAAATACAGATTCTATATAATGTGGTAGTTCATATATGCATATGTATTTGTATATGTACACGTACATTTATGTATGTGTATATGTATGTTTTTCTTCACGATCTTATTAGGCTATAAAAGCTCTTTATATATTATATACATATACATATATATAGAGAGAATCAAACAATAAACAACGCGAGAGTAGAACAGAGAAGTTTAAGAAGAAGTTGCAAAGGAAATATAAAAATAAATAAAAAACAAAGTTGATGTGATATTATATAATAATTATGAATATTAAAAAAAAACACACACACACACAAACACACTTAAAAATTGATTGATTTCGTATTACCCATGTCTCAAAAATAAAAAAAGAAAATAAAAACAATAAGCAAATACAATAAGAAGCAAAAAAACAAAAGAAAAAGAAAACCCTACAACTAAGTTCTGTTCCCATATAATTTTCTATATAATTATAATCAATGTATTCTCTTTATTTTTGCCTCCTCCTCCTCCTCTCATTTCTTTCTTGTGCAGAGTTTCAAACTCTGTTTCTATATAGATATATACAATATATATATATGAAATATTTATAATAATTGATGTGTTTCTAGCTTAAGATTTTATTATTAAAAAAGAAAAAAACAACAACAACAACAGAGAATTCAATGTGTGTAGCTGTGTATTTAACTGTAGTTTATTAAACGAAAACAAACAAAAGAAACTTAACAATTGGCATGCATTAATCAATAATGATATAAATATATATATATAATGTTTAATACAGTGGGGCAGCTAATTGTATTTTTGAGTAAAAATGAAAAGAATTGGGCAACTGTTTGGAAAAATCTATAAAGTCATCTGTGTTAATAAATTTTAAAATAATTTATAGCGTAGATTAACTAAAACAAAAACAAATTTGAAAGTAAACAAATTATTGAAGAGAACCCGTTGTACAATTTTGATAAAGCTGCAAAACATTTCAAAAAAATATAAAATAAAATATATATATCGAAAGCTACAAGTATTTCACACACACATTTAAGCTAGAATATAATTAATAATTTAAACACACACACACAGACACAATCAATCAATCCCCCTACAAAAAAAGATCTCGAAAAAACACAAAATAAAAGAAGCTTCGGCCAGCACGAAGTTGAAATACCCTTTGCAGTTCTGTTTAATTGACAAATAATAATAAAGGGTATTAAACGAACAATATAAGCAATCATTATATCACTAATAGACACAACAAATTAAATTTTTAGTTTGCATTTAACATAAAACACATGTAAATAGAGCAGCAAAAGAACAACAAAAACAACAACAACAACAACTAAGCGTATTTTATAAAAGAAAAAAAAACAAAAATGATGTGAACATAAAAACAAGTGAAAAAATAGAACCATGAATGTGATCTATTTAATAATAAACAAAAACAATACAAAATAGTAAAACAAAAACGAAAAAAAGAAAAACAATTGAAAAATTTGAGTTTTTCTTCTTCATTTTTTAAATATTAAATAAATGTAATACTTTTAATTTGTAGAACTTTAAATATAATTTGCCAAACAAAACAATTCGTTTATTTCTTGTACGCCACGCTTAAAAATACTACTGATAAAGAATTTTTGATGATCGTAGAAACGCAATGCTTTCAATGTTGAAAATGTTGTTTTTAAAAAATATGTTCAAAATATGATGCTTTTGTTTTTAGTATTTTTGAGAAGGATTTTTTGTTGTTTTTCCAATGGATGGGTGTAAAATGAATCTTAGACACGTCCAGTGCTCCTCAAAGTATTTGTAAACAATAATGATATAAACAATATGAAGAAACTATGAATAATTAGTTATTTACGATGTATGTATGTATGTGTATATGCATGTGTATGGTTAATAATTGTAGAATTTTTACATAATCCTCGTATGATGATAATACCTAGTGAGTATGAATGTGTGTGTGTGTGTGTGTGTTGAAAGGGAACCAATTAAAGCGAAAAAACTTTAAAAATTAATCAATCAATTAGAAGAACGCCTAAGAATATTACTAGTAAATTCTATTTAAACAAACAATAATAATAATAATAATAATATATGTATGTATGTACTATCAAAAATAATATTTAGAGCAGAGCAACTATCCCCTCATTAACCCCCCTCTGCCCACTCCTTTTGTCTCCCTCACACGCATTCCACACACACACACACACAACCATTTTTGATATTGATAAAAGAAATGATATGAACAAAAAATATATATGATAAACAATTATTTAAGCGATTATCCCACCATGTGATTTATATGAAATCTATAATTTCAATAGATAATTGTATTTGTTTTTTTGGGAACAAAACTAAAGCTGCAGATAAATTAATGTTTATGTTGTTATTAGCAATCGAACACTCTATCTAAAAACAAATACAAAGAACAAACATTCTAAAAAGTCTTAAAATTATAAACAAATGGAAATCCCGTTCCGAATTCCAATTTCGCTGCAATTTCAAAAAACAATTCACAGTTTCTGTGGTCTCAAAAATGTATGCTATAATTAATACATTTTTGTTGTTGAAATTGTTGTGAAAATGGAATTGAGAACAGTTGAAATAGTAGATATGGGAATACTCTATGTTGTAAATCACGTAGCTACACTAAGTAAAAGTTTAACAATTTCCATAAACTATTTAAAAACTAAAAACAAAAAAAAACATGAACACAAGAACAAGAATACAAAGCAAATGCAAACAAACAATATGATATATATATATATATATATAATTATACATATATGTATGTAAAACAACAACAAATTTAAACTTTAGTAGCGCTTAACAAATTCTAGCAATTTAACAAATTTTAATTAATCAAAATATGAAATATATATATTAAAAAAAAGCAAGAAAAGAAAAGAAAACATAAAACAAAAACAAATGCAACAAACTGCAATTTCATTTTTCTCTGTGTAAAAGTTGAGTAAACAAAAAGAAATAAATTTTTTAAATGTGCATCTATCGTTTTAATAAAGCTGTTGTGGGTTCGTGTATTGGGAAAAGCTTTTAGCGAGCACACACACCAGCAGAAGAGCTTAATTGTGTCAGCCAATAGCAGCTTAGCTTGAGCGCGCATTCTCTATCTCTCTCTGTCCCTCTTAAGCGATCCTAGCTGAGCAGGCATTGAGCCAATCAGCTGTCAGCAAGCAGCGCTCGGCTTCAAGTTCGGCTTTGGATTTGCAACGACAATTTAAGCTATGTTATTCGTTCAACGTTGTTTGGCGCGAACGGTCGTGTTTACGTGTTGCGCGCTCGCTGCTTATATTATTATCACGTTCGTTTTTGTGTGGAGTTTTCTAACACTGCTTTTTAAAATAATGCTAGTTCTATGATTGGTAGGTAAAATCAGGCTGTCTAGCTCGGTCTCTTTTCCACTGGTTGTGGTTGTGTGATGTGCTTATCGGATAAAACAAACTGCTTGCCCTTCAAATTGTCAACGTTATCTGCAAATATCAAGTCTTTTGTTACCAATTCCTTGTGGTTTCATGTTGCCGCATCTTGCAATGGAATTTCCAATTGCCAAGCCTAATGAGTGTATGTGTGTGTGTGTGTGTGTGTGTGTGTGACAGTTAAAGTAATTCATATGAATACCAATAAATGACTAAAAATACTCGCTTGCAGATCCTCTATCTACTTCAACTACTAAACTGGTAACTGGGTGCGCCTTGGCCAAGTTAGCAGGTAAATTAGCTAATCATTGCCTGGCAATCAGTTAGTCTACAACGAGGACGAAACTTAACGTAGATCCAATTAGTCAACCCAATATAATTGACAATGCCGCCCACTAGATAAACTCTTCTCCCTCCTCTTCATCTTCTTTCTCATCGTTTTTATAAAAAAGTCGGAAAGTCAATAATTAAAATGTATCCAATCAATCCAATTTAAAAATGCACATATTGTATTCTGAAACTATTTCATACATTATTTTATTTCCTTACAGTTCTTAAAACAAGTTTAAAACAAAAAAAGTTGCGTAAGGATAAGTTATTTTTTTTTAAATAAATAAAATAAACGGTATAATTTTTATTTAAAACATTAACTTAAAATTCTGCAGCTTGAAATATCGAATATAAAGGTTCAATCATATTTTTCTTAATAAATATCTTATACATAAATAGAAACCGATAAATCTTTATGTGTATTCTAATCATTAAAAATATTTCTTTTTCTTCACAATTCTTTCCAGTTTCCGAAAATTCTAGTTACTCCATTGCTCAAAATGCTATTCATAATATTTATGCAATCTTGAATTTTATTTGAATCATATGCAAAACATTTTATTGTATCAATCAAATTAAAAAATTCACATATTTTATTCTAAAACTATTTCATATTTTATTTTATTTCCTTATCATTTTTTGTACAAAACATTCACTTAAAATTCTGCAGTTTGAAATATCGAAAACGATAAATCTTTATGTATATTCTAATCAATAAAAATATTTCCATGCTTTCTTCTTCTTCACAATTCTTTCAAGTTGCACTCATAAATTCTCAAATAAGAAAATTCTAGTTACTCCATAGTTAAAAATGCTATTCATAACATTTATGCAATCTTGAGTTTTATTTGAATCATATGCAAAACATTTCTCAAGAATCTGCTGAAAGCAGAAAAGGAAAAAAGGAACGTACATATAAATTGCACTTTTGGTGGCCCATTCAATTGGTAGATGGAGTGCAGCGATACGTGCGGTTTCTTTTCCACCTCTTCTTCTGTTTCTTCCCCACCTTCTTCTATTCCTCTTCCAATTCAACGGAGAGTTGAGAATTTGCTTCATTTCAGCTGCGTTTAGGTTTTGTTTTAAGCAAATCTTCAGTTAAATTGCGTTCTTTCTTGATTACTTCTTAAATTTATAAATTCAATCCATTTGTACTTCTTCTACTTCACGCTGTAAACTATGTCAATAATGTAGCAATGCTACTGAAATTTGGAAAATTTGTTTCTTTTAACTAAAATTAGCATAACATGATATTAATTTTAATCAATTGAATTGGAATATTGTAAAACAGGATTTTGGCAGTTAAAATGATTAAATATGAGATATATTCTACTTTAAATAATAAGCTTTAAGATCAAGACTTTAGTATAACACTCTTTCGCATCTAAGATCTATGTGAACTTAGTTAATATTGCACCAAATGTAATAAAATTTGCTTTAATATTGTTATAAACTATCCATCGTTCGACCAATCTATGTGAACTCAGTTAATATTGCACCAAATTTGATTAAATTTGTTATAATATTGTTATAAACTATCCATCGTTCTACCAATCTATGTGAACTCAGTTAATATTGCACCAAATTTAATTACATTTGTTTTAATATTGTTATAAATTATCCATCGTTCTAACAATGTATGTGAACTCAATTAATATTGCACCAAATTTGATTAAATTTGTTATAATATTGTTATAAACTATCCATCGTTCTACCAATCTATGTGAACTCAGTTAATATTGCACCAAATTTAATTAAATTTGTTTTAATATTGTTATAAACTATCCATCGTTCGACCAATCTATGTGAACTCAGTTAATATTGCACCAAATTTAATTAAATTTGTTTTAATATTGTTATAATATATGTCGGAATCAGGCATGGTATTGGATTTATGTAACCGAATCATCAGGGAAGTCAAATGATTACCTAGAAATGGGTCTGTTAACCTTTTGGATTTCTGGGCTCTTCTTTTTTTTGATTTTGATTTTTTTATGCTGACTGGCGCCTGTGAGGCGTTAAACATTGCCCCCGGGAACGGTTGATGAATCATTTATTGATTTTTTTGGTCAAAAAAGTTATTGTCAATTTTCAATTGTCAATTGCATTCCCAACGTATCAATTTGCAATTAAAATTCTGCACTTTTCTTTGTCTTTAGCTGAGACTCTGTCAGCACGTGCCCTGTAACTGTAGACAGTCTGCAAGGGGGGAGGGAGCATTTTCGGGGGCATGGAGCCCAGCAACAATAACAGCAACAGCAAGAACCATGAGCTTATGAGTATGGATACCAACCCCAATAGCGATGGGGGCGAATCTTCAGCTCAACCTACACAAATCACCTCCATCGATGGATTCTTCAATCGCAAACGTGGAAGACCGCCAAAGAATCGCTTTGTAGAAGTCTACAAAAGCGTAAGTAAAGCCAATAAATCTATAAAAGCTTTTCAAAAAGAAATAACTTCATCACTGATCTTTGTAATCGTTAAATTTAGTTATATTTCACTATTTTCATAATCCCTTTATAGGTAGAAAGCTACAAATACTTGTATTTAGCAGTTTTGTAAATTTGATGCCCTTTTTTAAATATACAAAATTGAGATGAATTTACAAAATTAAAAAAAACTTAATATTTTTTGAGATCCTTGGCTCTCTCTCATCTGGGTTCCATTCTCCTTCATGTTATTGTGTTTTTAAGTTCCTTAGGAATGAAACGCAATTCGGGATTAGCCAAATTTATAAAGAAAAACCCTTTATAAAATCTTCTATAGTCCAGATTAATTTACAACATTATAAAACTATCTTTTTTTTATTGCTATAATCTGAATATAAGGACCTTGGTGGATTTTTGTCCTGTGATCCTACATACAGCGTATCTGCTGGTCCCTTCTTTTTTTTCCTATTTTCAGTTAAGAGTAGAAATTCACTAGCTAATGAATGAGCTATAAATAGCTCTTTGTAACCGTTTCTAGGTCTACAGTTCAGTTAATCCCCTTTCCTTCCTGCGGCCCCTTTCTTAAGCAACGCCCGACTTAAGTTTATTTCCAAAAAAAGGAGAAAAAGAAATGAAATAAACACAGAATACCGCAAATGGCAATGGACAAAATATTTATTCAAATTATTCGATTCACACACACACACACATATACGCACATTCAATTATGTGTACTTGGCCAACACCTGTCCCCCCTTCACCACCCCCTTCACCCAACACACACAAGAGGCTGACGCGTGGGCTGGATAATCGTAAACACACACACAGACACACGTACACATGTACAAATCACTCTCACACACACACATACACTGCCAACAAACTGAGCTCAAAAATGTAGAAATTATGAAAATGACAGTTAAAAGCACAAAACGTACAACACACTATGGGAGAGAGAGGTGAGTTGGGTGATTGAGATGGTGGGGAGTGAGGTAGGGGGGACAGTTATCACCATTCGACGCGGCGCAAGTGAAATAAAATGCGGAAACACTCGTTGTCAATATTAATATGACGAATATGGCAAAAACCAAATCCGAAAACTCAATTCAACACACGCCACATAAAATGCCACATTAGGTCCCATCGACGCGTCAGTACCCCTTTTCACCTCTATTGCCTATCTTCCACTCACTCTCCCTCTCTCCCCACTCAACGCAACACCCGCTCAGAAAGTCCCTCAATGCGACGCTGCACGCAAATAGGCGCAAATTCCTAATTATAAAGAGACTGCGTGTGTGTGTGTGCATATGTGGGGTTTAGTATGCAATGGCCTTAGTTAGGGCGCGCCGTGGGCTAGACAAATCAAAGAGAGCGAAAGAGAGCACGTGAGAGTAGAAACAAAACGAAGAGCGTAATGTGAAGAACTGCATGGGAATTGTTTTTTAATATAATAATTAAACTAAAGACGTATTTCTATTGCAAATATTTGTAAAATATTTCGACAGGAAAATGACAGGTAGGGGTATGTTCAATTAGCAGTTACCCTGTAGGACGAGAAAAAAAATTTAAGAAAATTGTGAATCATAAAATCTGGATCGAAGTTAAATTGAAAAACTTTGTATAAAACGTCTTCAGCTAAGCATTTAATAAGAGTATTCTCGACTAGCAGTTACTCTGTATGAAGAACGAAGACTGAAGATGTATAAAAGAAGTTCTGAAAAAAGTTCTTTTGAGAAAATTGGCATAAATTACTATTAATAAAATACATGTAGACTCAAATAACACTTAATCTTTGCTAAAAACGTAGAATCTTAGGACAAAATGATAAAAATATATAAACAGTTTTCTACATTTTCAATTAATCTTAGTGAAATTTTCAGAACTGAATTAAAATACTATTTAAACCGAAATAACCGTTTAGTAACCGATTCATTTATAAGGGTTTATTTCGGTTCTGGCCGTCGCAGGTACTGATAACTTTGAACTGCCATAACTTTGTCAAAACTCAATCAATTTCCATGCGCAATGTAAATTTTAGCATGATTTTACCTCCAAATTTATTCTGCATTTAAATTTAGTTAATTTTTAAACATTTTAGAAAATCGAATTTTTTCGAAAATTTACAGTGTTCCCCCTTTGTCTTTTTTGATTTTTTTCGAAAAAGTTTGAATTTAAAAACTGAACAAAATTTAAATGCAGGACGAATTAAGAGGTAAAATCTTGCTCAAATTTACATGGCGCATGAATATTGATTAAGTTTTGACAAAGTTATGGCAGTCCAAAGTTATTAAAAAATCAGTAAAATCAAAATAATCGAAATTTTCAAACCAAATTAACCAAATTTATATAAGAAGAAAACATTATTTTCCAGGCTAAGAAGAGCATTAAATCTGTTTTCATGTAAATCAGTGAATAACTCTTCTTATTTTGTGAACCGAAACCATACCGGTATTTTTACCATACCGAAACCTACAAAAATCCGATAACCGTTTCGAAACCGATACTCCAAGATTTTGCATAACCGATAGCCGAAAACTTTAATTCGAGCATAACCGTAACTGAAACCGATATTCGTTTCGGTTTTAATCCCCGTGTTAATCTACAAAAGTTAATTTTTTTAAAATTTAAATTGTGTTTGTAATTAAGATTTAGTTTGATCTGCGAGGGAGGATATATAAACTTTCAACGTATGCGAGCATTAGTTAATCGTACATAAGACACAATTTTTTAAAATGTAAATGACAAGAGACCTCCCATAATTAAAGAAAACAACACAGAGTTTAAAAAATGAACAGATTTCCAATAATTCAAATAAAAATTTAAAAATTAACGCATAGATCGATTGTAGTGACTTACTTTCGTGGCGACCCTCTGTGACCGCCCTCGATCATCGAATATGACGATTAAAAGGAACGACACAACTACAATAACTTCTATATATTGTCTTTAATCATATAAGGTGTGTGTACTTATATGAATAACTGTGTGTGTATGTGTGTGTGTGTGTGTGTGTGCAGCAACTTATCAGGTAAATCCAAACACGTTTCATTGTCTTTTCAATCTTTTGGAGTAATTATTATTATGGACACAGGCCAAGTTAACACTTCGACTTATTTATACCCTGTTTATGCCTAAGTTTAGATAAATGGGTACTACGAAATAAAAGAATATCCAAATTAAATATTTTCAAATTAAGGACTAGATTAAACTGAGCTTTTTAGAAGCGTTTTTTGCTTTGTTGAGCTCTTGTAATTCCGTTTTTGGTTAGAGTATCCATAAGTTGACAATCCCAAAAGTATTTCCGAAGTATTTTTGTGGTTTCTCTTTTTGTTGTATTTGGTTTTTATTTAGCTTATTCTCCTTTTTGTTTTTGCTTTTTTTTATTATTATTATTATTATTGATTTTGATGCGTGTACAAAATTTAAATAGTGACATTTTGGGCCAACAATAAACATTAACAGTAATTTCGGAAATAATAAACTGGTTGCGACTGTTTGTCATATCATTCCGAAACTATGACAAACAACGACAACAAAAACAACTACAAGAACCACAGCAACAATGTCAAGTACAATAATGCCAAAGAAATTCAATGAACAGCACCCACAACTTTTATAGGGCCGCAGAGGGGACAATTGGTTCCACATAATCCCCTACGAAAGGCCAAGTAAGAAAATAACTTGAATAATTTTTATGATTACTAAGATATTGTAATGGAATTTGTAGAAATATTAATAAATTATTTGAATTATGCGTACACCAAATTTCAGCCTAAAATATTTAATGTTGTACTTATAATTCCATTTTCTTAGCAGATTATTCCATCTGAACTTTTTATGATATGTATATCTTACTTTTATAAAGTTATTTCTTCCATCTTTTTTTCATTTGCAGACTCAACACTCGCCTCAAGCCATATTCACTAGCTTCAAGCTGGAGAAAAATGATCAGACCAATGTTTCCGGTTTGGTAGCACCCCCTGAAAGCGCTGAGAATCCTCTCACTTCTCTGAGACTGGGAGCGGTCGCCTCTCAAAAGACGCAAAACGGACTGATCGCAACTGATCTCACACCTAGTCGGACCAGGAAAAGAGGTCGCGTTTGGACCGTGCAATCCCACAACGACTTGACCATAATACCAATCAATGAAAAGCCGAAAAGCACAACAAAAATTGAATCAAATGAAAGTCGATCGCCAGCTCAAGTGAGTTTGTGCTCCGTGAGAAACTATTGATATAATTAATGTCTGGAGAGTCTTCTAGATTAGCTACATAAGAATCAGGTATATAGCCGAAAGAGATTAGAGAAGTTAACGAATGATTTTTAAAAGATCTTATATTTAAGATTTTTTTTTAATTTTATTAAAATAGTCATGACTCAACCATATTATAGTAAACTTACCAAAACTTAACAGATCTTAAGAGCATAACAATTAGAATTCAATTCAGACTTAAAAAAACGATCTTAAGATTATAACTGATCTGAAAAAAATCCTTAATTTTATATTCACTTAGGATTTAGTTTCATTTACTACTTGACATTTGGGATTCAGTGAATATTGAATATACATCAGAAAAATCATAGAGATAATAAGTCCATAAGTAAATAAAAGGGTTTTCTTAACAGATCTTAAAAACACAATAATTAGAATTCAGTTCAGACTTAAATACACGAAGAATGGAAAATTTGCTAGGAATGTCTGATCGGATCGAGTTATATACCGACTTTTTATATCAAAAGTGCATACCGAGACTTTTAGTAACTCACCTTATTCATGAGATATGTAAGTGGGTGTAAGTGGGAGGGGCAACATTTTAATGATTGCAGCTAGTGTGGCCGTTGTAGCCTTTTGGTTAAATTTTATAATTTTATAAAAATTATTATAAAATTTCTTATCAAAAATACGCGTCGAATGGTACCTTGATCATTCCAATCCGACATTTGGTTCAAAAGATTTATTATTTTGAAATTTTTAAGGGCCTTCTCCAAAAAGTTTGTTTGTTTGGATCAAAGCGCTGTTATACAAAAAAAAACCTTTATTTTAATATGAGATGTAGAATTTATAAAATATTTTAAGACTGTAGTTATATTAAAAAAATCGGATCTTAAGTAACTTATATTATTCTCACTCTCTTTATAATCATTTAGGTAATGTTCTCCGCTCCTGACGTGGAGTCTCCTGCAACCAGCAAGTTTTTGGAGAAAGTTTCGGGTAAGCTGAGCAAATAAAACTTTTCGAAATTGAACTTAACTTATAATTTATATCTTGAATTAAAGTTGTGCGTGCAGCGGGAACATTCTATCCGGAGAATGCAATTGCAGTGACCGCAGTAGAGACAACAGACAGTGCAAGGATTAGATGTAGTCCTCCGGTGGATAAGGACTGCAACATGGAGCAACCGGAGGATCTGAGCATGCGTGGCAGCCAAGTCGAGTCCAATATGGGGCGTGGTGAGCCAGAGGCGGGACTGAAATTGTTGCAGTTTAAACAATTGATTGATTTATACCAACGCCAATGGTTGCTGCCCAGTTTTCTGGCTGCGGCAAGTCAACCTGCCGCATTGGACATGCGTCTGCTGCTGGAAAATGCTGCACAGCAGAAAATGCTGCTACTCAATGCGGCAGCGGCAGGAGCTGTGGCAGCGGCCGCAGCAGCAGCTACAGCAACGGCCATAACGGAAGAAACACCTGCAATCGATGCTACCCCTGTGACTGCGATTGCAACTTCGATTCCTATTCCGACATCGATTCCTGGGCGTGGCAAGCGGGTGAAGGATCAGGATATACCCACGGGCTATCTCAAGTTTCGCTTCAATGAGGATTGCGGCTTTGAGCGCTGCGGCTATCGGAATCATCAGTCGCATTTCCATTGTAATCGACGGGATTGTCATTACAGCTTCTGCGACAAGACGCGATTCGTGCAACACACGGCGAGGCATGAACGCATGGACACCTTGATGGGCGATGACTTTCGGCAATATCGAGCTAATATGCGTTGCGGTGTTATCGATTGTTGCTATGCCACGCCCACCACAATGGCAGTCAACTGCCGCCCAGGTAGGTGGGCACATTATAAACCGAATATCTCTTGCAATTTCTCTAAACTCTTTCTTATTATTCCTTGCAGATGAGATGCTGACATTGAATGCTGCTCCAAAGAAATCATCGCATTTCCATTGCCGCAAATGCGATTACGTTTGCACCGATTCCAACAAGGTGGTGGCCCATCGTCGCCTCCACATGCGGCTGGAGTACGTCCGCTCGGCGGGATTCCGTAAAATAGCCAGCAACGAGTCCTGCGATTCCCCGTCCTGCTCCTACGCGTTGCGGCATACGCATTATCATTGCACCACCTGTGACTGCAGTGTCCTCTCCCGTGCTCAGCTCGCCTCCCACAGGCACAGGATCAGTCAATCAGTCACAAAGCAGTTGGCAGAGAGTCTACCAGCTGCCAATTCGGAATTGCAGGAATTGCAGCCATATCCTTAAGCTTAGTTCACTTACAGCTGAAAAGCAATAAAAGCCATAAACAAATACACTGTGCTCTCATTTATTATTCAGTTATAGTTTAGAAGGTAATATCTCTCTTAATGATAGCCCTAGGAAAAAGTCACCATCAAAGCAGCCAAAGCCTTCACTGTAATTGGCCCAATTTCGACCGAAATCCAAACTTCCATTAATCCGCTGTTGGATGACTGTCCATCCATTGTCACATAACACATCAAAGGCTTCGATATCCGGAACTTTCATCATATGAACACCTGGCGTATCTTCATAAGGAATGCAACTTATTCCAGGGCTTTCTTCATATTTCTTTATTGTATTACTAATCACAAATCTCCGGTTTTTCATTCAATGTTTTTGGAATTTTCTGCACTGCATTGAACCCATTGTTAAGGCTCGCCATGAGTTTAGCAAAATTCTCAGCTTGTTGCTTACGTTTAGTTTCATACCGATCAATTTCAATTTTAGCTGCCTCTCTCAATTGATAAACACTTATATTTAAATTCTTCGTGCTGAGCATCACGTTTTGAAGATACTAGCCAATAGAGTGAAAGCACGATAATAAATTTAACAACCACCAATAGACAGTGAATGATGTACCTTTCATTTTTGATTATATAAAATAAACTGATCCGCACTTGAAACAAAGCCAATTCGACGATCCGAGTATTACTGAGTCGGAATTGCAATGTAGCTAGCATATATAGGTCAGTTCAGTAAAGGCGATAATGGGTCCATTTTTCTTATCAGTTCAAAGCACTCATTAGTCGTTCTCTCTTAAAACCGACTTTGTCACTAGAAACCAAACTTATCGCAGTTTTCACAGTAAAGCGAGCAAGTCAAACAAAATGATTATTATATGTATAAATTTCATGAATTTTAATACAGTGGATAAACAATTATAAAATTTTTATTTTAAGTTGAATTGATTAAATTGTTGGAATCTTTGTATTTAATAATTTGATGGGCCTAAAATTCAAAAGTGGAAAATAATTTCTTAAATTTTAAATCTATTTCCGATTTTTGTTTGGTTTTTTGCATTTTTTGCGCCATTGTTGGTGTCGCTTATGTTGTTGTTGAACTATTTATAGCTATTTTAAAAGATAGGAAACTACTAGAAATATTAAAAAATTGTATTACTAGATAACTATTGTATATATGTAGTTGTACAGCATTATTTATTTAGATAACTTTTAAATAAAAAAATAATGTTGACGATGTCTGCTCTCCATGGTGCTGGCTTACATCTTGAAGGATCTGCTCTTTGCCCGCAAGAATAGTCCAAAATCTCCAATAAGTTTAGGAAAATCCCCAGCTTAAGCTAATATATATGTATGTATTTTTTTGTCCTTTTCCATGCCTTAATCGAAATATTACGCTCCATTTCGGATAAGTACAAGGTCTCTATGATGCTGCCCTCGCCAAAAAGATAAACCCACCGTGAAAACCGTGATTTTTATGAAAGTTTCTCTACATCAGAGAGAATTTTTTAATTTATATAGTATTATTATATTGTCGCATAAAAATAATACTTTACTTTAAGGAATACAGAATATTATATACATATGTACATTATCGGCACATTCGTTTATTTTTAATTTCTGAAACTTTCATCAATTTAAAAATTCAATTTATTGTTTTTAGCATTAATAATAAACATTTATTTTTTTTCATTACATTTTACATCGCTTATGTTAATTAAGTTTGCATAATCATTCCAACTTCGGATCAATCAATAATTTGCCCATATGCGTGATTGACACCTCTTTCGGGCGTATCAACATTTTTTCTTGCCTAACGAGCATATGTTTACCCCAATATACATGAATAGCGGTATTCCCATAGAAATTATCGTATGCGGCATTCAAATTACTGCACATAAAATCAAGATTAATATTTTAGTACTTTGAATACGCTAGTTAGACTCACCTATCCATGCAATTATTGGACCACCAACCACCATTGAACAAATCATCGCGCAGCTCCAACGATTAAAGGAAGGAACATCACGGTCTTTAGTTGCGAACTTCTGATTTTCATTGATATCTCAAAGCATCGTTGGTGTCATTGCCAGAAAAAACACCCAAGTTTATCAACCTGTATCCATCATTTTTGTCAGCAACCTCGAAATGATCATAACGGGCCCACACTTCAGTCCCATTCAAGAATTCCAAATAGATGTAGAGCTCGTGAGGGTGTTCTTTTGTCAAGTGATGGATCTTCTCCAGCCCTAGGAAAAAGTCACCATCAAAGCAGCCAAAGCCTTCACTGTAATTGGCCCAATTTCGACCAAAATCCAAACTTCCATTAATCCGCTGTTGGATGACTGTCCATCCATTGTCACATAACACGTTAAAGGCTTCGATATCCGAAACTTTCATCTTATGAACACCTGGCGTATCTTTGTAAGGAATGCAACTAATTCCAGGGCTTTCTTTATATTTCTTAAGATTATTACCATAACAAATCTCCAGCTTTTCATTCTTTTGTGTATTTTGAACTTTCTGTACCTTCTTGATCATTGACATTGATTTTACATTAGCTTTAATCCCACCGGCATAATCAAAAATACTAAACGGCTTCCTTCTATTAGGTGGTTGAATAAGATTATACACGTATTGTTCCATTCTTTTATTTGTATCATCAAATGTATCAATTTTAGGTGGTTGAATAAGATTATTTTGTTCCATTCTTTTAATTATATCAGCAGGTGCACCAATTTTATATGTAGATCGTTTTACACCTTTCAAATGTACCGTTATCGCAATTATCACAATTTTGACTAAAACGAAACAAATATATTTGGCTTTCATTTTACTTTAAACAGAAATGAACTGAACCGCTCTTGAAACAAAACAAAATTAGAATAAAGGCGAGTTTGGGATATACTTATATAGCTCAGTTTATTAATGATGATAAAAGCTCAACATTTTTTTATCAGCCATAAGTTTCCAAGTGACGTTTTTTTTTTAAATATCGGTCCACAGGAAGCCGATGTTATCACAGTTCGCACAGTGAGTCTATGTTGGTTTGTTATGAAAGTACACTGCAAATAACTTTCATAAAAATCTAACAATATTTATCCTATATATATTGTATTCATTGCAATATATGTAAAAGGGAGATGAACCGTATCAATTGTATAAATTCATGATCAACATCAACAGACGAGTCAATATAGCTATTGCCATCTGTAAAAACACCCAAATCTCAAGGACTTAAATATATAAATTTGAGCACAGACTTCTATGAAAGCCAAGCAGACAAGGTTTTCTCTTATATTATTATTATCAATCACCTCACTAAATTTCATCAAGATCGGATAAGCATAGAGGTATTTATAACTGTTTTAATTCTTTAATTTGTAATCAATATAATTATGTTTTCGAAAATAAGTACAGAGTCTCTTACAGTCGACTGCAGACTTTTATGTTATTCTTTTTCTTATTGTTAGTTTTATTTTATTGAAACAAAAATAATATAAATTATGATGACAATTTCTGCGATATATAATATGTATGTACTGAAATCTTACTTATATTGTGATTGATTAGGATACAATACATGTACTCGATTACGACGATTAATGCACCAAAAATGAATATACTCCAATAAATAGCGAAGGAAGAGAAAATAGAATAATTCGGAAATGAATACTACGCTGAAACCAACCATTAAACTTAAAATGCCTCCAGTCAAAGCTAAAAAGATAGATAAATTTAATCTAAAAACAAGAATAGAGAAAGATTACCTACACTCACACATATATTCAGTGAGACCTGTGTATGAGGATTTCATATTGCTGCGAAAGTAATTGTCGTTATGGTAGAAATTAACTACGGCCAAGTTAGTGCGAATGTATTCGGTGGAGAAATGCTTGAGGTATTCGTTGGTAGTCCGAATCCCTTGCTGATTAAAGGGTATTGAGAAGGGATCAGGAAAGTAGGAGACATCGTGACAACTAGCTAGACAAAGCTCCTTGCACGCCTCACTCTCTCGATCCACAATCTGGAGTTCCGCACGATCCAGGCAATCAAAGTGAGCCACATGACAGACGCTGGCATTGCGATAGACCAAAGGCAGATGATATGGAATGCAATCGCAGAGTCTATAAAAATATTGGGCATCACACTCCGCCTCACAGTTCCGACGTGTATAATATCTATAAAAGAGCAGCTCCTGCTCATCGTTGAAAATGCATTGGCGTTTATTACGATCGATGCTACGGATATTCGGCATAGCCTCAAAGCTACTCGGAATCAGCCGAAAGTTCGTCTCATGTCCAAGCATGACGGGTAGACCCGATTCCTTCAATCTAGGCTGATCAATGGAATTATAGAGCAGCACCTGGGAAATACAAGATAAGTAAATAAATCAGGCAGAATTAACTAGCGAAAACCAATACTTTTTTTAAGAGCCGAGAATCGAAAAGCTTGTTACTGTACAGGTTCTGGACAATTTCTTAAAAATTCGTTGTTTATTATTGACTGTATTTACCTTGAGAAAATTTGTTTATTAAATTAATTGTTGCAAATTTTTTGTTTTCTCTACTAACAAGAATTTTCTATCCTCAATGCAAGATGTTTTCTAACTTTTTAAAGAATTTTCTATTCTCAACGCTTTTTTTTAACCTTAATTCTTAGTTTCGGCACAAAAATCATAATTTTCGATCTATTTATTTGTTTCTTAACTTTTTTAAATTTGTAAGAATCCTTTTGTATTCTACTATTCTTATGCCGAAAAAACCTTTGAATACTCTTTTCAGTATTTGTGTTATTGATATTTCCTATTTTAAACAATACCTTAAATCCTTGCCCATTTGTAGATGAACAATAATAATCATCCGTGTGACCATTAAGAACTATTTGCAAACCATTGGACACTCCTGTGCCAACACCTCGACGTGGGTAGTAACCGGCGGGCAGATGCTTCGGATAGCCATTAATGGGATTCCAATCCACAGCGATATCCGATAGACCCTTTGACGAGGTGTAATCCCGTGTATATGGCGCACTTTAAAATGTATTTTATAATATTTACTATAATTTTACGCAAAATATTAAGGAGTTTTACCTGTACTTGTAGAGATAATACGGATGCAGAAAGTTGAAGACACAGCATAGACCCTCGTCGACGAAGAACTCCCTGAAGATATCGGTGCAGGGCAAAAGTTTCTGATCGAAAGTACAGGACACTATCATTTCCTCGCATTTGTGACTCACATTAAGAATAAAATTGGGAAATGTATCATTCTTAGAGCGAGGTTTTATTGATTTATAATGCGTGAAATTTAAATCCTGAAAGCAAGTCTTTTGCAGCATTGCATACTCCAAGGATCCACTGAAATATATCATAAATAATCAGACAATTTTAAGTTAATTTCATTGTTGTTACTCACGCTCGAAAATTGGCCACTTTGGAGTACTTTGCCTTGTTCATATTACAGACCGTAATCGCCGGAAAGGGTATATCCTGTATGGATGTCATCGTGGAACTGAAGCCAATGATAACCGGTGTGCTCTGCCATTTGTTAAACACATTCACAGCCAGATTTATGGCCACACAGACGGAGATAATAAATATTTTACCAAAATAGAACTGCACCCAACCTGGCAGATTACTATTCCAAATATATTTCATTCCCTGTAGCGATGTGCTGCCCAGAAACTCCTTTGCCTTCACCTCGAAACTCTTCCAGTATTTTTCAAGCAGCTCCTTTCGTAATGCCATTCCGATGTTTTTGAATCACCAATGTGAAATGTAAGTATTGAATTCTGTCAGACAGCAGATACATTCTGATTTGGAATTACTTAAACGATTCCTATTCCTAATTGTTCTATCTACATGACCCATAATTGGTTTCATTAATGACTTTTGCTGTATCATTAACTGTGGAATATAGTAATTAACTTGAGTAACATTTGAAATTTGTAATTAAAAGCAAGGAAATTTAAGTTTTGGTGATAATATTTGAAGCCTGCGTAAATAAATTGTACAGACTTGACTTAAGGTTACTACATATCCTATTTAATTTGTTGTTCTTAAAAAAATCATATAAATGCTTATAAAATTCCCACCAGCATATGGTAAAAATCATATTCACAATGGAAATTACATTAATACTGATAAAATTAATAAGTCAAAAATTCAAATTATTTAAATAAAAATATACATTTTATTTAAAAATAATCTAGGGAATATTAGCTTAAAGATATTAAACTATTTTTTCACATATTTTATTATCAATATAAAGTTTTATTGTAATTATTTAATGCCAAAGATAAATCTTCATTATTAAATGTAATAAAATTGTATTATTAATGATAAGCATTTAAAGTTTAAATTTAATGTATAAATATAAGTTATTAAAATATTTTTACCACAAATTTAATTTTAAAAATAAAGTTTGATTATAAACATTCAATGCCAATGTTCATTACTTTTTGAAGACTACTTTTTTTTATTTATTTATTAACAAGGCAAATCAGAGCTGCCCCGAAGTAATTTACATATTATAGCTTACGTTTGGAACTACAAATTTTATTTAAAGAAAATTTAAGCCTATGCAAATTACAATTTACTCTAATAATGCATATTAATAAGTAATAATAATGCTTATAGGCACAATAATAATAACTGTTGAAATAATATTATTAATGATTAAAACAAATATATTTTTAATGTTTGCTTAAATTAAATTAAGCGAATATTTTTCCCAGTTTATTTGATAAAGAAATAAAACATCCATACAAGTTTTTTAAAATTGCATTTATTTTAGAGATACATATTTATATGTATGTATAAATGGTATGTTTACGAGCAGTATCTGTGTCAATGTGTGTTTGTGTGGGTGTTTGCCTTTGGATCGCGTATTGCCACTCGGCCAAAGCACATAACTAATAAAAAACGGAATACATGGGGGAAATTGGGGGCTGTCGGGCTGACTAATGGCTCGTGGGCTGATAAGGTTTAGATCTATATATATGTATATGTATGTATATAAAGCATTATTTATACAGTGCCCGGGGTAAACAGATAAAAAAAAACAACGACGTAGACAAGCTGTACTGGGATCAGTTTTCTGGGGAGGAAGAGGTCTTAGAATGTATTAAGTGTGACGTCATTTAGCGTCCATTCCAGTAGCCGACACGTCCATTCTCAAAGGCCAGATTGATGCGGGGATGTGGCAATGCTCTGGTTGGTTGCAGTGGCTCCCGGAATTGTGTTGGCGTCGCTGGATCATCCTCAAAGTATAAGCACTGACGCACAAACTCCAAGAACATCGCCTGGGAATGCTGGGCACATTCAGGCAGCGTGTCCAGATTGGCATCGGTGCAGAGTTGTTGGACGAGCTGCTCGCAGATGCGCGTATTTGTGTCCACATCGAAGAGTGGAACACCAAAGTTCACCTCGAGCAGGGTCCAATCCTCGCTGCTGGGTTCCGGTGATAACTCCCCAGCTTGGTCAATGGGCAACTCCACAGAGTTCTCAGAGATTAGTTCGCCGCGATTGTGGCTGGAGGAGGATGAGTTCTGATTGCAATTGGCCAACTCGCTGGCCAGCAGCTGTGTGCAGTCGGCAGAAGTGTAATCATTGGCCGGACCATGCTCCGGCGTGGCCGCAAAGTGATTCTCATCGGGACTCTTCAATTGATAGCTGGTCAACTGATCAGAATTTGGCACATTCGATTTGCCTGCCAGCGACGACGACGACGCCGCTTGTGGACGCTTTCGTTGTGGCAGCTTCAGCTTCACCTGCAACTCGTACTCCTCGCATCCCAAATCCGGCACGCCCGTATTAAGGAATGTTATATAGCCGCATTGCCGACGCAGATCCAAGTGAGCGGATAGCTTCTGCACAGCACGATGCGTTGCCCACTTGGCCTGACGGGCATCCGTCGCATGGAATGGAAAGGATTCGTAATGCAGCTGGCCGGATGAGCGTATGCCGTAGCCTTGGAGCAGTACACAGCCGTTCTTCAGCTGCTCGTTCAGATTGCGAAAGTTCTCCGAGTTGAGCACATAGGCATCCGAGTGGAGGATGTTCACCAGCAGCTTGCCATAGCCCAGAAAAAGTCTTGGCAGCGTCTTGAGCACCGTGCCGCGACACAACAACAAACTGGGCGGGCCATATCCTAGATGAATCACAACTGAGTATGGATGTGGAGGTAGTTAGAGCAGTCTACTTACCTGTAATGTGGTTATAAAAGAGCTTGCTCCACATGGTCGTCGCATCGGAGCTGCGCATGAATTGCCCAAAGAATGGAATGCTAAACATGTGACTTAAAGTCGCCGTCAGAGGCGTTGCCGACACAATAAACTTGTACTTCTTCTCGAGTACACGATCCCGCGTCTGCCAGTCCAATCCCTCCAAGCACTCCAGACGCAACAGATCCAAGCCACCAGGCAGCAAAGGACGCAGTGAGCAGATGGTGGAACGTAGGATCACCGCATGGGCAAAATAACGTGAGACATCGCCCTCTCCCTCGGCATCGAGCAGTGAGACCTGCTCCAGTTCGGTCAAAAAGCTGTCCAAGCTCTCCTCACACAATTTGCCCACCTCGAACATGGTGACTGCATGATTCTTCAAGCCCGGCGACAGATTGCCCATCATCAGGAAGGCCGTGAGCGTGGAATCAAAGAGGAAACCCACACGTTTGCCACTCTTGGCGGATGTGGATGCAACTGTAGATGGAGCTGAGACTGTTGCTGGCTTTGTGGTGGTAGTGCGCTCGCTGACATCCTCCAGCTCGGAGCTGAGCTCCTGATCATCGCTATTGTTGTGTGTGGGCGCCGTGGGCGTGGCCATATTGGCAAAGCTAAAGTCACTCGTGTTGCCATCCGACGAGAGATAACCAATGGAACTGCTATCCTTCTCCTTCTCTTTGTCCTTGTCGTGCTTTGGCGTCTTTGGACTCGACTGCTGGTCAAAATCAAAGCTGCTGCTCGCATGCAAATTGTAATTGAGCGGCGTTATCTGTGGCGTCTGCGGCAACTGTTGCTCATTGTAATCCACCCAACTGGCATGTTGTTGTTCCGCGTGCTCGTGTTCCGTCTGCTTGCGCTGGGCAAATCCAAGGCGGCAGATGAAGCTCACCGCCTGCTTGACACTGTCCAGCTCCAGCTGCAGCATTTGCGCCAACTCGGCGATGCTCATTTGCTCGTCGGCGCTCACAAAGATCTTGTACAGCAGATTCTCAAAGTAATCGCCGCTGACGCGATTCATGACAAAGTTACGCAACGGTGGAATCGATATGTGATCCTCGCCACTTATCGGCACATCCAAATAGATGAGACCCTTGCGATATAAACTCTGGACCACCTGATAATCACATTTGCCCGCCGGCTGAGCCCCAAAATCAATGAGATCATCCAGCAGACTGCGTTCGCCAGGAGTCACCAGACGTATATCCGTTTCCAGAACATAACCAATGTCCAGACGCCACCAGGGCTCCATGTGGACACGCACCGGCAGGCGAGGCAGAAAGTCCAATGGATTGGGTTTGGCACTGAAGAGAAGGGAACGTGGCGTGTGCGTCTTCAGCTCGCTGATCAACGCCAGATACTCATTCCGTCCAATGCCCAGGACACGCAGACAGTCAGCGGCCGTGAAGTTGGGCAACGTGTCGTAGCTTTTATCGCTGCGCAGCAGCTGACTGAGCACATCCAGATAATAGTTAAAGGGTGTCACACGTAATCCCTTGGTGACAATGTCCGCCAGGTGATAGGGGAACACGCCTAGGCCATTGATATTCTTCTGGATGAGCAGCTCGTAGTATCGCTGCTCCTGGCGAAACACCTTCGATGCCAAATTGCCACGGAAGCGCAGTTGATTCTTCAGGCTGTAGTTGAAGACATATTTCTCATAGTCGCGCCGATTGTCGTGCAGCATGGAGCGCAGATGCACCGGCAGCTCCTGCCATGCCACATTCCCACGCACGCACAGCTGCAGCTGCAACTGGCAGTTGCCACTCTCCGTCATCGTCAGTCGTCCGTCGTTCAGTCGTTCCAATCAGAGCAGCAGTTGCTGCCTCACTCCAAATTGTTGTTGTTTGTTTACCTGTCGCAGTCTTCACTTCACTTCAGTTGCTGTTGTTGTTATTGTTGTTGCCTTTTGCTCCTCTTGGCCACCTCATGTTGTTTATTTTGCAGCGCAATGTGTTTCTTTGCTATGTTTCTGCTGATGTGTTTACTTTCTTTTTTCAACTTTGCTGCAATCTTATTCTATTTTGGCTAGCAGGCAGAAAGAAAAATGAGACACAGCTGATAAAAACAGACCGCGCGTGTTTCCCAACACTCTTTCGATAAAACTACACACTGAAAGAAAAACATTACAACCCCACTGTTCTTATCTTTTATTTATATGTACCCGTTTATTTATTTTGATGTTTGTAATTAATTGCCACCTAGTTGATAATATAATAAAGCAGTTAATTCTTGTCAATTTAATATCGTCAGCACAAATCGATAGCTAAGCAATTAATCGCGTTAAAGCGATAGTTCATTGGCAGCACTCACATTGATGATTTTCAAAATAAAAGACACTCAGTTTTCTGCCTTGTCAACTTTTGTTTAATTATCAAAATAAATGACAGAGCTTACTATGCATGTACATTAAATATATATGCTGTACCCTTTAGTCAATTTAGATATTTGCATATATATATTTATTTATATTATGAACTTGTCGCTAATATTGTAAGTGAAAAGTTAATCATTGACAAACTGAAATATCGTTAAGTGTATTCAAAAATCGATAGCTGTGCAATTAATCGCGCTTTCGCGATAGTCAATTGGCAGCACTCACGTTGAGCATTTGCCAACTTTTGCAACACTTAATGTTGATGATTTTCAATATTGGTTGGATTTTTCTAAACACAACTTCTATTTAAATATATCAAAACGAATAAATTATAGTTTGTGCATTGTCATCAAGTTGTGCAAATCGTGTGAGATTCCCGAAAAATTCAGTGGACGTTAATATGCGTAAGCAGTGCCAATTTACAGGTCATTGAGAGAGAGAGAGTCAAAAGCAACAGAGAGAAGAAAAAAAGGGACATCGACATCGATTTTTTTGTACACCCTTTTTAGTGCATATTTTGCGTTGCAAATTAGCACACAAAGGAAAGTAAAACGTGCAACGGGAGCGACAAGTGTCGCCAAGGAAGCACGCAACGCGCAGTCGAGACAAGCGATTAGTTTATTGAATCAGCGACCAGGAGGAGGGATAGAAAGACAAAAAACGCTCAATGAGCGGAGGCGGCGAGGAACACGAGCAGCAGCAACAGAAGGCGCGGCAAACGTCGACATCGCCGTTGCCGTTGCCGCTGCCGTTGCCAGGCGTCTCAAGGTGAGTCTTATTATGTTAATGTTTTTATTTATGATTTTATTATAAAATAAATTATTGCCATTCCCATGCAGCGCATCGACTTCATCAGCGGCTGCGTCAGTTGCTAGTAGTGCGGGAGGCGGGGGACGTGCCACACCGGAAATGAAACGTTCGGCGGTGCGTAGTCTCATACAGCGCTACTTTCATCAGCTGCAGTCGGGCTGTGGGAATGCCCACTGTACCAATGCCAATTGCGCTTCCAGCGGCAAGGTGGCGCCCATGACTCCCAACGAGGTGGCAGCTCGAGCACTTCAGCTCTTCTCACAGGATGCACAATTGTGCGACAATGCAACGCCCACACAGACGCCGGCGCCGACAGTGAACAGGTGAGTTCTCATTTAAATAAAATCAAAGTGAAGTGCTAACATCGCTTGCTTCCTTTTAGTCCACAACAGGATGTGGACATGCTGTCACCGAACGAAAGTAGCAGCAGCAGCAGTAGCAGCTCCACCAGCACCATTACCTCCGCCAGCACCACAACAACAACCAGCACTCAATCTCAATCGAATGCCATTGATCCCAACAAGATTCCGCTCATCAATACGCTCAGTGAAATGCTGCAATTAACAACACCTGCAACAACAACAGCAACTGCAACGCCAGCAACTGCAACGACAACAACTACTGGTGATACTGATGCCAGCACACCGACGCTGCCACCTGTCGAGTATCTAGATGCCGAGTCCCTAGAGGCACTCTATAATCAGTGCCTGGCTACAGACAGTTACGACCGACTCTATCAGGCCATAGGTGATGTATTCTCCAGCGTCGATCGTTTGAGCAAGAGCTTTGTGTGTCGGCCGGGCCAGGAGCGTCAACAGCTGCCGCCCAAGGAGATGAATACGTTGAACAAGGAGCAACGGCGTCAGCTAGAGGGTGAGCACGACAAGGATGAAGACAGCACACAGCGTGCGGAAACGTTGCCCCAGGAGGAGGAACAGCAGCAGGAGGTGCGAGAGGAAGGTGAAATAAACGAAGAGAGAAATGCTGATGCTGATGGCGACGATGATGACGATGAGGATGAGGACGAGCTAATGATGCCGTCGAGGCAGGAGCTGTTGGACGAGTTTCTACACAGAGGCACCAAGGTGGACTTTCGGGGATTGCGACATGTGAAGCGTATGCTCTTCAGCAACCAAAGCATATCCGAGAAACTGACCAGCAGTGTCGTCCAATTGGCGGACATTATACGCTACCTGAGGCTCTACAGACAGGACTCGTGGGAGCAGGTGCTGCACTGCCTCGTCATCTGCTTCGACATGATCACAAGCCGTGAGTATAGTTAATCCTGACGTTATTTGCCCTTTAACCGAATCCTCTTCTTCACCAGCTACGCTCAACAGTAGCGTCGAGGACATGGAGTATGAGGATCGAGTGCTGCGCAAGCTGTGCCATGCGGCTGCCGCAATGCCAGTGAATGCACAGGCGCGTCTGGCCCACATCTGGGCCAAATACTGTCCGGATAAGTTACAAGTGCTCTTGAACTCCTGCCAACAGCAGATAACGCTGCAGGTGCTCGTTGACGAGGAGTCTGTGCGCGAGAACGTGTGTATCATAAGCATGACCAAAGTGCTGAAGGTAATGAAGAACTTTATCTCTTCCTGCACCACATTTAACCATTCACTTTAATTATACAGATTGTTTACTATGCCAACATCCTGGCCAGCGTGCTGGAGCGTCCCTCGTGTCGATTGCCACTGCAGGGGCAGGATGAAGAAGAAGCAGCTGCACCCGAAGAGGCCGAAGATCTGTTTGTCTACAGCTCGATGCAGCAACCGCATATGCCCAAATTTGCTGAGGATCCGTTAGAGAAATGCTTGCAGGTGTCGTACATTGACTGTCGCAATCCTCTCGTGCCACTCGAAGAGTTTTACAACGAGGCGCTCAGCGAGCACATCCAAATGCATCAGGATTACCTGTCCTACAAGACTCTCGCCATGGAGAGCGAACTGGGCTCCAGTCACACCAACTACTTTTGCTTCATGCTGTACGCCTTCATCCTGATGCCGGCCACCAAGGTGGATGCACTATACTACGATTGTCGTATGCGCATGTACAGCGAGCGTTATTCCTCCCTCTACTCGATACTCAACAACTTTGGTCAGGATGGCCAAGGGGGATCACGGCCCGATCTTAAGCTGACTGTGCGCCGAGATCAACTGATCAATGATGCACTCATCGGTGTAAGATTCACCTCCTATTCCCATATTGAACTTGTAATTAATTATTCGATTTATATTTGTAGCTCGAACTGGTGGCAATGAGCAATCCAAAGGATCTAAAGAAGCAGCTGGTGGTGGAGTTCGTGGGAGAACAGGGAATCGATGAGGGCGGCGTATCCAAAGAGTTCTTTCAACTGATCGTTGAGGAAATATTCAATCCAGCCTTTGGCATGTTTGTGCAGCAGGAGGAGACTCACAATATGTGGTAAGCTGTCACCACGCCACATTTATCTAGCTATTTATTTAATCGATTAGTTTATTTATTTAAAGCAGTCACAATAACAGTTGGCAATACAAAAATAAATTTCATAATTACAGCTTTATGGCTTAACTCTAAATTTTATTTCGATTTTCTTTTTTTTTTAATATTATTTTTATATATTTTTAACTTAGTTTAAGTTGTAGTTTTCCCTATAATTAATGCATTGTACTTTTGAAGAACTTCTTATAAGTTTTATCCTATTTGAAAGTTTATTCCAAAATCGATCTGAAGTGGATCGCTTGAATCTTAAGATTGTACTATCTGTTAAATCATTATTTCGATAATATTGTTTTATGATATATTATATGTATGATATTTTATTATGATATTATATTATATATATATATATTTTGTGGAGTCATTTAATATTTTTGATTTTAAGATTAAAGTAAACACATATAAAAGTTCATTCATGATGTATGTTTTTTAAATTTTGGCAATATACCAAATGGCTTATAATATATTGAATAATTGAATTTTCTTTTATACTTTTATTATAAAATTCAAAATAAGTGTTATTCGAAGTTAAGATTATAAATATAATGTGATATTCTCAACTTTTGATGATTCTCCACGCAGGTTCAATGCCACACCCTTTGAGAATGGCGCACAATTCACGCTGATTGGAATTATCATTGGCTTGGCCATCTACAACAATGTCATCCTGGCTGTTAACTTTCCCATGGTTGTCTATCGAAAGTTAATGGGCTATCGAGGGACGTTCTATGATCTGAGCGATTGGAGTCCAACGCTCTTCAAGAGCTTGCAGGCCATGCTGGACTATCAGGGCACGGATATGGAGGAGGTATTCGAGCAGACCTTCAAGATCAGCTATAGCAATGTCTTTGGCGAGCTGGTGGAACATGAACTGGTGCCACATGGAAGCGCGGTGCTTGTGGGTCAACACAATAAGCGGCACTTTGTGAATTTGTACAGTGATTTCCTGCTCAATGTGAATATTCAGCAACAGTTTAAAGCCTTTCGCAAAGGATTCGAAATGGTCACTGATGAGTCGCCGCTGAAACTGCTCTTCCGGCCGGAGGAGATCGAGAAATTGGTGTGCGGTAGTCGCGTAAGTTAATCACAAATTCTTATTCGTTTTTTACTCGAATTTATATTGGTATTATTATGTGTATTGCAGGAATTTGATTTTGTTGAACTGGAGCACTCAACGGAGTACGAGGGCGGCTACACGGAGGAAACGCAAATCGTACAGGATTTCTGGAGCATTGTACATGCCATGCCGCACGAGTCGAAGCGCAAGCTGTTGGAATTTACCACTGGCTCGGCTCGTGTCCCTGTGGGAGGATTGAAGTGCTTGCGGCTGTTGATCACACGCCATGGACCAGACAGCGATCGGTTGCCCACATCGCACACGTGCTTCAATGTCCTGCTACTGCCGGAATACAGCAGCAAGAAGAAGCTGGAAGAGCGTCTGCTTAAGGCAATCAACTACTCCAAGGGCTTTGGCATGCTGTAGTAGTCGCAATTGACTGTCAAGTTGTTGATACAAATACCTCCAGCATCGCAACTGAAACCACCTCCGATAAGATACGATAATGATGATAATGATGATATTGATGATAAGTTAATAAGTTGATGAGTTATAGTTTCTTTTTGAGTTTTTCATTTATTTTTGATACAATATGTTCAACTCAGACAATATATATATATTTATGTGTATATGCTCAATGTGGCGCGATTATAAGCTGCCAAACTAAGCAAACTAAGCAAATTCGGTTTAAATTGCTATCCCTCAGTTGCTCAGTTATTTGTATATATCATAAACTACACTAATACGCATACCCATACACTCATGTAAAATTACATATATGTATTGTAGCACACATTGAAGTTTTGCTGAATAAATTTTAAGTTGTGCGCCAATATAGCAGAGTTCCTTGTGAGACTTCTTTTTTTTCATTATCACAAATTTTAAATGAATTTTTGAACTTTTTGTATTGCTAAATTAAACAAGTGTTACGTTTGATTATTTTTTATTTAAATTGTGCGCCATTTGCTGTCGTTTCTATCGTTCGATACATCAGCTGTCCGATACTATCGATAATAAGAAAATGAAAATTTAACAGCACCGATGTGTGCTAAAAATGGACGGCGCACATTTCAAATTTAAACTTATTTTTTAGTTTATATATCAATAAATTTCAATAATTATAATATGATGAACATTTTTAATTTGAAATTAGATTAAATGAAGGTGATGATTTTTATAAAGGTTTGAATCTCGTCACCAGTCGGCGGTAGAAATTGTATAATTTGATTCTAAAAAAAATTAGTAAAATTAACAAAATTCTAACAAAAATGTTAAATAAAGTCTCTTTTTTAATATAGGACTTTTATTGAAAGGCTGCCAGACGTTAATATTTTTTCTGGTGGCAGCTCGGTTTAAAAACAGTTGGCAACACTGCCCTGCTCTCAGTTCATTCATGTTTTCTTCGTTGTTGTGTTCGGTTGCGCAGCGGAGGAACAGTGCAGATTCTTGTAATTTGAAATAATATTCTGTTCGCGGAATATGCAACAATTATCATAACATAAAAGTCTGTTGTCTGTTTAAATTGTGCAAGTGCAAGAGTGTGAGTAAGTGAACACTATGCAGAACTACAAACAAGGCGCATTGTTTTTGCGCTCATCTGCGATGCTGTTATTGTTTCTGGCATCGCTGTTGTTGTTGCTGCAAGGAGCTCACAGCAAATCTGATGCCGATGCCGAAGCCGATGGCGTTGTGGCTGCCCCCGAAGTTGTCGTTGCAGCTGCAACAGCAACGCAGTCCAATTTGAATGGTATGTTCCTAGTTTCTATTACAATGAGTTCATCACTGGAATTAGACAGGCAAATGCACTAAAAATTTTAAATTGCATGCATTTAACTGTGCGAGCCTGCATCTGTTCATACACACATACACACATGCAAACATATCTCATACTCTTTGTGCATGTCCGTTTCTTTTTGATTGCGGTTTTTGTTTACATTGCATTGCCCTCTGTCCCCTTCCTTCCTTAGAACCACCAACCGCCTTGCGGTCGTTTACATTTCAAGTGCTTTAAGATGTGCAATAGAAGCTGCTCTGATTCTTTTTTTTTTATGGAAATTCTCAGAATTTCTTTAATTAACTTCTGACATGCATAAAGTGTGAACGATTTATCTATTCGTATGCATCGCTCAGCTTCCGTGTCCCTGACAATAAAATTAGGTTATCTATATGTACTCTCCTGCGTTCTGATTGGAGCAAAGGAATCAAGGAGCATTTATTGGCAAACAGTTTGTTAAGTAATTTTTTTGACAAAATACAAAATTTACACATTTTATATGAAAATAAACATATCTTGTTTTTTTCAAATTTTTTTTTGGAGCATGTTTAAAAAATAAACTATTCGATATATTATGTTTAACTATTTTTAAAAATAAAAAACTTAAGTGTTAATTTTAAATTTTGCCAAAACAATTACGAGACTAACTGAAAATGTATGGATAAATTAAATTATATACACTAGTGATATATTTTTTGGTTTTCAACTGATAATAAATTGGAACAATCCATTTTTCGGATTGAGATGTAAAACTTAACATTGCACACTCTGCAGAAATGTATATAAAGAACAAATTTTTAAGATATTGTCTTGATCAAGGACACGTAAATTTATTATATCCGCTGCAGATTTTCTTCAAATTGTTTGGTAAACAAAGAAATTCTTTAAGAAACTAAATGAATTCAAGTTCCTCTGGGTACAGGGTATCTGCTTATCGATGAGAAGAATCAAAACAGAATATGTTTATTTAATTAACACTCTTACATCTTTTATTTCGATTGAACAGACAAAGTTAAAGTCTTCACTGTGGCCAGCGAACCAACCGATGGATATCGTCGTTATATTCGATCCACGTACGTCTACGATATTGAGGTGAGATCTTAAAAAAATATATATATATAATTAATATATATATATATATTATATATATAATATATAAATATAATTAAATTAACAATTTTATGTAAATGGGTTATGTTTTGAGCACGGAACTCTATAGAAATTCTTTTATTTTTTGGCAAACATTTGATATGCAAAATGTTCTCAATAAATGTGAACTTTATGCCAATACTTCGATAGTTTGATCGTTATGTTCTTGAAATACTATTTTTTATTGGTGTGCATATCATTTCATTAAGTAAATGTCGATCGATTCTCTTTTATAATTTAATTTCATTAGCCAACTTCCCGTTATGTTCTCTCGTATTTCAATAGAATATAAATTATCATCGATTCTTGACAATAGAGTAAACAACTTTATTAACATTTAAGGAATTTGAATAGAAGAATTGTAGAATTACAATTTAATTTGTCTGTTAAAATTTTTGAATTTCAAATAGAAATATATAACGATCGATTTGATATGAGATATATTTCTATCACTTTGCCAATAGTTTCTAGTCTTTTAACGTATGAGCAGAATCGGAATACAGTCTAAAACAGGTTTAATTCAAAGGCGTATCATTTTACAAGCTATACAACGATCGTTTTACCGCTATATTCTTTACATTTCGTAGAATTGTCATAGCACATATTTAAATGAGCTCATATTGTTTTATATAAACGAATTTGAAATTTGATTAAGTGTCGTCTGAGTTTCCAATCTATGTATAACTTTTGACATATCTTGCTTTTGCGGCACACTTTTATTACTTTGTATTGGGGTTTTTCAAACTGTGTGTGTGTGTGTTTGTGTGTGTGTCCAAGCATCCGGCGTTGGCGTCCAGATGACTCTCCATCTCTGATGTGCCTCACACAGATTGGCCGAGGCATTATGGGGCACCATATAGTGCACACATGTCGACTGTCCGTTTCGATGTTTACTTTGTCTTTAATCACATAGTCCCATACGATCGGTGGAGAGAGAGGAGGGGAACTGAGAATTGTAGGGGTAATTAGCACAATTCAGTTGCCGACTATTCTATTGATAGCTTAGAACTTTCCATTTATGTGGTTCTTATCACCAAAACTTTAGCCCGGTTTCCTTATGTAAACTGATCTTTCACAATGCACATACATATGTACAATTTGACGACAACATTTTGAATGAAATAAATAATAAAAAAAAGTAGCTGATAAGCCGGTTAGCCCGGCTTTTGTTCTCAAAACAATTCTTATATTTCACTTGACTTTCGAGAAATGTGTGAACTTAGACATTTGATCTGATCCCGAAATTAATGAGTTTTTATGAAACTCTGCAATTATTAAAATTTTTGTATTTTTGTTATGCGCTTTTTTTAACCTTAACATGACTATATTCTGTAAGAAAGGTAGCTGATATTAATTGAAATTCTAAAGTTCTTAATATATTATTTTGAAGTGAATCCTCTTTTAATATAAACTCTTGGTAAAACTAATAGGTACAAAGGCATCACTTGCCTCTACAATACAAATTTTGAAATCAACTGATAATTGCTTAAATTATTTTTAATTGTTATGTTACAGACATTTTATTTAAACCTGAAAAGTACCTCACTTTTTTACTTTTGGAAATTCATCAAAAGTGATTGTACAAAATAGTAATTATAAAATAACTGAATCAGGAATATTCTTAAATTAAAATTAGCTTGCCAGTTTATACATATACATACATACATATGTACATATTAATTACAGATTAATTTCATAAAAATTTTGTTTATTGAAAATGTTATGAGACTGTAAGAAATGTTTTGAAAAATCTAAATAATTCACTTTTTATAGGTGACAACCCTTGGCATGGGCGAGGAGTGGAAAGGAGGAGATATGAAAACTGCTGGCGGTGGAGTCAAGATTAATTTGCTGCGCGAAGCCATTGAACCTTTGAAGGATGCACAGGATACCATCATATTATTTACAGACAGGTAATTAGACATGCTTACAATAAAGATAAATAACTAAAATAACTAATAATGTTCTTCCCTTTTCAGCTACGATGTCATCATTTCCGCCACGCTTGAGGAGATTGTTGAAAAGTTCAAGGAATCCGGCGCCAAGTTGTTGTTCTCAGCTGAAAAGTTCTGTTGGCCCGATAAGAGCCTGGCCAACAAGTATCCCGAGGTGGAGGGCAAGGCATCACGGTATCTAAACTCTGGCGGATTTATTGGTTATGCGCCACAGGTTTATGCACTCCTTGAGGAGACCATCGAAGATACTGGAGATGATCAGTTGTACTATACGAAAGTGTTCCTCGATGAGACGAAGCGTACCAAGCTGGGCATGAAACTGGACACGCAATCGCGTCTCTTCCAGAATCTGCATGGTGCCAAGAACGATGTAAAGCTCAAAGTGGATCTGGATTCCAATCAAGGCACATTGCAAAACCTCGACTTTATGTCTACGCCTGCAATTATCCATGGCAATGGACTGAGCAAAGTTGATTTGAATGCTTATGGCAATTATCTGGCCAAGACTTTCAGCGGCGTCTGCAACTTCTGTCAGGAGAATCTCTTGGACTTGAATGTGAGTGCAAGAATTTACTGAGATCAATAAGTTTTTACAAGAAAATTAGGCGGAAATCCGTAGCTTTGTTCCAGTTGTTGATATGGGAAAGTGATTATTTGGAATTGCCCCAATAAATCAATTGTTTTAACCAGGGATTAAAACCTTAACCGAAACCGTAACCTTTAACCGATTGAAATTTGTAAACGTAACCGAAAAATTTTTTTTCTGCTGTACCGAAACCCATAAACCGAAACTCCTTAAACCTTATTAGTAACCGATTCATTTATAAGGTTAACCCTTTTCGGTTCAGGCCGTCGCAGCTACTGATCAACTTTGAACTGTCATTACTTGGTCAAAATTCAATCAATTTCCATATGCAATGTAAATTTAAGCTTGACTTTTTCTCTAAATGCGTTCTGCATTTAAATTTTGTTCAGTTTGAAAAATCGAAATTTTCGAAAATTTTCGAAATATGATAAGGGGTAACACTGTAAAATTTCTAAAAAATTTGAATTTTCAAAAATTTTCAAAATGAACAAAATTTAAATGCAGAACGAATTTAGAGGTAAAATCATTCTCAAATTTACATTGCGTATGGAAATTGATTGAGTTTTGACAAAGTTATGGAAGTTCAAAGTTATTAAAAATCAGTAAAATCGAAATTGTCAAACCAAATGATCCAAATTTATACTAAAGGTGAATTTAAAGTGGATACTTTCTACGGCAGTTATAGGATAGTGTAGTCCGATTTTAACCTAATCTGACCTTATCGTCTGTAAATATGTAGAAGATAATATCAAATGCACAATCTAAAAAATACAGCAATGTTTATTACGCAAACGATTCAACTTTGAACTTTGACCCACTTGCAGTACTAATTTTTGAGAAAAATAGAACCCTTTTAGCTTATGTTATAGATTGCAGATTACTGTGAAATTTCAGCCTTGTAGTTCTTACCGTTTGGACTCCCCGCCAGTCAAGATAAAGAGTATTATATACATATATACAATTTCAATTTGCAGGAACAAGCTCTGCCTGTGATTACGTTGGCCATAATGGTGCCACAAGCTGTGCCCTTCTTTGACCTGTTTCTGGCCAAAATTGAGAAGATCAACTATCCCAAGGATCATCTGCATCTCTTTATTTATACAAATGCTCCACTGCACGATGAACTCATCGAGACCTATGTGAAAAATCAGGGCAAGGAATATGCCAGTGCCAAGTTTGTGCTCTCCGCGGATGAGCTGGACGAACGTGCAGGCAGACAGTTGGCACTGTAAGTAATCTCTGTCAGCTTGTAGAGATAGTCGACTAATTGCTACCCTTTCTCTGTTGCAGCGACAAAGCGCAGCTGCAGCACAGCGACTACATTTTCTTTGTCGACGGCGATGCTCACATCGATGACAGTGAAGTACTTCGGGAGCTGCTCAGGATGAACAAGTAATTGTTATATCTATCCTTTTAGAAACTTAAAGATTACTTGTTTCATCATTTTACAGGCAATTTGTGGCGCCTCTGTTCTCCAAGTACCATGAACTGTGGAGTAATTTCTGGGGAGCACTCTCCGATGGCGGCTACTACGCGAGATCCCACGATTATGTGGACATTGTCAAGCGGGATTTGATGTAAGCAAGAAAACTAAGTTCTTTATTTCATAGGGATCAACTTTATTGCTTAAATATGTATATTACGAGTACATTAATCGAAGGCAATCGAGAAATCTGTCTTAAAACTGCGCCTGTCAATCGAGTACATATTGTCCGCCGTGCACTCGTAGAGTCCGGCATCCATTTGTGTAGCCGGATCGATTTCGATCTTCGACTTGACACGATCATCTCCAATGCGCCATTCATGCACATGCATATACAAATGCTGATAGATCTCAGCGCCATCCTTGTACCAAGTGATATGCGGACGAGGATTGCCCTTGGCCACGCACAGGAATGCAATCTTGTGGCCCAGCACGTACTCAAGATCAAAGTGCGAGGCCTGCATGATTTTAGCACCCTGCGAAAAGCGAACTTTAACCTTCTGTGAATTAACTTGATTTTTGTACCGTACTCACATTATTGTTGTTATAGTATTGATCCGATTCGGGATCACGATATTTGCCCGTTATGGGCAAACCAATCTGAACACGCGATTTGGTGCGTCCACGTCCGCGTCCACGACGTGCCTCGCACACCGGTGTGGTGAGCATAAGCAGGCCCAGGCTCAGACCCAAGCAGATTAGAAGACACCTCACTTGCATCCTAATCCAAAACGTTGCTGTGCGAATCTCGTCTGCGGTGCGACTGAATCAGCAGCAATATCAGATAGCGGCAGCATCATCATCAACATCAAGCATTCGCTCTGGCTCTGGTTGTGCCTCATCTAATTTGCCACAATTGGCGTCTCTTCCATTTAATCCGGACAGCCGCACAGTGCCTCGCACTGTTGGATTCCATTCTCAGATCGCTTTCGTTGCTTTTGAGCTTCGCATGTTTTGCCACATTTCACTCAATTTCATTGGATTTGATTTGCCCACAATCTGTTGTACAAAGGCCACCTCTTTCGGTAGTTTTGTTGATATCCCAAATGTGCGACATATTCTCCATATTTGACATTGTGCACAGTGGTGCAAGTTGTGTGACAACTACATAAAATATTTTCTCATCTACATAAAATTATGTTCCATAACATAACATTTATATGTGTAACAGCGTTCTGTTACTAGCATTACACATTAATTATGTAAATAATGCTCTGTTATCATTATTAACATGTTGCATTTAACAGTTGTAAAGGAACAGATAAAGAACGGATAACATTGAGTTAAAGGTGCAATGTTACTTTAGTTGTTACAAATCTTTAACATTGATTAATAGTATTATTTTTTTTACTTAATTAAGTACTTAAATCCTAAACTAAAATTAGTTAAATGCACTCAAATTAAATTCTAACAAAACAGATTGAAATGTGCTGTTACTAAAATTAACAGAGCGCTGTTTTTGCATTTATTTCAACATTCATTTTAAAAAGTTTCTTCATAACTTACTCAAATTCCCTAAATATATTTTTAACCCAGTTAGAATTGTCTTTGACCACTGTGCATTAGATATAGTAGATAAGCGACAGTACATAAATAAACTGTTTTGCATATGGAACTGGCACAGTTGATTTACTTTTGCTTGCACACATTTTAATAAAATAAATGCAAAAAAATTGTTTAAATAAGTTAATTGAGACAATTTGTCGGTAACGCATACAGAAAAACAATGCAGAGAGCGTTACGAAAACCAGGCAATATCGAGAAAGGTCGAGAATAAATATAATAAAATAATGAAATTGAAATGCAAATGCAAAAACAAAAACAAAGCGCAATAAAAGAAACGAACTTGAATATATCATATATGTATATATTAAATATAGTATAGAGCTCAGAGGGGTGTACATGTATTTGGAAAGTTCTTAAAAATTAACCATGGCATAATCTGTCCGAAAGCCTCGTCGATCAAACGCATATTCATTATCTGCCTGGCATTCATAATAACCTGAAGAACAATATGATATGATATTATCTCTGGATCTATTTCTTTCATTCCTACTCAGCACTTACCAGCATCCATTTGTGTTGTGGGATCAATTTCCATTTTAGATTTAATAATATCTGGTTCTGGATGAGATTCGTGTACCTAAGAAGTGCAGTTATTAGATAAATTCTTAGATACAATTCTTAGATAAGATCTCACCTGAAAGAAACGATGTTGATACAGTTCCGCGCCATCTTTGAACCAGGTTATAGTGGGACGTGGATTTCCTATAAGTATGAATATTAGATCATCTATTCATAGGTAGTTTTGAAATAATACACACCCTGTGCCATGCAGAAGAAAGTGATCTTGCGTCCAAGCGTGTAATCGAGCTCAAAGTGTGAGGATTTTATGACCTTGGCGCCCTAAAATAGATCATACTAATATAGAATAATTTTAAATCTTTTGGAGAATCTTACATTCTCATGATCGTAATAGTTGACTGCATCCTGCGATCTATGCTGGATGACAACAGGTTTTTTGCCCGTATAATTGCGACGGAGCACATTGCGTCCTCCAGTGCTTCCTACATAAGAATTGTTATGTTGATTATCTGAATCTTTCTTGAATCGGTTACTTACTTTGGGACTCCACCTGGCTGAGATCACTCAATATCAGCAGACAGAGTAGAGCAAATGTTTTGATCTTGTACTGGATAAACCAGGGACTGAGCATTTTGTATGATCCGTCGATCCTCGTATCTGACTGTAGAATGCGCTCAGTTTGGCCCCCGTCCAACAATGCGACTTGTTGTTGATTCTGATTGAATTAAATTGCGATCCGAGTCTCCCTCTCTCACGATCATAGTCTCTCTCTCTCTCTGTACTCACTACTTTCCATTTTCACAACATTGTTGCGAATCTACAAAATAGACTGTGCGTCAGACAAACATATATCATTTATCATATATGTATGTTATCTCTTATCTTCTATTTTTTTTATCTTTTAGCGGCATGTTCAATGTGCCACACGTGACGAGCATTTATCTGATCAAGCACAGCGCCTTCGATGCCATCAAATATGATCACAAAGATTTCGATCCCGACATGGCCATGTGTGACTCTCTAAGAAATGCGGTAAGTAAATCAATTAATCTATTAAAGAAATTTACTGATATTCTATTAATTACGTTATTTATTAAACTGTCAATATTTTATTGGAGTTCTTAAGGTCATTAATAAATTAATTAATCAAATAAATAGATATTCTGTTAATTATATTTTTTTTATTTTACTGTGCATATTTTATTTGAACTCTTAAGTTAACCAATTAATCTATTAAACAAATATACAGATATTTCGTTAATTATTTTATTGTTAATTATTATTATGATCAGCGTTATCAAGATTTAATTAAGTAAATTTCTCAATCGTGTAATAAATACAATTAATTAAAAAACTATTAAATAAGAATAGAACATGCTAAGGAAATTTAAGGAAGTTTAGTTTCATATGAGATTTATCTTGAACTTTCAATTTCTATTTAATTTTAAAAATAATATTCATGGAAAGGATTCAGAATTCTCTCGTAAGAGCATTGACTTTAGATTATGTATTCTTTCCCATTGTTAACAACTTATATCTAAATACATACTTTAATAAATTCTCCTTTCTACTTTTTAGGGCATCTTCATGTACATCAGCAATCAGCGTTATCTTGGCCATCTGGTCAATGTGGATAATTTCAACAGCACTGTTGTTCGTCCCGATTTCCATACGTTGTCCAGCAATCGCTACGATTGGGCCTTAAAGTACATTCATCCAAATTATTCGGCGCAGTTGAATGAGAGCATGGTCATACCACAACCGTGTCCAGATGTCTACTGGTTCCATGTAGTAACAGATGCATTCTGTGATGATCTTGTTGCCATTATGGAGGCAAATGGCAAGTGGTCGGATGGTAGCAACAATGATAAGCGTTTGGAGGGAGGCTACGAAGCGGTTCCCACCCGTGACATTCATATGCGCCAGGTGGGACTCGACGCACTCTATCTGAAGTTCCTGCAAATGTTTGTTCGACCTCTGCAGGAGCGCGTCTTTACGGGCTATTTTCATAATGTAAGTGGAGGGCAGGAGAAAATGACTTAATTAAATTATTTACTAAACACTGTTTTTACTTTTACAGCCACCACGTTCGCTGATGAACTTCATGGTGCGTTATCGTCCCGATGAGCAGCCGTCGTTGCGTCCACATCACGATTCCTCCACGTACACCATTAATATTGCCATGAATCGAGTGGGAATCGATTACGAGGGAGGCGGTTGCCACTTTTTGCGCTACAATTGCTCCGTCACGGAGACAAAGAAAGGATGGCTGTTGATGCATCCTGGTCGTTTGACCCACTTCCATGAGGGACTGCTCGTGACCAAGGGAACACGCTACATTATGATATCGTTCATCGATCCATAGATGTGAACAACCCAATGTAATACTGCCATAACGGTCACTCCAAAGATTTAATTCTTAGTATATTCGAAATGTGGAGTATTTAAGCAGATATCGAATCAAATCAAATCTAGTTTAGTTTTTGGATTGTGGTTTATTGCCTTAGTTGCAGTTCGTTTGCGAAAAGTTTTTGACTCAACAACAAATCCATAATTTGCCTCGAAACTCCAGGGTCTGAAATGAAACTATTTTTACTCATTACGTTTATTGTAAGTTTTTTGAAAAGTGTTCAATTCTATAAACGAAGCAATTTAATATAATGTTGCAAATATATACATACATTTGTTTTATTAATGCATTTTTAAAATTATAGTCATAGGTTGCCTCGACGGACAATATACACATTCTACGGCAACAGCATTTGCAACCCGCCCTTTTATCTTAACGATTTTAGCATTCAAAATATATGTTATCGTTCTTGTATTATTTGTTTCCGCCATGATTGATTTTATGAATTTGTGAAGCAACAGGTTTTTGTTTTCAACTATAAAAGTAACGGGAAAATCCGACGCCGAGTTTTTTTAACCGAGCTGCCACCCAGCAAAAAGTCTGGCAACACCAAAAGTACGAAATTCATTAACAGCACACCGGCCTTTACAAGCAGAAGCTGACTGGTATAGCACTGCAGCTGATATTTCACCTCGCAGGCACATAAAATTGCTGGCTGCATACAGTAGCTGCAATTTTGCCAACTCTGCAGGGCCGGAAAAAGCTATATCAACATTTAAAAATAGCTAGAAAATGCTGGGAAATCTAGAAGAAAGCCAGAAAATAACGTTTTTATACTTCTTAGGTTGACTTTATATTATATGTAATATATTAAAACTATATGCAACAGTAATCTACTAGTATAATCTGAAATATTCTAGTGTTTCTTTTAACTTAGAAAAAGCTGGAACTCCAGATGCGGCGGAAAAAAGCTGAGTTTGTGCTAACAGAAGACTGTTAAGTCTTTCTGTTAGAACGTGTACTTTTTCGAACAGGCGCGCGATTCAAATTTGATTTGAAACAAAAACTAGCTGTGTTGCGATGGGTGTTGGCCCATCACATGGGACTGTTGCCGTCGAAAGCCGATCCTAGTCTGTTTGCTTATCGTACAGAAAAAGACACGCTCGAGCTCGAACTAAAGGATGCCAGCAAAGATCAGTCGAAAGGACATACATACAAGAACCACAATGTGTATTCTGGTCATCCTAAACTGGTTGCCAAAGGGTCACGAACTTTATTTTCGCCTCACAGCTGTTAAGGGCATTGGCAAAGGACCCATGCCAAGTTCTCGGTTACTAAGTTTAAGGAAACTGTTTTGTCTCTAACTACCAAGGACTTGTTTCGACTGCTGCCAAAAAATTTGTAAAAGCCAGATCTGACGGGAAAAAAGCTGAATTGGCAACACTGAGTATCTGACTGCAGAAATTTAAACCCACTTTGCAAGTAATATGCTTTTGTATGTTGTTGTAAATTGGTTAGTTTAAATGAAATACGGAAAATAACTTTCTTTACAGTCCAAAAAAAAAATCAATTGTAGAACATGCACAGTACATTAACATTTGGCGCGCACTGTAAATGGATATTAAGTGCGAGTCGCGCAGCGGTTTCTTGTTTCCGTTTCGTTTCGTATCGTTCGTTCGCTCGTTTGCTTCTCAGTCGCATTTGGAATAACAGTACGTGCGGGTGTCTGGGTGCGTTGCCATTGACGCTGCCGTCGCTATTGCTGTCGTTTTAAATCTACATTTAGTTCTAGCCTGGCACTTGGCGCGCCTGGACAACGCAAAGTGCGTTTGGAGTGTTGCCTTAAAAATAGTAACCAAGTGAAAAGAGCAACAACTCCGTCGGTTAATGTGCGTGGGTGTAATTATTACATTTAAATATGTGTTTACAAATAAATCGAATTGGCTGAACTGTAGTCGTACAAATGTATTTAAAACGCCGCATCCTGTAAAAAGTGAAACAAACAAAACAGCAAAAGGGCAAGGCAAAAGTTTTGTTATTGCCAGCAGACAGCAAGCTCTCTCTATTACTCTCTCTCTCTCTCCCTGTCTGTTTCTTTGGTGCTCTCTCATTCGACCGTTTGTCCGCCTCACGTCTCATTCGATTTTCCTTGTTCCTTTTCCGTGTGTGTGTGTTGTTGTTGCTGCTACTGCTGATACTTTTTCCTGTTTCATTTCCCTACATTTTGTTGTTGTTGTTGTTTCACTCTTTAATTTACACTTTTCGGCTATGTGATGGCAGCAGTAGGGAGAGGGGTGGGGAGCTTCGTTTGCTCACACCTGACGTACATTCTGTTGTTGTTGTTGTTGCTGATGCCCTGGAGTTGCTTTGGCAACAACAATAATAATAACAACAACTACAAAAGGAGCTGCCGCTTATTTGATTTCTATTTATTTTTCTTTTCCAACACGAAAACTCGTGCAAAACAGAACGTGATATAAATAAAAAAAAGAACCGTTATAAGTGTAATTATCAAAAGAAGACGAACAAAAACAACAACAACTGCATGTGACAACCGGCAAATGATCAACGGAAATAAAATCGAAAGTTGCCACTGCAACCAACAGTTTGGGCCCTGATGAGCATGGAACAGACAACGAAGGGCATCCAAATTGTCGCCCTGCTCGAGTTCCGCCCCAAACAAACTGGGAGCTGTAGGTGAGTACTCTGTATGTTTGTGTGTGAGTGTATGAATGTTTGATGGTATTGGTGTTATACCATTCTATTAGCGTCGTGTGTTGTCTCGCAGTTTCTCAGGCAAACGCCTTGAAATTAGCTAAGCAGCTGCTAATTGGAGCGGCGGGTCGTGAAAAATGAAGTGCTAAAGATGGAGGAGGGGAAAGTGGAGAAAGAGCAAACGACAAATTGGTGTAGGGATTAAAGAAACTTTCGTGATAATTTATAAAACTATCTCCAGCATATGGTTGCATTGAATTAAACTATCTATAGTGACAGTATCTTAAAGAATATATATGAAGATTATTCTGCAATCTACACAGTAATAGTAGGTATTACTTTTTCTTAAAGAGGAAGCTGTTATTTGAAACAATATAATTTATAAAACTATCTCCAATTAAATTATGAATAAAACTATCTATAGTGACAGTAGATTACTCTGTAATCAACCAAAAAAAAGATATATACTTATATAGTTGCCAATCCTATAACCCAAGAATTTCATTTCCTAAATAGAAATCAGTTATTTAAAAATTTATTATTTTTGATATAATTATAAGCTTAACTCCAACATATGAATGATATAATATATTAAATAAAATATTTATACAATCTACACTTTAATAATAAGTATTATTTTTTTTTATAATTAGAAATCGGTTTTTGGAAAATTTATTATTTTTGATGTATAATTATAAAACTGTCGCCAACATACATATGTTGGTTGCATTGAATCAAACTAGCTACTGAGAGCAACATCTTAAAGAAAATGTATGAAAACTATTCTTCATAATAAACTCTACTATATTTTAATAAGTTTGAACCTGTACATAATAATAATATGTAACTATTTTAGCCAGTGTACCTATAGACGCCAATTCTAAACGTATGTTTGTATTTTGCGAGAATTTCTTAAATAAGACAATTTTCGCTTTCTTTCCAATTTTTTTTTATCACTTGATCTAGAAATTGTTTCCATCCTGTTGAATTTTGATACTTGATTGCTTCTCAAAAATATCTTCATGAAATAGTTAAATCTGTGAAATATTTATTATGATATCATATTTGTATTATCTCAATTAGATTATGATCAGATCTTCAAAATGGAACTGCTATTGAATGAAAGATTTTAATTTTTTGATGTATGCTTTAAGAATTTTTTTAATCAAATCAGGATACAGGAAACAAAGAACTTTGGAGCTCAGGTAGAGCTTTCAAAGACCCACATAATATGCAAATGAGCGTGGGGATGGACTGTTGACTGGCCTGTCCCTTGACACATGTGCGTGCGTGCGAAATCTGCGAGCACAAAAATTATTAACAACGGTTCCTCTCTCTCCCCCCCTCACTCGAGGTACATACATCAGACTCTACAAAATACACGCACACATACACACATGTATACATCAATTGGGAGCTGCATAGACAACATGCGGGAGGCGTTTCGTCGCCCTTAACCCCTCGGGACATACGCAGTGCGGCACAAACGGCCCTGGCCCCTCCATGTCTCAGCAACGGTTAATGGAACTGTATATGACTGTGTTTCTGCGTGTGTGTGTGTGTGTGTGTATGAGTGTGTGGGCCCCGAGGAGTCGAGTAATTTGTGTCACGTTTTAATTTTTCACACCGCAAAGGACGCAACGGAAGGGAATGGTAACTAAAATTCATATGTTTAAGACCTTCCCTTGCTGTGATTATGACAATTAAGATTGCGTACAACTCTTGTTTCTAGTTTTTCTTTTTCTTTCTTTTTTGTTTTCCAAATTTCAAAAGAGTTTGTTGTGTACTTGTTTCGTGCTTGTTACATGTTTCCCTGCAATTACATTTGTACTTTTTTGAGCACAGCTTTAAATGAGATTTTATATTACCTCTTTGGGGGGCATTTGTAAACGTTTTAACAACTATTAAGGATTGCAGTACGGATTTAGGATTTAAGTACTGCAAGTAGATTTGGATTTACAAGGAGATCACTGAGTTACTATATAATAGAGTCTGATTTTATAATTCCTCCTTGTGTCTCATTCGTAAACGTTGTAGCATTATTTTAAGTTTTTACGTTAGTACAGCTTTAGTATTTCAAATAGATTTTTAGTTCAAATAATGAACCTTGAGTAGTATAACAAAACAGATTTTCTATTTCCTCTTTGTGTTACACTCGTAAGCGTTTTAACAATATTTGAGCATTGACTGCTGTACTGTTTCTAATATTCCTAATAGATTTCGAGTTAATAGATGAACTCTTGGTTTCTATTATAGTAATTCCTCTTCATATCGCATTTTAGACATTCTGAAGTGTAATGTTCCATTTTCTTGTAACGTTATAGACAGTAGTGATGGTAGACATGAGACATATTCTGTTCAAGTGATAGAAACCATTTCGATGGCAAGTTGTTTGCTTGGCTTGTCACAAAAGATGACAAAATATGTCAGAGCAGCATCTGTAAGCCATTTGAAATGCTTTTCACACTGTACACATTGCAAACATGGTCGAAAAACCTTTATTCTGATGCCACAGTCAGAATTCTGTCAGCTGCCAGCTGAAAGTCCATAAGAGAAGCTGCAACATAACAGACAAAAGTATCCGCAGGCAACTTGAGTTTGTAGCACTTTGTCAGTTGGATAGAGTCCTGTTTTAGCTCAAGTGATATTCAATGCAAAGGATAAAAGATAATATAATATGTATAAATTGTGAAGAAGAAATCTTAAAAATGAATATAACTATAATATAAGTTTGATGAAAATTGAATTGTTTTACAATTCATACTCGTAGTGAAAGGAATTCCTTGGCTTTCAACTATCATATATCTTGGTCATAACTTATATAATTTAGGCAAGGTACTACATAATACATAATTTGGTAAAAGCTTATCTGATTCCAGCATTAAATTAGAAACTGAACCATTTAATGATCTTATAATCATGGTAAATTAAGTTTCTTCACTTCTAAATCTCCTAAAAAGCTGCACCGATTTCTGTAATGAATATCTTTACAATAAATGTCAATTTTAACCTATTAATTTTTAATTGAATGTAGAGAATTTGAGCTGCAGAAGACAGAAGAAGAAATTCTGTTAAGAGATTCCTAGCATTTCAATTGCGTAGTTTGAGATCTATTCTTATCATAAGATATTATGTGAGTAGTCGGCTGGCTAATATATATATTTCATCGCAAGAATTTTCCGCTTGGGCGGCTTGAGGAGGCGGTCTTCTTGGGCACGCAAGTCATTTGATGGACTCCCTGCGACTCCTTTCTGGCTGTGGCAGAAGTGACTGGCAGCTGCGTGAGCTGAAGTGAATGGAATGGATTGGGACAGGACATGAACATCAACAAGAGGAGCAACGAGCAGGAAAAGGACTTCACTCAATTTGACAAACATGACACGGAAACCCCGGAGCTGACTTGCAATTTGGACTGCCAAGCAGTTGCCCTTCTCCCTTAATGGACACAGACACCCCATCCAGATGACGGTACTCGTCTACGTTCACATTCTCATCCTTGTGCTCTGCTTCGTCCTGCGTTGGCAATTAAATTTTTAAAATGCCATTTCGTAACCTATTTCGAGCGCCTCTGCAAATGAAAAATGCCAACTGCGTGCGTGGAAGGACTAAGGACTAAGGACTAGAAGCCAGGACAACATTTTGCAATATTTTCGCAAAATAAACCTAAATTGAATTTGTTGACAAGAGTTTTGCAGGCTAGACAAGCTGGCCAAAACCTCTGTAGCCGACAGCAAACGCAACTTTTTATACCCTATAAAAAAACGGAACCAAAGGGTATAAACACGAAACAAAAAAATCTATGCAACTTACAGAAGTAGCTCAAATCTTTATATATTTGTAGCTTAGAACTGGTTGCAGGGTATTTCGTAGTTGAGCACATGATAAAGTTGCACTATTTCGATGTCTTTCTGTTTGTATCTAGCTATATCTCTCATATATAATGTGAATTAGAGCTATGTACAGGGTGTTTCTAAGCGAGCACTTATACCAAAAGTTTTCCTGTTTCTATATAAACTGATAAAAAAAAGGTTCTAAAATCAAGATTTTGGTCTCAGAACTAAGAATTTTGGTCAAAAAAATGCGTCGAGAACATAAAATTCTTAAATTTAGAAAACGCATCTTGATTTTAAGAACATTTCAAATTAGAATAAGTTCTTAATTTAAGACCCAACAGTCTTAAATTCTTAAATCAAAAAAAAAAGCTAAGATAGGTGTTTTAAACTTGAAACTTATTTTTTATCTGTTTGGATTTATTTTTTTTTATAAATATTCCTATTATATGTTTTTTCCTTGGCTGGAGCGGGTTTCGAACCCTCGTCTTGTTGTCTAAGTTGAATGTTCTTGATTTTATATGTTGGTCTTTTTTTTTCAGTGTACATAATTATGTTTAGAGCTTTATCTTTTATATAATAAGTACATATTCGATCACTTTCTTTAATTTAAAATCAATTTGTCGAATGATGTATAGGGTATCTTTAGGTCGCTTTTTTACACTGTAGCTGCAACTCATGTGTTTTGTGGCAAGTTGCAAGTTATTAAATTTTCCGCTCCTTTGTTTTGCTAGTTTCTTTCGCCTGGCGTTGAATCACTTGACCGGCCCGAGTGGCATTTCCCCATTGGCGCATTGGAGGACTCTAACTCGGAATGCAGTCCCAACTGTCTCCTCTTCTTCCTCTTCTTCTTCTTCTTCTTGTTCTTCTTGGCCGCCAATCAAGTGGGTCTCTCCGTCCACCTCTGGGCCACAGTCCAATTCGACTTGAACTCATTTCGCTGGAGACTTTTGGCGAATTTCTGCCAGCATTGCAATTTCTCATATCGTTGTCTCTGGTTTCTCTCTCTCTCTCTTTGTGTTTTGGCTTTGCTTTGGTAATTTAATTGCCAATTTTGAACATTTTTCACTTTCTTGCCCCTTGGGGTGGAATGAGGGTAAAACACAGAAAAGAAACGACATTTTCTTTTCAATAATTTCAAATGCGAAACTTAATAAAGACGTAATTTGGCAGGTTAGAGAGTCCTTGAAAAAATGCAGCTAAATAAATTTTGGCACAAGTATTTGACTAGGAAATACCTTGTAATACTGACAGAGATAACTTAGTATACATGCTAAATTTAAATAATAGCATTTGTGTTAATTTTCAAGACTGTTGATTTTTTATATTTATATAAATAAAATTTATCTTTAAAAGTGTATATACGAGAACCTCTACAATCGATCAAATCTCAGTACTATGCTTTGCAATTTTGAATAAAAACCACAATGTGAGTTGCTGATATGGAAAATGAGTATATCCAAAGGCGGTTCGCAACTTCCGCTACATTATACAATCATATACTTACAAATACAATGCCATATATGCTTGTACACATGTAAATGAGTAAAATACAATGCTTATAACCCACTATTTATGCTGTTCATGCAGAACAAGAACAAAACTGCGGCGCACGACAACAACAACAACAACCACAACAACAACATCAACTCTTTAACAATACAAATGAGTTCAAAGCAAAACCGAAACATACCACATGATAAATTTATGGTTATCAGAGAGAGAACAATATGCGTCAAGTGCCAATGGGTTAAACGTACTTTCCCATATAAAGTATAGTATATATATATATATATATATATATATCTGCATATCAGAACAAACTCAGTACTATGTACATACGTATATGCTCCTATATACAAAAATATATTAGGTTTTATCACTAGCGGGCAAGCTTAAGGCAGTCGCCTTTTTTTCAGATATGAAAATTGCTAAAATACATACATATAATATGTATATACTTATACATATACTTATTTCTATCGCAAACTTAGTTGTATATTTCTATGAACGCGTCCAAACAATAAATTTTGGTTTGTTTCCTTGACAAATCTTATTTAAAACTTTTTATAGCACACCCAAAATACATGCAAAATTTAAAAACTTTCAAATATTGAACTTTTTATGATAAAACAAGTATTATTCACTTAATCTTGCATATCCTAGAAAGAAAACTTACAAAAATAATATTTGGTATTACAAACTTATTCTGGAATTTTAAGAAAGATACAAAAATTCATAAATAATTTTCAATATTATATAAGAACTGGAATTTTAACGGCATTCATAAAACAGAACTAATTTTTGTTCAGAGAACTGCCAATTCCGAAAAATTTTACAGTCATCATCTAGTTGAAGTTGTATTACGCCTTTCCGGTTTTGTAAGATTTCGAACAATATATTGTGGCCATAACATTGTAAAGTGTTTTATAACCACTTCAATTGAGTTAAGAATCGGTATAGATAGATTGATTGATAGTTGACTTATCATGATGAGTAAAGCTACTTAACGTGTTATATGATCATTAATGCGAAAAACAAACACTTAATTAGAAGACAGATATTATAAAAAACCATTTTTATTGGCATGCAGTTGGGTTTACGACCCCAATAAAAGTTTGGGACCATTAGTGCCACTCATCACGTCTAAGAGATAAGGCGCCGTCAATAGCAGACGACCAGGTGCTATTGGCCTATTGAAAATATGACTCAAAACTTGGCTAACAAAATGGAAAATGCGAGATAATTTATTTATTATTAATAAATTTTTTTTTAATAATATTTTTTTGTTTTATCCATATTTATTAAAATTAGTTATTCTTTAGTACTATCTATAGATAGTTATTTGGTACTATTGAAAATATGACTGAAAAGTTGGATAACAAAATGGAAAATGCGAGATAATTTATTTATTATTAATGAATTTTTTTAAAATAATATTTTTACTATAGTATTTATCCATATTTATTAAAATGAGTTATTCTTTAGTACTATCTATAGATAGTTAAGCAAATCAACTTTTATCTATTTGATAACTTACTTAAACAAAGTTTTGCGTCCGCATTGTTTAATTAATGTGACACTAATGATAATGCATTCAAATTAATTTCTAAACCTTCTTTTAGGGCCATCCTTAATCAACTGTTGCGTTGTTAACTTTCTCTGGGGTCACACCCAACTAAATATTGGATGGAAGGTGGCGCAACAGTTGCCCCATCTGGCGGTCACATTTGGAATTTCTGTGCATATGCGTGTCTTTCCTTTGTTCTCGGCTGAGAAATCGATTAAATCCTTTCACACCCTGCATTCGCACCATTTGTGTATAATGGAAATGATATGTAGAATTATAGCATAAAACAATTCATTTCTTGTTTCTTTTAATAATAATAGTCACAATATTAATAGGTCCCACTGTGCCAAACTGACATTAGTCTAATGGCCATGCGATAAGCCTTTGCCCTGCCTCACTAATTTGTTCTCATCAGTTTTATGGACTTTGATTTCTTTGATTTGGCCATTTAAACATTTAACCAAGAATTGTTTGAACATTTCGACTGTCGAGATATGATAAATGTTATAAAGGCCTAATAATACATTTTATTTTAGTTTATTATTGATAGTTTTTTTTATACGCTCAGTTCATAGTCAATAAACTTAACCTAAATAAAGAAGTTACATATAGTAAGGAAAACTCGTCATAAAAAGTTATTTAATTATTTCAATATCTTATCAAAGTGTTTATATATTTTATTAAAAATTTAAATAGATATGCAAGGAATATCCCGTGACGCATTACGGAATTCATAGCTTTATTTTGAAGATAATTTTGATTAAATTGAATGGTAAATTTCCGATTCTTACTTTTTGCGTAGTTGCTTTATTCTGTTTTTAAACTCTTTTCGTTACATTTTGATTACATTACATTACATAAAATACAACTAGCACGTTCAGAAGTTTTTTATAATGGATGATATATGATACTACTTGATACACTATAACTCACATGTTCACATGAATACATTTACAAGATGAAATTTCTCGGTGCTAATCCATTAAATTTGAAATATGACGTTGGAAATTTCGTTTACACTTTTCTTTATATCTTCTTTTTTTTGACAAATGCAATAAGTTGTGGACTGTGTGTGGAGTCTAGAGCCCGGGTTATGGGTCGAGGTTCCGTACTACAAATCAACCAAAGAGTTTGCTTCTTCACATGAGTCGTTTTCACTTTTTTCCTCTAGCATTCAACTTCTTTTTGTGTGAGCACGTGCATCCTTCGCTCTCTCCCTTTCCACTTTCTCCTTTCCCCTTCATATATTACGCAATTGCTGATTCCGCCCACATGCGAAATACCGATCCTATTCAACTCTCCACACAGTGGGACATTTTATGAGCCGCCTGGCGTCGGGATTATGAGTAAAGTGAATTGGAATAGAGCTGCAAGGCACTTGTAAAGACTATTTAAGTTGTCCTTGCAACAAAATTAATACGACCCAGACAGTTTTAAGAGTCTTATACTTTACCGCGTTCTACAATTTGGCTCAGTTTTATAGCGAGCCCAACAGTGGGTGTAAAAGGATTGCCATATGTACTAGAAATATTAAAAGATTCGTACAAAAGTGGAAATAATGTTTCGGAAACTGTTTAAGTTTGCTAGCCTATTAAATCACTATACCTTTTGGATAGAACCATAATTATTATAATGATAGAAAGATAAATAACAGAAATAACAGTCTCAGAAAAATACCATACCGATAGGTATTATTGGACATATATTTTATGTGTAAACCAGGGATTAAAACCGAAACGAATAGCGGTTTCAGTTACGGTTTCGGTTATGCTCGAATTAAGGTTTTCATTTATCGGTTATGCAAAATCTTGGAGTATCGGTTTCGTAACGGTTATCGGTTTTTTGTAAGTTTCGGTTTAAAAATACCGGTATGGTTTCGGTTTACAAAAAAAATAAAAATTAAGGTTTTCGGTTGACCAAAATTAGAAGCTTTATTCATTGTTTTACATGAAAAAAAGACTTAATGCTCTAATTAGAATGGAAAATAATGTTATCTGGTTACTGGAATGGTCCAGTGTAATGTCGATTTATTATAATTGGATCTCATATAAATTTGGTTTGAAAATTTCGATTATTTTGATTTTACTGATTTTTAACAACTTCAAACTGCCATAACTTTGTCAAAATTCAATCAATTTCCATGCGCAATGTAAATTTGGGAATAATTTTACCTCTAAATTAGTTCTGCATTTCAATTATTTTCATTTTTGAAAATTTTGGAAAATTCGAATTTTTTAGAAATTTTACAGTGTTACCCCTTATCATTTTTCAAAAAATTCGAAAATTTCAAAATTTTCAAAATGAACAATATTTAAAGGCAGAACAAATTTAGAGGTAAAATCATGCTCAAATTTACATTGCGCATGGAAATTGATTGAGTTTTGACAAAGTTATGGCAGTTCAAAGTTATCATAGTTGCTCAGTAGCTGCGACGGTCAGAACCGAAATTATCCCTTATAAATGAATCGGTTGCTAAACGGTTATTTCGTCTTAAAGAGTTTCGGTTTATGGGTTTCGGTACAGCGGAAAAAAATTGATTCGGTTACGGTTACAAATTTCAATTGGTTTTTACCGATTAAAGGTTACGGTTTCGGTTAAGGTTTTAATCCCTGGTGTAAACCTTAATGTATTATAATGTATTAAAAATAATAATACAATTTTAATTTAGTTTTGCAAAGGCCAAAGTCTTTCTTTGTGGAAATTGCAATAATATCATATTCTATTCAAGGACATTGTCAGGTCGTCGCTTGAAAGCTTCATCCGGGTCCTCAAGTGCGACTTTCGTAGTATCCAGTTCTGTACTGTTTCCGCATTTCCCTCTTCTTCCCTCTCTCTCTATATTCTCTTTTAGTTTGCACCCAATTCTGGTATTTTGTTATGCACTCTGACACACCCACACATCTGTGCATTGTGTTGTTGTGTAGTTGTTTATGTGTCTGCCTCGTAGTTTGTTGTGTGTGCTTCATTCCCTTTTTATTTTTTTGCAAAGATTTTTGTGCCTGGTTTGGTTGTGCAGAGAGGCGGCTGGAATTGTCATGTAAATGGGTTAAGTTCTCGCAGTAAATTGTTTTTACAGAGAATTTTGCCTAGTTCTTGGCTTTATTGTTTCGACATTTTGTTAAATGAATTTTCATTTAAGTCTTTTCCTGGCCCCACAAGCAGCACAGACAGTTTTCAATTTACTACAATAAAAAGACCAACATTAATTGAAATTTGTAGCTTAAGGATAGAATAAGATTGGCAGTATTTGATATTGCAAATTTAATATATTTTGAACATAATTTCACAATAGAATAAAAACTAGTTGAATGAATTGATTTGGAAAGAGTTTTTTAAGTTAAATGGTAAAACTTTGCTAAACCTCTGCTTAAATCCAAAGAGACATATAGATAAGTAATAGAAAATCACATATTTCGTTATATTTTAAAGGAATTTCCGAAACTATTGGGAATTGAAAAGGTGAAACTTTAATAACTGACCTCGCTTTTCGTTTAATTGCATGGCGAACCTCAAAGTACATTTTAACGTTCTATTTAGATACTGTTTGAGATATAAGAAGTTGCAAAGTCCATATGCAAATTGCGTAGAGAGAAAAAAGCAAAGCGGCGCCAAATTTGCTAGAGACATGCAAAGCAAAGCAAAAATACAGAATGAAAAAAAATTGTAAAATTGGCCATTGAACTTTAATATCAGCAGCTGGGTGAAATGGTTTTTAAAATGCTTAAACACGCGAACAAACAACAGCCACGCCCCCATCTATAACTCGAAGAGTTTGCGGAAGAACAACATGTTGTTGAAGTTAAAGGAGTGATAACATTTAGACACTCTCTAATATACAGATACACTGGTATTTCCTTAGTTATTTTTCATATACATATAAATATAGTACAGCAACTAAGATTTATATACAATTTCTATGATTAATTGGTATTTTTTAAATAAATTTAATATCTTATTGTGGTTGAAGTTAAAGGAGTGATAACATTTAGACACTCTCTAAGATACAGATACACTGGTATTTCCTTAGGTATTTTTCATATAAATATAAATATAGTATAGCAACTAAGATTTATATACAATTTCTATGATTAATTGGTATTTTTCAAATAAATTTAATTTCTTATTTACTACAATAACAGAGATAAAATAATTATCCTGCCTTTCTATAACTACTGGGTATTGAATTTGATATATTTTAATTACATTCTAATTGTATCTTAAAGATAAAACCTTCTACTTATAAATATTTTTAAAGAAACACAATGAATGCTCTCCTAAAAAAATTTTTGAACTACTAATATACCTATTTATAGGGTATTACAAATCAGTCATATCAAACTACGATTAAATATTTACATGTTACCAATTCAAAGCTAAGCTGACATACCTTTCCATATACGCTCTACAGGGTATTCTAACTAGAAACAAGCGAAACTTCCGCCTGTTTTTGTTGATATGCTTTCCGCCCCCCCTCCCCCGTGTTCTCGCTCGCTTTACAATGTAACATCTAACGGCCAAGTTAACAAGAGCTTTACACAAATTGTTAAAGGAAAATGCAATCAAAGTGGTTAAGTGCTTACAGCTTTAAGTGCAAATGATTAAAATAAAATTTGATGTTCTATATATCGCATATTGCAGTCGTTTAACAATACGATACTTTTTAAACTAACATTAAAATGTATGTTGTAAATTACTTAATAGAATATTTAAGTTATTTGCCGCTAATTAAAAGAAATTGCATTATCTTGTCACATGTAAATCACAGTCTGTTTTTGTTATCGTTATCGTTATCGTTATCGCAACATGGCAGACATCGCGTTTGCTACCAATTTGATAACAAAGTCAGCAAATCAAAGAAATTTGATCAATTGGTTTTTAAGCCTACTTAAAGACCTAATTTGATTTGCATTAATTATATTAAATGCAAAAATACCATATATAAATATATCATTTGTTCATATATAAATAAGCACACTACGTTTTGCTTTCGTCACTAGCGCGGACTGCCGTCCGCAGTGATATGTCACCTATACATTTATTTTTATATATGTTGCTTGGTTTATATGGGGCGTCTGTTCGAACTATTTAGATAAGGCTTTAATTTATCTGTACATCAGCTGTTTGTTTTTTTAATTGACACTTTTTAATTAAATTGACAAATATTCAATCAAAATATTCGCTCTATTTGAATTTTTCCTAACTCTTGCAATATTTTCATATTTTATTTGCAGGTTTAAAATGCATTAGAGACAACTATGTGAGAAAATGAAATAAATGTAAGTGAATTGAGAAAAATAATTAATTAAAACTATATTGCTTAGTGTTCATTTAATTTATTGCCAAAATTGTTAAAATGTCTATATAGTTAACCTTGATTTCTTTTTATAGATTTTTTAATTTTATTTAATAATATTATTGTAATTTTATCTAGAGAATACTGCATAGCCGGCACGTGATTCAACAGCCCCGCCCAGAAAAGCCGCCCACAGCGTGAAACAATCAGATGAAAAGAAGAGAAAAGCAACACAAGTGAGAAATGAAAATAATGCTCGGAAAGCAAATGCAAAGTGAAATATCAGCAAAATTATAAAAACGAAAAAACGAAAAAATATTGAAGAAATTGCAATCAAAACCAAACGAATGAAATCAAAATACCAAAGAAGAGTTACAAGACCAACACGTAAAAAACAAAAACACTACAACAACAATAACAACAACAACAACAGTGACACAGCAGCAGCAACAAAAAGAAGAGGAAGAAGAAAAATAAGACGAAATGTTGCTGTCACAGGCCAAAGATATAAAATTGAATGGAAACGTCAGCAACAACAAAATGGGGCTGGGTAAATCCATTAAAATGTACCTGACCATATTCGTAGCCACGACCTGTGTCTATATGGTGCTCTATCAATATCACATGTCCCGACAGCCCCTCGCCACCAACGAGGTCATCAAGGTGAGTAATCCCTCCCCTCCCACAACCCGTCTATACTATTTACTAATTTACCAATAGATAATGAACGATAGTTCTAGAATCTAGATAGTTACATACTTAGTATACTTCGTTGTTGTTTATGGAAAGTATGGATAGATAGCACCTATTGATAAGACGATCGCGTAGATTGCACAAATTGATTACCTATGTTATGGTTTGACCTTGACCAACCAACAAGTTCGACTTTTGATTAAGTTGTAAATCTCTCATTCTTCACTCACACATTTATCGTATCTATTATATTACACATTGTATCTATCAGACATCCATCAAATAACTTGCTTAACAGTTTATTGGTAAAACTAATCTAATTAAAAATTAAAGGAATTTAATTAAAGACACAAAATTAGATATAGTTTGTTTTTAGATGTAGCGATAAAATAAGGATGTAATTTTTGAGTAATCCTTTTTTGCTTAAACTTCTCTAATATATCAATTGTTGATTTTGATAAATAAAAAGATTTTGGTACAGCCTTAGATATAGAATATAGAAAGAATTTGACGACTGTAATAAAAGACTGCACTCGATACTTATAGTGCTCGCTTTATCGCTTAGAACTTCTCTCAGCGCTTCTCGCTGCAGCTTCCCATAATCACGTATTAATTAAGACGTCAGATAAAGCATCACAGCAATAATATTACTTATTTAATAATATTCTTTTAAATTGATTATTCGCTTGGAACTTCTCTAAATGCTTTTACCTTAGAACTTCTCTCAGCGTTTCTCGCTGCCGCTTTCATGTAAAAATTAAAACGACAGATAAAACATCTTGGTAATAATAGTTATTATTTAATAATGTTTTTCCGATTTTTCCGCTTGGAACTTCTCTAAATGCTCCTCGCTGCGTCTTCTACTACAGTTTTTACTCTAAATAATTTTAAAGGAATATGAAATTTTATTTAAAAGAGTAATACACATAGAATAATAGAATTAATGGCTTTCTCGCTAAATTTTTCGCTTTGAACCTATTTAAAATTAACAGAGTTATAATAAATTAATTGATTATGACAAGATTTAACAATGCTTGTCGCCTTTAAGACATAGAAGACTTTAAAAGTGTTTATTATAGTAATATCCAAATAAATCAATTTCTTATACATATACCATATATATTTATTAGCTGTTAGGATAATATTATTGTATCTAAACATTATACATCAATCTCATATTGTAATTTTTTGTCTTTTGTTCTTGTTCTTGCTCTATGTCTAACTGGGGAAATTACATTATACATGATGTAGCATACAGACAAATCATCATCATCATCGTCGTCGTCGTCATTTATCGCATCATATTTGTGGTCGCCCATAAGCAGCATCAATACAACCGCAATGGGGCAGGCACAGGGCGAGGGGCAGGGGCAGGGGCAGTTGCAGTTACATGCCTCAAATGCAACTGAGTTCTCCTCCTCTCCGTCCTCGTCTCCCTCTGCTTCCATTGCTGAATCTGCCATGTCCTTCTTATCGACGGTTTCAATGCCATTGTCGTTATCATCATTATCATCATCAGATGCCAACAACAAGAACAACAACAACAAAACCATCATCACAACAACAACAACAACAGCGGCTGCTGCTGCTGCAATAACAACAACAACGACAGCAGCAACAACAACAACTACAACAACATCATCAACAACAACAACTCAAAAACTGTTAACAACAACAAGAACAACCAGCCACGCCCACAATTCAATGGGAAACGCCGGGGGCGTCGCTCATAAAACTCGCTCAACATTTATTGCTGTTTCCGAACCCGTAAATATTTCTTAACTAATCTATAACTAAATTGAGCACTTGCAGACAACAAACTAACTAACAAACTAATTAACGAACCAATTAACTATACTAATTACTCAAGTAGTTTTAAGTTTCAATTTTCATGTGCATTTCCAGCTTTATCTGCATTTTGTTTCGCCTTGTTCCACATATTTTGTTACAATTTGTATTTTTCCTAATTATATAATATAATATATTGTATGATATGTATAATATAATGTATTTACAGATGTTCAGTTGTAGACAGTTTTTTGCTGCACTTTTCTTGCAGTTTTCCTCTTCATGTGACTTTATTTGTTTATTGTTTTTTACTTTTTTGCAATTCTACTAATTGCTTTTTTAAGTTTCAGTTTTAAGTTTTGCTTCATTGCAAGTCAATAGTGCGTTTTACTTTTAGAGTAGAAAGTGAGGGACAAGATGTTGTAGAAACCTCAGTGTTATTTTCATATTAAGTTCGTTTTTTACACGTATGTAAACTCGTACTCCAAATGGAATGAGAATTCAAACTTTTTTCAAGTACAACAAAATTGGACAGAAATTGGGAAGGTAGGAGGAGTACGTAGAGAAAAGTAAGGGAATATTTGCTAAAGGAAAGTTGAGGAATAAGGAAATATGAGCAAAGTAGCAAAATTAATTTATATTTAGTAGAAGTATCTATTGAATAATGACAATTTGTATAAGAATAATACAAATTCGGTCGAATAGATGGTTAGAATATAATAGAACGGTTTGAGTAATATTCTTAACAGATTTAATTATTATGCATTTTATTTTATTAGTTATTTTTTTATTGAAATTGTCAAATAGCATGTAAATAAGGGAAAATATGATTAATTTAATGATATTATGCATATCCCTTTGCAATCTATACAATAATTTAAAGAAAAGATAAATTATTAAGATAAATGCAATTAGAACCTGCAAACTTCTTATAATTATGATTGCATTAAAGTTTTGTCAATTAAACAAATCAAATTGATTTTCAACGAATCGATTGCTAATATAGTTGGTTTGGTATATAAAAATCCTTGATGTGAGAAATTAATTTTACAGTACTTACGATTATCTGTATAAAACCAACTAGCAATTTGTTATTCGAGCCATGCAATTATAGCCATAAACAGGCGCTTTATTTGGCCAACGAGGCGTTACCAATGCAATCGAATTGCTTTATTTATTTGACCAAGTTTCGCACACACAAACACATTAGTTCAGTCTATTATAGGCTGATATTTGGCTTTTCTGGGTTAATCAGTTGCAATGCTAATATATCAAATGACGGATCCCCTGCTCTCAGACTTACCCTGCCCCGTTCACCACCTCTCCCAATTATAAATAATATGCAAATAAAAAGATTTTCCATACGAAATTTGCATGAGCCTAATTTGAAAATTGCTCATTGCGCATTGAAACCCATAAACCGAAACCACAAACAACAACTGCAACTAACGCCATTGAATAGCACCAAATTAGAAGGTTGTTCCAGTTACAGGCGGGGGCTGGGGACAGCTTTAGGTCTCACTGTGACGATGATCCAGATTCTCTAAATGCAAGCCAATTGAAAAGATTCTCAGCGCATTTTGTGGATATTCTCTGTGCTAGTTAGTTACACTTACTAAGTAACTATGGATGCACTACAGTCAATGTCAAACTTAAAGCGGGCTTATAAATATTTTATTATATAGTTATACTAAAAAAAATTAAATTGATTAAGAAATATATAAAAGATTTTAATAATGAATTACGTGGGACGTTGTTAAAGAATCACCATTGTTTCGAAGCTTTACTTAAATTTAAGTATTGAATTGAAAGGACCCAGTTTCCTCCTATTAAAATGCATTTTTCTGAATTGTCACTATATATTTTGATTCATTTTTGAAAATACATTAATTTATTGCTTAAAGAACAATATAGTTTTTATGACTACAACAGTTTTACAACAGTACAAATATTTATTATGATTTATTTATTATTTATAATATATTTAGGGTGAAGAAACTTTTAAAAAATCCAAAAAAGTTGAGAAGAAACATAAAATAAATATACTTTAATATGAACATTATAATTTGGAGATGTTGTCAATACCATTCGATCCGCAAATGTGAAATATTTTTAATATTGAGTTGAAATTGATTATAACTTTAACAATTGGCTGATAAAGTTGACTACAATTTTTTTAAATACAATTTCTCAGCACTTGGTTATAGTAATAATCAATTTACTTGAAATTTAACGCTTTTCAAATCATTTAATATTTATTATAATGACAGACTTCAACCCATATAAAGGTTAATAAAATGCTTTAAATGTGACATTTTCAGGACTTCAATTTGGTAATTTTTTGTGTGTCAGTTTTTTTTAGTTTGCATGTCAGTGCATTGTTTGTATACCCTGTAAATGTAGGTACTTAACTTAAAGCATATTTCTATATTAAATTAAAAATTTATAGAAAGATAGTTGTTATTGATATTGATTTTTTAGCCTTACGACAATTGTTGACGTATTATCTAAATTGTTTATAGGGTAACTGCTAGTCGTAGTTAGGTGTTTCGATTAGCTTTACTTTCTGGCTCAGTGCACTTTATTTATTTGAATGTCTTTGTTTATTTTGCAAAAAAAAGAAAGAAGAAAAATAAATTTGAATGCATTTTTGTGTGTCAACAATGAACAATTTGCTACACCAGCGAATGGAAGTGTGTGTATGTGTGTGTGTGCTGTTTTAGTGGCCTGCTTAAAGTGTAACTAGTAACCCAACTGGACACAGACACGCAGACTAAACCCGGTCAACTAGTCAACTAGTGGATTAATTTGCATAATTGCTCATAAAACGAAGCACACGCCGCGCGTAACGCATGTAAACACACACACAAACACACACACATATATGTAGTATAGATAATAATAAAGTATAGACCCTTAGTTAATACAAACTCTTAACCTCTCCGCAGCCACCATTATACATCATCACGCCCACTTATCGACGACCGGAACAGCTGGCGGAGCTGACACGACTCGGTTATACGCTGAAGCATGTGCTCAACCTTCTCTGGCTGGTGATTGAGGATGCGAACAGGACGAACCCATTGGTGGCCCACACCCTGGATCGCATTGGCGTGCCCTACGAGTACCTGGTGGGTGAGTATTGTCACTTAACATTATTTAGCCTCTACTTTGAGTGCTATTAACGTATCTTCCTTCTTCTCCCCTTTAGCTCCAATGCCCGAGCAGTATAAGCTGACAAAGCGGGCCAAGCCCCGGGGTGTCTCGAATAGGAATCGAGGACTCGATTATCTGCGCGCCAATGCCACAGAGGGTGTACTGTACTTTGCCGACGACGATAACACCTACGATATTAACATATTTGAACAGGTATGTACACGTAATACACAGAAATACTTTCTGATATTAAGACCAAGGCAGCAAGGTGTCAAAACTTTGGAGAACCATTGTTTCAATTTATAATAAAATATATCGTATTTAGAATGAATTACGGAACAAGTTAAAAACAATTAAAAGTGCATCTACACACAACATATCATAGTCAAACATAATTTATAATAAAAACAAAAAATCAAATATAACACATTTAAATTTTGTAACTTTTGTTTTAATCAGGGATTAAAACCGAAACGAATATCGGTTTCAGTTACGGTTTCGGTTATGCTCGAATTAAGGTTTTCGGTTATCGGTTATGCAAAATCTTGGAGTATAGGTTTCGTATGGTTATCGGTTTTTTATAAGTTTCGGTTTTAAAATACAGGTATGGTTTCGGTTCACAAAAAATTAAAAATTTCGGTTGTCCAAAATAAGAAGCGTTATTCATAGCTTTACATGAAAAAATACTTAATGCTCTAATTAGCCTGGAAAATAATGTTATCTGGTTACTGAAATAGTCCAGCGTAGTGTCGATTTTATTTTAATTTGACCTTTGAAAATTTCGATTATTTTGATTTTACTGATTTTTAATAAATTCGAACTGCCATAACTTTGTCAAAACTCAATCAATTTCCATGCGCAATGTAAATTTGAGCATGAATTCACCTCTAACTTCATTCTGCATTTAAATTTTGTTCATTTTCTAAAATTCGAAAAATTTTAAATTTTTAGAAAATTTACAGTGTTACCCCTTATCATTTTCTAAAAATATCGAAATTTAAGAATTTTAGAAAATGAACAAAATTTAAATGCTGAATGAATTTAGAGGTAAAATCATGCTCAAATTTTGATTGCGCATGGAAATTGATTGAGTTTTGACAAAGTTATGGCAGTTCAAAGTTATCATAGTTGCTCAATAGCTGCGACGGTCAGAACCGATATTAACACTTATAAATAAATCGGTTACTAAACGGTTATTTCGGTTTAAAGAGTTTCGGTTTATGGGTATCGGTACAACGAAAAAAACTTTTTTCGGTTACGGTTTCAGTTACGGTTACAAATTTCAATCGGTTTTCACCGGTTAAATGTTACGGTTTCGGCTAAGGTTTTAATCCCTGGTTTTAAGTAATTATTTATTATTTAAGCAATTATTTAAATTTATATTATTAAATTATGTAATGAAGGATGCTGAATAAAACAATAAATATGTAAATATTTTCTCAACTGTTTACCTGTGTTCCTTGAAAATTGAAGCCTATAAAATTCTATAGTAAGAAATTACTTACTTTTCAAAATATCTAAATGATTATTTGATTTTATATATATTTTTTACTGTTTCAACATCAAACTAAAATAAATCTATAGATAATATTGTATAAATAACTATAATATTAATGCAATTATTTTTATTTGAACCCGCAGATGCGTTATACCAAAAAGGTGTCAATGTGGCCAGTAGGTCTAGTGACCAAGACCGGAGTTAGCAGTCCTATTATACGCAATGGGAAACTGGAAGGTTACTATGATGGCTGGATAGGAGGTCGCAAGTATCCCGTGGATATGGCTGGATTTGCAGTAAGCGTTAAGTTTCTACACCAACGACCGCATGCGAAGATGCCCTTTAAGCCGGGCTATGAGGAGGATGGTTTCCTGCGCAGTCTGTCGCCGTTGGATAACGCTGAAATCGAGCTGCTCGCCGACGAGTGCAGAGAGGTAAAAGCTCTTTACAGAGTTAAAGATGAGTAGTTATTACTTATTCCTTATTCCATTTCCATTCAATCTTCTTACAGATTCTCACTTGGCACACGCAGACGAAAAAGAATCCAGCTGCACTTGCTCTCAATATAACCAGATATGGACACACGAATCTGGAGTTTATTGAGAAGCTGCTGGTGCGTCCATAAGACAAGAGGACTGCTGGTTTTGGTCCAACTGTAGTTAGTATGTTAGGTATTACGATAAACATAACGATTATCCAAAGTACGATTGTGTTGTATGGCAGCGAGTGAGCTCACAAAGTGTCCGTGACTTTAACCAGTTGTACAGGGTACAATTTCAGAGTTGAAGTCGTTTCTTTATATCGACTATCATTAGTGTTGCACGACGTAATCTAAATACGAGTACAGTTGCAGTTAGTTAGGCTCTAAGCGCACACGTTTATACGATATTTGTAATCATGATGAGGATGCACTGTTTGACCCCAAACCGGCATCATCATTGACAGTCGCACAGGCACCAAATAGTTACAGTGTATACCCTTAAGTATTGTACAATATATAATATTAATATTATAAATATTAAATTATCCTGAATATACATACATATATTTTGTACATATTTGCAATACATGAACCTAAGCCAAGACTTAATTTAAGATGATTAATTTTTGATAGATGTAGACAAAAACTATTTAAGTGCATTACTTTATGAAAGACAACAGCCTAATTCTAATTTAATTTAGTTTATAAGTTGAATTGATGATTCGATTTCGTGTATTCATCTCGTATAAATCAATCAATACAATAACAACTATGGTTTCTGTTCCTAAAATATAAGTTTGTTTTATTTTCCGATCGATTTCAAATGCAATTCTCAACTAAAATCTAATTTAATTTTAATTCTCAATTTGCTAATGCGACACTTCTCTTTATTATTAAAGTTTGATATTAATCATATTTTGGTTAATATTCCATAACTTCTTTATTTATTTAAGTCTGCTTATTTTAGTTGTGAAATTTCTCAACATTCAATTGAATACTTGGAACTTGTCTCAGTTTAATGGCAAATGTAAAGATGTCAATAGTTCAAGGCCGTCAGCAATATACATATTCAAGTATTGGGTGGGCGTGTCTAAAGTCGGGCAACTATTTATTTATACTGAGAGTGCTACAAAGAAGAAGCCATCCGAAATGCAAACAAACAGCAGCTAAAATGTGGGCCGCAACCATTTCAATAATGCATGTTGGCACACTTGTCTATCAAGGCGTTACTCCAGACCCTCAACGGACTGACAGACACCAAGACAGATGGGCAGTTGGGCAGACGGGCAGACAGTGGGACAGATAAAGCAGAGGCCAATGATTTGGTCACATGGGCTGGGCTGGGCCCTCATGGGACTTGAATCGCGTGCCAACTGATAGCGAGGGTAAGGGCAATTGAAAGGGGAAAATAAATAGCAGTTTGAGAAATTACCGAAAAGCCAACTACATATTTGAGATAATGATCTTGCTGATGGAATTCAATTATACAAAGTGGTAAACAAAACAAACAAAAAAGAGTAACATTTCTAAACAACATTCTGTTCTATACTCCAGTCGATATTCAGTTAGAAACTTAACAAATTACAAAGATCTTTGTAAATAAATTTATATAAATATACTGCAGATATGCTGATAAACAAATTGGTATTAATAAATATTTCTACAATTTATACATAATTAAACATTTCATATTTCTGTATGAGTATTAAAGATATTAGTTAGGAACTTACCAAATCTTTAAATTTAATAATAATAATACGAATACGAATAATACGAACTAACTAATCTCAAGGGTAAAAATTTCGTGCAAAACTTAAAATATTCTTATAAATTCTATAAAGCAAATATTACAATGATATTCTCGATTTCAACTTAAGAAACAATTACAAACCAATCTACAATTACGAGTAAACTAAACTTATTCAACAAATACTATAAAAAGAAAAAAACACACTTTAAAAAAAATAAACAAAACTCTTTTCAAACTGGCTAAACAAGGAACTTCAATCATTTTTGTGTAATGAAAACACAACAAACTTTAATAAATAAATATCTTACAAATTTATTAATAAATATTTTTTAAAATAATTTGTATTTATATTTGATGGAATTCGCGGGTTTATTATATAGTAAATTATTCGAGCTAAAGATATAAAGGGATTTATATAATAAAAAGGAAAGAAATATCTATGCCGAATAATCATGGATAATATATTGATGGATTGATCAATATAAAAAATATATGCACATAAAATACATTCCGATCTGGAATCGATTCTGATTTTTAAAAATCTGAAAAGAAAGTTTTACAGATCTCTACAAAAAGAAATATACATTTTTTCAGTAAATAGCTTGAACATTTATTTTCAAATATTTCTAAACAGTTTTTATATTTTTATTATATTTGTGTAGTTGTAAGTGCAGTTGATAGTTTATTTTTTTTTAGTTTAGTTTGATCGTCTAGTGGCTCCAGGCGGCAACCTCAACTGGTTGAGTTCCTGTAGTCGCTCTTGATGCATAGAGAGAGGCCTCGGTAACATTATATCCGCAATATTTTACGTGTATTTACCATCGCTGTTTTGGAATTCCAAATTCACGTATCTTTTTAAAATACCATTGAAAATTCGTTTCGTTAGAACAGAGCTCAGAGACAGCAACAGTAGAACTCAACTAAGTGCAACATACGATACGATTCGATTAATAAGGAATTGTGCAGGGTTATTTTGTCGACTAGAAAGCGTACAATTGATGGCACTAGACAGCTATATAGTAATTAAAACTAGACATTAATGTTAGAGATAACTGTTATTTAAAGGGACTATTTAAAATAGATGAAAGATTACTTGAGCTCTATAAAAACTAGAAAATTAATAATAACTACGTATACGTGAGAACTAAAAATGTTTAGCTTAAATATTAATTCTTTAGACCTTAAGGGAACTACGAGAGATAGGTTAATTGGGTTTGAGGATGGTCTAACATCTATGGAACTATAGAGCTACTATGCAACTTACTTGGCAGGAAGTGTTGAGATATTGATGTACGTACGTATATATTTTTTGGAAAGGTGTAGGGTATTGGTCATTCGCCAAGAAAGTCGATTTATATCATAGATCAAGAGACAACATAACAAGCTGACATGCTGACAATGTAAGTTGGGGATTAGAAGAAGGAACTACTCTATAGTTGGAGAATTATTGAATTATTATCTATGAGAAGCAAAGAGTTGCGAGTTAACTATCTTAAGGGAGGAGAGAACGGAGATAGAGAGAGAGATAGAGAGAGAGTTTCGACTGGTCTCATACTACTGTGTGGTACTAAAAAGATAACTCAACATCGATGGCTGCACGTGAAAGCTTATAGTTGCCTCTTCCCACTTGGTATGAATCAAACGCTGCAATGGCGTGTTGAGCATTGACTCCTCCTTGGCGACCACATCGTTGCCAGCGCTAGCACCACTAGCACCACCGCCGCTAGTGCTAGCGACACCAACAACTCCGGCAGCAGCACCACCACCACCACCACCACCGCCGGCAGCCGTAACGGCCTCATCCTTGCCCGGCTTGCCCGCTAACGAGGTGCTCTCCGGTGTAATTGGTTGTCGCTCCAACATGACCAATGCCTGCTCATTGTACGTCCGATTGTCGATGGTCATCAGTATCTGATGCCCGGAGCAGCTATAATAGTTCACATCAAATCGCGACTCGGCATGATAATTCCGTAACAGATCCGGATTCCGATTAAAGATGACACCATAGTGGCCAGTACAGCTGGTAATCCAAATGGGATAGTTGGGTGTCTTTAAACGAGAGCCCGGTTGCCGAGATTGATTGACAGCAGCCTGACAAGGAAGAGTAACAGCAGCTAAGCAGTTAAGTCAACTACAATCTATACTCACGCTGGAGGATTCAATGTCCCAGAGTAGCAATCCTATCATGCAACGCTTCAATACTCCATACTGCGGTACGGCCTGCAATTGTATAAAGTTCCTCATCATAATCATCGATAATAATTATAATTTGTGTCAGGGATTAAAACCGAAACGAATATCGGTTTCAGTTACGGTTTCGGTTATGCTCGAATTAAGGTTTTCGGTTATGCAAAATCTTGAAGTATCGGTTTCGTAACGGTTATCGGTTTTTTGTAAGTTTCGGTTTTAAAATACTGGTATGGTTTCGGTTCATAAAAATAAGAAAAACTGAAGTTTTCAGTTGACCGAAATAAGAAACGTTATTCATTGTTTTATATGAAAAAAGACTTAATGCTCTTATTAGCCTGGAAAATAATATTATCTGGTTACTGGAATGGTCCATCTCATATAAATTTGGTTTAAACATTTCGAATATTTTGATTTTACTGATTTTTAATAACTTCAAACTGCCATAACTTTGTCAAAACTCAATCAATTTTCATGTGCAATGTAAATTTGATTATGATTTCTTCTCTAAATTCGTTCTGCATTTAAATTTTGTTCATTTTGAAAATTTTTGAAAATTCAAATTTTTTAGAAAATTTACAGTGTTACCCCTTTGTCTTTTTTGAATTTTTCGAAAAAATTCGAATTTTTAAAATGAACAAAATTTAAATGCAGAACGATTTTAGAGGAAAAATCATGCTCAAATTTTGATTGCGCATGGAAATTAATTGAGTTTTGACAAAGTTATGGCAATTCAAAGTTATCATAGTTGCGTAGTAGCTGCGACGGTCAGAACCGATATTAACACTTATAAATAAATCGGTTACTAAACGGTTATTTCGGTTTAAAGAGTTTCGGTTTATGGGTTTCGGTACCACGAAAAAAACTTTTTTCGGTTACGGTTTCAGTTACGGTTACAAATTTCAATCGGTTTTCATCGGTTAAAGGTTACGGTTTCGGTTAAGGTTTTAATCCCTGATTTGTGTCTTCAGTTAATCACATAGCTATTCTCATCGCCCACATTGATGACACCATTATGGATATAGGGCGTGGCACGGCCCGTCAACAGCAAGGTGACAATCATCAGGGATCCCTCCTCATGGTTGCTCATCGTCAACGGCGAACCCTTCGTCGAATCCAAATCCGTGCGCACTCTGCGATGCATCGAGTGACAAAGGTTACAAACTGATTAGACTTGAAGTAATACAATATATATGTATATGTATACTAATAGATATATCTAGAATTTCTAGTATAACTGTTCAAATTAAAGACACACTCTACAGCTGAAATCTTACTTTCCCATCGAACGTGTGAGTACGGCGCTATAAAGAAACAGCAAAGTGCCCGGAGTCTCCTCTTCTGTAAACTTTTGGGGAGCAAATTACACAAATAGTTTATATATATATCGTAAAATCATAGCTATAGCTACAGTAATGTTACCAATTCTGTAGCTTAGGTTCTTACGTATTTGAAATTTCGCTTCATAAAGTGTTCCAGTTCCTCGTTGGGCGAAAGTGTAAAGACATAAAGCTGTACAAGAATAAAGGAAAAGATAATAAATATAGATAATAAGTTTGGATTTACAAAATTAAGAAAAAAAAGAGCTAAAAAGACTTTGTATTACTAAAAAAAATTATTATTTTTATGAAAAGTTCTGAGAAATTTGTATGAAAATCTGGCATCGACTTTTAAATAAAATCAATAAGTAATGTGTTATGCAATCGGTGGTTTTACCTTCTCGGTGACCGTATCATGAAAGTAGCTGGCACTGTGATCCACAAAGACCTCATCCTCCGAGGGCAACACCATAGTGACCTTGCCCTTATCCGAAATGGTGCGCAATATTTCGATTAAGGCGTGGAAAAGCGAATCCCGTTGCATATCAGCGTTGGCCAAAAGCGGACTGAAAATACATATACACACACACACACGGACACATATAAATTAACTTCAGTTGGGGGATTCCCCTAAAGCGAATCACGCACTCAGTGGAGTTGTTGCGACTATTCTTGCGGGCAAAGAGCAGATACTTCAAGATGAAACCCTGCACCACGGAGAGCAGACCTCGTGTGGCATTCCGTGGACATCGTAATCCGTAGGCCAACTCCTCCTTGGGGGCTCCTCCAAACACGAAGGACGTCTGCAGCCACTCGGCACGCATTGGGATTGCGGCCGTGCCAAAGACGAGCTTGCGTAGTTCCTAAAATCGACATGGATTTCGATTGGATCTCGACTCCTATGGGAGGATCACTTACCGTTGCCAGTTCAACGGTTATGGGCGTGCCGCCCTGTGTAATGAACTCTTTGTTCATTGCTAATTGGTAACTGAATATTCAGGATTATTTTGCTCTTCCGCTCAGCTAATTTCAGTTTCCGCTCAAGACCTTTGCTCCGTTCCGCGACTTGTCTGCAAATGCTGTCTCCACCTGGCTGCAGAGCTACTTCTATGTCCTCTAAGCATTCGCCTGACTGCCGCCAGACAGCCGACATTTCAGGCGTTTCACACTTTAGCGTTGATTTTTAATTTCATATTTAGTTCTGGCCCCAAAACAACAACAATAACAACAGTAAACTGAACGACACCAACAATGGCACAAAACAGCAAAAAACCAAACAAAAATCGGGATTAGATTTACAATTTATGTTTTTCCTTAATACCATTGTAGTTTTTCTTATTATTTTTAATTTTTTTCTGATTTTGAAGCCTATAAAACAAATAAATAAAATAATTGCTATTAAATCAATTTAAAAATTTAAGATGCAAATTTGTATTATTATTGATACACTGTTAGTATATATAATTTTAAAAATTTATGTATATAATTTGCTCCTTTTTTGACTTGCTCTCTTTGGTGTGTAGACAGCGATAAGTTTGGCTTTTAGATGATGAAAAAAGAAAGATGAAAAAAAAACGACCTTTGGGAACTTTTGACTGATAACGATATATTAAGATATATCGAGATTGCTGATGAAAATGATGGATACAGGTTGATAAATTTAGGTGTTTTTTCTGGCAATGTAACCAAGGATGCTTTGAGAAATCATGAAAATCAAAAATTTACAACAATAGATCGTGATAACGATTCCATTTCTGCAAATTGAGCAACTTTTTACAATGGTGGCTGGTGGTACACGAATTGTATGACTATGTGAGTATATTTAATGTATTGAAAGTATTCAAAGTATTAATCTTGATTATCTTCTCAGTAATTTGAATATCGAATACGTCAACAACTATGGGAAGAACGTTATCCAGGTATATTGAGGTGATCGAATGCTCGTTAAGCAAGAAAAAATGTTGATACGTCGGAAGGTGGAATGATTTTATAAGCATAGTTTACAAAAACGAAAAGAAGTGTAACAAATAATAATTGAATAAATTACTTTGCATTTTTAAATTGAAATATATTAAGTTGGCCCACTGTACAGCTCGACCTAGGATTAGAGGACTTGACTCGCTTGTCTGTCAGTCAGCGAAAGTAACTTTAAATGAAATTGAATTGAATTTAGTTCTGTGTGCACCACACGATACTCCAAATACTCGATGCTATATTTTATGTGAAAGGGGGGAAAGGGAGGCGTTTCACCATGTGCTCATATCGTGCTCATATATTGGGCTCCAAGATTTTTGGCATGTTGATGCCTGCCATGGCGCCCCACACAACCGGAAATATGTAGTTGTTGACGCCCATTTGAGCCTATTTCGGGTGAGAAATACGTATGTATGTGTATGTTCCTCAGAGGTCGGCAATGCTTGATATTATTTAAATTTGTCTGATTAATTAGATACCCTATGTGCATTGGCTTAAATGCATTCAGAATTCGGTGTTTTCTATAAGCTAGCGATTAAATGTTACTTAAAACAGTTTAAAGTGCCTGCTCATTGTTTAGTTGACTATTACAGGGTATACAAATTAGTGTATGCATACATTGAAAGTCTTGCTAATCTGAAAATCCTATTGATTTGTTGTGTTTGAAGCTCCTAAGTGGCAGTGAATGTTGGTTAGCAATAGCTGTTTGAGTGAGCCAACCTTGGATAACTGAACTGCAATTTAATTAAAATACCTTATGTGACCTTTAGACAGCTAAATGGGTTGTCTACTTCCAAAACATGACAAGTGTTAAATGTAAAAGTTAAAAGTTTTAATCAATCTATCTAGCAACTTTGACATCAAGCGAATCACAATTATTAAACACGACACATTTAAATATTACGTATACGTAACATATGCGAGAGTTGCTTAAATGAAAATATTTTTCTTTAAGAATGTGCTGATTTAAAGCTAGTGCAACTGTTCCAGCTTATCCTGTTGCATAACGTCACGCATTAGTGTCCTGGCCGATTCCGGCGCACGTCCCACAAGATACAAGAAATTCAGATAATAATTCATTAAAAGTGGCCGTAACGTAGTTATCCACAGGCAGTACTCGAAATAAATGCGACGGCACAACCAACGCATGTACTGGATAGGTGATCTCATATTACGCTCGTAGAGACAACGTTGGGCATAGCGGGCCATGACTTGCGGACGATTCACCACATTGCCGTGCATATCGCCAATGGAGCGCACAATATTCAAATTGCGTCTGTAAATAAAACAAATTTATAATTGAAATACTAATAATACGTTAATACAATTCACACTCACATCACGAAGAGCATGCTGCGCGGCATTTCCTTTAGGGTACTCATGATGACATCAAAGTTTTCCCTGGCTACCTTGCGTATGTGTTCGAGCTCCTCCTGGGACAGTTTGCTCTTTATTGGTCCACTGCGCATACGTATGGGCTGCTGGAATAGTACTTCGGCAAACTTAACATATTCGACAATGTCAATTCTTTTAGCAGCCGCCTTCATCTTCGTTTCGTCTCGCAGCACTGTTGCCTCCCAGAACTCACAGAGTGGGCCACGTACGCTAGCTGGGAGCTCCTCGTAAAGACCATGATCCAACAATATAATCTCTGCCCTGCCATTTTGCGTATTTTTACGCACAAAGACTAAGAATAAAAGTTAATTAGTTTTATGAGCCCTTCATTACTATTTATTTGATTACCCACTGTTGCCGGGATGTGGATCAGCATGCACGAATCCAGTGTGAAAGATTTGCTCGGCAAACACACTGTATAGCTTCATGTCAATGTCAATCAGGCTCATTTTTTGCTTCTTCATTTCAGGCACATCGCTGATTTTGAAGCCTTCCATCCATTCCATTGTGAGTACGCGCTGTATTATATGATATTGGGATTAATTTCAGTGGATCAATGACAATGAATGTCTTACCGTTTTCGTCTGTGGCCAATAGATCTTGGGCACTACGACATATTTTAACTTCTGTAGTCCCTCGGAGCAACGTTCAGCATTTTGGCCTTCCTGCACAAAGTTGAGTTCTTGCACCAAATTCTTGCGAAGATCATTCATGATCCAGCCGAAATTGTAGTTCTTAAAGACAAGTTCGATCATATCCTGCAGAAAGATAATGGTAGCCACGTCGCTGATGAAACGCTTCTGCAAATCGCTATACTGGACTTTGACAGCCACCTGCTCTCCGCTATGTAGCCGTGCCTTAAACACCTGAGCCAAGCTGGCAGCCGCTACGGGTTCGTAATTAAATTCTTTGTACATCTCCTCGGGCAACTGACCAAAATCAGAACGAAACACCTTCTGTATATCGGCCTTGGAGGTCGTCAGACATTCATCCTGCAGCTTTGCTAGCGTGCTGGTGTACTCAATGGGCAATATGTGATTAATGGCCGCAAATCCTTGGCCCACTTTAATGTAGAGGCCACCATTAAGCAGACAAGTTTCCAATAACCTGTCGGCACTTTTCTGATGCAACGCCTTTATCTTGGTTTTATATTCGGCATCATTCTCGTCCAGTCCCAGATAATCGACGGCTATTAATATCGCGGTTTTTACAGAGCGCACAAAACGCACCGCGGATCCGGCGTAGGTAAAATCGTTAACAATCCCATCGTATCCAATTGCTCCAGCTCCAATCAGAGCGAAGCCCACACGCCCGAAGGGAAAGTTCTTCCAACTGCGACTAGGCTTGCTCTGATTCTGATGCGCAGCTAGTCTTCTGCTATGAAATTGCCTAATTCTGAACGTTGACCGACTGGCAATGCCCAAACATTGCCAAAGATGCTACAAAGATAAATACATACGAATCATAAGTTTATTAAATTACTGTGTATGTTGTTAACTTACAGGTGTTCGTTGCATTCTTACACACTTTTTCTTATCAAAACAATTGCAAACAGCTGTTCCACTTTACTACTGGGATATGCATAATTGGCCACTTTAACTATCAGAGTCAGATATGAAAATTTTGAAGAGTTATTGATTAATAAAAGTCTAAATAAAATGTAATTTATAATTTAACAATAAGCAACAAGTGGTTTTAAAAAAAATAGGATTTTGTAGTCAATTTTCTAACATTTTGTCAACTTTGGTCTTGTCATCGATAATCAGCAGACTATCGAAACTAGTCTACTATCGATAAAACATTTGCTACACAAAACAGCTGTAGCTGTGTGCAGAGTGACCATATTGCATGAATAGAAGAAAACACCAAAGAACTCCAGTGTTAACAATACAGTGTTTTAAAAACCGACGGTTATTAAATACAATTTTATGTATCTTTACAATAGAATAATAATTTTATTCAGCTTATACGTAAATTAAATCTTCATGTCATTTTGATTCGACTTTATTACCCCATATAAGCTATGAGCATTATAAAATTCTTTAGCATTATCTATTAAATATATGTATGTAAGTTTTAAAGACTGTATGGATTATAGGGATTGTAGTGATCGAAAGTTTTAGGTAGGAGATCGCAAGCTTTTATTCCTGGACCAATACACGATGCATAGGCCATTAGATGAGGTATTGTGTTTTGCTCGTACACGCCGCTGAACAAATGAGCCCAAGGACCTAAAAATGTATATAATTTAAATGAAATTTAGATAATATTAAGGAGTAAACTGCATTTTATCATACCATTGGCATAGACAGCCACATCGCCACCTCCATGGGTTTCTTCGGACATGGGCACACCATGTGGATAAATTTCGTCCTTATCACCAATGTTTAGTGTTCTGAGATCAACACGATTAACTGTTCCATTGGCCAATGTAGTGTAGAACCTTTTATAGTTCGGTCCATTGGCATATGATAAAGTGGCGTAGGGTAAATTGTCAATATCGCTTAGTTCAGGGTTTAATCCGGTAATACTATTATCTATGTCTGGGTAACCGTTAATGGTCATGGTATGACCGTGATCTGCGCTGACAACAATAAGAGTTTCCCAAGGATTCGTTAGCTGACGAGCTTTTCTAACCGCATTTGAGAACTGGACAGTTTCATCCAATGCCTTCTTTGCTTTGGTCTCGTGATGAGCATGATCTATGCGTCCGCCTTCGACAAACAGAAAGTAACCCGCTGGATTCGATGAGAGTACTCCAATAGCAGCTTCGGTCATCTCCGAGAGTGAGGGAGTATCTATACTATCATCCAGATGATATGCCATGTGCGTGGCATTAAACAGTCCCAGCAAATGATCAGTACGGCGAAGATTAGTTTTCAGTAGATCGGTGCGATTAAATACCACACGTGCATTACCACGTTTGCTCTTTTGCCACTCATTTATCAGATTGCGTCCATCCAGACGATCGCCCTTATTGCCATAAACGTCTGTCATTGTGTTGGGTAAAAATTTCTTGGTACCTCCACCCAGAACGACCTTTAATTCCTTGCCCACACCTTCCAATAATTGCTGCGCTATGTCGGGGCAATCGTTTGAATTCATTCCCAGCTCATGGACATCGGAATCACTTTCAAAGTCGCGATTCGAGGTATGTGCATAGACACCAGCTGGACTTGCGTGGGTAACACGAGTTGTGGTCACAAGTCCGGCTGATTTGTGACCACGTTGTGCCCATGCTGCCAAGGAGGAAAGTCGATTTTGTGGCAACTTGGCGCCTGCACAGTCATTTAGTTGCACATCAGCGGATACACCGATTGTCAGGTAATTGGCCTTTACACCAGACAAATAGGCAGATGCTGTACAGGCCGAGTCTGCTACCTGTTTGTTGACGCAATAGGTCTTCGTAGAATAACAGAGAATACTCATTAAATTACTGTTCGACAGTTCGATTAGAACTTTCAGGGATCGCATAGATTATGATTTTTGAAATAAACATTTTTTTACTAATAAATTAATTTTGATTAATGAATTAAGAAATAAGTTTTGGTTCTCGATCTAATTTGAAAAATTATAAAATGACAAGGATTAAAACCTTAACCGAAACCGTAACATTTAACCGATGAAAACCGATTGAAATTTGTAACCGTAACTGAAACCGTAACCGAAAAATTTTTTTCCACTGTACTGAAACCCATAAACCGAAACTCTTTAATCCGAAATAACCGTTTAGTAACCGATTCATTTATAAGGGTTAATTTCGGATCTTTGAACTGTCATAACTTTGTCAAAACTCAATCAATTTTCCTGCGCATTGTAAATTTGAGCATGATTATACCTCTTAATTCGTTCTGCATTTAAATTTTGTTCATTTTGAAAAATCGAAATTTTCGAAATTTTTCGAAAAATGATAAGGGGTAACACTGTAAAATTCCTAAAAATTTCGATATTTTCAAAATTTTCAAAATGAAGAAAATTTATATGCAGAACGAATTAAGAGGTAAAATCATGCTCAAATTTACATTGCGCATGAAAATTGATGGAGTTTTAACAAAGTTATGGCAATTCAAAGTTATTAAAAATCAGTAAAATCAAAATAATCGATATTTTCAATCCAAATTAACCAAATATATAAGAGATCAAATTATAATAAAATCGACAGATAACAGACATCCTTTTTCAGGATTCGACATAAAGCAGAATATCTCAGTATTTCTCAACCATCATAACTCTCGCTTGCGATCCCTGACAATTTCAATTACTTTGGATAATCCCACGTAGTCAAACTTTTCAAATTCCAGACGGTTTCGTTCACCTATTTTGCCCTTCAGCTGGCCGTCGTAAATGCGACCTGCTGTAACTGTCGGCACGGACATACCATCGCCCAGAAAGAAAATTATATTCTTGGCCAAATATTTATTTGGCTGCATCGAAAGCTTATCGAAGAGAGTGCGCTGAGCATCATGAAACCAAAAGTTCTTATCCTTCAGTTCATTTGTAGACCGAATATTCCATGTGGGATCTGAAAGATACGAAAGAGCGAAAGTTCTAATTTCTTTTATACAAAGTCACAAATTAGTTGTGATATCAAAATTTGATTATCACTAGATTACGCAAAACGTATTTTGTTTAATTCGTGTTTCTGTATTCTGCTTTCAGTCTTTAACACTTTTACTGTTTATACTTATAATAAATGTGTCACACCGTCAAAGTGTCACGCACCTGGCTCATAACTGTTATGGCAATAGCACAAAACAACTTGGATTGAGAGCGTTAACCAGAAAGCTCGCATTGTTTGATCGTATCGCGGCACACGAATTTTTGATGAACAACTTTCGACTTTTGGCAGTACGAATACGAGTACGAGTACGAGTATCTCAGTATCAGTATCAGTATCAGTACTTAAAAGAAAACCGTATTGAAGTCAACGACGCGACGCTCGAGAACTGATTAAGCGGCTTAAAGGGGAATACTTGCTTATTTATATAAATTCAAAAGATTCAAAACCATATTAAGTGTATTGGGGAAGACGAACGGTAGATCAAAAACTCGCTCTTTATTTAAATACCGGTCTCATTAGATAACCCAAAGCCGAGAATTTTAAATATACATATGTATATAAATGCCTTACCCGTATCTCGTGAGGATTAATTATTCAATATGTATTTACATATTTTATTTAATATGGGACAAACCGCTATTCTAAATCGATAGCTGGCTGCAACTGATGCACCGGTTCCGAAGACAGCGCATTAAAAAACAGTTTTTAGACCTTCGACAGACCTTTGACCCCACTCAAATGATTCTATTGAAATGCAATTAGTGAGCTATCAAGAAATGTATTTATCAATTGATTCTAATTCAGTGACTTAATCATTATTAACGTAGACAGATTTAAAAATTCTAAAAAAAAGTTTAAATTTATAAACAATTTATTTAAAAAAGTTAATTTTTATGAAATGCTTTTTTTTTTATTTTGCTCAAATTAGTATTGCGTTGCATTTTTGTTGAACTTATAATATTAAATATGACTACTTCAGTGTAATTGCCTCACATTAGACTGTGTATTTGACATACTGAGTCAGTAATAAGCTGCTGCGACTGAAGAGAAAGGAATTTTAATTCCCGTTTTGAACAAGATATAATGATATAATATTATTTTATTGTTTAAAAGATAGATAAGTATCATTCGCACTGAATATATTCAACATCCAATACAAAAAACATTTAAATTTATTATGCATTTGTAATTGATAAGATAAAATATACTAACCATTAGATCATTTAACTTTATATATCAACTTTTGCATTTTACTGATTTTAAACACTTTGCGTTAATTGAATATTTTGTTGTTGAATGTTTATAAATAATAAAATAATGAAAGCTCACATACCTTTGGATTCACAAAACACTCTGAATTTTAAGAGCTTTTGCTTCAACAAATACAAATATATAAAGACAATAAGTATGGAATATAAAAGTAAACATCTGACAGGGCAATTCGTATAAAATTATTTGTACTTTTTAATAGTTTTATAATAAAAGATTTTCCCGCGCCATCCTTGGCGCCATCTCTTGGGGTGTGCTGATACCAACCTGACTTTCTCCCTACCCATATAGTTAAATGGATCGGTTTTTTATAATTTGTCTTTATTACAATGTAAAAGTGTGTTGGATGACCCGTGGCACTTTAATAAACAGAAACTTATCAAACAAATAAAAATAAAAGATTTGAATCTGCGCGCCCACCATTGCGCAAATTGTTTTGGTATGGCTGGTAATGCTGCGATTATCAATATTGGTATTTTTAGTGCCTTTTTGAAGCCACCCTTTTGAAATGTTAAAGAATATCGATATATCGCAACGATTAAGCCACGTATAGAATTTTTGGGTATGGTCACTCTAATCGCTAGGATTGTGTATGTGGAATTATCGATGTAATTGGTATTGTTAAAACTACCATCACTATAAATTCACAAGTTTCTTGTAAAAATTGCAACCTTTATTTTTTGCTTATTAAAAAATTGTTGTGTATTCTGTTTAATTGATATGCGTTGGATAAATCTAATATTTAAAGGTCGCTAAATAAAAGGAACGGGCAAACAAGGTGGGTGGTATGAAAACATTGGGGCAGACAATAAAACAAAGAGCAATAACAGAAAACAACACAGACACATACAATATTGCATACAGGTGTAATTCGTGAATCGCATTTAATGATATAAGTATCAAAACCTAACTGCGCACGGTTTAATCTGTTTTAAAATTCTAGCGAAGCAACAACAACGACTTGTTTTTGCCAAATTAAGTAAATTACACCATCAAAGTGTCTGCATACGAAAGCATGGATTTGCAGCATATGGAGAATGGCCTCAGTGGGGGCGGTGGCGGAGGTGGAGGCGGGGGTGGAGTTGGAGGAGGCTTGAATGAAATTGACTTTCAACGATTGGCACAAATAATCGCGACTAGCATTGAAAAAGTACAACAAAATGGTGAGTAGTTTAGTTAGTTTGGGGCGTTGTGTTTAACCTATGACTAATCGCTATGCTCTCTTTACCCCCTCTCTCTCTCTCTCTCTTTCTGGCTCGCTCTGCTCTGCACAGTGTCCACTATGCAGCGTATGGTTAATCAGCGGAATACGCCACAGGATTCGCCCGAATTGAAGAAAAAGCTGTAAGTGCGAATTTGGTCTTTGCCTTAACTATCAAAAAGGCAAAGCTACATAATATATATGCCATTGTATAAAATAACTGAAAGCTATGCACGCTACACACAGCCATCAGTTATTGACCTACACCAAGCAGCTGGTTACGGATACTAGCAATCAGCTGAAGGAGGTGGACAAGTGCAAGGAGCGACATTTGAAGATACAGCGCGATCGTCTGGTGGATGAGTTCACAGCGGCACTGACCGCTTTTCAGGTATGTTAATCTTTCCCGCGATAAGAATGATATCGCAGTTAGTCACATTCATTTTCATTCTCTTTCTTTTTACGTTTCGCAGGCCATTCAACGTAAAACGGCTGACATTGAAAGGAGCGCATTGCACCAAGCACGTGCCCACAATTACAGCATTGCACATCCGCCCGGCTCGACGCGCAACAGCAGCGCCAATGGCAGTAACAACGACAATGGCTCCTTCTTCGAGGACAATTTCTTCAATCGCAAATCAAATCAGCAGCAACAGCAGCAAGTTCAAACGGAAATGCAGGAGGAAGTGGATCTGCAGGCACTTGAGGAGCAGGAGCGTGCCATTCGTGAGCTCGAGAGCAACATTGTTGGTGTCAATGAGATCTATAAGAATTTGGGTGCTATGGTCTACGAACAAGGCGTAGTTGTTGACTCCATCGAGTCGCAGGTGGAGCAAACAAGCATTTTCGTTTCCCAGGGCACGGACAATTTGCGCAAGGCCAGCTCTTACAGGGTAAATATTTAAAATGCGATGCATCCAGCCATAGTTTAATTAAATTGTTTCTCTTTCAGAACAAAGTGCGAAAGAAGAAGCTGATTCTGGCTGCCATCCTATTCGCTGTCCTATTGGCCATCATATTGATCCTAGTGTTTCAATTTAAAAATTAAGCATTCGGACCGAGCAAACTGGAACGCATCTGAAAATTTAAAGAATATTAGGAAATTGTTGTGAAAAAGACAAGTGTTGCCGCATGCTAGGCTCCCATCCGTAATTTAGACGCATTTGTGGCTTTAAAACTAAAAAATCACTTCCAAATATTGGATAGAATTGGTTATGGAAAGTTGTAAAACTTCGGGCAAATATTGCTAAACTCAGTTGCATGTATCGAGAAGTATTCACCCACACATACACACACATACACGCCAACATACATACATATGTTATAATTAACTATTATATTCAAACAAGTTATCTTATATTTTAATAATGATGCACTTTGTATTGTATTATATTGATTGAGTGGCGCTTTCTCAAATCTGTTAGCTGCAAATTCTAATACTTTTCCACACTCATTTGCCAGCGCTTTGTAATGTATTTAAGTTTAAGAGGAAGGTATAATATGCATATACGATGGTACATAATAATAATTAATAAATATAAAAATATAAAAAATAACGATAGATGTGTAAGAGATTAACGCAGGCTAAGATAATTTTACAAAGCATTTCGAGCACTTCATTTCGGGGTAATGCATGAAATGAATGAATCAATGAATGGGATGGAGCTGGAGCTGGAGCTGGAGCACCATTTCGTTGGGCATTCATAAAGTGCCTGGTCATGGCTATGGTCGCGTCATCAACGCCTTGCGCAGCCTTAACGATCATTAAGATTTGTTGTGCACTGATGATACGCATGCTTCAACGGCTTAGCCCCCTGTCCGGAGTATGGCTGGGGCTTTATCTCGTCTGACCGGCCAACTGGGTGTTCATCTCACATTAATGCAACGGCAGACGGTGGTGTCGATGCCACTTGAGCCTCAGCCGTTGTTGAGGTGTGTCAAGTAAAGGGTTTCCTCGGTCCGGACTCTGGCCTGCATACAAATTGAGTTTAAATTTTTTGCCAATTCACTGACATTGATAGTTCGTTTGGGCATCGTTTGTGTCGTGGTGGTGGCTTCTTATCCACTTGTTGGTATCAAGTGGTTTTCTCGCATGCATTTAAGTGCAGCTCATTTCCTTCTCTATCGCCCTCGGGCAGCCAAAAATTGTGCATTGTCATGCAGCTATTTTTAATACCAACTCGTATCAATGCCGTTTCTTCAAAATATGGCATACAAACATTGACATACAGCTTATACATGTACATATAGAATGTGTAAATTTAATTTTTCGATATTTTTATGTATAAATAAAACCGCTGATTAAAAAATTTAAAGATTTAAGGCCCATTTTCTCAATGATTAGTTTAGGTCTCAGTAACTATTATTTATTTTATTTTACTTAATCATTTAAATATATTTTGAGGTACAAGTGCATAGAAATTAGTCAAAACAAATTTAAAAAAATAAGTCACAGATAATATTTGAATGGACTTTGAAAAAATCGGGCCTAAAGGAGACGCTTTTTTATTTATGAGTAGCAACGGTTTCAAGCCGATTTTATTTTGAATCCTGTTTTAATTTCATAAATAAAATTAATTTTAATTTCCTAATTTTTTTTAATATATTTGGATATTTTAATCCGAAAAAATGTTTAATAGAAGCGATAATATTTTTGAAAAATCTCACGTATAAATATGATTTTATTAAGATTTTTTAATTTCGGATAATAATGGCGAACTTTTACAATAACGTTGCCTTAATTTCCTGATGCTTTTTATTTGTAACCAAATGTTAAGGTTTTATTCTCTTAACAGTCAAACTTTTAATATTAATATTAATTTTATAGTTATATGTGAGTGTATTTGAGATTCGACTTCATGCACTGTCTTTAATTTTACAGATTTTCTCAAGTCTGCTTGGCTGTCAGTGGCTGTCTAAATACGTCACCGAGTTTTTCCCCTTTTTCTTTAATTTTTATTTTTGAATTTTAATTATTGATTGGTCGACTGGGGGTTACAGTTTACGACACGGCCTAATCACATCGATTATCGGTACATGTACATACATACATCGGGCACTTGGCAACTTGACAGTTCCATTCATAATTCTGGGCAAAAGACAAAATCCAGTGACGGGGCCACAGGTCACGTTGTGGTTGATTCAAGTGCGAAGGTGTTGGACATTAACAGAACTATGCACACCTCGCACAGCAGGTAGTCCGAGTAGCAATCCCATCCCAGATTGCGCGCCGTGTGCGAGCTCAGAACAGAGGAGAAAGAGAGAAAGAGAGAGAGAGAAAAGAGAAGTGTTTGCATAGGTCCGGCCCATGATAATATTGACACATTCGGTGGTCAGAACCGAATCTCATTTGCAAAGTCATTTTGTACAAATAAATCCAGCCTCTGTAGCTCGTCTTTTCCCAACTTAATGCGCGGACACACAAACCGCATGTTTTGACTTTGGCAATATGTTAATATGGAAATGCATTTGGAAATTCCGTAATTCTTAGCTGGCCAACTTGCTGAGCGCAGATTGACTTACCAACTTAACAACTTGCTGGCCAGGATCCTTGGTGTGGGGAGAATGGTAACGGATACGAGCCTATGTACATATATAATCCCTGCACACGTTCACACGTTCCTTATGATTGCCTGTATCATCGATCCATCCCAGCAGCCAAGACATAAACATCCGGCTGTGGCATTTCCCAAATCAATAAACTTATTACGAGTATATCCCATATACCCTCTTGCATTTTTATTTGGAAAAATCTTAATTAAGCATTTGCTTTGCCACAATTCCAATTTTATGAATGAAATGATGTGTTGTTGTTGTTTCTGACCTCCTCCTCAGTTACTTTCCCGCTCCATTACAACAATTTAAGTGGAATTACTTGTGGCCTGTAAATCTTTTGAATTTTTATTAAAAACAAAAATGCCAAATGAAAATTCGTTTGATTGTGCTACCTGTGTATGTGTGTGTGTGTGTGTGTATGAATAGATCTACGCTCTCCGGGATGGGGAATGGGATAGTGGCTGCTGCTCACTTTACGTCCAACACTTTCGACATTTTTATTAATGAAATTCGCAGAAAATGTGGCCCACTGACTAACCGAATGAAGTACTCTCACCTTGCCTCGTCCCATTTTTATGAACTGTTTCTCCCCCTGTCCCTGTCAGTAGATCTATTGGGGGACTGGTGGGGCGTACACTTCTAAACAAATTGGGTGTCAAAAAGTGCGCACATTTCAAAAGATTTAACCATTTTGCAGGCCGCCTAGCATCGTCGGCACACTTTGATCTCTGCCGTCGACACAGACGCCGTCGAACCGTTTATGTGGTTGCCACTGTGGATCTCGCAGCTTCAGCGCACAGTGGCTGCACCTGCATCATCGGAGATCAATTGAAACTATAGGACTCCACTGTAATTCTCGAGAATAAACTACTAATTGTACGTATATTCATAATCTAATAATATAAAATTATAATTAAATTATAATAAATCTATAATTGCAATATTTTTTATATTTTTCTTATCTTTATCTTTAAGTTATATTTCTTAAAAGCTTGAATATACACTGACAAAAAAGACCAACTTCTAGACTCAAGAACATTCATCTTAAATATTTTGTTCTTAAAATAAGACAATTTTAAGACCAAATTAATAAAACTAAGAATATTAATTTAAAAATCCGCAGTTGTAAATATAAGAATTTAAAATCTTAAATTGTTGTTAAATTTTATGTTCTCGACGCATTTTTTAGACCAAAATTCTTAGTTTTAAGACCAAAATCTTTATTTTAGAAAATTTTTTTTATCAGTGTAGTTAACTAATTATCAGTGATTTTATTTAGAATACAATTAAACAAACTTTGCGAATTCTTAAGATAAATATGATTTCTATATAACATATGGAATTTTTTGCTTAAATTACTTTGGTTTTACCATATTTAAATTAACTATGACATATATAAATGTTTTTAGTTAAATCAAAGTTTTTAATATGGTTAATTGTAATATAATTTTTGTTGTTTCGAAAGTTAATACAGAAATATTTGTTAAATAATTTTTTAAGGGTTTTAAAAACTCTATTATGCTGAAACTTTATCTTGCAATTACTTTTATAATCTGCGCTTTATTTTGACCGCATTATCTTCTTTGAAATTGTAATTTGTTCCACAGTAGCAGGTTGGTATCATTTGCGCTATATATTCAATATAAACATGCAGTGTATCTTGTATATGATTTGGCTTTTATACCACGCGCCGGCTGTGAAAAAAGCGTCAACGGTGCAAAAATGGCAAATGCTAAGCGAACTGGGGGCGCTGTTTTTTATAAATTAACACCAACGGCAGCAGCAGCACATGTAGAACCCCGATCCCGAGAGTTCCCCTGTTCAGAAAGATAGCTACAAAGCGGAGAGAGAGAGAGAGAGAGAGAGAGAGAGAGAGAGAGAGAGAGAGAGAGAAAAAGATCAATCCAAGCGTATCAGCATCAGAATTGCCGGCAAATTCGCAAATTCAATTGAAACTGTAGCTGAAGTAAATGAAAGTGTATATTGAGTTGTCTGTCAGGGGCAGTGGAAGCCGCAGGCCGGGATTATGGGCCGAGCGAACAATTGATGGATGGATAGGGGATAGGGGATAGTAGGGATAGGGAGATGCCACCGTGCTTGAGTTTTTGGGATTGCCTATTGTCTGCTCTATATTATTTTGGTAGGTGTCTCTATCTGTATCTCTGGCCCATTTGCAGCCGCTTTGTTGTGTAATTGTTTGTTTACGAGTTTGTAACAAAGCCAGACAAAAGGCCATGGCCAAAGATTTTATAGTTCAGCGGTTCACACACGTTCCAAAAAAAAACACAAGAAGCCAACGCAAAAAGTGAGCATTGAAAAAATGAATCAAAATTCAAAGCTGCAATAACAAAATCATCTACTTCCAATGTATCTTCTTTGAGGAAGGCAGGGGCATGTCAAATTATTTCTGGTGGCGCGTTCTGCGCGCCTCGTTTATCGTTTTTTCATTGTTTTTTTTCTGTTTTTTTTTCCAGCATTTTCCGCTTATCCATTGGCGCTCTTCTTGGCTAATTGTGCCTGACATTAATGTCACTCTGTATTAAATATAGCGCACATCTCGTGATCCCAGACCAGACCAGACCAGACCAAACCATACTGAACAGACAGATTTCCCCTTGCCAGCTCCATTTCATATTTGGGAGTCGAGAGGCGTCATACGGATGCCACTGATTGGAGGGGTCTCCAACTAAGCAACGTGTTGACAGCGAGTGACAGACACATTCATTAGGCAGAATGATTCATATACCTTAGGATGGAACTAACTGGACTGGGAGACCACTGATTTGATAAATGCTAGGCTAATTTGAAAGGCATTAGGGCAAATGATTTAGAGATTCAGTTTTCGTGTTTATCAATGAGATGAAGCAATGCTAAGTAGTCATGATTAATGGCATTTCAACGATGTGAAGTGACTCTAAAGATCATATTATAATGTGTGGTAAGATTCAATTAGAAAATGAAAAAATAAAAGTGTAATCCAACCAACTTGAAAATTATACTGGACCCCAATATAAACAGAAATTAAATTCTATTTATATAATTAATAATTAAAATATAATAAAGAATATATAATTATAAATACCCGAAATTACTTGAAAAAAAACTTTTTAAAATTTTAATAGCAGCTGTTCATTCAAGTTTTTTTGAAATCGAAATTAGTGCAATTTTTAAACAAGTGGTACGGAGTAAAAATAAAAATAAATAAGTGTGACTTACTTTAAAGTTTATATATTTTTATAAAGTAATGTTGTTTGTGATGTTGTTTTTCCCAGAACAAACGGACATATTCAAAGTTGATTGACGTGTAAGCAGGGATTAAAACCGAATCGAATATCGGTTTCAGTTACGGTTTCGGTTATGCTCCAATTAAGGTTTTAGGTTATCGGTTATGCAAAATCTTGGAGTATAGGTTTCGTAATGGTTATCGGTTTTTTTATAAGTTTCGGTTTAAGAAAACCGGTATGGTTTTGGTTCACAAAAAAAATAAAATTTAAGGTTTATGGTTGACCAAAATAAGAAGCGTTGTTCATTGTTTTACATGAAAAAAGGCTTAATGCTCTTATCAGCCTAGAAAATAATGTTATCTGGTTGCTGGAATGGTCCAGTGTAATGTCGATTTTATTATAATTTGAACTCATATAAATTTGGTTCATTTGGTTTGATAATTTCGAATATTTTGATATTACTGATTTTGGATAACTTCGAACTGCCATAACTCTGTCAAATTTCAATCAATTTTCACGCGCAATGTAAATTTGAGCATGATTTTTTCTCTCAATTCGTTCTGCATTTAAATTTTGTTCATTTTGGAAATTTTTTAAAATTCGAATTTTTTAGAAAATTTACAGTGTTACCCCTTACCATTTTTCGAAAAATTTCGAAAATTTCGATTTTTCAAAATGAACAAAATTTAAATGCAGAACGAATTTAGAGGTAAAATCATGCTCGAATTTACATTGCGCATGAAAATTGATGGAGTTTTAACAAAGTTATGACAGTTCAAAGATCCGAAATTAACCCCTATAAATGAATCGGTTACTAAACGGTTATTTCGGTATAAAGAGTTTCGGTTTATGGGTTTCGGTACAGCAAAATAAATTGTTTTCGGTTTCAGTTACGGTTACAAATTTCAATCGGTTTTCATCGGTTATCTGTCAAATGGGGACTTGGGACCATTGTGTTATTAAGCGTGCATAGCCCGATTGCCATAATTGCAATTAAAGGAGTAGAAAAATCCCAGAACTGTTTATACTTAATGCACAAGAGGCAAACCAATTAAGGATTACGACCTCAAGTCCATATGCGCGAATAATATTATGACTGTAAATATTGTGAGTATCGTCAGGGGTTGTGGTGTGCTATATATGTATGTACATATGAGTATTATGATGTGTGGCACATCATTTCATATGCACGCTGGGGGCGCAGCTCGGACACACACTGGGCGTGGCCATGTAGCCTCCGGTTGCTTGTCCAAAACGCGCGACAATGCGAAAAATTGTGCAATCGATTGGCAAGTTTTATTAAGGCGGAGGAGCAGGAAGCCAGAGGCAACTTACGAAGGGGCCTTAAATCAGAAATTGCTGCTAGAAAATCAAAGGTTCCCCTATGAGGATATACTCATATTTTTTTATATTTTATATATAATATATTCAGCGTAGTTGAAGTAGAGAGCAGTCTGATTGTTTTTTATTCATAACAAGCCTGAGGGCACATTTATAATAGACTACGTATGTATTTGTATCTGTTGCACAGGTGCTAAAGTTCACATGGTCATAGATTGAAGACTGGGACATTGACAACGACATCGACAACGACATCGACGTCGACTTGGACTTGCCTGATGACGCAGACACTTTGGATTCTGTTGAAATTCAATAGAATTTCGGGTAAACGGCATTCCCGTGCTTCCTCGGATACTCTCCTCAATATTCTCTTCTCTGCCCTTTGCCCCTTGCCCTTCTCTTATTTTCCCGAGTGCGTAACACGAGCAACATCTGCATACAGTAAATTATACAATAAATGCGTAACCATAAAACCTGTCCCACACACAAAAACCCAACCAAATTCAAGTGTCATGCTATTTTTGGGCAGCAAAGCAACAAAAATTTGTCGCCCGTTTTCCTCAAGTGCTGTGGATTGGACGCAACTCCGACTCAAAGACTGAAAAACCATGCCAGACTGCCGGGCGACAGTTTCTAGACTCTAGTATTTGCTCATGTTACATACATGTGTATGTACATATATACTATAATATATATGATTGGGCTGCATCGATATGCATCATGATCTTGGCTTGGCCTCTCTTACATTGTCTGCCCCCGACTCGAGTTGGGTTCGATCTTGGGACTTCTCCTCGCACTTAATTGTTGGTCATGCACTGACGCTGCATTTATTTATGGTTTTGTTAATGAGTCTCATATTTATTACACTGACACTGGACTGACGACGGGCACGGGCTTCGACTTGGGATTGGTATGGGAGTAAGGACAGAGAGAATTGGGCTTGGACCTCCTCATCCAGATCTTCACATTCCAGTTGGCAGGGGAAATACGTGTCACATTTCATTAACGGGGTCCATTCAAATAATTTGGGCAGTTAAGTATATCATACATGTGTGTGTGTATGTGTAATTCGAATATGCACTTGAAATTGCATGGAAATTATTTGTCGGACTTTTCTTTCACTTATTCCGGTCTCTTACTACTGCAATGCGGAAATGCTCCTACTTATGACGGTGGATATCAATTTTAAGTGGAATTAGTGTTTGTTTTGGCTCACTTTTGTCATGGTTTAGTTTAGCGTGAATTTACACATTATAATTGAAGAAATTCCATGATTCCGATGAGACTATTTACAATATATAAAGCTGCCTAGAAGGAACCTTATGTCGATAATTTACTTCACCTCTTTTGCGAACTTTTAAAATGTGTATATCAGTTTTATTTTATCAAAATTAAATTAAGAGTTAGATTTTAGTGCATCTTTTGTAGATATCAGTTGAAAATTACAAAAAATGTTATATCAGAAAGCGCTTGTTGTAAAAATTAGCCTAAAAATTATTATATAAAAAAATGATTTGGTTTTTTAAAGATAGTTACATCAATTTCATATTTATTTTACTGTCCGTCATTTTAGTTCCGTTGATTTTTTGGAATAGTAAAAAAATTGTAATCAATATTATCATCTTTAATCATAAGCTTAAAAAATCAGGCAAAAAATGGAAAATAGTTGAGATATCGAAAAATAAAATAATTCTATGATCCGAACCTTTTAAGAAAGTTTGAATTTAATTTATTAATATTCCAAAACTATCATAATAATTAATAAGATAGTATATTTCTAGTTTCCACTTAGAAAATAATTGGCTGAACTTATGCAAAGTTTGATAACATTTAAGCTGAAATGCTATGGAGAAAATAGAGTCAGAAATTAAACGATGTGGGCGGAGGGTTTATTATAATCAGCTCATGTTAACAATCAACTGACAGGACAGGGCGCAAGACGGCAGTAATCAATTAACATCAACGCATAGCAGCTGGCTAAAACCATTTCGATTTAAGCAGTATCTTTGGGCCGCACACCTTTGGGCCCTCAAATTGAAGCGAAGAGCAGCCGCTGGCCCAAAATTGATAACATTGTAACATTGTGAGCAACAACAAAACGTTGAATTTTCTGCATATAAATGAATTAATTTGCAGATGATGCTTTCTTCTTCTCTCTCTTTCTGTGTCTATCTCTCTGACTCTCTCTATCTATCTGGTGAGGAACACACGGTCCAACCCATTCAGCTGGAGGCTGTGTACTGGGCTAATTTCCATAAGCCTCGAACTGAAGAAGTCGCAACGCCATTGTTATGCTAACTTGCCACAAAAAGGGGTTGCAAGGACCACCAGGTTAGAGTGTACACTGTACAGTGAAGTGTAGTGAAGTGGACTGAACTGTGGACTGGAGTGGAGTGGAGTGGAGTGTAGGGCAATGAGAATCCGCTCGAAAAACTGCTGTTAGCCAGCGGCCAGGCTAAGCTCACCACCAGGACAAATTGCAGCACAATTGGTAGACTGTCTTACAGTCTCTCTCTCTCCCTCTCTCTATTTATAAAAAAAGAACAACCCATGTAAGCACCTTAAATAACTGAACAGCCTTAGTTGTAACTGCAACTGTATCTTTTTTTCTCACATGAACCTAATCGTCCGTGAGGGTGCAAGGGATGAGAATGGCAATGGGAATAGGAAAAGGAATGGGAATGGGAATGCCAATCCAGTGGGAAGCTGCTTATAGCCATTGTGCAGTTGCTTGCAATTGCCTGTGAAATTGCATAGAAATGCGAATTGCATTAGGCCAAAACAAAAAAAAACAGCAACAACAACAATGGAAACTCAACGCCCCTGCGGTCCTGTCAATCAGAAAACATAAGGTAAGGTGTGCGCTGTCAGATTTTCTTGGGTAGCGGGCGCTATAAATTTTATACGCTTCTCGAAACTTTATTTTATGGCTGCTGCTGGCTGGCCAAGAACGCCGTTAATTTACGACATATACTCCCCATGGTTCTGTTGATATATTGTATACAAAGATACGAGATTCAAAATCCGTAGCCAAATCCAAAACCAAATTCGAAAAACCCGACAATCGCGTGCTCCATTCGTGTGAATTTTGAAATAAAACACACTGCACAAGCTAGGAGAAAGGGGAGGGAGAGTAGTGTTGCCAGAATTTAATTTTGAAGCTAAAAGAATAGCTGGAAATAGCGAAAGAAACTATCTATCATGCTTAAGTGAAATGCTAAATAAATTTATTTTTTTATTTATAATTTAGTTATTTAAGTGCCATAATTTCAATTATCTTTATTTATGTTCGCAACATCGAAATCTTTAATGTCATCGACGGAGAATTCATAAATGGCTTGTATAATATTTTATTATTTATATTCAACTCTATTTTCTATAAGAGAATTTAGCGTTAAAATGCACTAAAATTTATAATTTGATTCTTTTTTCAATGGAAAAATGTGTTTTTCTTTGTATGTTTAACATTTTCTGTATTGAAGTATTTGAATTTCTCAAATATACTATTCTCTTTTCTGGAACATAATAAGATTTCAACAAAAATATATAAGGTTTTTTAATATATATATATTCAATTACCTGGCATTCTGGCACACAAGTCAAATCATTTTAAAAATAGTCAGATTTCTATTTAATAACTTCATTAAATTGTCTAGTCTTTTTTAATTTAGAAAATAGGTAGCTACATCTATAAAACGAGATTTCAACAAAAATATATTAAGTTTTTAATATATATATTCAATTACCTGGCATTCTGGCAAACAAGTCAAATCATTTGAAAAATAGTCCGATTTCTATTTAATAACTTCATTAAATTGTCTAGTTTGTTTTCATCTAGAAAATAGGCAGCTTTAGCTATAAAATAGCTAAAATGGCAGCTCAGCATGGAGGAGGAATATAGAGAAAGAGAGAGAGAGAGAGAGAGAGAGAGAGAGATAGTTGATGTACATGAGGGGCAACTGCAAAGTGAATCCCATACAGACATGCCACAAATGGACTGCATTGTGACAGCACACACTGATGATCCAAGAAAGGAGCTGGCTTGAAACCACCATCAGCACCACAATGCGAGACATGTGTCAAATGTGGTGTGTGGAGTGTGGTGTGTGGTGCGTGGTGCGTTGTGGTGTAGTCAGTCGTATGTTTGTGGAGCATTTAAAAAATATTTTCTTGTAATTTGGTAAACTAATTGTTGCCGTTTGTTTTGACAATAAGGCATTTGTAGCTTTTCAGCGATCTTTGGCTGACGATTTGATTGACTTGAACTGACAGCCCCCGATCCCGATTCTCATCCCGATACCAAATCCGAGAGTCGCAATTCATCTCAGTTCCTGTTCACAAATAGGCGGAGGCACTTTTCACTGTTTGTTGTTAATCTCTAGATGTTGTTGTTGTTGTTGTTATTATTTGGGGTTTTCCGGTTTTCCATTGGCATGCTGCATTGCATTATGTTCGACATGGACATGTAATTGATATATTGTCTGAATCGTGGGGCGAGGGAGGGGACTCCCCTGTGTTTCCCCATCTAAACAGATGTTGTGACGTTGTTTGTTTATTTTGTATTGTTTTAAAACTAATGCTGATCGCTGCAGTTGTCCATATGGAGTGCAATTACCAGAACTTTCAAATACTTTCAAAACGTATCTTAAAGATAGTTTTGAATTGAATTTAAAGTTGACATTGCTATTAAATTTTAGAATTTAAGTACTTGATGTATTTATATCAAGTTTTTTTTGGTGTATTCAATCCTAGAAGCCATGAATGCGAGTACTCATACTTCTACTCCCACTGTAATCACTCAAAAATTCTATAGAAAATGCATAAAAACTCAAGCATGGTTTGTATACACAAATTTGTTTGCTGGTAATTAACAAATTTAGGGGAACAAAATCATTAATTCCAACAATATAAAATCAGAGTTTATTTCCAACAATAATACAAACATCAACGGCATACGCAGGCCTTATACCATTACCATTTCCAATCCCATTCCCATTCTTTATTTCAAGTCCCAGACTCGTCGTTGTCGTCTCTGGTTCTTCATACTCGTATCTACATATATCAAAAGCCTAATAAGTACTGAGTGCATTTGCTTAAGGCCTGCCAGTTGTATCTGTATCTGTATCCGTATGCATCTGTATTTGTATCTGTATCTACATCTGACCGGGGGCTGATTGCATGTTTTTTTTTCTGGGAAAAAACTGTCGACGCAACGTCTACGGTGTGCAGAAGATCCATAAAACTCAGACGAGCGCATAACTGCAATGATCATTAAAAAGGTGCAGAACGTGGCAGTTTATGGCCACAACGTTTAGGCCAAATGCCACTAAATGCGGCAGTTGAATGAACAAAAATTGTGGCAAGACAATCTCTTAGATGTGGACACATCATCAATTTCTATATACATATGCTTCCAGTCATCAACTGGGTCAATTGTGGGACAATTTAAAGAGTTGGGGATTGTCAAGCCCAAGTCTCTAATTACATTATTTTATTTTTCTTAACCTCACGAATTGTCGCTGATTTCGCTGGGAAAGTGCCCTTGACATTTCCACTTGCACCTCTTGATGTTAGCTGAACTTACAACCTGAGTTCTTCCTGTTTATTTAACTGATTTCTGTGTTCCACTTCCACTTAACAACAGGTCACAACATTTCCTCTCTGGAAAAAAAAGGCAGTTTCATTTGTCAACGATCATCATGATTATCATTATCATTGTCATTATTATTGTGGCAAGAGAGCTGCACAAAATGGCCGACAGTTGACAGTGGGAACCACCCTGTGTTGGCCAAGTCAGTTGCCACTGCTCGAACTTTGTTCGCATAGACAAATATTGAGTTTTTCAATTAGCACCCCAAAAAGTTCACCCTCTAGCTCTCTCACATTCACAATCTGTCTCTCTCTCTCTCTCTCTCTCTCTCTCTCTCTCTCTCTCTTCTCTATCTCTTGTATGTTGATAAAACTTACCCTGCATCGTTTGCTTTTCGACAGACTTTCTGTCGCTGCGTTACGCTTGAGTTTTTTTATCGAGCTCGTCGTCCGCCTGCCCTTCGACTGTTTGTCTAAAGGATCAGGCGTTGTGTTTGCGTATGGCCGCGTTAATTGCCCATAGTGGCAAACGTTTAAAGCCGCCACAAATCCGCCCCAAAACGAAATGTCAAGAGCAGCCTCCTGTCTCTTTGCTTTTTACCTATGCTTCATCCGACTCTCCCTCTCTTTCTTTCCCTGTCTCTCTCTCTGTCTGTCTGTGTGCTAAAAAGATAAAGTGTCCGTTGAATTTTCTCTCTGGGCTGCTGTTCGTTTTTCGTTGTTTGCTCCGCGCTTGTTTTTCATGTTGTAAAGTTAATTATAAATTAAATATTGATTCTGTGGCGTGTGCTCCGGCGACGAGACTCCGTGTCGTTAGCGCCAGTTGCCGATGCTCATCAAATCTTCCACGCCTGTTGGCCAACTTACATACATATGCATCTATCTGTGTGTGCTTTAAATGAGTTTGTATCTTTATTGCCACATTGCATTGCGAACGCATTCACCGCAAGCATCAAATTGATTGGTCACGTATGATTTATTAATATTTGCTTTTCATTACGCATACGCAGCGTTGCACGCAGCAACTGCAGCAGCTGTTTTAATTGGTTTAAAATTTCCATTGACGCGTTTTCCAATTGTGGGCTGCAATTGCCCGAAGTGGTCTGAGGTTTAATGGACGTCAGCTGTGATCTATTGGCTTGCTTTCACACTGAATCAAATTGCACTTTTTTGACTTATGACGATTTTTAAAGACTTTGCAAGTAAAACGTATTACATGACATATTAATATTTAAAACTGAAGTTTATTTTTTTATTTCTGTTGACTTATTTTAGCCTTAACCACGTAGAACATTATATCTGCATTCTGGAATTTTAATCATGGCGAGGATTAATTCTGAGATCTAAGCTGGAAAGAACAATATCTTCTGTAGATTATTTTAAAGAAATAAAATTGGTACTTTTTAAGTCGCTTTATAAGTAATTAAGAAATAGATATTACGGAAAAAAGAGTAAAAATATATTACTAAAATAATTATGGTTTTAAAACTAATAAAAATTATATTTACTACAATTAATTGAAATTCATATACTGCAATATACAATATAATATATAATATAAATAGTAATATAATAATAATATAAAAAATAATTCGCAATAATAATAAAATAATAATTTAAAATTTAACTATTTATCAGTTGGTAGTTAGTGGATAATTAAGAGCAAAAATGTGTTGAAAAAATTAGCTTAATAGTAGTAATTATAATATACTTCAAAAAAATTAAAATATTTGACTTATCTTTAACTGAGAGAAATAATGAAATAAAAAACACATAAAAGAATACTTTAACTTAAAATATATTATTTATTTATAATGTCAAATAAGTAAACTCAGTCGACCGAAAGATATTTTTTATAATTTAAAAGAAGAATATTAAATTAAGCTTTTGATTAGATTATATACAATATCAAATATATGTATAAGTGAAAATATAAAATCTTTAATTATATAAAGCTAAATAACTTTTAATTAAATAGAGCAATTCGCATTTTTAACAGTGTCAATTATTATTAACTAAACGGTAAACAGTAATAAGAAAGCAATATTTTAAACAATTTTCACAGAGATTCTGTTGAACTCACCGCAAAGTGAAATAGCGACGGCAAAACAGAAGAACGCCCTGCTCCAAAGGCACAAACACAGTTGTGAAATGTATCTATGTGAGGACAGGTAAACCAGTCAGATGGTTGGAAAGATAGACAGACAGGCAGATACAATAGATACGATAGATAGACAGACAGACAGAGAGACAGACAAAGAGACAGAGAGACAGACAGAGAGATATGGACAAGCGGCAGAAGTAGCATGTAATTTATGTGGCGGCCATAAGCGATGGCAATGGCAGAGATGGCCAGTACCGACGATCGACTGGTCAAAACAAACACAAGAACAACAATAATAATACCAACAACAATTGAAGTAACCACTGGCAATGGTTGTGGTTGTGGTTGTGACTGTAGTTGTGGTTGTGTGGCTTTTGCTGCGACTCAGACTGCGCGACCCGAACGAGTTGTGATGCCAATTGTTGTAGCTGCCGTTGCTGTTGCTGTTGGCGTCGACGTCTGCAGCGATGCTGGCAGAGCAGTCGAGGTGGTTATTTTCATAAATGCTCAAAGCAGCAACAGCAACAACAGATACAACAGCTACAACAGCAGTGAGAGTCTCTATGCGTGTGTGTATCTGTGAGATACATTTGTACATTTTCTACTCTGGTCGACTTCGACGTTGACGTCAACTGCGCTGTCGACGCTCTTGTTTGGACCCAAAGTGGGCGGAGCCAGCAAAACAATTTTTGGCAAGCTTTGGCGCTCATTTAAATGTTAAAACTTGTTTTGCTGTTGCTCTTGTTGTTGTTGTTGTTGCTGTTGTTGTTGTAGTGGCACGCCCCAGTTAGATACATAAATATTTATGCACGATAGATACTTTTGCTAAGGTTTTAGCCAAGGTGTGAACTGCGCCTGACTGCCAAAAACTGCGAGTGCGAGCGAGAGAGCAAGCGACCATGCGAGACTGTGTGCGTTAAACAGAGTGCGAGCGAGAGCGAGATAGCTGCTTGCAATGACGACGCTAAAGGTGCAAAACTTGTTGTTGTTGTTATCGTTCTAATTGTTGTTGTTGCTTGTCGAAGATTATGAAAAAGTTTGCCAAACGACCCACAAAAAAATGCAAATCGAAAATGGCTGCTGAATTGCCCCACCCTCCTCCCCCTCCCCCTCTTCCCTTGCTTTGTTTTTTGCTGTAATTCTTTTCTCCTTTTTTTTGTTGATTAATTTTTATTTCTTGCCTGCGCATTTATTTATTTATTTTCTTAGCGATTTTTGATTTTTTACATGCCGCCGCTAACACGAAGAAGAAGCCGTCAAAAAACCTGGTCAGGTCTCTTCTATCTCCTACTGTCTCTCTCTTTTCTTTTCCTTTGCTTTTGTGTTTATTATCGCTTTGCATAATTTCGCTAATTTTGCTGTTTATTTTTGCACAACACACACACACACACACACACCCCCTTTTGGCAGCCCAATCATTTATTGGCTTTGTGTTTGTGTCAACAATCTTTTATGTTATCTATATCTATTTCTCTCTTTTTTTTCCATCGATTGTGCTAATTTATTTTATTGTTTTTGAATATGTATCTGTATCTGTATCTGTATCTGTATCTGTATCTACGTCTGTGTGTTGTTATTGTTGCTGCTGTCCGTTGATTTGTAATTGCTTTGATTTCTGCTGCTTTCCTAAAATGTATTTGAAATTTTAATTGTAATAATATTATGCTTTGGATTATGCGATTTATTTGTTATTAAACGGAAGTCATGAAAATGAAAATGAAAATCGAAATTGAAAATTGTAATTGTAATTTACCATTGTTATTTCGCATTGTTGTTATTTATTTGAAATGGTATCCGCCAGATAAATTTGTTGCCCGCCCAACTGAGCGTACTAAACGTATGCTCTTCATTTTTTGTTTTTATTGTTTTTATTGTTGCTTTTTCTGATTTTTAAATGAAGCTTGAAACATTTCAATTTTGATTGTTTGTTATTTCTATTGTTGTTATTTTGCGGAAGATTTGTTCTAACATTTTATGATGCATTGATTTGTAATATTTCAATTAAATTGTCAGTGCATAATTTGTATCAACACACAAGTGTATATTGTTTATTAACATGTACGATAACAAAACGTGAAATTTATTTCATTTACTGAATGGAATATCTAGAATGATTTATGATCGATTTTGTAACTGAGCTCATAAAACAATTAGTGCAAAAATCCCCTTTAATATATTTAAAAGTATAATCGTACCAATATAATCACGAGGAATAAATTAGAGACTACACAAAAAGAAAATGATCCGGGATAATTTGATTTCAATGCGGTGTCAGAAGTGCGGTAATCCCGGATTTTCTTAAACCAAGTATAAAATACTTGATTCTAGCACGAATTTTCTCAGCATTATTATGATTTCCGAAGTTCTGGACATTTTATTTATTAGCTAGATTAAATATTTTATGCTTGAGTCGTTGAATTTTAAACTTTAACATTCGAATGGTTATTGTTTTTGTGTAGAATTTTCTTTTTTTTAATATATATTGCAGATCATGACACTTAAATTGAATTTCCTGTCATACAAACTTTTATTGCATATTTTTCTCTGTAAAAATTTATTGTTATTAAAGATATTTGAAAATATATTTGGAACTGACCGTACGAAGATCTATATTACACTCATTTCCTTTTTTCAGAACAGTGTATTGTTGTAGAAAAATTAGTAATTCGTCATTTAGTAAAATATAAAACAATTTGTCTTTTAAAAGTAGATACTTTCATTTAATTTTAATCTTTCAGTTCGCTTGCATCCTAAATAGAAATTACTGCAATAAGCTTATGGGAAAATATTTCAACAAATAATAATTAATAGTCCATTTATGAATATTATCATATTGAAAGATGACTCTCATCATCTAAAGCAGCTACACAGTGTAACATATTCATTTCGAACCACACACTTAGTCTTCAGAATGATTTCCAAATGGATTTCCCTTGCCTCCCCGTTGCTGTTTTAAAGTAAACAGCATAAATCGATTATTGATTATAGGGTGTCTCATGTGGTATATGAGCCTTTAAAGTTGCAAACTGTTGAAATTGAATTTCCAGGGAGTAAAACTAATTAAATGGAAGCACTTTGCTGGCAGCAACAGCAGCCGTTGGCCAAAGGAAATGGCAGATAGTCGCCATTATGAATGCCCATTGAGAATGTGACAAACATTTCAGAAGGAGAGACAGACAGGGAGACAGTGAGAGAGGGAGAGGGAGTGGCAGTAAGGGAAGCAACAATGATGGCAACAAAAACTCAAATTCGGGCATAAGTGACAATTCAATAAGCCATGACGTGGCCCAATGTTTATTTAGCATATTGCGACGGCGAATGAGAGACGCGTCGCTTCGTTGGCAGGGAAATGTGCTGCGGAAGTGTGTGGAAAGAGACAGGGGAAGAGGGCAGGGAATGAGGCAGGGAATGAGGCAGGGGAAGAGGCTGCAACTGCTGCGGTTAAACGGTGGTATGTTTGGGCAGACAATTTAACAGACTCTCTCGCCACTTTCGAAACGCTTTAACACCAAAGATGCGGAGGCTGCGACTGCCACATAGTCAAAGTCGTCGTCGTCGTCGTTGTCGTTGTCGTCGGTGTTGAAATGTTTATTTAGGACAAATTGTCAGTGTGTGTGTGTAGGCAGCAGGAAATTGCTCATTGTAGCCAGGGTTGAGTTATGGCAGCTCAAAAGCAGTCTTGTTAACGTTGTTATCCCCCAGCCCGAAATTCGTATACCAATTAATATGCTCCATTTTGGGTTAGGGTATAACTGTCATTCTCGCACACGCGCCTTGTAATCATTTCATGGCTTGATGGTGTTCCTCTTTCGCCTCCCCTTCAATTTACCCTCAACATTTCAAGACCTTGGCTGCATCTTTTTTAGCTGCCTGAATGTTGAGATACTTTGTATCTTTTGCCTGTTTTGTTTGCTTTAGTGCGCGCCATTGACGACACATTTTCCAGCTGTGATCAAAATACATTTCACTTACAGATTGAGAAAGATATTTTCAGGGACTGAATATAATTGTTATTGATAAAAATTTCAACTATAAGAACAATATTTCAAAAATACAAAATTTGTAGTATTTCCAATATATCTGCAAACAGCTAATAAACTTGTATTTGAGAACAAAAAGAATCACTTACATATGCTATTTAAAGACTATGAAAACTATGAAAGTTTTTGAACGTAATGTCGATTTTATTATAATTTGACCTCAGATAAATTTGGTTCATTTGGTTTAACTGTGTCAAATCTTAATCAATTTCCATACGCAATGTAAATGATTTTACCTCTAATTTCGATCTGCATTTAAATTTTGTTCACTTGAAAATTTTGAAATTTTTCGAATAAAACAAAGGGTAAGTATGAAATTTTTTAAAAAAATAACTTTATTTCCAGGCTAATAGCATTAAGTCTTTTTTCATGTAAAACAATAAATAACGTTTCTTATTTTGGTCCACAGGGTATGTCTCTTGCGGCATTAGGGTATAATCAGACTCGGCCAGATCAAAATCTTCAGTCACCAATGGGCACGATGCATAACCATCATAGACATCAAGCAGGGGCTTCCCCTCCATAACGGCAATCATATTTTGGAACACCACCGGCGACTGTGCGGCTGTAAAATAAAAATCAATTTTTAATATACTCAATTTTAATTAAATTTAATAATCTCATTTATTAATACTGGTATTTACTTATTATCGTAAAATGTTGTTAATTTTCCACATCAGAAGATAAGCACAAAAGTTATATATCAATGTTACTCCTTAAGACTAAAATAAGCAAAAAATGTTTAAAAAAAAACTGCTAAAATGTTAAAAACTGTTAAGATTTCACGACTAAATGCAGGCGGCAAAATGAAAATTAAGTGTTATATAATGAAAATAAAAAATTAATAAAAATTGTATTAAAAATTAAATGAATACTAAATTTGAATTAAAAACTATAACGAAAAAATGGTTAGGTCTGAGGGATAGAAAAAATATCTGAAAGCACAGAAAAACCCAATAGATCAATATAAAAATTTAAAAATTACAAAAAGGGGTAAACAAAATTTAGTAATTCTTGTGTACTTTTAATTATGACTTTTTTATTTAATGCTTATATTCAAATATTGCACTTACATTCTTCAGATAAAAATTATATGTACTTTTATACTTTTAATAATTTTATATTTAATGCTAATATTAAAATATTTAATCTTTATTCTTCATATGTCAAAAGATAAACATAGAAATTATACACCAATGTTACTTCTTAAGGATAGGATTTTAAGAATAAAATGAATTTAAAATTGAAATATTAAACTATTCTTCTTATTTATGGAAAGACTTTATTTTCAGATGGGGAAACCAAATTTCAGAAAATAACTAAAGGAAACTCCAAAATACCAGGCAAACAGAAATTACAGTAGGACGTTTGAGAAAAAAATTTAAATTTACCTGTCGCTCAAGAATTTCACTCAGCTCAGCCACTCAAGGTCATATTAAAATATGATGGGAATTAAATTTGGTTGCTTTCTATTCGTTTCTGTTCGCCTGGTATTATAGCTGGTATTTTGGCTTTTTTAAGTATTTCAGATTGATGTATGTGTGTAAGTATGCGCCCATGAATGCGAGCTTGCAACGGCTTTCTTGACCTTGAAATGCGGCAAAAATACCAGGCGAACAGAAATCAGCAGCAGGTGGATTTTTCATTTGAGCAGCAAAAAAAATTCAAGGTCACATTTTTATATGGCGCAAAAAAAAGTTCAAGGTCATATTTTAATATGGCGCAAAAAAAGTTGATTTGCTTTCTGCTCATTTCTGTTCGCCTGGTATTTCAGCTGGTATTTTGGCCTTTTCAGGGGTTTCAGATTGATGTTTGTGTGTATGTATGCGTCCATGGATGCGAGCTTGCGAACCTGAAATTTGGTAAAAATACCAGGCGAACAGAAATCAGCAGCAGGTGGATATTTAATTTGAGCAGCATTTTTTTCTCAAGGTCACGCTTTTTGCTCAGTTTCGGCATTTTCACTCAATTAACAGTTTCACTCAATTAACTGTTCCACTCAATTAACATTTTCACTCAATTAACATATTCTGTTAATTAACATTTTCACTCAATTAACATTTTCACTCAATTAACATATTCTGTTAATTAACATTTTCACTCAATTAACATTTTCTGTCAAATAACATTTTCACTGAATTCTTAAATTTTCATGTTGAATTTTTGACCGTTTTTTTGAGCAACAGGAAAATTTAAATATTTAATTTGGTGAACTGTAATTTCTGTTCGCCTGGTAATTTTTAAGTTTCCTTTAGTTTGTTCCTGAAATTTGGTTTCCCCATCTGAAAATAAAGCCCTTTCCGCAAATAAGAAGAATGGTTTAATTTTTAAATTTTAAATTCATTTTATTCTTAAAATCCTATCCTTAAGAAGTAACATTAGTATATAATTTCTACGCTTATCTATTGACATATGAAGAATAAATGTAAAATATTTTAATATTAGCATTAAATATAAAATTAATAATTAAAAGTTTTAAAGTATATTTAATTTGTATCTGAAGAATGTAAGTGCAATATTTTAATATAAGCATTTAATATAAAAGCCATAATTAAAAGTACACACGTATTACAAAATTGTTTTTTACGTCTTTTTTGTAATTAATAAATTTTCATATTGATCTATTGGGTTTTTCTGGTTTTTCAGTTTTTTTTTTTTACCCCAGACATAACCATTTTTTCGTTTCAGTTTTTAATTTAAATTTAATATTCATTTAATTTTTAATATAATTTATAGTACATTTTTATTTTAACTTTTAAGCGCTTTATTTTCTTTTTGACGACTTATTTTAATCGTGAATAAATTAATAAATAAATCTTAACAGTATTGGTCATTTTAGTCTTAAGGAGTCACCTTGAAATAAAAATTCTATGCTTATTTTAGTCTTAAGGAGAAACATTGATATTTAACTTTTGTGCTTATCTTCTGATGTGCAAAATTAACAAATTATTAATAAATGAGATTATTAAATTAAATTAAAAATTGATATTATTTTTACAGCTGCACAGTCGCCGGTGGTGTTCCGAAATATGATCGCCGTTATGGAGGGGAAGCCCCTGCTTGATACCTTTGATGGTTATGCATTGTGCCCATTGGTGATTGGATATCACGCCTGCATACCCTAATGCCGATAGAGACATTCCCTGTGGACCAAAATAAGAAGCGTTATTTATTGTTTTACAAAAAAAAGAATCAATGCTCTTATTGGCCGGGTAAATCATGTTATCTGGTTACTGAAATGGTACAGCGTAATGTCGATTTTATTATAATTTGACCTCACATAAATTTGGTTTAAAAATTTAGATTTTACTGAATTTTAATAACTTTGAACTGTCATAACTTTGTCAAAACACAATCAATTTCCATGCGCAATGTAAATTAGAGCATAATTTTACCTCTAAATTCGATCTGCATTTAAATTTTGTTCATTTTCAAAAATTAAAAAATTACGAAATTTTTAGAAAATTTACAGTGTTACCCCTTATCATTTTTCTAAAAATATCGAAATTTTCGAATTTTCAATATGAGAAAAATTTAAATGCAGAATGAATTTAGAGGTGAAATCATGCTCAAATTTACATTGCGCATGGAAATTGATTGAGTTTTGACAAAGTTATGACAGTTCAAAGTTATTAAAATCAGTAAAATCAAAATAATCGAAATTTTCAAAGGTCAAATTATAAAAAAAAATCGACAATACGCTGGACCATTCCAGTAACCAGAGTTTTGTCATTAGTATTTTACTTTGTAAAGAAGTCTTTTTATCATTGAACACTCCAAGAACAGGGTGCATTAGTTTATTGATTTGCTATGCAACATTCTTGCAACCACCATGAGTCTCCCCATTCATCTTTCAGCTCGCAGTTTCTTAAGGAGCAGCGTCTCTGTTTGTCGTCGTTCACTGTAGTTGTTTTCACAAAGTAAATATTTAAATATTTTCAAGACAAACATTTGCTTGTTGTTTCTGAAAATATGTTGATAAAATATTTGCTGAGTAAACTGGTTAAAAATTACAACAATTCTCTCGTCTCATTTGGCCTGCTTCTATTTGTTTTGGTCTGGTCTGGTGTCTTGTCTCTTTATCGTTTGTTAGCCTGACTTTGGCATTTGTTTTATTAATTTTTCTCAACACTTTTCACTTTTCACGCAAGGCGTGGAAAAACAACGCACAGACTCCCCGATATTGGCCGAACAGTCCAGGCCAGTTTTTGAGTTATATCCATTTGCATCTGGTGGTTGCCCCCTTTGCCTCTTGCTGCCTCTTATTGCATAAATATGCAATGTGTGTTTGTTGTTGTTACAATTATTGCTGCTGCTGATGTTGTAGTTATTATTGTTGTTGTTGTTATTATTGCTGCGGCTCGTGCAGACAGCGCGGCACCAAGTGTTTCACATCTGAGCAAAAAAAAGAAGGAAAAAATTAGAACGGCAATAGAAACAAAACTCAAATAAAACTCAGTCGGATGCATTCCAAGCACAGCCATCATCGGGCAGTTGGTCAAAGTCCATTTCTTTCTCCGTTTTGTTATTAAAAATAAACCAACTCCTGTTCCTGATTCCGACCAGCTTTCTCTTTTTCTGTTCCACTTTAAAAAGGCTCCTTAAGAGGTCAGAGAGTGGCACTTGGAATTATGTTGTCTCACAAATATCTTAGCCATCATTCCGAGTAGCGACCCAAACAAATTCACGCAACACATTCCAATTGGCGTTGGCTGACATTAATTATAGCGCAAACGATCGATTAGACGCATTTTAAAAATCATTAATGAATTGTTTCTCAAACAGCAGCAGCAACAACAATATATCTTTACGTTCAACAAAACTATGTATATAAATAATCAGATACATGCGCGCCCCAATGTCTATATGGAGAAGCAGGTTGGCATTGCCACAGTGATGATCAGCAGTTAATGCACACACGCTCATTGGAACAAAAGAAAATGAGGAGATAAGTGAGTTGATAATTGATTCGGAGTGGTAATGGTATCGCATTTTTTAAAGCCAAATAAATTGTACGGAAATATTTTAATTTTTAATAGAAAAATCTAAATTTCATTGAAATTACCAAAGTATCTCAAGCTGTATTAGTTTGTTAGCAACTTATAAAAATATTAAGATTGTCAACAAAATGACATGGTTAATATTTAAGGGGTTTAAAAATTATTGCTTTGGCTTACAATTGAATAGTTATATTTTTTAGAAATTAAATTTACCAACTTATAAAAATATTCCATCTGCAAGTGCTTTAACCTGAGGTCAGAGGTCATGGAATTGCTTTGTAAGAAAAAATTTTTTGTTTCTTAAGATATTTTAACCAAATTTACAGATTATACATATGTCGGATTACTATATCATATAGCTGCCATAGGAAAAATTTTAGTTTAAGCACTGACATATTTGTATTTGGGATGTCTTGATTTGAGTGTAGTTTTTAATATTTTATATTTCAGAGTGGTAGCATTACTTCTATAACACACTGTTATGCTTGTTAGCTTCACACACAATAACAAATTAAGGGAAAAACTGACTGAAAAATGACGAGCTGACGATTTGTTTGGTATTTTGATATCGACAACAACATTTTCAGGCATCGTCCAACCATCGACTACACCCTCCCACACATTAGCCTGGCGTCTGTGCCGTCAGCAACAACAACGACGACCTTTCACCCTTCCCGACACATTCCCTGGCCCAAAAAAAGAAAAAAAAGAAAGAAAACTTCACTCCAAAAACTTATTATGCACAAATGAATAAGAGAGTGAGGAGAAAGAAAAAACTGCTCAACACCGATAAAAATGTAGAAATGCTGTTGCTTTAGGTTTTTCAGTTGATTTATACGACGAACGGAAATCGTAGACTTTTCGACGCTCAGCATGAGTGCAGCAGACATTGAGGAGGCCAGTGCTACAGATACAGATACAGATACAAATACATATGCAGATACAGATACAAATACAGTACAATAATGACTATGGCATGTATTGTATCTTCCAGATACTTTCCGACTACAAATTGGGCAAAGCGTACGAAATGTGTTTGCAAACAAATTAATATCCATCGATCTGAAACTGCCAGAGAGCAGAACAGATCTATGATCTATGATCAGATTAGATCTGATCAGATTCAAATTCAGAATGAGCATCGGATTTTGAGAATTGTTGAATTCGTGTGTATAATTTAGGTTATATAAACAAAGTAATAAATATTTTCCGCTCGGTTAAATGGATGAATGTGCAAAAGCCAAGCGATCTTCAGCCGGTTGCAACTACAAGTATTCTTGGCCATTCAGGTGGTTTTATACGAGGGCAGTTCGATGAGTTTTGTATGTAAAAATTAATTTTACTTTATTTGATATTATTTTTATTTTTAAATTTATTTTAAGTGTTAAATGTACATCACGAAATTCGATGTGTGGGTGCGTGTAACCATAAATTATCAGCTTCTTCAACTCTGGGCCATAGCTGCCATATGGCTTCTATTTAAACTGCAGAATGCAGCCGAAAGATTTATCTGCCAATCCATTTCTAAATGAGTCGCTCAGAAGCAGTTTATTGTGTGTGGCTGTTTATGTTGCTTGTTCCCTTGTGAATGTTGCCTATTGCCTGTTGCAATTGCAATTGCATTTCCAATTATTATATTTACAATGAAAACTATTTTCGCTGTATTCGAATTGCTTCCGTAAACATGGCAAAAGAATGCCCTTGAGAAAGCTGTTGCCGGAGATTAATGATGAGTGGATGCAACAGCAAATGGAGCAGCAAGTGGCAGCCGATGATCATGTTGATCCATTGGATGCTGACCACATGCACTGTTCACTGTCAGCAGCAGCACTTGGACTCGGACTAATTGAGGTTTCCGTCTGACCACCAGCTGGGGGTTTAGAACCATTTCAATATCAAAGTACAAATATTATTTTCTCTCAATCTTGGTCCTAGCCACGCCTTCTGTCCACACACTTGTGCCATATGGAAAGGATTAGCATAGCAGCAAATGAGTTGGAATAAGATGGGAAATGGGAAGATCGGAGCTAACTGCATTCGCAGCATGAGCTGGCGCTACTGCAGACCAGTTTGGGTGTCTGTTTTATAGCCACGTGCGAGGCGTTACGCGTTACCACCTCCGTGGGCCATAAATCTGCAGTGCGCCCGTGGCGCAATGAACTCGCCCGTCGCCAACCTCATTCACCAACAATGCAACAACGTCTCCGTCTCCGCCTCCGCCTCCGCCACCTCCACCGCCCCCTCACTCCTCACACTGTTGTGGTTTGTTTAGTTTGCAGGCGACGATAAACACCTTGGCGCCAGTTTATTGGCCCAGAAACTGGAGATAGGGGCAGGAATATTCCAAGCATTTAAACGTGCACTTATTAAAAAAAAATTCAATGTTTGACAGTGCCAAAAAGCACTTGAGAGCAGCTCATTAAGCACTGCATGCACCTGTTGCCCATAACAATGATAATGGTCTCCACTTGGTTATCGATCAGTTGAGAGCTCAGACACACAGACATGGCCAAAAGATGTTGACGTCTCTCTGGCGGGCGTCGTGCGGTGCGAGTTTCCGTCGAAAGTGCTTGAAATTACACACGTTATGGCGGCAATTATGCATGCATTTATGTTATTGTTAATTGTTTAAACAATCGACTTTAGCACTATTATTGTACGTGTGCTCTGCATGTGATATTTGGCTAGCACTTTGGCTAACTGTGGGGGAATGGCGGAGGGGGACGGAAAGTGCCAAGTTATGTAATCGAAAAGAAAGTGTGAATCTGAATGACTTATATTCATTCATTTATTTGTACATTCAACAAACAGTGGGAGTAAATGCTGGTACTCATATTTAATTCATTAAAAATAACGTATACGCAGTGTAAGACTGAACTTAAAATGTGAGCTTTAAATAGAGATACAGTCAATTCAATTAAAATGATTAAAATTTTACATAAAATATTGAATAGCTTCTGATCAACTTTATACATATTTGATCTTTATGTATAAATAATATAATTCTACTTATTATACTTCATTATAATTAAAAACATATGTACATACTATTCTAATTTTTGAAAATGTAATGTGGCGAATTAGCAGGAAAAAATTGTGTTGAGTAATATAAAGAATATAATATGAGAATAGTTTGTAAAAGTTATCTTTTTATTGAATTATTTTTTTAATTTCTGTAAAAATAATAAATAAAAGTTATTTCTTTTCATTATATCTAAAAACATATGTACATATTATTCTGATTTCTAAAAATATATTGTGTCGAATCAACAGGAAAAAGTTGAGTTCATTGATAAACTTTGAGCTGTCATAACTTTGTCAAAAGTCAATCAATTATCATGTGCAATGTAAATTTGAGCATAATTTTACCTCTAAATTCGATCTGCATTTAAATTTTGTTCATTTTCAAAAATTCGAAAATTTCGAAATTTTTAGAAAATTTACAGTGTTACCCCTTATCATTTTTCTAAAAATTTCAAAATTTTTGAATTTTTGAAAATGAAGAAAATTTATATGCAGAACGAATTAAGAGGTAAAATCATGCTCAAATTTACAATGCGCATTGAAATTGATTGAGTTTTGACAAAGTTATGACAGCTCAAAGTTTATAAATGAATCGGTTACTAAACGGTTATTTCGGATTAAAGAGTTTCGGTTGATGGGTTTCAGTACAGCGGAAAAAAGTTTTTTCGGTTACGGTTTCAGTTACGGTTACAAATTTCAATCGGTTTTCACCGGGTAAAGGTTACGGTTTCGGTTATGGTTTTAATTCCTGGTTCTAAATAATAAATTAAAGTTATTTCTATACTTCAAATAATATCATCACACTACATTATTTTCAATACTTACATTTCTGCTGACATCTTTAAATATTATCCGCACAATGGATAAAAAATTACATATATCTGAAAAATGCTTACTAAATTTATATCCTAAATTGTAAACGAATTTTTTGCTTATGGTCTAGAAATGTGTAATGAAATTGTATTTATTTTTTAGTCTTATGAAAATATCTCAATTGAAAACATAATTAAACGCAATTCCACAAACTCTGCGGAAAGCTTTTATTTGATTTATGGCACTTCCATGGAAATTGTCGACAATTTGTCTGGCCGTGCAGAAGAGAATATTGAGAATGGCAGAGCAGGCAGAAAAGCAGCTACATCCACAGAAGAACGAGTTGGGAAGAAGTCGTTTCCGTGATTTACGCACAACGAAATTCAAAAATAAACAATGGGTTTAGTAAGTATTTGCAGGGTGCGAGAGTTTGCTGCTTTTACGAGTATGATATCCCGATTTGGAGATGGAGATGGAGATGAAGCTGCTGCCCAGATGAGATGTTTAGCTCTGAATTTTGATTATTTAACTTGGGCCTAACGGCGGCCTGGCACTTTGATAATGCTGAATTTGCTAATACTGATTCTGAATCGGATTCCGATTCTGATTCTGATTCTGATTTCGATTTCAATTTGTATTCGGGTTATTTATTTACTTATGTCGCGCCAACTGGTTGGCAACTTCGTCGGCAGCATCAAATGGCCAAAAACTGATGGCCGACTGAATGGTGGCTGACAGATAAACAATTTCGCCTGTTGACGAGCTAATACCAATACCAAAATGTGACATCAAAGTCCCCCAAAGCTGATAAGCAAAATAAACTGCACATCAGATTGCAATAATCAAATACATACATACGTGTATTTTATGCAGGCGATAGCTTCATTCAATTTCCGATGAGTTTTCCTCCTTTTTTTTTTTGTTTCTTTTTAGGAAAAGGGGACAAACGACGCGTCGTTTAATCACCGATTGAGCGCCATCTGCTGGCGTCAGTTGGCAACTGCATGCCACCTCTCTCTCTCTCTCTCCCTTTCTCTCGCTCTCCCTCGTTAATGCCAAGACACAGATCAAAGCATTTCAAGCGCAACAGTCAATCAAAAAATTGTTGTTGCAATTTTCTTGCAAGTTGCGAATTATTTTTGCTTTTGTTGTTGCCGTCTGCGTCAGTCAGCCTAGGCCAATAAATTGCCATCTCCCGCATCTCTTCTGCCTGCTGACTGACTGACTGAATGACTGAATGACTGACTGACTGCCGGGAGGCTAATTTACTTAAATGTCGACGCCTGGCGCTGCTTTTCCACAATATTTTTTTTGTTTTCGTTCTTTTTTTTATATTTTCATTTGCATATTTGCGGCGCATTGTTGTTGTTGTTGCTCTTATTGTTGTTGCATAAATCGATCATAAATTTAATTTGAAAATTGCTGCCTTTGGGTTTAGCTGGAGCGAGGCAACTCCAAAGCCATTTGCGTATTTATAACTCAATAAAACTTCAAAAGTGTTCGAAAACATTCGCTCTCAAAGTTTGTTTAATGCTATAAAAATGCATTTGTTGTTGTTGTTGATCTTGATGCTGCTGTTGTTGCTGCTGTTGTTGTTGTTGTTGTTGCTCAACATGGTAGACACTAAAACTCGGCCATAGCTTTATGGGCTCTATAACTGCCAATAAGGGAAACGGAAGTTTACTGTATGCAATTGTATAGGGAGAATTATCGAGTATCATTTGATGCCTTTTGAATGAACACTACAAAGTTGATATAGTCTCAACATTTGATCTAGAACTTAAGGGACTTATGGTTATATTTTTCTAAACTTTGATCTGGAATTTATGAAGCTGAAGGATAAATTTTCGTAAGCTTTGATCCATAATTTGTTGAGCTGAAATATAAAATAATAAACCTCCCAACAACGCTTTAAGAAAATATCAATGATTTACTTAAACAATTTTAATTAAATAAATTGTCACTGTGTTTGGTGAATTGTGAGATAAGTTAAGCATTTTATGATTAAAGATAAAGCTGTTATAGATAATACGTAGTTAAATATTTGTTTATGACATTATTTAATTTTTCGGTATTAAATTTAAAATTCAATATTTTAAGTTCTACATATTTTTTTAGTATAATTTAAATGGTTAGAATATAGTCCACGTTAAATCAATAAATAAATCTAATATTATTAATATTAAATAATATTTTATCACTACGTAGCAGCAACAATTCACTACCAATATTATACAGGAAGAATGAAAAAATTTGCTACGACTGTCGGATCAGGGGTTTATATATATCGAAAGATATTAACTTAACTAACAATTTTGGTATGTCACCTGGTTCATGACACAAGATGAATGTCAAACATTTGTTTTATAATTATTTATATATTAAATTAAATATTTTTCGTCGCTAAAATTCGATATCAGAAATTTTGGGACATGGAAAGTCACTAGACTTTTACTGGTTAATCAAAATTTAACAGCTATGGTTACATTTAATTGTGCAAATTTTTGTATTAACTTTACAAAGATAATTATTAATATCAATTGCCGTCTTTCTTTAACAAATTTATATAATGCAGAATATATCTCGCGATCAAGGCATTGTGGGTAAATTCAATAGTTTAATAACAAAAGTATGTTTTAATAATATTTTCATATTTCGTATCTATGTATGTATACATAATTTATGTATGTGTGTCTGTATGTGTGCAATATAAATTTACTTTAGAACATGGTGTCTCTATTATAGCCTGGTTAATTGCAACGACAGCTGGCAAAACAACAGCAAACCGCGCAAGAGCAACAACAACAGCAACAACAACAAGGATAACAACCGTTGTTCGCGGTGTCCTGTTGTCATCGTCGTTGTAGAATTTATTGTTATAACAACGCAATGATAACAGGTCATCAACACAACGAGGCAGGTAAATAAATATGTACAAGTATATGTATAACCAGTCTCAGTGAAGCAACAGAGAGGGGGACAAATGAAAGAGACAGAGATAGACAGAGAGAGAGAGAGAGAGAGAGAATCGCGAAAAATAAACCACATTAATCATAAAGGAGCTGCTCAGCGAGAGACAGGAAATCAAAATTTATAGATATCCTTATTAGGTGAGCAGAGTAAGGAGGGTAGGGGAAGGGGAGGGGAGTGGGGGAGTGGGGGTGTTGCCAACTAATACTTGCATTTAATTAGGCTTGCAATAATATTTATGTAAATCGGGCCTGGCTGCAGGACGAAACACAGACAACAGCTGTCAATATTTGTGCTTGTCGTTTTTGGGCCGTGTTCTCTGTTAAATTTGATTTGATTACCGAGCAGTATGTGCACATGTCCTGTGTCCTGTGTCCTATGTCCTGCAACTGCATCTGCATCTACTTTACGTATGTGTGTGTGTGTGTGTGTGTGTATCCTTATCGCTAAGCAAACAATGCCGCATTTTGCTGTTGTCGCCATCGCCATTTGTTTTCCTTGTCCTCCGTTTTTGGACCACCCGCGCAATCTGCATCGACGCGACGCGACGCGACGGCTGCTCTCAAAAAATACATATACTCTTACTATTTTCCATTGATTTCCCATTTTTGTTGTTTTCGCATTTAATATTGTTGCTTTTGACACCGCATGGACTCAAGCCCGACGCAGCTTTGTCAACGCAGCAATCGCAGCAGACCAAAAAAACATAAATTATTCGTTGTGAATTTGTGCTGAATTTGCATAGCCTAAATCACAAAGAAATTTAGCTGTGAAGGGAGAGGAAGAGAGAGAGAGGGAGGGAGACAAAAATATCAGCGACCGCTTCCCTAATTTTAACTATATAAGATAAGGTTTCACAATAACTATTAAAGTAAATTGAGAGTATCCCCTCAAATAACTAGACAATTTTAATAAAATAAACTTTACTGTATAGAATATTAAATTGTTCATAAAATATAAAAGTTTGCAGATTTGATGATATGTATATACAAGTATCATTTTTTTTAAGCTTTATATAATTTATATATGTATTTTTTTCGCTTCAGCTTTCAATTTAGATTTAATATTAATTAAATTGTTAAGATTTAATATAATTATTTTTTATTCGATCATATGTATTTCAAGAGTCACTAAAATCTGCGGCTGGATTTAAAAGTTAATTTAATTTAATTCTTAAAAATTTGAATTTGATGACGGCTCTCAATAAATTTGTATATATTTAAAGCATTGTTAGCTTGGTTTCAGGGACTTGGAAACAGATTTTGGGTTTTTAAAGATTGGTAAAAATGTCTACTAATCAGGGATTAAAACCTTAACCGAAACCGTAACCTTTAACCGATAAAAACCGATTGAAATTTTAACCGTAACTGAAACCGTAACCGAAACCCCTGTTCCGAAACCCATAAACCGAAACTCTTTAAACCGAACAAACCGTTTAGTAATCGATTCATTTATAAGGGTTTATTTCGGTTCTGGCCATCGCAGCTACTGAGCAACTTTGATAACTTCGAACTGCCATAACTTTATCAAAACTCAACCAATTTCCACGCGCAATGTAAATTTGATCATGATTTTACCTCTAAATTCGTTCTGCATTTAAATTTTTTTATTTCAGACAAATTTTTGAAAATCGAATTTTTTGGAAAATTTACAGTGTTACCCCTTTGTCTTTTTTGATTTTTTCGAAAAATTTCAAATATTTAAAATGAAAAAAATTTAAATGCGGAACGAATTTAGAGGTAAAATCATGCTCAAATTTACATTGCGCATGATTGAGTTTTGGCAAAGTTACGGCAGTTCGAAGTTATTAAAAATCAGTAAAATCAAAATCAAAATCATCGAAATTTTCAAACCAAATTTATATGGGATCAAATTATAATAAAATCGACATTACGCTGGACCATTCCAGTAACCAGATAACATTATTTTATTTTGGTCAACCGAAAACTTCAATTTCTCTTTTTTTTGTGAACCGAAACTATACCGGTATTTTTAAACCGAAACTTACAAAAAACCGATAACCGTTACGAAACCGATACTCCAAGATTTTGCATAACCGAAAACCTTAATTCGAGCATAACCGAAACAGTAACTGAAACCGATATTCGTTTCGGTTTTAATCCCTGCTACTAATAATATGATATTATTATTTTAAATGCAATTTTTTAAACCAAAATTTATAATTAGCGAGAGTTATAGATGTATAGGAAAAAGTAAGAGAAAGATCAGCGACAACTTCTTTAAACTTTTATATGTGTAGTTTACATTGTGTTCAGTTTCAGGCCTAAAAAACTGTCTTTGGCACACTTTTCATAGGTACTTGAGAGCCCATGCCCACCCAGAAAGGTTTCGGCTCAAGACTTGTACGCCATTGAAGACAAAGGCCCAATGGCCTAAAGGCCCTTAGCCAAGCTTGTGCATGTGCTTGTGCTTGAGCTGAAGCTGAGGCTGTAAGTAAGTCTGTAGCTGAAGCTGAAGCTGAGAAGCGACACCTGAGCATAGTTTAGCCTACATGAATATCAATGCCTGCTATGGCGATCGTCTGTCCAACTCGATCTCAATGCCGCTGTGGCGCCAGGCGAGTATCTCAATCTCAAGTGACAATGGAGCGAACATGACAGCCGCACAATGGAGTCGCAGACCATGACAACAATCTTCACATTTTGCTCAACAACATCATCGTCATCATTATCAACAGCAGCAGCAGTCGAATCGATCCATAGATACGAGTAAATAGATAGATAGATAGATAGATAGATCGATTGATGAATCGGTTGGGTAACTGGTTCGTTGGGCTAATAAGCTGCCCTCGCCTTTTTTTTCAGCATCCATCATTAACGTTACGCATTTTTTCGAATTCGACTTTTGTGTTTTACTTTCTACCAATTAACTGCAATTGTTTGCCAATTAGAGGCCCAATATTGCCGTCCTAATGCGAATATTTGTCAGTTATTTTAACTAAAGATTTATAATTTACTTCTTATTGTGTGGTGCTGGAAATAACCAAGTGAAAGCTAAGTACTCGTATTGCTGTCAAAAAGCATTTACCAAATATTTCTTAGATTCTCTTTGAATCTAAGAACAGTTTTGAAAAGCTAACAAATAAAATTTGTTCTTCTTTCAATATCATATAAAGCTTTATCATTTTTATAATTTCTCTGTAATTTTTAACTTGTATAGTATGAATACTTAAGTTGTAGTCCTGAAAAACACAATAGGCAAATAATAATAGCAATAATATCACGATCGGATAAATATAAACCAATGATATCTACAAAAAAAATAAAGAAATTAAAAGAAAAGAAAAGAGACCCTTTTTTACTTTACATATTTTAAATTTAAATTCAAAGGCTCTAATAATGTAGAGAACAATTATGGTGGCCGTATCTTTTCAGAATACAACCTAAGTTATTCAAAAAATATAATATATATATTTAATATAATGTGATCTGCAAGGGAATGTCTATATTTGAAACGGAGGGATCTTACATTAATGTCTGGAATATAATTGTCTATCTTCAATCTAAAAGTTTTCTAAAAGTCTGTTAGATGGAATGGTCTTAAGAACGCCAACTCAATTGGAAATTCGTCAGTTTTGTCTTCTTTTAGAAACTAGCCAAGAGCATTTGGAACGCTTATACTCTTAAAATTTATATAGTCCAAATGTGTTGTCAAATCGTGTTCAAAATAAAGATATTATAATATATCATCAAAAATCAGAAACCTAGATATTTATAGCTTACATAAACTGCAGATTATATAAACAAGTAGTCTGATAAAATTCTAAAAGTTTGTCTAGTAAACGGCAATATAAAGAGGAATACAATGCGTATTGGACTTTCGACTACAATTAAGCGGTAATAAGCTGTAGGAGCAATATGATTAAAGTGCAGTTTATGTACAGTTGATATTCCATTGTCATATTTCTGTGTCCAGTGTAATCCTGACTCATTCATTGAGCACATAAAGAGTTTCTTCTTCTTCTTCTTTCCATCCCCCTCCAATGATGGTCATGTGATATGGTGCGATATTATTTATCAGCGGAATTTGCGTACGATATCGATTTCATCTGAAAGTCTGTTTTGAAGTAATGCCATGTGGAAGTGCAACTTTAGTTCTGCAGTAGAAACAAATAAAACTCTCAGCAATGTTTTTTTTTTTTTTTTTTTTTGATATTTTAACATATTCTTTTGATACAGTTTTTGTTGCTCATAGTTGTATTTGTATTTTGTGTTGTACGCTAATTTGATAATAGTATTATAAGTATTTATAATTTATTATTGCTTACGTAGGCTAGGCTAGTTAATTATAATATTACTAAGCGATTCACTATTGTAATATAATGTTAAATATTTTTCATTATACATATTTTTTGTTGTTGTTGTTTAATTTCCATTTGTTTAGTTTCAGTTGAAAAAGTCGCTACGGGAAATTGAAAACTGTTCGCGTAGCAAAAACTCATCACAAATTGCATACCAGACATAACTACGCCCTAAAGTGATAACAATTATTAATAAGTAGTTAATTGTAGTTATATATATATATATATATTATATATTGTTTAATGCTATTAGATGTATAAAATTAACAACTAAATATACCATCATTTTTGAGGGCTTAAAAACAAAAAAAGAGAAACAATAATAATAAATTCGTTGACATTGAGATACTTTCTGGTGCTGTGAGTCATGCTTGAAAATATATTTACACGAATATACAAGAGAGCACAGCTGCCACGCCCACACATATACGCCCATACGCCCATTTAGACGCCATACTTAATGCCATACTCCTGATAATGGCCCACATGCGGCCGATAATGACTGAGATTGCTCAGCTGGCCAAGATTGCCCAGATTCCCGCTGAGATGCGATACATGATGATGATGATGATGATGACTATTGATCACAGCCGCTGCTGCCGCTGCGGATGCTGCTGCGACGCTGGCTGAGGCGGGCGGACTGGCCGATTGGATGCTGCCCGTCGGACTGCCCGTGTCCAGTTGGCAGGATTGATTCTGCTCGAAGATCATGTCGCGGAAACCCAACGCCGAGCTGGGACTGCTGGTTAAAACCGAGGCGGAGATGGCAGCATTATTATTATTATTATTATTATTGTTATTATTATTATTATTGTTGTTGTTGTTGTTGTGCATGCTGTTGTTGTTGTTGTTGTTGTTGCTGGGATGAGTAGGCGTGCCATTTTGACCAGATTGACCGGGTCCATTCGTAATGGGCTCCGATGGCGGCGTCTCTGGGGTATACCAGCCCCCATGTGCGGGTCCATGTGGCGTTGAGATCGTGGTGGGTGATGCCCCCGAGGATTGGACACCGCTGCCATTGCCGGGCGTCAGGGGATGCGAGACGTGGGCGACATGTCGCAGCTGCTGGGCATGATGGGCGGCGGCGGCATGATGGGCATGATGCATCTGACTGCTGGCCACCGTCAGGTTGTCATCATTTAAATGATACGGATAGGCGCTGTGATGGATGCGTGGATTGTAGACATTCATCAGGGAGTCGACAGTGAAGCCGGCATGCTCCACGCCCCCCGTCAAATGATTCATCTGGGCCAGACTGTCGTGGCAGGAGTTGAGCATCGCCGCATGGGAGACATCCTTGCCGCTCAGGCAGCCCAGGTCCATCAGTGGCTCCTTCTTGAAGTGCGCCGCATGGGCAGCCATATGCTTGGCCTCCAGAATGCCATTGGTCATCAGCTTGAGCGGCTTCATCTCGGCCAGCTTCTCGTTCATCATGGCCTGACGCTTGATCGCCTCCTCCTTCTCCCGCATCACGTCCTTCTTCTTGAAGCGTCGTCGTCGCCTCAGAAAGGAGCCATTATCGAACATGTTGTACGAGTCCGGATCCAATGTCCAGTAGGATCCCTTGCCGGGCTTCTTGTCATCCCTGGCCACCTTGACGAAACACTCGTTCAGACTGAGATTGTGACGTATCGAATTCTGCCAGCCCTGTTTATTATCCCGATAGTAGGGAAATCTCTCCATGATATACTGATAGATGCCATTCAATGTCACCTTCTTGTCCGACGCATTCTGTATGGCCATCGCAATGAGTGCGATATACGAGTACGGTGGCTTCACAATCTCCTTGTTCTGATGCGGTGCACCCAATCCGTAAGCACTCGCCGAATACGGATACCTCGAATACTGGTCGTATGCGTAATGTGCCGCTGCCGCCGCAGAGGCGCTGCTCGCAGCTGCCACCGCGGATGCGGATGTGTAGCCGGCGGCGGTCTGTGCATAATGCCGGGAGAACGAGTTCTGATCACTGAATAACGTGTGCATTTTCAATATTCTCGATATTGATCAGAGATCACTTAATTTGGATTGAATTGAATCGAATCGAATTGAATTGGATTTAAATCGCGGACTGAGCCGCCACTGAACACTGTTCAGGCACAAGAACTTTCCTTTTATGTTTGTGTTTCTGTTTTTCTGTTTTTCTGTTTTTCTCTTTTTCTCTTTTTGATTTTCTTGATTTCTTTATTATTTGCGCACTTCACAGAAGTTGTTCTTTTTGCTGCTGCGTCGCGTTTATTATTTGTTCAAATAATATTTGCTTAAACAAGTTGTAGCTGTATCTACAAGCAACTCGGTAGCTGTAAATGTAAATATAAATATAAATGTATCTGTATCTGTGTCTAGCACAACAACGAAGATACGTGCAGATACACGCAGCGGCGAAGAACCGTTCGGGATAGTAACACGTCTGATACTGAATCTGTGTAACTGAAATAACATACAGCTCGATTCATTGCGACGCGTCGTGGCAGCAAAACGAATCTCGGCAGCGACAGCGACAGCAACAGCGACGCCAGCGTCAACGTCAGCAGCGACAGCAACTGTGTATCTGTATCTGTATTTGTATCTGTATCTGTAGCGAAAGTGTAGCTGTATCTGTGACCAACCACCGACGGCAGCACATTCTGTTTGCTGCAGTCAGTAAGTGAAGACCTACAGCTATGTGAGCAAACACACACAGATACAGATACTCAGATACAGCTACAGATACAGATACTGTATCTGGAGAGCACACGAGGTGGCCGCCATTCATGATTTTCAGCATACGACCGCCTTTTCGCCCTGTAAAGTGGCACTCTCTCTTCCCTCTTGGTATGTGTGTGTGTGTGTGTTTTTATGAACTGGGAATGGAAATGGAAATGGATGTGGATGTGGAAATAGTTGGACCATCAGTTGCTACTCGTTGTCAGTTGGAACCCAGCCCGTTTCCGTCTGTTTATGTTGTTCAAACTAATGCTTAAAATGCGGCCTAGCCAATGCTGCGCTCTCTCTCACTCTCTCTCCCTCACATGTTTAACTTAATGTGAGAGCAGGAAAGGTAGAGTCACAGCACCTGGGAGTGCAGACAAGTTAAGTTTCAGGCTCAGTTTGTGGGTGGCTTTGGCTTTGGCTTTTACTTTGGTATCTGGTTTCAGCATAAATTAGTGGCCACAACTTTTTCTTCTTCTCATTTCATTTCATTTTCATTTTTATTTTTCGATTTCAACGATTTCAGCTGTGCGACAAAGCTTGAAAAAGGGGAATGAGTAAAAGCATTTAATGCGTATTTCTTCATTTTTAGATTGAAAGCGTACTTAAACCTTATGATGTGGGTGAAAAAAGAAGATAATTACTTATTAAATAAATTCTTTAAAATTAGGATCAGCTATAAATTATTTTATAATTCAATAAATTTATTAATTCTTTAAAGTTGAGATAAGACTTAAGTTATTTTTATAAAATAATACTTTTATAATAATAAAAAAATATTTATTTTAATATGTTTTTTTTTTAACTTAAAAACATATTCTTGATTACAGTGACGGAGTGTATATTTATACCCTGTGCCCATTAAAAGAGTATAATTTCCTTGGTAGAATGTATGTAGCAGGCAGAAGGAGGCGTGGCAAATCCCATAAGGTTTATATATTCTTGATCAGTATTAACAGCCGAGATGATTTAGCCAAATGAAAATCAGTTGCTGTTGATTTATGTTCGCCTGGTATTTCTGCTGATATTTATGAATAAAAAGGATTTAAAAAATGAATTTCCATCTCTTTTTTGTCAGGTAGCTTAGGAAGAGATAAAGTTCGAAAATACCATGCGAACAGAAATTAAAAGAGATCGAAATTAAAAGTAATTCGGAAAAAAATAGGTCGAAGTATTCAGTCAAGTAACAGGAGTTGCACTCTAAGCAAAAACTCAATGTCATATTTTCGCTGAAACAATTATAATATAATATTACTTATTTACTATTTCTGTTCGACTAGTATTTCTGCTAGTGCAGGTGATATTTTGATAGATATTTTAGAGCAGTGGATCTAAAATCTAAAGTTCGCAGTAATCTATTAGACGATCATTCAGTAAGATGTGAAATGTAATCTGTATTTAACTAGATGCATACACCTATTGTGCAGCTTATATCTATTATTTTATTTTATTTGAATAATGATTGTCCACTTAAAATATCACTTACACATTCTACTCTGTCTTTTGTTTAATTTAAAATATGCGCAATAAGATGATTTTGTTTTTAAATTTTTGAATTTGGATTATTTAATGAATATATATATATTTTTATGCATAATTTAGTATTATGCATGCCTACCCAAAAGCATTTTTAGTGTCATTATCAGGGTTTTAATAAGAAAGGTATATTACAGATTTTTACGTGGCAGTCTGGGATTCGAACTCAGTTATTTTTCAAACTGAAAAACTTTTTTGTCCATTGAGATCTATCAACCATATGACAGAATATGCATCCTCACCAAATTTTATTCAAATCAGTTCGCTATATCATATAACTGTCATTGGAACAATCAGTCGATTCTTTAATACAGCAGGCAGAGCGCGCTGTAGAAGAATTGAGTTTGAAGAGTCGAAAGGGCATCAATTCTTCGGCGTGCCGAACAGCATGTAAAGTGCCTGGACTCAGGGTATCCCCTACAGTAGGCGACGGAGGAGATCCTTGTATTATTTTATTTTGTTCATTACTGTTCTCCTTCATCTTGGCAGGTTGACAAAAGAACCTTAGATTTCATAACTGAACATTTCTGTTTGTGGCAGGACGGCCACAAAAAAAATAAAATTTATAGAATTATTATGTTTGCTACTCAGGGAAATCTGTTCAAAATTGTACATGAACGTATCTTTCATTATAACTTTGAAGTTGATCGAATGTAGAACACTAAGGATACATTTTTTCCCATCTTGGTTGTATAATTATATTATTGGTCCCTGTAAAATTATAATCTTCACAATTATCTTTTACAGAGTATTGAAGTATCCATAGTGGTTTTATCAAGGAAATTAGTCTGAAAAGAACTGTCAGCCAAGAAAAAAATGATTTTTCATAAATTCCATTTTAGGAACGCCTTGTATATAATTGTATATAATAAGAAACGAAGGTCGCAAAAAAAAAGCAGTACTTAACCCAGATATTACTTTGACTTTCGATTCTAAAAGCTCAGTTTAAATTGAGAAATTGCTTAAATTGTAAGAACCGTTCTGATACTGTGTAAATTCCCGGACTTAATTCGCCCACACATACTGGGAATCGTAAAGTTGATCTTTGTTGTTGCTGTTATTGTTATTGTTGTTGTTTTTATTTGCTCTCTCTCTCCCTCTCTCTGGCGGTAGGAACAACAAGAGCCCTTCCTTACACATTCCCGAATCGCTGTTTTTTCTCATATGTTCTCACGTTTTTTTCACATCCCATCGATTGTTCTCTTGCTGTTGTTGTTGTTTTTGTTATGAGCCCAAGCGATTTTTTGCAGACTTTATTTTTAAAAATTGTTTTTTTTGTTTTTGCTTATTGAAACAATATTTTTTTGTACAACAATATTTATTGACTTTGTCAGCTTTAAAGTAAATTTTATATGTTTATTTGGGCAAGTGTGTGTGTGTGTGTGTTCAGATCTGACTCAATATTTGAGAGTGTGTCAAAGTGTGTGTGTGTGTGTGTGTGGAAACACTTGCATTTATTTTCATAATTTAAAAGTATAATTATATTTATTAGCATTGAATAAATGGGCAACTGTTTAAAAAAAAACACAGCTAGTGTATAGAAAACGATATTATCGAGCAATTCCTACTACTCTCTCTCTCTCTTTCCTTTTCTCCCTCTGTCTCTTTTTCTCTGTTTGTCTGAAAGTATTTCGATAGCCTGGATAATTGATACAAGAATAATATTTGGCTCTATTAGCGCAATCGCATTATTTTGACAAATATTTTTATTGTTTTAACATAATTTTTCGCATGCGAGCTGAATGAAGGACGATGACACAAGGACGTGAACTGATCCAACTGCCATTCTCATGTGTCTGGCTCCTAGTCCAACTTCAACTCCAACTCCAACTCCAACTTGAGCTGAGTCCAGTGTGTCATGTGGTTTACTGCGTCCTGTGTCCGGTTATCCTGCTGAAGAGTCCTTTAGATGCATTTGAAATTCGAATGAGGCTGAAGCATCACATTTGCCATCGTCTGCTTTGCTTTTTATTTCTCCTCCTCCTGCTCCTCATTTCGCATTTCATTTTCGTCGCTGCTGATTTTACAAATTTTCGTCTTTGCCACTGAAGTTCTGATTGTGTGTATATCTGTCTGTTTGTGTGTGTGTGTGTGTGTGTGTGTGTGTGTAACTTTTACTGTCTCTGCATTTTGCACAGTTCATGTTATTTTTTGCGTAGTTGCCTCGCCCGTCTGTCCCAATCTGAGCCCTCGTCTCAATTCCCAGTCTCATATAGCGCTTGTATCCCGAGCTCGTATCTCCCCCTACTCCATTTTGTCTGTCATTTGACCTATGAAAATATTGTTTTAATCTCTCTGTCCCCAACACAATTTCCCAACTGTAGTGAAAGTTTAATCAATCTCTAAGTAGTAGTGAAGGTGAATTAAGCATTCATAGATTATTTTGAAATATCTCAGTTATACTTGAATTTACCATTTTAAATTTGTCCATTTATTGATTAACAATGACAAAAGGAATTTAGTTACTGCCCAAGTATTTTATATAATTCTTTCCAACTCATTTAACTTGTTTTCGATTTTTATAATTGTCACAACTCCACTTCAAATAGAATACTTTCATAATCCAAATCATTTAAATTTTAAGAGAATGATTAGCTATCGAAAATGATATTGTATATTTCTGCTGATATCTGTATTACGAAGAACACCAAAGGGTACATAAATTAATATAGCCTCTAAAATTGTTTGGTTATAGTAGTATTTAACATTATATTAATTTAACATTATATTGATTCTATCAATTGTATAACTTTCAAATTTAATGTCATGCAAATCATATTATTATCATGTATAGCAAATATTTCCTTGGTTAGGATAGTTAGCTAAGAAATATAAATTGATCAATTGAGAGTTCGAAAAAAAACACAGTCATATTTAAATCCTTAAATAAATTAAAATTATTTTTAATTAAAAATGTAATTGATTTGAAAAGTAAAAAATAATTAAATCAATAAAAATATATGATTTGTATTAAATTGAACCAAGATTCGAACTCAAACCATGCGTTCAGGAGGTATATTCAACGGTTCGGGAACCGAGCCTAGTTCCTACTATATGGTTGGAGCCACTGCACCAAACCCTTGCAGCTTTTATTGAAATTGATATTTAGTTTCTTAATATTTCAAACCTGTTAAAAAAAAACTGGAGAATGGTTTTAGATAGTCATTTCATACATTTATTTAACTGCTATAGGAAAAATATATCAATATCAAATGATGTTTTTTTTAAATATGTGATACCAATATATTTAATATGTATGATAATAAAAAGAAAATTAAAAAAGTTTGTTTTACGCAATTCGTTAACCTTTCTGTTAGAAAAGTTGAATGAACTTATGTATAAAATCTAAAAGCAAAAAATGGTGATTACGCAATGAGATTTCTGGTTACGCTATTAGCATATGAAACATATTAATTTGAGAAGGATTTCTGTTTTGAAATTATACAAAAAAAAATAAGTACTCTGAAATATTTTTGTGTGGTACAATCAGAATTCAGTTGGGGCGCCTCTCTCCATTTTGCACGCTCAATTTGAGGCAGTCAAGAGAACGTTGACACCGCAGTTGACAACAACAGCAACAACAACGCAATGTTTGAGCTGGCGTCGCGACATTTGATGTGATCTCCCTTCCTATAGAGGGAGTATGACTAGACTGATGTTAGAAGTCTAGAGGGCAATTTGCAACACATGTCGGCAAAGCAGTTAGAGGCGTGCATTCAGACGGACACTGGGTGAAGCATATGGCAACTCATTGCCTATTAAATTTTAGCAATTTATTTCCTTTTTTCGGACAGATTTTAGTATTTTTACTTGAAGTAATCTAAGAATAATATTTATTTTAAAGCGCTGAGTGCAAGGAGTGCCCTAATCAGACAGTTAACGGCACTTGAAACTCACACACATATACATATGTATGTATGTATGCATAGAGAGGCAGAGAAACAGGATTTAAGCTGCAACAATAATAAAATTTCTAGCAAAATGAAAAAAAAAAGAAATTGAAAAATATCTTTCGCTTGAAAACGCGCACTCCTAAAAATGCTGATAAGGCGAAATATGCGCACGCACACACACACACACCTACACATATACTACCCATACACACATCGCACACTAATACAAACATAATGCTGTTGCTGCTCTGCTCGCTGCTCTCTTATGAATATGCATGCGGCGACGCAGCGTCGCGACGCGTCGCTGCTGGCAGTGCTGGGCCAATAAAGCGAAGACTCACGCACACACTTACAGAATCCGACGAGCTCACCTACACAGACGATTGCGCAGCGATTGGTGGGCGTGGTCTATCTGCACTGCACACAAAGACAGAGTCAGAGCCAAGCAGAGCAGAGTGAGAGAGAGCAAGAGCGCAGCAATGGCGCATGCATTGCACTGCTTGCACACTGCACTGCACTGTGTTGTTGGCTTTCCTCGTTGGATAGAGATTGCGTGTATGCTTAATGGTGGACACCGGAGCTGAAGTGTGTTGGGGGTGGATAGATAATTGGGTGGTTAGGTAGTTGGGTGGTTGATACGCTCGATATTGGCAACTCATTAAAATTTATGATTTGTATATGGTTCGAGCTCTCATTATGCCATAGTTCGTTCTTTTTTACATAGCCAATTTAGCAGATTAGTTGTAGACACAATTTTTGGTTTTGTTGTTCTTGGAAATTTAATGTGGATGTGGTTGAAGGGGTTGTAGTTACAGCAGTTACAGCATACAGATGGGAAATTTCCGCCATTAGTTTAATCATAATAATCGCAATCATAATCATGACGAAAATCTTCCGGTCTTAGGCCATAAGCAGCGGAAATTCGACGGTGGCGGCGCTAAGTCCTAGCTACCTGAAGATTCTCAATTCCTGGCCACCGGATGCTAATCATCGATGCTTAAGCGTGCTTGATCAGCAGGGGAAAACATTTTGGATGCGGGGTTGGCATGTTTAGACTTTAATACGCGCCGCGGGAATTCTTAATGAAACCTACAGAAATCGATTGGGTATTTCCCAGGTTTTATTGGCTTAGTTGGCTAAAATACCTGGCCAGCTACTGGACATCGACATCGACGCCGACTCCTAACTCTCGTGCTCATAGTTCATGTGGTCGGTTTTCCCCATTTCCCATTGGGTTGTTATATGTTGATAATGATGATTATGATGAAGATGAAGATGATAATTCCTCGGTGATTTACTTATGACGCGCGTGTCCTGCCGTTTTGTGGCTTATTTGCGGTTTTACAGTTTTTATGGCCCAAAAGTGACCCGCTGGGTGTGGGTGTTCCTAGCTGCCATGGACTGAAGGCAATGGCTAAAACAGAAGCGTTAAGGTGTGGACTTTTTGCTTAAATGATTATCTATTGCCTAAGTTGCTTCCGAGTTTTCCGGAAACTAATTACAAATTTATTGTACATATTAATATTATTTAAATAACATCAATTTAAATTAAATTTGATATATTTATTATCAATTGTAGGCTGGATACTGCAACTTCATAAGATTGATCTTTTTGTCAGAAGTTTATATTTATTATTTTTATTTATTATCAAATACGTACAGTCAAAACAATTAATTTACTTTCACACTAAGTTGTGAAATTTGATTTAATCATAAATTGTATTATAATTTAAACTAAAAAAAATTACAATATTAAACAAAATGAAATATGGATATTTCCCCAGACAGGTCCAAAAACCAGACAAAAACTTAAAATTGATCAATAACTTTCACAAACTTCTTCCAGAAACATTTCTCAGTTACTTACTCAATAAATTGACACGTGAATTAATATTATTTGTAATTAATTCAGTTTTTCTATACATTTTTCTGTTTTCTTAAGAAATTCACTTCCAAAATTATCCAGCATCAAAAAAACAAATAAAAATGCATTGAAAACACTTGAATTCTAATCACAAAGCTCGTTAATGACTAAAGAAGTTAAAATATATTTCATAAAAAGTAAAAAAAAAAAGATTATAGGCATGCAAATGTTATTAAAATTAAATAAAAAATATACTACTTAAAATTTGTTTAAAAATTAAATACAATTTTAGGATGCATCATACATAAGATTTTAAAATTAGTCACAATCCTCAGGTTTTTCTGAAATCAATTTTTGAATTGATTCATTTCGGTTCTTGTTTTTTTCTATTTTTCTAGATTCATTTAAAGAAAAAGCTAATAGATAAGTTGTAGTACCTTATGTGGTTTCAACAAATTTTTCCGTCTACAATTTTAATATTTCTCATGAATAATATACTCGTTGAATGCATTCATTCACAAATCTTTGGAATATTTTGATACCTGTCTGCGTTGACTTGGCCTAAACACTTTGCATTACAGTGCCTTAATTCATTCATAAAACAGCGTCTCCATTGCCGTCTCTTGAAGTATTTCATTCAAAAACTTTAACTTGTCTCATTGACGTTGCCCATGTTGGTGTTGTTGTTGCTTGTTGGTTGTTCGTTGCTGCTGTGCTGGTCTAATGTTTATTTTATAAATATTCCTTGCCATGTTATTCCAACAAGACTTTTGTTTATTTATATGGGGAAATACGCGCGACATACTCGAGACTTTGTGTATAAACGATTCGAATCGAATGTAAAGTGATTGGACAGCCAGCGAAATTCGCAATAGAAATATCTATGAATACATATGTATGTATATGTACCTATGTGAGTAGCCGTTATATATATATGTATGTATATATGTATGTATGTTAGTTACTCCCATGTCATTGTTTCCTTTTGGATGAGATTCGGAAACCTGGCAATTTGCTATGCGCGCCTATAAAAACATTTCGCCCAATGAAATGGATGGAAAATCCTTGCGAAAAACGTTTTTAATTTCACATAAATTTAAAATAAATAATACTCTTGTACATTTTTAAAAAATTGTTTATTTTAACGCAAAGAAAAATGCTCGTTTCTCCTTTATTTTTTGCCAAAATAAAAATGTTCAAATCATTTTATTTATTTATTTATTTATGCAGGCTGATGCTGCTGATGCTGTGGCATCTTCGATTTGGTTTTTGGGTTTCCACATTTTGGCCATGGTCGGGATCGACTGTCGAATCCTGTTCGTGTGTTTACTTGACGCACAAATCCTCTTATGCCGGCTCGGCCTCAGCTCTCGTCTCTCGTCTCTCGGCTCTCGATTCGATTCGCAACGGAACGAAAAGGACAATTGCATGTTTTGATTGCCGCCTGCAATTGTCCTGCAACTGCCACAACCACAGATACTGTTGCTGCCACTGTTGTTGCCTCGTCCTGCGTCCTGCGTCCTGCCTGTGCACTTGTGACAATATTTTCATAATTTTTGCATCTCTCTTTTTTTTTTGTGTTTTTGCTGCCTTTGTCGTTGTCGTTGTCATCGGCGCATCGCCAACGGTAGGTGCGTGTGTAAACATTAACTTTTCAAGAAGATTTAATCCCGATTATCCTTTGACTGTACAATTTTTCACTCAAAAGTTACCTCGACTGCCGTTTCTCTGTTTATCTTACGATTTTACTGAGATTCAAGTCTCCCTTGACCAGATTTTCATCCTCATCCCTTCGTCGCTGCTGATAATTATCAATGGCGACGACTTCTTGATGCGATTTCTTTTACTTTTCTCTGGGTCACACAATGGTCAATGGTAATTTCGGTTCGCTTGGGTTTCTACAGGATTCGTACTGTGTTCTATTTGACTCTGTATGAGATTTTAATTTGCTCATAAAGGTGAGACAATTAACTGAATAATTGGATTGTTGGTCTTGTCAACAATGCTTTGGGCTTGTGCCTTAAATTAGAAGTATTCTCTTTCTCTCTAAGACAATGGCTGTTATCCTTTGATCTGGTTAGCTCTCGTTTTGTATGTATGTATATTTGTATCAATTGACATCATAATTTGATAACAGATACAGTAATAGAATTGTTGTAAATTTGGAAGATCTCAATTGAAATTAAGGGCCGTCTCAGTGTGTCCTCTATTTGACGTATGGTCTGACATATAAGGCCCATTGAGAAATTGAAAAAACGGCCCCGAATCTAAATTTTTTTTGTGCTGGCTTTACCAATTTTAATATGTGTCATTTTTGTTAATTGTTTATCAAAAATTGTCATATATCTATGGCATCATTGCTTCCCAGAAAAATAGTATCTTTTTTAAGCAAATTTCACTAAATTTGAAATTAAATACTTTAATATTTGTAAGATACTTTTTACACAGTAAGTCGTGTTTTTTCTCTTACATGTATCTTATTTATTATTTCATTATTCTGCTATTATTTTCAACAACTTAAATTAAACTTAAACGGAAACTTCTAATACAACTTAGTCTAAAGGGTAGGTAATGCTAATTATTAACAAGATTATTGGGTAATTATAAGAAATTTACAAATGTCTAATTTATTTCTCTAGTGGCAAGGTGTATTGGATGATGACGCTTTAATCTTCTTCTTCATTGAATTAAGTTGAATTTATTTATTAAATTAATAGTTATTACAATTTTACCACTCGAAATTTAAATTTAAATTGCGCGCGCTACACAAACTGCTTGAATAAGCAGGTACATGTGTTAACTGCTTGTGTTTACATGCACGTTAACTGCTTGCATCATCGTTCAAAACAACACTGCTTTGTAATACATCGCAAAAAGCAGTGACCTAACAGTTCACTGCTTTACGATTAATCGGAAGCAGTGTTAATTCAAACAGTTCACTGCATTGTGTTGAATTTGAAAGCAGTGTAGACGAAATAAGTTCACTGCTTTGTTATGCAGCGCAATGAATTTCACCTCACGCCATTTTGTCTGAAGTTGGCATTGCAAAAAAATTACTCACTGCTTGAAGATGACTGTACAGATTACTGTAAATTTTCAAATTTAAATTCACACAGATTAGAATTTAAATAAAAACAATCATACTAATTAATGTAAGTAAAAACTCTATAGTCATTTTCCCAACTATGCGATACCACTTGCTAAATTAACAATATATATTAATTTCATTTAGGAATTTTGAAATCCAGCGGTCTTAAAATTACTGCATACTTTTAGGCGACTGCGTTGCTAAAAAAACCCTAAAAGAAACACTGACTTTCGTAATATTTATTCGATCTTGATGCGAGGATAATTGATAATAGTAATTATCTCTTTGAGATAGGGGCTACTCGCTATTATTTTATATTTTCGTGTTTGCCAAAATAATATAAATGTTTTGAAAAACATTGAAATTGATAAAATCTTTAGCTTGTAAAGCTTTGTCAAAATTGGTTCGAATTTCATTTGAAGATAGATTTTTTTGAAGATAGATTTATACTCCCGTTATTTTAAATATATTAAAAAGGTATGTATAATATATTCGTTGAAATGTATATAAAAGGGAGAAGCAGGATTAAAGACTGTATTAGGTAAGCGCCTAAAAGTATGTATCGGGTATCTCATAGTCGGGTTCTCAACTATAGCCCTTCCGATTGCTTTAATGTTTTATAGAAAGTTTTCTTGGGAACTGAATAATATTTATAGCTTTTTAGATTTTATGAAAAATAATGCTTTGTTTGTTTTAGAAATACTTGCTAATTAAAAGATATTTATTTGATAAGAACTTTTTTGTTTACGCACTAAGCAACTAATTTTGTCAATTTTGGCAACTACTTAAAAGCTAACATTAAAATTGATTATCCTTTGAGGTAATAATGCCAAATAACTCATACATATTGGAGTAATAATATATAATATAATATATTATGGTGCTAGGCTCTAATTTGAATATTTAATTGTCTCATAGTAGCCGCCGTTCACCGATGTCGGGGGCGGAGTTATCGGTGGCAGGTAAACCGGTTTCAAGTCGACGGGCGAGCGATCGATGGCGTGATTACCCGATTGTGATGGCGGCGGCGTCATGGTTCCATGATGATGATGGTGATGATGATGATGATTATTATTATTGTTGTTGTTGTTATTATTATTATTATGGTGTGACTGGGATTGCGATTGTACCGCCTGAATGGAGGACAAAGCGGGCAACTGCTGGAGCGACATGGAGCGCAGACCTGATTGAAACGGAACAAGAAACTCGATTAAAATGCGTATTGTTTTTATGATCTGGTGTTAAAAATCACACAGAGCCGTCAGCAATAAAAACGACAGAGGGACAAACAGTACCATGTGTTGCTATGCGGCGGTAATCGGAGCTCGGAGCTCGTAGATCGGAGATCAAGATCACGCACACACCCTCACAGTACACAGTACACTGAGTCTCAGTCAGCAATTTACAATTTACTTGGCTCTGATTGACACGAACACCCAAGGCGGAGTTGCAAAGCGCACTTACCGCTATCCAGGCCGCTGCCACTTGTTGCATAGGAATATCCAGCAGCCACGAGACTGGCGGCTGGCGCATAATCGCTTTGAAGCACCGCGGCCGTCACCGGCGAACTGGAGGATCCCGCCGTCGAAGTCATCCCCAGAGCGGAATGAGCCAGGGGCGGTGTTAGTGAACCATTCAGATTATTGCCCACTGTAGTGAGGCAGGTTATGTTGGAGTACTGTGGCAATGTGCCCACTCCAATGGCCGGTGAACCACTGTGCGCTGCATGCACGTTCCAGGCATCACTGAAGCCCTGAGCCGCTGAAGAAATGACATTGGGACCGGAGCTGGCTGGTGCGCCATAATCATAGGTAGCATAAGCTGGTGCCGCATAAAAGTTGGCATTGTCCTAAGATAAATTTACAAATTAAATAATGTAATTTGATTAAAATGTGTTTCTAGATAACTTACCATGCCCGCATCTCCGTAGCTGCCACTGTAGAATCCATTGGCACTCACAGCATAAGTCTTGACCTTGATCTTGGAGCGATAGCCGCGAGGACGACGCCGCAGACTGCCCTCATCCTCAAATAGATGCGCTGAATTCTCATCGATGGTCCAGTAATTTCCCTTGCCTGGTTTACCTACTCCCATTCCCTTGGGCAGCTTCTTGAAGCACTCGTTGAGGCTGAGATTGTGACGCACCGAGTTCTTCCAGCCAACGTAGGGTCCTCGAAAGAATTCATAACTGCAAGCACAATTTACATATTTAAAAATTAATAGAGTACTAAAAAAATTTAATAAATAAAATGATAATACATATGTATACAATAATTAAATATCGGTTTCTAAAATTAAAAATTATCGCCTTAAATTATCTATTTTTAAAAAAGACATCATTAAAAGAAAATTATCAAAAAGTAATCAGAAGCAATTTATTATGTCCTATTCTTGATTGTTAAAGCATTTTTTATTTTCATTCCATATTCATATCTTGTATACTTTTCAAGTATATGTCAATACTGAATTGAAAACTTTAATCGCTTTTTCTGCAATGTCATGTTTCTTGAGTTATAAAAGTCTTGAAGAAAATGAGCGAAATATCCAAAACTCAAAATGTTTTCCTATTTTTAATATTCTTTGGTTTTCGACATATTTTTTTTGAAAGAAAAAGACTTATTATCAGTGTACCAAATTTTTCGATGTCTAGTTAAGGGATTTTATAACTATATTTATACCTATTTGAGAGATATTTTTTTATAAAATGCCATGAAATTAATTCCAAATTTAAGAATATTTCTTTAATAAAAATTAACTAGATTTCATGTAAATATATTATATGTATTTTGTTGTGCTAAATCTAACTTGGATTTCCACTATTATTTTTATTATGCTGAGAAATCGTTACACATGAAACGGTTAATTACGGTTAATGAACAGGTTTCGCTACCATTTCCTGAAGATAATGCAAAGTTTATTTATTTGTCAGATATTAAAATAACTCCATTCCCTACCATTGTCCCCTACCCTTTTGTAATCGTTCTAATGAGCTTTGATCGTCACCACAAAAGTCAATTAAAAAATTTTCGGGTCCACAGACTTGGCAACAACAAACAAACGATATCAACGCACTCAACTGAACTAAAACTGAAGTCTCTTATTTGGTCTCGTTCCCAGTCGCGGTTGTCGCCAATATATCCAAACATATAAAGTGCCAAGCGCTGAGAAATATGAGCAATCAAAAGGATGCGCCTTCTTGGCATTGACTTCAGATGAGGGGAGTAGTAGGGGAACTCGATCATATTTTGTTGAGTAAATAAAATCGGACGCAAGTAAATAAACGCCAAGCGACAAATCACATGACAACCGACACATTTGCCAATCCCCAATTTCGATCTGTATCTGTAGCTTTCGTCCATTGCCACTTGGCGGGGTGTCGATGTCAGTAATGGGTCTCACTCTCACTTGACACTCGACACTTGAGAACACGGAGACGTTTGAATCGAGGCTTGGGAATGCGTTTAGCGATAACAACTGAGCGTCTAGTTTAATAGATTTTAAGGTAAGATGTGCTAATTTTCTATTTTTAAAAATATTATCTTACACGTATAATTAGGTAACATTTTAATTTTCAACAAAGATCTACAATTTATTTGCTTTTTAAATCTACTTTAACCGATTTTAAGGTAAGAATTCTCAATTTTTATGTTTTAAAAACTAGCTAATTAATGAAAAGAAACTTAAGCTCAACATATATTTTTATAATTTGTAAAGAATAATCTGTTTTATGTTGAACAAACTATTTTCCAAAAATGTATGAAAAGTTATTATATTTAATATTAACCAGAGGTCACAAATATTTCTCACATTGAGATTGTCCCAATTTCAATGTTTTAAGAAAGTAACTAATAAATAAATAATATTTAAAATATGTATTTCAAATAAAAGTTTTTGAAATGAAATTTTCAATTATGTTTTCTATTTTCAGCTGTCATTTGCAAAACACTTTATTTCTTGGTTTTCCACTTCTTTTGATGAACATTAAGCGAAAAAATCGTATTTATATTAATAATTCCCTTAAAAGTATATATGTAGTTCTTAAAGATAATATTAATGGATCCTTAATGTATCTATTGTATATGTTATTTAATTTATTTAGACCGTGTAGCTTATAGCTTATTGATATTGGAGTTTCTCAAATGTAACAAATATTGAAAGCCCAACATATGGTCCCTGAAACTGGATACTCTGCACTCTTACTCGAACTCGTATTGGAACCTCAAGTGCTCGAAAGCTCAAGTACCTCAAAGAAATTGGCTACAATTGCAAGCATAATATGGAGATTGAATCGATTGAGTCTGATTTCAAGCTCGTACACAGAAAAAAAACCATTTTCATTTTTTAAGAATATATTCAGGATATTATTGTTAAATTAAGAAAGAATGCACATAAACTGTAAACTCAAGCTTAAAAAGTCAAAGAAGCCTAAAATATTTGATCTAACCATAAAGAAATGTGCAGAATATCAACTATAAAAATATTGCTGAGAAAAGGCTAGAAAATTCGCTATTGCCGTACTTCTGACACCGCATTGGATACATATTATCCCGGAATCCCGGATCTTTTCTTTCTGTAAATATATAGAATATGTACGCACCTCTTTTGTAAATATGCGTAGATCTCGCTTAGGGTCAGTTTGCCAGTGGGTGACTCCTTGATGGCATGTCCAATCATATTGATATAGCTAAGAGCCGGTTTCTCGGGCCGTCTAGTCCCTGACTTTTTGGTTGTATCCGGTGTGCTACTGTCCTGGCCATTGGAGCCAGTTGACTTGGCCTGCTGACTGTTTAGGCCATCGTGTGGCGTTCCATTTGTTGGCGTCGTTTCAGAGCCATTCAGGGATTTGGCTGGTGAGGAACTCGCACTCGAGTAGTTCACGGTCATGCCATGACCATGAGCATTCGATATCACCTGTGTGGGCGAGGAGGAAATCCGTGGCATAAAGCTGCTCGACCCCGGAGAATTCTGTTGTGGTTGTTGTTGCTGCTGCTGTTGTTGTTGTTGTTGCTGCTGTTGTTGTTGTTGCTGTTGTTGCAGATCTGCCTCATGAATGGTCAACTGATGATAATCGTTGGCACTGAGAATGGTATTGTTGGAGCAGTACTTGATCGTGGAGGCATACTGATGATTCATCGGCTGCAGCTGCAATGGCTTCCCAACCGAGGAGCTTACATACATCTCCTGATCGGTGGGCGTCTTGGAACTGGAATTTGGTGATATCGAACCGGCTGAATGGGTTGTCATTAGCACCCCATAATGGGGAATCGGACTGGACGATGCCGGCGGAGTTCCCATGCTATGAATTGCACTCAGTCCATAATGCTGTGTGGTTGTGGGAGTGACATTGCCAGCGGCATCCACCGATGATGTATAGTACTTGCGATCCATGTAGCTAATGTTGGGCTTCTCATCTACCAGATCCGTTGGGGAATCGCCACCCATTGATTGGAAATTGCCAGCAGGAAGCAAATTTCCAGTGCGATACAAATGCGAGGGGGTGTGATGGGTCAACGTATGAGAATGAGAATGAGAATGCGCATGTGGGTGTGTATGTGTGTGTGTGTGTGCGTGTGTGTGTGTATGTGGCAGAGGAGGGTGTGTATGCTGCGACGATATATGATGATGCGGATGATGAGGATGGTGATGATAATGCGAGGCGCTCACAAAGCCCCCCAACTGATCAACGTTCATTGCACGATTATTCAACTCACTCACAGATTCTTCACTTTTAATCATCTTTCAGTTTATGCAAATTATCAGAGTGATTTATTTCTAGTTAGTTTCTTATTGATGTTTCCGATTTCTTCCGTTCCAATGTGGACAGAACCGCGCGTCTTCGCTATTCTCGCCTAACTGTAAACTGCCTGCGATCTCCTTTTGCCTCGAACTCACAGTTCTTTTTTTAGTTCGCCTACGACTTGCGCAAATCGCGCTCTCATTTTTACTCTCACTCTCACTCACACGCGCACGCTCTCCACATGCTGTCTATGTGTGTGTGGGTGCATGGATAATTTTCTTACTCTATCCTCTCTCTCAGTTTAACTCGCAGCCAATTGGCTTGACATAAGTATGTAATTGTATGCGCCGCTCTCTTTGTTGCGAGCTATTGGAATGTGTAACCATATGACATTAGTGAATCTAAGGTAGGATTATTAGGGTGCATCGATTTGTATGGGCACAAACAAATTTAAAAATTGGTAACCCACATTCATAATCTACGGCTCTCATTTTTACTCTCACTCTATATGCTGTCTATGCATGATTAATTTGCTTACTCTCTCCTCTCTCAATCTAAAAATTGGTAATCATGTTCATAATCTAAGGCTCTCATTATAACTCTCACTCCACATGCTGTCTATGCATGATTAAATTTCTTACTCTCTCCTCTCTCAGTTTCACTCGCAGCCAATTGGATTGACATATGTAAGTATGTAATTGTATGCGTCGCTCTCTTTGTTGCGAGCTATTGGAATGTGCAACCGTATGACATTAGTGAATCTAAGATAGGATCATTAGGGTGCATCGATTTGTATGAGCCCAACAAAAATTTAAAAATGGTAACCCATATTCATAAACAACGGTCAAACAACGGTCTTGATTTTAGTTATAAGATTTGATTAACTTATTGTAAGTCTCCATCTGGAGAAGATTCCATAAATAAAGTAATGTAATTACAAAAAAAAAACGGTCAATTCGATCTCTTCAGCAGGAAACCAAATCAATTCTTTGTCCGCGATGTGAAGCATAAAAAGGTGAGATTTTCGACCGATCGTTCCTGGGGCAGCTATAGTGGGCCGAATTGAACCAAATACCGCAGAATATTAATGTAGTTTGCTCATTCACATTGTATCATCACTTATAGTTGAATTGAAGGTAGATTACGAATATGGATTACCATATTTTGTGAAAAAAATCGATGCACCCTAATGATTATATTAGTATTGGAGTCCAAGTCTGTACATTGGCACGCAAAATATCTACAGGTCTTAAATGAGAATTGAAGCTAAGAAATGCAAACGTTTAATATTCCAAGCGATCCAATTAAATAGCTTTAGACACCCTACACAACACGACCAAGAGAATTATAATTAATTAATCAACATTTATAGCGGGATATATTTTCAAATGTTTTTGACTAAGCCTTACTGATATTCAGCTTGATATTCCGATAATTTCATAAATATATTATAAATGAATTTATTTACCAAAGGGAAGAAGATATAATTAAAATTTATGCGCAAATTTGTTAATTAATGTTTAACTTAAGCTAAATATTTTGATTATATAAATATAAATATACTTATTATTTCTGCATTAAGCAAATAAAAACCATACATTGTCTAAAATGTAGTGGGTCAAATAAGCTGTGAGCCACTGTAGATAGATATCGATTAAAGGTAAAAGCATTAATTTTTATAATATTTTTTATTAATTTAAAATTATTTACTTTATTTATGAATTTATTTACATCTTAGCCCTGCAAAGTTAACTTAGGTAGTCACAATAACAGTTGGGTCTACAATATACAATTTTATAATTAAATTTTATGCCTTAACTCTACATTTTATTTAGATTGCTTTCTTTTATTTTTATTTATTTATATTTTTATTTCCATCTTTATAAAAAGATTAAAATCATGAGCTTGACTTTGAGTTTCTTTCATCTGTGCAATTCAATTACTTTCAGTATGAATTGCTCTTGAAATGACAACAAGCAACCCAAAGAAGACTCAGATTATGACCAATTCAATGTCTCACTCCCGCTGAGCTTGTACTGCTCCTGCTCCTGCTCCTTGCTCCAGTCAACAGTCAACAGTTAATAAATAGTCGAAAAAAACCCAGATCTGAAAACCCAAATTACGGCGAATGAATTAACATTTAGCATTCATGGAAAGGAAACTCGCTGTCGCTGCTGGCGGCATTCAAACGAGCTGTTAATTGATTTAGTCGTTCTATGGCCCGGGAACTGGGTACGGGTAGGGGTAAGGAAACGGGAACGGGAACGGGTACGAGTACGAGTACGGTTTTCGTTTGTGGGTCTCAGCTTCTGGCTGGTACGGTTGCTCCCTGAGTGCCGCCATTGCTGTCAGCACTACGCCAACTTGCGAGTCGCGACCGTGACGACGACGCCGCTCTCCACTCTCCACTTTCCGCTCTCTGCTCTGCGCTCTCTGCGTTCTACGCTCTCCAAACGCATCATTTATTTTTTTTGGTGCCAAGAGATCGCACAACGTTTTAATTCCCAAGCAGACACACGCACACACTTTGAGATACAGATACAAATACAGATACAGATACAGATACACACGGAGGCGGAGTTTTGTTTACATTAAACGAATTCTATTTGTCGAACACGTCAGGCACGATTGGCGCTGCTGGCAGCAACAACAACAACAACAACACCAACAACTGAAACGCAACTTTTCCTTCTTTTTTTTGTATCTTTTTTTGACTTGACTTTTGGCCTGAAAGATATTTTAATTTCGTTTTGCAAATATATCACAGGCAGACAATTTTTTGAAGCACTCGCCATTTTCAGAGAATTTCGTGGAATTTGCAGACAATAACCAAACAACAACAATAAAATCCAATTACAACAACAACAACAACAATGCGCAATTAAATTCATTTTGTGTGTGCTTTTGGGGTAATCTGCGGCTGTACATAGTCACTGTAGATACATATGTATCTACCCATAATATGTATTCATATACATATGTACATATTTGTATCTTAAACTCTTTGGCCATTTTCCTGTTGGCCGCTGCGGCAAGGCCATAAATTATTTTTACGTTTGATTATTATTACTTCTTATTCGGCTTTTGCGTGCTGTTTTCGTTTGTGCATATATTCGGAATTTATTGTGAGTGAGGAATAAATTAAACAGGTTTCCAGCACAGATCTGAAAAACGCAATTTAACATTTCGCTAGATTAACTCTGGCGATTAATTAATTGCTTTGCCCAGGTGCGGATAAAAATACAACAGGAAAATGATTTCATTTTGTTGATAAATGACATTGGCAACATCTTAACTTTTGTTAATTATGCGTATTAATTAACTATAATGCGTCAAGAACAAATCTGAAAATGTATCAATTAAATTTACTGATTTTATCAAAATGTCTTTCATGCAGATCATATTTTACTTGAGAAATTTGCAAAATATCTTTTAAATATCATTTAAAAATATAACATATACGTAATTATCATAAACATCTTTCAAATGTTAAATGGAAACGATTTAATATTTGAATAAGACGATAAAATTTGATTTTCTATTTCGATTCTGTCGAAATTCATTGGAAAACGTTTTACCCGAAAATTTCTTCGACATGACATCGTGCCTTGTACATATTTATAGACAACGATTCCAATGCAAAATGCCACACAACGCGTCCATGGGCCGTGTCCGTGCGTCATCTTAACTGGGTCAACAGTTCCGCCAAAATTCTCCGTCATTGGTAGTCATAATAATTTGTTGGAGGTCGTAATCCGGTTACAACTGCATTAAGGACTCTTGGGATCTTGTTATAAGTATTATTTAAAATGCACACAACAAACAACAATCTCGACGAGGGAATTCCCAAACAAAACTCGTCATAATCATTCAGTTTTCAAGTTCAAATAATCATAATAAAGATAAGCAGCAACCAAATACATATACAATACGTCTATCTCTCTTCAACTTTATATCGCTATCTCGCTCGCTCTCATGTACATGCAGTTGTTGTTATGGGCTTCTTGTACGGCGTTTGTTTTGCTTTTAATTTAATGTTAATGTTATTAAATGGCCAAATTGTTTACTATTATGCACGTTTGTAAACAAAATTATGTATACGACGCGTCTGCCACACCAAGTTGAGTTGTAGTACACAAAGCGGCGATCCCATTGATTCAGCTCCTCCTCCGCCCCCTTTCCACCCCATTCTACCCCTCTCACCCTTATTACTCTCGGTGGAATCGAAGGAATACCAAAAGAATACCAAACAAATACCAAATGCCGGCCATGGGCAGCATTGTTTAAACTTGCCTCGTGTTGTAGTTTAATAAACATTTAACAATTAAACACAATACACACATACTCTAAACACTTGATCCCTCCCCCCTCCCCGCCGACGCCTAATCCCCTCAGATTCCAAGTTGTATACAAGTTGGAGCTGCGGCACATTTGTTTTTGCACACTGACCTACAACAACAGGCAAAGCAAACAATTGCAGCTTCCCCGGACACGACCCCCGACCTCCCGACCCCTTTCATCACCTTGTAGCTTGGACGTTTATTAAAACGTTGATCCGCCGGACAATAAATAATCAAATAGTCCAAAATTCAAAATATTTACATAGAGTTTCTACGAGAAAATTATGCCGTCTAGTTCACATTTTCTTTCTCTCTCTCTCTGCGGCTTTTCTTTTCTTTAAATATTTACATTCCTGTTTTTGTTGTGCAATTTCTAACTCAACAGTTTCTATATCTTTATATAGTACATTTGTCTTTGTTTATTCTCCCGATTGAACCATCCATATGCAAAGATTGAATCACGTGATGTGGGACGCATTTTAAAAAGCCATAACAATATCAAATAAAAAACAAATTATTTTAATTTTTATCTGTGCTTAACTAAAGCTACTTTGTTGGCGTCTTGTTTTTGATTTTTCCCACGGCTTTCATTTGTAAATATTTATAAAATATGTATAGTACGCTCGGTTGGCTGTTAAGTGGAAATCGGCTTATTGGATTCTGTTTAGATAAACTTTGGTGACAGCCAACCCAATACTATTGGTCTAAACAAGGAAAGGGATCTGTAAACAGACTGAAAATAGAAAAGTTGAGAAATTGGTATTTTTCATTAAGGTAGTGGTCATCCAAAAAGATAATATAGTTAAGTACTTTTTAATATTATTGAAAATTCCAAAAATATGTATTTATGTAAATAACTTGTAATATATTATAATATCCTATTTTAAATAAATTTCTATAAATAGCCATAGTCTTTTTACGTTCGGCTTTTTCATTTTATTTTAATTGAGCGTTCTTTGAAGTTGTCATAAATTTATATACTTTTTACGTCATCTGAGATCTTAACTGTACATTGAAGATAATCTCTGCATATAAAGAAATTGTAGTTCATCAGATAATAATTAAAGTGTTTTTCAAATACTTAAATCGAGCTAAGAAGCGTTGTTGAAAGTTAGATTGCTAATAAATATTTTTACAAAGCCCGATTATGTTTTTATCAACCAAATTATCAAAAGTTAAAATATCAAAAGAAAATGACAATTAATACATATTAATAATAACATATTGTAATAATTTAATGCCATAATTATAGCCACAACTCTGCCAAAGAGCATACCAGATTTATTATATATAGTTATTTATAGTAAAATTATTAGCAATGCCACTGAAAATAAGATTTCTTTATATATATTTAAGACCAAAGCAAAAAAAGTTAGTTTCTTTCAATTTTGTAATTATAATTATAAATCATTTTGGCAATACCATATTCAATGTTAATTAAAAAAATAGCATACCAGTTTAATTATATTTAGAAACATTATAAACATTGCTAATAAAACTAATTTTTCATTATTAATATTTAATCCCAACTTTTTTTAATTTAATTACAAATCATTTCATTAGCAATACTTTCTTCAATGTTTAAATGAAATAAACTGATAATTAAAAAAGACCATACCAGATTAATTATATATAGTAAATAAAGAAAAATTATTAACAATTCTAATGAAATTAAGTTTTCTTTATAAATATTTATTGACAAAGCAAAAAAATTCATGTCTCTCCATTTCGTAATTATAAAAATAAATCCTTCGGTAAGCAGTACTTTTTTTAATGTTTATGAAAACAACTGATAATGGAAGAGTAATAATAATGCTTAATTATATATGGTATATATATATAACTTGAAAACTCAATTAGTTCATTTTACCAAAGTTTTGAATATATTTTTCAAAGTGTTAGATCACTCTTGACTCTGCAGAAAAGAGAATGTTTGTTGCCTTGGATGTTGCCACACTTGGCAGTCGGACAGTGACAGCCATAAACACCTTGCCACACGATTACAATTTCAAAATGGCCGACAACTTTTGCGCAAGATGGCCAACACGACGTGTGTTTAGGCTGCCAGCTGCCAGTAAACGTTCGATCTGTGTGCCATTGCCAAACTACAATGCAAACTATGGCATATAATAAAAGTTCCAACACACACACACATACAGAAATAGGGACCCCCCGAAGATCGGGGCGAGCGAGCATTTTGTGCGCCATTCAACTGTCGAAACTGGCGCAATAAAATTGAACAATTTATAGACTTGCGATCCATTTGGTGCGCAATAATTGCGCCAAATTTACCAGAAATTAAGAAAAAAGCAACGAACGCAAAGCGAAGCAAATACTTTTAAAAGGCCCCAACAACAAAGGCGGAATATAGACACGAATATAGGAAGCGGCAATTACCCGACGATGGGTTGAACAGTCAATAGGTCGAACAGTCGATTGGTTAAACAGTCAGACAGTCAGACAGTCAAATAGTCAGGCAGTCAAATGGTCGATCCTCACAAAAGCCATTTCCACTTGGCACTTGGCAGTCTGTTGTTTAGCTTTTAGTTTAATAGCCGGTACTTAAAAACACGTTGACTCACAGCGTGTTGAAGTAGTAGGAAGAAAACAAAAATAACAAAAAAAAATTAAGAAAATAAGAAATGTGAAATGAAAATGAAGAATGCAGTAGGAAGAGGAAATTCAACAACAAGCAATAATCGAGTGGGATTTTTACTTGCTTTTCATCGATTTCAATGTTCAATTTTGCAATGCAGATCGTAATTAATTAATTACCGTCGATTTCGCCAAAAAGGAAACACATCGCTGATTATGTGATAAATGCCGATTTCTACAATACACAGAAACAATGTGGCCCTTCTTAAAGCTACATTTACTTGTAGAATGTGCAGCAATCTTCATTCTTCCCAACTTTTGTTTGGCATCTGTTTCTTTTCACTCGACACGTATTGTCGTCATTGAATTGGTGTTGTTGCTGTTGTTGTTGCTGTTGTTGCTGTTGTTGTTGTTGGCGTGGATACTTTTCTTGATGGTGTCCCTCACATGTTTTGCTTTGTTCTTGGCTTTTGTAGATTTTGTACCAATCTCTTTCATTGTTTTTTATAAGCGACTGAACTTTGGCCTTCAAAAATAGAGCACCTGTGTGCCGTATGGAATTGTAAAGAATAAAGAAAATATCAAAAAAATCACAAAATAAATTCACAGATTAATTCGATATTATTTTCTTTTTTAATTTATTTAAATTTAGTTATTTTCGTTAATAAAAAACCAGTAATTAAAAGAAAAAAAATAAAATAGCCTGTAAGATATATAATAATATCAATGAATTTAATAATATTTAATATATTATATATTATAATAATAAATTTAATAATAAGTAGTATATATAATAATAATAAAATTAATAATATTTTGAATAATGATTCTCTAATAAAAATAAAAAGATTTTCTAATTGGGCAATTAATCTATTCAATATTGTTTGTGTCTGTGAATACTGCATTCATTTTTAGGGTTATCCTTCTAGCTCTAGGCAATAAAATAAATAAATAAATAAAATCTTTACTAACGTAATTTATTTTATAAGCTTGGTGTTAATAATTTAAATAAATAAATATATAGCTCGTTGACAATTCAAATAATAAAACGCATCACCAAAAAATGTTTTTACCAAAGGTTTAGTAATTTTTGAGGTACAGATTATTAGAAAACTGAGCAGATCATCATTCTTTTTTTCTTATGCTCAAGTACCTTGAAGGGAGGCCACAAAACACAAAATACAACATGTAAATTTGGGTTAATCGAAGGCGACATCCTGACGCATCGACTGTCGTCTAATTACCCGCCGTAAATCGAGGCGCTGACAAATATTTTGACATGGCGTCGCCGAGACATTGTCACTGTGGTTCCAAACCACTTGATGTTCGGACCCGGGTATCCGTTGCCCCAGACAAATCGAGGCTAATGTGTGGTCGACACTTGAGATCCGGTAGCGGGGTAGGGGTAGCTCACAAGAATGTGTAATTCGATACTGAAATTTCAAATACCAAAGCAATATAATAGAATAAAATAGTGTTCATATAATTGCGTTCTACAAAAAGCATTTTCTAATATTTGCTACTTTTTGGATTGATATTCAGAAAAGTTTTTCAATAAAAAAATACCAAAAAGTTTCCGTTGAAAATAAAGTCATCCATCAAAAAATTCAACATACAATGAGAACTGTAGCTTGTGTCAGTTATATTTTAGACCTCAGTATAAATACATAACAAATTTTTAAAATTCAAATTTATAACAATTTTGGACTTTTTTTTAAAAATTCAGAAAAAATCATTATGAATCGTTTAATAAATATTTCGCTTTTAAGATTAGGCGAGTCTTATATATCCTGTCTTCGGCAATTGAGCGGTAGCGGTCAGAAAAAAGATCCTTGTAAAAAGAAGGAAGATCCGTGTAAAAAGAAGGCGGATCCTTGTAAAAAGAAGGCTGATCCTTGTAAAAAGAAGGCGGATCCTTGTAAAAAGAAGGCGGATCCTTGTAAAAAGAAGTCTGATCCTTGTAAAAAGAAGGCTGATCCTTGTAAAAAGAAGGCTGATCCATGCAAAAAGAGTCAAAAATCGGACAAAGGGGATTCTGCATGCAGTAAAGGTTCGATTTCCCATTGTTTAATAAAACCAAATATAATTAATATAATTGATTATTAACATTATTTTTAGCACTTACACCCACTGGTCCACGTTGTAAGGACGGAAAAGGAGGAAAAGGGAAAAAGTAAATTTGTTCTATCTAACTGTCATATGGTAAGTAAAATCCAAGATGAGTTCCAACCAAAATCCACTTGTTTCTCCTTGTATATGGCAATTATCTTAGGGAACTGACCGTCTGGCGCCTTGTCAGCAAATGCTGGGGGAGGAACAGTCCACATAATGGATCACAAATTGTTATAATGTTGCCGGAACGACATGAATCAGTAGTAGTTTACGGCTGGCCAGGCACACAGAGATCATAAAACGGAACGCTCAGACATTATAAAGCCATAAAGCAACAAGTAAAATCGGCGCAAAAATAGATGGCCAGGAGAGGGGAACTAACAGAAGAAGAAGAAAAAGAAAAACCCATAAACAGTGATAAATTTCTAAACCGATGGCGTATGCAATCTCTGAATTTCCATGGACATTTTATGACTAATACTCATACGAGTACATATGGTTTGAATCCCTTGATAGTAACGAAACTATGGATATATACTCAAAATTGACAAGGCTGAAAATCGAAACGCATCAAATTTTTGTGAAAATTTCTGAATATATATAGAAACTTTTATAAAAATAATTGCATTATTCTGTGGAAAAACTGCACTATATCAGCTGGCAGGTGCTTAAAAGCTCCCACGTAACCATAGTCTCAAGATGCTGTTCTCTGATCTCAATCTCTGGCATCTATGACAAAAGAATTTCCACTGTAACACTGAAATGGGAATTCATAAATTTCACACCCAGCCCATCCCCGACGAGTCAATTTTTATGGCAATTCAATTGCACTGGCATCGATATTTGTTTCCTGCTGTTGCTACCAGGTCCGCACCCGATCCCGGGCAGGTTGCAGCCGTATGGCCATGTACGATTCTGTTTTCCCTATGCTTCGTGTAAACAAAACAATTTCTAGTCCCGGGCCGCATTTGTCGAGCGATGTTGTTGCTGTTGCTCAGTGCCCAAGACTCTCGATAGTTAAAAAACTTTTTTCATCTTTTAGTTTTAGTTTTATTTTTATTTTTTTTCTACTTTTTCCTAGGTCTTTGCACGATCGATCGGATCTACACATCAAATGTTTGTACATACGGTAGTGCAGGCACATTTTTGTCTTCCTCTTTACGCTCTCTGTATTTTGGGTAATTATTACTTTTTCAATCTAAACAAATTTGACGATGCTAATTTTAGTCTATGGGGTTACGATTTTAAATTTACATACGCTCTCATTTCTCATCAACATGACAAGCATTTAAATATTCAAATATGGGCAAATATTAATTTGAGGTTTCAATAGATTGGCAATAAATATAATTAGTCAGTTATTTTAAAAAATATTTAATTTCAATAAAAATGTTTTTTTTTAGCTTGTTTTAAGCACCATAGACAGAAATCATAAGATAATAAATAAAATAAAAATCCACAAAAAAAAATTTGTGCTTTGAAAATTTCTAAATTTTTAATTTAGTCATACATGACATCTGTATAAAATATAGTATGAAACTGAAAAACGGAAGTAGTTATAGATATGCATCTAGAGAAATTTTAAAATCTAATAAATGTAACATTATATTTAAAAACGACCTATTTTAGACAAATATAAAATCATTTAGCATACTTTTAATAGATGTATATGATTTTTTTTAAATTTATTTTAGATTTTTGCTTTTGCAAGAGGGTTTTGTGGAAATTATTGGAATAATGCATCATCCATCCTCCTAAAGAAGCACAGAAATAATAAGGAAAATTACTGAATATTTTATAATATACGGAAAATTAATTTATGTGTATTATTATTATATTATTGCTACAATTACTAGCATTCATATGCTTCTGGAAGTAGATTTCTCAGAAAATAATTAGACTTGATTTGATATTTCAGTCAAATGTATTGCAATTTTTGGTTGCTATGGTCACATTCTCCATCTTCCTTTTCAAAATTAAATTACGTATTTATTTTCACTCCTTGTCAATCCAACAATCAGCCGATAGACTCTATCGACGACTTTGAAAAGTGCCGAAAATCAATCGATTGACGCAGGCGACGATCGACGGGCGGTCGGTCAAGAATCCATCACTTCAATGTCTGAAAAGTCTGGAACTCCACTTGAGTGTGGAGTGTGGAGTGTGGAGTGTGGATTGGGGAGCTGCGTCGCAATTGCCTCCATCTGCCATCTAAAAACGTACATCTTTCAAATTTACAGCCGCCTTCGATCTGTTCAACCTTTCAACGCATAAAAAGGCGAGGCGTAAAGTTTTTTTCCAAATGATTTTTCCCAAATTATCGACGAAATTAATCTTAATCTTGAGTTTGTTCTGTTAAAGCAACAACACATGTGCTAGGTGTATATATACATATGTGTGTGGGTGTATAGGAGTGAACAACTGTAAAAGTCCATGCAAACACACTCACACATGTGTACAAATGTACATACAGTGAGTCTAGAAGGTGTTTTGACAAAATCTAAAATTTACACAATTTCTCTTGCTGAAAATATAATTCTATTTTGTGGATTTTTATTTTATTATTCTTGTTCTTAGGAAAAGTTTAAATAAAAAGAAACATAATTTACATTGAATATTAATTTTTTAAAATAAAATGTGTGAATATTTATGTTGTTAAAATACTTTCTTGACTAACTGTATATGTATATCTATGGATTTTTATTTTATTTTATTTTATTTTTTATTTTATTATTCTTGTTCTTAGAAGAAGTTAAAATAAATTAAAAATATATGTCATTGCATTTAAATATTTTTTAAAATAAAAAATCAATTGTTTGCATTTTTATTTTGTTAAAACACTTTCTTGACTAACTGTATATGCATATCTATGGATTTTTATTTTATTATTCTTGTTCTTAGAAAAAGTTAAAATAGATTCAAAATATAAATATTTGTTCAAATAAAAAACAAAGTGCATTTTAAAAATTTGCATTTAAATATTTTTTAAAATAAAAAATCAATTGTGTGAATTTTTTTTTGTTAAAACCCTTTCTTGACTAACTGTATATGCATATCTATTTCAAGGCCTTGGCGTCCTTTAATTGTTGTTGTTGCTGCTGCTGCTGCTGTTGTTGTTGTTTGCTTTGGTTTTTGTTTTTGTGCGCGCGCCGATTGAAGTTTGGCCGACGCCGACGTCGACGTTCGTCAAAATTGTTGGCATCAGCAAACGGCAAACGGTTTGAATTCAATGAAGAGTACAACAGCAATAAGAACAAGAACAACAAGAGATCAGCGACAGCAGCAATGATGATGATGATGCCGATGACGAGTAAGACAGCCGAGTAGGAGAAGAAGGAGAAGGGGAAGAGACTTTGCATGCGCTGCTCGTTGCAACCTCGACGGCCACCAATTGGACCACCCAAAGAGTCGACTGTCCGCGCCCCTCCTCTTGCCACATATCCCGTTAAATCCCAATCCCCAATCCCCAACCCCTAAACCGCATCAATCCATATTTCTCTAGCTGCTGCTGTTGCCGCTGTTGTCGTTGTCGTTGCCGTTGGCTTTATACTTTTTACTTTTTACGATAAATTACAGCACCACAGAAGCAATGCTGCAATCATTCATTCATGAGGGGATCCCGATTCCCCCTTTCCCATTCGCGCTGCTCGTGTAAACATGTGTAAATCATGACCCGTTGATGGCCTCCACGTAGACAATGTACTTGGGGAGCAGGCCAACATGTGACGTCCTCGACGAAGCCAACAACAATTGCATCCCGACCTAAGCTCCACTGATAAAAAAAAACATGCTCAGTATAATTAATTATTTATGCATTAGTTTTCGATATAATAAAATTAATATTAATAATAAAATATTATAAATAATTTTAATAATTCGTAAAAGTTAACATTTATGTATTAAGTTTCGATAAATTATAATTTATATTAAAATCAACTTTAAAAAACTTAAATCCCTTTCAATATCAAAGGCTATATAGAAAAACCAAAGTTTTACTTTAAATCACATATATTTTAATAATTCGTAATAGTTAATTAAATGGTATTTCAATTAAATATGTTTTATATTATTTTTTTATTTTAATCAGCTTCGAATCAAAGCATATCCATATTTCTAACCGAGTACCTGTAACTTTAGTTTTATCTATAAGCATGCAACTATAATATATAAATTTTAAAGATTATTTAAATATTCAGCAAAAATATGCAGATCAAATATTGTTTATATATGGAATTCCCAATCTCATCTAAACTTTCAGACGTAAATACCATATTAAATCAGATATTTTGATACCCATACTTAAATGCCCGTTTTTTAATTAAGAATATATCTTTGGACATTAAAAAACGAACTTAAAATTAAGTAAAATTTTTTTTCTCTCAGTGTCGATATTCAATTTATGTAGACAAATTAGTTGAGGAAAGCTTGTGCCACCCCTCTCCAGTGTTGCCACCCTTGTTAGCTAATCTTCGATTTCCAATCAGTTGAAGTTTTCGAATGCAACTTGCTGCCATTTGGCGCCTGCTGTTGTTGGCCGCCAGCGTAGGACGGCAATTCTCATCTACAACATGATTGCATTCTCCCAAAAGGCCAAAGCAAATATTATTTATGCATGTATTTACATACTTATGTACATATGTATGTGTATCAGTTGTGTGTATGCGCCCTGAGAACTTTTTCGGTTTGTGCCCACATTGAGCGAACGCCGTGCACTTCCGAGTCGCACACAAAATTTGTGTGTGTTCTGTTTGTTTATACTTAAAGCGCTGTTTCAATAAACATCGCATGGTAAAGGGCAAATTTTTGATATTGAAATGTTGATACATTCCAAAAAATTGTGCAGCCTTTGCATACTTTATGTTTGAAAACGACATTTGACAAACGATTTTAATCTTAATCATTTTAGCCAAGAATAAAACCAACAACATTGTCAATTTGAAAATTTGGAAATCTTCACTCAAATAATAGCGCTATAATTTTATTATTGTTCTGCCACACATGACGAAAGCATTTTTGAAACAAACAGCAGTTTATTTATTTGCGCGCCAACAGTGTTGCGAGTGCTGCCAGACTGTTGTTACTGCAAAGTGTGACCGACGTTGATTTCAAGATATCATAACATCTTGTGTCCGTTTGCGGAACACAATTACGCCACCTATGGTTTGGTTTTAAAAGTAGATTGTGACGCCCGCAGGAACTTTTTGGTGCGAAATTCAAATGTGAACTTATTATTTGTCCATTTGCAATAATTTTGAAATAAATAAAGAACTTAATGAACATTTTTTATTCGTAATTTGGTAAAATGAAGGTTATCATTTCTATCAAGGTTTGAAGTTTGTCACCCATCGGGGAAATAAATTGTATAATTAACTTTAAAAAAATAGGAAATATAAGAAAAAATTCTAACAAAATTTCTGCAAAAATTTTCAAAACTCTTGCTTGAAAATTCAGAAAAATTAAATAAGAGACTCATTTTGAAACACTAATTTTTAATATGTAGCTTTTATGAAAAGGCTGCCAGACGTTAATATTTTATCAGGGTGGCAGCTCGGTTTAAAAAAGTTGGCTTAATTATTTGGCTATTTTGTTTTAAAATGTAGCTAGTTTTTTGATGCTTTCCCACCAGAAACAGCTATTCTTTCCACAAAAAAGTTGGCAGCACTGGTGCGATTACAACTCTAAACCGCAGTAGAAATTAAAAAGTGATTCACGCTACCGAACGAACGGCAATAGCAATTTTGCCAAAAATAAAATAATAATTAACATTGCCGCCAGACATAGCGTTAGAAAATTTAAATAACTGAATAAGGCCGCCGCGAGTGTTTTTGGAAAGTGTAAATCTAAATCGACGGTGCCGCTGAGTCTGCGTCGCTCTAACTTTGAGTGCGCGTGTGCATGTGTGTGTACGTGCTCGTGTGAAAGGAGGAGGAGAAGCAACAAAAAAAAGTGTACAGACGACGCGCAGACGCAACGATCTGCAGTGGCCAATTAAAAGTACCGAAAAACGCGAGTGAAAATTAATTAATTATTGGCGTAAAGTTCGCCAAAAATATCAAGAGTTGGTCAACAATAAAAAAAAATTAATCTAATAACAAAATGGGTTGTGCCGTGAGTACAGCACGAGATAAAGAAGCCATCGAGCGTTCGAAAAACATCGACAGGGCGTTGAGAGCAGAAGGAGAACGTGCCGCCTCGGAGGTTAAACTGCTGCTTTTAGGTGCGTCTCTCAGATCTCTTCATCATGTTTCGTTTTACGTTTATTTGGTGCATTAAAATGTGACGCCATCTACAATCATTTTTAAACTACAGACATACGCGGAAAATGCATGTACAAAAACATTTATTTTATATGGGGTGACTTTAGCAGGCTGCATTTTTTTTTTTTTTTTTGAATTTTGTGTATGGAGACATATTTGTTTGTTGCTTTTCCAATTAAATGCTAAGATAAAAGAAGTTGCTTTGCAACTCGATACGCTATTATGCAATGTACAAACATACATGTCTAATAATTCGATTGCGATAAGAAATTGAACGTAAGTTGAAACCAAATGTCGAACTGGCGGCGGCGGCGTCGACGACTCCCGCAACTGGGGCGCCATCAATCGGCTTGTGGATAGAAACATGTTTGATCTGCGGTTCTTCTTACTCACACATACATACAAACATATGAGTGGCACTTGTTGTTGCGCTTCTGTGAGAATTGTGCATTGAAGCGTTGCGACGCCAACATATCAACTTTGACCTCTGCAAGTCTCTTGCAGAGTGAAATTAAACACCGCTTCACGTCTTAGCCTTCTGCAATTAAATTTCTATACCAAAAAAATAAAAAGCCACATCGAGAAATTGTATTTGAATGCCCCGCAAGCGCACTTTCATTCATTCATTGCCATTCAATGTTTAAAACAATGAAATGGGTTTTTTTCAGCTTTCGAGCAGCAGTCAACAACAACAACTACATACTTACATAGATACAAACATACATATGTACATCGTTGCACTTAGCCGCATTGTTAATGAAGCGGCCTCCGTTTGCTCGACGATGACTCAAAAGGCGCTGACGAGGGAAATGACAGCCGCAGGGGGTGTGAAAGGGACATTCGACATGCCAGTTAAATGCTACTCGAGATGAACTCATAACACTCGACAACCCTACAATTGAATGCAGCTAGAATTCACTCGAACGTTAGACATACAGTTAGTCCAGTATTTGTTTTGACCATAAATAAAGAGCCAATGACTTAATGGTTTTAAAATAAATTAAAGATGCATGAGCAATAAAACACCAAAGGTTTTGCATGTACATTTTTAAGTTTGTCCAAACAATTACTTGACACACTGTATTTCCAACCAAAAGAATTAGTTTGCAAATAACAATAGTTTGCAGTAAACAAATAAATATTTATAAAATATCTAAAAAATGAGAAAAGCATGTACTTCAACTTAAACAGAATTTTATTTTGCTGCTCTTTCCAGCTGCTCGTTAAATCAAACAGCTCAGTGACAAGTTCAACAACAATGCATGACAGTGTTGTTAGTGTAATGTAGTTTATGGCAACAGGCAACAAGAAAACACCTTGCAACATTTGCACTCGTATTTATTTCATTGTACACATCTAGTTGTTGTTGTTGTTTTTATATCTATGGTATTATGTATCTCTTCTGGCTTTTGGCTGCTGCGCCTGCGTTCACTCATTTGCGCTCTCTCGCTCTCTCCCTCCAAGTGTCACTCTGCCTGCTACTAGCCGACTCTTTCTCGCAGACCTAATTGGTCGGGGCAGCGACTCTTGTAGTTGTTGTTGCCTTTACACTGACATTTAAAGTGGGGTGAACGATATTAGCGCAAATAAATGGCCCCCACATCAAATGCAGCTGCGTGTGCGTCTGTGTGTGTGTGTGTGTGTGTGTTTGAGTGTGTGCTTGTTTCGGTGAGTGTATTTGGACTGCGCTTGTGGCTTGGCAGCGATGTTTGCGATGTTGTTGCGACTTTGCGGCGTTTGATGCTTCGTTTTTATTGTGTAGATTTAATAAAATTTTGCTATTGTTGCAGTGGGTGTCTGACCATTGCGCCCTTTTCTCTGGCAGCCTCTCCAGTTGAATTATGCCACTTAATTTGTTGTCGGTTTCACTCTCTATGCCCCATCCCCCTCCCTCCAACCCATCGAGCAGCCTTTGACACGCCATTCAATTGACAGTGCAACTTTCATTTCGGTTCTGTTTTTTTTTTGTTCGTCAGTAATTTAAAATATTTCATGTCATTTTTATTGTATTTGCATAAGATAGTCTCGCATTTCTCACATTTGAGGCATGAGTAAGAAATGTTGTATATACAAGTAAATGAAATTAATAAATAAGAAAGCACATGATGCCTCCTTCCCCATTACGTTTCTACAGATAAACAATATTCGACACACACACACATACATATGTACATATATGAAAGCCAACACGAACTGTCAACACAAATAACTTAATCAACAATTTTTAAGAACTTATATACTTAAGTATGTGTATGTACATATATAATGTACTTTATGTGCTGATATTGTCGCTTGTCGCAATAATTCATTCCACGCCTTATCAGTATTATCAATAAATGACCTTTGTGTCAATAATCAACAGGCATTTTCAACTAAATTACTAAGCGTACTCTGATTTCTTTTGATTAGCGGCTAACTAAAAATTACTTAAAGCGATAAACAATTTCTTTAAATAGTTATTAAAACACACATTTACATATCGATTAATGTTTCAACTTCCGTTTGCCAATTAAGAAAATGATTTCTAGTGTTTATTTACGAGTAAGTGCAAGTACTTCTGATTAACACATTTTTCTTCGTTTTTTTTCTCACTATACTTATCTAAAAGTTCAGACGCCAGCCGCTTGGCGGCGCCAATAAAACTCGATTACGATTACTCATGCACGTAATCGAGCAAAATGATTTCTGCTTTCTTTTGTTGTCCGAATTAGTGTTTGTTTTTAGTCACCTTTAATATTAGTGCATACATATACATATATTAATGTGTTTGTGTGTGTTAAATTGCACAGGAACTGCAATCACAGAAAATGTAGCGTTAAAATGTGTGTGTGACACGCCTTAAAGTCTAGCTTGGGGTGACGGAGGCTGTGTGTGTATTTGTGTGTGTGCTAATGAAGTTAATTTTAATACCGCTGATTATCATGATGAGCGTTGTTAATGATGATTATGTGTTTGTTTGTTGTAATCGTGTTCAGGCACGCTTTGTACTCACCGCCTTGGCATTTGGAACGTTCTCAGCTCTCTTTCTCTCTCTCGCAGAGCCCTCTCTTCTCACTGTGCGCTTATTATGGAACAGCTAACGGTGCATTGATAAATGAAATGTATGCGTGTTGTTGTTTTTATTAAATTGACCTTTTTTTCGCCATTGTTGCTATCGGTTTATTTTTTTCTCATTTTGTTTTCTCATTCGGTGGCAACTTTGAACATTTCCTAATTCGTATTCAGATTGGCAAGGGCCCCCATTATAAGCAACTTGGCTGACCGTCTTTTAAGCCATAACTTTGGCATAACGACATTTTTGTTTATTGCTAAATTAGTGCGCATTGTTGGGCTTTGAGTTTGTTCAAAAAATAAACTTAATATATCAACAAACTGTTAATGCTTAATGTTTGCTTTGGTGGGCTGTTAGTTGGACTTGGGGAGTACTAAGCGCAGTAAAAGTGAAAGTACAGTCGAGGCATTGCAATTACCTAACCATCAGTCTTCGTCTCCGTCTTCATGTGTGCTTCTGTCTGGGAATGGACCCAACTATACACACACACACACACCCCAACAACGACAAAAGCATTGAATGTTACCAAGATTAAAATACAAAAAAAAATATTTGTTACCTTAATGTTCCATTGTTGCAATCGTCAACATCATATATCGTTTTATAACTTAGACCGGTAGCTAAAATAATCATTTTGGTAATAAAAAACATGCATTTTTAATTATTTTGTTGAGGAAATAGAGGAAACTACAAAACACGTAACATTATTTGTTATCTATTGAACTAGTTACCAATACCTTCTAGTCAGCATGTTTTTATTTTTACTTAACTCCATTTTTTTAATCATGCTCAGCATTTTATTTATTTACAACTTGTGTGGAAACTTTAAGCGTTTTTTGATAACTTAAAGTTCAATGAACTGCATATAATAAATAGTGAAATTGTAAATAAAATGTGGATGACAAAGATCTAACAAAATAAACACTGCATTTAATGCATTTTATTTCTAAGGAAATTAAAAACAGATTTAAGAACGACATGACTGGGAATCAAACCCAGTTACTTTTTTAATTATGTGACTATAACTAGAAATCCACTTTACAACTATTAAGTTAAATTTGGTAAAAGTAATTCAAAATTATAAAAATGATTATATAATAAAATTTTATCACAAATTTTAATTTAAAATAAGATTACAAATGTAAAGTTTAATATTTAAATTTAGAAATGAAATTATGTTTACAATTCAATCATCTCTAGTCAGATAGTAACTACTCGTAAGTGTGTAACTAGCTCAATTACTTAAGATTACATGACCATCGCAATTGAGCTTACAAGTCAGCGAGCTTTTTGGCCTCTTGAACCCAAAGACAATTGAGCAATTTGTGGTATTCATTCATTTATTCATTCATAAAGACAGCAAAGCGACTCGACAACTCATTGAATCCATTCATTGGCGCGTTTTACGCATACCACAAATAAGAGAGAGAAAATTTCTTTTCCGATTACAATGAATGATCTCATTCCTGATTATTTGCAGATTTGTAATTCTTGTTTGCATTGATTATTTTCAGGTGCCGGCGAATCGGGCAAATCGACGATAGTGAAACAAATGAAGATCATCCATGAGACGGGCTATTCGCAGGAGGAATGCGAGGAGTATCGTCGTGTTGTTTACAGCAACACCGTACAGAGTTTGATGGTCATCATCCGTGCCATGGGTCGCCTAAAGATCGAGTTTGCGGATCCCGGCAAAACCGACATTGCACGCCAGTTTTTCACACACGCCTCGGCGGCAGACGAAGGCATTCTACTACCGGAAATTGTGATGCTTATGAAGAAGCTGTGGTCAGATGCTGGTGTTCAGCAATCCTTTTCACGCTCGCGCGAATATCAGTTGAATGACTCGGCCGGATACTATCTGAATTCCCTGGATCGCATTGCGCAACCCAATTATATTCCCACACAGCAGGATGTGCTGCGCACTCGGGTCAAGACCACAGGCATCATTGAAACGCATTTTAGTTGCAAACAGTTGCACTTCAAGTGAGCTATTTATTATTATTTAATATTAGTTGATTAAATTGCTAACCAATCTTCATCCTTGCAGACTTTTTGATGTGGGCGGTCAGCGTTCGGAGCGTAAAAAGTGGATTCATTGCTTTGAGGGCGTCACGGCCATCATCTTTTGTGTGGCACTGTCGGGTAAGATTCAGTTTGAAATTATATTTATATACAATATTAAATTAAACATTTCTCTGGCAGGTTATGACTTGGTATTGGCTGAGGATGAGGAAATGAATCGTATGATTGAATCCCTCAAACTATTCGACTCCATTTGCAATTCCAAGTGGTTTGTCGAAACGTCCATAATACTCTTCTTGAATAAAAAGGATTTGTTCGAGGAGAAAATCAAGCGATCTCCCCTGACAATATGCTTCCCGGAATATACAGGTAAATATTATTACAAATTATAACTCTATAAAAACCCAATGATTAATAAATTGATTTATTTATTCCAGGTTCCAATACCTTTGAGGAGGCCGCCAACTATATACGCATGAAGTTTGAAAATCTCAATAAACGAAAAGACCAAAAGGAAATTTATACGCATCTCACCTGCGCCACAGATACGAACAATGTGAAGTTTGTCTTCGATGCCGTTACAGATGTTATCATCAAGAACAATTTAAAACAAATTGGCCTGTTCTAATAATAATAGATGTATATGTAGAAGCAGCTTATACGATTAGAGTGCGTCTTAGTATTAAAGGAAAACGCGCAAACATTTCCATTACATTATAAATTAATTAATTCTAGAGACATATTTACATACATATACATAGTCCCATTATGTATAGTAATACATACATTATATGCTATTATAACATTTTAAATGCTTTACATGCTCTTGAGATAAACTTATATATATATACACTACACATAATATGAATACGAACCGATTTTGTTGCCAATAGTCGAGGAACAAATAACCAACTGCAATTAATTAAGTTAACAGTTTAAATTGCTATAAGTGAATGTATGTAATTTAACAAATGTAAATTAGGCGCCAGGAGCTTGGTAAAGACAGCTGCCCAGTTTTGTATTAATGCATCTGCGCACAATTGTGGCCAGTTATCTTTGCGTTTACTTAAGTTTAATTCATGTGACTAAATTGCATGGCGCAAAATCAACAGAAACTTGGAATACGTATTTCTCTCTCATTTTACGCCAAGCATTTTGATGCCACGTTTTTCAACACTATCGACGCCGCCGCTTACATTTTGCCAAGAGCGTGGGCCTCATTTTTGTATGCCCTTTTTACATGTAACTAGAAATCTTACTAATTTTTTTTAGTAATAGTTTAAATAAAGATAAAACACAACAACTAACAAATGTACTTGAACACTTTAATAATGCAAGTGAAACAGGCGATCAACTGAGATAGCTTTGTCCTTTTTTGGCCAAATGAACTGGAGCGAGTGCGCGTTTTACAACACTACTTGTTAATAAGTTTAGCATAGTGTGGTGAGTTTGTGACTGTGTCAAATTCACCTCGACTCGTGCGTTCTTTTTGCTGTCAGAGTTTGTTAAAGTTAGATTAGAGTTAATATAATTCAATCATATTTTTACAATATTCTGGTTATTCAAGTAGCTCTGTTTAGTATTGTTTAATACACGGAATTCAAGCTGAGCTTAAGCAAAAAAAATAAACATGTTACGCGCAGTATTTTCGGTCAGCCAACGTGCCAAACTTCCTCACGCAGTGATTTTGATGAGGACTTTGGGTAAGTCTTATTTTCCGTCTTCTGACTGAAGGTGTCACATGTGAACATAATTCTCCGATTCAGATCACACCATATTGGCGCAGAGTAAGCTGCGTCTGTCGCAGTCTCTGTCCCGGCAGCTGGTGCGCTGCTTTGCCAGCGGCGATGACAGGATCAAGGGAGCTGCGGGCGCCAATCAAGGTGGCATCATTGGCAGCGTTGGATCACAGGCGACAATGGGACAAGCTGCCGGCGTCGGCGCTGGCGGTTCAGCACCGTGTGCGCAGGTGCAGGCCGCAACCTTTGGCACACGTGACGATAAAGCTGGCAAGCAGTGTGATGGTCAGACCAAAGCGGGCAACATCACATCGCAGTTGCATGCCACACCATCGCTGACAGAATGTGGAAAGGTTGGCACTGACGAATCGGCTGCGGCACCAAAAATCAGCCCAGCCACCAAGCCAAAAGATGCTGGCTCAGTTGGAAACCTGGCCGACGATGCTGTCAAGCAGTTCCAGGAAGCGGCTGCCAATCTGCCCAGTAAGGACCAGGTGGAGAAGTTTGTCTTTCGAGTGGTGGCCTTTGTATATGATATACTCTATTTGACCGGCACCTGGACTATTCGCTTTGTCAATGAGAAGATATTGCAGAACGCCACGGTCAAGTATTACTGGAAGCGATTCCACGATAAAATGGAGCAGGCCAAGAAGGACTAAACATTGCCAGTGCTTACAAAATCAGATTCAATTAACAGATTCAACTACATTCAGAACATGTCCACAACACGTTAAACAAAGCTGATAAATCTCAAATTTCAAGATACATTTGTATTTTTATTTCATTATTGCCAGGTTGGCACATTTTTGGTTTTGTATTGCATTCGAAATTCAAATGAATTGGGCTGAGCTGGCATAGCCGTCCAACAATTTGGCCAGATATTTGAGTATCTTGTTGCGTGCCTCCTTCAGCTGCGGAGTATCGTTATTCGCCGGCTCGTACATGTTGGCGCAATGTGCGGTGCCTGCAAAAATGTGAAATTAGCGTTAAATTGCAGATCCATTGATCGATAGATCGAGTCGAGTTACCTTCAATATAAATGGTGGGCGTATTGGCGTTCTGTGAGTCATACAGACCCAGAGCATGCCATGGATCAATGGAACCATGCACATAGAGCACATTTGTCGTCTCCGGCTTGAGGGCACCGTAATATTTGTTAGTTTGGGACACAACCTGGTCAAGGTATTTGGCATCCATGCGATCCGAAAATACGTCCATGCATTGGCGTATGAAAAAGTCAACTCCAAAGCGATCCCCAAATGTGTCTGTCTTTTTCTCAGATGTCTGATAGAATCCAAATTCCGTGCATGTCTGGTAGGTCCATTGACGCATGCCCTTTGCCGTCTCCGAGTCCCAGGACACGTTCTTCATGTCGGCTATCATTTTGTCGTATTTGAAGTCCAGGCACTTGGACTTGGACTCCTTCAGCATCATGTCATTCACCGCTCCCAATCGTGTCACAGGCGGTCCCATCGTCGTATTTAGCATGACATCGCAAATCTAAAAGCAGTTGGGATTACCTAATGAATCGACTCTTGTAAAGATTTCATACCTCATCGATGGTGATCTTGGCATGCGGAGAATTGTCTTTGTTGTACTGCACAACTCCAGCAAAGTTTCCAGCCACATTCTCAAAGAAATTCGATATGTCCAATGCATTTTCAATTGAGTCTTTTAGAGGCGTGCAGGTTCTAAAACATTATATAGATTAATTTACTTTAATTATTGTTTTTAATATTGTTTCATACTTGAACTTATCATCGAGGTTGCGTTGTCCAATCATATGCTTCAGCAGAATCTCGACTTGGGAGAAACCACGTTGCACAGCCTCCACGCAGTCGGGTTTATAGCTGGCCAACGATGCCTTGACCACCTCAAAGTATTCCTTGAAGTCAACCTGAGCCAACAATGAACCACTCGAGCTGATGGCACCATAAATTAAATTTGGATACTTCTCCCTTGCCCAGGCAGCTAATGAACCCGGATAGGATCCTCCGAACGCAATCCATTTCTGTGTATCCGCCAAATTATACTTGACCTTCATGGCGATCACAAAGCTGGACAGGTCGGCCAACGCTTGCTCCGAGCTGAGATAGGCCAGGTTGCTGGTGGACAGATCACTGGTCGGATGGCTCCGGCCATAATAGCGATGCTCCAACTGAATACACAACGCACCAAAGTGCTCAGCATAATGGATCCAGGCGCCCTCGTGCATCCACTTCTTGGTGGCCTCCGCCTCGCCGCCAATCATTAAAAACACCGGAGCACGACTATCATTCCGATAATGAGCATCGTTCACAAAGTAACGCTGCTGCCAAGTCCGCTTTTCATCCGACTGAAAGTGATCCAATCGTTGCTCGAACCACAAATCATCCACGTCCAATGCACGCTGCAGGCCTCCAACTTTACTTGGTTCACCCAGAAATCCATCCACTTGACGGCCTCGACGAAAGCCGAGACTTTCGCCCTGCGCAATTAGGGAAGCCACCAACAGGAGGGGGAGCAACAAACTCAACCCCTCAAAGTTCTTTGTGAATCGCAACATTATGATTCGAAGTAATCACAATCTTAATCTGTCCGTCCGTCCGTTTGAATTGCTTTATGTTTTGCTTGATCGGGTCAAATGAGCTGATATTTGATTAGTACAAGTGCTGCTTGACCGAATAACTGTAAAAAACGGCACAAGAATGCAGCTTATATAGTTCTATTTATGTACATACGCATGTACATACATAAGTATGTACGTATTTGCGAACGTTTCTATTTTTTTTATTCTGCTTATTTGTTTTTGCTTCGGATTTGCCGGCTGCTCTGCAGCAGCGACGACGACGTCTTTTTACCGAGTAGCCACCCAGCAAAAAAAAACCGTCTGGCAACGCTTAACCAAAAGTGCAAAATTCATATTTAGTAATTTTTCCAAAGAGATTTTTTAAGTTAGAATTTTTTAAATTTTTGCATAAGTTTTATTGCATTTTTTTCCAACTTCAACGAACTCCAAACCTGTATAAAACTGTTCACCTTCATTTTCTGTAATTTCGAATTACAAATTGTCATTAAATTATTTATTTTATTTCAAAATTATCTAGAAATTTTCAAAAATGTAAATTGCGCGCCGGAAATTTTTAGCACCATATTATAGCTAAACAAAATAGCTAAAAAAATGTATATATCGATATATATCGATCGATTGTGGCGGTTGGGTCGGTTGAGCAACCCAGGCAACGGTTGCTTGATTTTCAAACAAAAAATAAACAGTTGCTATCCTTACTGACAGTGTGACCGGTGAAACACAATTTATTGAAAATATATTTATTTATTAACTAAAATGTCGAATGCAACAAAAGAATGTAAGCAACTGCAGCCGCGAGCAATTTTCGGCATCAATGGCAAGGTGGAAAACGGCGTACGTCAGCATCCCATTACCCAGGCGGCCATATTTCCACTGGGCAACAAGATTGCCATTGCCGATTTTCAAAAGAACACACAGGAGTTTATTGCCGGGCACACCAACAGCATATCCTGCCTGGATGTCAGCAAGAGCGGCAAATATATTGCCTCCGGTCAGGTGAACCACATGGGATTTCGCGGCTACGTTATTGTATGGGATTACGAGACACGTAAGGAAATTGGACGTCACGATCTGCACAAAGTGAAAGTGCAGGCAATTTGCTTCACGGCTGAGGATCGCTTTGTCATATCTATTGGTGGGAAGGATGACGGCTCTGTCATTGTTTTTGATATGCAGACATTGTATGTATTTGTTGTCAAGTGATATTTTAATCCCTGTACCCAAAGGTTCCAGAGGGTAATATATTTGTTTGTCTGACTGTCCTTCCGTCCGTATGAACACCTAATTCTCAGAGACTTTAAGAGTTAGAGCCAACATTTTGGTGACAATACTGCTCTGTTATGCATCGAATAACGTGAGTAATTATGAAGCTAAAATCTTGAGCTCTAACACATACGATATACACTACAGTCCGAATACAGTCTGAATATTTCATCACGATCGGATAATATACTTGTTAATAATTCAAAAGTAGGTTCCAAGGAAAAAGAGAAAACTGAAACTGCAGCATACAAAACTTTCATTTATTTATTTTTATTTATTGCGTTTTTAAGGTTTTCTAATTTTGACCATAATTTGCTTCTTTTGCACAATAAGTACAGGGTCTCTTTTGAACTCATCTTACTTTTAACTTTTTATATCATATTTCATTTAACTTTTATTGTATTTATTTAAATTTATTTTCTTTTTAATTTGTATCTCATTTATGGAGCTTGAAGAAACGGGTACTGGGCATTTCACAGTCGAGCATCTCGACTGTAACCTTTCCACTTGTTTTCTTATCTTAATGATCTCCACTTCCAGTTCTCCCATTTGTCGTCAGCCCGCCTCAAGGGCCATCTCAGGGAACGCTTTAACTGTGCGTCCGCTGCACAATAATCCGTTCTTCTTTCTTACGGCCGGCGATCGCCATCTTCGCCTGTGGAGCATTCTGCGTGAGCAGAAGAAACTTTATGTGCAGGACGTTCAGTTGGCTTCCAAATCTCGTCAATTCTATTGCGCCCGCATCGATAAGAATGATGAGTTTGCTTATCTTGGAAGCGGCACTGGCGACATTATTAAGATCGTTCTCAACTGCTGCGACAGGGACAATGTGACACGTCAGGGATCATCTAGTGGCATTTTGGGTGCATTTGGTACCCATAATCCTCGCAAGCCAACTGGACGTGATTGCAATCGCTATGTGAACGGGGTGCGTGCTCTTTATGTGCTGGAGGGAGGTCGTCTATTGATTGGAGCCGGCGATGGTGAAGTTCAGTTGGTGGAGGAACGCACCGATGTACCATTGATCAATTTTCGAGAGTATCCCGGACCAACCTGGCCCTATTTGCGCACGGTGAAGACTACTCGGGTATCTGGACGCATCTCTTCTTTTGTGCGTTCCACACCAGAGAAGTTCTACATCTGCACGGATACCAACGAGATCTATATGCTCAATATATCAACCTGGGTGCTGAAACTGCTGCGCACTTGCCATGCCAAAGCTGTTTATTTCATCACATTTCCCAAGTGGGTTGACATTTCTAAACTTGTTGATGTCTTCTTATAGAGCTTTAATCTTTTCAGAAATTATGCCGCTGTTTTTGCCACTGCTGGTCACGAGAGTATTCGCATTTGGTCCTCATCCCGCAAGCAGGAACTACTCCGCATCATGGTGTATAACTTCAACTGCGCCGCGGTGCGTTTCTCCCAGGACGGAACCAGCATTGTCTCGGTGTGGAACGATGGCATCATACGCGCCTTTACTCCCATGACAGGACGTCTCATCTATGCCATTCCCAATGCTCACAACAAGGGTAAATATACACAGAAAAACAATCTTTCTAAGATTCAGGTTTGAAATTCTTGAATTTTTTAAGTAGTTATTCAGGATAACATTTTTAATGTTCCAGAAATCCAATTAAAAAACAAAAATGTATGTGTTTTTGGTTGGTTTTCGATTGGTTTGTATTTCTGGAACACCCTTATATATGGGATACTGAACCCCGATGATAAAAATAGTTTCTAAGAGTGAAATCAGAATCCGTAGTTGAATCAAGTGTTTCGTACTCGATTTTATCCAGAATTTCGAATGTAGATTCTTACATTACTTTTATATTTAATCAATATTATAATATCAGGATGCAGTGCCTTGGCTGTGGCATCCACTGGTCGCTTCATCGTCACTGGCGGCATCGAGGGTCAAGTGCGAGTGTGGAAGATAGAACCATATCGCCAGGATCTCGTTGGTGTACTTAAGGACCATTCAGGTCCCATTACATCACTCGACATTAATTATCTGGACACTGAGGTGATCTCAGCTTGCACCGATGGATCTTGTGTCATTTGGGATATCAGGTGAGTAGTATTACGATATTAATTAATTGGGAATCCCCTTTAATTATCATAATTTACAGTCGCATGACCCGCAAACAAGTTGTCACTGCCAACACGCAGTTCATGTCTGTTTTGTATTTCCCAACTGGAGTACAGATTCTTACCTGTGGATCGGATGGCAGAATCATCTACTGGATGGTGTATAATGGCGCTCTAATACGTGAGCTGACCGCCTCGAAGAAGTCATCAGTGAACTGTTTGTCCATGAATGCCACCGGTGACTATTTTGTTAGCGTTGGCAGCGATCTTCAGGTCAAGCTGTGGGATTATAATAGCGGCGATGTCGTAGGAGTTGGATCAGAGCACGCTTCTTCTGTAATTAGTGCTGCATACAGTCCTTGTGGCAAGACATTTGTCACTGGCAGCACGGATGGATCATTGATCATTTGGGATGTACCCCAGGAATACTGGGGACAACCTAATCCTCCAGATGGACCCACCTACTCACCACCCAAGCCAGTACCCAAAGGTAAAACTATACAGGCACGCGTGGACTCTGGCACACGTTTGAAGCCACTCCCGGGAGAGAATATTAATGGTCTGCTCAAAGCTACACCGAAGGATGACATCTGCTGTGTCGAGTGTCCACCTTGCGCCAAGAAGGAAACAAAGGCCGGAGATGCATTCGCCGAATGCAAGATTGTGCCGGATGTAAGAAAATGTTAGATTTTAAACGTTCAAAATTAATTTATCCGTTAAGAATTATACAGAAAAAATAATAAAAAAAATAATTAAAGAAATTTTAAATTTCCTTAATATAGTGATTTAATAATATGAAAACCGAAGAGATCTATCAAGTCTTAGATAAAGAAAATTTTAATTTAGAATGTATTCTGCGAAAATTTCTTTAGTATACCAAAAACTATTATAAATTAAATTATATAGTCGAAGTAATGAATACTGCGGAAATTTATTTAATTATAGCTAAGTACATTAGAAAAAAGGTTTTAAGGTGCGCCTTATATCCCTAAAAACTACATTTCTAACGATATATAGAACATATCTGTAGATTCTGTAGTTTGGAAACTGTACGAGTGTTAATTTTATGATTACCCAGTCTCACCCCCTTATGACATGAACCTGATCATTTACCATAAGCCATAGCATGCACTTTTGCTAGTTAAAGCCATAGCTTTCGATCGGTATATAACTCAATCTGACCGGACAATGATTGACCAAAATAAATATCAATGTAATCTTTAATCGTACGGAAATTTGGAATTTATTCATCGCGAATTCCCTCAAATTCGTTTTCAAAGCTGTATTCGACTTTTTGGGTCTTGGCTTCTTCCTTTTGTCTCTTTTTCTCCTCTGCCTCCAGCCGTTTGCGCTCCTTTTCTTCGGCTGCCCGTTGCTTCTTTTCTTCAGCTTCTTGTCGCTTGCGTTCCTTTTCTTCTTCAGCCCGTTGTCTCTTTTCTTCTTTGTCGGCCTCGGCTTGCAATCTCTTGGCCTCCTTTTCGGCTGCAGCCTCCGCCTTCTTGGCCTCAGCTTCACGTTTGGACTCCACCTTTTTCCAATCCTTGTGCACAGTGCCGAATTCTTTTAGTCGCTGTTCCCGCTCCTTGTCCGTTTCGGCAGGTTTTCCCTCAGCCTCCAAATCTGTTTCATCCTCGTATCCGCCTGGCGGCAAGGGATTCCAATGGGGATTGTGGAAATATGTGCGATTGCCGTCTCCAAAATAAAATGGCTTTGAACGCTTGTACATGTGGGGCCAAGGCTTGAATTCAGGGCGCTCATCCTCTTTGTGCGAAGTGAACACAAGAACCGTCAGTATGGCAATCAGCGGCAGTACGCCCATGAACGTGATCCTCTTCCAGCAATTTGCATGATCAGTCGAGGGTTCTATATTTATATTATTATTACATACAAAATTCTAGCCATAGTTTTCATTTGATTGTCTTACGTTTAGGCGGACACGGTGGACACGGAGGACACTTCGGAGCAGTTCCTGCTTTCTTATTCCCGCACTTGGCGCCACCAGAAATGGCTGTCTCGTCCTTCTTGGCGGCTTTGCATTTAGATTCCTTAGTCTCCTTACTCTTTTTCTTGTCCCCTGCAAACATTAATTTACCATTTGCTTTATATTAATTTTTCAGTCATTTATTTACCGTCCTTTTTGCACTTATCAGACATGAATCGAGAGTTCACATTCGAAACTTTTGGAATTATTCGGTACGGCAAACGAAAGCATTTTGCAACGTTTAATAACTGCAACATGATTTTAAGCGCAAATGCGGAAGATTTAGAACATAAGAGGATGTAAAAATTTAAAAAATCTGGTTATGATCTGAAATTTGTACATACGAATAAATTTGAACAAGTATCAAAGTAAAAAGCTTCGCTACACTGACTACATTTGTTTGAATAATACGAATTTGAGTGTGGCGCCAAACACTGTAGATATCTACATCGACTATCGATATCGACTGTTAATTAAAATACTCATAAGGGTAAAATGTTATCTTAACAGTACGACAACACAATTATGTTAAAGCTTACAGTACGAAATCACGTACTGTTAGTACAAAATAACTTATGTTATTTAATACTCTTTTTAATAATCATTGAAACATGACATTTTTTTTAGTTACTGTCCAGATTCTTAAAATATCAAAAACAGTAACTGCATAGCTTATACATGCAACATAAATAGCAAACATTTAAGGGATCAATTGTGTTTCATAATAAGTCAGATATGCTTGCTAAATGCAGAGTATACCGCCACTAAAATCTCGCCTGTAGGGCTGTTGTTATTAACAGTCTGATTCTTTATTTTATTAACAGATGTTAGTCGGACGCCGTAGAGGAAGCATTAAACATTTATTTGCATATGCATTGTTGTTTGAAAAAGTTGTTAAACGTAATTTGACGGTAATTTTTAATAGTTCTGCGTTATTTCGATAAATCGCGTGTGAAAATCGACCAGAATAATAATGAAGGTTTGCTGTATTGGCGCTGGTTATGTTGGCGGCCCAACATGTGCGGTAATGGCACTCAAGTGCCCGGATATTACCATAACGCTGGTCGATAAAAGTGCCGAAAGAATTGCACAGTGGAATTCGGAGAAATTGCCCATTTATGAGGTTAGTTTAAGTTACTGTTTTTTTTTGGTTTTGTATCCTCAATTGGCCAAAGCGGGCGGATGATCATGTTTTTCTGTGTCGAGTGTTTGCGTGAGTGTGCACCCATACATACAAACATGTATGCATTTCAATTTTAAATAATGCCTCTGAGCGCGTGTGTGTGTGAGTATAGATCTATTATGGTTCGTGCTGAAAAAAAAGAATAGACTAAAAATCCTAAACAAACAACTGAAGCAGACAGACAGACAGTCACATCAATCAGAGGTGCAGATACGAATGGGCACAGACTGAATACTGAAATATACTTGGTGAATACGTCGATGAACTCCTCCTCCTCCTCAAGCTCATGTTTCAAGTAGCCCAGCCACCGTTCCCCTTCTCCCTTTCTTACTTGTGTTAACGCAAACCAAACCAGTTCCCAATCCAGCGACTGTTTGAAACTGATTTGTATACCACACGCACCTCTTGCCTTTTCCTCTCTCTCTCGTTTTCTGCCTGATTGCGAACTCTTCAACATCGGAGCAGAGAGCATATGATCGAGTACATCACAACCACAATCACAGTCGCAATCACAGGTGTTAGCCCACAACAAGGTCAATGGTCACCCCAACTAAAAGTGAAGCCCAATGTAAATACAGTGTTCATTAGTCATTCATAAACACTGCACAATACATACAGTGTCTCAAAGCTTATTTGGCCCACTAACTATTCTTACATATCGCATATCTTAATAATAGGAAACAGATATAATTAAAATTCAAAAGCAGATTTAATGATTATTGTTTGAATTTAAGCTACATATTTTTATTTATTTATTATATACATTTATTTATTTATGTATAAATAAAAACAAGCTTAGTTTAAAATGTAATGGGCTTTGAGACACTGTAAATATACACATGCGTATGTACATTAATTATTATTGAATGCCCCAAAGTCTACACTCTGCAACAAGAATTTTGTATAGATTAAATTAATTTAGAAATCTGTCAAATATTTCTAGCAACTCGTTACATTTTCTATTTGTTGAGTGCCCCGATAATCTACACTCTGGTACAAAAATACGGGTTTTATACTGATTAAATCAATTTTGAAATCTGCCAAACTTTTCTAACAATTCGGAAACTTCTCTATTATTTGTTGACGCATTTCCGTTTTTTATGATAGAGTTCACACGCTTCCGTCCACGTCCGCGCCCTCATACGACAACCCCAATCCTTATCAGCCGCTGGCCCGGGCCACATTACGTCTTGTGAGCCAGATAAGCAACGCCACAATACGTTCTGCTATCAATCGGAGCTGGATAATGTGTATAAATAATGCGAATGTATTTGTAGCTTGACACATTTCCAGGAAACTTTTCCGCGACAACCTCAAGATTTTTAGATCGAAACGTATCGTCTTTGGGTAAATCCAAAGAAATACACACTAAAATAATTAATAACTAAAAAACTAAATGTTTGGTTCTACTATTGGGTAAAAACCAATTCAACAACATTCTAAGAGCACCGAGTACACGTATTATCTGTTGATTAGGCCAAGGCACAGTTGAAATTTAATTATTCATTTATCGCCGTTTATCTCGTCTGCGATTGCATCATCGTGGTCTGGCAATGCAATAAGTAATATTAAAAAATAGACAATACAAGCAAAATGGAGAGGAATATGTTATGCTGGCCAATGTCGAGTTGTCATTACGTGTACATCGTCTACTGATTAACTCGCTGTTTTTCTTTTCGTGTCCACATATTTGTCCAAGTGGTCGTCAACTTGTTTTTCTTTTCTGTCTGTAAACTTACATATATTGCAATTGCTTTTTGTGTACTTTTGCACTTATCAAGAAAAGACAAGCTCATTTCATTTACATTTTTCAAATAGAGCTTTTTTAAAGTGCTCAGTCAATTTATCTAGAATTTGTTTTTGGGGTTTTTCACAAATGAAACTACTTTCGGCTATTTCAGCGTTTTCGTTGTTATTGTTCAATGTTATTGCGAAATCTTTTCCAAATAAACATTGCCATTAACGCCTTCCTGCTACTATTCAATTTGTCTTCTATTTTTATTTGTTTATAATTCTTAACGTAAACAGGTTCAATGAACGCTAAAATCTGAGTAGAATGCAAATAATTTGAGCTAATCAAAATACATTGATGGAATTTAAAGTTTCTGCCTTTTAGAAACATCATTTATCGTTAAAAATGTAACGTTATAATTACAAAAACTCCTATCTTAACAATCTTAACTTGGTAACATAGAAAGATCATTAGCAAAAACTGGTTCAGCAAACGGCTTTATTTTAAATTGTTAAATAAACATGCAGACAGTCCAGATATTCTATTTATTATTTTTTTTTCGAAAATATTATAGTTGCATACAATTCTAAGAAAAGTTAAAAAAAAAATAGATACATTAAAAAAAAAATAAAATCAAATTTGTAGATCTCTTATTATGTGAAGTTATTATTTTTAACAAATTAACAAATGTATAAATTTTATTTATATTTTATAATATTGGCATATGGTTCTTAAAACCAGATATAATAAATCAAGTTAAAAAAAAAGAAATTATGAGATCCATTAGGCTTAACTAATTTTAAAATTATAAAAACAAATATATATCAAATTTTGTTTAAACAATTTCTTGACAAACTTTATGCACAACATAAACCAATTATGCAAATTACGCTAAAACTTATACACTTCTTTTATGCCCTGTAGCCTGGACTCGATGAGGTGGTTAAGAAGTGTCGCAATGTGAACTTGTTCTTCTCCACGGACATAACAACTGCCATCAAAGATGCGGATCTGATCTTCATATCGGTGAATACGCCCACAAAAACCTGTGGCAGTGGCAAGGGTAAGTTCTATAGAAACCCATAATAAACACATACTTATGTATTTATATATGCTAATTTCATCATGGGCATTTGCTTTATTTTTAGGTCGTGCTGCGGATCTGAAATATGTTGAGAGTGCGGCGCGTATGATTGCAGAGATTGCACAATCCAATAAGATTGTTGTTGAGAAGAGCACGGTGCCAGTTCGGGCCGCCGAGAGCATTATGCATATATTGCGGGCAAATCAGAAGCCTGGCATCCACTATGATATACTGTCCAATCCGGAATTCTTAGCTGAGGGCACTGCCATCAATGATTTGCTGAATGCGGATCGAGTTTTAATTGGCGGAGAGGAAACGCCGGAGGGACATGAGGCAGTGGAGAAACTTTCGTGGATCTATGAGCACTGGATACCAAAAAAGAATATACTGACCACCAATACGTGGAGCAGTGAGTTGTCCAAGCTGGCAGCCAATGCATTCCTGGCGCAGCGCATCTCCAGCATCAATTCGTTGTCCGCGGTGTGCGAAGCAACCGGAGCTGATGTCTCAGAGGTGGCACGGGCCGTGGGTTTGGACTCACGCATCGGCTCCAAGTTTCTGCAGGCGTCGGTGGGCTTTGGCGGGAGCTGTTTCCAAAAGGATATACTTAATCTAATCTATATATGCGAGAACTTGAATCTGCCCGAGGTGGCTGCTTATTGGCAGCAGGTTATCGATATGAACGACTATCAGAAGCGTCGATTCTCGCAGAAGATCATCGAGAGTCTGTTCAACACGGTGTCCGACAAACGCATTGCCATCCTGGGCTTTGCCTTCAAGAAGAACACTGGAGATACTCGCGAAACGGCAGCAATTACCGTGTGCCAGACATTGCTAGAGGAAGGCGCAAAGCTGGACATCTATGACCCGAAAGTGGAACCGGAGCAAATAATTGATGATCTAACGCATCCCAGCGTAACGGAATCTCCAGAGAATGTTAAGAAGGCGGTCCAAATACACAGTGATCCTTATAGTGCCGTGCGTGCCACACATGCCCTTGTACTCTGCACGGAGTGGGATGAATTTGTTGATTTGGACTTTAAACGCATCTATCAGTCGATGATGAAGCCAGCCTACATCTTTGACGGACGCAAAATTCTGGATCACGAGCGACTGCTGCAGATTGGTTTCCATGTGCAGACTATCGGAAAGAAATATCAACGCGCTGGCCTCTTAAGATCGTGGGGCATTGTGCCACAGCTGTAATCGTCTAGATGTGTGTGTGTGGCATAAAGACTTAAAGGTGTCAACAATTTCCAGTATTTACGAGACTAAATTGTAAATATGCGTTTGTTTTTTATATAAATAGTACGAGTATTTCGCTAGATACGCCTAAGTATTCCTATTTCTATTCCTACAACCAAATGTCGTTCCAGTTGCAATATAAATATTAACATAAATATGCCGTTGCAAACGGACACCCGCAATTAGATCACTACAGAATTCTCATTTCTGTACGATATTACAATAATTAAACAAGCATTTACACGAACATGTAAATTTTTATAAAATAAACAACAATCATTCATAAATTGAGAATCTTAAAATGGTATTCTTCTAACAATCTGACGATACCAAAGGTATGAAGTTGCTGCCGATAAACTGAACCAGGTAATTAAATACGACAGATGATCGTTGTGCAGCGTAACTCGCGTCTGTCCACCTATTGGACTATTTTGGACGACTTTTGGATCGTAAACGGCATCGAGAAAGACGGCAGCTGCTTTGGTATCTGCACACATCCTTGGCAAATCGCGATACAGATAGATCTGTCCATCCTTGTGATCGGGCGTAAACTGTGGGCGGTTCTCGCCCTTGCGTACAACGGCAGTCAGCTCCACCTCCTTCGTAGTCTGACCCAAGGCACGCGTCTCCGGGTCAACGTGTTTTCGTGAGACCCAGCCGCGATTTACAAGCACAATGTCACTATGAGAAGATAGAGATAATAGTCAATTTACAATTTTCTAATGGATATCTACGACTCACTCTCTGTCAGCCAATTTAAATGGTGTAACAATGAGATAGCCATTGCCCGAATCACGCTGGGAGAAGAGACCACCTTGGGTTTCCACTCCATCGGGTCGGATGAGAGAACGTGGTCCCATTCGCATTTCCTTGTCGTGCAGGAAATGACCACGCAACTTGACCAAACGGTATTCCATTTCAGACAGCTGGCTTAAACTGCAAAATGTTCATAATAATGTATAAGCCAGTGAAATGCCAGTGTGTATTCTCACTCTTCAGGTAGCTCCACAGGCGCCGTATGGAGTTGTTTATGTAAATCTTTAATTAGCTGCTCTTTCCAGATTTTTCGCTTCACCTGCCAACAGCCCAAGCCAAATGTGGTGGCGGGTATGAGCTGCAAGAGCGCAATCAGCAAATGGATTTGTTGGTGTGTCTATGAATTCAACTCACAAGTAGAAACCAACCCAGAGCCGTGATTTTATCCTTATCCTTGGCGCCGCCAATCGGAATGCTCGTTGTAAAGTCAATTTTGGTTTGCTGTTGCGTCTGTTGTGTCATCTTTCTTCTGAACTGTAGACTGACGCTGGGGCTTTTGCTTGCGCCAGCCGGCAAGCGTTGCAGTGTACAGATTTGTTTCCACATTTGAGCATTTATACGCAGCATTATTGTTATTTGTTTTTATATAAATTTTCACGTCGCCGGTAACGATTTTAACAGCTGTTGGGCAACTACACAGTAATAATGGGTCTTTTTTAACCGAGTTGCCACCCAGCAAAAAACAGTCTGGCAACCCCAAAGACCAAATGAACGAAATTCATATTTAGAAAATTTTCCGAGAACGTTCTTTTTAAAAATTTTTCTTAATTTTGAAGCTCGAATTTTTCAAATTTGCGCAGAGTTTTTGTTGGATTTTTGTCAATTTTATGATATTATTTTAGAATTAAATTTGTATGTATAAAAATGAACTCCCTAATTTTAGCTAATTTCGAATTAAAAGATTTCATCAAAAATTCATTTTACTCCAAAATTATAGCTAAAACTTTAATCGCGCGCTTTTCAAAAAAAGGACCTGCTAACAGAAGATTAACAGACTGTTAAATCAGCTGTTTTGCTAGCAGCATTGCAATCAGTTGTTGCCGAGTTGGCAGCACTGCCCACTTTTTGTAACATTGCGTTTTGATTTAAACAAATTAAATTCGTTTTAATAAAAGTATGTTGTGCACACGCGCAGCAGCTAGGCTGGCTACCGGCTTAACCAGAGCAGCACGCGTAAGTGAACATGTCACAGCATGGGATAGATGAGTTCACAGACTTTGTAGCAACTGCAAATACCACTCTTATATAAACCACACACTGTTTTTATCCCGCAGGTGGGACAACACACATATAAACATCATGTGGTGGCGGCTATGACAGGGAGAATAAACGAACAATGCAGACTCTGCTCGACGGGCTCCGTTGTGGACAGCGCGGGAAAGACAGCAAAACAAACAGCCGAGGATGGCAGCATATTAAAGCGTGTGCTGACTAAAGTCGGATTTGCGCCCAACACAAAAGCCGTGAGGAATATACATATAAACATATCAAATATTGAAATAAATCATTAACAATTTAACTCTTACAGCGCCTCAAGGTAACCAGCCATCTGTTGTACGAGAGTGTTGCCGATAAGATCAACTATGTTGCATTCTTTCGGGATTTTAATCTGCCGAATACGTTCAACTCCTGGTTCCTGGTGACTGAACTGCATGTCTGGCTCTTGTTGATGCGCTCCATGGCCGAAGGCTCAGAAACCGGCGAGGATGGACGCTTCTTGCGCAATTGTATTGTCGAGGCAATGTGGGGAGATGTAAATACCCGCGCCAAAAAGTTGGGGGTAAGTATTGAATGTGAATTTAAGAATCATTCCTTATATAAAATTATTCTTCTAGGCCAATAATCCCTCACGTACGAGGCAGCAAATAGAAACACTCTCGGAACAGTTTCAAGCGGCGCTCATTGCATATGACGAGGGCATCATGTCCGATGATCGAGTGTTAGCCTGTGCTCTGTGGCGTCGCTTTTTTGAGATGGAATGCGATGATTACACCCAAATCGAGCGACTGGTCAAGTACGTACGTAAGCAGACGGTCATGCTGGATAACTTAACTCGTGAGGAGTTCATATCGAAGCCAAAGATTGCTTGGCATGACCTGGACAAGTGCAAAGTATATGCATAGAAAATGTTCTTTTAAGTTTGTTTATTAAAATCAAATTATATACAAGTTGTTAGTCTACTAAGATCTAAATTACAAGGTCGTCGATGGGCTCATCCACCAGAGCTCTCAGCTGACACTTGAGCAGAAATGCCATGATGCGTCGCTCTGCCAGCTTTTTGTGATTGCCATTGAGTTGCTTGAGAATTCTGTCCATTTTCTGATAATTGTTTGCAGGCGAAGTGAGCAACTCGTTCATTTGTGATTCTAATGGGGAAGGTGGAACCGCTTCGACTGTGGATCGGATTTTCGTAGGATTTTGATCCATCTGCTCATCTTCTTCGTAAATGATTTCTTCTTGTAGAATCTGATCATTGGTTTCAATAATTTCCTCTATTATAAATGTGCTGTCGGCATGTTGTTCAATTTCACTGACATGCATTACCACACAATCATTATACGACTGCCAGGCATCCTGATCCACCAAAGACTCACTTGGCGTCTCTATAGACTGGGATTGCAGTTGCTGCTGTTGTGTTGGACACTGTGTCCTAGACTTGGTTTTAGATTGCGGTTGTGTATCCGATAGAAATCGTAAACGCTCGAAATATGGCCATGTGGAACCATCAGGACGTCGTGACTCTTTTCGATACTGGTAATGAAGATTGTTCCAACGCATCAAGCAGAAATCAACTGGAAAGTAAGGCATCGTTAATGATATTCGGTGGGGGAATCACATGAAATTACCATCGCAATCCATTATCTCTGCTATTTTGGACCAGATTTCGTTTTTGGCCTTCATCACATCATAGTTTGACAGTCCCGTTTGGCGTTTATACAGCAAAGTATTTGGCTCTACATGTTCAATTAGCTTAAAATCAAATGGACGATTTTTCTTATAACTGGTACGCATCGTTTGTTTATTTTGCTCTTGTGCTACGGTGACACTACTTGCAGTCCGCTCTTCCTACGAAAAACGAAAATTTCAAAATATCAACAGCTGAGAATATGTACTGTGTTTGACTTCCTGTTAGAAACATAAATATTAAATTACTTTTTCCACAATACTCAACAGAAAATAAGTTTGAAACTATTTTTGGTTCTCTTTCATTCCGCATTTATCTGTTTCTCTTCCATCGAGCTCTATTCTTGCTTGCCGATAAATAATCGAATAATGTTAAGTGTCAGCTGTTCTGTAATAGCTCTGTTATAATTTGTCAGGCACTGAGTTGATACAATTTATAAGCCGCCGACATTCTTACCAAAAAGTATTTGGCTGAATTTCTTGAGAGCAGAAAATAATTAACTAATTTATGCAAAATTAAAAGAACAATAGTCGCCAGTTTTTGCTAAAACAATAATTGTTCACTGTTAATAATTTAACAGAATGTTAAGTTTGTGAATGGCAAAACAATCGCAAGTCTCAACGATTTCGATAAATAGCAACCTGGCGTAGGAGCAACAAAACCTGGAAAATTTTTAGGTGAAGTGAAAATTGCAAAAAAAAAAGTGAAAAAAGTATAATATTTGGAAAACTATTGTGCAATTTACGTGGTCGAACAATGAATATGTAAGTAATAATTGTATTCAATGGGGGTAGTCAAATTTACTGAGTATTTTGATAAACTACCGACATGTGGGACGAATGGATAGACAATTTTCTCGAACTCTGGCTAAAAATCGATAATTCAAAATGGCAGAGAGAGTAGCAATTGAAAATCACATCGAAAAGTAGAAAATAACTTTTAGAACTGCTTTTGATGCTCAAAATTATAATTCATGGCGCACAACGCTCGTTCCAGGTATAACTGTCAGGTATATCGTTCTATGGGAGATGCCCCAGCCCCAGGTGGTATGCCCAACAATCGCATGGGCGCAGGCGGCGGATCAGGAATGTTTCAGCGTAATCGATCCGCTCCATACGTTCGCGGCGGACCCGGTGCCGGTGGCGGCGCTGGAGGATTCAACGGTGGCCGCATGAATGGTGGCCCAGGAGTACGCAATGATCGCGACGGCGGCGGCTTTGGTGGTCAGAACAACAATCGCACGTCGACTCATGGCGCGCATTTACCGACGATTGTTTGGTCCGAGGTGTCGCTCACCCCGTTCCGCAAGAACTTTTATAAACCATGCGATTCCGTGTTGGCTCGCACGCAAGTCGAAACAGATGGCTTTTTGACCACTAACGAGATCACGATTAAGGGCAATGAGGTGCCCACTCCCAGTATCGAGTTCGAAGAGGGCGGCTTTCCCGACTACGTTATGAATGAGATACGCAAACAGGGATTCACGAAGCCCACAGCCATTCAGGCTCAGGGTATGCCCATCGCTCTAAGCGGACGTGATCTTGTGGCAGTGGCTCAAACAGGCTCAGGCAAGACTCTGGCCTATGTACTTCCGGCTGTGGTGCACATCAATAATCAGCCGCGCTTGGAGCGCGGAGATGGACCAATTGCCTTGGTGCTGGCCCCCACACGTGAGCTTGCCCAACAGATACAGCAGGTGGCAAGTGAATTTGGCTCGAATACGCAGGTGCGCAATACGTGCATTTTTGGTGGCGCTCCCAAAGGTCAGCAGGCTCGTGACCTGGAGCGAGGTGTGGAAATTGTGATAGCTACACCGGGACGCCTCATTGATTTCTTGGAGCGTGGCACGACCTCGCTAAAGCGCTGCACCTACTTGGTGCTGGATGAGGCAGATCGCATGCTGGACATGGGCTTTGAGCCTCAAATACGCAAAATTATGCAACAGATTCGTCCCGATCGCCAGGTGCTTATGTGGTCCGCCACCTGGCCAAAGGAAGTTCGTCAGCTGGCTGAGGAATTCCTTAACAATTACATCCAGGTCAACATTGGTTCACTCTCATTGAGCGCCAATCACAATATACTCCAGATCGTTGATGTCTGCGATGAGTCGGAGAAGATAGTCAAGCTGATCCAGCTGCTAACACAAATCTCAGGAGAGAATGAGACGAAGACCATCATATTTGTAGAGACTAAGAAGCGTGTGGACGAGATAACGCGTAATATATCACGTCAGGGTTGGCGCGCATGCGCCATACATGGCGACAAGTCGCAGCAGGAGCGTGATTTTGTTCTGTCCAGTTTCCGCAACGGACGACACTCCATACTGGTGGCCACCGATGTGGCCGCTCGCGGATTGGGTGAGTTATTTCGTAGCATTTAGCGCTTGCAGTTGGCTAAACAGCTGCGCTGTTGTCTTTTTTGATGCTCCATGCTCCATAACCAATAACCAAGCAAGTGTTGCTGTGGATCAACAACATGCCCAAAAGGCCAAATGCCAAAGTGCCAAATGGTTTCTTTCATTATTTGATTCGTCGTCGTCGTCGTCGTCGTCTTGGCAGCGACCGTCAGCGATGAATCGGCCAACACCGACCAGCCTCTTTCTCTTTTTACTCGCTTCACCTTCACTCACTGACTTAATTGCTTCTCTTTGTCTCAATCTCTATTTCTCCATTTGTCTCTCTCTCTCTCTATACATATTTCTCTCTGAGAAATAAGCTTGAACCGTTGCGAATTTTACAGGTTCAGTTGTGCATTGCATGTCTAACCGTTCTCCCATCTTCTCCAGCTTCCGCACGGGGAAGCATCCAAACTTCTTTTGATTATTCTTTTTTTTTTTTTAAACTTTTTTTATTTTACTTTTTTATTTCTTTTACACTTTTTTTTTGTTACTCTTATAAACAAAAGAAAAGTATTTGAAAATGGTGTGGTCGAAATAATGAGGGGAATGTGTTCTCCATGCATTTTGCTGGTTATATGATGTTTATTATTCTTTGTATATATACATCTATGTATGTATCGTTGTACTTTTAGTTCGTTGGCCTTCTTTCTATATAGTCTTTAGTTGTGCCTCGTCAAATCACATTTGAGTAAAAAAAACTAACGTACCATATGCAATTTGTTGTCAGTCAAGGAGTCAATGGCTTAGCAAAATCCGATTAATATTGATTAATAATAATGCTTGAATAATCTGAAGATTGATTCCAAAGTTGTGCTGAAAAGACAGATTTTAAATGATTTTTCAGCTGGTGAAACATTTTTTTTAATATTTTTTTAATCTATAATATTCGGTAAAGTACTAGTTATAAAAAAAAATAAATTAAAATCGTGATACGCATTTTGCGGCCAAACAAGTTTTTGACTGATGCTTATTATTATCCGTAGCTTATTTGTATTTATTATAAAAGTATTATGTATTTATATCGTATAATATTACGTCGATCCTATATGTATAAAACCTAAATTTGTGTGTGAACAAAAATATCATCAGCACTTTTTGAAATGGACTTCGATTTTTACATGGCAAAAGTAAACAAAAAGAAAATGAAAATGAAATGAAATGAAATGAATACAAAACAAAGCAAAAGTTAAATGTTAAAAAGTTGTATACACAAAACAGAGAAAAAAAAAGATAAAATGAAAAAGTTAAGCTTTATATACTTACAAGGTGAGGGTTGAATTCTTAAGTTTTTAGCAACGCGGAACTCTCATCACTTAAAATCCGCGGCTCCAGGCTCAACAACAGACATCTACAACAACAACAACAACATCAACAACATAAAATAGACAACCGCAACAACAACAGAGCTGTAACAACATTATTTACGTAAGCCCTATCTAATATAATCATAGTTCGCATACAGGGTAAGTACTAGGATAATTTTGAAGCAACTCTCGCTCACTCTCTCCGACTCTCTCTCTCTCTCTCTCGCTCATCACTCTCTTCCTCAAATCAATTTAGTTTTATTTTTTAACCGCCTCCCTAAAACCTAATCCCACCGATCTCTAAACTATATCCTAGCACCCACCCCCAAAATCATAACATTATTATTATATAATCGATATCTTAAGTTTAATCAAGCCGTCTCTTGTATGCATTAAGCTTAAAAGTATATATACATATAGAAAATATATACTTGTAAATGAAAGATTTGTGTATTTTAAAAGCATAAGAATGACAAACACAAAGGTCGAGGTCCACATTTCTGCAGTATAGAAAATACATATATCTGTTTGCCAAAGATGTATAGTTATTAATATACGCTAAATAGTATTGATGGCGAAATTTTTGTTCAAAGTACAAACAAAATTAAAAAATAAAAACAAAAAAAAAATACTAATTAAATAAATGGAAATTAAAGAAAGACAAATAAATGAAACGAAATCAAATGAAACAAGTGCTTATTTAAGTTTAGCAAATATTCAATAAAAAAAAAAAACAAATTTAATTTAACACACACATAAGTTTCTGTTTTTGTTTATAGTTCTTAAAAATATGTATTGCTAAATGTACAATTGCGAAAAACCTTTTAACATATTGACAACTTCTTCAATTTTCAAATCAAATTCAAATCAAACAGACGTTGACGATGTCAAGTTTGTGATCAATTATGATTATCCTTCGAACTCGGAGGACTATGTGCACCGGATCGGACGTACCGGTCGCTCCAACAACACCGGCACAGCATACACCTTGTTCACGCACTCGAATGCCAACAAGGCCAATGATTTGATCCAGGTCCTGCGCGAGGCCCATCAGGTGAGACAGGATATTTTTGTTTTTTCTTCAAAGAGATATTTTCTAACTTTTTCTATTTCTTTCCACGCTTAGACCATTAATCCCAAGCTGATGAACATGGCCGCAAGTGGTGGCTATCAGAAGCGCGGCGGAATGGGTTATCGGGGCAATGGTGGCGGCTATCAGGGACGCAATCCACAGATGGGCGGCGGTAACAACTATCGCAACAATCAAAACACTAACAATATGCATCGGAATGGCAACAATAACAGCGGCTACAATGCCGGTGGTCCTCCACGTTACGATCAGAAGCCTTCACGCAACTCACCGCCAGCTCAGGGAGCCAGCTATCGTCCGCCAGGCAGTGGCTATCAACAGCAACAGGCACAACAGCCCAATGGTGTGCAGTACTCACGTTTCAATCCAAATGCCGCTTGCTTTGAGCCTAAAACTCAGCCGCCAACTGTACAGCAACATCAGCCACCACATTTGGCCGCAGCTCAGGCAGCAGCCGCAAATGCAGCAGCCGCAGCAGCTGGATATGGTTATGGTGTCGAACAGAAACGATCTCGCTTTGCCTTGAACTTTAATATGCCACCGCCACCGCTTCCCCAGCAACAGCAGCAACAACAGCAACCACAGCAACCCCAACAGCAGGTGGCAGGTGGTGCAACAGCAGCAATGCCTCAAGCCCAGGCCTACGGACAATATACAAGCATGTCGAGCAGTATGGCGACGGTATCCTTGAATGGAGGCGCTCCCAGCATACCAGCCAGTGCATACCGTGCACCATATGCGATGCCGTATGTGATGCCGCCACCACCATTACCCGTACAAAACTAAAAAGTAAACGCCAAATTGTCTGAGCTTAAATTGTAGGACCTCAGTATTAGTAGGTCCAAGGTTTTTGCTCTATTGTAATTTCCTTTCCTACTCACAGACACTATACACACAACACACACACACACTAACATACAGAAACACACACATGAGTACACTTACGTGCTAGAGACACGCTGAGGTCCCAGACTTGTGTAGATCTCCTCCGCCCACATGTTAGCAATATAATATGGTTTAAATTGGAATCAAATACGCTTACTATTTGATAAATCCCTCTCTCTCGTTTCCATAATCAAACAACTACAACTACACATAGTTGCTAGGCTAGGCTTTGTATGGCTTAGTCCAAAACAAGGGCATTCATCTGTCCGCTCATTGTTGGCATTTAGCTTTCATACCCGAGCGTATTTGATTTCTGTAATTATTCTCGAATATACAATTCTATTCAATTCAATCATCATCAATCTATATATAAATGTGCAAAATTACTTATTTGCAATGCTCCAACTCAAAACAAAATAATACGACACGGACACACAGACAAACAAATGTCAATTTATAAGAATCAAATGAATATTAAACCATATTATGTAACTAGTCTAATTAATTGCTTAGCTGGAACATACACAAAAACTATCACAACATCAAAAACAACAACAAAAATAATTAATGAAATTAATGTACAATTCCATTTAATGTAAACATATGAATTGATTTACAAACTATGAATAAAGGAATTAATTAGACGTCTTTGAATAATACTTTTAATTTGAAATAAATAAATTACTAGAGTGGTAAGTATATTATGGAATGAAGAAGTCATAAAAATGAGATATAAAAATTAGAATTTTTTAAAATCAATATTTCCCAGCTTTGAATACTGATAATTTTGATAAGATGAGATAAACATAAGTTGATTTATTATTAATTAAGCAAATGGAAAACAGCAGTAGTGTTTATGTATATGTATCAATACATGGATATCTACTATTCTCCTGTAATTGAATTAAGAAATCAATCGGTTTTTTAAACTTAATTGATTTGCTTTTATTTTCATTTTTAAATATATTTTATATAAGAAAAAACTATTATACATCCAAAATTATCATAATAATAAATAGAACTAAAGTATACAAATATTACTAGACAGCATCGTTCCCATGATCAATGATCAATCATCCGTCCATAAAGCGACATGCATCACATTCCTAGATGCATAGATCTTTCTAGCTGCAACATTACTCGTATAACACGTTGGTTCAAAAGTTGTTTAGCTCACACATTTTACAGAAATAATTTTTCGAAATTACACGATGATTAATGATTATGACTAACAAAATTGTGAGAGAATGTAGAAGTCATTTGTGTTTACTTGTTTTTCTTGTTGTTTGTAATTTGCTTTGTTTATGGGTGTGGTTGTTATTTTCTTTTGCATATACATACATATACATATCATAATGTTATACTCGATCCTAAAACTATTTGTCTGGCGCATTCTAATCCGTTTATATATTCAATCTTTCGCTCTTTGGCTGTCTGTTGATTACATACTTGACTTTAATATTTAGTTATAATGCATTTAATTTGTTGCTTCGCAAAGCTTTTTAGTAGTTGTAGTAGTTTTTCTTGTTTTTCTCTTTGCTTTTCCATTTGTTGTTGCTGTTATAAATTGTCGTATGGGGGTTTCTACCCCTTGGAAGGGGGCGAGGATTGAAACATTGAGTGCAGTTTTACAATTTTTATCGATTTTCTTCGTTTTTTTTTGTTCTTTTTTTTTTGGTTTTGGTTTTGTTAGTTTTAATTTAATTTAATTTATAATATACTTGTTTTTGTTTAATTTCGCTTAATTTTTCTTTGGCGCAGTTGACTAATTCTGTGTGTTTACTTTTTTGTGTTTACTTTGTTTTTCTCCTTTTGTTTTAATAATTTTACTTTTGCTTTGCTACGGTTCTTGCTTGCTTTTTACATATATAGATATCACGAGAGTTCCTGCGAGAACTGCGTCTCCAGGGTGGGTCTAGTTCTAGTTGGATTTCTGTTGGGATTGCGTATCGGTGGTCCTGGGCTGCCATAGCCCGCCGCATACAGCTGCGGACACGAGTCTTTTATGAGTTCCTGCGTCTCCCGCAATTGCCGTTGCACTTGGGGCGCCAACCGCTGAACGCTTATGGCCGGCGGAAATTTGTATTCCGTTGGCGGCGCCGCCTGTCAATAGAAATATAAATAGATTTAGTTAGTAATTCACCTAGGGAAATTAACATTCAAGTTGAGCAAATAGTTAAACAGTAAACTGCTATTTTTAATCATTGAGAGGAGGTTTTCTCTTTTTTACATATAATTTTTCGATTATTCTGCTCTATTATAATTATTTATTCTTTAATGAGAAGTCGTTTCCATCTTTCGTATAACTAGGCAGGAAGTATACTCTGGGATATAAAATAAGAGTTGACTTTAAATTAATTAATTAAATCCCAAATGTACTCTTATTTTTAATCCAATTATAAAAAATGAAATTATAATAAATTTTATTATAAAATAATTAAATTGTAAATAAGAAATATGCAGGAGTGCCACAGACATCCAAACCAACCGAAACCAACTTTAAAATGTTGAACCAGTTCCCTGCTCGAATTGAATTTAAAATCTCTAACATTTTGGCTTGAGATTCGCTCAATTTCAGATATATAAAAAGTTTTGCTGTTTCGGAAACGACATTCAATTTTTAAGCTATCTGTACAAACACATTTCAATATTACAAATGTATATATTTTATACATGTTTATCAGGGATTAAAACCTTTACCGAAACCGTAACCTTTAACCGGTGAAAGCCAATTGAAATTTGTAACCGTAACTGAAACCGTAACCGAAAATCATATTTTCCGCTGTACCGAAACCCATAAGCCGAAATAACCGTTTAGTAACCGATTCATTTATAAGGGTTAATTTCAGTTCTGTCCGTCGCAGGTATTGAGAAACTTTGATAACTTTGAACTGCCATAACTTTGTCAAAACTCAATTAATTTTCATACGCAATGTAAATTTGACCATGATTTTACCTCTTAATTCGATCTGCATTTAAATTTTGTTCATTTTGAAAATTTTGAAAATTTCGAAATTTTTCTAAAATTTACAGTGTTACCCCTTTGTCTTTTTTGATTTTTTCGAAAAAATTAGAATTTTCAAAATGAACAAAATTTAAATGCAGAACGAATTTAAAGGTAAAATCATGCTCAAATTTACATTGCGCATGGAAATTGATTGAGTTTTGACAAAGTTATCGCAGTTCTAAGTTTTTAAAAAATCAGTAAAATCAAAATAATCGAAATGTTCGAAGTTCGAACCAAATTAACCAAATTTATATGATGTCAAATTATGATAAAAGTCTTTTTAAGTCTTTAAGTCTTTTTTCAAGTAAAGCAATGAAAAACACTTCTTATTTTAGTCAACCGAAAACATAAATTTTTTGGTGTGAACCAAAATCATACCATTTTTAAATCGAAACTTACAAAAAACCGATAGCCATTACGAAACCAATACTCCAAGATTTTGCAAAACCGATAACCGAAAAACTTAATTCGAGCATAACCGAAACCGTAACTGAAATCGATATTCGTTTCGGTTTTAATCCCTGATTTGTATACATTTTACGTGAACTGAGTCCTTAACTAGATATTGCAAATATGAAATTTAAATAAATAGAAATTAAATTGAAAAATAGTAATTAATATTTATATTATTTGAAAAGCACAGTTCAAACATGTGCTACTATATAGAATATAAATAAATATATAATTAAATTGAAATATATTAAATATTATTTATATTAATTAGAAAGCACAGTTCGAACTAGAGAAACCCTTACATTGCAAAAATATGCCATAATATGGAATATAAATAAATATATAATTAAATTGAAAATATTAATTAATATTCATATAATTTTAAAAACACAATTTGAACTTAAGAAACCCTAACTAAATTCTGTTTTTTGTCTGAGTGTTTTTAAAGTGAGATCAAAAGAATCCCTACAAATTGCCTCCATTGCACTTTTATTATCATACTTTTGGTAGTTAAGAAATGAGATAATTTGTGGATTGTCTCCCTTTCTTACCTGCACAGAGTGCATGACATCGCCATAGTAGGCGCCCGTTAAGTGTGGAGGCTGTTGCTGCTGCTGCTGTGGCTGCTGCGACGTTTGTGGCTGCAACGACTGCAACGGTTGCTGCTGACTTTGGCTGTGTGGAGCGGTTTGTGGTTCGTAAGATTCGGAGGCGATGGGAACTGAGGCCGCTGCTTGGGCAGCGATTTGGGGGGCAGTGCTCGGTGCGCCGTAGTAGGACAGCTGCAAGGGTGCACGTCCGGCTGTTGCGCCAGCGCCATTTAGGAAACCCGTAACTCCCGTCTGCATAAGCGGCGAATTGGCGGCAATATACTGAACAGGAGCGCTAACTGGTGGTGAGGGTACGGCGCCATACAACAACCGCTTGGGGCTCACGCTTTGTGGCTTGGCGCCCGCGGGTAGCGTTAGTAAATGGCCGCCATAGGCAGCCAGTTGTTGTTGCTGCTGGTGTTGTTGTTGCTGTTGCTGCTGTTGTTGCTGGTACATGACCAGCTGCTGTTGCTGCTGCTGTTGCAGCTGGACGAGCTGCGCGGCCGCCGCTGCATTTGCATTGGACGTATTGACAAGATTGGCATCGAGCTGAGGTAACAGCTGCTGCGTCAGAATGAGCTGTTGTTGCTGGTAAAGATTTGCTGCTTGCTGTTGTTGAAGCTGCTGTTGTTGTTGTTGCTGCTGCTGCTGCTGTTGCTGCTGTTGTTGTTGCTGTCGCCCCGCCAAGACGTGTTGAGGTAGATACTCCGTCGGAGGCAGCGTATTGCAAGCCGAGGAGGGCTGCAGCAGATGACCAGCGACACCGCCAGTTGCTCCTCTCGTCTTGAGCGGCACCTGCACCACCTGCCGTATGGGCGTCGTCTGCAGCGAGCGACTGGCCGAGGAGCAGATGGATGCGGTGAGGCTGGCGGACTCCCAATGCTGAACCAGCGCATTCAGTCGTGCCTCCTCCAAGGCTATTTCCGTCTCACTGGCAGAGTCGTAATCCGGACCCTGCACAATATAAAACATTTTAAATAATACTCTTGCGTTGTTCAATTCCATCACTCACCTCGTCGATCTTCTTGTCCAGCATACGGAAGAAATTCTGTTGGCTTGATGATATTTCTCTGCAAGGTGCAGGCAGTTTTAGTTGAATGGAGTTAGGGGTGTGGGGTGTGCTATGGAGCACACAGTGACATTGACTGACTACTTACTGGCTCTGCAGCAGCGATAGATTCTTGGCACGCAGCAACGAGACGGCCACGTCCTCCTCGGTGTCCTGAATGTCCTTATTGCTTTGTTCCTCGCTCTCCTCATGCTTCTCGCGCTCACGTTGCTGTGCCTTCTCAGCATCCTCAATGTGGCCTTCGTCCTCGTCCGTCTCGGCATCTGAATCGGCTGTGTGAAGACAGAGACAGAAAGAGAGAGGGGAGTTTGTAACGTATGTATAAAATGAAACTAGGCAGCAAGTTTGGCAAACAACTAGAAAACTTTAGTAATAAAATGTTGTAAACGTTGTAATATGTTTTTTTGTTGGCCATGAAATGTCACAAAGAAGTCGTAGAAAAGTAGAACAACAATTTCAGAAAAGAGATAAGTATTTACATCATTTATATTAATATATCGCTAACATTTTTTTTTAGTTGAAATCAGGGACAGTAATTTTTACAAATTTAAATTACCACAAAAATAATTATCTTTCAATATTGCATTAAATATTTTTCTGATTTCTAAGTTGTATTTAAAAATTACTAAAACACATATTTTTGATTTTAAAATAAACTTGTATAGTTTTAAAAATATAATTTACAACATAACATTCAATAAAAAATTGTTCTGATTTTTAAGTTTTATTTAAAAGTTACGAAATAAAACCTATTTTTTATTTTAAAATTAAATATCGGAATACGTTTTGTTTTGTATTTTAAAATAAAATCTACAGAATAATTCATATTACGTAATTGATTTCATACCTTTTATATACTAAATAAAATATAATAATTATTTAGCAATTAAAAATAATCTAATTTAAGAATTCAGAAGGATTTTTTATAAATACAGATATACAGATTGAAAAATTATTATTATAAAATTTAAAAAAAACATAAATAAGAATCAAAAATGATTTATTATGTAAAATTTAAAAAAATTTTAAATATAATTATTTAGTTTATTTCCATAATAACTCTAATTACGTATTATACAAATTGAAATATAATTATTCTAAAATTTTTAAATAAACATTATAAATAAAAATTAAAAATGATTTATTATATAAAAATTATAAATAGAAACTCTACGCGGATTTTCATAATAGAAGGAAAATTAAAAATCTTGGTGTACGCCATGTCACTGTATTAATTTCCAACATTTCCTGGCTTAAATAATAAAGAACTTGAAGTTTTTCTAAGAAAACCATGAGTTTGGAATGTTATTTTTCAGTTTCTTTAATCGTTCACAGAACCCGGACAGGTTCATTCATATTTCTAAGTCTTAGAAGTACACTAGTAGTAGGGAAATTTATTTTGACAAAACGGTCACTTTTCTTCCCATTCATTTATTTCTGATATTAAGAAATGAAAAAAATAAAAGTAAATATAATAGCATGGAGTCCATTAATAAAAAACCAAATAATTTGTTTAAACTTACTCGAACTACGAGTATACTCGTAAATTCTTTCGAATTTAATTAAAACGAGTTATGCATATTAATGCCAATTTGGCATCCGCAACAAAATATGAATGAAAAACTTTATAATTAATCTAGCTCGTCCAGAAGAAGAAGAGGCAGATGCAGAACCGAGGCTCACAAAGCTTAGGCCAACAGAATTTGGGTCGTTTATGGCACAATGGCGCCTTTGTGTATGCTACACTTTTGTTAACCCGTTTTGAACGCAGCTCAAACACACACACATATATATATATAAATACACTCACGCATACATAAATAGAGTCAAGACTCCCAAAGGGCCACACCCACTCAACTGTTACGCCCACTGCAACAACAAGTTGCCTTTTAGCAGTTAATTACACACACACACACACTGAAACAGACTGAAAATGGAAGAGAAAGGCTGCAAAAAGCAACAACAACAACAATGCCAAAAGGCTCTCGGGGAACTGCCAAAAGTTTGAAATGTAGGCTAGAGCAACACTTTTTTTCGTATATATTTTATCCTTTTTAAAATACAGTTCGTCAAGTCATTTGTGTGACATACAAAAATGCACATTTTGTTTGGCAAAAAAACGTTATCCTTATTTAAAATAATATTTGTATATTTTTATTGAGCTTAACAAAGGAAAACAAATACAGTTAGTCAAGAAAGTGTCTTGACAAAATAAAAATTCACATATTTGTAATTTTATTTTTAATAATAGTCAATTTAATTTAAAATTAATTTTTTTAAATTTGTTCTAAGAACTATGTATAAACAGGTCTAATAAAATTAGAAATCAAAATAAATAAAAAACTATAAATATTTCATGCAAGAGAAAATATGTATATTTTGAATTTTGTCAAAACACTTTCTTGACTAGCTGTATTAAATTTGCACATGTATAAAGTCAGACATACACTCACATATATACATACATGTATGTATATATTTCGTGCATGTGTACACACTGGTAATATTTATAGTATGCAGGTTATAAGCCTAGGTCTACGTGTATCGTCAGGCGAATGCACGGCATAAGCCCTGCTGCTGACATATTAATCAATGATGTCCTCATTGTGAAAACAGGTGGGTTATACACACACACACACATACACTCAACATTCACGCACACACACAGCTGCAGGCAAATTGATGTCGTCATGCGTGTAAGCTTTTGTTATGTGTATGTACATATGTATGTATCTAAGGCAAACTGAGAGAACACAGTTACAGTGAAGACTCCTTTTGCTTACCATGTCCTCCTTTCTTGCCATTTGCTTTACTCTTCGATTTTCTGGGATATAAATGTATTTTGCTCTGTCCACAGCCCATTTTCTGACTGTTTAGCTGCTGCTGTTGCGACTGCTGCTGCTGTTGACGGCGACGGCGACGCTGACGTTGAGGTTGGCGTTCTGTGTTGTTTTTGTATGTTTTCAATTTTTTATTAATTTGTTGCTCGACACGTTCTGCGTTGTCTGCTGACGACCTGTATCTATATGTATCTCTTTCTCTCTCTTTGTCTCTATCTCCTTCTCTGCCACTCGATTGCTTTACCTCTCTCTTATTTACGTTTTTGTCACACGTCTATGTAGCTTTTGTTTTTTTGCTTTCTTGTGTTTTTATTCAATTTTCACTAATTTAACTATGTGTGTAAATTTAATTTATTTGATCTCCAGTTGTTGTTGCTGCTGCTGCTTCTATTGCTTTAGTGTTGTTGTGTTCGTTTCGAAATCGTTTCGGTTTTTATGCGACAGCAACATCAACAAATACAGCAACAACATCTAAGAGAATGGAACATTCCGCATTAGCCACTTGTTCGAGAATTTCATTTCATTTGTCGACATCTACGACATCCACGTTTTTGTTGTTGTCGTTGTGCGTTAAACGCCCGCCCACCCACTACTTCCAGTTTAAACCAAACACATAAACGCAAAAACTTTGAAACGTAGCGGAAATTAACTTTTTACCTTGGAACGAACGACCCACCGACCCCATAAAAGACAACACTGCACCACTGAACCACCCAACAACCCACTGGCCAACCACTTGTTTCGCTCTGTGAGCTATAAATTCAATTTGCAGCGTCAATTTGTAAACATGCACGGCACAGGACAGCAAAAGACAGGGCAGGACAAACCCATAAAAGGGTTTGGCCAGGGTTGCAATATTATTCCTCTCGTTGTTGTTTCTTTTCTTTTGTGTTGCTGTCCCTGATGTTATTTTTTTGTTATGGAGACGCGCGCGTTTTGCAGCTTTCAACACTCGCGTGCTTTGTTGTTATTTGTGTTGTTGTTGCTAATTTAAACAAATAACAATAATAAGCACAACAAATAATGCAACAAAAACACTTGAATTATATTCAATTATTCTCACATAGCGAAGCAGCGCGCTGACCAAAGCAGAGCAGAGCGACAGCCTCTCTATCTCACTCACAGTTTTGCTTATAATAGACACACATGCACGCATATTTACAGTTAGTTAAGAAAGTGTTTTGACAAAATCAAAAGCTTATACTATTTCTCTAGCAACGAAATATATTTTTATGAATTTTTTATTTTATTTCTTATTTTATTATTCCTGCCTATGGTTTTTAGAACAAGTTTAAAAAACAAACATCATTTTTATTGAAATTTACTATTTTTAAAAATAAAAACACAAATATGTGAATTTTTATTTTATCAAAAAACTTTCTTGACTAACTGTATATGAACGCAAACATACAGGCAGCAGGCTGTCGAATGAGGCAGGCAGCGAGGCGCCAAACAGCCGAACAATCGTTCAGAGAGCGAAGAGAGCAAGCTCCAGCGCTCGCCGCCTCTCTCTTTTATTTGCTGCTGCTTGCTCCTGTATGCGTTGATATGTACGTGTGTGTGTGTTTGAGTGCGCGCTGCGTGCGAAATTGATTTTTCTATTTATAAAAAAAATCAAAATATATCTGTATTTTCGTTTGTTGCGCGGCGTTTTTTTTTGTTATATTTTTGTTGCTGCTGCCAAAAACATAATTTATGTTTTATTTATGATTTTCGTTTTCCATTGGCATTTTTTATTTGGCCATTTCGACGTTTTCTTCTGCGCGTTTTTATAGAAACTTGTTTGATTTATACGCAGCGCCACTTGGACACACACTCATATTCATATTCACATTCACAGTCACATTCACAATCAGATTCAGAGATTCACAATCAGATTGATATTCCGGAATCATTTGTTGTGCGGCACAATTGCCGTGCAGCATTTACCGCTTACTTTTATTTACACATTTATTCTAAGACTAAAAGGAACTTTTGCGCATCAGTTTTCATTTAATATTTACACTCGGTTCTTTCATTATTTTTTTTTATGGATTTTCTGCGGAAAACTCGCCGAAAAAGTTTTAGCTGCGACGCGACGCGACGCTTCTGTATGGAATTTTGTATGCTGAAATTTATGCTGCCTGACACTCCTCTTTGTGTCACACAGCACTTTTGTGCTTTTCTCATTCGGCGCGTCGCGACGCGCTACCAGAGAGAGAGAGAACAGCGACAACTACTGAGAAGAGCGGAGCGCAGCTTACATACCAACACATGCGAGAGCTTTAATGCTCAGCGTTCCTCTCGCTGTCCAAGGGGTTGGTTTTGGGCACTGCTTTCGGAATGTGTGCTTTTACTTTTTTCGGTGGGGGTTTGTTTTCTTTGTAGCTTTCAATAAAAGCTGTCATCAGATACAGAATATTTATCTAAACGGTGAAAGTTCTCTGCAGCTTAAAGCTCTTGCGAAATTCGGGCTAAAGTTTTAAAAAAGCTTGATAGAGCTTTGGGAAGTTTATTTAAGTGGTTGGCAGCACTTTACGAAAAAAGCTTACTTCAGTTTATTTTACAACCAACTATTTGAAGCTTTCGAGAGACCAGACTATGTGAAACTATTGTGAAAATCGTAGGAATCTCATGGACAGATACAAAATATTTATATTGTCATGCTATGCCTCATTACTTTTCACTTCTATTTCCGCAGCCGCCCAATGCCCAGAACTACCCCCTATATTTTGGTAAAACTCCCCCTTGCTTGTAAATATGGGATATGTTTGTGGATGCCATTATGCGAGTTGGCCATGTGAATTTATTGCATAATAATGAAGTGAGAAACGTTACAAATCAAAACACTCGACAGCATCGAGATAAAGTTTTGCTGCAGGGTTTTTGTTTTCGCTCGTATTTTTTATCATTATAATATTTTTGGGGCAGAAACATTCGCAATTCTTGTGCATTTGTCAGCCGCAACGGAATTGAAACGTTTGCGCTTTTATTGCCGCGGACGTGTGTCGACTATTCTGACAAGGGGTGGGTTACTTCCGAGGGGATGTCCTAAATGGTGGGAAAAAATATGATATTGATAACGGCAAACGGAAACAGATATACAACAAATGCGAATCAATATCATTACATTGATCTGGATATAGCATTAGAAATAAATGTCCATGTTATCCTTTTGATATCTAAAATGGGGCAGCTTTAGTTATAATCTACATTCAAATAGTCGAATAAATCTAAACATATAATAATAATTACGAATATTTGTATGTTATTTAAAGATATTCTACTAGTGTTAAATTTTAATGTACAACTACAAAATTAAATACCGTTTAATAATGGTAATTTTTTGTGTAATAAAAATGTAATATTATTATACTAATAATGACTATAAAATTATACTACTCCTATGAGAATACATATCCATGTTTATATTGCATCCCATTTCCTTATATTCAGAATTTATGCAGATGTCGGATAAATATATATTATTAAAGACATTAAATTATCGAATAGTTTTACCTTAAAAATCTTTTGCTTTATTAGAGCAAGTTTATAATAAAAATCACACATAAGAGATAGACTTTAACAAAAACTAGCCCAAAAATAATCATCTGGATGAATGAGAATATGCCAGATTATAAAAAAAAATATAACTTCAGTTTTTTTTATTACAAAATTCGAGGCTATCAGCCTGTTCCGGTTTCCACCTTTTACTTTTATAGAAGTTAATAAAAGGTATTTGATTACTTTTTATTTAGGCTAAGTATTTAAACATTTTTGTCTTTTGCTTAGTCCGACTTAAGTTAGTTGGTGATCTCAAATTAAATCAGAACAGGTTAAAGAAAATCACTTCCGAAAAATCTTTCCGATAGTGAAAGCCAGAGGAACAGACCTGTATAAAATTACTGCAAATATGTATATTTTTAACCGAATATGCCTTAAATTGACTTATATTTCCATTCATTTATTGTAATATTTTTAAAATAAGACTTCCATTCAATTTATTTAAGAAATTGATATTAAAACGGAAGTATAAATTCCGACCAAAGTCTCACCAGATACAAGTAGGATTCTGTTATCCCCATCGGTTGCCACAAATCCAACTTTCTGCTATGAGTATTGACAATTTTGTGGGGCTTTCAAAGGGTTGCATCCTCGTGGATTGGGAATGGGATTTGCTGTCGTTGATTGTGGCAACATATGTTTCTGTCACATTGTTAGCGTGCAACAGTTTGGAGATGTGTCCCCGCAGGACAGACAGCCATGTTATGTCTCTCAGTTGACTGTAAAGCATTTAGGCAAATTTTCGCACTGCTTTTACTGGGAATCCCCCATGCCCAAATTGTGAATAATTTGCATAATTTTCAACAATTTTCCGTTGTTACTCGTTGCTTTTCCGCTATCCGTTCGCTCCTCTGCTGTTGATTGGCGCTGGACAGAAATCAACGCTGATGTTCGATGTGTTGGCCGTGTTTTGTTAAAATCTCAGCAAAACGATTGCGACTATCATGAAAGTGGGCGTGCCGCCTTTCACCATCCGTCCGCGCGCCCGCCACGTGACCGCACGCGTTGCGTTGAATTTAACACGCGCGAAGTGGCGGCCCCGGGGACAACGCTTGGGAGGATCAGGCTTTAGCTCTGGCTTGGGCGCTGACTCTAACCCTGACTCCGGCTACAGTGGCTTCAGTGTTATTTAAATGGGGTGCGGTCGAGGATACATTTTTTAAACTTTTTTGTTGGTGTTGTCGTCGTCACCGTCGTCGTCAACGAGGACGCGTGCAGCCAATAAGTCCTGAAGTCCTTCATCACTTCCGCTTCAGTTCAGTTCCGTGATTTTGCACAAATAATGTTTTGATTGCGTGGCAGCGTGACGTGTAATTATTATCGCCGCACACCATCGAGAACAACAAAGCGCAATGCCACAACAAACACACACACAAATACACACAAGAAAGGCTGAAGATGGTCTTTGGGGGGGGGGCGTGGCTGCTGATGCTGCGAAAAATTGCAAAGCAATTAAAATGATTTGCCAGCTTTAAGTAACCAGCAGCAGGTGAAGGGGGAAAAACCGGCAACAGGAGCTGCAACAAGCTCATAAATTACTTTAATTAAAACCGCAACTGAAAAAGTTGTCGAAAAACTTCCTTAAGGACACTCGCTAGAAAATCACAAATTAAAAATTGCAGAGGAAAAGCAATTTATGCAAATTATGCGCGGCAAGCAAGAAAATCCTTTGGCAGACCAATGCCAGAGAAATTTCATTAAAAACTGCGCCGAAAAAATCTTTGATAAAAATTAAAAACTTTTCCCAGCTGAAGGACAATTGACAGCAAATGCAAAGAAAATGACAGAGAAAATGCGTAGATAAAGAATAAAATAGAATATGAAATCGTGAAACAAGGAATTAAAACAAGCAATAATATGAAAATATTATGACAGAGTGGAGGGAAATATTTAAATATGCCCAAGCTGCTTTCATATCGCCATTTTTTTCTCTGGTAATTTTAATGCTTTTTTTTTCCCATATTTGGGTCCTCTGAAAGGTCCGAGAAGCGCCCACCCATCGAGCGTCCTGGCAATGTGTCCTTCTTCTCGCCTGCTTTGCATAATTATATTCATTGAAAACTTATTTCCTTCAAGTTTTCAGCAAGAAATATTAAAAAATCCGAGTGCTGAGTGAATTGAGTTACAGTTACGAGCACATGCGACATCGATGGGGCGACTGGCAATGGAACGAAACTGTTTTCACATTTAATTGCTAGGCCTCTCCCAGCACAGATCCCAGCTTGTGACTGACTAAATGTCCAGCACTCGTAACTCCTACTCCCAGTCCCACTTTCTGTCCCCTTTGCAGTTCTTGGTCCAAGGAAAACTCGTTTCAATGGCGCGGCCCCGACCTCAACTCGGAACGTCAGTGGGGAAGCTGAAGATGTTGGAGCTGCTGCTGCAGAAGAAGAAGATGAAGCAGAAAGCTGGAAAAAAATGTAACATGATTTAATGACATGAATTATTTATGAGTTTCCTGTCAATCAAAAACCACGTCAAAGCATTTTGATGGCGATGTCAACGCGCCACTGAGCAAAACACACGACGCTGCACATTGCTCCAGAGATGCGCACTCCCAGATCCAACATCCCATACTAGCTGAAATGCCTAAAAAAACAACAAAGAAACAAAGTTAATAATATCAATATAACTGATAAAAAATTAAAAAAAATACAAATTTCAGAAACTTCGAAAAAGCAAAAACAAACTCTAAAGAATGAATGTGTAGCTTTTGATAAGATATTTAATACATTATTATTATTAAATAATTAAGTAAGCGAGTGATTAATCAACATTTATTTTTAATAGTTAATTCGTTCATTTATATTTAATAAATCAGATAAAAGAATAAAATTTTATAAGAAATGTGGGAACTCCTCTCAATATTTAGTAATTCTATATAAATATTCAATATAAATTAACTTTTCTAATTGAATTTTAAATGGAAATATAATATTAGAAATTAAATATAAATTTAGGATAATGATTTTAAAGTAACATATAAACATTAATATATGAAAGTTTTAATCCGTAAATGTATTGGAAATGCTCAAAAAACGCAATGAACAGCGTATCTCAGAGTTTTCATTAGATTATTTCATTCTTAATCAGATCTGTAGGATCTCTACCCAATTTTTATCAATTCTATATAAATTTTCAATTTAAATTAACATTTTAAATTGAAACCAACAAAATATTAAATGGAAAAATAATATTTGAAATTAAATATTAATTTATGATAATGATTTTAAGTTAATAAATATACATTAAATTAATAAATTTTTAAGCACTAAATGTATGTTGTTGGAAGTGAGAAAATATGGCAAATACATATGTCTAACATATTTGATAAAGCTACCTAGAGTGTCTTAAATTTCTCAGAGCTTGAAATAGTTTTAGAGTTTAAGAGTTTTTAGTAGATTTTATCATCATTAGTAGAAACTCTTCTCTTTAATTTTCGTAACGTATCCTGTCGCTATTATGTATGAGTACCCCTACCTTCCAATCACAATAACGTACCCCTACGTATTTATAGATACTTGCCCCAGATAGGAATATGAATACTCGGCATGTAGCAAATGATATGCTAATTCAGAAGCTTTTTAATCAAGGCCCAAAGCTAAAGCTAAAGCCAAAGCCAAAGTGAAAGCCAAGTCAAAGAAAGAAGCATTTTTTTGCATTTGCATTTTGTTTACATTTTCCCATTGTTTTCTCTTGTGCTTACGCATTGTGTGTGTGTGTGTGTGTGTGTGTGTGTATGTCCTGTTCCTTGAAGCGAGTCCATGCTCTTCTATTCTTTTTGCTGTTCTCGAATGAAATCAATCATGTAATTTATGTTAGGATAATATGCCCTGCAACAGTCGAACCCCTCTAAAATGGACTGTCAAGAAATAAATATTTAACAATAATTGATTTAAAAGGCGCATGCAAATTTCGCCACAACAACAACAACAACGACAACAATAACAGCAGACAACAAGCAGCAAGCAAGGATAAAGGACGAGAAGGACGAGTGCGAGGACTCTCGTATTTTTTAAGCTGCTTGGCACGTGGGTAAAGCGACGGCTGCTCTTGACGGGATCTTGGCCTCGGTCTCGGTCTCTGCCTCCGTCACAGTCTCCGTCTCGAGTGTTTCAGCCAGGCATTTTCCGGCGCTTTTTCCAATTTCCTTGGCCGCTAAACAAACAACCTGCAATGTCCATGACGTCCGGACGTTTGCTGTCTTTTAAGCGTGAAATTATATGAAATATCCTTTAAAAAGCTTTTGATTTCGCTTCCTGACTGCGCTGCTGCTGCTGTTCCTGCTGCCTCGGCTCTGTATGCAAATGTTGTTCATCTGCTTAGCGTAAAAGTTGTTTTCTTACTTATTTCAGCTACAGGGAAGGCCTCCAGCTTTCTTCTCCCTCTTGCTGCATATCAAATTTGCATGCCTTTGTCTGAAGTTGACCTGCCCATAGTTGTTGTTGTTTTTGTTGTTGCTGTGTTCGTTGTTGTTGTTGTGACTGCGTCAGGTGTTGCCACCAGGATACTAATGCTCACTGTTAACGCTCTTAATGGCATAGACAAGCTGCCTTTGACTGCATAATGGAGTTGCCATTCTGTTACTGTTTCTGTTTCTGAGTCCTCAACTGAACTATGGGAAAAATTCACTAAATTTTAGCATACATTTGAATTTTCTAAATCTTTTAATCTTAATACTCAAGCTCATGTTAGGATCGCCAACCTTTTACAAAATTAGAATTAGAATTTAATAATTAGAAAAATATCTGGGTTCGATTCCTACAATAATAAACCTTTACTTGTCTTGTAAAAATCCTGATATGACTCATAATAATAAATATTGAAAATTTAATAATAATATTAATATCTTAATATTGTGCAATTGTAAAATGTATGGTCCTTGTGTACCAACAAATGTGTTTATGTTTTGTGGAGTATTACTTTTATAAAGTTATAGGCAGACTTAAGGTGAAAGGTTATTATTAGCAAAACCCTCCAGAATCAAATGTTGTTAAATAATTTTGCGTGTTTCTGACCCTTTTTTGAAGAAACATATGTACAGATGTCTATCTATGCCAAAAAAACCAGATTTGTTACCAATGTCAGATGGGTGAAGACGCTGTTCAATTAAATAACGAATTTGCAAATTTTGAAGTCCTTAGCTTTACATCTGGAATTTATGCCAAAAAAATCTGATTTTTTCTCAGAGTCTGATGGGAAGGGGTTTGAATATATTCGAAATAATACTTTAGTCTAACTAACGTAAATACAAAATTTCAAGTCTCTAGCTTCATTCTCGTATTTAGAGTTTATGCTATAAAATCAGATGTTTTTTCCTATAGTGAACTGTCGCCTGTCGGCTGCATTCATTCACCTGCTCTCTAATGTTAATGACATCTCCTGGGCCGCCGCATCAGACCATTTTAGGATGTTTTTTGTTTTTAGAAAAAAGTAACTCAGCTGCTGGCAAGTGAAAGGCCATGGCTAAAAGAGGAGGAGGTGGAGTAACATACGAGTCAGATGAAAAAAATGGCTAAGAATTAGCATTACTTCCGAGTGATCACAATCTGCGCATACTAATTGCTTGTTGGCCGCTTTGTGGATTTCATTCATGGCAATCATTGAGTAGCCGACTCCAAACTTGGCATTGCTGAATGATTCTGCTGTGATTTTTTCCAGCACGTCTAGACGAATGTCTCCTCGGTTCGTATATGGCAACGGCGACGTAGCGATTCTGCAATTCTCAACTCTCTCTCTCTTTCTCTCGCTTCTCTAGAGGCTGTTTCGATTCACGGGAAACGTAAGTAAATGGGAATGGGAACGGGAACGGGGTACCCTTGGTTCTTATGAAACAGCAGAAAACACCAATCATCCACATCATTGTCAACACGCCATCATCGTCGTCGTCGTCGTCGTCAGTCCATAAACGGACGCAACTTTTGCCTTTTAAGGATACAACTCTGTGGACTGTCATAACTCTGGGTAGGCGTACCATGAGTTCCTTTCGAGCGCCAACCAACTCAGCAGTAGCTTTAGCTTCACTAAGGTGCACTATGCGTCTTTCTCCAACTCTGGATCTGGTCAATTCTCATTGCCAAGCGTCCTAAAAAGGCGCAGACGCCGCAGCTTCAAGACGCGCGCTGGGAATATCAGCCAGCTCTTTATTGTCGTCATACTTTCGCTGAAGAGACACTGTCTCAGTCTCAGTCTCGGTCTCAGTTCAAGTCCCAATCCCAATCTCAGTCCCAGGCCTAAGCCAGCTGTCTCTCAGTTCTCAACGTTCAAGTGTCAAGCGTCAATTGGCGTTGAAGTTTATTGCCTTGGCAGCAATTAAAGCCATTTCGGTTTCGGTTTGGGACTTGGGGCTTGGCCATGTGTAAAGGCCAAAGCATTGCATTTGATTTGATTTTTGATTGGCTGTCATCACAATTTATTGCAGAATTGAATTATCAAATTAGAGTGAACGGCATTTCTGATTTCTATACATAATAGCTACCCAAAGAGAACGCAACGAGTCGATAAATGAATGAACAAGATTTTGACAGGAAAAAACTAAGGAAATTATAACATTTGATATCCTGAGAATAACTTTTTATAACTGTTCAAGTTTCTTCAATGATTCATAATGCATTCAGAAGAATTATGTATGATATTTCTGGAACAAGAAAATATGTTTTCTTACCTTATTCGAGATGGAAGGCTTAGGTATAGTTTTGTTATATAACTTTACTTATTAGACTTATGGAGCTTTGGCCCGGGCTTTTCGCAATCAAATATTTTTTTAAAATATATTTTTAAAGAATTTTGTAAATTGAACATACTTTAGTAAGTACTATAGATGTTCGGGATATTTAATATATTAAATTAGGTTTTACCACAATACACGATACTAAACTAAAATACAATTAATATTTTAGATAATAATTAAGAACCTTAACTTGAGATTTCTTATTTTGATATTTAAATGACTTAAGATCTCAATATCTCAATCATAAATATTCCAAATTCAACATATTAAATTTGATTTTATAGTTGGTTAGTTAACTAAAATTAATATATTAGCTAACAATTAAGAATCTTAACTTAAGATTCGTATATGTCATATTTAAACAACTTAAGATCAATTCAGTGTGGACTTTTGATTATTCTGTGTAACTTTTATTAGGCAAATTTCATGTTCTTCATTTGCTTTACTGCAATTTGGCTAAGTAAGTTTTTATTGCTGTTGTCCCAGCTATCCACACTTTTCCAGCTGCTTCCCCTTCCATCTCCGGGCGGTGCATAACTCAAAGAGAAAAATTCATCACCGCAATATGCGCAGCACATACAAGAAAAATGTAGGAAACAAAAAGAGAAAAAAGTAGAAAAAGTGGCAGCAAGGAAAATTGTCATAAAGGTGCAACTGACAACAGCAGCAGCAACAAAAAGAAAATCGAGAGGAGAGTCGTAAATTTCAATTTATATGCAGAATGAGCAGTGAGTAAAAAAGGCAACACACACACACACATACATAGTTAAAGTATATGTATGTGCATCTATGGTATGGCGAAAAGTGTCAACGTTATATTTTCTCCAATTTTCCAAGACTTTAGTTTCTTTTTTTTATTTTTTTGCTGTGCGACGCAAGTGGAAAACGCAATTTCATTAGACAAATTGAAAAAAATAAATGCAAGGCAACAACAACAGCAATAATAATAGACATAGCGATATATATATATATATAGATATAGATATGTACTTAAGGTGTATATAGAAACTGAGTACATAAGGCAGATGGACGCCATGTTGTGGTAACTGAAGTTTTCCTTGCCCGTTTCCCATTCGTTGAGTTTATTTTTGTTTGCTGACGCGCATACGAGTAGGAGTCCCCACTCCCCTTTTCCTCTCCTCCAACATACATATATGGCAATACACAGCTATGTGTGGAAAACCCCCCTCGGCCTGCATGATGAAGCTTTTCATCCAGTTGCCTCATCGTCAGGATGCTGCGCGCGCGTGGAAAATAGGCGGAGACTTGCCGACCAACGGCGCCTTTCACACTTGGCCAAAACAGCAAAAAAAATCCAAAAAACAAAAGCAGAAGAGCAAAAAATGAAAATTGCAAGCGAGTACCGTTAGCTGCTCTTCCTTATCACGAAAACTCGGCACATTTCGTTTCGTTTTCCGCATCGTCGTCGCTGATTGGAAGCTTCGGCTGCGCTGCTCGTTTTTGGGGCGGAGCAAAAGCTCAGCGCACAGTGGCGCCGTCTGTCGTTTGCCAGCTAATGGGGGCTGTTTTGTATATGTCTGTATGAGGGGGGTTACTTTATTGAGTGCTAAGCTGCTTACAATATACCAATTCCCCGGGCAGCCGTTATCATGCCCACAAATCCCTCGGTCACCTCACGTGCTACAGGTATTATATCCTCGGGTGGCAGTAGGAAACCCAATTCTCCCTTATCTCTCAGTTCTATGGTATATGGTATGGTTATGTTCTTGACAGCATAGGCCCATTCCTTGCCAGACCCAGAGACGGCATCTAAAAGACATAATGTAAATAAATAAAATGTACAGGAAAACAGAAAGATACTATTGGTAGAACTTACAGAGTGTTGTAGCACTCGAGCCATAGGTGAATACGGTACCATAGCGTCTAAAGAGCGCATCGGCAAAGCCCTTAGCAACTCCCATCATCTGGGGATAATGTGCAGGAAACTCGTCAGCCGTGTGTCCCCAAGGCGAGAGCAAATATTGGCCATAGGAATGCAGAGATATATAGATTTTGATGCTACCTTCTGGTATCGAATTGTTTATGTAACTTGTCAACTGATGGATCTCCGGATCGGATTCAGCATAGGGGCCAGCATAGGTCTGAGAGCATGGATCGTCAGAAGCGCCAATCACTAGAAATTTTTAGGAAATTTTATATAATTAATGATATTTTCAACCATTGATTGCTTATAAATTTAATATTGGAAAAAGAAAAGCTCGAAACATAATTTCCAAATACGGAATATCATTTGTCGGTTCAATTTTGGCAAAGATCTTTAAAAATGTATTGAAAATTTATTGTATGCACTAGGGATTAAAACCTTAACCAATACCGTAACCTTTAACCGATGAATACCGATTGAATTTTATAACCGGTACTGAAACCGTAATCGAAAAAATGCTTTTCCACTGTACAAAAACCTATAGATGGAAACTCTTTAAACCGAAAGAACCGTTTAGTAACCGATTCATTTATAATTGTGAATTTCGGTTCTGGCCGTCGCAGCTACTGAGCAACTTTTATATCTTTGAACTGCCATAACTTTGTCAAAACTCAATCAATTTCCATGCGCAAATCAAATTTGAGCAAGATTTTACCTCTAAATTCGTTCTGCATTTAAAGTTTTAGTCATTTAAAAAATTTTTAAAAATCGAATTTTTTGGAAAATTTACAGTGTTACCCCTTGTCTTTTTTGATTTTTTCGAAAAATTTAGAATTTTCAAAATGAACAAAATTTAAATGCAGAACGAATTTAGAGGTAAAATCATGCTCAAATTAATATTGCGCATGGAAATTGATTGAATTTTGACAAAGTTATGGCATTTCGAAGTTATTAAAAATCAGTAAAATCAAAATAATCGAAATTTTTAAATCAAATTAACCAAATTTATATGAGGTCAAATTATAATAAAATCGACCTTACGCTAAACCACTCCAGTAACCAGATAACATTATTTTCCAGGCTAATAAGAGCATTAAGTCTTTTTTCATGTAAAACAACGAATAACGCTTCTTATTTTGGTCAACCATAAACCTTAATTTTTATTTTTTTTGTGAACCAAAACCATACCGGTATTCTTAAACCGAAACTTATAAAAAACCGATAACCATTACGAAACCGATACTCCAAGATTTTGCATAACCGATAACTGAAAACCTTAATTGGAGCATAACCGAAATCGTAACTGAAACCGATATTCGTTTCGGTTTAATCCCTGTCAATTATTTAACCAGAAAGCAAACTAAAGGAATTTGTACAGAAATGTTTGTGGTTTTTGGTTGGTTTTCTTGTTTTGTTATTTATTACTTTTCTAATAAATTTCTAAAGATTAAAGATCTGATTACGAACTATTCGAATGGTTTCCATTTATTTTTTAGAGTCCGTATATAGAATGATCTTTGGACGAATGTCGCATGTTAGATCGTTTAAATTACCATATTAATTAGTCAATCAGACAATCCATCTGCCAGTCAATTATTCAGTAGCTCAGTAAATGTAAATAGTCTGTCAATTTTTCTGTTAATCAGTCAATCAAATAGTTAGTCAATCATACAATCATTCGATTTGTCAATGAACTCTCCAGTCAATCAGTTAGCCAATTATTCAGATGATCACTCAGTCAATTTTTTTGGCATTAGTCTGTTATTTAATCAATCAATCAAAAGTTACTCACGGATTTACATTCAATCATTTAAGAGGTTCGCCATTCAATCAGTCAGTCAATCAGGCAGTCGATCCTACAGTCAATCTGCTGTTCAATAGTCAGTCAATCAATTTGTCAATCAGTCAGTAAGCCAAATAATATGTTAGTCAATCATGAAGTCATTCAATCAGTCAATATTCTTCAATCAATCAGTCAGCCGATTATTCAGAAGATCACTCATTCAATTTGGTGTCATCTGTCAGTCAATCAATTTGTCAATGACTCAATCATTCAATCACTCCGTCAATCAGTAAGTCAGTGAATGAGTCAGTTAATCAATCAAATAAGAGCTTTTAGATAAAATAATAGAAAATATAAATGGGCTGCCGTTCAGTTTTAGTAAAAGATCTCAACAGATCAAGATTCGATACTTACTCATCCAGCGATAATCAAAGTTGCGATTTAAATCTGTGCCAATGCATTTGCCAGTGGGGTCAGAGGGTAAACGCGACTTGCGCCAAAGGCGTTCCTAAAGGGGAATCAATTAAATTTATTAAATTAATGGTAGCAATTGGATGTTTGCTAAAAATTACATAGAAACTGATAAGGTTTAACTAGCGCATCGTAAAGTTGTCGGTGCCTATGTGATTCGGATACAATCTAATCTAATGTTCGGTACTAAATTGACGGTCAATCATTTATTGGCACTTACCACGTCGTGTGAGTAAATGAATCCATCTACATTCAGCACGGGAATTATGTACCAGTCCACATTCTGGGCAATGTCTCTAACTCCCGGATTACGAGGAACGAGCAGCTCATCGATGAAATATGTGATGGTAGCGGATGTGATCCATTCACGGGCATGAATATTGGATTCAATGAATACGGCATCATTGCCTTTTTTGTAGGATATCTTAATGCCACGTATGGGACGACCCTCGTAGGACTTGCCAATTGTAAAGGGTGTAACAATGTCAGGATAACGCGCCTCAATCACATCCAACCAGGCATAGATCTCGTCCAGCGTGTGGAACTGCGTCCATTCCATGTAACCAGTGCGTTGCTTTGGACGCTGTGCATCAATCAGCGACTGCACATTGTCAATCTTAATGCTATAGTTGAAGTTGTTCTTACTCAATAGATTCTCGAAATCCTGCTGACTTTGTGGTGGCAGCATTATGTCCGAGGATTCACCCAAGTGACGCGCCTCACGCCAGCTGCTCAGCTGAAAGGATCACAGGATGAGCTTTTCATAAGGATATTCAGTTAGGACAAACTATAATTTACCTGCAGTTGCTTCTCCTTGTCATTTAACAGCTGAAATTGCTTTGCATCCTCAATTCGCACGTTGTATACCTTGTAATTATCATAGCGCACTTCTGTCAATCCCTTGACCAGGCCAAGAGCGGCCAAGAGCAGCACTAGTTTCAAATTCATACCTTTCAATTCGACAGGCACTTTTAGACTATATTTCATTTAGACAGTGTTAATTGTTAGCTGATTACACGACGTTATCACTGGACTCATTGAATATCTAAACCAATTGGAATATTTATTATACTTTTTATCAGGCACAGTGGGACGTTGTTAGTATGACTTGACAAAGAATACACGGTACTAGCCAAGTTACTTGAACATGTCTGGCCAAGCCCCTCGGTACTTAGGCTGTCTCTCAACTTTCCACATAAATTTTGTGCAACGGCAGCCCATTTCATTGTAGGTCATTGCATAATGAAGTTACCGCCCTCGAAGCACATAAATTCACTGGCGAAACTGGCGGAGATTTCAGCCTTCACTTTTTGACTTGTCGCCGGCATTAGTGCGAATTTTTGTTTAGGCCTTTTTATGCCACCGAAGCGTTGTCCTGTCCTGTCCTGTGGCGAGTACTTAAAGGACTTTCAGCTTCTGGTCATATTTTGTCCCCAGCAGCCGTTGTAGTTTCTTTATGTTGTTGTTGATTTTTTTTTTCTGTGGTTGTTGCCGTTGTCACCGCATGAGGTGTGCCAACGTGTGTTTTATTAACCAACTGGCGGTGTGAGGATTTTTGATGCGGCAACTTGAGCATCATCAAAAGAGCCGCTTCAAAAAGGCTTTCGAATGTCCTGCACCCCAAGGAAAAGAAAAAAATGAAGCTAAATGACTGCCTCTGAGAATTCCTGTAAACATATATAGCATATCTTAGAAATGAAATATTTAATATAGTTCCGGATTCTCTATTGATAAAAAAGTACTTTTATGAAACTTCGGCAAGAACTTATTCCACTAATATTAAATGCGATCATATTCCATTTATTTATTGTTAATTATTAATTTTAAATTCAAAATATTTAAAACCACTTAATATAAATAAATATAAATGTAACAATAGTCTTATATTTAATTTTGGATAATTTACGCTTTTTTACGCCTAGAATATCTATAAACATATACTACATCTTGTATGGAAAATTTTTAAATGGTTCAGCCTTTTCTATCGAAAAAATGGTTCTTTTGAAAAATTACTGATTCAATTTTCTATTTGTAAGTTCGAATTATTTAAAACATTTATTTATTTATTTTAAATTCTTTATATTTTATTCAATGATAGATCTTAAAATCAAACATTTTCCCAAAAATGGGATGAAAATATCCAAAATAATTGTAATTTAATATTAAAAATGTTCTTAATTTTAAACTCTAAAATAATAATTTATTGGCAATGAAATCAAATAAACTTCATTTATTATTAGTATATTTCATAAGAAAAATTGTTATTGTTTCTTAGCAAACCTTGAAATTCTTGCATCTTAAATATAAATTCATCCGAAAAATCTGTATTATCTAACTTAATAGAACTCTATCTGTTCAATTGATATCGAAGATGAAGCTATTGAAAATCTATTTTATATTGCTAAGCGCCTGTTGGGGCATACATCTGCAATTTAAGCTGTTTTCGTATTCGGTGCCCTTAGCTAATCCAGCGAATCAAGTCAAGTTGGGAGTAAAGATTCCAAACTTATGGTCAGCATTAGTTCAGGCCAATATCTATACGATACCAGCAGTATGGGCATCACGATCAAAGGCCCAGACACTACAGAGGGGCAAAAATGTGATGCGATATAATTTTAGCTGGATGTATATGATGCCTTATCTGATGCACTGTATCAATAGTTTTTGGAATAACGTCAAGTATGTGTTGGCCACGTTAGCGGCACCATCGGTGCTTCAGTCGAGTAACTTCATCGGTGTCTTTCTGAAGCTGTTGATGATTATAATCCTGCACTTTTTTTCTCTGCTGGAGATTGTCTTAATAATGTACAATTGGGTGCGGAGGTTGTGCCAGAATGGGGAGAGAATCTTCTGAGCTACAATTATCTGCAGCTTATTTGATTAGCTTGCTAATTGCCAAAGCAGGCAGCAACTCGCACCAATAAATTCAAGAACATTAATTTCTTATCAGCGCAATAAAGCAAGCAAGCCGGATTAAAGCCGTCTCTGGAATGGAAGGATAGCGTGTATCCTGTGGCGGAAAGTTCCGCCAAAGTTTCAACACCTTTACCTTTTTGGCATGGGGCGTGGAAATTCTGTAAAACTTTTTAACCAAAGAAAACTCAAGGGTGCGCGTGCGATAAGCTAAAGCTGCATTTTTAATTGGTCAGACGATGGAGGGATACTCTCGAGCGTCTTAAAGACAAGGACTCACGTTGTTAGCCGGATGACAACCTTTAAAATGTCATAAATATCGCGGACACCCGCTTCCTGCCATACATTTTTGCCACTTCTTTCGTTAATTGTCTTAATAAAAAAAGAGAAACCCTTTGACATTACATAAATCTGAACGCCGTGCTACTTAACTCGTTGTTACTGCTTGTCTGGCGGACGTGGCGTATGCGCAATATTTGCAGCTTACTGGAAAAAATGTCAATGCCGGAAAGTGCTTTATTTTTTCGTGCCAACATGTTGTGGATTTAATTAGCCTTAAAATGTCTATGGAGCCAGCTAACAAAATGGCAACTTTGCATGCCACTCGATAAAGTGTCCACGTTCTGGCTGAAAACCAAGGATAAGCCAAAGTACAGCCTGGTTAGGAAGGAAGTTGCATGTTTGCTTCAAGTTCAATTTGCTTATTTCAACATTTCGGACAGCGCACCTATGAAGTTGGCCCAAATGGTGCGGCGAATGGTAGCAGCATGTCAAACTTTTTACATATATGAATTATGTTCCGGTATTTTCAGAATTCCGGCAAAGATTTCCGCTTTTCAGCGAGCAACATGAAGTAAAATGAGTATTATAATTTTGTAAATTTTTATAACTCAAGATTTGTAAAGAAGTTTCTGATAATATAATATAAATAGTACACTGTCGCATAAGAAACATAGAAGATTTGTAAGAATCCATTGCAAATATTTCATAGTAAGTAGGGATTGATTTTTTTTCTAAAAACTTAAAACATTTTAAAAATTAGATTGTGCTTCTTAATATTTGGGTTTCTTTATGGATATGAATTATACGCAATTTTTAGGACTCACTAAAATTTTACTTACCGGAAACAATAGCCATAACTAGGATGCAAAACATTAACTTTAGTGAAACGGCAAAGAGGTTGATTTTTCATGAAAATTAATTCATCTAAAAAAATATAATGAAAGTGGTTGAAAATCGATTTATCGATGTTTTGATGTTTTCCATTACTAGTTCATAGGGAACGAAGAAGCACAAGAAATACTATGTGTTTTATAAACACGGTTGCGTTTTTGAATTTGTTCCCTATTTTGTTGAATTTCGATTATTTTTGGCATATAATTGTCTAAAACAAAGATATATTTAGTATTATTAAATACGTTATGTACCATAATATTTTTTACTGCTAAATTTGAAAATTTTCATCAAATGTACATTTTAAATAGAAGAAGATAATGTTACAAAATTTTGAAAAAATATGAATAATGCAAAAAAATTAATAGTTTAAAGCTAATAATATAATAGAAAAGTTTTAATGTTCTTTAATATTATACCCTCTCTTCACTATAAAGCATTGTAATTTTTGTTCAGTTCACATATTTTCATACAACAATAAAAATTTTACATTTTTTTCCATGTACAATTCCAACTTTGAATGAAATATATTTGATTTAATTTTATGTTTATGATATTAGTTGTAAATTAACTAATGAATAACAAAAATTATTCAAATTTCTTTAGTTTGAGTGAAAAAACTGTTATGGCTTTCTTTTATATATGTATTATTTTTTTTTATAAAATTGCGTTTTTTTGGACTTTATTTTTTGGCACAGTATATAATATACAACTAGCGCTTTCGGCAAATATGCCTGTGCATAATATTTATATGAAATATAGAGATAACCTTTTGACGATTATACGTATAATGATGGCTATAGTTTCTCATAGAGCAATTGGATAATTGGCAGAGCAAGGGCCAAGGGCCCCACCTCCTAGATATCTTTCCGTACTTGGACTTACCTATGTATGTACACTCTGTAGTTGTGTGGTTGTTCATGTTTGCTGCGTGCTCTGTGGCCATTCCTCATAAATGAATTGTGGTTATTATCTTGATAATTACGGCTTGGCTATTGTAAGCTTGCCTCACCGTTAATTAAGGCCAGCTTGTAGTTGTAGCTGAAGTTGCAGCAAAATGTTCATGCGTTCCCTGCACACCCGATACACGCCCCCTTGTGCGTCAATTACAGGGTGGAGGGTGGATAGGGGCATAATTAATGGGCCTAGACACACCTGTTGTACCTTGCCAGCTTTGGCATCCATTTCTAATTGCCAAATATGCACGCTCGTGTGATCCGTGCCACAATCCAATCCCACATCAACAACAACAACAACAACAACGACAACAACAAGTGCCACTTGGCTTTCGTCTCGTTCTGACTTGGGCGTGGGCGTTTTTTGTCATGGGCGTGGCACATTGCCGTGTGTCTTTGCCGGCGACGTGTTCAATAAGCGATTATTTTTTCAGTTGAAAATTCTTTGTGCCGTAAATTGTTTTTACTGACAACGTTGTTATTATTGTTGTTGTAGTTGTTGTTGTTGTTTGTTCTTCAGCGTCGCTGCTGGCAGCTATTATTTGTTAAATGAAGCGATTTGTTTGTTGTCATTATGCGGCGAAGCGTTAAAACATTTTCGCTTTATTTTTTTTACGCTCGAAATTTGTTTTTGCTGTAAAGCAGTGCGGGAATATCCCAGATATACATATGTATTTGGATATACATACATATATTTGGCATACCCTCCTTAGTCTGAAGTGGTGGCTCTACGGCACACACACCTTGCGAGAGATGAAATTGGGAGTTGGTGGCTTCTAAACGTGGTTGTGGATATGAGAATTCCAAACAAGCAACGGCAGCTGTTGAATATGGCAAGTGCTTCTCCTGCTTCTGCTCCTGCTTTGAGATAACAAAAAGTAAAACAAAAGTGAGATCAAAGCATTAAAAAATAGTTTAAGCATTTGCGAAAAGTTTTAGTTCATAATAATATTTAAAATTTATTTATTTATTTATTTCCTTCACTGATAAAAGACTGGTGTCTAAATTTAAGAAATCTCCATGTATATTTTTTTAAATTAGACAACCTGAGAAGCTAAATAAATAATAATAAAAAACTCTAGCGGTCTTAAGATCTCTAGATTTAAGACCTTTGGGTTCCTAACGCATTTTTTAAACATAAAATCTGAAAGTTCAGATTTTAGTGTCAAAACTAAAAGCTCTTTTTTTTTTATCAGTATCAGTTATTTATTGTCTCTAATTTTAAGTCCTTTGAGTTCTTAACGCATTTTTAAAAACAACAAATTAGAGAATTTAGATTTGTGGATCAAAACTAAGAATTTTTTTCTAGAGTAAACATTTATTTTTATCAGTAATCGATTCTTTTTATTCTTTAGTTTTAAGACCTTTGGGTTCTTAACGTTTTTTTTAAACAAAAAATCTAAAAATTTAGGTTTGTTTGTCAAAACTAAGAATTTTTGTCTGGAATAAACATTTCTGTTTATCAGTAGTAGATTCATTCCATTCTTTTGTTTTAAGACCTTTGGGTTCTTGACTTATTTTTTAATCAAAAAATCTGATAACCAAGATTTTTGTGTCAAAACTTAAAAGTTTCCTCTAAGAACATTTCATTTTCGCTGGAACCTCTCTCTGCGATTCTCATGTCGATTTGCCTCTTTTCATGCCTGACATTTTAGCCAGGTTTTGCATACCCAACTCAACTATCAGACATGCATGCTAAGCCAGCGACTTGGCCTTCTCCTGCCTTATGCCACCGTGGGCGTTGTCTCAGCCTAATCCGCTTTTAAAGTAAGTAACAAGCGGAAAAAATAAACCGGAAATCACAAGTCAAGTTGATGAACTGTCTCTGTTCGTTGTCATTGTTGTCATCGTTGTCGTTCTCGTTGTTCTCGTTGTTGTTGTTCTCGTCTGCATTGAAACTGAAATCGTCCAGACACACACAAAAGACATGGCACCTGCAAAACTTTGCAGACACATTCACCATGCCCCACAAATGGCCCAAATGGCAGCTGCTGGCCCCTTTTTCAGTTTAGAGATTTACGCATTTATTTTGCATTTTTTATTTTGCCACACAAAAAAAAAACATGCGCGCAGATTTAAGCAAATATCCAAAAAGGACTACAATTTATACAAAAAAATAAAAATCAAAATAAAATAAGAAAGAAACGAAGTGAAACGAAACCAAAATCCATGAGACAAGTTGAGTTGGTTAGAAAAATTTCGTTTGGCTCTCGATTTGCCTGCGTTGACATGACAAAAGCGCAGATCTGCATATATTTGCATGTCATTGGCCAACAGTAAACAGTCAACAGTCAACAGTAAACAGTCAACGCATCATCAGGCAAGGACACTGAAATCCCCTTAAGACATCGGTGCCTAACATGCCATTGCCCACGTTAACAATATGTTAAGCTGTCCCCTCCCTTGTGCGGCCTCAACGAGTTAATCGCTTAATGTCGTCCCAGCTTCGGCATCATTTGTCAGTTGTCCACGGAGGATTGTCTACTTGTACACCAGGAACTTGGTCTGAGGCATAATTGTAATTTGTTTGAATTTACTGCAAAGTCGCCAATTGACAGTCTCTAAAAGGACCAACCACCGAACCACTTAAAAGTCCCAAATTTATAGCCCGGCCATTAGTGACTGTCCTAAATTGCTTTCGGCCAGGTCTCTTAGCGCTAATGTCCACTACTGACCATTGCTATCGATAACCTGCCTGTTCTCGCACTACCCGAAAGCTAATAAATATCAAAAGCACCCTGGAGGCAAATATTTACTTAAAAATTGAAACACACTCACGCTCACGCTCACACACAACATCAAACTCAACCCTCTCTCAATATTTGCTCAAGCTGCGTAAGTGCGTAAAAGGGTTAAAAAACGAACCTAAAAAAAAAATGTGGCCTTTAATGGGTATCGCTCACTGGTCTGCACTTTGATGTTTTCAGAGCTTTGGGTGTTGGCCCCCAGTTCCCACACACATATATCTACTCTATAAGTAGATAGCCTGGCTTTTTGCCATTCCTCCTATCGAGCTATCAATAAAACGACGTTGCACGCATCTTGAAAATTCAATTTGAAGCCATTTGCCCAATTTTATTGCTGGATAAATTGTTTTTATAGGCGCTTTCCTCCCTCCTTTCATCAAACGTTTGTTGCCGCACTTTAATTTCTTCATTTTCATTTTCATTTTTATTCCCATTCCATTTGTATTTTCACTGTTCTTCTGTTTGTCTGGTTTTATCTGATTGTTGTCGCAGCTTTTGTTATTGTTGTTGTTGTTGTCAATTGCCAGACCATAAAAATTAACAATTAACACAGCGCTTGAAATGCACAATCACAAATCGCGGCTTACAAAATTGCCGTGAAGCAAATGTAGAAAAAAAATAGCATTCCGCTTCAGTTTTATAAGAGAAAAACTACAAAACGACTGTGAAATTCTCTATCTCAGTAGTGGTGAATAAGAATCGCAATATCAATAAAAAAATAAACTCCGGAAAAATGATATGGGTGCCCAAGAAAATCTCAGATATATGTACTTGTTGAATGGTGAATCATGATAAAGGAAACAAAATTGAATTTTCTTATTTTATTATACAAATGAATTTTAATCTTAACTCTGAATTTTGATTCTAAAAATTAAAAACAATCATTAAATTTCAGTTTTTATTTACAAATTAAGAAATTATTTAAATTCAAGAAAAATTATAAATATTTAAATGAGTTATAAGGATTAATTTTCTTTATAAATAATTGTTATTATACAAATTATGTTTTCCCTGCTTTACCTAGTTACAGAAAACTTTTATTCAAATGATTTCTCTAAAACTATTTTAGTTTTATTATTGAACTGCTATATATTAAATTCACTCTTTTTTGTAAATATTTACCAAGGTCATCTAGATAACAAACATCTTGAAAAGATCTTTAAGTATTATACAAAATTGAATTTGAAAAAATTAAAATTTGCGATTGGTAATAATTTTGTTATTTTGTATTATAAAAATATTTTTATTTATTAATTTTTAAATAATATGCTTACTTTAAAATAATTCTGAATTAAAGATACTAATTTTCAGATACAGTCTTCATACTATGTTACGAACAACTTGACAACATCGATGGACTCTTTATCATATTTTCACTGGCATAGGGAATTATTATGAGTCGGAAGACTGGCGGCTAGCCAAACGGACATTCCGGACAAAAGGGTTATGAATGTGAAATTGTCATGCAAGAATTAGCCATGTTTTATGTTATGGCCACGTAACGAGAACGACTACGAGTACGAGTTACATTTGTATCTGTATTTTAATATTATTTTTTTTTATTCTTGGGCTTTTGTGTGTGTTTAATTTTGTTGCTTCTTTTTGTGGCCAGTCGTCACGTCAGTTGAACTAGGCAGGGCCTTTTTATGACTCCATTCATTGCCGGTTGGCAATTATTTGTGGAAAATTGTAAAGACATTGCTAAATGTTTGTAATGTTTGCTGACGCTCAGGAAACGTAAACATTTAGTGTAGTTTTGCAAGGTTTTTGGAATTTAGGTGGATCTTTAAAAGGTCTTGGCTTTATGCTGGCTACTTTCTCATATGCATTCATAACTAACACCATGTAAATGCATTTTAATGTGCGCAAAAATCCAATTTAAATTCAGAGCGTTTCTTTCGCAGCTCGCAGCATGCAATCACAAAATTAGTTGACGACGAGATAAGAATTTTAGTGGCAGTAACAAGCAAAAGAAGATGATAGGGGGAGAAAAAAGAGGAGCATAATTCGTATGAATCAACGAAAGAGACGCAGCAAACAAATTCCAAATAAGTCCTGTGAGCGACGTGGAAAATTCATTTGACAAAATGCACAAAAAAGCAATTTCCAAGCTGCAGACAAATTGAAATATACTACGTGTGGCAGGTGGAAAGCAGTTTGAGGGGCGTTGCAGTGACAGTTGGGTAAATAAATATACTATATACATGGCTATATATGTATACTACAAACTATGGGTACATAAAGAGCGGCGACAATATCCTCGTACTCGTCTACTGAATGCTACGACGATGCAGCCACCACCTAAAAGTATGCTACGAAAATAGTCGAAGCTGCTGCCGTATGTGAGAGCTCCTACAGTTATCTCTATATATGTGTGTGTGTGTGTGTGTGTGTGTGTGTGTGTGTGTGTGTGTGTGATGGGGAGAGCTTTCAGTTGCCTCTGCATGTTTGTGTGTGTGTGTGTAGTGTGCGCTTTGCCATTCGCGCGTTGAAAATAGGAGGAGCTCCAATGCTAAAACTTTCCATGCGCAGTTGCCAATGTCAAAAATAAAATATAAAAAAAATTACATGTAAAAAATAAATATTAAAAAAATATATAAATATAAATGAATAAATATGTTTAGAAAATTGTCTTTGTTCGCTGTCAAATTTGAGCAATTTATTGTGTTTACTAAAAAATTGTACTCAAAAATAACATTATTTATGCCAAATGTCAAAAATAAGTGATAAATAATACAAAACAAATGCAAACAATATGCAAATATAATCAAGTAAGTTTATGCTTAAAGAATTGATTTATACGCTGTCAATTTGAAAAAAATTATTATATTAACTGTTTTATTTTTTATAAATTAAAAAGAAATACCCTTCATGTTTTAAAAATGTCAAATCTAAAATATTAATAAGACAAAAAAATTGAATTTGTTGACAACTGAAGAGAAAGTAGAGAAAACAGTATAAAAATAAATATTTATGAATTAAATTCCTGAAATTTATTTAATTTAAATTAATTTCGTTTAAGAAATTTCACAGTCAGGTTTTAAAAATGTCAAGAAACTGCCTTAAATAATTTGAATTTTTTTTAAAGCTTCAATGAAAGTCTTTTAAGCGTTCAGCCAACCCTTTTATGTGTATTTGTTACATTTTTTTTAGGATTTTCCCTAAGAGCTGTTTGCAACTAATGCGAAAAAGGCGGAGCTGTTCCTTTTTTTTGTGATGTTTTTTTTGGAAAATGCCAAGCAGATGTTGCCTTTAGTTGTCGAGTTGTCGAGTTGTTGGGGATAAAGTAGGCGTTGTCCGTCGGCTGACTTAAAGCTGTGCTTTGCCAACCCGCTGTGATATTTATCTTTAACTATTAGTACAGCAGTCAGTACAGCAGACTGGGGAGCACTTTTGGAGTTGACTGTGCATCCGTTGGCACAACAGGCCGTTTAGCGCCATTAAACAATTCCCGCTGGCTCAGCGGCATTCACGCGTGCGCAAACGGGTTTCCCAGTCGGGATTGTATTGGAAATCAGTGATGATCTGCAGCTGGAGTTGAAGTTGAAGTTGGAACAGCACCCAACAATCAGTCGATTGTCACAGATATTTGTCATGTTTTTTTCAGGCAACTTTCCCTGCTGTTCTTGACCAGATCTCGACATGGTTAGCGTTCCATTGTAACTACAACGTTGTAAAAATGTCAATTGCATTTTCTGGCTTCTCTCTCTGTCTCTCTTGCTTTTTAGTGCCTTTTGTGCCACTGGCCCCATGTTCATCGATCGGATTTCATGTAATTACATTGTTCTCTGATTCATAATTAATTTGCTTTAACCAAGTCCCATTCCACACTTGTTTCAACTTGCATTTTTCTGCGCTTCAACTGATTTTTACATGAATATCAAGTTGTAGTCAGAGCAAAGGCAGCTGGAAGCATATGTTGGCCCATTGGCAAATCGAACATTGATAGTTTCTGAGTGATGATTTAATGAGGCAAACGTGGCATGTTGTGAATGAAATCAATTTTGTGAATGTGCAGAATGACGGCAGGCAGTCAGTCAGTCAGTCAGTCAGTCCATGGTCCACAAAAACAATGCCATGTACTCGCAATCGTAACGTTGCAACTTGCCACATGATGAAAACATCTCGGGTATGGCCAGCATTGGGTGCAGGAACAGACGCCCCGGATAGCATATCAACCTCGGTTGGGTGTCGTAATGAGGCTTATGAATCAATGCAATGTTGATTGAGCAGCTCCTAAACAGCGCCAGTCCTTATTAATTAATCATTACGGATAGCAGGAGCAGGACTTATATGAGATAGCATCCATTCTGCATTTGATACGAAAACAAACGACGATTTAATGTTTTAAATAGCTTAAGAAATATTCAGTAAAATATTTTTTGTCGTAGGTGTTCCTAAAAGATCATTGGTTTGGTATTGGATAGTCTGTTATATATTTTTTCTTAGATTTTATTTTGCCCAGTAACTCTATAAATTGAAGACATATAATTTTGTTTTTGATTTTTATGAAAAACTTTTTGTTTTCTACATAACAAATTAGGATATTATAATATGCATAACACTTATTTGCAATTATTATCCTAACAATGGCAGGCAAATACAATAAAATACTTATAAATATAAAAAAATGCCAAATACTGTTAAAATACATTATTTGTTATTTTATATTGTCTGAAATTTATGAAAAACTCTTTGTTTTTTATTAAAACAATAATTTTATACCAATAAACTTATATTTGAAAAATTGTTCATACAAATTTAATGCAGTTACGATAAAATACTAATACATATAAAAACTACGAGAAGCTACAAAAAATTGTGTTTTGTTATTTTTTAAAGTGTTTTTTAATTTTCTAAAAGTTTTCAGGTTTTAAGCTCATAACTCTTATTTGCAATTGCTGACTTGGACTGGACTTCTCCTTCTCAGTTCTTGATAATGATATAATAATAATATGCAATACACAAAGTTCAATCAAAATCTGTAACACCAGACTAAACTCACATACCTGACATTAAAAAAATGTTCTCTTTTCCCATTCAAATAAACAGACATCGCACGACTTGTGATTGACAAATTAATGCGGATCAGAAATCAACACCTCAACATGTTTATCATCTCAAAAAAATAAAAAAATATTTCAAACCATGAGAAGCAAAATCCAAAGTAGTACGAACGTGTCAATCCCCCCTCGCGCCTGAAAATTAATTAAAAACATCAACAGAACGCGTCGAGATTCACAAATAACACAGTCTGCTCTGGCTGGAATTAGTGTAGATAATTTCACAACGGATTGCAGTTGAGATTGGAGATGGTATGGAGATGGAGGAGATGGAAGAGATGGGAGAGATGGGATGCGGTGGGTGGATTGTCGCACCTTGTGATGGTTTGATAAACGACATTGTGGTACGCAGCCGAACCGCAAACTGAGCCATTCATTCATGGTTCACAAACTCTGAACGGGCTCTAATCAGCAACCCTTTTAGTCCGCGACATCACGAGGGATAGAGAAAGGAAAAGAGCCGGAGAGACAGCTAAAATTGGGGTACGCATCGTTCGCTTCTTTTTATTTGAGTTGTTTTTTTTTTTTTGGATGGGTTTTTTGATATGCAGATTCCTGACATGGTCCTTTGGTTGGAATGGATGGATGATGATGATGATAATGTCACCGTGCGGCTGACAAAACGCTTGACTGATTACACTTGTATCTGTTTTGGTCCTGTGTCCCAATATGCTGAAGGATTTTAAATTGTTGACTCCCTGCCACCGTTGCCGTTGCTCCTGTGTGTCCTGTGTGTCCTGTGAGTAGATTGTGCGCTTGTGATAAATTTGGTTTATTGAAAGGCGTCAGTGCGTGAAATGATGTGTGTCAATTGCATGAATTTCCCTTGCCCCTCACGGATCCGTGAGAGTTTTGGGCTTTGCATTTGTGGATTTGGGTTTGTCGTTTGTTCGAGTGTTGAGTGTTGAGTTGAGTTGACAGCGATTATGCAAATGACTGAAGAACTGCATTAATTCGTGTGGCATGCCCCCAAACTCAGCCACAATACACTGAGAGACCCGTGACCTGTGACCCGAGACTTGAGATCTATTCATGCCTCAAGCAAACTAAAACTTTTTCTTTTTTTTTTTTGCACCACATAATTTGCATTGCAACAATTGCAACGAACTCAATTTATATGCAAACTCAACTTGGCCAACTCGCACTTGACTGTTTCTCGGACTCTGGCGAAACAGTTTTAATGAGCAATTAAAATTTGATGAAAATGCAACCCAATTTTAATGGCTTCTACAAGGCACACATATGTGCACGGTCCAATACCGATTGGGCCATTAGTGTTAACACAATGTCAAACTGATTTTAATTGTTAATGTGGGTGTGTCACCCTCCCTTTTGTGTCAAAGAATCGAACTAATTTATTGTTGTTGTTTGTCGTGTGCGACGTGTCAACCGCAAATTGCTTAACAAATTGTTGAAATTGTTTAAAATTGCATTGGCAACAGCTGGTCGAGGGTGGAATTTCGTTGACTCGTTGTCAAATCTGCACCTCAACGCCTCATTGCACAGTCCCCTCTTCCGGTTGTGAAACTGATAGACTGTCAATTGTTTGACCGCTTCGAGGGGTGAATCATAATGTGACCACTGTCCAGTGACCATCGAGCATCAAGTTTCTCTCCCCCGTCTCGGACTCATTAAAATAATTGATACGCTTGTCCATCGACGCCTCTACAGCAAATTAATTGATCATTGCCATTGGCCGAGCCATTTGATTTTATGGCCTTGCTCAGTTAATTAGTTAATAGATTTTTCCACATTTTCTCAAATTTATACAATATGAACGTAATCTTGATAACGGCTCGCCATTTTTATACAGCTCGTAAAACGCTCGTAAATTTACTGACAACTCAGCAATCAATTTATTGTTACTTGGATAAATGAAAATGGATGCGAAAAATCAACTACAAAACTTGGTCACATTTTGTACAAATTTCATGTCTACATAAATGAAGATTGCGGGTTGTATGGGGTAAGAATATTTGTGAAGTAATAATGTGTATATTGGATTAATAGTTCTAGGCAATTAAATCCAGCATGATTCCAGTCAGGGAATCAAACCGAACCCTATTCTGTTTTAAATTATGATTTTTTAATTATAAAAATAATTTATTTCCAGTATTAACCTTGGATTCCAACTACTTGTAAATATTCAGTTAATTTAAGACAAATTATTTGACAAATTAGTTTTTTATTTTATTGTTAAGGGAATAACATTATATTATTTATTATATATACTTTGACCTTTGGCGAAAAATGCACATTCTGTTTAATAGTAAAAGAGGATTTTTAGTTCTGCTGCTAAGAGATTGCTTTTTTGACCATAATATGTGCATTTTCATCAAAGAAATCTTTTTCCCTATCAGATTTCGCCACTATAAATTATTTTCCCAAGCTGTCAATTGCTCTTCCATTCTTGACTGCCATTTAAGATCAGGTATCTTTAACTTAATAGAAGATTGCATCTATTTTTTCTAAATCTCGGAGTCCGTAGCATCTTTAAATATTATATCATTCTGCCTCCTGAGAATGTGACTCCCATTAAAATATGGGATTAATTTAAATAATATAATAAAGGTAAAAAGATTCTTTATTATCTATTATTTATATTTTAATGGAATTCCATAAAACATAAAATTAAAATGTTGTACCTAAAATAAATTTTGGGGGATCCGTGGCTCTCTAGTTATAGTTGAAGATCTATCACATAAATAAAATAATAGAATTTGAAAAATAACTGGGTTGGATTCTGAGTCATTTTATTCTAAACTATGTTTTTAAGTTCCTTAGGAATGAAACGCGATTTCACATACAATATTCACAGTGAATTTGACATTTTCGATTGAAAGTTAGATGTTCAGTTATTTTACGATGAGTTCAAGTTAATAACAGTCTAATGGGACCCCCTGGAAGCGTATGTGTAGATAAATCTTTGATTCATTTTCTAGTCAAAGACAATTTCAATGAAATTATTTGAGTTTTATGTCGGCTCCAGTAAGTCGGTGGTGCAAACCATAAAACTCGCTGCTTTTTAATCTCCTTTGGCAATTTGTGTGCTTATCAGTTGCGTGTAATTGCTCCATGGAAATTAACAGAGACAGAAGCTAAAATGCTGCTGCCAATGACAGTTGGCCAGGCGGAGGAGACTCCACGGAGGAGGGAGGAGATCTTGGATGGGGAGATGCGCTCAAGTGGCGAGATAAAAGCTCTTGAGCTGAGTTAATGACTTACCAACTCAGTTGGGGGCGTCGTCAACTAACTTAAGACGCCATTTTTATAACTGTTGTCTCTGTTTGTGCTGCTTCTTCTTATTCTGGTTCCCGTTATTGTTGCTGTTTCTGATTCGGGATTTTTGTGTCCTTGTTTCCAAGTGAGCGTGGCGAATGTTTTAATGGCGACGTCGCGACACTTGAGTGCAGCCAAGTGGAGAGTGGAGAGTGGAGATTGGAGATTGGAGAGGCAGGCCATAAGGATAAGTACAAGTATTAAAGTAAGGGAGGATGAGCATCCTCCCCTCTCTAAATGGGAAGCTGCAATCGAGCACCAGCTACAAGCTCAAGTGTGGACAGCATTTCTTTGATTTCATTGCTGCTATTTGCTAATGAAATCACGTATGCCACGCCCCCCATCCACCATCCCATTTATACCAGCTACACTGATAAAAAAAGATTCTAAATTCAAGATATTGGTCTCAGAACTAAGCATTTTGCTCTAAAAAATGTGTCATATCTTGATTTTATAAACATTTCAAATAAGACCAAGTTCTTATTCATAAGATCAGAAATTCTTATATTTTCAAGACCAAAATTAACAATATTAGAATAAATGCTAAATAAATGAAGATTTTTATTCTTATATCAAGAACAAAATAATTTAATATAATTTAATAATTTAAATAACAAAATATGTTAAATGAATGTTCTTGATTTAAAAAGCTGGTCTTTTTTATCAGTGTAGTTGATTGCACCACATATATGTACATATATTTATTTCTAATTTGAATTTTAATTGCCAGCTTGCCAGCTTTACTGTTTTTTTATATATCATCACACATCAATCATAATCGATCAGAATTGTTGCTGGCGAGGATTTGAGAAATGATTGTGCTCGGGATTTGCAATGCGGTTATCATGTGAGCGAAATACAAATCCCAACGTGATGATAAATGCGTTTCTAAATGCATTCTAATGCGAATGCGATGTTGCTCTGATGATGATGGGTTTCATCTTCATCTTTCAATGTTCGTGATGTGTGTGCAAAATAAAGCAAAGGCCCCAAAAAGTGAGCTATGCTTTTTTATATGTACAGTGGGTCTTAGCTTATTTGACCTTACATTTTAAAAATTGTAAATAAACAGGGATTAAAACCGTAACGAATATCGGTTTCAGTTACGGTTTCGGTTATGCTTGCATTAAGGTTTCGGTTATCGGTTATGCAAAATCTTGGAGTATCGGTTTCGTAACGGTTATCGGTTTTGTGTAAGTTTCGGTTTAAAAATACCGGTACGGTTCACAAAAAAAATAAAAAATTAAGGTTTTCGGTTGACCAAAATAAAAAGCGTTGTTCATTGCTTTAAATGAAAAAAGACTTAGCTTGGAAAATAATGTTATCTGTTTACTGGAATGGTGTAATGTCGATTTTATTATATTTTGACTTCATCTAAATTTGGTTAATTTGGTTTGAACATTTCGATTATTTTGATTTTATTGATTTTTAATAACTTCGAACTGCCATAACTTTGTCAAAAGTCAATCAATTTTCACGAGCAATGTCAATTTGAACATGTTTTTATCTCTAAATTCGTTCTGCATTTAAATTTTTTGTATATTAAAAATTTCGAAATTTTTGAATTTTTTAGAAATTTTACAGTGTTACCCCTTATCATTTTACGAAAAATTTCCAAATTTTCGAATTTTCAATATGAACAAAATTTAAATGCAGAACGAATTTTAAAGGAAAAATCGTGCTTAAATTTACATTGCGCATGGAAATTGATTGCCTTTTGACAAAGTTATGACAGTTCAAAGTTATCAAAGTAGCTCAGTAGCTACGACGGCTAGAACCGAAATTAACCCTTATAAATGTATCGGTTACTAAACTGTTATTTCGGTTTAAAGAGTTTTGGTTTATGGGTTTCGGTACAGTGGAAAAAATTATTTTCGGTTAAGGTTTTATTTACGGTTACATATTTCAATCGGTTTTTATCGGTTAAAGGTTAAAGAAAATTGAAACGCAGATTTGTTAATTAGTGCTTGACATCGGGGAATTTCAGCTTGAAAAATAACTGGGTTCGAATCACACCTAATATAATAAATAATGTATACAAAAAATGTTTTATTTTTAATATAAGTATTATATCTGAATTAAGCAATAAAAAAAGAAGGCATAGTTTAAAATGTAGTGGTTCAAATAAGCTTTGAGCCACTGTATATCTCACATATCAAATGATATGTCAAATGTGTGTGTGTGTGAGAGTGTGTGTGTGTGTGTGTCTGCTGCAGAGCCTTTGTCTGCCTTGAGAGCACTCAGCAGCAACAACTACAGCTAACAGCCTCCAAATTATTTGCATTTCAAACTTTTGTTGATGACATTTTTCATGAAAATTTTAATGTTTTTTTAACATTATTTTTTTTTGCTTAGACACCTGTGTGTGTGTGTGTGTGTGTGTGACTGTTGTACCTGTGCCATTCGCATTTGGGATATTAATATATGCAGACCCCTGGCTTTTAACACCAGGGGCAGGCAGGCGGGGGAGGGGGGCGTGGCAGGGGTTTGTCACTCAGCCGCAAAACTTTTTCATATGAGATGCGTTTCGTAATGAAAGTTCAGCTGGCAAAAGAAGAGAAGAGATGGAGAGAGAGAGAGAGGGGCGCCACATACGTTTTCAATATTCATGTGCCGCAAAGTATATAAGTATATGTGTCTGTGTGTATGTGTGCTATGTAAATTCTGAAACGTGCAACTTTTTTAACATTTGTATGAATATAATTTAGAATAAATTTCAAATGAAAAGAGAAGACAGATAGAGAAAGAGAGAGAGGTAGGACAACATGTATGTGGCAGGCAAAACAAATACATTAAAATTCCATTAAAATGACGTCAGACAAGCTGCATAATGGCCAATGGCCAGACCAAAAAATGAATCTGTATTAAGATCTTTAGTCAAATGTCGCGATGTTTATACTATTTGGCTAAATGGCAGCCCCAAGGAGAAGTTCCTGTGGCAAGGGAGAACTTCCCTTGGTCCTTGTCACAATTATTGTATAAATTAACGTCACAAACAAATGTTACAAAAGCCGCCAATGAAGTGGAATGAAATTCTCCCTCTGCGATTCTCTCCAGGACATTTGACAAGCTGACATCCCTGACCGCAAATGTGCCTAATTTTTCGTTGTTATCCTTTGTTCCGTTGTCCTTGCCATGAGGCAACATCTTCAAATAATGCGTAAAATTTAATGCGCCTCTTTGAGGTTTCGCTGCAGAAGCAGAGGCAGAGGCAGCGGCAGAGGAACTTGAATCGCGACAAGTGATTTTCAGATTTACGACTCCAGCTCGAAGGGATGAGTCCTCGCATTCCATGTCCTTTTAAGTAGTACTACACGGAATCTCTTTGTGTCCTTTTTGTTGTGCTAATGTGTGGCGTTTTTATGGCTCGCAGCAAATTTGATTTATTGCAAAAACTTAGCGTCGAGTTCTTCGCCAAGTTGTAAAAGTTTCTCAACACCGAGTTCATCTTATAATTGATGTGATTTGCGGTTCATAAAGTGCAATTGTCCGTAAACCTAAAGTCGGAGTACTATACTTTAACCATATGCGAGACTTTTTTTTGGGAATATCTGTTGTCTAAAGTTCTAGGTTTCAATACGTATTGAAAGTTGTTTACAAGCGAAATAAACATAATTTTAACTATTTATCAAGTAATTCCCTTTTTGGGACTCACACAAATCAATTGAATTTAGATGATAATGGTTAGTTTATTGTTGAAGATTTGAATGATATTTTTGGAAACCTTTCTAATCTTTTTTTTGTAAATAACAAGTTTGATGTTGCTGAAAAATTTTTTTAGTGCATGTGAAATACTTAATTTGCCCCATTTTGAAAATATAATTTATTAAACTAACTATTTGTAGTATTTAATTGAAAGATAAGTAAAAAGATTACACTACTTAATATTTTCCCTCACAGAAAAAATCAAAGACAATAGATTTTAAAAAAAAATAATAAACCACATATAAAATAACTATTTCACTTTTTTATGGAATATATTTCATAAAAATAATAGATATTCAGATTTCTTCTTTATTCAAACACTGAAGATATGGTATGAAAGACATAATTATTAATATAATATATGATTTATTTGTTTAGGTGAAAATTATTCATTGAAGAATTAATAAAGCTGTTGGATTTCTTGCAGCTAAGAAGAAATAGTTTCTAAAATAATTATTTTCCCATTTTGTGAAATATAATTTTATATAGATGATAATTCTCTTATTAGCCGAAACTATGGTATGTAAAATAAATAAACGAAATTAAGTTAAGAAGAAACTGTTTGTAAAATAATTATTTTCCTATTTTGTAAAATAAAATTTTATAATATATAATTATTATAATTTTATAATTTTTTTAAAATTCTTTTATTTGCTGAAACTTTGGTAATATAAAATAAATAAACGAAATTTATGGAATTTATTTGTTTCGCAATTTTTTTTGGTCTTTTTTATGTTTAGAAGAAACTGTGGACACTTTTTAATAAATTACTCCCAATCATAGAAGCTTTCTGATAATGCTTTCTTCGCTGAGAAGAAACTGTTGAAACTATATGGGAACGCAAGGGAATTGAGAGGGAATTTTAACCAACTTCATTCTCAGGCCAAACGACACCGCCTTAAAATCGCCCTCATTAGGTGACCCAAAGTGTCTCAAACTATGCAATTTACATGCAGAGAAGGCCGCAACCGTTAAGTGCCATAGATACGAGGAGAAAGAAGCCACGAATGTTGCCCAAAAAACTCAATAGACCATGCAAGATAGCAGCACCATCAACTAACAACCACCAAGTGGCTGTGGCTGTGACTGTGGCAGTGACAGTGGCAGAGGAATTGTGGCAGACACTGTCAGACAACATGAACTCACATGAAAGGTAGTCAGGCAAATGGTGAGCGAATTATGTTGTTGTGGATAGTTGTGGATAGAGACTTTGTAGACTGGGGAGATCGTTGCGGGCGATACATAAAATTTGAATGCGTTTTGCATACATTAACCCACTGTTGCCGCTGTGCGAGGCATCCGAGTGTCCGTTGGGGTTGAGTCGCGTTAACGGTCAAGCCAAATACCTTTATTAAATTTTATGATTATTGGCTGCAATTGAGCAGCCGCCTTGGGAATGTGTCGCTGCCAACTAAAAATGCCCTCGTTCCATCTCTTTTCATTTCTCACTCTCTCTCCATCTCTATCTCTATCTATCTCTATCCAACTGTGCCCCTTCGATTTCAAATTGAAATTTTATGCACAACGAAAAGTGGCAGAAATTCTCACGCGTAACTGGAGCAGTTGGTGGCTCTTGTTGCCAGAGTTGGTTACAATTTGTGTTGGTAATTCAATTTACGTTTTTGAAATTTTAATTAACTTGCCAACGAGTTTCACTGGGTGTCTCTCGCTACACATGTAGACACTGTTGCCATCTCTCTGCCAAACTCAAACTCTAACTCTAACTCAAACCCAATCCCAGACCAAGTTTGTTTGTATATCAATTACCAGACACTTAATGCGCCACAAATTGAAAGCCATTAAGATTTTATGTGTTGGGGTTTTGCTGTCGAAAGGTTTCGGGATCTGGGGACACGTTCCTCCGGCTGACACACATCAATCAGTTTTGGGAAACGATCTTCTCTGTCTGTCTTCAATCTTCTCATGTTCTCTCATTAGACATGCGGTGTGGCGCTTTTGACACAAATTTTGAGCTAGTTTCAGATACAGATATCATCTGGACAGCTGCTACCTTTTGTGTATTGGAAAATTAATTAGAGGTCGTCGTGTGGGCGACGTGGGCGTGGCATATACGCACCGCTTCACAAATTGAAGGTAAAACGAAATGGCAACCAAATAAATTTTTGCCTGCAAAACTTGAAAGTTGTCCAGGAGGACGCCCCCAAAGAGATGATGGAGGGTTGTTGTTTTTTTTGTTTTTGCTGTTGTTAATGTTGTTGTTGCTGTGGCAGCTTCGTTATGCAAATCTGTCGACAGCAAGAAGAACCAAAAAAAAAAAACAAAATACAAGGAACGCGAGCTTAAATGAAAATTTTGAGCGACGGTCTATATAAAATACTATATAGTGTGTATATGCAAATTGTATATAAAGAAATGCGAAAGACAAAGACAAATACAAATACAAATAACAGCAGCAACAATTTAAGAGAACGATTCCCCTAGTACAGGACAAAAAGAGACGTTTTTTGTCCTTGCCAAGGAATAAATAATAAACGTAAACGAATTAAAAACGTTGCCAAACGAACTGTCCAGTATTGGATGGGTCTTGAGGAAAGGGGCTGTAAGCAATTTGAAGTAAATCCAAGGAGATGCCCTTTCAATATTGACGGGGCCATCAAAGTTCTTCTACTTTTGTTCTTCTTTGCGACAAACTGGTTCTGTTTACTTATCCCAGACAAAGTTTATGCGCTTTTCAATTAGTTTTAATTGAAATTCCCATTGATTGGGTTACGCGGAAGAAGCTGTTAGTAAGCAAAAATATATTTGATTTCTTGGTGTAATTAAAGTTGACTAATGGCGCTTTTATCGAGAAGAAGGGGTAGACAAATGGCAAAATACCCTAAATAATATAAGAATAGTTAGCTGAAATTTAAAAGGCAAAATACCCAAAAGGATATAAGAATTGTTATCTAAAATTTAAAAGCTGATTAAATGAAGACATCAACTCATGATCAAAAATATAATCATAAACTTAAAGTGAGTTATTCTTCTTAAAAAATTGCTTTTATATTCGTGCTACGAGGAAAAAATAATGAAATTGACTGATAAATTATTAAAATAAATCGAGAATTATAAAACAAAATAGACAGACAGAATGTCGACAGCTTAAAGTCGGGACAAATTTATGGAATTTATTGAAATATTATTTTAATAAATTTACGAGTAGAAATATGAAGAGAATAATTAAGGAAAGAATTGAGGTAGCTTAAAATCGAGATATGTATTTTGTTTCTTTAAAATAGATAAATCATTTGAAAACAATACAAAATAATGAGACTAAGTATTAAATTGAGATTTGATATTATTATCACCTTCGCTTGTGGAAAATGAGACCAGCATTGTTGTTTAAAATTGTTTGTGTTATATTATATTAGATTTTAAATTTTAAAAATCCCTAACAAGCGAATGTTTATATACTATTAATTTTGTTAATTGATTAATTATTAACTAAAATATATGAAAAGTATTTTACACTAATACATGAATCACTAATACATTAATAAATGATCTCAATACTTACAATAATCCATCTTTTATCTGTTTTCATGTAAATTTAATCTTCCCTTATACCGTTAACCAAAATGCAATGATAGTTTTTTGAGCAATAAAGTTCTCTGGAGAAAAGCATTATCTCTTTGTAATGTCCATTTATTTGTATATTTTTCTATCAACTGGATTTAGATATATTTAATAAAGTTATTTCCATGCAGTAACCTTCTTTCTGTGGCTTTTGCCCATTTCTATTGGCCAAGGAACAATAACAGAAACAATATCGAAAAGTGCCCTTTCGACTTGCATTAGAAGAACATTTTATTCAATTGCGGCCACACAAAAACAAATAAAATTTATTTTTTATTTTCCATTTATCTGTTCTATTTTTTTTGGCCACTTTTAGGACATAAAATAAAATGAAATGATGCGTTGAAAGCGCCGCAGCCCCGCAGCTACTTTCAGTAAAGGACTTTGGATTGGTACGAGGATTGCCCTTGACTAGACCAGGGAAGGAGGCGGAAGGCGGGACATTTATATGTGGTTGGTTGACTGGACTGGTCGATTCATGGAAAGTTGGTTGGGGGGGGGGGAAGTTTTTGGTTCAATAGACAATACACATGCCCTGGCCAAGTGCCTCTGCCGTATGTGAATGTTCCTGACTCTGTGGCCATTTGATGATTTTTGCGTCACCGTTGGTCAAAATCATTTCAAGCGCAAGCAACTGGAAACTGTATAAAAATAATGAAAAGAACAAAAAAAAGACAGAAAGAAGCAAAATACTGTACGCAGAGTGAGAGTGAGAGAGAGACAGAGACAGAGAGAGGGAGGGAGGGAAAAAAAGAGAACGACGAAGCAACTTGAAATAAATGGTCAAAAGAAATAAACAGTCCCATAAAGAATAATCATTCAGAATTCTGCTGAATTATGCATGAGACAGGGCCGCATCCCTGACTACCAACTGGACGCCAGTTCAGCACATCGCGGGGGGTTCACATATGCGAAAAATCCACACAAGAGTGGTGCGGAGTGGTGCAGAGTGGTGCGGTTCAGTTTGGCCAAATAGCCAAGGAGCAGCATCATTTTCCTCTTTATTATCTGTTTGTTTAGTTGTGTTTGCTGGATTTTTATCAGTCTTCTAAGCAGTTAGTTGAGTTAGGAGCGGGAGCAGGAGCAGGAGCAGGAGGTGGAAGGCGGAGTTGCCATCACCCGTGGTGCTGCCACTTGCCAAAAGTCACCAGCGTTCGCATAATTTTCGATAAAGCTTTTCGCCAAATGAAATTCAAGTGGTTACACATTTGGTGGGGTCTTCCCTATCCAAAAAAGAGAAATGAAAAGGAAGAAAACAATCTCTCCCAAACTGATACAAGCTGTCCGTTTTTGGTCGGTCATTTTTCTTCTTCCTCATACCAATTGTTGGGCATTGGCCATTTTCATTTCCACATTATGCGGCATCTCATTATCTTTGTTTGTTTGCTTGCTTAGCGCTTTGTTATTGTTGTTATTTATTTATTGTCATTTTTCCGTTTGTCTCTGATAACAATAAAAGAAGGTAATGCCTTCTTCACATAACTCTCACTTAAATAGTATGCACAGCTTTTCTTACACAAGTCTAGTCAAAATACTGCTCAGCATGCGATGAGCTGATCTTATGCAAGGCAAATAAATGCGAGCAATCCTATCATTTTGCAGTCTGTCTCAGATACTCTATACCTCTACATCTACCCTATAATCGTGCTCGATTGAATCTTATGGATGCAGTCGCATCTATTGCATCAGATTGATATCAATTCAACGATCGACCGATCTGTCTGACAATCAAAGTTGCTAAACACTTTATTCATACTACTTATCAGTTGTTGTTTATAAATAAAATATGTATATATATATTAACACGTGCTAATAATAGACGACTTCCAATTGGCAATACATTTCTCTCAAATCTGTACAATTGATCTTATAATTCACTTACATTTGTTGCTAACGGATTCATCTTTCTGAAATCATTTTTTTTTAATTCAAAAGCATTTAATTAATCGAGTTTTGTTCTAGAAATCTGTAATATCACAAAAACAACGCTAAGTCAATTTTCAGTATTCCTGATATTAAATAAGCAATTACAAAATATCTGTTGTGTTTTATTGTATAAATTATTCAAACAAATTATAATTTTCTTTTTAAATTTTTAATAACTTTATGAGAGTCAATTTCATGGGAGTCCGAATATTTAAAATAAATCTCAAATTTCAGGAATACCTACAATTGTCCTAGAAATCTCTGGAGATTTGTGTAGCACACGTGATCAGTCATAAGAAAATTGCATTATATATAAAAAAGTATTTGAATATGAAACTTTTACATATCCTATCGTTAACTGTTGAAATATTTATATAGTTTGAATCAAGGAAGTATATAATAGATTTCAATTGCTTGTATCTATATATTTCCTATGATGAATTGATGTAGTCTGATATTTATATAGAGTATGTAACTGTCGGAATATCTTAAAATTATTTGTGTTGTTTTTGTTTACAGTTTCGCATGATCGAAATCGTGTGATCGCCTGAGAAAAGGCTTTATTTACAGCGGCACTTATCTATCTACCCTCGTTGACTTCACAGGGGGCCTACGAATAATGAATACTTCTGATAATGCTGTAGCCCATTTATGAGTACATATTGATTACTGTAATTGGCAAAAGGAAAATAAAATATAATCTGTTATTGTTTACGCAAGAGTTGCGTCTAACTAAAATGCGTCAATGAACGCATTTTTCAATTGAGTGATAACAACAGTGTTGTGATAATTGCAGAATTATGATGCACTGTAAAATTACAGGGGGACAAGGTGAGTGAACTGTCAAAAAATGAAGAATCTTTCAATTAAAATTGAGTCTTTGCTCGATGATGCTTCGGTTCTCAATTCGCGAATTTGAAGAATTTTTTCAATAGAATTATGATCATTGATAGCTGGATAAATTATTAGCTAAACATTGATATTGTTTATTTATGTTTTTGTTTGGATTTGCTGCTGAGAAAACAGTATCAAATTATTTGCTGTGGTTTTGGAATGGAACCTTCCGCGAGCATCGGCTGAAAAATGCAATCGTCGCAGTTATCAGCATCATGTTTATATTTACGATTATGAATACTACGTATATATAGAATACATGTCTGATTCGATTTTTGAAGCTTTAATTAGCCGCGCTTGTAACTTGAACGCTCACAAATCCATTGGCATTCAATCAATGCAGACGTGAAACGGAGAATCCAAAATTAAATTATAGATCTCGTGCCAAGTGTAAAGTGTCTCAATTTGTTTATAGGAAATCAGAAAATAGATCATCTATTCATTTCGAGTGCAGTGAACGATAATATACACTCAAATCAAGTAATTAATCTTGTTCATAACATGGCCCAAAGTGACTGTGGAAAATATTGTGGTAAGAGAATAATGAAAACTGTGAATAATTTATGCATAAAAACGAATCAAATTGAATTTATTTGTTAGGTGCTGCAGCTGCTGATGCGAAAACATGTTGCCAACAAGAAACAGCAACAGTTTCAAGATGCAATGCATCGAAAGTATTTCCCGATAAGATTTACAAATCGGTTCAACCCAAGGGTGAAAATGTGACGGGCATGACATGTGAGTGCGGTGTCTTTGGAGCTATTGCCTGTGGGGAGTATCCGACTAATGTGAGTGTTGAATATCAAAATATATATCAGTTAAAAATGTAAAACTAGCTAAAGAGTTTTTTTAGTAACTCAACCAAAATTGTCAAATATAATTTTCAAACGATAAAAATGATTTTATTAATAATTTTTCAATCTAATATTTCAATTAGTAAAATAACATATAATATATGTGAAAGTTATCAAAATAAATTTTTTTAACTTGACAAAAATGATCAATTATAATTTTTAATCGATATCAATGGTATTATTGATAATTTTTCAACGTAATATTTTAACTAATTCTGTATCGAATTTCATAAAATCGCATCGGTCATTTCATAAATATATTAAAAATTTACCATATTTGTGTAAAATTTGAGAGATTTTCAGAATCAGAAAAGATTATTATTGTTTCCGTATTTATTTCACTATCTTTTTATAAATATTTTATTACATTTCCACAATTTTACCTTAATTATTTGATCATCTTATTCTCAAGATCAATGTTCGGAATATTTATAACATAAAGCTTATGTATACTTACTTATTCTTTAAACAATTGATCAACTTGATGCCTAGATCAGATATCAAAAAATTTTGAAAGTCCCCGTCACTCTCTCATATTATCTAAATATTTTAAAATCTATTCTTCATTTTTTGCGTTAATTATTAAAATCATATTATCATATTTTCTATCCCTATATCCTTAATCAATTGATCAACTCTATGTCAAGATCAGTTGGGAAAGGATCATGAGTATAATTTTAAATATACATCTTTCTAAATATCTTCATAATTATTCCCCACCTTTTCCTTTATGAACTGATCAGCTTGATACCAAGATCAGCTGAGAAACGATCATGAGTGTGTCTGTAAATATATTTTAATGCAAGATTTTTTAAATATCTTAAGATTTATTTTACTTTGTTCCTGAGATCAGCTGAGGAATATTCAGGATATATTACTATCTCAGATCCGAATATCTTCATAACTATGCCTTACTTTTTCCTTAATCAATGTTCAACTTGTTGTCAAGATCAGCTGAGAAATGAAGTTAAGTTTTAAGTGTTATTCAAACAATTGTTTTCATTGATCACGTGATTTTATTCAGAACTTTTTCCAACTGATTGGCCTTAGCTAAGCTTCACTGTAAGCTGATCGCAAGTAGGTCAATAATAAACAGACAGAGTCCCCTTTCCTTGCCCTAACTTGAGGCTATGGCCAACGCCTATTGATGACGTCAATTAAAATGCAGCTTCAACCTGTGATGTGCCACATGCTGCGGTTGTAATCACACATAATCAGTTTCAATATTACGTATTGATTGCGTTGTTCTTGTTGTAATTGTTGTTGTTGTTTGTTTGCTTGTAATGAAATGGAAAATAACAGGAAAATATGAGTAAGCTTATCATGGGATCAACTCATTATGACCGATAATGACTTTTGTCAGCTGTTGCCATGAGGTTGTGATTGAAAATGTTGTTGTTCCCTCTCTTTCAGCATGACATTGCACAGATGATCTGTCTGGGTCTGGTGGCACTGCAGCATCGTGGCCAGGAATCGGCTGGGATTTGCACCAGTCTGGGCAAGAGCTCCAAGAACTTTAGCGTGCACAAAGGCATGGGAATGATCAACAACATTTTCAACGACGAGGCCATACGGAAACTGAAGGGTAATCTGGGAATTGGCCACACTCGCTACTCCACATCAGCTGCCTCCGAGGCGGTCAATTGTCAACCCTTTGTGGTACACACGGCCCACGGTGCCTTGGCCATTGCCCACAATGGGGAGTTGGTCAACTGTGAGTCGCTTCGTCGTGAGGTTCTCGAACGAGGAGTGGGACTCTCGACACACTCGGACAGCGAGTTGATTGCCCAATCCCTGTGCTGTGCTCCCGAGGATGTCTCCGAGCACGATGGACCCAATTGGCCAGCCCGCATTCGTCACTTTATGACATTGGCGCCACTCTCCTACTCCCTGGTCGTGATGCTCAAGGATAAGATCTACGCGGTGCGAGATTCCTATGGCAATCGGCCGTTGTGTCTGGGCAAGATCGTGCCCTTCGATGCGGGACATGCCAACATCGAGGATCAGATTGCCGAGGGTTGGGTCGTGAGCAGCGAAAGCTGTGGCTTCCTCTCCATCGGCGCACGCTATGTGCGAGAAGTGGAGCCCGGTGAGATCATTGAGCTATCCCGGAACGGTTACCGCACCGTGGACATCGTGGAGCGACCGGACTATAAGAGAATGGCCTTCTGCATCTTTGAGTACGTCTACTTTGCCCGCAGCGACTCCATGTTCGAGGGCCAGATGGTCTACTCGGCCCGTCTCCAATGTGGCCGGCAGCTGGCCAGGGAATCTCCCCTGGATGCGGATCTAGTCAGCTCTGTGCCGGAATCGGGCACGGCAGCAGCTCACGGTTATGCCCGGGAGTCGGGTCTGCCCTTTGGCGAGGTGCTCTGCAAGAATCGCTACGTGGGACGCACCTTTATCCAGCCCTCGACGAGATTGCGCCAACTGGGAGTGGCCAAGAAGTTCGGAGCACTCGCCCAAAATGTGGAGGGCAAGAGAATCGTGCTTATTGATGATTCCATAGTGCGTGGCAATACAATTGGTCCAATTATCAAGCTGCTCCGTGATGCGGGAGCCACCGAGGTGCACATCCGAATTGCCAGTCCTCCTCTGCAATATCCCTGCTACATGGGCATCAATATTCCCACCCGGGAGGAGCTCATTGCCAACAAACTGAATGCGGGACAGCTGGCCAACCATGTGGGAGCCGATAGCCTCGCCTACCTCAGTGTGGAGGGACTCGTCAAGGCCGTCCAGATGAACAAGTCTCATGCGAATCCCATCAAGTCGGGCTACTGCACCGCCTGCCTCACCGGAGAGTATCCTGGAGGATTGCCCGAGGAGCTCAGCTGGTAGACAGCTGAAAGCGTGTGGGGTACTTAGTCTAAGATTAGAATTTAGCTCAACATCAAGTCAATTTGATAAGCTCAATGATCATTCACAGCGCATCCTTTGCTGTTCATTTAAAACAGAACAAATTTTAATTGTTATTTTTAAGTCAGAAACAAATGGACAAATAAATTATCTCATTAACTTAGTGAAGTTTCAAATAAATATAATAAATAATATATACTTTTACAGGAAATAACTTATTTTTTATTGCTGCCTAAAGCATTTTCAGATTTTCAGAAGACGGGTATATTCCAAATATTTACGTGGTAGTGAGGGAAGCGAACCCAGTTATTTTTCAAACTGACTCTAACTAACGAGCCACGGGACCTCACAGTAAGCTTCTCAGTGAGACATGGGCAATTAAATTATCTCATTAACTTAGTAAAATTTTAAATAAATATAAATATACCTTTACAGAAAATTCCTTTATTTTAGTTAGCTTCGCAAAGTTCAGAAAGTATTTATTTGCTGAGAGCATTTATTTTCTGAAGCTGAGATATAGCTTTCTGTACAAATTAGTTAAGTATTAAAGCTGTATATATAAGGGTTAATTTATCATTTATATGTTATCATAAGAGCGATCGGATCACTATAACATATAGTTGGCAAAGAAATTATCGGTTGAATGTTTAGTAATTGGCTGAAAAGATAGTTTTATTTGCAATTATCTCAATCAAACTCATTTAACTTAAAGTAAGTAAAATTAACAATCCATTTATTATAATCGGAAAATTATATTGCTTATCTTTAGAAACGATCAGTTGTAGAATGTATAATTATATGAAAAGCATTCTTGTTTTAGCAGATATCTAAATCAAAGTCAAAAAATCCACGTTAAATTTAAATACACGTGTACTAACCAAAGTCTTTTATAATTGGATGTCTATAAGCTACAGTTGTCTTAGGATAGTTCAGTAAAGAATTAATATAATCATTTACTTAATATATATTTCCCATAGTTCAGAGCAAACTTATACATTTATTCTAATATTAAAATTGCAACATCTTCCATGTTTAATAACATCTTAACAGACTTTTAAGTAGACCTAATCCATACTATAAATGCCTTCATAGAGATGGGGCTCCCAACGATGAAAAGTATACAACATATTCTAAATGCAAATCCGAATACTGAATTCTGAGTCTGAGTCTATTCTGGAGCAGTGGGGGGAAATGTCTGCATATCGCGTGATAATTTCAAAAACTGTCTAATGCCATAACTTCAATTCATTTCAATTTATATTTTGAAACTTTGTTTGCAAAAAGCGAGGAAAGTCTCTACGATTCCGGTTATAGCCGCATATCATACAATATGGTAATCGTGTTTGCTTTTTTTCCGAGTTCGCTCTCTCTCTCTCTCTCTTCATGTCTCTTTCTTCGTCGCTCTTTGTCAGTCGGAGGGCGTTGCAGTGTCTAAAACGGGGCGTTTAGGGCGTTTAATCCTGCGGAAGATGTCCTTGCGGTTATGTGGGGGTTTCTTTTTCTTCTCTATGTGTATGTTTTTTTATTTTTATGACGCGCGGGGTACTGAAGTCAACAATGTCATCATTATTCTTGAATATTGTGTTGTATTTTCGCAAACAATTTCGCTAAGCTGCGCAGCGTTGAGGGGAACTGGAGGATATGGTGGAATGGGAAGGGGAATGGGGATACTGAGGCTGTGCGACTTGGCGCTCTGGTAATGACATGAAGAAGAAAATAATATGCGCTGTCATTGTAACTCGCTTGATTAATTCTTGTGTAGGGTGCTAAATGGACTAGGCTACATTTGCTATTGTATTCGAAATTTTTAATTCGATTGGGATACTAATAATTCATTTATAAATACTTTTTTAAAATATTATTTAATGATTATTTAATGATAATTAAAATTAAAATGAATCTTAAAATTAAAATTAATATTTTTTTAATTTATTGCTAATACTTTTGTTACTTATTAATTGTAACTTTGTTTTTTTAATCTTAATAATATTTAAAAATCGATGTTCTAGAATAGTGAATAGTGCTTTAAATAATAAGCGTTAACTAGTATCGCTAGAAATCGAAATAAATAAAAATAAATAAATTAATTAATGAATAAATAATATGTAATTCTATACTATACATATAATGTATTTGTTGATATGAATTTTTTTATTGACATAATAAATAAATAAATAATATATAATTCTATACTATACATATAATGTACATATCTATAAATACTAATTTTTTCATTGACATAATTATTATTTCATTTAAAATTGTGTTTTTTTTATAATGTGAAACTCTTGTGAAAAGCTTACGTTTTCCTTTTTTATTAAATAAATATTTTTAATAAATATTACTTTAATCAAATTCTAATAAAAAACTGAATCATTAAATAGTAATATTTCAAAAATTATCTCAACTTATAACTTTGCTGTAATTCTATTGGTATTCTAACTTCAAGAATCCCTTTTATTTTTCTCTCATAATTTGCTCAGTTTTGTTTATAGCGCATTGGCACAGTCTGCAAAGTTGAATTGTTTGATTTTCCTGCTCTTTCTCGTTTTCCCATTGGCGCACACACAAGTGGCTACAAAAGGAAATGACGCTGGCAACATTGAAAACAGACGCTGGCACTTCTCTGACACAATCCACGCCGGTTGCTGCTACAAGGATATGAAACCAAACCAAAACCAAAAAAAAAATACTATAGCTTGCTTATGTGCACCGTCGATCTGAAACACACACACAAACACACACACACACATGCACATTGGAGGGCGGTGACAACTAAGCAGAGCCATATTGCCAGTGTTTCCTACTTCAGTTCTTCTCGTCCTTCTCCGTTCGCTGTGCCACAAAACATGCTTTAAATTTTTTAATAACGCCGGGCTACAAGAGCGCTGACGCCCGTGTCCGGAGTCAGATCCGGCTTCTGTATCTGTGCCAGGCGTTGCCCAACAACAGCAACAACAACAACAACAACGAGATGGAGGACGATGTGTTGGTTACCCTGTTATATACCTTCCCCGACTCCACTTCCGACTAAACCATCACCATCGTCATCGCCATTGCCCGTTGTCGTCATTTGCACAGAAGTTATGTAAATTAATGTTTACTTAAGTTCCCCATGTTATTTCTTCGCTTCTCTTCGCTTTTCTTTCAGACCCTGTACTTAAAATGTACAGAGGGTCATGACAGATCCTATAAAGTGATAAAGCCATATCCGTCTGTCTGTATGATCAACAAGATCATGGAGACTTAAGTCTCTTGAGACATTGAAACTTGAAATGCTGATTGTTGTGTATCTTAAACATATTTATTTATTTCTTTTGTTTTTGAATTTCGGTAAATTTTTTATTTACATTTATGTATTTACATTTTTTTAAGCTTATATTAATTTTAAACTAAATTTTTTAAAGGCTGCAAGCCACCAAAATGTTGGTAAAAGTTCGGGGAAAGATTTAGCTTCGGTTCGCGAAAAGGTTTGTAAACCCCTTAACCAAAGGCTTGGTTCAATTTAACAGACAAAAATTATTTAATTATTATTTAAAATTTATTTAAAATTAATTGTTGAAATTTTTCTGTAGTTTTTCAAACACACTACATTTTTATTTGAAAAATATTTGAATTTTGTAAATAGTCTAAATTAATTCAAAGACTTAAATATTAATTTTTTAATGATTTTTATGCGAAGTCTCAAATAGTAAGGTTCGGTGCAGAACCGATTTGCAGCCTTGCTTTTTTTTTGCAGAATAATTACAGGGTTTTTTAAAGTCGATTTTACTCGAGTCGTTTCTACTAGTTTTTTTATTTTTATTTTCGCCATGCACTTTCACAATGTTGCCTACTTCAAAAACAAAAGCAGACAGCGCGGGCGGTGAATGGAGAAAGAGGCGGGGCAGGTGGGGAGGCGGGGCGGGGCAGGCACTTGGCTAATGGCAGCGGTAACGGTTGAAGGTTAGCGCCAAAGACAAAGCTAAGAAAAAAAATTGCAATAAATTTGCCAGTCGCTTCTGCAATTTAATAAAAAGCCTTCAAGGAGAGAATTTCAATGGAATGAGGGGAAAAACGGGAGAAGGGGCAACAGCATCTTATAAACAATCATGCTTATTATTGAGTCAAATGGCGGAGTAAATATTTCCTATGTGTGGTTGCTGGTAAATTATGGCCAGACAATGCAAATGAAATGGTAACAAGATGCGGTAATAGCTTTTGCTGATTATGTTGATATTCCCAACTGACTTGGCTAAAACTGCCACCAAATTTAATTTAAATATCGCAATGACATAAGGCTTGTCAACCAGTTGAAATTCGCCTGACACTTGACGCATGCAACAAGTCGGACACTTGAGAGGCAAAAGGCAAATAAAAGGCAACTTACATAGCCGGCTTCATGTCCTTTTGGCAACACGCAAACGTGCCTGGCATGCTAAACATTCTGCACATAAACAAACAAACAACAACCAGGAAAAACAACAAAGACAACAACGAGAACGACAACAAATCAAATGTGATTTTCTGGTCAATGTATTTGGGCAAACCGTATGCGGCTGTCCGTTAAAAGCCTGGACAACTTTTGCAGTCAGGACATCCTTTCAGTTCATTAGCAAATCAAACTTCCGTCTTTTCCTTGCCAAGATATTCAGAAGGAACACCAATAAACAGAACGCTCCTTCCTTAGCCCAAGGAATTTGCATTCCTGACCTCTGACCCTTCGAGCATACAGAGTACAAGCAATTCTCTTGTTTGCTGGTAATTTGATTTAAAGGCTTTCCTTGACCACAAAGACAATGACACCAGCCAAGACAGCAAAGATATTTATATTAACAGGGAAATTAAGAATCTAGAGTGTTTTTTGAACACATTTATTTATTTATTTATTTATATAAGAGAGCTGTTGAACAAATTTAATTAAAAAATATTAAATAAAATAAAGAAATTTGTTTTTATATACAAATTTATGTAAATAATGTATAAATTTAAATTTAAAACTGAAAGGATAACAAAGAAATTTTATGTAAAAAGTGTAAGGCTCCCCAATCATTTAAATATTCAAGTTTTAAATATACTTAAATGATAAATGTGATTAAACGGAATAAAAAATGTTATTAGTAGGGTAAATAAATAATTAACAATTGTTAAAAAATTTATTAGAAATTTGATATTTTTAGAGTGTTCAAGATTACATACAATTATTCCTAGATGTAATGGATATATTCTTGTCAATATATTTATATCGTTTACTATAATTTATTAGCTCTCAAATGATTGTCATTTACATTTATTCCACTTTAATTGAAAATATATATTTTTTTATAATAAATATATGTATTTATCCCGTCAATTTGTAAATTTACAATTGTGTGCAGTCACTTGTAAGTGTTGTTTTTGTTGTGTTTTCGTGGTTACAATTATGGTTAATTGTAAGTTTAATGAGCTGATAATCCATTAACTACATCAACCATATAATTTGTATGCCTTGGGGCGCTTTGCATTGATTACAAGTTGTAATTAAAATAATAAATAAATACCGCAAAGAAAAAAAGTTCGAATTATGAAAAAATAAAACCGAAAACTTAACCAACGGGAAATTGCAATTTACAACAGGCACCCAAAACAACAATAACAACTACGTGAAAAGCGTAAAAAAAGAGAAAAATAAATAAAAGTGCACAAACAATTTTCAGTTGAGCGACCATGTAGAAATTTGCAATGGTGGCCAGACTGTGACTCTGACTCTGAATCCGACTGCGGATGTTGGATGTTGGAGGTGGGATGTTGGTTGTGGGATGTGTCGGTCTGTTGTTGTTACTATTGTTGTTGGCCAGGTATCAGGCACACAATGAACAAGCGATGAGCAGTACACTGCCAGCAAAAGTCGAGTGCAAACAATGCTTTATTATAGAACTAAACAGCAAAATTGAAATACAAAATTTAATCTAAAGTATACAAATATGTGTTGGTGAGATTTGGCTGGCTTTCTTTTCTTAACGTGATGAGAGATGGAAATGGAAAATACTAAAAGAACCTATAAAAATATAAGTTTGCATTTGCAAGATTTGTTCAAGTAACAGGAATTCTTTCTTGTTTAAAAATTATCAGAGATTATCCATTGTCCATCTGAGGGATGATTGCTCCGCCATGCGATCCACATATGTGGACAAGGGTGGTCGAGGAAGTGGACTACGTCTAATAGTAGCTCCATCTGGATTGATCTCCTCATATTCTTCTTCGTCTTCTTCTTCTTCATTGGCAATCGCTTGACGGCGACACATCGGACAGACGTTTTTGCACTGAATCCAACGAACTATACAGTTCTTATGGAATATATGACCACAATCTAGATGTTGGAGAACCAGTCCATCATTATCATCTTCATCGATTGCCGTATCAAAGCAAATTGCACAATTGTAGCCACCTGGCAGAGACTGGTTAAAAAGTCCCAAACGACCGAAGAATTCTTTGATTCTGAACATTGATAAGGTTTGAAGGGATTGTTCAAATACCAGTGAAAATGTTTCGATATCGCAGTATCCACAAAAGTGTTAACTTATGTTAAAAAATATATATATTTTCAGTCCGAAGAATTTAAGACAATATTTTGAAAGTCAACGTTGAGTGGCAATAAAATGTTTCAAATATTTTCGTGACATATGGAACATTTTACAGGAAAGTGTATTTAAAATTTGACAAAGATTTATTGATCTACTGTTTTTTTTAAATAAAAAATTTATAGGAAATGTCGATCTCAAAGATTGTCTACCAAAATCACTTAACAAAATGTATTTTGCCACAATATAGCTATATTAGTTCAGAAAATGTTCTCATAATTTAATAAATAAATCTCCCGATTATCTATTTCAAATTTAAACTAAAAAATTGATTTAAGATTACATATTTTAATAAATATTATTCTGCGAACCATGTATTATTTATGTATAATAAAAACCAAACATGTTAGAGAACCTTTTGATTAACTTTATTGCACTCCTTTTTTTATTTTATGCTAAATTTATATTTGTAGCTCACATTTTTAAATTGGACTCTTCTCTCAATTTTTCTCGCAGTGTAGCTGTAACAACATAATCAACTACACGCAATGGGAAGTACAACAGATGTACTGCATTCGGCTGTTCACTTGGTGTACCGAGAATATAACAATCAAATGTCAGCTAAAGCCGAAACCCAACCAAGTTGGCCAAGCTCCAGTTCCACTTCCAGTTCCAGCTCCAGCTCCAAATCCCATTCCCGCTGCAGTCATCACGCTTTGTCACACATGTGATGATGATGATGATGACGATGGTGATGGTGGCCGGAAGTGAGTTACCCCCAAAATGGCGACCCGAGCGGACAGAAGCGATTCTTTGATTGTTGTTGCATGACACTTGAATCTGAGATTTGCTTTGTCGCTGCACGCTTTAATTATTGTTATTATCTTTTTGCAGGGGGCAGGCCAGCAGCAACATGTGCCTCTAGAATTGGCCAATGCAGCGGGAAAATCACTCGACGGCACGCGATGTCAAATGTAGTCCTCCCCCTCATACTCCCCCCAGCTCCAATCTCACTCCTATTGAGGGAGGGGCCTTGCATTCTTTAGTGCATACAATGTTCATGCATATTTATTAAGTCGACGCGCTTTTGTATTTATTGTTGTGTGCACAGTAACTAACTTTATATATATGTATTTAGTATATGTATAATGCACTCAATTTCCTGACTGCCCACTCCACTTGATTCCCCTCTTCCATCTCGTTTTGCCTGCGGCATCATCATCATCGTCGACATCGTCAGAGTCTCTCGTCTCTCTGCGTGCCAAGCACAAAAATTAAATTATTTTAGTTCATAATTTTAAATTATAAAATTCAACTTCATCGTTTGACGCGCAGTTGGAGGAAAAAGTTGGAAAAGCTGGAACGTGGCAACTTTAGTCAGTTTTCTCTGGCCTGCGGTGTCGTCTCCTCTCGTCTCTCGTCTATCGTCTTTCTCTTTCTGTTCGTAAATGCAATTTCAGAAATTTTGGAAAATATTTAGAAAATTAACGCAAAGTTGTGTGAAATGTTTCGTCTACGCCACGCTTTTAGTTTATTTTATTCCATCTAAAAACATTATGCTAATTCAGCCTCACTCAATTTCTCATTCTCTATCTCTATATTTTCCTATAGTCTGTAAATTAAGGAGCATTTTATGTGCTTAGTAGGGAAAATGGTCACTTTGATAGAAAAGGAGCATTTATAAGGACTTTTACTCACTATTCGTGCAGTTGTACAAAACAGTTAGGGATAGAAAAAATATTGTCGTCAAATAATCTTCATAAGGCAATTTTCACTCAGAGGAATATATTTTTCTTAAATCGGTAAGTCATACACTAATAAAAAACACTTTTTCCTTGAGATCCACTTTTTAGAGTAAAGTTCTTAGTGTTGTGAGAAAAACATTTTAGTTGTAGGCACATTCGTCTAAGAAATGCGCCGAGAATCTAAATTCTTAAAGAAAGGGAAAACATTTTGATTTTCTTTTAAAAGTTGTCTTTTAAAAAAAATTGTTGTTGAAAGAATTTCTTGATTTAAAAACCGCGTATAGTATACATTTTATATCTATCACTTGTTGGTTTCAAATATACTCAAAAAAGGTTAGATCTGAAAATATTCTTCCTAGGTGGTTGTTCTTCATAGAAAAGATCAGTCAAAAAATTCATATAGGCCATGTTTTTTAATAAAAGCTATTATCTTATTGGCTAAAGAAGAAACATTAACAAAGAAAAGTTTTCCGCCCAGTTCTTCCCCAATTTTTTTCAAAACTCGTTTAGAAATATTTATGGAATGTTTTTGAGTTACTTATAGCATTTTAATAAAAAATAAATATTAATTTATAATTTTAGTCATAAGTGAAGAAATATTAATAAATTAAAAGAAGGTACATATTCAGCTTAATTTCAAATATTTCTGAAAATTTGAATACATTTTAATAAGAACATCTTCCGGTAACGTCCGCCCCCGAACAGTTGCTGTTCCACACTAATTCCACAGAAACTCCACCGACCTCCACAAGTGTGAAAATGACGACAGAAAATCCCCTTTTGAGGCGGGTTGGATCCATCACGCATGTCCTTAAAAAGTCCATTGAATTGTTATGTTTTTGGGGGGTTCGTTGGGTTTGTGGCTTTACTAAGGCAGCGCCATCTGGCGGGTTGAAAATTGTTGGGTTTTGAGTATTATTATTGTTATTGTTGTTGTTGTTGTTGTTGCTGCAAGCAAATTGCATGTTAAAATTAAAAACGCAAGAAGAAGAGAAATAAAATGAACGCAAAGGTAAAGCAAGAAAGAAATCACGTAACTGTCAAATATCTCATCATATCTCATTTTATGTTGATCGACTGTGGGAAAACTTGCCAGAGAGATTGTTGTGTTGCGTTGTGTGTTGTGTGTTTGAGCCAAAACAGATCTTGGCTGAGAGATAATACCGCAAATTCACACATGTCTGCTAGATTATAATGTGAACTGGTATTATTTATATATATTTTATGGAACGCTGTGGGTTTTCTGTCGGATTTTGTTGCTCTTTAGCTGACGTTGTGGGTGCGTTTGATGTTTGTCAGCATTTTTTTTTTGGCAGTCACGTTGTGTTGGAGTTGGAGTTTTGACTGATGATTCCATGGATTCATTTCCAAGAATTGAGTAGAAGAATTTTCTAGAGTTGAGGTGTCAGTTTATCTGGGTGACTTTCGCCAAAACCAAAGCCAAAGCCAAAGTTGGGAAGTTGTTCGCATGTCTTGGGATTAGCACAAATCGCATTTCTAATTGGACAACTTTGCTTATCGCATTCTCCCAGTCTCCCAGTCTTTCAGTCTACAGCTCTATCCATTAACTTGGCCATTTCAATGGAATGCACGGCACGCTGCACTGAGCAAATGCAAAGAGACCAGAGACTCGTCGAGCGTATCATAACCGGATCGGAGCGTGAACTAAAACTAAAACTGAAACCCAAAAATGCTCCTCCTTTGGGAATTCACTGGAGCGCAACGTAAGACGCGACGGCAGCATTATTAATGGACGGGAGCACTACGAAAATTGCCAGTCTGAAAGAGAGACAGCCAGCTAAAATAGTAGATCTCTTAACGCTGATAGCCACGGTCAAGTTCACGACGTCGGCAGCGTGTCATTAGCATGTAACGCGACCAAATTGAAAATGTAACGGATCCGCGATAAGCATCTGAAAAGGACCCCTAAATTGTTTATTGATATGCTACTACAGAAAAACATGAAACACAAGAAAAAGGACTCGCACCTGCCTCTGATCTCTTTCCGCTCTCCTCTTTGGGCCGTAATTAAAGAGCAGCTCCCATGACTGGCACTTTGTGGTCTTTGCTGGTTCTCGATCACCTTGAAAGTAAAAGTCGCCTCAGTGCATTTATATGTTAATCGCAACCACTTTTTGCGGGCTAAAAAGCATTAAATTAAAACAAACAAATAAATGAATAATAAGCTAAGAGAATGCCTATGCTATGCGCCTGCTCGCCGCCAGAGAGCGCCAGCAATTTGCATAGCACACATACCAACGCATACGATCATCTTACAGCAGTAAGAGCGCGTGAGCGTGAGAGCGACTGCAAGAGAGAGAGAGAGTGAGAGTAACAGCTGATCAACGTTATTGCTTCAAGTTATGCTTAGATAATTTTAATGGGCATGCAAAGTGTTTATTAAACATGGCAACACCGTCACATGCTAATCAGTTAGCTCGTTTCCAGTTATCGTTACACTTTTTATGCAGATGAACACAAGCACACACACATTTGATATAATGAGCTGTTTGTTTATGTAATTAGGCGGTCACTTGTTTAGCATGCAATACTATAAATTCATATTCAATTCATTAAACATGTTTTTTTTGGGCGCCAAATTCAAATTTGAAAATGTTAAAAAGCTTCGGCACAGAGTTGAAAATCGTCTTAAAGAGCTGTCAACCAGCTGGCGTGCGCTCTTCTCACACTGGAAGCGCTGCATGTGTGTGTGTGTGTGTGTGTGTGCGTGAGAGTGTGTTTTTGTGAGAGCGAGTGTGCTTGAGTCTCTGTCTGTCTCTGTCTGCGTGGTGGGCGTGTCCTGCACTGAGCGTCGGCGTATCGCAAGTGCGCAGACGCTGCTCTCTGAGAGTGGGCGTTGCCAGATCGACGCAGACGCATTGAGCAGGTGACTGGAATGAGAGAGTCGACGCTATATGTGTTGCATGAGTGCGAGCGAGTTAGACATAAACAAAATGGCTGCTATCATTAGCCAACTGCCGATAGATGGCGCCAGTGCCGGCATTTGTCGCCCAGCTGCTAATGCTGCTGCCTCAGCTGCAGTTGCTTGTTTGACTGTTTTTGGCCCATTCGCAAACTGTAAACTGTTTGGCGCGCTCGCTAAGCGATTTGGGTTAGGAGTGTCTGGAGTCGTCGGGTTTGATTCTACGGCCACTACGGAACTGCACAACCTGCTCTGCTCTGCTCCCCCGGCCTTGTAGGCGCGCATTTCCGTGCACCGACAACTCAACAATTTTTCACTCGAGCACAAAATGCCGCCTTGACGATTTTCACGCTACGCTGGCGATGGACGAGGGACGAAGGGACGAAGGGAAAGCGTTGACCAGAGTGCATTTTGTTAGTCTAGCGATGTTCATGGAAGCGAAGGGATCACAGGATAAGATGTTATTTTTCCTGTTCATCTGTTGTTGCTGTCGGTGCTCCTTCTTCTTCTTCTTCTTCGTTCTTTTCTTATTCTTCTCTGGGTTCGAGGGTCGTCTGCTCAATAATTCCAACATTGTTGCCATAATGAAAGCTTTGCTCTTCATTTAAACGTCCTGCACAATGCGCACTGCACTCCGATTCCGATTCCGACTCCGATGCCTGTGTAAAGGTCCTTTTTGTGTCCGAGACACTGTAAAACATGCTTCCTGTTCTGTGCTCTCTCTGCCGACGACGACGCCGCGCAGCAGTTTGCGTAATAAAATTTGCATAATTTTAAATGTATATGTATCTGTGTGTGTGTGTCTCTCGACTGTCTCGCATATCCTTGCTGGCATATCCTTACGCATTGTCTGCCGATTGCTGCACACACAAAAACAAATGAGTCTCGCGGCGAGGCGAGACAAAGATACAAAAGTGCAGCAGGCGATTCCAAAAGTTTTAAGGCAGCTTTAAACCCTCAGCTCCAGGGGGATGTCGTGGGAGTGAGGGGCACCCAATTATTTAATATATAGCAGGGGTTTGTCGATCTAACCAACCCAAGTAACTCTTGAATTTTGCGTGCTTGCGAACTGGTAGAAAAATAGCAAGGACCTCGACATTCATTACTTAATAACAACTCGTAAATTAGAAGAGAGTAAAATTATTAAACAAATAAGTTAGTTCGAGCTAATAGAAAAACACGCACGACTTAACATCAATGTCAACATACTTTAGGGTATAGTACACTTAACAGATACCCTGTACTTACCTGTGGAGCTGCTTCTTTCTCATAAGATATACGGCCCATTTTTTCAATGTTAACTAATTGAAACTTATTCCCAAGAAACATTTATATAATTAAATGTTATAATTAAAAATATATTGTTGTTAAAATTTAACTGGACTGTTAAACAGCGGACCTTAATATGTTATAATGTATTTATTGAATTTATTAAGCGGTTTAAATGACATTTTCAAAGTTTTGAGTTATTACATGGTATTATTAATTTTAAAAGATTTTTAGAACTAATTACAAATTTATCAATTGGTAATAAAGATCAAGAATATAAAAAAGCTTATTTAATTTAATTTAATGTTAAGTTCAAAATAAACGCTCCGATAATATTTTACCGTACTACGATTAAAAGGCCTCGGATTACGATTAGGATATTTATACTAGCAATCCTTATCTGTGTTATTATTGATTTCGATGGACAAACTAAAAAAAAATTAAACTTCGGAAAATATTGAGTTGATTCTTTTATGATATATAATTTATTATTTCAGATGCTAATTTTATAAAAGTTAAAAGCAAATTCGTATGCACAAATAATAAGTAATATAATATAAATAACTATTCTTTCAGTGTATTTCTAAATTCGTTCCAATTGCTTTGTTTTTTTCTACTTGTATCCATTTAGACATGATTCTCAGTGTTTTTGGGGCAACCCACTTATGATGCTTATTAAGCTTGCTTATTGGGACCATCAAAATGAATCAGGACAAACTATTAAAGTCAAACCCCTTCAACTAGCTTTTCTTTGCCTCCTTTCACCCCTTTCTCCACTTTCCTTACTTTTCCCAATGAGCTGGAAACGAATGCGTCAAAGTTTGTTCGTCTTTTTTGTTATTTTCTTAACGTTGTGCTAAAGTTTTGGGTTCTATTTTTTCATTTTTTCATTTTTCTTTACGTTGCTGTTGACTCTTGTTATTGTTATCAACATTAAATCAAAGCACAAACAACAATGACAACAACAATTACAAAAGGCTTTAGCTGGTGAATAAAAAAGAATGAATGAATCGGAATATGTATGTATATATATTTCTATATTTATATGTATCTGTAATGGCCAAAACAGCGAACCAAAAAAAAAGTAAGGGAACAGAAAATTTACAATGTCGCCGGTTTCCGTTCAACACAGTCGTGGAATGGGGGGAAGGGGGGACAATCCATGCCATGGGAGGCGTTTTTGGGGGGCGTGCCGACCGCGTTGCGTTGCGTTGCTTTGGTTTTGTTGTGGCAATAAAATACATAATAACGGTATCATAAGCGAGCGAACAAAGCGAAAGGCGATACACACACACACACACACACACACATACACACAGAGAGAATACACACAAAAAATGAAATAACATAAAAAAAGGCAACGAAAATCAGTGAAAAAAATCCATTTGCAGGGCGGCGGCGAGAAAAAATATTCAAATTTTGTTACGATGCGCAAAAAGAACAACAACAACAACAACAACAATGGATAAAAACAAAGCCTAAAAGAAACAACAGAAACAGAGACGCGCTATTATGACAACAACAACAATAACAACTACAACAATAACAACAACGACAATGGCGGCCACCGGAAATAGTCACACACACACACACACACACACTCACACACATACAGCTACTTATATGTATGAAAGGGTTTTACGTACCGTTAGTTGTCTCCTGTCTCTTGTCTCCTGTTGATTTCCCCGCCCCCCTTTACCATGTCCATGTCCCTTGTCCCTTGTTCCATGTCCTGTGCGTGCTGCAGCAAATAAAATATTAAAATTGGTTCAATGAATTTCAATAACAACAACAACAAACACGAAATCAAAACTAAATTTCGCTTTATTGATAACGAAATACAAGGTAACACAGGGGTGTCCATGAAAGGGGGGCGTGGGCGGAATGGAATGCGGTGGGGCGGGGCAGGAGAGAGAATTGTCGGATTGCGTGTGTGTTGTTTGTGGTTATGTATTTATGCCTCAGCACTTGAAATATGTGAATGTTTGACGATTGTATGTATGTTCATATGTATATTTGTGTGTGAGTTGCCAAACGACAGTGGCGGTGTTGGAAAATAATTGAGAGGGGACAGCGAAGCAAAATTAACTTAAGTAAATTTATTTATTTTATCGTTCGTTTTATTTATTTTATTTTAATTCAATTAATAATAATTCAATAAAAATATTAACTATTTTTATAAAAAATAAAAAACAAAAATTGGAATGAAAATGGAATAATAACTAGCTAAAAGTATAGAAAATGTAGACAGTTAATTAATGAGATTGTATTAGCCAATTTACATGAATGAGACTGTAAATTAAATTATAATTGAAGTAATATTATATTAATTGGAAAACAATTGCAAAAGTTAATGGGGTACAATTGCATTTACATACATACGTATATTTCAAAAGTTGTTAATGTGTAATTTCATTTCCCATTGTTTAATTTGTTGCGGAATTATTCATTTAACAGTCCAGAGTTATAAAATTTAAAGTGGTAGCAATAATTTATCTGGTAATGAAATTGTTGTAAGATCATCTTTCTTACACATTTTATTCTTTTATTTAATAATGTAACTAAGGAATTTAACATATTTATATATTAGTTACATAAATAATTTATTTGAATCATTATTTTAAATTCGTAGATGTTAATTTAATCTAAATGTTCTATTTCTTTTATTGACTATTTATTGTTGAATATAAAATAAATAGAAGTTTGATATGTTAATTTGACTCTTAGTTATCATATTTTTCATATACAGTGGGTCTCAACTTATTTGACCCACACTGCAAATTTCAAATGAATTTATCTTTTATTGGAAAGGAGGTACAAACAAAGTTTAAGCGATAATTTTTTAATAAATGCTTAAAAGTAAGCTAAATATTTTGATCATATTTTTTTTTGTAAATATTATATCAGATCTAAGCAATAAAATCAAAACATTGTTAGAAATGTAGTGGATTAAATACGCAATTATTTTTCAAAATTCAAAAATGACATGAATAGTGTACATCCTAAAAGAGTTCATGATATTATGGGTTATTAAATAGTATAAAAGTCTGTCTATATACATTTTAAATTATTGTATATTTCCTTTCTGTGTTAAATTTCCAAAGTATTTTTTATCAGATTACCGGCAATATTATTTATTGCAACTAAAATTACAGCCCCCTTTTAAAATTGTTGTTGAGTCTCTGACTTTGTTTGTGGCAAATACTCACATACGACACACACACACACACACACACACATACGCATACACGCACTCGAAACCATTAAGAGAAGTTCACTTATGGATATACATATGCAGGTACAAATCTATATGGGTTTGCAGCAATGCCTTTCAATCTTAACCCTTCTGCAGTCGTGCGTGTTGAGTTCTGCCATTTGGTTAACCTCTACATCACCCTCCCCCATCCCCCTTCCCCGTCCCTCTCTAAGCACCCCCTTTATTGTATCTATTGACTTATTTGCATGTTGTGCCATTTTATTACATTGTGCACTTTTGGCAAATCGATAAAGTGCGTTGATTTAACAGACGAAGAGGACAAAACGATTTGCATTTTTTTCTTGTCACTTTAATTCAAGAAATCTCTCAAGCTAATCGATGATTAAAAAAAAAATAAAAGAGTGTTCGATATGCAGATATATAGAAGGGAATTTGTATATACATATGTATATATATATATATGTATATTAAGCATACGCACTGTGTTTTTCTATTTGGCGACAGTGTCCAAAACAAACACACACACACACACACACAAAATGGCAACATCGAGTTTTGGGCTCAACTGGAAATACCTACAGTGACTAAAGGGGGTGGAGACGGGGGACAGTGGCGAGGGGAGCACGAGAACATGACAGACAGACGAACGTGCGGCATTTGCTTTTGGGTTGCCGAGGGTTGAAAGGACGAACACACACACACACACGCACATTGGCAACGACAAATAACAAACAAAACACACACACACACACACACAAACTGAAAGCAGTGCACAGGCAGTAGAAGGGGGGAGAGGAGAGGGGAGTTGGGGACATCTCCCAATGGGGGAATGTCGCGTATTTGCATGGTAAGGTGCCCAACAGCTCCTGCTTCTTCTTACATAGTATTCTGAGTTTATTGTATGCGTGAATATTCAAAAGCTGCGTATGCGTATGTGTGTGTGAGTGTACGTGTGTGTTTGAGTGTGTGTGTGAGTGTCTATGTGGGGGTTGCCACAGCAACAGGAAATAGACGCATGCGTATTGCTCTCATTGCCCTTTTTTGTTGTTGTGTGTGTGTGTGTGTGTGTGTGTGTGTGTGTGTGTGTGTGTGTGTGTGTGTGTGTGTGTGTGTGTGTGTGGACAGCCCATTGGGGAGCTGTGCACGTTTGGCCTGCGAAACAAAGCAACGCCAAATAATAAATAATTGCTAGTTGGCATTGAGGTGAAGCAACAACAAAATGCGATTCCCCAATCTACTTTCTCCCTCTCCTTTCTTCCTTTCTTCATCGCTTTCTTTTTACTGCTTCTTTTACTGTTCTTCTTTACTGTGTGCCATTTTCTTAATTAAAGCTTATTTTTGGCAAATGTGAGTTGATTGAAAAACAAGCGTGTCACACGGCGTATACTTGATATTCCTGAAAATGCTTTAAATTCAAATTAAAGCTCATCGATTTGCAATCGGTTTAAATTCAAAAACTCAACTGAATTCAACACCCAACAGTTTTCAGTTTTCTGTGTGTGTTGTCATTTGAAATGGCGTGTCTGTCTATCAGTCAGCAGCCCAAAGGGGGGGGGATTTATGTGGAGAGGGGGTTGGGTGCTAGTTGCAACCTGTCTACATAAATACTGTCTGCGATAAGGCCTTTGTTTTTGTCATAAATCTCATTTTATGATGAATTGATATGAGAGAGTGACTGCAGCCAGACACAAATTGGATACAAACACACACACACACACACACACATACAGAAAGGTAGGGGAAAGTAAGAGGGGGGGTTGAGGGGTTGGGGAGTTGCATGGTTTGGGACACGTTCGAGGATTGGCTGATAGACAGCAACGTTTGTTGATTTGTGGGTTGTTGCAGTTGTTTGATATTCCGTTAAATAATTACATAGTTTCATAGATTTTATAGAATAACAAAAAAAAAAAAGATAGAAAAAAGGGACAACGATAGCGGAAAAGTGGGAAAAAAAAATTATTAAATATTGAACGAAAACATTAAAGCATTTAGTAAAATTATGAAATTAATGGAAAATATATAAAGTAAATTCGAATTGTTAATTTATTAATTGACGAATTGGTAGCTAAAGGTCCTAGTTATATTTTAGTTATATTTTAAGCATATTTACTTGTCATACTATATGTGCAAATAATTAAAATAAATTTGTTTAATTATTTTCTCTAACTAAATATTTACTTTACAATACTCTTACAGATAAATGGATTATTCCTAGACCTTATTTATTAATTTATTTAATTAACGTCAACTAAAAGCAGTTGATAATTATCAAAAATTAAAAGTTAACATAAATTAAAAAATAAAGGAAAATAAACAAAGATTTATAAAGTTAAAAGGACTATGTATAGTAAGAAAATTGTATATTCTCTGAATTCATCTGTCAATTTAAACTTTTTGCTTTCTAACAGCTTATTAATGACAGAGACAGAGGAATAAAGAGAGAAAGACAGAGAGTGAGAATGTCATATTGAGTTAAAAATGCATATACTAAAGTGTATGTACCCTGTGTCGATTGGAAATGGGAGAGCACGGAATTTATAGCTTTCTGAAAATATCGTAAAAGTTATTAAGAAACATATTCAATCATGTAATATATTTTAAAATTCACATATTTTTTTTTTAATTTATTAAAAATAGTTTTATGCTATGAGTTTTATTATTAATTTTTGTAACTTGTTCTAAGAATCACAACCAGCTATAATAAAATAAGAAAACAAATTAATAACCAAGAAACGGGTTTTTTTAAAATAAAATATGTAAATATTATTCTTTATCAAAATGATTACTTGACTTACCTTCTAAATATACTATTTTTGGATAAGCAAGAATTGCCAAGTGTAAAAAGCCCTGCCCACCAGTTTATTATATTATAAATACGTTAATCTCCGAGAATTTAAAGGCAGGATATCAAATTTGAATGATTATTAGATTCAGTTTAATATGTGAATACAGGGTAACTAAAAGTCGTAATTGTTTTTCATGTATAACATTAAGTTTCCTCTTCAGTTTCCTTCCCCTAATGAAACTTGACAGGAATATTTTGATTTGTTATTTTCAGTGTGTTTACGAGTATATTCGAACGATTGAATTTGCTTATGAATATTCGTATGATTACTCACAAGCTGATGATGGAAAGTGCCGAGATTTTTTCCAAATGTAGCTCACATCTACTCTCAAAGCTCTTTCAAAATACTGCACAAATCAGACATTGTTGTAGAAACAGTTTCGTCTGCATCGAACTCCTCGTTTCCGTCTCCGTCTCCGTCTTCATCTCCATCTCCGTCTCCATCTCCGTCTATGTCCACATCAAGTGAAAGTTGTGCTGAACAGCGACACAGGATAATGTCTGCCTGTTTGTCTATCTGTCCCAGCCGAAGGCGTCTCCCGCCATGTTTGTCTGCCAGTCTCACTCCTCTCTCTCACTCTTTCTCACTCTTTCTCTCTCTCTCGTGTGTCTGTCTCCTGTTTCTGTGTGCATGCGTTTGCACCTCATTTGCATAAACGCTCTGGCAGCGGCATCGCCAAACTTTTGCCCACATTGCACAAAAGAAGGCGGCAAAAGAAAAACTGTCGAGCCAGGCAAGGACAGGCAGCAGAAATCATGGCAAAGGGAGAAGGGAGAAGGGAAAAAGGAGTAGAGAGTAAAGAGTAGGGAGTAGGGAGTAGGAAGCAGGCAACAGGAGACTGTGAAGCTGGCAGCGAGTCGAGTGAAAAATGCGCAAACTTGGTAACCAAGTTAGCGCGTTATTTTAACATTTTCCGCTTTGCCTCTTTCAGGTTCTCCCCCTCTCTCTCCCATCTCTCCCTTCTCTCTCTCTCTCTCTGTGCTCCCTTTTGCCCTGTTTGTTTCAGCGTGCATGTTCTGGGACATTATTCAAGGAGTTGGTACAAATCACAGCCAACTGGAAATTATGATCGATGTGGCAGCAGCCGTTAGCCAAGTCAAGTCAAGTCGAGGCCAACTTATGCGGCGGTTTGTCAGGAAATTTGTTAAGTTTTGCGATTGCATTGCGTTGATTTTCCAGATTTTCCATGATAAGTGGCCACAAAGTTTTGCACGGTGTAAGTGTTCGCTTTTCTGTATAGATTATCGTGACTGTTGCACGTTGAAAACTACTATTGTTCAGGTCTATAAAGAGTAATATTAAACGATTTAAAAACCTTCTGAAGCCGTCTACTATCTTAACATAAGTATAAAAAATATAATTATAAGTATAGATGGATAATGTGTTAATGATTGTAATTAACAACAACAAGTATTTACATAATTATAAATTAATGCCCAATCGCAATAAATTTGTTTAGATTTAGCTTAATTCTTTATTGAAATAATTTATTTAAATTTAATACAATATTATACCAATTTTTCTCTAAATTTGTCATTTAATAGTTAGCAGAAAAGAAAGAAAGTCAAAACCATAAATAGATATAAGACTAGACTTCCAAGATATCCGGTAGACAGATAAAGAGAGATCTAAATTATTATAATTTAGAGATTTTAAATTTGTAAATTTTAATTTAAATAAATTTAAGCTTAAATTCAAAATCTTAACAATTTAAAGGGTCGCCAAAATTACAATTTTGCGACAAGTTCTTTTCTGAAAAAAAATCAATTTTTTTTCTTTTGTTTTTTCAAATACTCCTTATGTCTTAGTTCACGTTAAATAGGCAAATAAAACTTAATTTTAAAATCTCATATAATTAACTGAAATATATTTTTTCGTATATAAATAAATATCTAGTTAATAAAGTAATCTCAGTTTATTTTTAACTGGTCTAATGAGCGGACTTTAAATATATAAATATGGGGAAGCGATAAATGGATAGACAAAAATATGTATATTTATATGTAGATGCATTATTTGGTTGACTGTATGGTTATATTGTTAAATTAATAAATTCATTATTGAACATATTCATGCGCTCTCATTTTACGCTATTTTAAATTACAGTGTAAAATAAGTAAATATTTTTATTTAGAAATTTACTGAATTCCTAAATAATGCCTATAAGACCGCATCATTTCATGACTGCTTTTACTTTTATATTTCATCCACCTGTGTTTTTACAAGGGACCTTTAACCCCGATGTAACTGCTAAACTACGACATTAACTCAGTAACCCACTCACTCCTCCCAACTGAAATTCCCTCCATCTTCTCATGCTATCAACATTTCATGCAAATTGCCTAAGGTCAAGAGCAAAGCTGCATTTTCTCTGCTCCTCCACGCTCCAGTTTATATATATGTGTGTGTTTGTGTGTGTGTGTGTGTGTGTGAGTGTGCAAAGTGCATAAAAAGTTTCAATATCAGTGGGTCACATGCTCGTCTGCATCACTGATGAGCCTGGGACGAGCCTCCTCCAATGCGATGCCAAAGTCAAAGTCAAAACCAACGTCGACATCGACATCGACATCGACTTGCGTCTTCCTCTTCCTCTTCCGATATTAACAACAAATTATGGCCCGCTCATAAAATCGCACAATAAACAAAAGCACAAATTGTGTGTATGTGTGTGTTTGTGTGTGTTTATTTGTTTGCCAAGCAGAAGAGAGAAGAGAAAAAAGTAACAAATGAGTCGAAAAAAAAAGTAAATTTTCTGCAATAAAAACTTTTTCGTGATCTACCTCAACGAAGGAGGCAAAGTCGAGACTTTGGCGTCTGGAGAAGTTCAGATGTGTGTGTCTGGGAATGAAATGGAAAGTGGAGCGTACCGGGAGATGACACTCTCAATATATATATATCTATATGTATATTTGGGTGTGTGTGTGTGTGTGTCTTGTGGGGTTACTGAACGATACGCTGAAGGCATAAAAAATCAGCTCTCGTGTAATAATCATAAATTAGTTTATGAGTCGTCGTCGTCGTCGTCGCGTGCGCGTAACCTTGCCCTTCTACACACACACACACACATGGATACTCAGATGCAGCGACACACACACACACACACACATACACTTATGTATCGAGTCAGTTTTATATATTTTTTCTTCTTTTTTTATTATTTGTGCACACTGTTGAATTTTAACGGCTGCTGCATAAAAATGGAAAGCAAAGCGACGAGAAAGAGACAGCAACACAAACAGTGTGTGGGAGTGTGTGTGTGAGAGAGAGAGAGATAGAGTAAGTGATGGAGAGAGGGAGGGGATAAGCAAATTTGAAATTCTGGAAACGCAGCCGTGTGAATGTCGAAGTGGAAAATGTATTCGAAAACAAATTTTGAATTACAAATCGACGACAGAGTTTTGCCGACTGCTGTCTGATGACGTCATCGAAAGGATGCAGCAAGGACGACTGTGGCAAGTAGCAACAACAACAACAACAACATTTTCGCACGAGTTTTGCATTTGAATTACGAGCAACGAGTTCCGCTAGTCGAAGGTCCTGCCTGTACATGTGACTATCTACATAAGTATGTGTGTATGAGAGAGTGTTGTATGTGTGTGTGTGTGTGTGTGTATGGGTATGAGAATCAGCTGATTATTGTTTTGACCTGGCTTGAAGCTGTCTAGCATTTAAGGGAACTCAAGATCCGACTGCCTTTTAATTGCTCTTTTAAATCTTTTTATAAATACAAACTGCGCAGACGCCATTTCGAAATTGAAAGACAAAATGGCCGAGAAGCTTGCCAGCTAACTAACGGTAAATTGTGGTGTTGCCAACTGCTGTCAAAAGCAGGTCCTAACGGTTTTCAATTAGCCAAGGCTCTCAGTCTTATGGAGATACTCTATTTCTGGACTCAACTTGCTCTTAAAGTTGCGAGTGTTTAAATTTGTTGGGCATTGTCGAACAACTTCCTTTATATCGACCCAAAACACACACACACACACTACATAGAGGTATATAAAACACCCACTTTCATCATCATTGGCAACTGGAAAAGCTGTGCCTTCCGAGAGGATTCTCTATTTAGCATTCCGAGCTGTGCTCACATCGCAGAGCGCGTCTGGAATACAAATGAGGATCGCTTTCGTTGACGTTGTTCTCGATGTTGTTCTCGTTGTTGTGGTTGTTGTTGTTGTTGTTGTGGTGGCAAGGGCAGTGGCAGCATCCGCCATTGACAGCCAAAGATACACACACAAACCACACACCACACAACACACACACACTTTCATAGAAGCTTTTGCAGGACACAATATGGGGCTCGCTTATTTTGTGTATTTGTTTTGCTTCGCTTCTCGTTCGTGTTTTCGGTTTTTTCATCATTTAGTTAGTTCAGTTTTTTGTTGTTGTTTTTTTTTTGTATTTGTGTATTCTATGGTTTCAATTGGACGGCATTGCACGTAAAAAATAAAACTGTATATATCTAAAACTAGTTCTTTTCTAAAATGAAGCCTAAATAATTTAGGAAATACTTCAGTTTATTTGTACAAAAAATAAACTTGAAATAATTATGTAAATAAAATCAAAATATTGTTTAAATTTAGCATTGTTTATGCCTAATGAAACAAAATTCATTAGTTTTTAAATTCTTTCATTTTTTATATTTATTTTAAAATATCGAACTTAAAACACATTTTAAAAAAAAATAAAGAGTTTTTCTTTGACAAATAAATAATTACGTAAATTTCATACCTTATAATATTTTTTACTACCTATAATTAAATTCCGACTTGATTTTGGAACAAATTACTAATTTATTTATTATCAAAATAACCAATCAAAATTTTAAACAGTTCAGTAAATAATATTTTTCTTTTGTATATATAAAGCTGAGTCATGGCTCAAACTAAGATCTTGGGTTCATTTCCTAAATGTTTAGAGAAGTTTTGAAACTAGGTTCGGATTTATATTTAATTTTAAAGAAGCCGAAAGGGCCAAATTGAACTGGTTCTGTAATTTCTAAATTGTAGATCTACTTTTATGTAAAGGTTTCATATGAATGAGATCAGTTTTTCTGTCATAATGTGATATTACTTTTATATAGGAATACTTTTTCAAAAAGCTGATTTTTTTTTATAATTTTACATATTTAAAATTGCGTTTCATTCTTAAGGAAATTTAATAAGACATTTTAGAATAACATGTCATTTCAAACTGAAGATCGGGGAACATAACTATATGCTAAATGTATCTTTTAAATATTCATGTTCGTCGAATAGAATCATGACATACAGAATCCATTTGATTAACATACGTATTTAGTTCCAGCTTTTTGTATTTTTGTATTGTATGCTTTAGGCATGGAGTTTGCATTGGACACACACACACACACACACAACTACACACATACACACACTTAACTGGATGGGCATGTCCCTGGTCACTTCCTGGCCGCACACACACATTGCTGTTATCCTGTCCAGAGTTCGCCTCTTGATTTGCACTGTTTGACAAGCAAAAATGTTGCTGTTTGTTTTTCGGGGGCTGCTCGACCATTGTCCAACAATTGAGAGACTGACAGAGAGATAAAGAAAGAGAGAGAGGGAATGTGGAAGTGTGATAAGGATAGAGAGATTGTATAGTATGCTATTTGATGGCCTAGTCAATGACTATTCTTCGTTTTCCTGTCTCCCTCTCAAGCCCAAAAGTGCGAGCCTAATGAGCCAAGTGCGAGCGTTGACAGTTGCTTGATAAGCGTAAAACCGTAACGAATGCCAATGCCTAACCAGGACACGGCCAGGCTCGAAGGATAATTAAACGTGAACAGTCGAAGCGTATTAATCATTTAATTTACTCCTTTCACGGCAAAAGCCAGCTCGAGGCACTTGTCTGTGAGCGAGTTAACACTGTAGTCCTGTCGTCCTTTCCTGCTCGAAGCCAGACAATCCTTTTCACGTGTCCTCGCAACCCTTTCGTGTCTTTTCTGAGCTTAATTCGTTCGGGCATGAAATTTCCGCGTGCGTGGCCTCCACCTTCCCCTCGTCTTTTCCCTTCCTCCCCACCATTTGTAGCCGCCAATTTTCTTGTTGCTTCATTAAAATAAATTTAAATAAACTACGCGTCGAGTTGTTGTCGTTGTTCGTGTTGTAATTATGAAAATAATATAAACTGGCAAAGTTTTTGCTGGAGCAGCAAGAAACTTTTAAGCACTTTCCCAATAAGGAAACTCAAGGTCGTCCTTTCGATACATAAGAAAAGTCGGTCAAATTATTTGGACATTTGTGCGCAATGTTTGCATTAGAAGTCAATTAATTAATTAGTATAATTTAAACATTTGCGCATCATTGCATACATATAGCATAAGTAAGGCAACCCTGGTTTGTTCGTTGTTCAACCCCTCGTTACGCCTAAAATGCTGCAGTACAAAATCGATGACAAATTGCGGACACGTTACGCGTAGTTGAGCCCAAGACGAGTTGAGCTGCGTTTCAGCTAAATACGTTGACAGTGCTACCCCGCTTGCAAAGACAAAGAACAACGAGAGAAGCAACAACAACAACACTAACAACAGCAACAACAACAACAATGAGAAGAACAATCTAAACTGAACACCAGCCACCCTGACAAAGGGAAAGTCAGGCCAAACAACGTGGATATATCAATGGGCAAATTAAAATAACAACCTAATCATCGTTTTAAGACCGCGAGAAAGGCGACAACCCGAGGGGTGTAATGTTCTCTCTCTCTGCTAAACAGTGGCGTAGTGGGATAGAGGGGTAGAGGAGTGGTGGGGTGGTGGGGTGGGGTGGTGCAAGGCTGCTAAATGAAACGGCAAGGCCTTTTGTCAACGCTCAACGTTAATTCCCCCTGCTGAACATCCCCCTTTTTAAGCATTGTTGTTGGCATTTTTATGTTCCGGCGTTTGTTCCGCCTTCTGTTCCTGTTCCTAAACAATTGCCCAAAGTGTTGGAAGTCAAACGCAAGTGCTGTCACCCACCGACCCGCCACTAATGCGTCCGTTCTCTCGTTGAGATGCAGCCAGAGAATCAGCATCAGCATCAATGGCACCAGAGACATCGAATTGCTCCCTTGTGACAGGCCAATATAATGCGCAACGGGGCGACAGGACGACAGGACGAGAGGGAGTTGGGAGAAAAGGAGATGGGCAGAGAACGCGATTGCACAACAGATTGCTGCGCTCATATCAAGTTGCAACCGTGTGCGTTTCAACTCGACCGTCGTCGTCTCTCTGCCTCCGTCTCCGTCTCTGCCTCCGTCTCCGTCTCTGTCTCAGGCTCACTGATACGTATGATGGATCGCCTTAAATACCTTTAAATTAAAACGATGCGAAAGCTGCAAAATGAGTTGTGGGAGTCGCTTGTGCTGCCTGCCATTCCAAAGATTTTGGGGTTGAGGTCGTCGCCTCATCCACATTTCTCGTTTAAATGCGTTTTAATTGAACGCAGCGTGACGCTCGCTGGCCAGAGATTGTCGGCCCCTTTTGGGGGAATGGGTTCGTCAGCATGTGCCAGGATATAATAAATGTATATTGATGTATGCATATGCCGACTGAAGATGGACTGAAGTAAATCCTTACAGATTTCTTGCTTCCCAAAGAAAAGTATCTTGTGGAAACAGTTGCTTTTTAAGAAGATTTCTTAAGTATTTCCGAAATTATCCACAATGTTTGCAATTGATCCAATTCAATGTGATTTATAAATGTGAACGTTTAAAAGTTTAAAACATTTTCATTAAAAAGTCAATAATATTTAATAAATTTTAAAATGGATTTCGATTTCTACGAAAGAAAATATTTAGAAAGAGATCTTTAAATTTGATGTAATTTAACCAATAAAAAAATCACCATTATTTAATGGTAAAAATTTTGTTATCTTGTAATGTCAAAATAAAAAAATATCAAACTATATAAATTAAAAATTCTTTTTGGATAATAAAATATTATTATTGATAGAATATTATTGTTGTAACCAGGAAGTAAAACCGAAACGAATATCGGTTTCAGTTAAGCTTTCGGTTATGCTCGAACTAAGGTTTTTAATAATAATTAAGGTTCTCGGTTGACCAAAGTAAGAAGCGTTATTAATTTTTTTTACATAAAAAAAGACATATTAGCCTGGAAAATAATGTTGTCTGGTTACTGGAAGGGTCCAGCGTAATGTTGATTTTATTATAATTGGATCTCATATATATTTGGATATTTTGGTTTGAACATTTCGATTATTTTGATTTTACAGATTTTTAATAACTTCAATCTGCGATAACTTTGTCAAAACTCAATCAATTTTCACGAGCAATGTAAATTTGAACATGTTTTTATCTCTAAATTCGTTCTGCATTTAAATTTTTTTTATTTTAAAAATTTCGAAATTTTTGAATTTTTTAGAAATTTTACAGTGTTACCCCTTATCATTTTTTGAAAAATTTCGAATTTTCAAAATGAACAAAATTTAAATGCAAAACGAATTTTGAGGAAAAATCATGCTCAAATTTACATTGCGCATGGAAATTGATTGCCTTTTGACAAAGTTATGACAGTTAAAAGTTATCAAAGTAGCTCAGTAGCTGCGAAGGTCAGAACCGAAATTAACCCTTATAAATGAAACGGTTATTTCGACATTAGGAGTTTCGGTTTATGGGTTTCGGTACAGTGGAAAGAATTATTTTCGGTTACGGTTTCAGTTACGGTTACAAATTTCAATCGGTTTTTACCGGTTAAAGGTTACGGTTTCGGTTAAGGTTTTAATCCCTGGTTGTAACCAAATGGTTTCTTCTCAGATTCCCAAAGCCCGTTTTTTAGTTCAGCTACATTTTATCTGCGAAATATTTTTGATTTTGACATTATATGTAAATTTAAAAATTTTAATTCACAATATCTTTAAGTTAACTAAAAATTTAAAATATGAGTGTTGGAATAGCAACTTGTGTATGTAAGAAGTTATTAAAGTTAACTATAGACATATGTTATAAGTTATTAAAGTAAAGTATAGACACAACTGGTACAGCACTTATAATTCCAGCATGGACAACTCTAAATATGATAGGTTGTTGGGCCTGTCAAATGCTGTCTGTCTGCCAGCAATTGAGGCAATTTTTTTTGACACTAATCAGATTAGTATCGGCAACGCGATGTCATATAATTCTCGATGCACATGCGAACCAGACGCATCAAATTGCAACGGGGTCTGTACGACACATGAGGCAACCACCCACAACCATGGCCACAACCAGAGTTGCCACCCATGAACCCATTTGCAAATGTTGAGTTGGACGTTGGAGTTGGGTCTATTTGGTATTGGAAATGGGATTGGGATTGGGACTGTCTCTCGGTCTGGGGTATTGAATGACTGGCTGACTGGCTGACTGACTGTTTGACAGACACTGATGTTGATGAATATCAAGTGAATCCTTTTGTGACATCAAAAAAAGGCCTCCCGCTGGGCTGCCGTCATTGCTTGTAGTTGGCTTTAAAAACCTTGTGGCAGCGAAAGTGACAGCGACAGAGACAAGGGAAAGAGACAGGGACAGGGACAGGGACAGGGACAGCAATGCTATCAAAGACATCGTGGCCATCGCGGACTTACTTAGCCCACAAAATGCTCAGATTGAAAAACGCAAAAGTTGAGATATGTGCGCCAGGGCAGATTGATTGCGTCTGATAGCGTGGGCAAGTGTATAAAAAACTAGAGACAGGCAGAAAGAGAGGGCGGAAAGCGGGTTCGAGTTTTAGACTTGAGGTTAGGCAAAGCACAGCCAAGATGCCAGATAAGACAGCCCTCGGTCCGTTCTGAAATAGACAGCGGCAAGGACATGGAAAATTATGAAAGTGTTGGCGTAGAACAAATCGAATTAGACATTGTGTTAAAGTTGATGTCATGGCAACACAAAGCGGCAAAGGGCAACAACAAAAAAGAGGCCGCCATTAGTGGTCTGAGAATGGGAGGGGGGGTCCAAAATTACTGGTCGGGATGCGGGATGCGGGATCCGGGATCGGGAACCAGATTCAGTGTCTGCCATTAGTGCGTGTGATTTCCATTTCATTTCGCTTCGTGACAGTTGGCAACTCCAACAGATTAAAGGCATTTCCCATCCCATCCCTGAATTATTGTTGTCAGCAACCAGCGAGGACTCCCATCCAAGCATCCTGTCAGCCAGCCAGGAGCGGGACAGCGAATCCTCTCGCGACATGCGTCGATGATACGCAAATGCAAACAAACAGAGTACAGTGAAGCACCCAAACGAAGGACGCGGAGGAAGAGGCAATAATGCCATGCAAGAGAGAGAGAGAGAGATGGGTGTAAGGCATGTGCATAAGGAAGCAACCAGTCGTATTTCCCTTAGTTCCCACTTCCCCCTGTTGACACTCGCGAAATCAGCTGTGAAAATTTTGAAAATTTTCCACGAGGATTTTCGCGACTTTTTGCGTATTTTGCATCAATTTTTATCAGTTGGCATCACCAGGCGTAAGTGGGACAGACACGAGCAGAAAGAAGGCGGAGGGAAAGGGAAGGGAGCCACGTTAATGGCAAAGCGACTGCGTAAGTGGCAAAAACGCGACAAATGGCGACAACGTCAATGTGGAAGCTTTATGCCAATGCCAGATGAAAGTGCTCATAGGCCGATCCACGAAAGAAAAATGGGTGGGAGCAGGATGGGGATGGAAATGGGGTAAATAAGTGATGGATTTCTGAGTTTGGCCAAATGCAAACAGTTGGCACTTGTTGAGGGCAAACCCACGTAATGTTAGACAATGAGCTTGAACTTAAAATTAAATTTTAAAATTGTTTGCTGAAGTTTTTAAAACACATCAATTAGTTAGAAGTATGTTTGAAACTTGAAGCTTTGAAGCTTCTCTAGGTTTTTATTTCTTAAAGACTATTAGAACAGTGGGAGTTGATGTATAACTATTGAGAAAATTCTTTTAAGCTTTAAAATATGATATATAATGTTTTATATGCTCTTATTATGTTTTTTTTTTTTTACTTATTTTATAAACCGTCTACAAAATTAGTTTTTTATTTAAAAGAATTTCTTAACGATTAAAAAAATGGATCCAAGTCTACTTACAATTTAATTTAAAATGTATTTTTCGAAATTTTATTTTTATTTTTATAGTTTAGTTGATATTTCGTTTCATGCTTTATGAATTTCAAAACACATTCATGGTACATGGACGTTGTGTATATTTTTATTTTTATCATACAAGATTTCAATTATTTTTGATTACTTTACTTTTACAGATAAATTCATTCTTGGATATTTACTTACTGATTGGCTGATTATTCAATTATTTCTTGATTATTTATATATTATCAAGTATTAGTTTTATTTATAAATCAATTTTATACACATTTCTTTATAAGAAATCTCTGATAATATATTTTTAACTGATTGAATCCTTATTTGCTGCTGTAGAGCTATTGTTGGGCTATGAAACTAATATCAACACTTGATTAATCCAAATGAGGCCAATCATTGCGCTCTAATGAACCAAAACTGGCCTGGCACACGCACCAGTCAACCAACCAACCAAGCAGTCAAGCAGTCTAAAACCCGGACACCCTAAACGTAACACTATCCAACCAAACTCAACCCACTCACAGAGCCATAATATTTTGGGCAACGCCTTGTGAACGGGTTAACCCTTTTCGAGGTGGGAGAGAGTAAAGTGAAGTAAAGTAAAGTAAAGTATGTACCGCAGTTTGTTTTATGAACATTTGCGTGTGAAAGTGTCGATATTTGGGTGACTCTGATGTGGATGATGGCGACATCAGCATCCTCCTCGTCTGCCTTTAATCACGTGGAAAGGCGCGAAAAGCGGCGCTTAGTGTTTGCCAAAAGCTTGAGCGCGTGCGAGTGCAAGAGTTGAGAACAGGAGCAGGATTCACTCAGTCAGTTGTGAGAGAAGGGTTGCTTATTCTCCCAGTTGAGCTTATCATTAATCATTAATAATGAAAACGGCGGCGTTAAATCTTGTCGATGTGCCATGCCAAATGCTGGTATTTCATTCATCCTTCATTCATGCTCCTCAAGGGGTTGAATTCTGGCCGAGCACAATTGTGAAGTACCTGTTAATGGGCACTCGCAATGGCCAAGTGCTTGCCTCCTCGCTCCTGACTGTGTAATTTGACCCGGGGCTATAAGTTACGCAATTGTGTGCACTTCAAAAAGCGCAAATTGCACAACAGCGCCACCTAGTGTGAGTGAGTGTGAGAATTGTCAGCGTCAATATAAAGTTGGGATTCCCCCTCAACGGATATTTCTTTTTTTCTTTTTTTCTTTTTTTGGACATTTCTACGCTTTCAACTTGAAATTGAAAGTCCTGCGGGATATTCTCCAACTACTGTCACATTCTGTGGCATATTTGACGCGCGTAAATGAGTCTTAATGTGTTTTTCACGCACTCTGTCAAAAATAGAAGAATGAAGAAAATACAGAAATGCCATGTGAAAGCTGGACCTGTTAACGTGTCCAGAATGTAGGCACTTTTTTTTTTTTGTACTGGGGCTGGCGTCAAATTCAATTTAGCATTTTTAAGTGCGTTCGCCTTTGATCAGCGACAATCGAATTTGCAGCAATAAAATGTGCGATAACGTAACGAGTGTCCTCGTTGTCGAATGTCCTGTCGTCAGACAGATTGACTGACTGTCAAACTGATTACGCTTGCCGTTTGATCAGAGTCAGATTCAGAGTCAGAGCAACTGCGACCAGTTAACCGAGTGTCCTCTCCTCATTCATAAATATTCAATCCAATATCGAGAGCACAATCCCATCTCAGCCTACTCAAACTTCTGTGCCCATAATTACGAGTACACTATCGTATATATAGCCACTAGGCATTCGTATAACGTATGATGAATGCGATTGCAAATCGGATTCCTAATACGAATTGAAATACGTTGAGGACTTTGTCAACAGGAGCGCCACACGGCTCATTGGCTGCCTTTAGCCGCGGGCCAAGAACCGAGCACAGATGCTGACGATGGCAAACCGAAAGTGGCGGTAATTTGGCAACTACTCTTGGTCTACACTACACTCAACTGAAGCAGGCAGGAGTGGACTGGATAGGAGGAGAGTGTAGTGTTGTGTAGTGAAGTGGAGCGAGCCTGCATCTTCGGCATCAGCGGCAATTGACAGCACAATTGAATGGCTGAGTTGCTTCTGCCGCTGCCTCTGCCTCTCCACACACTGTGGCAATTACAAGGAGTGGCCCGGATTGGCCCGGATTGCCCTCAGGTTATCTTTGAATTCTATGCAAGTTGTAGACAACAACGAGCTTCATTTATACCCTTTACAATACACACACGGTTACTACAAATGAGTTAGGGTATCTCTGCTGGGCAATTACATTTCTGTCAGCTTGTGTGGCATTAAAAGATTTAAAACCGCCAGAGCCGATTAGATTCGACTTAAATATAATCAAAAATCTAGAAAGATTTTTTCAATGTTTAAAAATAAATATTAAAAACTAACATCAATATTTAACTTAAATATTCATTTTATATATAATATATATATAAAATATTTCAACATCTTTTAATGTATTCATAATAAACTTAATTTTTTTCAATATTTTCAGTTATAAATTAAAATATTTTATAAAATAATTTAATTTTAAATTTTACACCTTAGTTTTATTATTTTATTTAAAATTTAATTAACAGTATTTTCCACCTGTCCACTGCTTTTAGTCGACGTTAAATAAATAAATAAATAATATCAGTCAATAGTAATAAAACCTGTCAAATTTGAATTGAATTTTAGATATATAGTAGTTTGTAGTCGAGATAAGGAGTTTTTATTTTATATAGATATGTATATTTGAAGACTTTGATTTGAAAATATTCAAATAAATTAAAAAATCATATTAAATAAAAATGCGACGAGTTAATGATGTTGATGATGAACCTTTTGTATTATTTATTAATTAGTATCGATAAAATTTGAATTGGCTTAATAATTATAATTTATTATATTAGCTCATATTTTCTCACTTATTTATTTAATTGCAATAATTTATTTTAATACAGAAATTAATAATTTCCATATTAAAAATTCAAATATATTATCTGTTTATCAAATTAAATATAATTTTGATTATTTACTTAGCATATATTTATTTATAACAATTGTTCAATATTTATATTGACCTTACTTAACTATTATGTTTTTGTAAGTGTATTTCGGATTCGTTTTTGTTGAAAATCCTAGACTTTTTTTTGCATTTCGTGGCTGTTTTTTGCGACAGATGTTTGACTATAATGCCAGCTCCTGTCACGACTTGGCCTACAATATTTTGGCTATTTGCTTTCACGTGCATAATTATATTGCAATTATTTATTAAGTACACAGAAATTGTGATCGATCACAGCTGAGGGTGAGGATGAGGGATGCCAGGGGCTGTGCACGGTTCAGGGAGGGGGCGGCAACGCATATGGTGAAGTTCAGTTCAGTTTGGTTTTGACTTGTTTGGATTTTGGTTTGGGTTTGGGCTTGGGTTGGCGGACAGCTTATGAATTTCTCATTAGTTGCCGCTGTCAGTCGAGCCACCTACGCGACTGTACTGTGTGTCCTTGTCTCCTTTGTGTCCTGTTGTGTCCCAAAACTGTCGCGTGCATGAGCTGATTTTAATGAAAATTCCATCTGGAATAGTTGCGAGGCCGTGACACAGCAGTCGGAGTAACAAATCTGGCAACTCAGCGTATTAACTTCCGATTAACTTTGGCCGGTCAAGTAACCCCTTTTTGGCCAACTCTCCCCCTTTCCCTTTCCCTTTCTCTATAGCGAATTCCCAACTCATGTCCCGCTTTGGCAGCTTGTGAAATTGCCGAAATTCGATTGGCAAAATCGTTTAGTGGACGTCGATGACTTTGACGCGGGATCTCACTCAGATGGACCTTCTAATAACCATGCGAGGGAGCCGAGAAAAATCCGTGTGTGCCACCCTTTGTGGCATGTTTGTCAGCAGTGCCAAATGCGAATCCTTTTGTCCTGTCGCATCGAGCAATGCCGAAACGCCTGTCACAATATCCTTTGGGCGACTGTCAATTTTTTGCGTGCGACGCCAAACGAAAATTGAGTAGCGTTCTCTGCCCTCACGCATGACACAGACACCACCAAAAAAAAGAAAGGATGAACAAGGGGAAGAGGAAGAAGGAGGAGAGGAAGAAAGGAGGACATGACCAAACGGATTGCAGCCGCAGTCGCAGTCGTTAATCCTGTGCAGAGGCAAGTGGCACGCCTGAGCGCATTGCCAAAAGTGCACAAGGCTGCGTAAGGACATGCTCCTGCAACCGAGATGGAGATGCAGAAAGAGGCAGAGACTCCGACTCCGACTCCAACTGCGACTGCGACCAAAGGCAGATGTCACAATCGAAATTGAATTAAAGCGCAAAGTAAGATTGATTGTCTGCAGTTCGCTGAGGTTATTGCGTGCCTCAGGATATGCCGAGTGAATATCCTTGCCCATTCAGTTTTAAGCTCCTTGGCAGCGCTTTAATATGTATGTATGTATGTATGTCTTTGCATCCTCAGCATCTTCTCTCTGTCTGTCTGTCTGTCTGCCTGATTAACATGCGCCAATTCAGGCAAATTGAATGGCGTATCGTGGCAGGATCAAAATTGTACTCCTTGTAAAAAACTAGTTTTGCTCGCAGCGCACAACGCGGCGACTGTAAATCGACAGCAAATTCGGTTTAATCAGCGTATTCCCCCTTCCAGAAGTAAGACTCCATCTACAAAATCCTCCAGAGAAATAGAAATTGAAATGCTTCACAAACAAATGAAACAGCAGGAAAAACAAAGACAAGGCCAGGAATGAAGTGAAGCAGCGCCTAAATTAGACGGTCGACTCTTGGCCCAGTTGGCTGCTGTAATTGCACTAATATATTTTTATTGCCAGCCCCCTTCTCTGGCCAAAATGCTAACCCAAATCCATAGTCGAGGCTAGACTTTGAGCTCGTGTTCTGCCGGAAGTAACTAAATCATCTTTGACGATTGCCACATCTCTGACTGCTGATTTCCCCTCTTCTACTTCATCTCTCTCTTAATAAACATAATTGTGCAAACGGAAACGTCCATGAGATACATCCTGACTGTTCCCTCTTTTCATCTTTTCCTCTGTATCTCTCTTCCTGTCTCTTATTCCCTCTGTTCTTTTGCATATTCATTTGGGAATACGATTACTGCGAGGATTGAGGATTGAGGGGTGAGGAGTGAGGAGTGTGCACGCCCATCTCCAACCAACTCCCACCACCTTTGGCCACCCGCTGGCAACTTATGACAGGCCATAACCATTTAGCCGGGCAACCCACGGCCGAGCACAATGATCATAATGGTGTACAACAATTTCGAAACAATTGATTGCACTACAAATGCCCGTTTATTAGTCGATGTCGGTGTCGGTGTCGGTCTCGGCCTCAATGTCTGTCCGGGAGTCCGGGAGTGCTACTGGTATCGGTATCGGTATCGGTGGTCACTTGACTGCTTCTGCTTTTCTTATTCCCGCAATGAGCGGCAGTTCCGCCAGGTCGTGTGTCTTGCCACGTGGTAATCATAATTAATGGCCAATGATACTATTTGGCCCAGCCGTTCTCTTGGGCTCGTCTATCAGCCAAGTTGCCGTGGGAGTTGCTTAGTTACATCCTTCGTTCTGGGTGAGATTTCTCTTGTTTATGTTGCTCGGTCTTATCGCGGCGATTTTTCAAAAAACCCTCGCTGAACACTTTCTGTCAGCACAAGTTAGTCTAGATCCACAATTGAAAGAAATTGCTTAAATTAATCTAAATCACATTCTAAGTACTTGAATTACCTAAATCTCCAGGCGATTCCATTGATATGTAGTTAGTTGTTAAATTCATTAAAGATTTATCGATATTTCTAAATTTAATATTGACAGATAGTTCAGTAATAAAATTTTTTATTAAAATTACATTTATTTAATTTAAATAAATTTTAATAAAAATTTTTATTTTAAAACTAAAATTAAAGTTTGGTTACCAAGAATAATTATGATAGAAAATCGCTTTAAGTTTCTATAAAATCTTAGGAGATTGGGGAGAATATTTGGCTAAATTCTTGAAAATGTCTTGAGAAATAAATATGAGGCTTAGAACATATTATTATTTCAAAACCAGGGATTAAAACCTTAACCGAAACCATAACCTTTAACTGATGAAAACCGATTGAAATTTGTAACCGTAACTGAAACCGTAACAGCTGTACCGAAACCCATAAACCAAAACTCTTTAAGCCGAAATAACAGTTTAGTAACCGATTCATTTATAAGGGTTAATTTCGGCTCTGGCCGTCGCAGCTACTGAGCTACTTTGATAACTTTGAACTGTCATAACTTTGTCAAAACTCAATCAATTTCCATGCGCAATGTAAATTTGAGCACGATTTTTCCTCAAAATTTGTTCTGCATTTAAATTTTGTTCATTTTAAAAATTCGAAAATTTTGAAATTTTTCGAAAAAATGATAAGGGGTAACACTGTAAAATTTCTAAAAAATTAAAAAATGTCGAAATTTTTAAAATAAAAAAATTTAAATGCAGAACGAATTTTGAGATAAAAACATGTTCAAATTTACATTGCTCGTGAAAATTGATTGAGTTTTGACAAAGTTATCGCAGCTCGAAGTTATTAAAAATCTGTTAAATCAAAATAGGCGAAATTTTCAAACCGAATTAACCAAACTTATATGAGTTCAAATTATAATAAAATCGACATTACGCTGAACCATTAAAGTAACCAGATAACTTTATTTTTCAGGCTAAAAAGAGCTTAAGTCTTTTTTTATGTAAAACAATGATAACACTTCTTACTTTGGTCAACCGAAAACGTAAATTTATTTATTGTTTTTTGTGAACCGAACCCCACCTGTATTTTTAAGCCGAAACTTACAAAAAACTGATAACCGTTACGAAACCGATACTCCAAGATTTTGCATAACCGATAACCGAAAACCTTAATTCGAGCATAACCGAAACCGTAACTGAAACCGATATTCGTTTCGGTTTTATTCCCTGTTCAAAACATATCGGGATGTTAAAAGGCTGTTTCCTTTACTTTTATTTGCATAAACATCATAGGATAAATCAAGAGTATATATTATATTTTTAAAGCTTTTCCGTTATTTTATTTCATATGCAATTATGTTTCAGTCTGAGAAAGAAGAATATTATCTCAACTTTAAACATTTCTTCTTCCCTTTTATTGGACTTATGGATATTTTGTAGCATTCTCCTTTGTAAAAAATGTATTTTTTTTTATTTTTTGTATATTTGTTTTTAAAACAAACAGCCTATCTTGACTAGAAGTATTTTTTTAATGTATTGTCCAATTTGATTACCTTATCACTACTTTCTAAAGAATTTTAATATATCTAAGGAATATAACAGTCGCAATTTTGAGTTGCACCTTTATTCATATAATTTAAAAAAAATTGTCCAAGACTCAATTTCTATAATATATAGTTTCAGAAATGAAACGACAATTTGGCCAGATATCTGTGAGACGTGTGAAGTTGACTTGCGATTGTTAAGAACTTGCAACAGGCATTGAGAACACTGTGAATTGTGGCTATTGTTGTTGTTGTTCGTGTTGTTGTTGTGGCATGTTGTGGCTGTTGTTGGGGCTGTTGCTTTAAGCATCCTTTACTGGCAACCATCGATCCATCCATCCATCCATCCATCAATCAATGCGTACGTCAAGCTGCAAGTTGCAAGGGAATGTCAGCGACAAATGTTGCAATGGTCGCTCAATGCCAAACCAGAAAAGTTGATGGGGCAAATTTTTGAAAGTTTTGTTTTGGTTCTTTTACTTCTTTTGGAGAGACCTCAAAAAGAAGAAGCAGAATAAGAAGAAGAAGAGCAGTGCTGATAGAGTATGTAGTGAGCATCAGCTATAAAGATAATAAACAGCAATTGGTAAGTGAATATAGGAGGCACGTTGCAAGCCACGTTGCAAGCTCATTATAAGGCTGGCAACACTTAGCGCCAGCTTCAGCTTCAGCTTTAGCTTTAGCTTTAGGTTTTGGGTCTTGGTTTGGTTTTCAGTTTGGTCGTTGGATCGATTGGATCTGAAGAAACTGAGACGGAGACTGAGACGGAGACTGAGTCTTTTTGTTGGCTGTGCACGCTTTTGGGGCCAGCTGCAATCGCGATTTGACTTTGTAAGTCGTCGGCTTTAATTATGCCCGCGTGGTGTTAATGAGATCTTTAGGAGTTTGCCGTCGTCGTCGTCGTCGTCGTCTCTTTGGGCCTTTGCATGCCTCGACTAGTTGTTGTGGCTCAATCTGGACTCCCCTCTCCCCACTCCCTGCTCTCTTTGCCATAACATTGCATTCTAAGTGGCGCAAGAGTTTGCGTGATTTAAAGGGCTTCATTAAGTTCGTGAATTCGACTAAATCACGCGCTCCAATGCCGGGCGCATGTCTTGACACCCCAACCACAGTCCACAGAGCCAAGTTTAAGCATTATATGGCTGGTCGATAAGGTCGAGCCCTGACTACACTCATTCCTGCCACTGCAACGTGCAACGTGCAACGTGTAACTTGCAACTTGCAACTTGCAATGCTGCTACGCACTTCCGATCTTGGCCAACACGCCATTGCCGACCAGGCCAACTCTTGCTGGCTTGCTGGCCAGAAATTCTTGACCATTTGACAGCTGACGATTTATGTGCCTGCTGGGAGCCTCCCCTCTCTGCTCCCCTCTCTCCATCTGCTTCCTCACCAGTGTATGATTTTTGTTCGAGGAGTTGACGAGGAGATGCGACTGTTGCCTGTCTCCCAGAATATGACAAAAGGCGATAAGATCTACGAGGCCTTGTTAGGTCTTCGTCTTCGTCTCCTTCTCCGTCTCAGTGTCCGTCTCCTTGACTTTTGATTCGTATGTATTTTTGTATTGTTTCATCAAAAACTTCACCGTTATGCTCATTAAATTTGCAACCATTGTTTGCCTTCAATCCCGGCAATCAAAGGTACTGCAAAACCCAAAAACCATTTCTCTTTTAAACAAGCGCTTCCGGCGTTCTGCGAAAAATGCGCGTCCAAAAAAAAAGAATAAAAAGTGCAAGAAAAAGAGAAGAAAAAGCGAGCACAGTGGAAGTTGTGTCAATCAATAGGTTGCTCCATCTCCATCTCCTCCTGCTTCAGCTCCTGCTCCTGTTCCTGCCTTGAATGCTATGCGTCCTGCATGTTAATGTCTGTGTCCAGCACAATATCTAGACTGAGCTCAGGAAATCGATATTGAGCTGTGCGAGGGATTCTTGGACATCTCCCGACAATGTCACGCGTTTAGGGATAGTCCGACTCCAACTCAAACCCAAACTTGGACTTGGACTTGGACTCATATTCCCTGTTAGCTTGTCTGTTGATTTTATGTGCACGCTTGGAATTTGTAAATTTAAAATGCTTCACATGCCTTCATTTCTCTCCTTTCTTTTCCAGCTGCGTGTGTGGCCATCAAGGTTTGTGGAATGGGTGGAGGTTAAGCTGAACTTTGACCTGCTTAACAGCTAAGCAGCTATCACATTGATAAGTTGTGAGGGGCAACTTGTCGATTACTTGTTTACCAGCGCCAAACAACTTAACTACTTGTGCCGTCGTCCAACTTTGATTGCTATCCAAGAGTCGAAGTCGGATTCTGTTGGGGCAAATCAACTGTTTATTTGTCAAATACGCATTACACGCAGCCAAAGCAACAATAAAAGCCAGCAGAGTAAACTGTTAGACTGGTAGACACAACAAACAAACACACACGAGTCCTTTGAGTCAACACACAAATAGCTGACGCTGCACATATGTATGTGTCTCCCAGTTCTCCCTGAACAACAACAAGCCTTGGGGTAAACGCCCCCCATATCAGATAGAGAGAGAGGAGAGAGAAAGATGTTGACACTACTCTTGATATCTTAGGCGTTAAGTTGGCCCACAGTGTCCACTAAAAAACTGACCCCTAGGCCTAAGTCTCCCATTCTTCCATTGTTCGACCCACGCGTTCTATAAACAATTTTCACTTTTTTTTTGTCGTTTGCTCCTCGAGAGAATTCCTTTGGGGTAGCGCATTTGTGCTGCACTTATGTCAACCTAATGAAGATAACAGCATAATTTGCCAAGTTTTCTGAGCTGGGTGTATTCCCAGAAAAGTCTCACATGAGATGAAATCAAAGTTCAGGGCGCGTATTGGAAATTGATGTCACAATTGCTATTTTCGAGGGGGGTTGACTAGTTTTATGTGACCATCTTGTGATTTGTCTTTGGTCGAACAGTATTGATAGCGCAAATCTGTTAGGTGTTAAATGGGCCAACAGAGCAGTTGCTCTAAGGGTCTATTTGCCATGTTCCATGGGCAGTAAATTGGGGGTCCATTGTGCTAATATCTGCGAATGGGAAAGCGAAAATGTGGCAATTGAAATGGCCTTAGACAGGCTCTAAAGACTAAAGATAGCTCAATATGTGGGATCTACATAGATGATAAGAAAGTTACTATACTTAACAGAGAATAAGAGAGTGTGTAAGTACGAAAAATCAACCTACTTAAATAAAGAAGACATGTAATAATTGAAGTTTTTAATTCGAATATTACACTAAAATATATAGAGGAAGAATCTGAAATTCTTCAAAATAGTTCAAGTATGCTATATTTATTTATTTTATTAATGTCGACTGATAGAAAAAATACATAATTAAATTTAAAATAAAATTATAAAACTAAAATTCTAGTTTTAGTTATATTATAAAAAAAAGGTTAAGGGAAATTATTCAAAATAGTTGATTTATGTGTTGCAGCAAAATCAACTTATGATGCTGAAAAAGTGTGTTGAGTATAATTAACTTGCTTGTGAGTTTTTGGAGTTGAATCCCTCTAGGATCTAAATGAAGAGTGTTCTTCTAAAATAATCACCATAACTATGAATTTAAAGCCTTCTTCCATATCAATTTTGAAAGCTTATTCATATTCAGTATATCACAATAATTTGGAGTCAAATTTCTATGAAATTTATCATGTTATAAATGAAGGGAATGCATGAAAATGATCCAAAATTCCATTGTATCTTGTTTGAAAATGTAACTTAGTTTCATACCTCGAATCCTTCATTGTTGGCTATTTTGCTTTTCGCAGCTGTATCATGTTTTCCGAAAGATAATGCTTTTGCTTCCATTCTACCTTAACATTTGGCTATTGTTCTCATTGCTTTCACATTTCCCATTTCACCTTAGCCATATTCATGGCTTGAACATAAGCAAATTTCTGCTGACAAAACACAAAACCTCGAGAAATCGAAGTAAAATGTAGCTTGGCAATTTTGTCAGTTGTTCTCATTGTTGTTGTTGTTGTTGTAGATGTAGATGTTGTTGTTGTTGTGGATGTTGTTGATGGCATCTTCGTTGTTGTTGAGCCAATTTACTGACAATTTCCAGGCACTCTGCTCAATCTAGTCGAGGCTATGCTATATATACATTCATATATATGTATATTTATATATGTATATATATACGTGTAACTGCCATGAAGATGATGACGAGAGAGAGAGAGAGAGAAAAAGAAAGAGAGAGAGAGAGAGAGAATACAGAGCAGTCATGCCACATGCCTCATTCCACGCCCACGTTGACGCCTTTGTTAGCTGAAATTTAATGAAGTTGGTTTAATTGAAGTATGGCTGATGCCCCTTTCCTCTTCTCCCCTTCCTCGTCTCCCCTTCCCTCCCTCCACTCTCAACACTCACTGTTGCCTCTAACAATCCACAGTGTTGTCGTTGTTGCCCCTGGTTGCTGTTGACTGTTTAATTTTACAAATTTGCTACGCAGACAACAGTGTAAAGCATTTTTGCCTTGTGCCTTGCATCCTTTTGCATCCATTTAAGGCAACTTGCCCCATGTTGCCAGCTTCCTTTGTTACCTGTATGTTTCTATATATGTATGTATATGTGTGTGTGTATATCGATGTATCTGTAACTGTGTATCTGTATCTGTATCTATGTGTCCGTTTCGCCGTTAAGTGTGACAGTAACCATACGACACACACGCAAATATTTTCACGATTTCATTCTCTGTCATTTACTGCGTTCCACAGTGCGCTTCAAAATTATTTTTTGCACATTTCAGTTGGGAACGTTGAGAGAGAGACCTGCTCGGTCCAGGCATCGATCGGTCCAGGCATCCAGGCATCCATCAGTTTCACTTATTATTGACGCCAAATATGCGGACAATGCTGACTAAACGATACGAAGACGAGGACGTTCCTCCACGGATTGCCACAGCTCCTGGGCAGAAGACCTGAACTGAACTGAAGTTGGCCAGAATGGCAGCAAAGCATTTGCTGTGACATTCATTAATTATTTTATATGGAATTCTACGCATTACCACGTACAAGTTGGCGACATCAACATGAAACATGTCTAGGTACCAGTTGCAATCTTTGTCCCCAAGTCTTTCAGTCCTCAGACATTGGCTACATAGACGGCCATTTAGCCATATCAATTAGAGGGAACGTTGTTGTTCCAACATCCAGCATTCAGCATCCAGTTGCCATTGATAACCCAAAAACTTGAGGCTTGAAATTAACTTGGTCATCTTGCTGCACTTGAGAGCAACATCATCGAAAGATGCTGTCTGCGCCACTTGCCGACTTGAGTTGAGGGCCGACTTCGTTTTGTCTTCGTTTCTGTAGTGGCTGAGCAAACAGCTCAAACAACCAACAACCAACAACCAACAACCGACAACAACGAACGGCAGCCCAGCAGCTAAATAAGTAAGTACAACGAAGGAGGGATCTTGTCGAGAAGTGTCTCTGTCTCGGCGAGTCACTAAATAAGCACTTTTAACCACAGTCGGGAGTCGAGTCGAGAGCTGAGAGTCGAGAGTCGGGAATTGTAAGTTGGCAGTCGGCTGTTGGCCAACATTGAGTCATCAACTGACATCAACTGTATGCAATCAAATGCACTCCAAATCGAGGAGTCAGAAAAAGAGTCCGAGTCAAAAACAGAATCGAGTCAGACAAAAGGCGTGTAACAAATATTAACAATGAAAATAATAATAACACTACAACTTTGGTGAATGAACTGAAAGAACGAACGAACCAACGAACGATCTTTTTGAGAGGATTCAATTTCTCTGTTTCTCTCAATTCTCTGAGCATGAGCTTGCAGTTATTATCGTTATATGGTTATTGGCGTCGATCGAACGCTTAAGGACTGGCTAAGTAAACACGTGTTAATGACTCCCAATGGCGGCTAGAGAGACGCCACATTGTGGCACGTTCTGGGTGGGCTCCACCACAGCGGAAGTTTGTCGTCTCAAGGGAATAGGGTATTGGAAAGAGGGAAGAGGCAAGGGAAAGAGGAAAAAGGAAAAAGGGAACTGAGTACTGGGGAGTATTTGTGAATAATGCTATTAATTTATATATCGCAAATTAAATATATTAATTTAAATCGAATAACAATAATCAGTAAAAATTTCAAGTATTTCATTAAACTTAAAAATACAAATTAAAAATATGGTATTTTATTATTTTGTAACAAAACCTAAAAAAATAAATGATAAAATTTATATATATTTTTACTGGATAACCTATGCTCAAATCCTACTCAAATTAATATTTATAATAAAAATTAAAAATCAAATTTATCCCATCCAAAAAAGTATATCAGAAATTATCTCATTCATATATATAAATTTATTCCGAATATATTTATTACTTAAAAAATACAATTTTAAAGAAACGGTATAAATTTAAAATAAATAATTTTTAGAAAAACTAAGTATTTTTTAAAATGCAATATTTTAAACTGAAAACCTAAACGAGCTGAAGTCTTTAACTTGGAACAGATAACAGAAAACTGGGCACTGTTAAAATTGATAAACGCCATTGGCAATACGCTGACTGCCTCTTACCAACTTCATCTCCAGCTACTCTCAGCTCACTCTCTCCCCCTCTTCATCTCCTTTTTCTCCTCTCTCTCTTCCTCGTGGTTGTGTGTAGCCAACGAAGCATGCGTTGCCAACAACGAGAGTGTAAGAGCTCGAGTTTGGGGCAACAAAACTCGCCACAGTTATGAAACATGTCGCAAAAGATTCCAGCGCTCGAACAGGTAATTGGATTGACACTTTTGGGTCTGATGGAGTCCTCGCCTGGTGGAGAGTTGATGAGGCCTCGTCGGTGGTTGGTTGCCAGCCGATGATTGCGTTAGTTCCTGATGACTTCGAGGAGGGGAACTTGCCTCCAAATTGACGCTCGCGGCAAGAGAACACTCCCCCAAAAAATACCCAGCGACTTTAATCTTAGCTGATTGAAAGGGAGGGGGAAGGGGATGTGTGGCAGTGTGTATGTGGCAACAAGACTAGACATAGTTTTCGTGCTTTTGAAGTTTTCGCATGGAAATAATTGTTGCACTGTTTTCCAATTTGAGCAAAGCGTCAAAAGTTGACAGCCCGTTGTTTTGCCAGAGAGAGGGGGACAACGTCAACTAACAGCAGTCGACATAAAAATTATTAGACATTCAGTATAAAATTAGAAAATACGATTTTAAATTAATTTAACTTATTTGTTTCAAAACTGAAATATATTATTTTTATAATGATTTTACTGAAAACTTTTATTTTCCATTTAAATCACATATTTTTTATACTTATTTTTAATCAAAAATGAGAAATATTTTAAAATAATAATATCAGTTATTTTACAAATTATTTGGCATTCAATATAAAATTTAAAAATAAGATTTTAAATTAAGTTAATTTGTTTAAATCAGACATGAAATATGTTCTGAATGAATTGCAAATTTCTAAATATTCCTAGAATGGTTTTACTAAAAACAGGATACACATTTATTTTCAATTTTAATCATATAAATCGGGGATTAAAACCTTAACCGAAACCGTAACCTTTAAATGGTGAAAACCGATTGAAATTTGTAACCGTAACTGAAAACGTAACCGAAAATAATTTTTCCGCTGCAGCGAAACCCATAAGCCGAAACTCTTGAAACCGAAATAGCCGTTTAGTACCCGATTCATTTATAAGGGTTAAATTCGGTTCTTAGCTACTTTGAACTGCCAGAACTTTGTCAAAACTCAATCAATTTCCATGAGCAATGTAAATTTGAGCACGTTTTTTCCTCAAAATTCGTTCTGCATTTAAATTTTGTTCATTTTAAAAATTCGAAATTTTCGAATTTTTTCGAAAAATGGTAAGGGGTAACACTGTAAAATTTCTAAAAAATTCGAAATTTTTCGAATTTTCAAAATGACCAAAATTGAAATGCAGAATAAATTTAAAGGTAAAAACCGGCACAAATTTACATTCCACATGAAAATTGATTAAATTTTGACAAAGTTATGACAGTTCGAAGCTATTAAAAATCAGTAAAATCAAAATAATTGAAATGTTCAAACCAAATTAAATAAATTTATATGAGGTCAAATTATAATAAAATCGACATTACGCAGAACCAATTCAGTAACTAGATATATATGGAATATTTGTGCCCAAATTCATGGTGAAAACTTAGATTTTTTAATTGCTACAAAATATAAAGTGAAAATCGGAACAGGCCTGTAAATTAAAGTTTGTGATTAAAAATCTTTCTAATAATTTTTATTATGAAAATGGAAGTTGTTTTTTATAAGGTTAATAACATTAATTTATTTAATGCACACTAAAAGCGATTGACAGATAAAAATTATTTACAATAGAAAATCAAATTAAATAAATATTATTAAATATTATAATATTATACTATGTCGCACAGTGTGTGGCATTAAGGGTGGCAACAGTTGCATGCATATTGTTTTAATATGCATTGTGATTAGTTTTTAATTTGTCACTAAATATTGACACAGTCACAGCAACAACAACCACAACAGCAACAACAACATCGTGCCACGCGGCGGCAGATGATGAAGGCGATATATTATGGGCGTGGCATTCAATATTTTTGTACATTTAATGTGTGGGATATTTTTGCTGCGTGACAGCGCAAATATTTTAAGGATTTGCAAAAACTGAAAGAAATGGCAATCAAAAGAGAAAGAGAGTGTGTGAGAAAGAGTGAGGGAGATAAATAGATGGCAGTCAAAGGGGGAGATTCAGAGTCCGGCAATTTGTCCATTTGTGTCGTGGCTGACGACACTTTTGCATTTGGCGGATGTTGCAATGTTGCTCAACAGGCGCCCTGCTGCCAGCTACTTACGTAAGCAACAACAACAACAGCAACAACAACAACAACAACAGCAATTCAATGTTGCTGTCAGGCAGCTACCCCCTCCCCGATTCCCGATCCCCGCTAGACACCATCAGTTGTAACTGAGATACAGACTGAGACCCAGACCCAGACTCAGACCTGGGTCCAAGCCAGGCCCAGTCGACACACTACTGACTAGTCAGACAACCATAGAGATAAACACAGCAGCCGTGGGTTGTTGTCGTTGTTGTTGTTGTTGTCGATGTTGTTGTTGCTGTTGCTGTTGTTGTTGTTGTTGCTGCAGTTGCAGTTGTGCTTGTGAGAAATGAAGGTCAAGTTGTTGTTGTTGCTGTCGTTGCCGTTTGACATTTCATATAAACTTGTACTAAAAAAAAAGAGAAAAATAAAAATAAAAATAAAAATACAGCTAAACCAAACAGTCAACAGTCGGCGTCAGTTGCGACTTGTCTAATGAGAAAATATTTTAAACGTTTTATACGCTTCCTTTGCAAATTTTTGCTAAGCATTTGACATTGAACGTGACATTGTTGTTGTTGTTGTTGCTGTCGTTGTTGCAGTTCTTGTTGCTGTTTGGTGTTGTTGTTGTTGTTGTTGCTCAGCTGCAACGATTACGCGATTAATATAGTCTTCGATATGAGCAGGTCTACATTTGTATGTATTAGTAGCTGCATTCCATTAGCCAACAAATCAGCAGAGCAGCGACTTTAGTTCTTAACAGAAAACAAGACCATAAATAGGACTAGAAATATGACTAATAAAAAGGACCACATAGAAGAAGGAAAAGACTGAGAAGGTGTGAATAATCGTAGTTAATATTTGAAATTTTTGTTTGACGATAAATCAATAAAAAAAAAATTAAATTAAATAATTACGTTTAAATTTAAATTAAAAGTTTGGAAGTCTTTAATATTTTGTTTAGTTGTTTGCTTAAAATTGTAATTTGTAATATTATTTTAAATTTATAAAATTTTTTGTCAACAGTTTTTAGTTAACGTTAAATAAATAAAATATAATAAATAAAAACATGTTAATTTTAATTAAACTGATAAAATTTAAAATATAAAACTTTATTAAGCATACAAATTAAAATAAAATAAAAATATTTATGATATTTAGGTAAACAATGAATTTATAATTAATATTTCCATTTTTCTAATAATAATTATGTATGAGAGTTAAAATTAATTTATATAAAAAAAGGAATGGAATATTATTGAATATCCAATCCAAATAATGTTTATCTAAAATTTTCCAATTCATTCATATAATTATTTTCGCAATAATTTTTTCGGGAACCCATAACTCTTAATTGCGATCCCTGTTTTAAAATTATGCATAAGTATTAAAAAATAAAAAATAAAAAATGCAATATAAAATAAACAGACCAAATTTAAAATATAAAAAATATTGTTCTTAAAATTAAAATTTTTTTTAAATATAGTACCATAATTTAAGTTACAAAAGAGGTGTAGTTATAGGGACTTCAACTAGAGTATATCCTTTCTGCCTTTTCGAATTGAGAATTAGAACAAAATATAAATTATTATTATTAATAATAATGTCATGCTCAAAATGCTGTAATTTATAAATTATAACAATAATTAATCACAAGATAAAGTAAATGTTAAATTTAAATTAGAATGCAAGAATTTTGCATTTACTTTAATGATTTTAATTTCTTAATTTTTCTAAGTGCAGTTCTCAGCATTTGATATTTCGAGCTCAAGCTGTGCAAATTAGACAAGACATTGGGCAAGTGGCACTCAATCACCTCTCTCTCTCTCTCTGTCCCTCTCGGTCCTCCTCTCTCTTTGGCATTGAGAGGTCAAGGGGCACGGGCTAATCAGCTGGGTAGCCATAAATAAATCAAAGCTGGACAGAGGGAAAACTTGGCAGGAAAACCCCACTCATAATGTGAGCACTTGCCACATGCTTCTTGCCACGACGAATAGCAAAAATGCTCAAGATACCCAGAAATTACGTCTTTCATTAACTTTGGCCAAAGGTCATTAATTATTTTGAACTTTGCTTTGGCGGTCAAGGCGCAGGCTGTGCCTAATGAGCATAAGATGCGGATACGATTGAGTATGACTGTGAATGTGAGTGTGAGAGTGAGTGTGAGTGCGAGTACTCGTGCATATTCGCATCTTCAGATTAATGTTAGCTTCTTAATTATAGTACGCGCCCGTGCGATAAACCTTATCAGTGTCTGCTTCTTCTTATTGCCCCTTCTGGCCACATCTCACTTTGGATCGCCTCTGTTCATTGATTTATAGTGCACTATATGTTATTTATATCTAACGTGGGCCTTGTAATCGACTGGGCGCTTACAATTCGCAGCCACTGTGACTGTGGCTTGTTCGCGCCCCGGGGGCGGCTTAGTCAACACATAACACAAAACACACAACAGTCAACAGTCAGTAGAGAAACCAGTTAAAAGTCAGCGTAGTGCATTGCGGTTGTTTCTCATGTTATTTATAGCTAATTAATATTACTTATAAATGCAATTCTATAATTTAAAATATATATAGCCATATTGCATTCTAAACAATAACAATAACAAATCTAACAAACCATTAACACTAACAATAACAATAATAATAATAACAAGCACAACAACAGTCTCTAAAACATGTTTGTAGTCACGCTGCAAAAAACTATCTATATCTGAAATATCTTCCTGTTTAATCACACGATAAATCATCTTTTGTATTCTACTGCATTTTATTGTCTAACTGTGCTGTGAAAACAAGTTCCACATTCAATGTGAAAATTCGAAAATGGAAATGCACAAAGCGAGAGCGAGCGCTTCTATGCGCTTCTCAAATAATTAAGGATAAAATATTATTAAAAAACAATTTATTAATGTTCTTCGTAAATCATTTTAATGAAGAATTTTAAACTTAAATAAACGCTATTTAAACACCAATTTATAATACTTTTCTCAATTTAAATTATAATAATATCTTCAAAAAAAACTTCTTTGCAAAATAAAAGTATAGTAACGAAACCCTTTCTATGCCCCAAAATTTCTGATATTCAATTTTGTGTCGAACAATATTTAATTTAATATATAAATTGTTAAAAAAAAGTTTGGCATTTTCATTTTTTAATAATATTCTTCAAATGTTATCTTTTTTAGTGAAAAATTAATAAGTTGGGTTTTTACTACACTAATTAATTTTAAAAATATAGTAAATTATGAGTTTGATCTTAAGTTTTATAAAAAATGCTCGCTATATTTTAAAACATTTTATTATTGTTTAACAAGCCTCGACTAAAAGTCAAAGTAGACATCAAAACTATGTACATAACTTGTTAGTGAAAAATTACGATGTCGATGCCATAATTAATTGATTACCCCTACAACGTTTTTTTTATTCAGCTTTCCGTTTCTCGAAGTGCATTGAAAAGCGCAATTCAATTGATACTCGTAAATGGCCCTGGGGAGTGGGAATGGGAATGGGAATGGGAATGGGAATGGGAAAGGGAAAGGGAATGGGAGTGGGAGCTGGCCGATCCTATTGAATATTAGCCCGAGTTGATAAACAAAACGCAGTTGGCTAATTAAACGAAAGCTCTCTGCTTAAACATTGATTGTGCATTAAACTGCAGAGCAAACAAACAAATACAAATACAAATACTCGGATTGTGAGCCTAAACAACAATTGTGGGCAAATTGTGTTCAAATTGTGGGTGAATTAGCGATGCTTCTAGCCACAAGTGCAAATATTTGAAAGCCAACAATGACGACAATTTGGGCATTGAAAGTTTCAAATCGAGAGAAAAATGTAACAGATTGCGCTGAGCAACACCTACCAATACCATACAATAAGGAAGTGGAGAGTCAACCCTCGGGCCAGGAAGTAACTAATTTGAGCAACCCTTGTGGCAGACCAAGAACAAAAATTGAAGTTGACATGTGTATCCTTTTCATTAACTCGCGACGCTCCATGATGTGATCCGGTGGTGCTACTGTGGTCCTCATCTTGTGGTCCTGTTCCATGTTCATGTTCCATGTCCCATGCAATTTCAAAAATCCAAAAACGAAAACTCAAAATTGAGTTGTACACACTGTTGTGGTACGTGGTGGGAGGTTGGCTGTCAGTTCGAGCTGGCAAACTGACGTGCAATGACAGCTTTCTCCCCCTTTCTCCCTCAGTCACAGCCTACGCTTTAAAGTGTCTGAGTTGGGGTAAGGGGAATATTTGCCATTTGACGACCGCAAATTTGATTGCATTTCATGGTTTAGTGGCGCGTAGGTACAACAAACCAAAGCCAGAGCCAAGGCCAAAACCAAACCAAAGGCAAAGGCAATGGAAAAGGCAAATCCACCACCGTGTGCCACATTTATTAAAACATAATTCAACAAATTTCCACCCGCAACGACAGCTAAAGCCCATTGGCAATCAGAAAAAAGGACTCTCTCTACAATGCCACTTCGTTCTGATGTTTCAAATTTGATTTAAACACTTTAAATTGGATTATGCTGTAGGCAAATTTCTTTGACCGACAACGCCAACGTAATTGCAGCATTGTATCTCTCTATGAGTGTGTGTGTGCGAGTGTGTGTGTGTGAGTGTGTGTGTGTGAGTGTGTGTGTGTGTGTGCTTGGCTCCATAATGACAGAGCTCGTCTAGGATTTTAGGCAGTAGCTGAAAAAGCGTCGCTCATAATGACACTTAGTATGCGGCATGCAACATGGCAGCAACTCAGTCACGAGTCACGAGTCCAGGGCGGCCATCAACGCCATCGTCGACGTTCGCCGCATGCATTTAATTGCCAAAATAAAAACATACACACAAAGAACAAAAAATAAAAAAATATATGCCAACAAGAAAATATGAAAAGCCACAAAAGCAAAGGCAGTGAAAAGCGTGTACAATATGCGCATATAGGAGGCCATTTTCATATAAGGCCAACAACACGGAGAACTACATACAATAAGGCATAAAGTAGAGCTCGCAACGCGACCCAAATGCATGTGACACGCCAGGCAGAAGGATCACGGAGCAGGAGAGAATCCACCGAGAATCCACTCGAGTCAATGAGGCGTCAAAGTTGCGACTCGCGCTCGCCAAAAGTTGTAAAATTTTACATGGCCTGTCGCACAGGTGCCCCCCTTCTGAGATGAGGGGGTGAAGAGAAAGGGGGGTCACACGGAGGGGGAGGGGGGCACACACATGTGCGCTTAATTGCATGTACCTTGGGGTTGGCACGCCAAGAAATGGAAACCAAAACCAACTCAACTCTCGACTCGACTCGACTTGCCTCATAAAATCCAGCCGCAGAAATCAATAAAGCCAAGGTGCCACCTGCCACATGGAATGAGAGAGACAGAGAGAGAGAGAAAGAGAGAGAGGGGGGATTGGGGAGGCAGTCTCTAAAGTTTAGAATGTACTTATTTCAGCCACAACACGCATTATAGCCACATATCATGCGGCTTAGCGACGTGCCGCATTGATGAAACCACAACTGAAATCGAAACCACAACTCCCAACTTCAACTTCAACTTCAACCCAATAGGCTGTTCAATTAACAATTGCAATTGAATCGAGCAATCAAAAGATTTTTGTAATTTACCTGTCAATGATCAAATCGTCTAATTATACAAATAGATACGAATGTATCTGAAAGATGCGAGAATGACATTTTTTGACAGATTCTGTTGACAGGACCAATTGGAAATTGTCAATTGGCCAAGACTTGTTAAGCGATAATTAGAGAATGGAGATTGTAGAATAGAGAATGGAGAATTCCCCATTGAACACGTGCGCATTCTCAAAGAAAACCTGTAGAATTTTTACAGTCAGCTTTTTAATCTAACAATTGACATTAAAAAATAGAAAAGAGTTGAAGGAATTTAGAGAAAGAGACAGAAAGAGAGAGAGAGAGAGAGAGACTTTCTCTGGCAGCTGCTAAGACAAAAGGATTTTCACTTTTAAGTCTGTAGCATTTGGCAGAGCATCAATAAACGCAATTTTTATGACTCGCCCGGGTTGCGTTAATTTCTCAGGCTACAGTTGCGTGACCAAAGGACTCGCTAATGAAGACATCGCACAGCTGAAAAAGGGTTAGTTGAGATTGGAGTTGGAATTGGGGTTCTCTGGGTTAAATGAAGTCGAACTGGCGCACGAAATGAATTGGCGGCGTTTGTTTTGGGCTTAGCGGGCATCTTCGACGAGCCCATAAATTGTCAGGGCTAAGGCGCAGAAACTGGCTATAACCATGGCTAAGACAAAGTCGAAGGCTAAGGCTCATTTGGTTGAGGGCTTTGTCGTGCCATATTTCTTATGGCAGTTGGGTTCACAGTTAGAGTTAGAGATGGAGATGGAGATCGAGAACCTCCTCAATTTCTCGAGTCCTTGCACACAATTGTTTTAATTTCGCTTATTGTGCTCGAGTCGCTTTAATATTTTAGGATTTTGGCAAAGCAGCCGTTCTTTTTTTTTTTTGTCGACACATTCGCCAAGGACTTTTCGCTGTTGCCGACATTTATTACGCATATCGTTTTCCTCTCTCACTCTCACTCTCTCTCTCTCTCTCTGTTGTTCTCTCCTCCTTCTCCCGCTGCTCTATTAATGTTTAAGTGCCAGTGCGTCCCTTAGGCTGACACACACACACACACACACACTACTCGTTGCCGGCTTTTGTTGCTGTTTTTGATTTGCCTGAAAGCCTCCACATGCCACGCAGGACTCTCTTGGCATCGGCCTACGCCACGAGAGCTCATATTTCGTCCCCCGGAATTCCCTTTTGCGTACGTGATCAAATCAACTTGAAAGGATAATATTTGCCGCCTTGTTGTGGCTGTTGCTGTTGCTTGCAGCCAACTTCCCTCTACCCTCTCCTCCTTCTGTATCTGTATCTGAATCTGTAAATGTATCTGTGTATGCGTCGGGCCTGATTGGCAAAAAGGGCTTTAAGCTGCAATTTATTTACGAATTTATTCATATTCACACTTGCAAATGAGTGAAAAAGGGCTGTGCTTAAACTATAGTCTGACAAAAGTGGCTGAGAATTGCAGGGAGAGGCGCATTTTAATGCCAAATCAAAGACAAACAGATGCTCTCGATACTGGATACTGAAAGTATCTCATGCAATTGGGAGGATTGGTAAGATGAGAGCGGATTTTTGGTAGAAAAGGAAGAGAGTATCTAAAAATTGCAGATATATTTTATCAGTGTCAAGTGAAGGCTTACAGAGTTTTATTTAAAAGGGTTTTTAGTATATTAATTTCTCAGATATATTTATTATTTATTTTATATTTTATTATCAGTATTGCATTAAAATTGTTCGACTAACCCTAAAGCTTGATATTTTTTATCTTTTCAGTTTTATATTTAAAGTTAAATATAACTTCTAATTTATGTCTATAAACATAATTTTTTTGGCTGACTGCTTTTAGATGAGGTCAAATAAATAAATATCGAATTAAATAAAAATGTTATCAAATATTTTTATAAATATTGTCTACTTGCTTTCTACATAGGGGAATGACTTTTTAGAAATCTGTAAAACTTGTGTTGATTAATTTTGGTTATAAATCTCAATATGAAGAAGAAGACGACAATGTTTCCAACGCTTTTATTTAAGTTTTTGCACTGAAGGATGTTTAATTTTCAATATCTCTTCTTATTGCTTACTTCATAAGTGAAAACTAACATAAAAAATGTTGGATTTTTGCAGTTTGGAGTTCCCTTGTTATCTATGCATAAATTTGCATGCAGTTAGTACATAATTAAATCAACTAGTCAGTCAGCAAAAATAGTTTTATAAGTATATACTTAAATTGATTTCACAGCATTAGCTTAACAACAAAAACATTGGATTAGATAGAAAAGGAAATAATTCCTGCAGACTTATAATAATTGTTTGTTTGTTTTTGTTTCTTATAAAAGCCAACTAAATTTATAATTTCCGCCTCAATTAGTTATTAACTAAATTCAATTTCAAAAATGCTGGTCTAGACATAGGCCGGAATTGATGTTTTTATACTCGAGTCGTAAATTGAGCGTATGGTAAGTTCATATGGATAACCTTGTCGTCCTGCTTAAACTTACTCCCTCAGTTGGCCTTCGGGCACATGTCGCACTAATCCGCAAGGACAATATTGAAAAGTAATAACCCACAAGAACAACACACACACACACACAATATATATATATATGTATATATATAGAGAGAAGTAGACAAAAGTGACAAGGGTGCAGGGCAACCGCAAGTTGCAAAAACATACAGCTATCTTTTTAGCCAGAGCGCAACGACTTTAAATCCTTTTAATTCACGACAGGCGTAAGGATGAAAGGAGGAAAAAAATAGGACAGGCAGACGGACAGACAGACAGACAGAGAGACGAAGTGAACGAACAAACGCACGAATTGATATCGAAAGAAAAAGAAAAATTGGGCATAAAATGGGACAGGGAAGCGTAGCACAAAATAAGATCACGTAGCTGCCGCCCAGGACGCAGAGCAGAGCAGAAACCCAAACCCAGAATTCAGAATCCAAACACAGCGTAGGCGCAGAGAATGGCGCAAGTGAAGCATGCAACTATTGGGAAAAGGGAAAGGAACAGGGAATGTGTGTATGGTTGTGTGTGTGTGTCTGCCCAGAGGCGACTGTTGCTGCCTTATTGGGCGGACAGGGACTGCGAATTGGCTGCAATGGCAGTCAAAGTAACGAGGCAGCCAGAATCAGAGTCAGAATCGGAATCGGAATCCGACTCAGACTCCGACTCCGTTTCAGCTACAACTACGGCGAGTAAGTCAATTTTGACCGCGGGCTATTGCGTTAGTTGATGAGCAAAAAGGGAGGAGAAACAACAAGAAGAAGAAAAGAAGGAGGAGGAAGAGGAAGAAGTGGAAGACTCGGATATGGATGAGGCAATCGCACTGCAGTTGTATTGATTTCCTATGAACCAAATCGCCAGGGAATAATGCTGACTGGAAAAGCAGTTTAAGCTTTAAGTTTTTGTTATATTTCATGTGTGCAACTGTTGCAAAAACTGTGTGGAATGGTAAGGTCCAAAGGGGTTGCCAGTTGATCATGATAAATCAATGCGTGCAAAACGCACACGTACGCTAAGAAGAAGAGGACTATACCACTACACACACACCACACACACACACACACCGCACAACACACTTACACACACACACACACACACACACATAGAAAGAGAGCGTGCCGAAACGTGACGCAATTACTGCCAGAACTTGACTTAAGTTCCAATGTTGTTGCCCCGTCCAAGTGGCAGGGTTTCTTTTTACCCTCAAGCAACCCCCCAACGCATTGGACGCTCGTCTTTTTTAAGAATAACAGTTACAGTTATTTTTTTAAGGTTTAGCTTAAGCTTTTGTGTAAATAAACGACCGCAGTCGTGCCACCACCAACGACGACGAGGACGAGGACGAGGACGCCTTCAACTTGGTCTGAGACTGAGTCTCGTTTCAGGCAATTCATTCATTCAATTTACGCGACACCCCCTCGTTATTGAGGCATGAGGAACCCCTCCCCTCTTCCCACCATATAGTATTCTATAGCCAGCAATTTATATTCAACTAGAAACATACAAATGTTGAGGCTATTCCCGTATATAGGGTATAATATTGTTAGAGAGATTCCCACTCTTAGGGCTCTTTTTAAAGTTGACTCGCGCTTTGCTCAAGTGCGCTTTTGACTGGCATATTCTGGCCAATGTTGCACGTGCAACGTGCCACAATTGCGGCCACGTGTGTTTTGATTTGCAGCGAACGCTTTGCGCTAATGTTCATCTCTGGCCAGGGTTAGGTGTTTGGCCAGGAGATGGAGTTGCAGATGGTGATGGAGTTGGAGACGGAGACACAGTTGGAGCTGTGGCAACAACAGTTGCCCGCCGGGCACATGATGCAGCATTAAATTGCCGCATTGTGTCTGCCAGGCGGGAGATTGCCTTCGACTTCGTTGGGTTATTCCATTCTTTTTTTATATTTTATTTTTTATTTGATTAGCTTAGCGCACTGAGAAAAAGTCCTGCGGCGACGTGTGGCCGAAGGATTTGATGAACGGCTGTTTGGCCTGCGCTGGCGCACACTTGATTAGTTGCCCTCACGCCCCGCTCACAAGGATCAGGGGCAGGATCAGGGACAGGGACGGGGAGAGGGAGAGGGGTCGAGCTGCTTTTTAAGCTTAGCCCTGTCAAAATATTTTTAGTAATAAATTCGTTTCTAGCATTGCGGCAAGTGGCACAAGTCAAAAAGAAATAAGAAGGAACTGACACAGAAATTGAAAGGAAATTAAATGAAATGGAGTAAATGCTTATAAATCTACTTTAGCTGGCAACGATGACTAACCGCAGGATAAGTAGGGGCATTTCAGAAGCAACACATTAATCAAAGAATACAATATCGGCTAAAAGATACTAATTATAAAAGCGTCGACTTTTACATTAATAAATAAACTCAACGCCAACGACAACTTAATTAAGATATTTCAATATATTAATATAATTTAATATTGATATAAATAAAAATATAAATATAAATACTACACCCAGAGAAAAAAAGAATATTAAAATTAGATACAACTTATATTCATTTTTCATTTAAAAAGAAAATGTATTTTAATAAGATATAATACACTTTAGTATAAATAATAATATACTTAAATATCTAAGTTAATATAAATGCCATAAAACCAAAGAAAAAACACTTCATAACAAATTAAACCATTTTTATATTTTCTTAAAATCTACTTATTTTAAAAATTCGAAACAGTATGTAAAATTGTAAACAAATTGAAGTTGTTTTATATTTAAATTTAATTTATATTCATGATAAAATAAAAATTAAATGCAATTTATTAAAATATTTCGTGAAAATATTTAAGTTAAGTGTTTTTTACATTGTAAATATATTAAAATGTTTTCATATGTAATTTTAATTAAAATATAATTTTTTTATGCACATATGATTATTTTATAATTAAGAGCACTCTTAATGGTACACTAAATAGTTCGTGACGAATTAGGATTTTATATGAAAACAGAAGTTCTAAAAATGTGGCAGGTTGGCGACCCTAACCAGAGAGACAAGGAATCATAAGAAAAAGATACTAAAATATATGAAATACTGAAATGAAATTTATACGTACACTTCGAGCAATGACGAAAAATATATTTAAGTTGTTTTAAATAATTTCTTTTAATAAACATCATTAATGATATAAAATAGATTATTTTTCTCAGGTAGTGCTATTTAAAGAGTAATTTCCTCTCTATTTAAATAATAGTTAAAGAAATACGAGTATTTAAACATATTCCACTTTCTATATTGCCTTTTATTTTCCCCGATATCACTTCTTACGCCCACACAGCTTCCCCCCAGAGATTTGTTAGTTGAACCCACTACAAGAATAACATTTGTTAAGTCAGAAAAACGTTGGTGGGTCAACGACCCACAACCGGTAACCGACCACCGACAACAAACAGTTGAACACTTGAAACACCCACGGCATTCAAATTGACCAACGTTGGATTATTTTAAGCGCCATTTTATCAACGCTTGCAGCTTTGCTTTGTATTTAATTTGTCTTGAAATTAGAATTTTAAATGATTTTCATGTATGTATGTCGCTTTGCATATTCAACCACAGCAAACGGAGGCAGCAGCCAAAGCGTCGCGTCTGTCTCTGTCTCTGTGTCAGTGTCAGTGTCTGTGACGTCACTAGCATAATATTCAAGGCATATGCACGTTAATTATACGCCATGTAGTACGCTCGCCATTAAGTATTGCCATCTCTTTCAATGAAATTATTAATTTTTCGTCTGCACGCTGTCTGGGTCAGCAGCGTTGCCGGCTGAGCCTCAGCATAATTTAATTTTGATGCACGTTGGCAACAGACAACGAACAACGAACAACAGACGGAGAGTCGAGGAAATTGAAATTCAAATTTCAGTGGCTGCCAAAGCATTTGCAAAAAGCGTGTGGAAAATGAAAATTTAAATGCGCGCCACACATTCTGCAGTCAACGTCGCCGTCGCAGTTGCCGTCGCAGTCGGCGTCGCAGTTGTTGCTATTGCTGTTTCAGTCGCACTCGACCGGCCACTTAAACTATTCATTTATACAAATTAATTCAATTATGCGTATTACGTACGCGCCTGTAAAGCGCAGTCGCCGGCATCTCTCTTCGTCTTCCCCTCCATCCTCTCCCCGCTTCCTCTCTTCAGTCTCTTCTCTCTCTCTCCAGTCACTCTTCTCTCTCCCAGAGGCCCCTTTACAATTTCTGCTCGCGTACGAAATTTCACTTTAAGTTAATTGTTCAAGTTCAAGTTCAACGTAACATAATAATGCCATACATATTTACATACACACATACAGATAGTCGGTACACATACTTACCCAACAGACTGTTGCATTTTCAGGCCGTAAAGTAAAGAAAAAACAAGAATAACAAAATTATAATAAATTATTATTCCATTTCGTTTGATTTTTATGCAGATTTTTAGGCGTTTCGTTTGCGCTGTTGGCGGCTTTCAAACTGTTCTCAGTTCTCAGTTCTCGATTCTCAGTTCTCAGTTGGCAGTTGCTTACTGAGTTCCAGTTCCGTTGAAGGCCTGCAATTTGTTTGTTTATGTTACGTTGTTGCTGTTGTTGTCGTTGGATTAAGTTGCCGTTGTGTGATTTATTAGCTGCTCTCATTCGTCTGCCGACAATTGCTTGATTGGAAATGCTTAACTTACAGATTTTAAGCTGAATTGAGACACCACAGACTTTAACAAATGATTCACAACACTTGAGTATCTGTTTTTTATAATAATTATTAATGCATAACATTCATTAAGTTGTCAATTGAACGCGATTTCAGTTCATTATTAGTGTGATTTTTGCTAGCAACTTTAAGCAGTTGTTAATCTTCAGATTTTGCAATATATTTGGATTGTCTTATAGCTAGTGCTCAAGCTGAATGTTTCACTTCCTGTCGCTTAAACACTCGACCACCCGATAGCAATATTGGCAACTTGCAACCTGCTGGCGACGACGACAACAACTGCAACTGCAACACTGCAACAGCAACACTGCAACTGCAACTGGAAAATTCCCGCAGGCTTTTGCCAGGCAATTTGAAAAGCGAAATGACGACGACAACAACGGCGACAGCGACAACAGCAACTACAACGACAGCAACAACTGCAATGTTGTAGGCCATTTGATTAACAAATGGCCAAACGCAAACGAAATTGATCGAAATTCGCCAAAGGAATACAAAGACTAGGAACAGGACGAGGCAAATGGAGTTGAAGCAAAAGCCCAAGTAAATTATGGCAAACAAGTTTTGGCCGGCGGGCAACAATTTTGTCGCTGCTCGCAATGGCAACAACTATGAGAGTATAAGCCAAGTTTGAGTTTACATAGTACGTGTACCAGACGAGTAGATATCTCTGGCCAGATAGAATCGCTTTTGGCCAGAAGCGAGAGCGATGTTGTCGCCAACAACAGCAACAGCAACAGCAACGACTTTTAGAAGAGATTGCAGCAATTAACGCTAATTAAATGCGCTTCAGTTTATGTTTCATGTGGCGATATTTCAGTTGTCTAGCGCGATAATTAAATCGCTGGCCATTTGCATAACAAATTTGCGAGGAGGCCAACTGTGGACCTCCTGAACTAACACTGGCATTGGATTTGGATTTGGATTTTGAATTGGATGTGGAATTGAATGTGGATTGTGAAATGGGTTCAAGTCCAAAGCATTTGTTTGTCTTTTGGTCAGAGAGGTTAAAAGAGGGCAGGGAACTGAAATTTCACTTTCACTTGGCCCGCCAGTTTGGCTAGAAGCGAAACTTTGTTGGCGCTGCGCAACATCCTTTGCATACGGAAACAGCAGCACGACACATTGTCCTCGATTCAACTCTTTGGTGCTGTTGCTGCTGTTGCTGCTGTGCTGCTGCTGCTGCTGTTGGCGGTGCTGCCAACCTGACCGAAATTCCAAATCACGAAAGAGCGAGACGGCAGCTGTGATGACGTCGACGGAGCGAAGCGAACGCCGCTTGCATTTCAAAGATGGATTTTAATATTCTGCATGTGTGGAAAGGTCGTAGTCCTCGCTCCTGTCAGTGTTCCTATTCCTATTCCCATTCCTATTCCTGTTGCTGCTTTTCTGTGATGTTGCTGTTTTATAGTCTCTCTTCTTTTTTTTAGACGTCACCTTGATTTTGCTGGCAATGACCATGAATATATGTATATATTGTAGATGGTCATGTGCATAGCCCACTTTGCATGGACATTCATTCATTCATTCGTAGGAAAGTCCTGGCGGTCATAAAATGCTTTGAGCAACGAGCTATGCGCATTTTACAACACATTCTTTAAGCTCTGGTCAACACTGCCACTGGGATTATGCTACTCAATTTGTTGTGGTTGTTAAATTTTGATTTGGAAATATGGAAATACCTACATACTTGTAGCACAGGACACAGGATACAACAGGACACACAATAAGAATCAGACCAAGCGGAAAAAGCACAAAATTAAACTTAAACGCTACAGGATGCACGGCTGGAGGCCGACAGATACAGATACAAATAGAGAGAGAAATAGTATGACAGATAGAGACAGACAGAGAGAGAGAGAGAGAGAGAGAGAGAGAGAGGGATCAAGAGGACAAAGGACAATGGCGCTGTAGAGTCCGAGACAATGCCAGTTAATATATATGAAGATATAATAACTTCCGGTAATTTCAATTTTATGAGTGCGCTCCAGAGATGTCATGTCAAGCTTTGTTGAGCCTTGACATAGTGCATATATCACCGGGGAAGGCGGAGGAGATGGAGAAGGTGGTGTGGCACTTGGCTGGACATCAACTTAAAGACCGACAAAAAGTTTAGGACATAGGCAAATGAATTTTGCGTTTGAAAAGCGTGAAAAATTGTGAAAAAAAAAGAAGAACGATAAGGAAAATGGGAACTGCACATGTCAGAAAAGGGAAAACTGAGGGGGGACAAAACAGTTCCTTAGAGTTCAATAGAGAGCTGGGGGGCATGACGAAACCCAGGTCGATGGCTGTCAGTGCCAAGTCAACTTCCAAGTCATTTTTTTGCGCCTTTTGCTGCTGGCACGGCTGAGTCCTGGCTGGAACTGAGAACAGGGAACAGAGAGATTGTAGAGTTTCTTCAGCGGCTGCTGCCTCGACACTAAGAAGCAATAAACCTAAAGGGAAATGTAATAAACGAGAAAATCTTGTACGTGACCAACCGCACCAGGGGTGCACACACACACACACACACACACACACAGAGAGAGACAGAAGTCAGGGCTAGAATTGTAGCTATCGGGGTTGGCCTGAATGGGATTGGGATTGGGATTGAGTTGGGCGGCAAATGGACTTTTACTGAAGCGAAATTGCTAAAGAAACGAAAAAAGAAAAACAAACGGCAGCGGAAGCATTTTAAAGCGTAACAGGAAAAAACTGAAATTCAAAAAAAAAAAAAAACATATATATATAAATTGCAAGTATCTGTGTATTCCTAATCGATAACGTATGTGTGTGTGTGTGTGTGTGTGTGTGCGTAACGAACGTGTGGCCCACACGAAGAGTAGAGGAGTCGCAGTCAAAAACAGAGGCATAGTCACTACTTAGACACAATTTGGATGTGGATGGTTATGGCAATGGCACTCCAGAGACCTTTCCCATTGCCAAGCCACCAAAATCGATTTCAGTGAAGCGTTTCGGCCAAATTCTACGAATGAATTTTGTTCGCTTGGGCGTTAAACAAACTTGGCCCAACATCGCTGATAAGCCAAAGACGAAGCCCAAACCAAAGACGAAGCTAAAGTCCAAGCCAAGTCCAAGTCCAAGTCAAAAGCGCAGTTGCAACTGGAGTCTTACGTGGAAATCAAAATCACAACTGGCTTTTTTCGCTGGCCATATGGCCAAGTTAGCAGCTAACCAACTGACCAAACGAGCCACGAGACGTTTGAGCCTTAACTGTGATTTCATTTTAATGGCGTGACACTAGACAACAACAACAACAACAAGAGGAACAACACAACAGCAACTACATGCTGCTGCAACAAGGCTTAATTACTCAGTCGGAAATCGGCCATCGGCAGGCAACGGAGCATGGAAATGGCCAACGATCGCCCGGAACACCCAGGCAGGATCTCAACTTGGCTGATGGCAACTGAGATTTGCATGTGGATGGACAAAAGTCCCCCCTTAACAGTGTAACAGTAAAAACCATTAAACGACCATAAAAATTGTAGCCAGGCTTTGGCTAAATTGTCATAAGGCGATTTGTACAATCGCGGCCATTAAACTGAAGCGCATTGTTAATAAAGCGTAAAGCACAAAAAAAAACAACTAAAAACTTTGCATAGAATGGAAAGAAAAAAAAAAAGAACAACAACGAGAGAGAATATAAAAACCTCCCCAAACAATTCTACTGTGCGACAATTTTAATTTAATGATGCGGACTTAGTCCTTGTAATGGCCGCGTGTCCGCGTCCTCATCCTCAACCTCATTCTATTCCTGTTCCTATTCCTATTCCTATTTCTATTCCCATTCTCGTAGTTGTTCTCCCGCTACATTTGTTAAATTAACAGCCGCGTTTGTCATTGGATGCAGAGAATCGAAAGAAGGCGAATGAAATCCAAATGAAAATAAAAATAAAAAACAAATAAAAGCATATGGAGCCGCACTTTGGCCCAACAACGGCAAATTAATTTAAATGATTTTTATTATGTCATTGCGCAACTGAGCCAACATCTCTGACTCTGCCTAGACAAAAGCAAGGCGCCCCCAAAATAAACAAAAATAAAAACATGCCCAAGTAACTTAAAAAAATAAAAGGAGAATAAGACAAAATCATCTGAATTTGGGAGCTGGCTGCCCTTTAGCTGCTGCAGTAGCTACGAGCAGTAACGAAATTCACGGTAGGAGATAAAAATGTAGCAAATCGGAGCGACGATCAACAACCCGAGGTGCCTGCGAGGACGTGGCCAAGTCTTCAATAGCCAAACCGAACCAAAACGAACCAAACTGAGCCGAACCGAACCGACCATGCCAAGCAATTCGATGCACTGCCGGCAGCATTAACATCCAAAATAACAGCTTACAACGACACTTTACATACACTACAAAATATTAATTAACACATTTAAAACCATTTTACTAGATAAGATTAACTTAAGATATGCACCTGCAACTCAACTACATACCTAAAAATGTAATTAATAAATTTTAGTTAATTTAAAAATGTGTTTTATGAATAAAAAAAAATAAACCTGTTCTACAATCTCTACAAATCTCTAACAACCCAAATGCCACCCAAAAATAATATTTGTAGAGAGGTTTGAGAAAATTATATTTCTTAATTAAATTAAATTTGTATAAAAAAAAATTTAAATATAGTTTAAATGTGAAATACATTTGTTTATTGTATGAAATATACAAAAAATATAAAATTTGTTGATATTTTAAATTTTTTATGAATGAAATGAAATACTACGTTTTACAATAATTGCAATTCGACTTAATTTTCAAGCCATATTTTAAAAATAGGAAATTTGCAAAAAAGAATTGACATGATTCAGATACACAAAAAAATAAACGGCCTAAAGAATGATAAATATGGATTATTTTTAAATAAATGTATTTTATTTTATCAAATTAAACCTAGTATACAATGCTAAACTTAACTAGCTTAACATACAACTAGCTACTGGGGCCTTCGACTCGAATTAAGGATATATTCTGGAAGATTTAACTTCTACAGAAAGATTCGCTGCAGCATTATTAAAATAAACTATTACAATTATTATTATTATATTTTTTTTTGATATTCGTAAAATTATTTTCTTAAAAATGTACTACAACGTAACTATTTAATTATTAATGTGTATGATACAACTAATTTTACAGTTCATATAGCTAAATACTTCTTACAAATAAAGTTAGTCAGTGATAATTCCCTTGGAAAGTGTATGAAAATGCGCATTGCTTTCGGGTATGGAAGGCAACGAAACTGAGACAAATGTGATAACCACGCAGCGATATACGAGAAGAGTATTGAGGCTCAGAGCCAAAAGACACGACGCCAAAGATGACGACAACATTGGAAGCTCTGTGGAGTCAGAGAAGGAAGAGGAGACAGCAGGACGGAGTAATCATTTCATGCACGGCCACTGAGAATTTATTGTCGATTTGGCGAGGTGTATCGACAACGCAACTGCTACTGGGCACAAAATGCAATCGAAGGCACGACGAGGAAAGGAGCAAGGAATGAGGAATGAGGAACGGGCGCTCCTCGGTTCCTATCGGGTAGCGTAAATCTGCATCCCAAAAACTCTTGTGCTGAGGTTTTAATTTGTACGCCGCGTCTGTTGTTGATGTTGTTGTTGTTGTTGCTGTTGCTGCTGTTGTTGCAACTGGTCGCTGGTTGCTGGTTGCTGCTCCTGCGCACAGTCATCGCCACTGTGGCAAAAACAAAAAAGGCAAGGTGATGAAGTTACTGGGTCTCGACTCAGGCGTTCCTCTTTTCCTGGCCTGCGCACAAGTTTGTTGATGTGCGCACTGATAAGCGGGTCGGGCCAAGCGGTGGCAAGTGGCGGTGACTCCAACTTCAACTGCAACTGCAACTTCAACTCCAACTCCTGCTCCAACTGCAACTCCAACCTCGACTTCTACTCTGACATTGTGTCCGAGTCAGAGACAACACTGGTGTGGCTAACTTTGCTATTCGGCTTGCGGCTTCTCGGCATGATAAAGCCTCCAAAAGTGTGGATTATTTCATTTTGCAACGTTTTGTAGCCACTTGCCGCTAGCCACCGATCTTCCCTCCTGTTCTCTGCACCATGTTGCACTGTACCTGAGCCTGTGCCTCTGTCTTCTGCCTCGATTCCCCTCACCAGCTGCTTCTGCTGCTGTTGTTTTGCGGGTAATGAATAAATTTGCGCAATTTGTTAAGTGAATTCCTTTGTAGCGCGATTTTTTACGAATTCGTTCGCCTGTCTTGGCCTCTTTCCAGTGGCGCTTTCAAAGTGCCGGCCAAGGAGGGAATACTGCAAAAGAGAGGCATCTACTTAGAATGCAACACAACAAATGGGCAACGATCTTGGCAATAAGAAATGGTCGTCTATGTCATCTTTATATGTGATCTACAGTTCTTTTACAATTAAGCATCTGCTTTACGATCTGTGTAAACTTTATATGTGATACATAGATGTGCAAGTTTTATATTTTAGATAATTAAAATTCTGTTTGACTTACAAGAAATGGTCTTAATAATATGTATTGGACGTCAAAAATTTTAGAAATATGATTTTACCGATTTTAGACTGCCATAAGTTTCTAAAAAATTATCCGAGCTGAATGTCATTTTTTTCTCTTTCTTGATGAACAATATTCAAAATATATTAATTTAAAAAAATTAAAATCTTATTTTACAATTGTTTAATAAAATAAATTATTTTTATACAAAGTCGTATCTTTGCGAAAACTGAAGTGAATTTAATGCGAAATGTCACTTTGATCTAAATTGTTTCCAATTTCAAATCTTTTTGACACATATAAAATTGTTTATAAATGGTTTTTAAAAGCTTTTTAAAATTTAATTTAATTTAAATATTTTTATCATTGTAGATAAGCAAAATATTATTATTTAAGTTATGTTAAGCTCCAGAAATATTCCCATTTTTCAAATTTAGAATTGTAAAAGCTTTCTACAATTTAGTTGATGGAAATATGTAAATATTGCATAGAAGCTTATTGATAATGCTGCTTTAAATATTTCCACAGTAGATTTGCAAATAGTTATTCATTTAACAAAAATAGTGCCCAGAATAATCTTTACTAGAATAGTTATAGTTATGTTCAAAAAATACTGAATAATATATTCATCATATGTATAACCAAATATTATTATTGTAACCATAGTCATCTGATAAAATGCAACACACCACACTCATATGCAACTTCTAATCACCTCGTTTCTACTCAAGACTTAACCCTTGCCTGCATTTCCCATAAAATCTTGTCACATCCGGTAGCAACAACTATAAGAACAAGAATCCACCCCGGTTGCATCGAATGTTCGTTCTTCCTGCAACAATTTCCGCTTTGGGTGCAGCAAAGTCGAACAAATTCAAATTAGAAAATCCCAACATAAATATCTAAGCATGCGCATAGTTCGCTTGTTTAACAATAGATGTCGCTGGCTGTGATTGCCGCTCTGCTTAACCCCCTTCACCCCTGACAAGTATCACTCATACGAAAGGGTTGCAAAATGCACCCCTGTGTCAGTCTGTCTGTTGGATTGTCTGTTGTCTCTCTTTCGAGCACTGTGTGTGTGTGTTTGTGTGTGTGATTTTTGTTGGAATTCAAAAGATTTACAAATACTTGTGCACTCCTTTAGTTGTTGCGCTTCGACTGCACTTCAGCAACTGTGCTCTTAAAGTGCAACCCCCAGAAGACTCTGTCTACCTCTTACCTCTCACCTCTTAGCTCTTGCCACTCTTCACTCTTCACTCTGGTCTAGAGCACGCTGAACCAATAAAAATGTACGTCCAAGTCATTTTTAAAGCAGATACTTGTCGTCAGCAGAAAATTGTTACCTCTTCACTTGGCCTGCTTGTTATCCTTTTGAGCGGCTTCTGGATTCCTCTTTTACAGCACCCCAGCGTCTTGTGAGCGTCGCTGAACCTGTGTCCTCCAAATGTTTGTTTTGTTGTGTTCTCCACTGTATTTGTCTTTGCATTTTTACATTGCTCGATTTTTGTTTATTTCGCTGACGAGGCAAAAGACACAGACGAGAACGCCATGAAATTGTCAATACGGCGGGTGAGACAAAGAACAAGACGAAGAAGAGAAAGATAGAGAGAGACAGTCAGCAAGTGGGCATAAAAAACACAAGAAGGAGCCAAAGGACGCACCCACACATTTCGAGCACTGTGGATATTTTATGGCGGGAACCACAGCGAACCACTCGAGGAAGGGTTAACAATGGCGCTCCGTCCAGCTTCCTCACCTCACCGTACGATTGCCGCTGTCATATGCAAAAATCGAGAACGACAGGGGTCAGAGGGGGGGACAAGGACTGCAAGGAGCGGACTGGCAGCAACACTTTTGATAACATTTTATTACAACGTACTCGGAGGTGTGATTTTTATGGTTTTTCCTATGCTCAACGATTCTTTTTTATGTGCCCATCGCAATATCGTCGTTGTTCTTGTTCCTCGTGTTGTCTATGCTGATTGCGTTGGGTTCTTTTCGACCGACAACGTGAAAGGGGCAACCCTACAAAAATGGGTTGATTGCCAGTTTGTGGTTGGGGGCAGGGTTAACTTTTGATAAAAATGCGCTGATTAGAAATGAAATAAAGTGACTCGCACTTACCCCACAATTTTAGGGTTAAAGAGCTAAAGGTTAAGCATGCATTTAAGGACAAAACTATTCAGAAAGAGAAAGCTTTATTGATTATGATGATATAGATTCTATAGTATAAAAATATAGCCTTAACTTAGGCTAGGTGATATTTATAACAATTACTTTTGAGAGAAATATTTTATTCATCGGACATTTATTTGGCTGCCATAAGATTATTTATAATTTCAATAAAATTAATAATAATTGGTTTATTTAATACAATTAAAAATACTTTTATAATGTATTTTATTCCTTTAACTCAATTCAATATAAATAAATATAATTTAAATCAGTAAACAGTAAAATAATGAAATATTTTATAGGCTAGGTTTGTTTCACAAATATTTAGATATATTGATAACAATTGATTTTTTTTCTTGGACATTTATTCAGAATTATAAAATTTGGCTGCCATTAATTTGTTTCTATTTTCAACTAAATAATGAATTATTTATTTATTTGATATAATGAAAATACTATCATCCTTTTATTCAATTACAAATAAATATTTGGCATTTAAAGGCGTTTCTTGATCTTTTTAAGAACCACTTAAAATAGATTTTGCGTTGCTTTGATTTGTAATATTATATGTATCAAATTTTACTTCTCAATATATATAGCTGCAAGTCTAAAAAAAGCATCTACTAGTGCAATTATCAACTTCAACTTTGCACTTTTTTACAATTCCCATCCACGATCGCAGCTGTGGGCATTATGCGAATACACTCTGGGTAATTTGTCAGATAGCCTGCACTCTATTTGCTAATTAACTGAACAATCAGATAATAAATCACTTGCAGTAGCACAAGCTCCCATGTCAACAGCTGCTTTTCACGCCACATGCAATTGCCGTTGGCAGCAATGTTTTTCAAGCCACTAAATATTAATATCAATATGAATTTTACAGTTTTTCCGGCGCCAGTTTCAATTCACTATTTTTTTCCAAGTATTTCATTTGATTTTTTTCTTGAATATAGTAAACAAAGACAGGCAAGCGACTTGAATTATTCATATGCCAAATACAAATAAAAACCAAAATAAATTATAAGAAAATTGAAGCAAGAGATTCACAACAACAAAAAAATAAATAAAACAACTAATTATTCATTATTATTATTATGTACGAGATTTGCGCATAAAAAATAAAGGCGTTTGACCAATAAGCCATGTCCCTTCCTTCCCCTTAGCCCTGCTCCCTGGTGTGCTCTCTAGTTTAGTGGGTCAAGAAATCCAGTTTATTAACATTCAAATTAATACATACAAATGACGTCTGTCTCCCTCTGCGCTTATGGTGCATAATAATTAGCTTGATGCTCGATGCTCGATGGTGGGCAAAACTGGCGCTAATGCTGTTGCCTCTTTTGCTGCTGCGGTGGCTAAGGACCAAAACAGGAGCATTTGCATAAAATTAGAATTTGTAATTGCGGCGGCGCAACAGGCTGACAGACAGCAGGACTAAAGACTTTTGCCCCTTCTGGCATGCGTCAAGCGTTTTGTTAATTAAAATGCAGACCAAAAGATAGAGATAGAACGAGAGAGAGAGAGAGCGAAAGAGAGAGAGGGAGAAGCTGGCATTAGGATGCGCCTGCGCGAAAGGACAACGCGCCGTCAGCTTTTGAATTATTCAAATGGCAATGCGCAGCCTTTTTTGGCGTGTTGACTTTTTGATTATGCGCATAATTTTTTAGTATGTAGGATTCTCCGGCGTCTATGTTATGACAGGGCCAGGAAGAGGGACAGGAAGTTAGACAGGCGCAAGCCACATAATTAAGCCATAACAATTATGCGCAAGTTGCAAGCAAACAAGCTGCCTGCTTTTCATAGAGGACTTGCCTCTATCCTGGAGGCAACTTTGCCCGTGGCAGGTAAATCGAATCTGCTGCTGCTGCCACTGATTCGATTTCCATGCAATTTTCAATGAAAACGCGGGAAATGTCATACCATAAACTACGCCGCCAGGTAAAAGGGTAGCCAGAAAATGTTTTGCAAATGGAACAAAGCTCGAGCGCTTGTCGCACGATGGCATTTGCATGTGTAAAGTCATAAATAACGAGACAACATAACACTTAGAGTACACACAGATTCACACAGATACACACCCATACACTCTAACATATTCAGAACGCTATCGAGATGCGATGTATGACAGCAGCCCCCAAAATGCATGAGCTATGCGAGCCAAAGAAGTGGAAGAGCTTTGTTTGGGGGAAGCAACATATCGTAGTCTGGCCCAAGCTTATCAAATGCAAAATAAGAATGAAGGAAAAAAAATGAGAATGAAAATAAAAATAAAAGAGAAATGAAAGAGAATTTATTTCGGTTAGGAACTTTGCTCGCGGGTTATGCAAAAATTTGCAAGGACTCTAAAAGGTGGGCTGGAACTGGGAGCATAAATAAAAATAAGTAACGAGCTCCACACAAATTGATAAAACAGTGAAAAGAAATTGCCGCACTCCCAACACAATCATAACACAATGAGCGAAAGAGAGCGCACAAATATAGATAGAGGGAGAGCGAAAGAGATAGATTGGGAAATTATTGAACAAAAGCGTACGGCAGAAAAATGTTTGAAATTGAATTTGATAAGAATGGAAAATAAAATTCAGTTGAGGTTGAATTGATGAATGCGCTGCAATCAAAATTTTAGAATATAATATTTAAATTAAAAAATGATTCTTTGAATAGTTTTTAAAAATATACTAGAAATAAATTTAGTTTAATATTTTCAATTCTTGGAAAAGAAATGCATCGAAAATCGTTAAGCTTAATTGTAAAGAAATAAAAAAAATCACAATATTTTAAAAATAAAATGATTCATTGAATGAATTTCACAAATATTCTAGAATCTGGAATTTAGTTTAAAATTCTGAATTTTTGCAGAAAACTCTTTCTATAAATTTATTTAATATTAAGAATTACATTAAAAATCTAAAACTTATTTTTAAATAAGTGGAGAATTATTTTATTTTTTTTATTCGATCATTCGATCACATCTGAAGTACAGTAGGGAACAAAACTAGCTGCCATTTGGGCGCACAGCTCGCCAAAAATATTTACAGGGCATATGAGTTAAACCCTTTTTGCATACAAGCACAAAACACGGCAACAAGAGTAGCAAATGGCAAAAATTTGTAACTGCCCCCCGGTAACAACAGAAAATTTCGAGGAGGAAAACAAAACAGAAAGGAAGCAAAAAAAAAATAAAATTGAAAAGTAAAACTGAAAATAGAATTGGAAAATAGAAAACTGGCTACAATGCTGCGACAACGGCAGCGGCATGGAAATAAATTAAATTTTCTAAACGATTGTGCACCTAAGGCTGCCCTGCACCCGGAGCAGCCCGTAACCCTTCTTACCGGAGTACTCGGAGTAATCATAGTTGGCATCACAGGTTCACAATGGGATTTGCATATGCGAAAATGTGTGACAGACCACCAAGTGTTGAGGAAACGATGGATTGTAAAAGATTTCCTTCTTCTTGGTTCTATTCTTTCACTATATTTGCAAGAGTCTCGAATTACGCATTGCGAAGGATTCATTTGAGTCCTGAAAGGAGTTGCAGGCCAAATTGTGTTTTGCATAAATTAAAAATTAGCGAGGCGGATGCTTAACCCTCGTCGAATTGGATTGAGTTTTGGGTGCCAGATTCAGAGCCAGAGACGGAGCCAAAGGTGACGCATTTATGCATAAATTAAGGATCAATACCGCGAACACTCGGGCAGAGCCTACTCAGCCCTCCGGGCCGCCTCACATTTGCATTACAATGGCACAAGTTTTGGCAAAAGGTTTGCCAAAAAAAGACGCGAGCTCCGTTCCTGTCGTTCCTGTCGCTCCTGGTAATAATAGGTCATCCATTAGGGGCTGTTGTTGCCGAATAGCAGCAAATTTTCGCTGGCTGTTGACGTCGTCAAGCAAAACAAAAAGAAGCAGACGAAGGAACAACCCTTAAGACACCTCGCACAGATTAGTGTTGAACCCGAACCCGACTCCAACTCCAACTCCGACCCGAGTCCGATCTCATCTCGATCTGTGAGTCGCCTTTGATGTCACAGTTTGTTATTTATTTCGGGGCAGCATTTGATTTGCATGAGAATGGAGAAAATTGATATTTGGTCTGCTTGAGTTGTCTATGTTGCAGCGTCTTCTTTCTTTTTCCTTTTCTATTCCTTTACATTTCCTTAGGGGCGCACGTGTTGGCTGAAGGGTTGCGCGGCGAGAAGAAGGGTTGCTCCTGGTGAGGATCACCACATATTGTGAAAATTATGCAGATGAAGGCAGTCGAGCAACCTTTTATTTTTTTTATTTGCGCACGGCAGAGCGGAAGAAGTTCAGTTGAGGATGAGTATTCAAATGGGTTGAGGCATCTTCAGACAGCCAAAGGGGGTTGCTGAGGTAATTTGCCTACGTGGAAGATAGGGCGACCGAGGCACCTAATGGGATGGATGACATCTGTGTGCAAGGGTTTTTGCATATTATTTAATTTTCCCAAGCCTTCATCGGGCTGGCAACGGGGAAGGGTTAAGCTGGCGAAGAAGATTTTTCTTTCCCATGGAAATGCGCTAAGCACAAAAGACAATATTGATCGTATATTGAAGATGCAATCAACTATGTTAAATGAATTTACCCCCCTCTCTCTCTCTACTCCCGGATTGTCTTTTGCATGCGAAAATTTAAATTAATGTGAAATTTGAATGTGCCAAAAAATAGAAGCGTACATTGATCGAGGTACGATCGAAGAATCCCAATGACAGATAGTTTTCGAAGGGAAGATGATCAATGCAAAGGATTTGCAAGGATGCATGATGATCACCAATTATTTTAGCAAACATTTTGTAACGTACTTTTAGCTCAAAGATTTCTCACGCTTTTTGTTTTGTTTTTTTGCCAGTCACAAAACAAAGTTTAACCAAAGGGTTGCAACCCCTTCGGACCAAGTTCGCTGACGCCCCCGCCCCCGCCGCCGCCTTCTACTCAGTCCCCTCTTCACATTGCGTGTAAAGTCAAATAAAGCAACAAAGACAAATAATAATTTAAAAGGTTTTGTTGACGTTTCGAACTGTTGTTGACTTTGCCGCGCGCGAACCAAACAGAAACACAACAGAAATCAAACAGTCAACATTCTCGACTCGCACTGCAAGTGGCTGAGGTTGCGGCTCTGCCAACCACCCGCAACCACCGACAACCGCCGACAACCACCAGAGAGAGAAGGCAAACAGAGACAGAGGCAGAGACAGCATTGATGATTGTCGAGTTGTAGCTTTGTTCCTGTGGCAGCTCCTCTGCCACTCCGAGTGCTTCATTATGATTATTTGCGGTTAAATTTTGTGGCGCTTTTAGACTCGAATAATGATTTGATACGGAAAGGATTAAAATTAAGCACAAACTTTGTCTGCCTGTCAGCAGCAAGTGAGTGAGAACTGGAGGGAGAATAAGACAAAAGGGGAAGGGGTAGGGAAACAGAGAAGTTGCGCATTTGTTGATTAACTTTTTATTTGATTTATTAGCGCAAACAAACGCAAAATGCTTAACGCGCTGCGTATTTCCGCCAGGTTCAGGTCATGAACTCTACCATCAGTGAGTCAGTCTCATTCCCAATCTCATTCCCACTCTCAGTCTTAGTTAGCGTCCCTCTTCCCTGCCATTATCTCTGGGCCAAGCCAAGTGCTTAGCGCGTTAAAAGTCGCGTAGTAGTTTAACGACGACAACGTGTTGCCGGCACACGCAGATTTGTATCTGTGAGATACAGATACTCAGTGCCTACAAGTACCTCGTACATAGGCCAACTAATGTGCGGGTGTTTGCTGGCCCAAACAATTAGCAGCTCTCTCGTAACTCAGCTAACACAAAGCACAACTTTTGTATTTAGTTTAAGAATCATTTATACTATATATTATATATATCAAGTGAGAAATTATATAACTATTTGCACTACAATGAAAATTGACTGATTCTTTTTATTTTACCCACATTTTAAAGTTTTTTTTTTGATAATTGCGATTAAAAAAATTAATTACTACTTTTTTATTCCAAGAGCTCAAAATTAATTATTTTGGAATATGTTTCAAAAATGAATTAGCACGTGTTTCTCCAATTTTGAATAATTTAACTCTTTGAATGGAAAGTGGACATTTTGAAGCATATTCTTCCATGTTCATAGATATCAAGTACTCCGAATATTATTGACTGAATTTCATATTACATCAGATAATATAAATATCCATAATATAAATTATGGAGATAGAGCGCTAGCAACCTAGGATATCAACTCAAACCCTCAAATCTATTTTCTAATTTTTCAACTGATTTTCTAAATATAATCCACATATGTTTTATCTTCATTTGCTAACAAATATAAACATTTATGAGTGAAGTTAGCATTAACTTATATATCTTTTGAGTAATAAAATTAAAATGTATATAATATAATGTAGTTTTTGATTTTATAAAATTATTTTAAATTCTAAGCAAAGTTCGTTCTGTTGACATTAGTCTACATTAAATAAAAAATTAAATTAAATTAGATAATATAAAAAAATACAAAAGTATGTTAAGAATTGTTATACACAAAATAATGACTATAATAATTTTCAGATTTATTTAAAATGCTTTTCATAAACATATTTTTTAACTGCTATTTTATAGTGTAATCCAATTTGCAATCAATTTCTGCAGCGACATCAATCCGAATCTCTTGTCGTCTTCAATATGTACCCCCTGTTCTCCCCCTCTCAGGTGGGTGTCTTACGCACCCAGAAAGGTGTAAATCATGATCATGTCAATCAACAGGGCAGCAGCCCAACCTTTGGCGCACACCTCGCAGCGGCTCAAATTCACTTTTCATTCATTAAAAGGGGCACGAGAACAACAACAAAAGCAACAGCAACAACAACAACAACACCGACATGAAAAACTGTTGCAATTGTCGCGCCTACTTAAAAGACGCATCCATAGAATCTGATGGAGTTGGGAATGAGGATGGGAATGGGGAGAGGGATGTGGCAGTTTATATAAAGCCTGGCTTAATGATATCCGTCGGCAAGGCTCGACTTGGCCCGTGGGCTGAAGACTCTCCAGACAGACAGATAGACAGACAGTCAGATCTTTGTGAATGAAAGACAGACGATGATGATGACGACGACTTTAAATGATGTTGCTCATGGGCATGGGCATAGGCATGGATATGGATATGGATGTGGATGTGGATATGGATATGGATGTGGATGTGGATATGGATGTGGATGGGCATGCCCAGGGACGAGCTCCAGACTCCAATTCATTCACGAAGCTCGTCTTAGAGTAGTTTTTTGTTGACTTTTGTGGCTGTAATCAGTCCACGCAATAAAATTGTTTGCAAGCCTGGTCGGGTTCTTTTTTATTGGCATTGTCAATGTGTTGTTGTTGTTGTTGCTTTGAAGTTTTGTGTTTTTTGACAGCTTTCGAGGTGTGTTTTTTAGCCGGCTTTGCCAAGATCTTGTCGACGTTTGCCGACATCGTCGCATTTTCCTGCGTGGCAGTCAGTCAAGAGTCTGTCGACCAGTCTCAGTCTCATTCTCCGTCTCTGTCTCAGTCTTAGCCTCAATCTCAGTCTCAGTCAGCGTCTCAGTCTCAGTCTCAAGACCGTGCCTCAAAAGATGTCAATTAAATTAATTATTGTTTTTGAATTCATTTGTTTCATTTTGTTACCTCGTTTAATGCAATGCAAAACTGTTGCATGCCAAAAAAAAGAAACGCAGTCAGCCAAAGGCTGCTCTTTGGCTAAAACCAACACCTAGGCCACGTTGTTGTTTTTATAGCCAGTTTTTTATTTCTAACTTTCGGCCAGACTTCGAAAGTATGTCAAGCATTTTATACCCGCGTAATTCTTTGTTTAATTAATCGCCAGCCGCTGACATGTGGCTGGTTCCAGTAGAGCAACCCAGAGAGTGCCGAATTCAATGAGGGGATGATAACAAGTCGAGACAGAAATAAAAGACATAAACATATCGAATATTGAACACTCTTAAATGTCTATATATTTATTAGATTACATTTATTTATTACTTGCTATTTAATAAGTATTAATTATTGTTTAGAATTTATTATTAATTATTTAGTATTTATTAATTATTGTTAAGTATTTATTATTTACATTTCATTACTTAGTATTTATTATTTCGTATTTTATTATCTGTTATTCAGTAATTATTATTTATTTAGTATTTATTAATTTTTAATTATTGATTAGTACTTATAATTTAGTAATCATTATTTATTAGGGTTATCGGTTTTTTATAAGTTTCGGTTTAAAAATACCGGTATGATTTCGGATCATAACAAAAATAAAAATTAAGGTTTTCGGTTGATCAAAATAAGAAGCGTTGTTCATTGTTTTACATGATAAAAGACTCAATGCTCTTTTTAGCCTGGAAAGTAATGTTATCTGGTTACTGAAATTGTTCATTGTAATGTCGATTTTATTATAATTTGACCTCATATAAATTTGGTTAATTTGGTTTGATAATTTCGATTATATTGATATTACTGATTTTTAATAACTTTAAACTGCCATAACTTTGTCAAAAATCAATCAATTTTCATGCGCAATGTAAATTTGTGCATAATTTTACCTCTCAACGCGTTCTGCATTTAAATTTTGTTCATTTTAAAAATTCGAAAATTTCGATTTTTTTGGAAATTTTACAGTGTTACCCCTTATCATTTTTCGAAAAATTTCGAAAATTTTGAATTTTCAAAATGAACAAAATTGAAATGCAGAATGAATTTAAAGGTAAAATCATGCTCAAATTTACATTGCGCATGGAAATTGATTGACTTTTGTCAAAGTTATGGCAGTTGAAAGTTATCAAAGTTGTTCAGTAGCTGCGGAGGCCAGATCCGAAATTAACCCTTATAAATGAATCGGTTACTAAACGGTTATTTCGGGTTAAAGAGTTTCGGTTTTTGAGTTTCGGTACAGTGGAAAAAAATATTTTCGGTTATGGTTTCAGTTACGGTTGCAAATTTCAATCGGTTTTTATCGGTTAATGGTTACGGTTTCGGTTAAGGTTTTAATCCCTGCTTATTATACATTATTTATTTATATTTAATTCATTGTTTATCTATACATATGTATATCTACCACATTTAGGTAGAATAAATAATATCATCTTTAACTTCTTATCATTTATCTGCAGATTTATAGCATAAAACAAACATAAGATATCATATGTTTATAGTTGGTTTGCTTTTAAAGAGATTCATCATATTGGTAATCTTTGTGATTTATTATTTATTAATATTTATACTTAGTTCTATGTTTATCTAAATTAAAATAAAAGAATTAAGATAATTTTCAACCTCTCATAATTTAGCTCAAAATTTATGGCATAAAACTGACCAAAGATTCAATGTGATTATAGTAGGTTTGCTTGTTAAGATAGTTTATCATTTTGGTAACCTTTGTGACATAGTGTCTATACCCTAACCAGGAACTAAGACCAACCAGACTGAAGATAGCCAGCAAAACACCGAACTGCGAGTCAGTTACTACAATGACACATTTTCCGCCCCTGTAGGCGCGATATGCGCATAATTAATGAGCCTTTTATGGTTTATTGAACCGCAACAGCAACAACAACAACTAGAAGAAACGTTAACACGAAAAAGTCATGGCTATATGTAAGTTGGCAGTTGGCTTTGATGATAAGCTGGCCAACATCAGCGGGTTGCGCTTGGCTAACTTCTGGGCAGCCAAGAGACATTGGAGACTTCACTTGGCACTTGAGTTTGAAATTTATGTAGCCTCCTTTATGGTTATTAGTCTCTTCGTTTTAGGGCACAGCTGGTATGATTTGCTGGGAGTCACTGTAACAGTTCTCAGTTGGCCAACATTAGTTAGGGCCAAGTGACGCCAGACAAAGCTGCTCTAATTGCTCAAATGTGACTTCCTCTCTACGTTTCAATCTCAATGAAAATCTTTCTCTCATTTTTCTCTGATTTACGCACTTGCTCATAACTTCTCGGAGCCATTAAAATTAATAATTTGCCAGCGAGATAATCAACAATTTTTATCAGCGCTTAATGAGAACCCGAAGAGAAAGAGGGAGAAAAAGAGAATGAGAGAAAGAGCGCAGAGGTTTCCCCCATTTGTAGAATGTTGAATTTTAATTTCAAGTGTTTTCTGAAATTAATTTCTGCACACAGCAAACCGCAACCCTTAACCTTGTGATAAGGGGTAACTCCCCAACCTCCCCTCGGTGGGCGGGCACTTGCAGATAGCGTCGATTGTTGTTTTGTGTTGTTTCCTTTTGTTGCCGTTGTTGCCGTTGTTGCTGTTGATGCTCATCATCATCATTTTATTTCATTTTATTTTTCCATAAATAAACTGCGTTGATTGTCGTCTGAGTTTGTCTGAGTTCCCCCCTTTAACCCTTGCCCTTTTGTTATGGCCAGCCCCTTGAGTGCTTTTAAGCTGATGTCGTTGCCTTGATAAAACTACAAGTATGAGCAAAATTCCGGATGCGCTCCTGGTAATGGTGACTGTAACGGTACAGGCACCGTTTACGGTTCCGCTTCGTATCTTTCAAATTGTTGCCAGTTGCCTGATTGTTGATGGCCAGCAGTTGGGCGGTGGGAGGTGGGCGGTGTGTTGGGAGTGGGCGTGGCATGTGCGAGTCGCATGTGTGCTTAACAGACCGTTTGCCATTTTTGCATACACACACACTGATTATATGGCGCCCCCTCACACACTTACACACACACGCACACACATAGATACACTCTGAAATACATTTAATTGACTGTGGACATGTCGACTGTGGTGTGTTTATGGGTGCAGGTTCAAGGGTTTTGGGGTCTGGGTTCTTGGGTGTCAGACGCTTGGGTTCGACGCTGTGATTCTTGAGGTTTCTCTGTGGTTAAGTTTAAATACTCGACAGTCATCAACAGCGCATAAAACATTTAACAATATTATTACAAATAATGCACTCATTTAAGTGCGAGTGAGTGTCGAGTTATGTGTGAATGAATGGTGAGTGTACTGTGAAAATATCATTGCATATCCACAGGCGTCGACGAACTCCAAGGGGTCTCAGTGGGTCTTCATTATGGGACTCATAGAGGGAAATAGCTTGCGTTATGAAAGTGATAACTTCATACATACACTATTTGATATCTATATATATAAAACTCTTTGTCCTGACTGATTGGCATATCAACGTTTAGGCGACACACAACATAGATGAGACAATTTTGACGTGCAATAAGACGGCGTTTTGCGAAATTCCACCTGTAAGTGGGTCTAATTCAGGTAAAAGGTCATGAAATTCGTCTGTAAGAAAAACTTGTTTGTTTCTTAAGCAATCTTAAACAAACTGACAGATTATGAGTTTGGAACTGTCTCTTACATTCTGACCAAATTTGGTCAAAGTCGGATTACTATATCAGTACATTTATATGTACTTATAATTATACATTTTTTATTTAATGCTACTAGTTAATTATTGTACATTATTTATACAAATATCAGAAGATAAGCATAGAAATTATGTATCAATGATACTCCTTAAGGCTAGGATTTTAAGAATAAAATGAATTTAAAATTAAATAATTAAAACTATTGTTTTAAGGAAAGGTCTTCATTTTCAGATGGGGAAGCCTTAAAATTATTTCAGAAACGATCTGAAGGAATTTCCAAAAGTATCAGGCGAACAGAATTTAAAGTAGGTCGTTAGGGTAAAAAATTTAAATTTACCTGTCCTTTAAAGAAACTCAGGAGCAATTTCACTAAGCTCACCAACTTACGGTCATATTTTTACTCAATAATGTGAATAATATATCATGAATGTGTTTTTAAATCCAAAGAAAGGAAAAACAAAAAATCAATTGAATCTAAGAGTATTTGAAATCATTTAATTTTAATTGATAATTTTTGGACATCAGTTTTATAACATTACTAGATGTTAAATTATATTAAAATTATTAGTTAAGTTAAATGTATCTTTTCTTAAATTAACGATAGGAATATTCAAATTAAATTCAATAAAATTATATCGACTATATAATATTAGAGCGATAACTAATCTATAAATATGTATAATGCTCTATCATTTGAGGCACTACTTCATCAGCAGAATGAATGGAAATGTATGTTATGAAGCATTCACAGTCATCCCTCTGCCCACATGATCACAAAGACCAAAGGCAGCTACCGCCAAGGATACCTGATAATACCATAATACCACGATGGCATTGCTAGTTCCAGTGACAAATTCCCCGAGTTCAAGAGAGTCCAACGCAATTGCCTTACGCACGTACGATACGCAATGTTCAGTCATCTCTTCCTTGCATCTACGAGTTACTATACGGTCTTTTTTCCCTCTTTCTTTTCTTTTCCACCTTTTTGCCTCTTCTTTCTTTTTATTTTGGGCCTTGTCGGATGGATGGGATGTGAGTGACAATCGCGCAAAAGTGAAACCTTCAGCAACACGTAAAAATTAAAACACCAACGCATTATTTTTATGAATCCCAAGCAAAGCAAGAAAACCATCCATCCATCCAACGATGTGTATTGCATTTTGCTTATAATCTCTTCTTTTTTTCAGTTTTGGTGGGGCGGGAATGTGGTTGGGGGAGAGGACAAGGCATTGTATTGAGTGCCACTAAAAATGTTGAGAAATGTGCGAGTGCCAATGCCTCAACATACATACACATACATATATACATATATATGAAGAAGCGGCATCGAAGTTGTTGCCGTTGTTGCGTCCAAAGTCAACGTTCCTTCTGTGGCAGCACGCACGTTTTTCATTCAAACGGACGCTGGCGGTTCACTTTTTCATTTTACGTATCAGCGCTCATCGTTGACAACAGCGCACGAATGAATGGCCCATGCCCAAACCCAAACCCATACTCATACTCAAACTCAGACTCATACTCATACTCAAACTGAACTCGGTACACTGAAAAAAATAGCCGGGAGTCCGGAATAAAATCAATCCCAAAAGTTCGGATTTTCTTATATCGAATACGAAATATTTAATTCAAGTATGGTATTTCATTCCGCTCTCAACGAATATTATATTTGACGGGGTTTTTTGAGTGTTTTTTTAGTTGAATAAAATATTTAAAAATTGTTTGAGATATTGTTTCTTTATCTGCATTTAGTCTTGACATCACAAGTTTTGGAAAAGGTGGCTCGAAGAATACAGCGGAAATTAAGTTCGTTTCGTGAGCCGACTGATATATTTTCCAAACCCAAGGTTTTGGTTCGAATCTTGGTTTAATTTCATAAAAAAATATATTATTATTTTTATAATATTTCCTCGAGTTTTAAAATCAATTACATTTTTTTAATACCATTTTAGGATTGGTATCCGATGTCTGAAATAATTTCACGATATCAGAAAAGCATGAACTTTATGTACAGATATATTTTTTGTTCGAGCCGAACATATTAGTTAAAAAAAACAGTGTTGCGGCTATGATTTGGTTTAACAAAGTAATTCATTTGAAAGGTTCGGTTTATGATCTGTTTCGGGTAGCCCAAAAGTCCGAGCCGAACCGATAAGATTACTGAATAAATACTTAAAAAAATACACGTTAAGATAAAGACTTTTAAGCTTGAATTTTGAAATGATTTATTTTTTTGCCGTGTACCTCAGTCAGTTTCCAATCCCATGGACATGGAGCAGTAGCTGAAGGCGAGGGAGAACTCACCATCGTCGTCGTCGTCGTCGTCGTCGCACAGCCGCAAACCAAACCGTTGATCACGTTTGGCGCAGGCTTCCGGTTAATGCGAGACTCAAGCGAAGCCATAGGAGCTGTTGTCGTTATCACTGACTGCCTTTGGTCATACAACAAACTGACTGTCGACTGTCGACTGATGACTGTGGACGACTGTCAGACTTAAGACAGCGCACAGAGAGAGAGAAAGGGAATAGGGGAATAGGTAAGAGGGGGAACGGGGGAGACGGGAGACGACTCCCGCGCACGTTGACGGATCGCAACGCACGCGCGTCTCCATTGCCAAGTGTAAGAAATTAAAACGTTCCCAACTTGGACTTTGTTTGGCTTGCTACGTGTTTGGCAACTGGCGACGATCCTCAATTTATTTATTGTATTTTTTCTAGCTATTTTTTTTTTATTTTTTGAACGCGGGGGAAGTCATAAATTATGTAAGAGCATTCCCTCCCCCCCTGACTCACACCACACGCCTCATCCCATCAGTCAATCTTGAATCTTGAAGCTGCCTCTTTTATGAGCTGTTGCTGCTCTTCTTCTTCTTCTAGTTCGAGAAGTAATTGCAGCTGCACGCCTTCTTATCAGCAAGGGTCAAATTTTTGGGCAGCTCGTAAATGTTTTGTTGTTGCCCTTTATATTTTCGGGAGCTGTTTACGACACATGACAGCGACAACGACAACGACACACGATGACGACAACATGTCTATTGGTCACAATGAACTCGAGATACAGATACAAATGTATCTGAGACTCGTGCAACTCGCGACTGATAAGCGAACGCTGCAAATATGCAAAACAGACAACTCTCTGACGACTTTAAGGCCTGATAAGACCTAAATACAAACAATACAAACAAAAAGACAGCGAAATCACAAAAAAACATTTAACAAGTTGCACAAAACATTTGCAAATCCCCTCAGGCAGGGGAGGGGGAAAGACGAAGGGGGGGGGGGGGAGGGGGACAGAAGCGACTGTCAAACAACTTAAAGTCTCATTTATCATGTTGTGTGTGTGAAAACTTTAAACAAAATCTAAAATACAACACACAAACACAAATAAAAACTTTATGAAAGCGCAAAAAGAAAATGCGTGAAAATTCATAATTTTTTGCATAATTTTTTGACTGTTTGTTGGTTGTTGTTGCTGTTGCTGTTGTTGTGGGAGGGGCAGGGGGGACAAGTGAGACATAAATACTGAAGTCGGTGCCAAGACATGACCTACAGCAAATGCTCGGATCAACAAGTGGCACACACACACACACACACACACACACACACACACACACACACACACACACACACACACACACACACACAGAGAGAGAAAAACATAAAAATGAATCGCAGACAACGATGAGAAATCCATAAGTCAATTTTCAAAAATTATGCAAAATTATTTAAATTGTGCGACGACGTCGAGAACGTAGCCAAAAAAATAAAATCAACAGGAGTAGAAAGAGAAGAGTGTATATATCTTTCTCTCTCTCTCTCTCTCTCTCTCTCGTCTATTCTTCCCTTCTCTTTTGCACTCTTGGCGCTGCTCTCTGCATGCAAATGCGAAACGGAAATGGCAAACAAACCATAATGTGACGACAACGTCGCGTCGCTGCCAGCGTCGCAGTCAGCGCATAAGCAACAACTTCCGCTGTCGACGTCAGCGTCGACGTCATTTGTGCCAAAATAAAGTTTATTTTTCTCATATTATTATTGTTGTTGTTGTTGTTATGCTGGATTTATTGTAGCTTTTGCTGCCTCTGTCGCTGCCTCTGTCGCTGCCTCTGCCGCTGCCTCTGCTGCTGCCTCTGCCGCTGCGCTCTTGCCTGGTGAGCAGACAAAATCGTATGCAAATCAGTCGCCACAGTGGCAGGCAAAAGTTCAGCGTACGCTTAACTTTCAGCCGACTAAACTGGGCATGGTCCCCCTTTTCCCCTCCCTTCCCCTTTTATGCTTACACTCCCTCCCCCCACCTTGCTCTTCTTGGCCAAAACAGCGCGCATGAGCGCCGACATTGTCTGCCTCATTTGCGCCAATTTTTTACATAAAAATCAGAGTGCAAAATAAAAAGTTGACGCCTCAGCGATGCCCCCACCACACACCTCACTACATCCCCTTACCCTTCTCCTTCCCCTTCACCATCAATTTCTACTCTCTCCGTTCGTGCCACATTTACATTTTTTACTGCTGTTCAACTTATTTTCGCATTTTGTTGGTTACTCTCTCTCTTTCTCTCTCTCTCTCTCTCTTTCTCTTTCTCTTTCTCTGTGTGTGTGTTTGTTTTTTTACATTTTTTTTACATCGATTTTGCATAATTTTTCAAGGTCGTCAGTCGACGGCGGGTGTTGCATACATTAGCATGTTTGCCGACGTTGCAAGGCGCCCGAGTTGCGAGTTGACGGTTTGTGCAACCAACTCGGCAATCGCTTGGCGGCCACAGCAAAAGTTGTTGCCACAGTTTTGCATAGTTGGCATATTAAGCAAATGTTATGTTCAGTTTGTTGATTTGCTGTGATTGCATCAAGGTGTCAAGTGCTGCCCCCGACTGAGGATGGGGCACAGATGTGTTGCAACTTCACTGTGTTTATCTTTTTATTTTGAAAAGTGAAAATGCACTCTCACGGATTATTCTTTAGGCCATAAACATGGCTATAACTTGATTTTCATGATTTCTATGAAGAAAACCAATTTTAATTCAATTTCTATCAAATTAATTGGTTTCAAATAAATTATACAAATGATAATACAATAATTTAACGATAAGTATTGGAAAATAGTTTGTAAACTATTAGAAATATATAGTAAGATCAAAATATCCACATCAATCTAAATTCCCTTTATGAAGTAATAAGGTAGCTCTCATTTGAAATTTTTATTATAAGATCTATATCGGATATGTATCGATACGTATTTTAAAAATGTTGTTTGGAAAATATTGAGTGGAAATCGACTATTCCAAGAATTTTTAAACGTCCAATCAATCCAAAGTATATATGTTAACATGTACTGCTTACACAAGATAAAAATAATTTACATATTGTATAAAGCCAAAAAAAAATATAGACAAAATGTATATTTTTTCTCAATTATTCAGGGACCATAACAATTATAACTTTTAAAATAAAAATTACAAAATAAAAATAAAAATTGAATGTGAATATCTTTTCAATCAAGTAGTGTGTTTACAAAATCTAAAAACATTCATAATGCGTGGATTAATACCTTTCACGTGATACATCATATCCTTGAAGGACGTTTATTAAGGATATTTTAGGTTGAAAGTATATGATTTTTAAATAAAAATTTAAATTGAATTATTATTTTTGATTTTTATTTTAAAAATTGAAAAATAAGAGTTAAAAGTAATTTTTACAATAAAAATAAGTTTTAATAATCATAGTTTCTTATAGTTCTCAGAGGAATTTAAAATTGAGTTTAACTCTTTTTAAATCTATATATTTTTATTTTATAAAAACAATTGCTTGACTGTATGTTAAATATTAAACGATACGTGATTTAACTCTTTAAGGGAAATTCGGTCAAAAACTGAATTTTTATCCTGTAGTCCTGAAACTTATTTTCGAAACTAAAAACTTTATAAATATAGTAACGAAGAAATCAATTGTTAATCTCACTCTTATGTTTTGAACGAATTTGAATATTTATTATCTGAACTAGAAGACAAACGTATGTAACATATAAGCATACTGCAAGAAACCCTGTACATATTTTAAAAAGTCTTATGCCAACACAGCTTCCCACTTGTCTATTTACACTGTACATACCAATCTGAACTTTAACACAGAATCAAAGAATTTGTTATCTTATGATCTGTTAATGTAGTCAAATTATAAAATTTTTGTGATATTTTCTCACATAATATCAATAATATGTTTATTTATTACATTTATTGAATTGATTTGTAGTAGCTGCTGTTCTTGTGGTTCAGTTCAGTTCAGTTCAGAGTTGTGGTGTGGTGTGTGGTTCTGTGTGTGGTTCTGTGTGTGGTGCCTGTTGTGGTTGTTCTGGCTGCATTTCAAAAACCACTTTGATCGCCAGGTGCGCATTTAAGTTGTTCTGGTTCTCCTTGTTGCTAGTTTCAGTTGCAACTAGTGTTGCAATTGTTGTTGTTCATAGTGTTGCCTGGCTGCGATTAGAGGCAAAAGCGAAAAATGTATTTTGGAACCTTGTTAAATGTCACCATGCGGTATGCGACCTGAAAATTGATAAATCGCCGAAATGCGTGTGCGTAAAGCGACATCAAGATCGGCAGCTAATTTGCCGATAAACAACGACAAGTATTGCTAGCAATTTGTGGGCCTTGAGATTGAATCGGTAAAACTGTATCAATAGCTGGAACCAGTCTGCAAAACTGCAAAAGAACCAGTTTAATTGAATGCTCATAAGCCAAACTAACCAACTACAATTCTAAGTGCAATTTCTCTGCCATGACAAAATGTTATTAATTGTGCCGAGGACAATGCCTCCAATTCCACTCCATGTCCAGGTCCTTTGCGTGATTTCTCTTGAATGCCAGCAAAGTGCTAATAATTGGTCGCCAATATTGGCCCTAAACAGCAGACAATGGAACACGGCAGATTATTATCGATCAGCAGCGAGGCAAAGACTGAAAACGATAGCCAAAAAGTCGGCGAGGGAAGCGGGAATAAGAGGAAAAAGAGGAATAAGAGGGAACAAGGACAGACGCACCTTGACCAAAAGTGAAATTTAAAAAAAAAATACGTCTGTTGATTGCCCGGCAGCATAACAAAATAATTTGTGTACCTGTGTGCTCTCTCTGTGTGTGTGTGTGTGTGTGTGTATCTGTGTGTGCTTCTGGTCAAGGTGTCTGTGTTGAGGTGTCTTTTGCTACCCCAAAGTACGATACGATACGATACGAACTTGGCCAGCGTTGTTCACCTTTGTCAGCGATCAACTGAGCGCGTAAATGCCATAAAAATTGTTTCAGCCACGGTAATTAGTTGTTGTCCTGGCCGATGACGTTGCCACAGTTCCAGTTCCAGATCCAGTTGCAGTTGCAGTTGCAGTTGCAGCCGTGGCAAGGTGTTTCTTAACGTTTAGCCCTTGGCTCTTAGACGGTCATGGAGCGATCGGAGGTTGTAATTCATTAACGCTTCGTTGGGTCGCTGACACGGCGAGAAAGTATGCGACTCTTTTTTATTGAAACCATCTTCGTTCTTATCAAGGGTGCAACAAGAGACTGCAGCTGCCAACTGCCAATTGGTAGCAGGTTCAAGGCAACGCAGCTAACGCCAATTAGATCTAGAGTCTACATTCTAGACACTCCATTTAAAATGCTGTCTCTCTCCCTTTTGGTTCCTTTGAGAATTGGTTTCTTATTTTTCAAATTAAAGATTATATTCTTTCAACAAATATTGAACCAATTAAAAATTAGACATTCTTAACATAAATTTTAACTTTATTTTTAAAGTTATTGTTGAAATTGACTTGATTAAATAATATATAAGATCCTCGGATTAGATTATATAAAATATAAAAACATCTCAAAAATGAAAGATTATATTCCTTCAACAAATATTGGATCAATTAAAAATTAGAAATTCTGGACATAAATTTTATTTTTAAAATTATTGTTGAAGTTGACTTGATTAAGATCCCCTGATTAGATTATATACAATCTAAATACCTCTCTAAAAATTAAAGATTATATTTTTTCAATAAATTTCGGATCAATTGAAAATTGTGAATTCTTAACATAAATTTTTACTTAATTTTTAAAGTTATTGATTAAGTGCACTGCATTAAATGAATATAAAATTAAATAATGTATAAGATTCAATTGTATACAATTTAAAAAACTCTCTCAATTCTGCACACACTTTGTCTTGAATAAAACTGGCAGAATCTTTACTTAGTTGCTTTCCATTAACGTGTTGCCAAATCAAATAAAGACTAAAGACTGTAAAGTGTGGAGAGGTGCAATGTTCAGTTAGTTCAGTTCCTTCTGGCTGGATACTAAAATTCCAATGAAAATCGAAAATGCCGTCAACATTTCAAGTGCGAGACTTGGAATCATCGTGTTAGACTTTCAGGCATTTCGATTGTGGCAGCGCCAAAAGATTTCATGCTATTTATGAAGAGCAAACAGACGGAGAACGGAGAATGGAGAATGGAGAATCAAGAGATGCGAGTTGAGAGCTGAGTGCTGAGAGATGAGAGATGTGAACTGAGAACTGAGGCCAGGGCGTGCAAACAGTAATAAAAACATGACGACTACAACAACAGCAACAACATTATTGTATAGCAATTTAAACAGGCCCAAAGAGAGAGATAGAGAGAGAGAGGGGGCGAGAGAGAGGAGAGACGAAATACAAACGTGGCCAGAGCTGCGACGACATAAAAGGTCAACAATTACTTGGCTGTCTATCTGTCTGACTGACGAATTGTTTGGACTGTCTAAACTTTGGCTACCAAAGAGTCTAGCTCGACCACAGCGAAGACATCGACAACAGCAACGACCACAACAACAACAACAACGATAACAACAACAACATCCACATCGACAACGACAACGATTGACACAGACGTCGACAAACAAGGCCCAAACAATTGTCAACGCTCTCGACGAGCGTTTAGAGCAAATTGTGGGCAATGTTGTAAGTCGCCAGTCGAAGACCCATTCAGAGTCCCCTTCACACCACCCCTCACCCTCTCCCTTCCCTCCCCCTCTCTCTAGCTATTCTCCTGGAGGGGGGCCAGTTGCCAGGCACGCACATGTAAACATCAATAAATCAATTAGGCAAGCATTGGCAATACAAGCCAAGTGAATGGTTGCCAAGCCAATGGAACTACAGAGAAGAGGTGAGGAGAGTAGAGGAGAGAGAAGGGAGCTGAAGGAGATTCAGAGAGGAGCTGCAGCTGCTGCTGTTGCTGATGTTGGTTACCTTAGCTGAGGAATTCAGCGCCAATCGTTGTCAACAAAAGTGTGACAATATTTCCATGAAATTGTTCATTAACCGCTTGGCACACATTGCACTTGGCCAGCAGCTTCCCATTCCCAATTCCCAATTCCCAATTCCCAATGCCCAATACCAACCCAACAATTTCTGGCAACTTGCAACTTGCAACTGGCTGCACACTAATTGCTTGCACCAATAGTTGCCCCCATCTCTGAAGAGTTCAGCGCCATCCTAGCATTATTTCTTCGGAAGCCTCGCATAGCTCACGTTTGTCCGACAATTCAACGGAAGTTCTTGCCCCTCTTTATCCCTTGGTCTACCATTCTACCATCTCCCCACCCTATTTTGGATCGCTTTTCTGTGCAAGGTGTGAAGATTAGTGCGCTCCAATACTAATGCATCACTAATGCTCATTGTCCATGCATTGCATTGATACACTTGCCAGTTGACTTGCTAGAATTCTTGGAATTCTTTCTCTCTCGGTCACAAAGTAAACCCATGTGCTTCAACTTGGGATTAGGGATTAGCAGGAGGAAGCTGTGAAATGCCAAACGTGTGTGCTCAGACAGACTTTGTGGCGGGAGAGCTTCACTTGGACAGTCAACGGATAGGAGAGCAGTGGTTTTTACTCTCAAGACCTGAATATTGGTACATCATTTAAGCTTGGAATATTCTTGTAAGAATTACAAAAATAAGGACTGAAAACTTGGAATATAATTAATAGAAATCAAAATAAATATGAGAAATAAGGTCGAAAAAAATTAGATATGGATTTCAGACGACACAATTCATAAAAAAAACAACAGAATATCAATATAATAAGTATAAACAATTATGTGTTTTTTGTTGCTCCATTTTGTAGAGTTTTTCTAATACTTCACGAAAACTTTAAACAGTTTTGAGAAAAAGTATAAAAATACAAATCAAAATTTATTTTATTACAAATAACTTACTAATATGTGTTCCTAATTTTTGTTTCCCAATTTTCGTTTTCTTAGTATTATTTGTAAAAATTATTATATGAAATCGAAAGGAAATGAAAATCATCTTCGAATAAATAAAATGTCTAAAAGTATAAGAGTTTTGTTTATAAAATTAAATAAAATTAACGAAATAATAAAAGCTCAACTTAGAAAACAAAAAAAGCTTATTTAAAAAAAGCGAGTATTTTATTTACAAAATAGTACTCATAAAAGGAAGAGTTAGACTTATTTGGAGACTGTTTCAGTTTTCTACTAATATTCACCTCGTCCAGTGGTGTCTGGAAATTTTCTGCTCTATATATTTTTCCTTATAATATAGTGAGGATGTTCTTCTTCTATACTTAACCCTCACTTTACCCAGCATGGTTTTTGTTTCATAGACTGACCAATATTTAACCCTTTATCTGTACTTGTACATATATTAAATAACGCCCTGTTGTTGCAACAACAGAAATCGCCTGCCTTGTTGCACCTTCCACAGTCGAGAGAAACATGTAACAAAATCAAAATCACAAAATGACAGCCGTAAAAATTATAACAAAACTTCTGACTTTTCTTTGGGGTGAGGAAGGGGAAAAGTTATGTTCGTTTTGCCAACATTTTCAACCAATCAAGCGGGCCAAAATCAGACACGTCAGGACAGAAGAGGCCTGAACAGAACAGGCGAGGCAACACCGCGAACAACGGCAACAGCAACACGACAACAACAACAACATGTGTTGCACATTCAACGCTCTCGTATTCCCATATGCCCCAGGGCTGTTGCTGTTGTTGTTGTTGTTGCTGCTGCTGTTGTTGTTGCTGCTGTTGCCAGAGCCGCTGACATGTGGTAACGCGGTTTTGGTTTTGGTTTCGGCGCGGTCTTGTAATGCGTATTCAATGTTCCCGGACAGACAGACAGGCAGAAAGACCCGGATAGACAGACGGACAGGCTGACGGGCCGAGTCCTCCTTCTGACCCCCAGACGAGGCAGGACACACGCGTTGCCCCCGTTACAGTTGTTGCTGTTGCTGCTGTTGCTGCTGCTGCTGATGCTGCTGCTGTTGTTGAGCTTACCACATTATGCGACGTTCGTTGTGTGGCATGTAGCCTTTGATTGAGTTTGAGTTTGACTTTGCCCCGCCAGCTTTTCACGACGCGTTTTTGACATTTCTCTCTTTTTCTCCTTTTCTCTGATTTTCCTATTTCCCCTTGTGGAAAACTTTGAAGCGTGTTAAAATGTTTGATTTTGTCCGAATGTCAGTTACAGCTGTTTCTGTATGTTGCAAGTTTCGTAAACGCTGCTCTTGATGGATATTTGTTTTGGTCATATAGAACTTTTTTTTATAGTGAGTAAACTTGTGAACAAAGCTGAAAACCACCTACATTTTAGAAAAGGTTCGGTTTGTTGATTTGAACCAGCCTGAACCTGAGGTTTTGGTCCAAAACTTGGTACAATTTAATACAAAGAAATGTTTGTATTAATTTCATTTTCCCTACATTTTTTAAATCAATTAAATATTTTAAAATCTACATATATAAAATTTTTTGTCCAGACTCACCGACACATCAAACGGCTAAAGGTAAAAAGCTGAAATTTTCCCACAACATAGATGAGACAATTTCATCTTGCAATAAGATGGCGTTTTGTGAAATCCCACCTGTAAGTGAGACAAATTCAGGTCAAAGGTCAGGAAATTGCTTTGTATGTAAAACTTAAGATATCTTAATTGAACTTACAGATTATATTTTTGAGACTGACTCTTACATACTACGGGTTTTGTCGAGCGAAAAGAAAGATTATAAGAGTATACAATTTTGCAAATAATTAAATTTAATTTAAAATTTACATATGATTTCTTTTTATTATTTAAAGTATTAAATATTTGCGCAATATTAGAAAAGGATAAAATTTATGTTATTTTGTTAGGTTTGTAACCTTGCTTGTGAGAATTGCATAGAGAGGCAGTATTAAAAATACTTGTATACAAATGAAACTTTGAACTGCTTGCGAATTGTAAATGAAATTTTTGACTAATCTGAAGTGAATATTTTGTGTGTGTGTGTGTATGACCATAAACTGCAGATCCTTTAGCGGTTTCTGTTTTGCCTGTTTGGCGTGTCCTTTTGAAGTGGTTACGCTAATGTTGCCCCCGTCCTTTAGGAGCACTTTTATTGGCTAGCCATAGTTTGACTGGCTGTTGCTGTTGTTGTCTAGCGTTAATTTACGACAAGCCCTTTTGGTTATGGTAACTGCACTCAGTTCCCCTCTGCCCCTGACTTCCTCCTACTGCCAGATGCGTAGCTGCTTCTATGGATTATGTTCCGAAAATGCAGTAAAGGGAGATAGACAAGGGAGACAGGGAGACAGAGAGAGCTGAGTGCGTCTGAGTGCCACCTGATGTTCGTGGTCGATAACGATTTATGACACCAACAACAAAGCAACAACAACAACAAGAACAACGACACTCTGACAGACGGCTGTTGTTGTCAGTTTGACATTGGGGTTGTCCTTTGGTTCCCGTTGGTTTCCATTTCGACCACTAAAGGATATGCGAGCAAGTGAATGTGTCGCGGCTTAGATGATTATCAGTCGAGGAAGGAGTAAGGAATGCCACAACGGAAGTCTATTGGCTTAGCCATGTCACAGGCGCAGTTAGCCAGGTTAGTCTGAAGGTTAAGCAGGTGCATCTTAAACTTGAAACTGTCTGCAACTACCAGTTACATTGTAATTCAACTCATTTAATTTAGTTTACGCCACTTGTCGACTTGGGAAAACAATCCATATATATAAAAAAAAAAAAAAAAACATATAACCAACTGGTAGTCAACAATTTCAAATCTTATCTTTAGCTTTTATTTATTTTTTGCAATCACATGGAAAATTCTTTTCGAAAACAAGTTAAACCCGTTTTCGTAGTGTTTAATTCTGTGGGCAAAAAACGGCGCACAATAAGTAAATATATTTATTTATTGTTAGTATATAGAAAAGAAACCTGAACTAAGCTGATTTATAATGGAAAACATGAAAAGCCATATACATGTCTGGGGGAATTTCTAGCTGGAAAAATCACAAATATTTTAGCGGCTTAATTAAAAAGCATAAATTACACTACTCGACATATTAGGCTGACGTTCTTGCTTTTTTCCCTCGCAATTTTTTCACATTTTCCAACCGTTTTTTCTGCCCCTTTTTTTCATATTTTATGTCTCAATTTTTTTCGAGCAGCAGGTGCAAAAATGTGACTTGGCCTAAACCAAACCAAACTCTAAGGCGAAAGCTAAACCTAACTCTAACCCTTTTTTTTCGGGGTACTACAATTTGCCACGCTGCCAATTCTCTCCCCACCAGGCACTATAATTAACAGCTGTTGGTTGGCCCTTCAGGGGGGAGGTTGGTAATTTTTTTGTGTTTTTTTTATTGTTGTATTTTATCCTTCTTATTCTGGTTGTTCGACAGGCGACTGCAGCGTAAAATTATGCAAATTTCTTTGTTGCTTTGCGTGTCAATAAACAATTTTTGACCTACATAATTATGCCAAATGCCGTGCCATGAAAATCTCTAAGCACAAACCTGAACTGAACAGGGAACGAACCGAAAAAGGAAGCCAGCAAGTGGCATAATTATTTAAATTATGAAGGACGACGCCGCTTCAAGGAACGAGGATGAGGATGAGGACGAGGACAACGACGCGTGTTTCTCGAGTGCCAAAGACGAAAAAATGCAAATGCGACTTAGTTCCGGCACAGCTTCTATTCTTCTTCAACAATGTGAGCATCGAATTTGGGATTATCCAGACCATAGACTGATCTCATTTGCATAATTATTGGACTCTTCGATTTGGATACCCCTTTGGCAATTTGCGGCGTCTAACGATCCGTTTGATCGGAGGTCGGCTTTGATCGGGTTATTCAACTGATCTCAGTCTCAGGACTTGGATACGAAGTAGAAGAGGATGTACCTGCTCTTGGCCAAGAGAATTTATGGGCCAAGCTGACATGCGTGCAACAGCTAACGAATTTGGTATGCCCTCTTCCCCTCTTCCCCTCTTTCCAAATGAGAAAGCAAAGGGAGTCAAAGAGAGTGTCGATCACTTTTCTAGTCTGACTTTCTTTCTCCCAGACAAATCACGGCTGGACACTTTTATCCATTATGTTTTCTTACTTTCTTAGTTTTCTTAGTCGAATTGTCAATAAATTTTAGTCTCGGCGCGGCTTTTCTTATTGTTGTATTATTGTAATCGGGGATCCCAGGGTCTTCCAGATTTGTTGTAATGGACCATCGTGAACCGTCGATAAAGTCTTCATTGATTTGTGACCTCTAATAATAGCGTTTAGCTCAGCTTGTCCCGAAACCATTGACCTTTTTTTTTCTCTAATTTTATTTTTTGGGACCCTCTCAGCGGCGTTGAAAAGAACTTCTAAGGGTTGCGACCGATTCCGACAACAGATCCCAACTATGGACTCCATCTCAAGTTAATTATGTATTTGGGTCTCTCCTCAGTTCCAGACAGTGTCTAGTTTTTAGCAGGTGTGGTTGACTCGTTGTAACAACTCAAGAGTTGCCCTTTTAATTAACAAGCTGCGGTTACAGCTACTCACTGCATGTCGCTGACTCAGCCCTATGAATCATTTGATGAGTGCAAAAATATTTAAGCGTTAACTTACAGCATCTTAAGTATCCAAGTATCAATAGACGTTTTGATAAATGAGCTTAGATGCGATGTATTTGTTTGTTTTTTATTGTTTAGCCAACAAACAGGCTAACAGACTAACAGTCGACTAGTCGACCAGTCGACCAGTCGAAAGCATCTCAAAATTCCACAATCAAATTGGCCGCCAGCTATGGGCCAAGCAAATAGCAAATACAAAACTCAAAAACACGCATTCAGTTAACAATTTCCACATACGACGAATGGTTGCTCTAAATTTTCAGAATTTATGTGGATTTTTCCGTATATGTAAATTTATTTTCTTTTATTTATTTTATGTCGACTAAAAACAGTCGACCTAGAAAACATTAATTCATATTTATTTATTTATTTTAAAGAAAAAATATTAAATATAGTTATTAAATAAGAATAATAAAATTAAATATGTAATTATATTTTAAATATATAGTTTAAATTCAAAACAGAAAAGTTAAAAAAAAATTAGTCAAATTAAATTAAATGAAAACTGGGGTATTTAAAATTGTATAGTTTATCCAACATTTGTTGCATGAATTGCAGATCAATTAGACAAAAATTAGGACATGTATTTTTTTAACAGGGATGCTTAAATTTGCGTTTTATTTCATTGTTAAATACACATTTATTTTATTTTATTCAGACTGTTCTCCATTAGCATGAAAGGGTGAGAATTGAACCCATTTCCATACATGTATCTATTATTGCATGTATTATACTGTGTTATTAATATTCATATTTATTGAAGCTTTAGTTTTTTTTACGCTCAGCTTCTTTTCTCAGGTTTTTTTCTATGAGCAACAAACCAAACTTCTGGTGTAATAAATTATATTAAAATGAATACATTAAAATACTTCTTTCAAAAACGGAAGGAGCTATGTGAGCCAAGTGAGTTTCCTCGTTAGTTTTTCTCAGAACGATCACTTTTCGCTTCGATGCTTAATCTATCATAAAGTCTATATACCCTGTTGTTCAGCTGTCGAATTCGAAGCGCTTTGTTTTTGGCACTAGTCAACGCTGCTGGCCAGATCAAAGTGCGCTGTCCATCTTGACTTAACTTGGCTTGTAGTTAATGATAGCTCCCCGTTCGCTTCAACTTTAGCTTGTTTGCTAATCAAAGATCGCAGCTTCTACAAAACAGTTAGCAGTCTTTTCTTTTTACCCGCTTGAGTACCGTAAACTATTTGTCCAAGTTTCAACTACAAGACTTTATGGTAGTTTTTGGATCCCTTCTCCATCTCTCTCTCTATCTCTTTTTCTCTGTGCTGTCTTGACGTCATTGCCCATCTCTTTTGGCTTGATATCTGCGCGAAATCAAATGCCATCAAGCACAAAACTTTCGATCGAATTTTATGTATTTATTTCAACCAAAAAAATAAAAATAAATATACAAAAAAAAACCAAAAATAAATAAACGACGCAAAAACAAAAGTCAAAGTCAGTCCAAGCCAGACAACGGCCAGCGGCAACGCATCAACAACAGCAACAACAACGATGGCAACAGCAACAACAACTTGACTGGAAACCTGAAATGTCTCAACACTTGGACCCCCACCGAACACCGAACACCGGCTAGCAACAACAACAGCAACAACAACAACAGCAGCAGCAGCAACAACAACAGCAACAACAACAGCAACAACAACGGCAGCACCAACAACGGCAACGGCAACCGATCGCCCCGATCGAAGCGTGCAATCGTCTTACACACACACACACACTCACACACACACTCACACACACACATGTTTATAAATATATATACGGGGCGCGTTTCTAGTCGCGCCAAAGTAAAGGTCTACCGGTGGACATAAATTTAGCTGTAATGCGACAGGTGTATTTTTTATCTATGGAACGGCATAAAACGAGCGACGCCTCTGCCTCTGTCGCAGTCGCAGTTGCTGCTGGCGTCGCAGTCGCTGTCACTGCGCATGTGCAACGCATTCAAACTTTGAAATAATATAAAAGTTGTTGTTGCTGTTCAAACACAGCACAATTTCAATGTTATGTATATGTGAAATAAATTCTTGATGGCAACTTTTGACAGGCGCCGCAAGTGACTCCAAGTGACTCCAAGTGGTGTCCGTTGTGGTGTCCGCTGTGGTGTCCGCTCAGCTGCCCGACTTCGTTCAGCTGCTGCTTCTAAATTGAGACAAGCTGGCAGCGCAGTTGTTGTTCATCATAAACAACTTAAAGCCGATCAACGCTTGACGCTTGCAGTTTCCATTATTTACTTTCAATAGCCGTTGATTGAAGCGATTTTCAAATGGTTTCCGTAATGGCGAATAGTTTTTACTTGACTGACCGCTCTCAAGGACAACGGGAGATCTCTCCCCAAGTGTGATAACAAAACAAACAATAAAAAGATAAACATCTTAAAAATATAACAAGGAAGTATAGATTTTGAAATTGGATAAATTGTAAATTATTTAATTTTAACCACTCCCATTTCTTATTAAACTCAAACAATGTCAAGCTATTTTGATTTTCAATCTTCAATAAGAATAAAATCTTCTAGAATGAAAAATTCCTATAGGTAAGATATTTTAAAAATTGCAGAAAAAAGGAAAAAATTAGCCAACATTTTCATAACGCTTGCAAAACCTTGCGAGTTAGGTTGACATATCTTAAAAGACAAGAACAAAAAAGTTTTTCATAAAAAAGCTTGATTTTTGAGAGACAAGTTCACATGAAACAGACGGACAAAAGGACAGACAGACTCGACTCATCGTCCTAATTAAGTATATATATATGTACATACTTTATGATATCTCTCCACCATGACATCTTTCAATATTATAATGCCCTCAGCAAGGGTATAGCTATAAGACTTAGAGATTGCGAAAGATGTAGATAGATGTTCTACTGTTTTCTCCCCATCGAACTCAAAGAATGACAAAGTCTCTAATATAAAAAAAAAACTATATAGTCGTAAATAGAATTAAGAATTAAGAAATGATTTTTAGCATATACAGATATACTGTCTCTATTGACATTAAGTCTCGACCTGAAGTCAGTTAACCTAATAAGATTTTAACAAATAGAAAGTTTGCCATTATTTAATGGTAATAACTTCGTTATTATATTTTTTTAACAATAACTAAAGAAACTATGGCAAAATTGAGCTAAGGATTTTTTTAAATCTTTTCAAATTATTCTTATTATAATTGTAGGCATCTTTACATACTACTATAAATAACATTTAATGATTTTAAAAAATGTAGTTCTTCAACTAGAAAACTACACCTTTTGTTTTTCACAACACAACTTACACTCTTATCCCACTAAACTGCCCACTAAATTCCAATTCTGTGCTACCAAGAAAAAACTATCCCCTTTTAGAGGCAATTCTGATATTTGAACATATGCGATTTACACGCTGACAATAATTAACCATAGCAAAAATATAAAAAAAAATAGAAAAAAACAACAACAAAGAGCTGGCTACTTAGGAAAAGTGAGAGAGTATCCCTGACACACAGTAGCAAAAATGTCAGCGACATATGTCTAATATATGAATGCTAGGAAAACCACCACCGAGAGATGAGAGACACCACAGAGAGGACACCACATGGGTGTATTGATGATGGTTTACGTTGAGCAGGAAAAAACCCAATAATAAACACACACAATTTGCGATTTTTATTTGCAATCAATCATAAAATAAACTGCCTGTCTCTTTCACACTCGCTGTCTCTGTCTCACTCTCTTTATTTGGAGCGAGAATGGGAATGGAAACAAAAGGGGCGCGCGTGAAAATGCGACTAAGGCGTGGAAGTGCGGATTACCGCAGTTCGCAGCATGTGATCGATCGCCTGACCAGCAGCCAGGACAAAGATGAGGATGAGGCTGAGAATGAGGACGGGAGCAGGGGCAGCAATAGACGCCGCATGTGACACGTTTTGCTGCTTAAGCCGCAACGTTGGCGGCACAGGAAGTGTGGGTTGTACTCGGCTTTTGTGGCCCAAAGAAAAAAGAAAAAGAGGAGCCAAGACACCGCGTCGGACATGCAAATGCGGCTTAATTAACTTGTTGCACGTCGCCTCGACGACGACACGCATGCGCACTCTGCAAACCAGTCTACAGACTTCATTCTACCAGCTTCATTCTACAGTCTACAGCTTCACGGGTCTTGGGGTTCATTTCGGTCTCAAATTGAGGCAAACAAAACACAACACGGCCACCAAATCAGCGCCAAATTGAAGCCGGCCGCACAAGGTGTCCATTCCAGAACCACAACCAGAACAAGAACCAGATCCACATCCACATCCAGATCCAGAGCTGCAAACTCTGCGACTCCTGCAATGCTCCAACTAATTTCCCAAACTGTTGCCACCGCTGCCTCATTTACATTTGGCGCCACAGTCTTCAGGATTGAGGATTGCGATTCTTTTTTTTTTCTTTTCCTTTTTTATTTTTAATTAATTCGATATCACAGTTGCGTTTTTTCGGCTACTGGTCTTTACTTGAGCTACCCTTTTGGGACATGGAGAGAGATCCCATTTGCATTTGAACAGACGGACAGACAGGCGGACAGACACAACGGTCATCGATACGAATTTCATTCAGAAATAATTTTTATGTCCAAATGTTGTGAGGTTGATGGCGGATTGCTGCTGCTGCTTCTGCTGCTGTTTTGGCCTTATCCTTTTGAACTTCATTTGCATAAACGGCATGAAATAAAATCAACAGTTGCAGAATCAACAGACAACGACAAACGGACGATCGGACAATCGCAACGGGTCCAGCCAACAACCGACAACCGACAGTCGACAGGTAGCAGATACCTGACCATCCAAAAAACACACAAAATAAAACAAAAATAAAAGAAAATAATAATAATAATAAAAAAATGTGTCGCATCGCAGCAGATAAAGCGGTTTGGGAGTAAATAACAGTCTCCGATTGCAGTTGTTTTGCTTTTCGGCTACTGTTGGCATTTCGATTTGACTCGGGAAATGTGTGGAAGATGGCTCAGATTAGGGGGAACGTGAACAGAACTCTCTTTAAGCTGATAATATTCAATTCAGTTCACGCTAGTGACGAAAACAGAACCCTAAAACATGTATATTAAATAAACAAATTCGAATTTTCTCACAGTCTTTAATTGAATCACATTAAATTTGTTTATTATAAATTACATTGTTTAACAACTATTTACGAATTGAAATTAAAAATAATATTTGCTTTGCATTATTTTAACGCCTTTAATTAATTTTTCGAGTCGAAGACCTAGATTAGTACTCGTTAATTAATATAATTTAAAAATATTATGTTATATTAAACATAACTTTGTAAATAAATTAATAATTTAATTTCGTTGAGTGTATTTATGTTTCTCTACATCAATTTATAATTTTCATTGATAGAAGAAAATTGATTCCTCCTACTATCAAAACATAATTGGCTTACTTAGCTAATATATATCTGACATCTCAGTCTGCTGAGTTTATTAAGAACTTAAAAATTCGAATTCAATATTTAGTTTAAGGAACAAATATTCAGGGCCCCTTTTTATTTCTACATCTACAAACGTGCATCGTATCTTTCCTTATATTCAATAATTCTAAATATTAATTTTAATTTTAATACATATTCTTATCATTTTATTTAATTTTTTGACCAACCCACAAAATCTCGATCAATTATGTATATCTTTTTTCTATGTTCAGTTTGAATTTAAATATTATATTTATTAAATAAATTGTTAATGTCGTATATAAAATAAATATATTTATTTAATTTTTCCAAGATTACATTTTACTTCTCTTCTGAGTTCTATAAATTTCATTTTAACTAAGTTCTTCACATTCTATACAATAATTTAAATTTCTTAACCCATTTCGAACTATTTTGCCAACTTCTAATCACTTATTTTGGCTCCTTAAGGCTTAAGAATTTCTCTAATCTTTTTTGTATTTCTCAACATTATTTCTCTGGCTTAACAATTAAGAAATCTCTTGGTAAAAAGCAGACATGCTCAGTTGGGTCCAGCTACTGTGTGGTTGTCCCAGCATGTGGTTGTCTCTTTCTCTGTTAATTTACAGCATTAACACTTTGTTTTTTGCCAACCATAATCCTGGCACTTTTGCAACCAAAACATCAGGCATTAACACTAGGTCTATGGGCCTGGTCGTAGACCCTTGGCCCATACACAATGATCAATCAGCCGCATGTCAGAGACAGACAGGACAGACGGGACAGACGTTCATTCTCACCACAGGAGGGCGTGCAAAAGACACGATCACGCCTCTTTAAACGCATAACGAGGAGCACAAGACGAGTTAATGGTGAGACGCAATGCCAATTAAGGATCCGGCCAATGGGCTAATGTGTCAATTATGTGGTTTTCAGTAGCGAGTCGGAAAGACAGCGCGTTACAGACTTACAGAGACAAATGAGGCGATAATATGGGAAAATCAAAATAAAGTAAAGTAAAGTAAAAAAACAACAATCCAAAATTCAGTATTAATTCATATGTTCTCCCTTCTATCGAGGAACATAACAAAACGATCTGTGCTTATCAATCTTATAATCTAACGCTTCCATTTCCATACTCATTAAGTTGAGAACGGTCAACAGGTTTGCCAGCTGAGTTCTTCCCAAAAATCATGCTCGATTTCCACGAAATTAATTTTCTCATGATTCACATTCGAGATCAAACAAAAAGAGGAGAAAAAAATCGAGAGTTGAGAAGAGAACTGAAAATCAGAGCTACGTGTTGTTCCTAATTGAAATTGATTGTCGAGTGATGGACAAACAAAGCAGAGACAAGTGCAGCAAAAGGTGGGAAGGGAAAGGGAAAGGGGAAGATGCACTTTTAATTTCTATTACGCCAAGGAAGTTGCATTTAATCAGCTGAACGCCAAAAAAAATCATAGTAATATGCTCAGAAAAAGACATAGTCACAGTCAGAGTCATAGACATAGACATAGACAAGTAGCTGGCAAATCAGCGCGTATCTGTGAGATACATAAAATATTGCAAGGCAGCACGCTAATTTTGTTCGCGTGTTTCCTCAAGTGGCAGCCACTGTGCCACTTGCGGCGCGGCAATCGCATAAATACGAAACCAGAGACAGAAATACAGACACAGATACAGATACAGAAATACAGATACAAATACAAATACAAATACTGAGTCGAGGCTTTTGCTGCAATTTCCCGCTGCGCTTTGTTTGTTCATTGGGCGCATCCGTTGCCGGTTGATTCGTCCGTCTGTCCGTCTATCTATCTGTCTGTCTCTCTGTCTGTTTGTCTGTTTGTCTGTCTGTTCGTCTTGGACTTGGACTATCAGTGCTCATTGTTGTGTCAATTGTGTCGTGGCTGCAGTTGCTGTTATTTGTCATTTGCCGTGCAAAAGCGCAAATCTCAGACATTGCACTTTATCAAGTCATAGGCAAAGATCTTGTAAAACCCACAGATCTCGAAATGGGCGCCTACTCCTCCACCTCCACCTCCACCTCTATCTCCGCCTACATCTACTCCTTCTGTGACCCAAACTGGGTCAGGCAGCACTTAAGCAAAATCGTGCGTCCATCTCTCATTGGCATTGGCTGCCACTTGAGTTTGTTCTCAACAAAAAACAAGAAAAAAAGGTAAAAATAAAATTGAAAAAAAACGCAAAACTATGTTCTGCTCCGCCTAGGTTAAAGAGCCGGCCTAATAATAGACCCCGCACTTGGACACTGGGCGCACAGTAGCCCACAACAAATCACAAAATCGTTTAACAATAATTTCATAACAGCAGCAAAGGAAGCTGAAAAGGCAGCTGAAAAGGCAGCTGATCCTCAGCTTGGAAATCGTTCACAGAGTCAGCGTAAAATTATAGCGCGATCACTTAACTCACGATCGCGATCAGTTGGGGGCATTAAGATTACCAGCTACTGCCAACTTCCAACTTCCAACCGGCAACTGGCAACTGGCAACGGAAGCTGCCCATGGACCTGGCTAACAACATTGAGCCTGATCGCCGACTGATCAGCAATCGTCGTCGTCATCATCGTCGTGTATTGGCCGTACTACGAGTAAACGCACGAACAAGCTGCTAAGCAAACTTTGGTGCACTGTGGTGCTGCTGTGGTGCAGTGTGGTGCACTGTGGTGCAGCTTCTTTTGGCGCGTCGTCCACGCGAAATAATTTTTATTGAATAATTTTTCATTATTTTTCGTTTGAATTGAGAGGCAGGCCGGCAAGCAAGTCGAGACCGGCAAACAGGCAAACAGCGTCTGAGCCTGGCCAACAGTGGCTGCTGAGGCAGCGACGTAACCGTCAAAAACAATAAAGTCCAAAACGAGCGAACAATGTAAATGGCAAGTCATGATTTTGCTGTTATGCGCTGTTAAAAGGGGGCGCTCGCCGTTCGACACGATCAAGAACAAAACCCAAAAACCCAACCAAAGTGTATCCCTGGTCTGGACAGTGTCTGTCTGTCTGTCAGTCTGTCTGTCTGTCAGTCTGTCTGTGTGTTGTGTGTGGAGGATGCTACCGTTGCTACCAACGCCAGAGACGACGAGGACGACGACGATCAACATGACCCAAAACAATGCGATGAACAGAACCAAAAAGAACAACAACAACAACACTACCAACAACCAAAACAACAACAACAACAAAATACTTTACTCATACTTTATGCCCAAAATGCGCCTGGGCTCCGATCAATGCAATTGTTTGCCCCTTTTAGTCAAGTTGCGCACTTCATAAGCAAATACAACAGAACCCCAGAAACCAAACAGAAACCAAATAAAAATAAAAATAAAAACAAAACGAAAAACCAAAACAAAAAAAAATAAAAAAAACCAGGGCCAAAAGGCAAACAATGGAAATGGCCACAACCCACGACGAGTGCATCCGAAAGAGACAAAAGACAAACAGACGAGAGGGAGGGGAAGCAACTTTGGCACTTTGATTGGATCCACCAAAAAAAGAAAATACAAATAAAATGTACAATGTACAGAACAATAAAAGGAGAAAAAGGGAGAAATGTTAGAGAATGTTACGCATGAGCAGAAACATTGCTGAGATTTAAACATATTTCAATATTATTCTTACTTATTTTTGAGTTGAACTGAAAAAACTATTGGAAAATTGTTAAAATTAGAAGATTTGCTTTGGATTTCTATTTCTTCAATTTCCTCTGCTTTAAAAAAAACTTCATTTTAGAAGCATATATTATTTCTTAGATAAAATTATTATTTCAAATTTACTCCGATCTATATTTTCTGCTGTCAACAATCTTTAGTTTTATGAAATAACTTCTAACGTTTGAAAATTTCGATTATTTTGATTGTACTGATTTTTAATAACTTCGAACTGCCATAACTTTATCAAAATTCAATCAATTTTCATGCGCAATGTAAATTTGAGCATGATTTTACCTTTAAATTCGTTCTGCATTTAAATTTTGTTCATTTTCAAAAATTCGAAAATTTCGAAATTTTTAGAAAATTTACAGTGTTACCCCTTATCATTTTTCTTAAAATATCGAAATTTTCGAATTTTTGAAAATGAACAAAATTTAAATGCAGAACGAATTTAGAGGTAAAATCATGCTCAAATTTACATTGCGCATGAAAATTGATTGAGTTTTGACAAAGTTATGGCAGTTCAAAAATATCCAAGTTTCTCAATAAATGAATCGGTTACCACACGGTTATTTCGGTTTAAAGAGTTTCTGTTTGTGGGTTTCGGTATAGGGGAAAAATTTTTTCGGTTACGGTTTCAGTTACGGTTACAAATTTCAATCGGTTTTCAGGTTAAAGGTTACGGTTTCGGTTAAGGTTTTAATCCCTGGTTTAAATACAATTATAAAATTGAAGAAAAAATATATACTTATAGTTTAAATACAATAATAAAATTGAAATATAAAATTAATAATAAAATTATATTATAATAAATTCTGAGGTATATACTCTGGTAATTCTAATATGCTGCAAGATTGTAAAAGCTTAGAGATAAAATAAAATTACTTGTGTGTTCACTCAAAACGCTCATATTATAATATAGACAAAAATTTTAAATTATTAAATAAATTAAAATATTTTTTTAAATATAGAAATCTCGCATTAAATTTCATAAAAATACCGTTTGTTCATTTCTTTCTTTATCAACAATAATAACGCGTTAATAAGGTATTTGTTAATTTACTCCTTCAAATAAAAACAATACTATTTCAATTGATGTCGCTTTGGTCTTTCCGGTTTTAGCCAAAGTGTTCGCTTTGTGGCTCTAACTGAAGCCTGTTTAACGTAACTCAGACGCATTTGACACACTGACGTGTTTATAAAGATTAACTTCAGGCAGACCAACAAAAAATCAAATAAAAAATAAAGACACACACAGAAAACAGAAACTCTTTGACCTTGAAGACGAGCTGCGAATCTCTTGGAAATTTTATCATTTGGAACGGACATTTCATTCTCAAACGTGCGCAACAACAATAACAACAACAATCAGAGTTGCAACAATGAAATGCGGCGACAAAAAGCCACAAGGCTACATATTGCTGCCCCTCTTAACTCCCTGCTTTTGGCCAGTTGATGGTGGTGCTGGTGGAGTCAACCCAGACCCGCTAGCGGTACCGTTTAGTGCGCATGCGTTGCGAATGGCGGTTGCGTCTCAAAGCGAATGCCGCCACCGACAATCTTCCGACTCGGACATGAGGACGACTTCGTCTGGAGACTGAGGACTGAGGACAGCGGACTCGATACGGAGGCAGAAAATTTACGCGTGTGCTAAACACGAGACTTCCACGAACAGCTTTGCTTCAACTCCAACTCCAGTTTGAGCCGCAAGCCTTTTGGCCATGCCACATAAAGGCAGCAGCCGCAACAGTCTTCTTATTGTTTCTAAAATGAAAAAGAAATTCCTCAAAAAAAAAACAGATACAGATACATTTCAGCGGGCGAAAGGATTTCTATTGTTTCAGTTAAGAGTAAAGACAGCGACGTTCGTCAAATACTTTTTGCCACATTTTGAACCTGGCTCAAATGAAAACGAAATTCTTTTCACTCACACAAACAGCAATCAATTTGAGGTTCATATAACATTTCCAAAACAAACATCAGTTCCATCTACCAACTCTCTAGCTCATTAAAACCTGGCCAAAGACATTCCAATCAGTTTTGAGCCACGCTGCTGTAGGTTTATGGACTTTAACGATTACAACGCGAAGGTCGCTCATTAAATGCCAAATAAAATTGGTATAAAATTGGTATAAAAACATAAAAATTGGCTTGCAGCAACAAACACATCAACAACATCAACAACAGCAAACTGGCCAAGACACTTGCGTGATCAGTTGCGGTCATAAAAGATCTCTTCTCTGTCTGGCCGGGTCTTCAGTTTTGGGCCCATGCCAAGTGTTAGCACGTTCTTCGCCCGAAAGCCACTTGACCCAGTCGATCAGAAGACTGACTAGCGCCAGCTACTCTATCAACATTATGGAAAATTAAAGCTCTTTCCCAAATTGAAAACTGAAAACCGTATACTGATACCGTACACTGAGCACTATAAATCATCTACAGCATCAACTCGCACAACACGAAAACAAAACTAAATCAAAGTGTGTTTGCCTGAAGATTTCACAAAATAAAACAAAATAAAACAAAACAAAACGCAGACGCTAAAGCAGAAGAAACATCTCGAGCGCCCCAAGCGCATCTAACAAAGCTCGCACGCAGTCATAGATACAGATACACACAGTAATCATTCGATATGTTGATTGCGTCAACTCACGGATGGATAAAGTGATCAGTCTAAAGTTGTGATTAATGGATCTCTTTCTATTTCTACATTTGTAACTCTTTCTATCTATGCAAAATATAAATAAAAAATAATTACATTATTATATATAGTTTTTTGCAAAGTCAGAAAATACTCTTATCTTCTTTTCTTATCCATAAATAAACTTTGTTAGGAATATAAATTTTTTAAATAAAATTAGAAATAGTAAATTTATTCCTCTATAAAACTGCTATTAACAAAACTATTTATTTAAATAAAAATTACTTTATTATTATAAATATCTATTTCTATATGTTTTTATTCTTACTCGTAATAAAAATTGTATTTCTTCCTTTCCTGATTGATATTGTAAATACGCCAACTAATAACCTGAAATACAAAAAATTATTATATTATTATATATAATTTATTCTATGATCTGTCTAGGGAAGAACGTTAAACTGAACAGGAGGGCAAACGTATATCTAACATTTTTTTAATATATTTAATATGTTGCTTTAACTTTTATTTGACAAAAATTATAAATACCAAGCTTCATAAAATAGATTATTATTATTATAATATTATTTTTTAATTATTATACATATGTTTCTTTTAATGTAATAAGAATATTTATAATAATAATTAAAATTTCTCTATTATCATTTTTAATTTACATAAAAAATATAGGCAATAAAAACCTAGCCATAAATTATTATTAGCCATATCCAAAAATGTAAACTCTATAATTACTCAAATTCTTCATTTGTATTTCTGTTAAGCATAGCGTGTACGCACTGTACTTGCTATATTTGTGTCTAGTATGCGCCTGTGTTTGTGCGTGTATAAATCTTCTTTTAATTTGTGACAAGATCAACAAGTTCAAAGTTGTTTCAATCAATTGACCTCGCTGCTCCCAGAGGCTACAAATATTGTAACAGATCAGTCCAAATTGCGCTGGCAGCGACGCGACGTCAGCGTCTGCGTCTGCGTCAGCAGAGACAGATACGACAGCGTCAACATTGAGTTATCAACAAAAATGTTAAGCGAAATTTTGCGCAATTTCATCATCATCGTGCACGTGCCACACATCGTATTGTGGAGCTTGCAACGGATCTGATCGGATCGAGGCTCAGATCAGAGCTAACTGCCGTTGACCTGCATTTTGTTGCAGCGCAGATTTGTGCAGCGGCTTGAGCTTATTATTCAATTAAATGATCACAGATCTGTGGCAAGTGGACAACGAGTTGAGTGCAGTGAAAGGCCATTGCGTATACGCCGCGTTGCGCTGAGATGCGTTGAGATGCATGCAACCTGTCCTCAGCTAAAACAGACCCATTAACCTAGTTTTCTTCATATGTGACTTTACTCTCTGCCAGTTGTCAGTTGACTGTTGTCAGTTGCTGCTTTTGTTTGCCTCAATTTAAAGTTCAATTTCATTGGCCCTCATCGTGGCGTTCAAATTGATGTGACAGTTTCGGTTCCTCGCAACTGAAACTGAAACGAATCCAAACGTGTGGGTCAATGAGCTCAGCTGCAGTTGCTCTCGCTCTCCAGATGTTGTTGATGATTATAGTTTGCAAAATGCGTAACACTTGCATATACATAAATAAAATGGTGTAACTCATAATAGGCTGGAGAAAGTGACATTTTAATCACACGATGTCAATTAAATGCCAGAGAATTAAACAAAAATTTAATTTAAAATTTATTTAACATTTGTCAGATGATTCAAATTAACTTTGCAAAAGAAAATAAAGTAACGAGTTTAATATAAGATAACTATACTTTAGTTGGATAAAAATTGTATAGGAATTTCTTTGAAAATACTTGTATATCCACATTTATATTTTTCAATAAATGATTAACACCTTAATTGCTAGAATTGTTTATCGAATGAACAAGTATTTAAATGATAGTGTTGCAAAAAAAAATCTCAATAAAAACTCTTTAAGTATTTATAAAATTTTCAACTTCAGCATAAGATTATTATTGTAAGAACTTTATTACTAGAAAATAATCGTTTAAACCAGGGATTAAAACCTTAACCGAAACCGTAACCTTTAACCGGTGAAAACCGATTGAAATTTGTAACCGTAACTGAAACCGTAACCGAAAATAATTTAATCCGCTGTACCGAAACCCATAACCCGAAACTCTTTAAACCGAAATAACCGTTTAGTAACCGATTCACTTATAAAGTTTAATATCGGTTCTGGTCGTCGCAGCTACTGAGCAACTTTGATAAACTTGAACTGCCATAACTTTGTCAAAACTAAATGAATTTTCATGCGCAATGTAAATTTGAGCATGATTTTTTCTTTAAATTCGTTCTGCATTTAAATTTTGTTCATTTTCAAAAATTTTTGAAAATCGAATTTTTTGGAAAATTTACAGTGTTACCCCTTTGTCTTTTTTGATTTTTTCGAAAAATTTCAAATTTTGAAAATGAACAAAATTTAAATGCAGAACGAATTTAAAGAAAAAATCATGCTCAAATTTACATGGCGCATGATAATGTATTGAGTTTTGACAAAGTTATGGCAGTTCGAAGTTATTAAAAATCAGAAAAATCAAAATAATCGAAATTTTCGTTCGATTCCATTATTTTCCAGGCTAAGCAGAGCATTAAATCTTTCTTCATGTAAAACCTTAATTTCTTTTTTTTTGTGAACCGAAACCATACCGGTATTTTTAAACCGAAACTTACAAAAAACCCGATAATCGTTACGAAACCGATACTCCAAGATTTTGCATAACCGATTACTGAAAATCTTTATTCGAGCAAAACCGAAACCGTAACTGAAACCGATATTCGTTTCGGTTTTAATCCCTGGTTTAAACATTAAATTTTCTCCTTAACTGAACAATTATACTGTATTCAATAAACGCTATGAATTTCTAGAATAGAATATCAAATAAACTAGTATTTATATATGTTTGCTAAACAAAAATATCTATTAAAAGTATTTGCCAAAATTTCACCCTCAGTTTAAGATACATTTTTTGTTGAATTTTAATGTTTGAGAACTTCTTTCTTAATTGTAAAATTTTAATGTATTTCATGAACTCTAGGAATTTCTTTATTAATAGCCATTAATATTAAAACATATAGATGATGTAAATGATATGTTTATACCCATATACCATTACAGTTTTCATCAAAAAATATTTTATTTACTTTTGATATTTTTTACAGAGATATAATTTCAGTTTCTTCAACTTTATTGAAAACTTCCTTGATTTCATTAATCAGTTAGCTGCAACTTTTATTGAACTGACACTTAATAAGTACACAGAAAGTGTGAAGTTTAACGATATAGTACTTTATACCTTAACTTACTCGTAACTAGCGTATTTCGCATTACAATTTATAAGTTGAACCTCATTGTTGGCTGATGTGAAATATACCCAATTTAAAGGAATTGCATATTGCCTTTTATGGCCTCATTAATCAAGCTGCACACGCAACTCAATGGCGTTGCATGCAACATTGACGATGTTCGCACAAAGCGACAGCTTCAAAATGGCGCCCAAAAGCACACACCACAAATTTTATGCAGACGTTCCCGGATTCCGCCTCCCCCGTCCTTGCCACGCCCACACACACACACACACACAAACATAGAGTGCCATAAACTTTAATGCATAAAATATTGAATTTTTGCAGACGGATTAACCTTGACTTTCACTTTCGCTGTCTCGCTGTCGACGTTGACGTCGACGTTGGCGTTGACGTTGACGCTAACTGAGGCGTCGACGTCCGTTGCTGCAGTTGGAGCGCTGTCAAAGGATATAACTTTGACTGGCGCGACAGCAGCAATACAAATGTAGCCAACCAGTCAGAGCGAGAGTCTCGCAATCGTCAGGACACACAACTGAGCAGACCAGGACATTTGTATGTACGACTCGATGCGACGACGACGACGACGTCGACACACACACACACACACACAGTGGGGCAACATACATATGTGTGTGTGTGTGTAACTGGGCTCTCTAACTGGCTAAATCCAACTGTTTGCTTCGTCGTCGCCTTTTTTGTATGCCGTGGAGCACTTGAAACATTCGTCCTTGACGACGAAACGAAAAATGTTGCCTTTTTTGAATAATTCATATCGTTACAGGACATTCAAAACACACACGCGATGCCAGGCGATGCAATCTGAATGCCAAACAAGCCAAAAGCCGGCCCGCCAAAAAGGTGCAACTATCTATAGTATACAAATATGGAGTGTGTGTTGAGAGTGTGTGTTGTTGTGTGTGTTGTTGTGTGTGTTGTTGTTGTTGTGTGTCCCTTTCCACATGTTGCTTGTCAAATTGAGACGCATTGTGAGCAATTAAAAAACTGCAGTCGCTGCTCAAATAGTTGCGCGATATTCTAGCAAAAGTTATCGATAGACAGACACACACACACGCACACACACACACGCACACACACCACAAAGCAGAAGCAACAACTTCCGGCAGCTCATTGGGGGCAGCTATTTGGTATGCAGGATGCGTTCCACACACACATACACACACACACACACACACACACACACACAGAGAGAGACACACAGACAGAGACAGACAGCAGGCAACGACCTCGTTACGAAACTGGAGCTCAGTTGGGGAGAGTGACAGAGAGAGAACGAGAGAGAGAGAGAGAAAGGGAGAATAAGGACAGCGTTCCACTTTGCCTGGTTGAAGTTTTATTTGATTTTTGTTTTTCGCTTTTCCCCTTTTCTTTTCTTTTCTTTTTTTGCATTACACTTTTTGTTGTTTTTATTGACTGAAGTGTCTCCTGCCGTTGTCCTGTGTATGTAGGTGTGTGTGTGTGTGTGTGTGTGTAGGTGTTGCATGTTTGCGCATTTGAGCATATGATTAAACTACATTTTGGTATGCGTATCTTCCCCTTATTCCCGCGTGTTAAACAATGCATCAACACAGCCAAAGGGTTAACGACACCTCGGCATCCTTTCGGTCTGTCTGTCTGTCTGTCTGTCTGTCTGTCGTGCTGTGAGAAAGACACCTGCCACCTGAGACTCGCTTGGAGATTGTTTGTCGCTCGGCATGATAAGCATCTAAACTACAGGTACTCTTAGAACGGGAACTGTTACAGGTTCCTTGTGTGTGTGTTTTGGGTGTCATTATCGTCGATGTCACCGCCTTTTGGAGAGTTCAGTTCTCACGCACTCCGAGTCTTATGCAATACCGTTGCAGTCCAAATAATTGCAATAGAAATCACCGTTAAAGGGTTGACAAAACAGTTAGACACTTTGCCTGGGAATCAATTCAATGATATGCATGTGAATCAATCGCCCCCAACGGCAACTGTTGCTCAATCCAAGTGAGAGAACTTCTTAAAATGACACAAATCTGTGGGAAATTTGTCTACTATCAAATTAGTGAATGAGTTCATCGGAAAATGTCTGTTAAGTTATCTAAATCAGAGTGTGGGATATGAAATGTGTTAATTACGAATTATTTTCTATCAGATAGTTTGATATACAAATTGTACACCTTCTCTGACAGTGTCTCGATCAAAAGAAAGCTGCTTCTAATCACTTATACTTATTATTATTATTTTATATATAAAAATATCCTATCTCCGCTCTTTCAAACATATTCTCGCTTATTCAATGGTTACACCAAGCTACCTTTAAGCTAAGATCTAAATATTAACGATAATTATTTAACGTCAACTAAAAGAAGTCGAAAAACAAAAAATTTTAATTGTTAACATAATTTTAATATATGTATAAATTTAAATTTAAGAACCACAATTACATTTTACACTTAAAGGAAAAAATACATATCAAATTTTAATATTCGAAAATTATGATATTTATTAATTTATTTATTTTACATCAACCAAAAGCAGTCAACCAACCATAACTTAAAATTCTAAAGTACGATATCGAAAATAAGAATTACAAAAATAATTTGATATTTACGATATTTATTTATTTTTTTAAAATCAACCAAAAGGTGTCATCTAACAAAAATGTATAATTATAAATAAAATGAAAAATGAATGATTTTCAAATTTCAAATTAAAATATATATTTGATTTTTACTACATTACTATATTCATTTATTTATTTAACGTTAATCATAAGCTGTCAACAAACCACATAAAAACGTTTTTAAAATTATGAATAAAAATAATTTATGTATAATATATTTAATATTAAAAATAAAACGCTAAAAAAAATAAAAATAAAATCAAAATAAAATCAAAATTATAGTAGCCGATGGGAATTAATAGGAAATTTTTGCTTCCATAAATAAAAAGAAAGGGAAAATTATTTTAAAGTAAAGTATAACTAAATAAGTTCAAGTTTAGTCTCTGATGTCTCAAACTGAAGATTAATTCTTCAGCTTTAGCAGCCTTCAGATCAATTTGAAACTAAACAACAATGGTATCAAGAAGTGAATCCGGACCAAGACACATAACCAGCTAAGAAACGAGCAATGTATTAAATGTAGCCCGTTAATACTTAAGAGTATGTTTAGATACTTTAGTGCAAGTAAGTATGTATATACATATCTACATATACATATATGTATATGAAACAAGCTCCATAGAGCTCTTGGATATCTGCCCCTCCCATTGGTATTATGGTCGCATAATTTATGACATTTTTGTGCGTCTTTTGTGTCGCGCTTGTATTAAATTTTGAAAACAGAAAACCAAACAAGTCCAAATCCAAGTCGAAGCCAAGAGTCGAGTTGGGTTCGGAGTCGGAGTCGAAGTCAGGGTCGGGTTCGGGGTCGGGTCGGGGCAGCATTTTGCCTGTGATTTCCACTGTGAGGTGCTGTAATAGCCGCAATAGAAACGAAGAAGAAACAAAATTTAAAACGCACGCACAAAATCTAAACTAAAGTGGGATGGATGAAGGGGGGAAAAAAGGGAAAATAACTAAGCGACGATCATTTGGAATTTTCGGTTTTGGTTTTCGCTTTTGGTATCGATTTTTCTTCTTCTTCTTCATCTTCTTCTACTACAACGTCTTCTTGGTTTCTTGGCCCTTTGCGTCGAGTAGAAATAATAATAATAATAATAAAAATAATGATAAGGTTGACCTGTTGTTAAAAGGCATTGAATGCCCTTTGGGTAATAATTTATTTGTGGGACACAAGCGCGCTTAGATTCGGCTTGTGTTTATTTATTATTATTATTTAGGTTTTTTTCTCTCTCTCTCTCTCTCTCTTTGTTAATTCTCTGTTGGCCAACGAAGGAGGAAAAAAAAACTTGTTTTAAGTTATTGGATTGCTGGGTAGTAGGTAGAGGTATCTTTAAGCCATAGACACTCGTATCAGTGTTTGTTCGGGCCACTTCTTTGGCGTTAGCGTTTTGTTAGTGAAAGCTGGCAAGACGGTGCACTTTGAGACGATATCACATATCGACAGACGTCCCAGACATCAGTCTGATATATAGCTAAGATACAGGTTTCCCCCCCTCAAACGATCATTGTGTGGGGGGAAGAAAAAGCATGCAACAAAAATCGATTTCGATCGTGTGACAAATATCAATCGGTTAACTCTCGAAACTATTTGGATTGTATTGGATTGGATTGGATTGGATCGACGCCATTTGCTGAGAAAATATCTATGATTAAATGCAATTAAAGAAAAGCGTTTTTCTATCGCAATGACAACAACAACAACAACAAAAGCCAGATATCTCGGTAATATCTTGATGAAATGAGTTGTTTTAAGGCTGGACCTGCTAATTGCAGGTAAGAAACAACAATGTCAAACGTTTAGAGTCGGTTAAATGGAATTAACTACGTGACACAAACTATAATTGTTTATAATTTGCAATGATCGATTGGGCTGGGAGAAAAACAAGCAAAGAAGTTTCGAGTTTTTGTTCATTCAAAATAAATATCATTATTGAATGTTAATTAATAATAAATATTTCAAGATAAGCACTTGGCAAATAATACTTAATAATATTGATAATCCGCAGCAATCAAATTGAACACATGTTTGTACAAACAAACAAACAAACAAAAAAACAGAAAAATAAACGAGTAGTTATTTTCCCCCCCGCCCACTTGGCCGAATCAATTAGCCAACAAATAACATGCAACATTTAAATAATTAACAATTAAATAATAAAAACAAATCGAAAGGCGAGCAAAAATTCAAATAAATAAATGTAAACGCGTGACAGTTTATTTGACAATCTACTATATAGAGAGGGAGAGAGGGAGAGGGAGAGAGAGAGATATCTATCCATCCACAAGCCAAATGGAGATGATAATTATTCACTTGCTGACGCCCAACCTGACTGGCCAAAACGCCGAACTGACTGAGAAATCATTCATTAAAAAAATTAAAACAAACAAACCAGCAGCAAACATGTGTTGTCTCTCTGTCTGTGTGTGTGTGTGTGGTTGTTTTTATTTATACAAAAATTAAGAAAATAAAATATACAAGAGAAGCGTGCCGTAGCTGCGTGTATTGCTTAAATAATTAATATTTTAACACTTGCTGAACGAAAAATTTTAATTTATCTCAACAAAAAACAAAAACAAACAAAAAAAAACAGAAAACAGAATAAAAAGAGTGAACAACAAATGAATGTTGTATTGTATTTTACATTTATTATAATAAATTAACTTAAAAAAGGCATAATTGCTTTGAATTGGATTAGACAAAGTGGCGCCACTGTTGATCGATCGATGGATCAATCAATGTAGATTGATTGAAATGCAAAACAGACAATCACCATCATGAATTGGACAAGTAAATTGTAAAGTATGCAAACTGTCAAATAAAATAGAAATATATCAATAATATTCAATATCCGATAGATCATAAAGCTGCTGCTATTAATATGTATTTTATTAATATAAATAACTATATAATATATATATTTGATTAAGAACTAATATTACACATCTTGACTATCGTCCTCAGTTTTCGATAGATCTTAGTGCTTAAAATAGATTAAATAAAATGCAATTCTTACAAGCAAAACATATATGTGATAAGTAAGTTGTATATTTCTAATAACATTTTAATATATTTAAAGTTTAGTTTCTTAGTATTATTGAAATTATCATAGACTCAATATTACTTACCATATCAATAATTATTAACCAACGATGGATTTTTCGATATATAACAAGTGAAAAACCCCAATAACAGATTGGACATTGAATAACTATTTTCGCAGTTTAACATAATATATCAATAAAATAAATATATTTATAAAATTTCTTAATTCTAAGTACTATTCAAATTACATACTTTATAAATCGTTATCAATCATTATTTGATCATAATGCCTAACTATTGGTAACAGAATTGCAATAACTATTGTACTAGAAAAATTTGTCAAGTAAAATTACATAAATTAAATTTGAAAGTTTTACATTTCAAATAATATTTCATGAAATTAATATTCAATTTTAAAATATGTATTATTTAAATTACCTAGTTTATCAATCGTCAAACAACATGAAAAAATTTCATAATTTAAAATAAAATATCAATAAAATAAGTAATAACGTACTTTATCAATGATTATCAATCATCATTAGATCATAATGCGTACTCTTAACAGAATTGCACTTGCATAACTAATTGTACTAGTTTAAATTAAATAATTAAATATTTTAATTAAGAAAGTTGCACATTTAATATAATATTTTAATAGAATAATATTTAACTTCTAGGCAAGTATTATTTAAATATCAATCATCATAGACTCTATCTATATATATAAAATTCTTTGTCCTCACTGACTGACACATCATATTAAATAATTTGACAATTAATGATAATTACTAAATGTTACAATATTTAATATACAGAGTTGAAAAAAAAAAACCCAATCACAGTGTTAAACTTGAATAACAAATTTCACAATTTAAAATAAAATATCAATAAAATAATAAGTAATTTAATAGAGTTACACAATTCTAAGTATTATTCAAATTACGTACTTTATCAATGATTATCAATCATCATTAGATCATAATGCCTGCTCCTAACTATTGGTATGTACAACCACAACTACATTGGCCATATGCATATTTTTGAATACCAAAACGGAAATGAGCTTCATTAGCAAAACAAACAGAGAGAATTAAGTGGAGCCCAGTCAATTTAAGTCGAGTTTAGTTGAGTTGAGGTAAATTGAGAATGAGAAGACGATTGGCTTCGATTCGATAGCAATCGGGACTGGGATTCGGATTTGGTCTTGGTCTTGGACTTCGTCTTGGACTTGGACTGAGAGCGAAACTGAAACTGAGCCTGACCAGATCACAGACTGACTGACTGACTTACTGACTGACGAAGTGACTGACTAATGTGTGTAGAATGGGTAGGTAAAATCAAAATGGAATACCTGTTTGCCGTTTAATTATTTCGTTTGCGTATTTTTCGTGCCTTTTGAGTGATTGTCATTAATTAATTTTGTGTGTTTGCCAAGCCTTGTCTCTTGTCTCTTGGCCCTCGTCTCTTGTGTCTTGTCTTTGGTTTTTCATTCATAAATCCAGCTATGGCAATGGGCAAATTGAATTGTTTTTTAAGTGCATGCTTGGTAAACCATCTGGGGGCATTCCTGTGCAATCATTAAGCGTCAGACTGCGCACGCGCCCAGTTCAAGACAAGAGTCTGGAGGATTCAAGAGATTCGAGACGAGGGGCGGGGCAGGGACAGGGGCAGCATTGTCGATGATTGCGCAAATTGCACCTACACAGAACGAGTGCAAAGAGGGTTCAACAAAGTGCGTGGTACTTGCTGCCAGACAATGCTGAAAAGACACAGACATTCATCACAGATCAGTCGAGGCACAAACTGTGGCACATACTGTGGCACACACTGTGCCACAAACTGGGCCGGCCAAGACAGATAGCAGACAGCAAACGAAGGCGACGGCAGTCAATTTTTCTGCACCAAACACAAGAAAATTAGTTACCAACTGCAGGCACTGGGATTGGGATTTCAACTGAGACTCAGACAGAAACTGAGACTGAGACTTGAACTGAGACTGAGTCGAGGTTCAGTTGTTGTTGTTGTTGTTGTTGTTGTGCCTGGCAGCGCCATTGGCATAAATCACTTGACAGGAAGCGTTGCGAGCCTTGTTGCGCCCACAACAACTTCTATGTGGCCATTAAAAGACGTTTGTTGGTTTGTTTGTTGGCTTTTGCATTCCAGACGGGACGAGGCCATTGCAAATTGAAATCGAAATCAGTTAACTGAGAGGGGGAGGGGAGGGGGAAGGAACAGCTCGTCAGTCAGCTCATCATCTTGTGGTCATCCTCATCTCCATCATCGTCTGGTTTTTTCCTTCTTTCGCCAGCATTGGCTTCCACAATATTTGTCGCGCTGCAGGCCAACATGGCCCGATCCTTGTTTCATCAGCATCCTGGTCCCAACTGCGTAAGTGCCCTGGTCGACCACAGACCGCAGCACAAATATGTGTACAACCTCACTCTCTCTTCCTTCCCTTTCCTTTCCTTTCCTTTCCTTTCTTTATCCCCTTGTTCTGCACTTTGACTTCACTTTAACGAAAGGGCAAACTGGACAGTCGGACACTTGCAACTCTGTGGCGCCCCCAGAGACAAGACATGGAACGAGCAGAAGCACTGAAATCGCCGCAAAAATAATTATTTCTCTTTGCCATATTTGTATTTTCACGTTTCCCTCTCTTCATCTTTTTTTTTCTCTTTTCGTTGAGCTGCTAAAGTATTTCAAGGGTTTGGCTGTTGTTGTTGTAGTGTGTAGGTGGACGACTGTGTGTTGTGTGTGTGTGTGTAAGTGTGGGTGTAGTTGTTGTAGTAATGAATCTGTATAGATTGCCAGTTGAGATCTGGCACTAAATGGTGTGATATTTGGCAGAGTCACCCAGCAATTGAAAAGATGCAACAGATAGTAAAATATGTAATAATGGAATTTAAAGAATAAAAAGTCAATAATAATTATTAAATAATAAATTAAATTATAACCGATAAATAATAATAAATATAAAATTATAAAGAGTATGTAAATAAAAACTTGTTAAAAAAATTAAATAAATTAAGATTTGAAAAGAAATAAACAAAATATATACAAAAAATTAAGAAATGGTACAAATCTTAAACCAAATATATTAAATTAAGAAAAATTAATATCTTTTAAATAAATTAAGATTTGAAGAGAAATATATTAATACAAAAAAAATGAAATACATATAAATAATAAACATATTTTTAATATTAATTTTAATAAAATTAAATTAAAAAACAAAAACGAAAATTTGAAAAGAAATTAACAAAATAAATAAATAGAAATGAAACAAGTCTTAAACAAAATAAATTAAATTAAGAAAAATAAATATATTTAAATAAATTAAGATTTGAAAAGAAATATATTCATATAAACAGAAATGAAACAAATATAAATAATACGAGTATTTGTAATATTAAAGTAATAAAATATAATTAATAAAAAAAACAAAAACACATCATACACTTTTCTGCCCATTTTTAATTGACTCAGGATATAAAAAATGAATAGCACATAAATAATAAGTATTAAAGCAATATAATTAAGTACATTAAAAACTAATACAAAATATAAAACTGAAGTAATACAGCTAAAGAAAAAACCGCAAAGTATTTAAATAAAAAAATTTTAAAATAAACAAGCTTGTAAATTTAATATAAATAGCGAGATTTAACTGCTTTAATTACGTTGAGATGGGAATTACTTTTGATTACATAAGGGTCGCACTTCTTATGGAAGTAAATCATATTAAAACAGGTAATTTTGATAAAACCCGTAGTCAGACCTGAACATGAAGTTGATATATAGCTAATAGATGCATATATCAACTATAGCATTGTATTTCCCATTTCAGATGATGGAAATTTTGAGATCATCGAGAATGATAAGTGGGAAACCGGGTAATGTACCGAGACATGTCTGAAAACAAAAAAATATCAGTTACAACTTAGAAAGTGGGTGTGAGGCGTCGCTTATTCTCGGGCTTTCCAGCCAATTTAGCGACTGATTAATTATCACAGCATTTAACATAGATTGAAACACAAAAAAATAAATACAAAAAAGAGACAGCTGGGATTCACGATCCATTCCAAACTATATCTATTTTTAGTCCCATAAACAATTAGCGGTTTGATTGACCGCAGAACATTTCGCAGAATTTTACTGCATTTCTAGTCAATTAAAGATACTTTCAAACAAGGCAACAATAAAAGTAAAACAATTCATTTTTGCTGAGCACAAATTGCGCATACGCCGTGTGCCACAAAAACCGAACAATGCAAGGCAACAAATTAAAAGATAATTACAATCTAAATGTTTGCCTTGCGCTTTATAAGTACGATGCTCACATATCATAAAGATGTGCATCTGTGTGTGTGTGTGAGTGTGTGTGTGTGTGTGAGTATCTGTGTGTCAGCTGTGTTGTTATTAACTGACAGTAATAACCATTTTGCATAATTTAGGCGTTTAAAATCGATTACGCGTGCATTGAAGGTGTGAGAGAGAGGGAGATGGAGTGTATTAGAAGGAGATGGCATGTGCCCAAAAGCGGGTGCGCTGCGCACGCGCCTCTGATTACACAGCAATTCATTTTCAATTTCAAATTGCGATCGTTATTCTCAATTCATTGCCCACGCAGCGTTAACTCCCAATCTCAATTCCAATCCCTTTCCCTGTTCCGTTCACTTCCTCAGGTTCAGCTTTCCCCGCTCCCTTCGCTCCTAGTTGGGTAATCAATCAACAGACACTTGGTAAAACTTTGCAGTTTGTTTTGACTTGGCGTTTGCAGCTGAAACAAATATGCCACTAATTACAGTCTCAATCTCAGTTGAAGTCTCAGTCTCAGTCTCAGTTTGAGTCTCAGTCTCAGTTGTAGTCTCAGTCTGATTGAGAGTCTCTCGGTTTGTGGTTAAGAATGCCAGTCAAGACATGGCATTATGTGCATTATGCAACTTGCAACTGGCAACTTGCAACTGGCAACTTGCAACTGGCAACTTGCAACCCAACCTATGTGCAATAATTTTTTACTGTCTGTTTCTGCTGTCGTCCATTGTTTGCCGTGACTCGCCACAGTCACTGTCTGTGAATCGCCTTTTTATACACAATTACATTATTTATCGTTTAATTAACTCAACCCGCAATTATTTCAATTAAAAATGCTGCTCAGCCGCCGCTGAGTAATGCAAACGGCTTAAGCTAAGTCTCAAGCTCAGTTGCAATCTGAGAGATACTCGATGTTGTTGCTGTTGCTGTTGTTGTTGTTGTTGTTGTTGTTGCAAACTGCAGGGCTGACTCAACCCAAGCAATAACAACAACTATTTAAATCTGTCTTTTATCGTTTGCCAAGTCTTTACAGTTGTTGACAAATCGTAGTTTAAAACAATCGGCAAATTAGTGTGAGCCCAAAAGTCGATCGAATCCAACTGATAAACCATGGCCCAATCAAAAAAAAACAAGACACTTGTTACTAGAAATGAATTTTATTTATTTTTTTATTTCAAGCCAAGTCATCGACGTTGGTAATTAAGCCGGCAAAGCATTGAGCTTAGCTCACGTTGGCTAACGAAGCGCTAAGCGTCTTTACATATGGCCTAAAACTGAAATTTATGATACAAGGTAGCTAGAGAGCCCAGTTTAGATCGCTCGCCGACTTGGTCATGGTGTTGATTAGGCCCGGTTCGAGAGGGACAGTGCCAGTTAAAGTTGGAGCTGGAGCTGGAGCTGGAGCTGGGGTCAGGGCACAAGTGTCACAGCATGGCGCAGACTCGGAGCTCAATGACGTTGCCGCGGCCTTTGTGTGTTGGCCATTTGCCGCCATTTGGCCTGTGATTTGGAGTTTTTTCCGCTTTTCGTTTTTGGCCTTTTTGTAAATTTATGTCTCATCGAGTTGACAACCTAAAGAATGGCTCTTCCCAACAACAATAACGACAACAACATCAACAACAACAACAAAATTTCAATAAAAAGGCGTACCGCTAAATTCGAAAGTTACATTTTTGGAAATTGGAAGAGCCAAGCGAACCAAAACCAAACTGAACCGAACCAAACCAAACCCAAGACGAGTCCAAGTCCAAGTCGTTGCCATCAGGTTTCTTTCATATTAAACTTTTGTCTTCTTTTTAATTTAATAGATTTTTTTCTGCTTTTACGACCTTATATATATATACTAAATATCGTCTATACACTGAAAAAAAGACCAACTTCTAAAATCAAGAACATTCATCTTAAATATTTTATTCTTAAAATAAGATCATTTTAAGACCAAATTAATAAAACTAAGAATATTAATCTAAAAATTCGCAGTTCTTAACATGAGAATTAAAAATATTAAATTGATAAGAAAATATAAATATTTATAAAAAAAAATAAAAATAAATAAAAAAAAATAAGTTTAAAGTTTAAAACACCTGCCTTATTTTTTTATTTTTGGTTTGAGAATTTAAGACTGTTTGGTCTTAAATTAAGTACTTATTCTTATTTGAAATGTTCTTAAAATCAAGATGTGTTTTCTAAATTTAAGAATTTTATGTTCTCGACGCATTTTTTAGACCAAAATTCTTAGTTCTGAGACCAAAATCTTGATATTAGAACATTTTTTTTATCAGTGTATGTATTTATATGCTTAGAAAAAATATAAACCAATGTCTAAATAAACTAGAAGTCAAGTTCTTTTTGGCGCGCCCCGAATCGTCGCATAAATTTGCAATTCATTAACAGATTTGCGCTTAATTTTTTCAACTTATTACTACCACATACAAAATTTGTTGCTGCCACACGCATAATTTATGCGACAAGTTCTACTTTTATTTACGTGATTGGGATTAAACTTTAATGGGTTCATTGATTGCCACGAACAGAATTTTGCTGATTTTTTCTGTTTTGGCCAATTTACACGTGGCCGGCCAAGGAGAGAAATGAGAATCCATCAATGGCCACCCAAGGCAAAGGCTGCTTACCAAAGCAAAGTGCTTAATAAATTTGTTAGCTAATTTTGTTAAATGCAATAAATTTCAACAAAAATGTGATACACAAAAAAGTCTTCCATAGGGGGAACCGGCAAAATGACCGCCATGTACGCACATTTGCTTAACATTAGCAGATACCCTGTAAAAGTAGTCGGAAGATGTGACAGGCTATAGAATAGTTTGTCAGACTAAAATGTTGCTAATAATATTTTTAAACAGTTTTCCAATAAAAACACCAAGTAACTTAATAATTTATCTTATTTATGGATTGAAATTTAAACATAAATTGTTATAAATTTAATTTTTAATTCTTTTTCTTAAGATAGTCTAATTAATTCTAATTAAATTCTGAAATTGATTCTATGGAAATTATGTGCAGTTTTCAACTCTTTAGTATAGCTTAGTAATGGATTAGAATATGATTGAGTATTAATAAACTATAAATTTATGTGTGTTCTTATTCTCTGCTCGTTGAGGACGAAAAGGCGACATGCAGCCGCCAATTTGTCAAAAATAATGGAAAGAACTGAACTCTGATGACCAATAAAATGAAGACAATTTTTTGTTTACTTAGTTATTTAAACCATGACCAAGATCAGTCAACTAGAGGTAAATTAAGTATTCAAAATTAAACTAAAAATTAATATTAACATTGAATGGAAAACTGAAAGAAAAAAATCAAAGTCAGGGGATTATAATAATTATAATTGATCCAATATTTGTTGCAAGTATATAACATATGAAAATGTTATTAACAATTTCCCTTTTTAACTCCTACATAGGATATTTGCAAAGTCGAGAAGGCATCGCAAAATGATTCGCACTTGTTTGTTGTTCGCGTTGTTGCAAGTTGTTTTTGATATTGTTGTTGTATTTGGTGCGCATAAAACAAACAACATGTGTAGCAATAAAAGAGCTGGCCAAAAAAACAAAAAGACAGTCGGTCGAGCCAATAAAAACAACACCGAGCCACAACACAAGCGGAGCAAACATCAAACACGATTTGCTCAAATGTACGCAATTATTTATCGGAACCGGAGCCAAAGACAGAACCGTAGCCGGATTCGTAGTTGGAATTGGAGTTGGAGATGGAGATGGAGTTGGAGTTGGGGGCAACTATTGGGAGCGCTTTTGGACTTTGGGGCTGCACTTGAGAACAAGCCTCGAGTGGAGATTTATGCACTGTGGCAGGACCCTTTTGTTGGCATTGCTGCCGTTGCCGTTGCTGTTGCCGTAGCTGTTGCTGTTGCTGTTGCAATTGAGTAGTAAAAAATAATTTCGCCTTATGAGATTTATGTGGCTTGTTTGCACATTTGATGTACACTGGCCGACACCTCAGCAACATGGCCCGAAGATGCCACAGACCGATCATAGCCATGGCCAACTCTGTGGCGTGGGCTGCCACTGGACTGGCATTTAAATCGCCCTAAATTTGAGTCCAAAATGTTAAGAGAAAGGGGGGAGAGTGGAGATAGAAGGGGGATCTTTGGGTCTGGACACGCCCTACTTTCTATTTCTAAACGGCATTTTCAAATCGAAACAACCAACAAAAAACTTTCACCCAAAATTGTCATTGATTTTAGATTTTAGTACCTTGGCTCTGTTTCTTATCAGTCCAAAAGATTCCTATTCATAGGGGGACTGAAGAGCAAGTGATACTCCGGAATTAGTACTGCTAATGGGCGAATAACGAGCCCATAAAAAATAATACAAAAGCCACTTAAGAAAACAATTTCGTGCAATTGCACAAATGTTAACTAGAATACGAGGTAACCCAACTGAATAAAAACAAATAAACATTTTTAGTGTCAATAAAATTCCCAAATGAAAGACTAAATGCAAATGACTTAACTATGCATACTTTAGCACTAATTAAGTACTACTCATAATTGTACTGAATTAATGGTAACTTTAATCTCAGATTAGTGAACAGATCATAATTCATAGCTCTATTTAACTCTTTCTAAGAATCTCTGTTGATCTTCAGATTCAGAGTTAAAATGATAACCACTGAAATTAATAAAATAAAAATATAGAAAATGATATGCTTACACGAGTAAATATTAAAATTTATTTCTGATTGCCAATTCAGAAAATGCAACAATTTGTATTGTAGGTTACAGTATATTTTTCAAATGTAATCTGTGTGATTTCAAAGTTATATTTGACTTTTATTTAAATAAATATTCTCAGATTGCAAATATAATTCTATTTAAATGGTTTCCATAATTAAATTAAACTAATATTTTAATTATAAAGAAAATATAATGAAAGTTACTAGTTACATAAATGGATTGATTTTCTAAGCATAGTTAATTGTTTCAAGTGAAAACTACTTATTCGTTCCAAATTTGATAATGGGAATAAAAGACTTTTCTTAATTTGATACCATCAAGTATTCTTTGATATAAAATTCGAACAATATAATATATATAAATTTCGACTGATTTGCCAATTCAAAATCTGTAACAACATGTATTGTAATTTACAGTATACATTTTAAACTTAATTTGTATGATCTTAAGTTCAATTTGACTATAATTAAAATATAAATTCTCAGATTTCAGATTTTAATTGTCAAGAATACCTAAGAAAATTCAATAGTTTCATAAATAAATTGATTTTATAAACATAGTTAATTGTTTGAAATGAAAACTACTTTCTCGTTTCAACTTTTATAATGGGACTAAAAGACTTTTCTTAATTTGATATCATTAAGTATTATTTGATATCAAACTCGAACAATATAAATGCTGTTATTAGGGATTCAATCAACTAATCGCATGCCAAAAGCACAAATATTTACCTCATGCGAGCATAGTCCCAATAAGCTGGCAATCATATATTTAATCGATTTTAAAACGTTCATAAAAACAACAAACAGATGGACATATAAGTATTACAGAATGATATTCAGTTTTGTGATTTTAGGGGGTTTTGGAGACATTTGGCTGAAGTAGGGGGACATGAACGAAGTCCAAGTTTGTTGTCTTTGGGGTTTTGAATTTGGGTTTGAGTTTGAGTTTGTTGGCAACCGAAATAAAAATCGGTTTTTTATATCGTCGTTGACCTTCGTCTAATAAGAAGAAAAACAACAAAACAAGAAAACTAAATAAAAACTAAACTTTAGCTAATGAAAGAAAACAAATTTATAGGCATCATAATTATGCGAAATTTCAACGCAACTGCGTTATCGAAACCCCAATACAACAGACAACAGATAGAGATGATAAAAGTTTGGTTTGTGTTTTTTTATATCTATTTTATTTTATTTTATTGCCAGAGCTAATGGTAAATTATGAAGCCGAAAGAGACAGAGAGACACAGGCAGAGACAGAGACAGAACAGCTCGATTCGATGTCGACCCATAGCCATAGATGATAGCCGTTTGGGCCAATCAATTTCTGGTTAATAAATTTAAGCGCAAAATTGTCAACGCTACAAGACGACAAGGTATTTACGATGTTGCTGTTGTTGTGGTGAAATTATTGTTGTCTCTGCTTTGTAGCTTTGGCTTTAAGTTTTTTTTGCGCTTCGAATTTTTTGGCTTATTATGTGTGTAGTGAGGCGTTTCGGTCTCCAAGCATTTCGAAAATGGCACGTGCGCCTGTGTCAGGTTTTTAACGATCGGCTAATTTCGTTGTCGTTGTTGTTGTCGTTGTTGGTCAACTGGCCCCGACTTGGCCAGTTCGGGTCTGACTTGGCGAATCTGTCGAATTCGCTAAGTGCTTTCTGACTTTGACTGTGTTTTTAATAAATTAAGTGACTACTAACTAACTAAATACACACATACAAACGTACTCATACAAACATACATACATCATCTCAAGTCAATAAAAAAATCGAACCTCATCTATTTTGAACGAAATGTAAATGCCTAAATAACTGATGGATTGATTTGTCGACTCTTTGATTAAGTTGTTGACCCATTCACAAACGCTAGACACAAGAATACCGAAACTACCTACAAATATATATATTTTATATTTCTTCTTCTTCATCATTTTGGGTTTGTCAAAATTTGCATTCAATTGGCCAGGCTTAAAGCAACTGACAGCTGGCTCAGATGGTTAATGAAGTTATCTGTGGAGATGCGATAAAAAACTTTATGGTTAAATGGATGGCTCAATGAGTTGAGTTATTTGACTGTATTTCTTTTCGATTAATATAAAATGATTTTATTCTTAACAATTAATAAAAATACAATCTTTGATTTTATTCTGAGGCATCTCTATTTTTAATAATGCAAAAACTGTGACTGAGATTTATCTGTAACTATGACTAATCTTCAACTTTAATTATTGAAATGTCTTCAGATTGATGTGCCCATCATTGATTTACAAGCTGACACAACACATCCACTTAGCAAATCTTCAATTTTTATTTATATTCTTATTTTTATGAAAGAGAAGTGGAGTTGAATCCCATGAATGACTGGGCAGCTTCCATTCATGCAATCTGGTAGCCAATTGTCTGCTGCAGCTTATTGGCGCCCATAAAATTGGTCAACGATCGCTCCATTAGCTGCCAGTTGCCAGTTGCCTGTCTCTTCTCTTGCCATTCTCCTCCTGCTCTGATCGTGCCCCCTTCGGTTGTAATTGTCAACTGGCACGATCACAGCAACATCAACAGCTCATCAGGCTCAGAGGCTTGAGCTTAAGCATGGGTTTCCTTCCAGCCTGTCTGACAACTCAATAAACATACACACACACATACAGAGGGTTACACCTGACCACAAAAAACCATTGCCAATGCCATTGCCAGAGTCAAACTCAAAGTTTCCTTCTCTCCATCTCCTCTCATCGTGAAGCTCTTTGATTTCATTTCGCTCCGTTTACTGTGGCTTTTTTGCATGCTTATTGCCCGTTTTGATTGCAGGCGCTACATTCTGATTCTCAGTTCAACTCTCAGTCCCAGTCCGAGTCCGAGTCCCAATTCCAGTCTCAGTCCCCGTTCAATTCCCAGTCTCAGTCAGTGCGAGTTCCTGGCCTGTTAAGAAGGCGTTAAATGCATGATTTGTGGCCACAGTCGGTTAATGGTAATGAAGCTGATGGTCAGTAAGCCAAACAGCCAAACAGCCAAAAGCCAAACGAGTTGACGGCTCGCCCATCCTCATACGATTTTGCTTTTTATTTCAATTAAGCCGCTTCTTTTTTTGCGAAATGTTTTTACTTTATTGCGCTCTCACGATGTTTTCTGCAATTTTCACTTGCAGTCTGTTACACACCATAGGAAGGAAGCGGAAATGAACAATCTAAGCCCACAAATGATGAAAATTTTTCAACCAAAAAAAGGATAACAACTCCATTAAGAATTCTAAGCGCAACACTTATTATATTAATTAATACTTCGAGCTGTGCAAATTAATTTATTATTGTTTAATAAGTGGACAATTAATCTCTCGAATTTGAAAAATAACGTGTTCATTAATCAAACAAATAAAATATGATTTTATTACGTTAATTAGTACTACAGATACAATAGCATATGTGATTATAAATATTTCTATATTAAATGATTATTCTTTGTACTTCATTCAAACAGCTTTTAAATTATTTTCTAAGATTACAAAATAATTCTAGTTTAAATGAAGCTCACCTGTGTGGGAATTTTGTGATACTTACTTGTATATTTGTAAACTTAATTAATTTCCTTTGTTTGAAAAATGTATTGATAACAACTGGAATTGGAAATTGAAATTGGAAAATTGGATGGAAAAATTATAATTTACAAGGCGAACCATATTTGTCGTCGAATCATTTTGAAATTATTTATTATCTTATAAACTCATTTATTTACTTTAATGCCAATTTATCTACTTCGCCAAGTATCTTAAATTCATAGGAAAAGTTTGATTATTTCAAAAATATACACACTGAACTTAATTATTTATGTTATGTTATAGCTAAACATTTAATTTATTACCCACCAATAAATTAATCTGAAATTATTAATTAAATTTAATAAAAAGTATTGAATATCTTATTAATTATGTTATTAAACATTTCATTTATTAATCATCAAAAAATATATCTGAATTTATTTATATATATATTAATTATTTTATTCTTATTCTTGATGCAAATTTTTCACCATTGAAAAATAACTGAACTCCAAATGAAAGTGTTGATTATTTGAATTATTTCGTTACTTACAATATTTTCTTCCCTTGAAAACTATCGTAAATTCAATTTAAATTAATTATTAATTACTTGATGTATCCTGTAACACATTTCCTTCCTTATCATATTTGAAATTGATTTAAGATTATTGAATATCCTATAAGTTATTTAATTTATTTCGATGTACATTTTCCTCCTTTGGAAAATAGCTGAAGTTCAAATAAATGGGTATCAATTTAATTAATTATTTGGTTTACTTGGAAACTATCATAAATTTAATTTATATTATTGTTTACTTTTTTATTGCATTATTAATTATTTGATGTATCCAGTAACATAACAGTAACATTTAAATCATATCTGATATTGATTTAAAATTATTTATTATCTTAAATTTTATTTGTCTTATTTCGAAGCACATTTTCCTCTATTCGAAAAGAGTTTAAGAACGAATGAAATTATTGATTATTTAATTAATTATTAGATTTATTTCGTTATAAACAATATTTTTCACCCTTGGAAACTATCTTATATTCAATTTTAATCAGGGATTAAAACCGAAACGAATATCGGTTTCAGTTACAATTTCGGTTATGCTCGAATTAAGATTTTCGGTTAACGGTTATGCAAAATCTGGGAGTATCGGTTTTGTAACGGTTATCGATTTTTTATAAGTTTATAAGGTTTTCGGTTGACTAAAACAAGAAGCGTTATTCATTGCTTTACATGAAAAAGACTTAATGCTCTAATTAGCCTGGAAAATAATGTTATCTGGTTACTGGAATGGGCAAGTGTTATGTCGATTTTATTATAATTTGATCTCAAATAAATTTGGGTAATTTGGTTTGAAAAATTCGATTATTTTGATTTTACTGATATTTAAGACCTTCGAACTGACATAAATTTGTCAAAAGTCAATCGATTTCCATGCGCAATGTAAATTTGAGCATGATTTTACCTCTAAATTCGTTCTGCATTTAATTTTTTTCATTTTTAGAAAATTTTTGAAAATCGAATTTTTTCGAAATTTTACAGTGTTACCCCTTACCTTTTTTGATATTTACGAAAAATTTCGAATTTTCAAAATGACCAAAATTTAAATGCAGAACGAATTTTGAGGTAAAATCATGTTCAAATTTACATTCCGCATAAAAATTAATTGACTTTTGACAAAGTTATGGCAGTTCAAAGTTATCAAAGTTGCTCAATACCTGCGACGGACAGAACCGAAATTAACCCTTATAAATGAATCGGTTACTAAACGGTTATTTCGGCTTGTAGAGTTTCGGTTTATGGGTTTCGGTACAGCGGAAAGAATTTTTTTCGGTTACGGTTTCAGTTACGGTTACAAATGTCAATCGGTTTTTACCGGTTAAAGGTTACGGTTTCGGTTAAGGTTTTAATCCCTGGTTTAAATTATTGATTACTTTATTAATTATTTTATGATACCCACATATTGCTTTTCATTTCCCACACTTAAGCATCTTCAGTATATTTTGGTTAAGAAATTGAAAAGGGGGTGTGGCATTGTTATTGTTTATAGACCATTTAATCAAACTGTGCTTGTGTGACGTCATAGCCAAATTCGACACAAATGTCGCAGTTTTAGCTGCCAATAAGTAGACGAAGTGTATATCTATCTCCACAGTCCACAGTCACAGTTCAGTGTACAGTGTACAGTGAACACCCAGGGGCGTCATGGTCGGCATGCAATTTGTAGGTCAAGTCTGGTTCGGGCTAATGCTTGCTGTGACGGAGCAGAGAAGAGAGGGAGGGAGGGAGGGTGGAGTACGGAGGAGTACGGACGGGGGTATCTCTTTTAAGAGTGTGTGTAGGTGTTGGTGTCGCCGTCGTTTGCTGCATAAACTTTTCGCAGCCGTCAACGCCATCGTCGTCGTCGTCGTAATCGTTGTTGTTGTTCTTGTTGTTGTTGCTGTTGTTGTTGTGGGCAACCTTGTGCAACTTTTCAGACAGCTAAAGAAACTGCAACAACAACAACAATTGCTGCCAATTTAACTGCAGTCGACGGCGGCGCGACAACTGCAACTACAACAATTGCAATGGCAATGCTTTGGGTTGGCCAAATGTCCAAATGGCCAACTGGCTGCCACGGCATCATAAAATTTAATTTCCTGCGCTTAAAGCTGGCCCAAATATGCCTCGACTTGAAGTCTGCCCTTCCTCCTCTCCTCTCCTCTCCTCCCTGTCCCTCTCCCCTCTCTGACGCCTTTCCTCTTGGCCGCCCACTCGCCGGCAGCCCGTTTTAATTGCGCTTTCATTAACGCGACTTTGATTTATGGCTACCGCGTTGCCAAAGGTTTTTTTTCCAACGATTTCTTTTGCAAATATTTAAACATTTTTTCTCCCTCCCTCTTCGACTCTTCTCCTCTCTCTTTCCCCACTGTGTGTTGTTGTGTTTGCGGTGTTTGTATTGGTTTTGAACGCAGTTCACTAGACGCGCTCCGAGAGCTTTTTGTTTAATACTTTTCGGTAGTCAATTGCCACAGCCACTGACAACAACCACAGCAACCACAACAACCACAGCAACAACAACAACAACAACAACACGCAACTGATCAACCGTTTACAAAACTCCTCGCTGCTGTTGTTGTTGTTGTTGTTGTAGCTACTGTAAAGTTGTTGACTTTACAGACCGCAGCTTGAGTAAATGAATAAACTGATATTTTTAGCTCCATGATGAGCCATCCTACAGTTTGGAAAGTCTAGACGATGATCTATCGACTGCTCTTAGGCTAATTATATCAAAAGCTTAAAAGCTGATTAAATAGGTACCTAGAAATATGAGGAGAAACTATGACAATGAAGGTCTACAATCAAATTATTTATAAATAGTTCTCTGAGCTTGAATAAAACTTTTAACAATTTCTATAAAAAGAAAACTGCTGGCTTTCAGCAGCTCAGTAATCCCTAGAATTTATTCTCTTTGACTTAGTTAAGCTTAAGTTAAAGTTTTTAAAATATTATGAAAAATTAAGAAATAAGTTTGTTTGGAGGAATAATTGTCAAACTGCTGTAATAAGCTTTAAAAGAATATTCCCTTCATATTTCAATATTTATTAAATTATAGAAGATCTTGAAATATCGGAAAATTTACTTACCCGTCAAGTGGTTAAATATATCGAAATAAAGATCATCAAAAAGATTGCAGCATCTTAGACTATGTTTTAATTAATTAATAACTCACGTATTGACTATCCTTTTGTTTGTAATCCAGATTTGAGTACGAGCCATAAACGTATCCAGAAATCTTAAATTCACCTACTACAATCTTTCCCTAGTATTATAACAGCTTACCAAGTTATAAATCAGTTTTCGAAATTATTCGAAAGCAAAGAAAATATTTAAATATTAAGTTTATAATGAAGATGTTCAAAAACTTTACATATTAAACTAATTGTTTTAATTAAGAATTAATATGTTACTATTATTTATATTTTACTTTATTCTGTCCAGTTTCTATGATACGTAAACTAATTGTTCAAAATATTAAAATTATTTTATAATTAATAGCTATTAATTATATATTTCCCTACCAATTTGCAATAAATTAAATGGATATCTAAACTAATTGCTTACAATATTTGAATTTAATATGCCACTATTATTTATATTTTTTTATCTCTCTCCAGTTTCAATTGATTTAATTTATATGTAAACTAATTGTTTTAAATATTAACAATTAATGTGGAACTATTATTTATATTTTGTTTTGTCCAGTTTCAATTAATTAAAATTATATTTCTACACTAATTATTCAAAATATGAATAATTAATATGCAACTATTATTTATATTTTACTTTTCTCTGTACAGCTTAAATTAATTTAAATGATACCAATCTACATAATTGATTAAAATAATAAGAATTAATATGCAACTATTATTTTTTAAATGTTTAAAATATTAAAATTGTTGTAAATATCTAAAATTAATAGGTTACTATTAGCTACATATATTTATTTCTGAATAGTCTTAATTAATTTAAATGATATGTTCACATATTGCTAAAAATATTTAAGCTTTATTTATATTTTATGTTTGCTAATTAATAAAAATGCTATGTAGACAAATTGTTTAATATATTCTAAATAAATATGCAACTATTATTTATATATTATTATTTCCTGTCAGCCGCTGGCAAGTTATATAACCTTTTTTTGATTTGTTGGCCCCTTCGAGTCGAGCATATTGAAACAGCTGTTTGGGATCAGTGGTCAGCTTGGAGAAGTTGAATAAACATAAATAGGTAAACAGACGCCTCTATCGACTGTCGACAGTCGACGCCACTTGGAGGAAGACTGCTCTCAGCTGAGGTGGATGTGGATGCAACGCCCACAAGTTGCAGTCGCAAGTCGAATATGCAAAAATTAGAAATGCAAATGCAAATGCGACTCGACTCGACTCGACTCGAGTCAAATGCTCTGACAACAAAAACAACGTCGTTGTCTATGTTGTTGTTGCCTAGTGATGATGCGCATGCGCAGCTCGAGCGCTAAAACGTGCGGCCACGTCGCAGTCGCAGTCACAGTCGCCGTCGCAGTCTACGTTGACGTCGCAGCGCACATTAAGCAGCGAGCACGTGCGCGCATGCGCAGCAAATAACTCGTCCCCTTGGCGTCTGTGGACCAACAGCTGCATCCCTATACATGCCACAAGTGCGAGAGAGAGAGAGAGAGAGCAATAGTTGGAGTAAGAATGGGGAAGTAGGAGAGGGGAAGTGACAGGGAAATGTGGGGAAATGCCAACATGCCCGACTACTTTGTTTATTAATTCTTTTGCGCATTTTTTCGCGCTTGGCGCGGGATTTTTGTGTCGATTTGCCGCCGGCGTTTTGCCAAGTTAGCTGGCCAAGTTTATTGCCGGTTTTCATTAAGAGATTTATGGCAACAGCAACAGCAACAGCGACAGCAACAGTTGGGGCAACAGCAGCTGATGCTGATGTTGTTGATGTTGCTGTTGCTGTTGCTTGCACTTGACCGAGAACGCCGTTGGCGTCCGTTCACGGTCTGTGCAATAAAAAATTTAAATTTGAAATTCTATGCTGCACTTGCTCCGACTTCGAATCCAACTCCAACTGCCACTGCCACAGTGAGTATTTGTGTTTGCGATAGACATCGGAGCTCTGGGCGACCTTGTTGCCTTCCATTTGCTGACCAAAATGTCAAGCGACGCGTCTGCGAGAAATAATTTGGCTACAACTACGGCCCAAACCACTTGTGTGGTTCTGCACTCCTATACCCCCCTAAACCACTCCCCAGCCCACCTCTCTGGTCATTCCAGCTTTTATTTATACGTTAAAAATGTGCGCAAACAACAGCGCAAAAAAATAAAGAAATAGAAATAAAAATTGTTATGAAAACGCGCAAAGTGGTTGGCTTTGACACTGCGCCGCTGCCGATCAACGATCAACGATCCGCAATCCACAATCCACAATCCACTATCTGCGATCCACACAATCCACTGGCTCTTTGACTGCAGCTGCTGGACATTCGCGCTGCCTTTTGAATTTGCTTGCCAAAGTCTACAGCGTAGTTGGTCAGTCTATACAGTTAGTCGAGAAAGTGTTTTGACATAAAGAAAAGTGCACAATTTAAATATAGTTTAATTCAATTCTTGAATTTTTTAAATTATTTTAATGAGTAATAAGAAATACATTAAAAATCTAAAAAGGTTTATATTTTTTAACAAGAGAAAATGTGACAGTTTCTGATTTTGTCAACACACTTTCTTGACTAACTGTACGACTTCATGTGTGTGTTGGTGTGTATTGGTGTGTGCGGCAGCAGCTTATAAAGCCATTAATAACCCGCGCATTTTCAACAGTTAACTCGAAACTGCACACGAGACAATGTCATGGTTCATACATCAATTGAGTTTGCTTATTAGAGAAGCGTACAGCGAGAAGAGAAGAGAGAAGAGCGAAGAGTGAAGAGTGAAGAGAGTGGAGCGTGGCGAGAGATGATTGCGTGTTTACACTCGATATGTGTATGCGTTGCGAGGGCAGTTTAGAAAGCTAATACAATTGTCAACAAAATATGAAAACAAAAGGAAACTTAAAGATATTTAAGAAACATCATGAGCAAATTTTTAAAAAATTACTAAATTATATAAGTATAATTAAACTAAAAATCTAAATATTGTTTTATTTGCTATCTTAAATATTTACTAGAATACGTGCCACTTTTCCATATCTGGTTAAGGGCTCCGACAACCAACCTAAAGATATTAGACGTAATATACAAAAATAAATAGAAGCTTATGTGAAATTCAAAATTACCTCTTACTTCATATTTAAATGTACATTGAAAAGTCGGTCCTTTAAGTAGTTCAACAAAAGAATTTATATCTATAGAGCTTATACTATCAATATTTCAAAAAAATTTATGTTACATTGAATGAAAATATGTTAATCATTGACTTTTTAAAGTCGACTATACCATTAGGTCAATATAAGTAATGTCAACTAATTGTTTTAACAAAGATTAGGAATTTTTTAAAATTTTAATTTGGCTGCTTCATTATTGCTTCAATTATTTAAAAAATAAAATATATATATTAATTTTACAAAACAATTACTTGCCTAACTATATTTAGGTTAGTATATCAGAGTTTATAAATGATAAGTGAAACAGTATAATATAATATATTTTAAATTAAATATATTTAGTAAATGTTCGATAAAAACAAAATACTTAATTTACAGTTTATCTTATAGGCCTTCCCCTTACAACTTACTAAGCTATCCTCTGGTTTTGTACCTACCTATTTTCATATCTCAGCAATGTTCCTTATAAAGCATACCCGCATTATTTGTCTAGGTGTCTGCTGATCAGTTCAGTAAGTGCCTTCTCGAAGGTGTCGTCTCCCCCTCTTCCACTCTCTCTTTCTTGCTCTCCCTCTCTATAACGCTATTGGTGTCTCTTTCGGTCTATTGTATAAAGTGTCTCGGTTGATTCGCTTGCATTTGAGAAGAGTCACAGCTTAATTCGTTTGTGGGTGTTATTTGTGGGTAGTTAAAGTAAATGTTCGTCACGAGAATTCGACGCATTCACAATTTGCCATCAGTTGGCCAAGTGTTGAATGTTGTGAACTGCGTTAAAAGCCCATTAATTTTGTTTGTAATTAGTGCAGTGTTTTTCTAGTTTAGTTTTATCGGGTAACAAGAGTGAAATACTCGTAGTTCATCTACATATTGTATTTTATCTATAGGTGCGAGTTGCAAACTAAAAACTTTGTATCTCTTTTAGTTTATCTTTTGTTATACTTTTTTTTTGGAACTGTCGCACACGAACGCACAACGGCGAGAACTTTAAAAGAAAATGAAAATTCCCAAAGGAAGCATAGATAATGAGCACAACACCACCCCAGTGGATATTCTCCGGCCATTGAAAACTCGCCCAGCGGCAGCAAGTGTGACCGACCAGTCCGACTGACAGTTTGACAGTCACTCAGACAGTCAGACAGTCAGTCAGTTGGTTGGTTGGTTGGTTGGTTAGACCGTTGGCCAACTCGTCGTTGCGACGGTTCGACTTTGGCCGGTTGTTGTCAGCCATTTTGCCAAGGCACAATGCCGTCCAAGCATATTGCCATTGTGCCGCCTCCTCCTCTGCCACTTGTCTCTCTTCTCTCCTCTTCTCTCCTCTTCTCTACTCTACTCTACTCTCCTCTGCTCTGGTCTGTCTCGAGTCGACTCTCTCGTCATTGCCTGTCTCTGCTTTTGTTTTTAGCCATTGTTAGTGGGCTCTGTTGCTGCCGCTTTTGCAACATTTGAATGATTCTCGTTGGTCGTGTCAGTCCCACGGGTAATTATTGACACGGTTGTATGCACGCAGCCCAAAAAATACTCACACACACATACATACACACATACAGAAGAGAAACTGAGCAACAACAACAACAACACAACGAGCACAAAAGCAACGCGAAATAATAAAAAAGTCGACTCGAAATAATAATGAAAATGTCGGCATTCGGCATTGCATAGCAAAGGGAATGTCGAGGTGTTCCAAGGGGGTAGAGGTAGGGGAAAGAGTCGTTGTGGTAAGGTGGTGCCAGTGAGTGGTGCAGTGGTGCGGTGGTGCGGTGGCGAGGGTGGCTTCGATACTTCGCTCGCACTTAACACGCACGCCAACATTAAAACCAATGAAAACTACAATTTGCCAGCTTATATTACTAATTTTTTATCATACACTCCGACTCAGTAATTTGAATGCTTTTACGTTTTTATAGCCTTGTGGAAAGGGTATGAAAACTATGTCATTGAGTTTGAAACTGTTGAACTACAGAACCCATAAAACCACCTAAAAAGAATACTTTTGTGAATACATTAAAGCAATGATTATGACTGAGGTAATATTAAAGTCTTAAAACTATTTTTATATCAACTAATTCGCTGCCTAAGTAATTATTAGATATAAAACAGACTTTTTGGTATAATATGATGGGACATTTATGTTATTAATATCTAATTCTCAACATTCTCTTATTTTTTCGAAATAAATGAATAAAAATAAAATTTTATCAATCACAGAATATTCTTAAATATGATAAGATTCAATATTTTAATAATTTTCCTATTCTTCTCAGATATTCAGAATCTTTGCTAAGTACTCTGATAGGATACGATATTTAAAATTTCTAGCTTTCCAATCTCTTTTTAAATTTGCACTGCTTATGCTGAATTTTTAAAATATCTGATGAGTTGTTAGTCATATAATTTTTCTGTCTTCAATATTTCTATTATTTTCCTATCCTTTTTTCAATATTCTCTACATTTTTTTTATTAATTTTAAATAAATTTTCTATGATTAAAGAGAATTCTAATGTCGTTTTCTTCCTCTCCGTGTTACTTAAGTAGTTGAAAATGTTATATAGCCTAGGGGCAGGTTTTTATCTATGTGGGTGTGTTTTAGGTGTGTGTGTGTGTGCTGTCAGCAACAACCCCAAAAAGGCAGGTGGCGTCGGATACACACATACATACAAACTCATATATGGATAGGGTCTGTAGACAGCCATGTTTCTTTTCACATTCAATTTTGATATGGTTGTAGATGTTATATACCCGTAATTAAGAGATCTGACTATAAACATATTGTTCAAGTGCACAAGGCGCATCGCGAGGGCGTTAGAAATGACCAAAAAAAAAGTTAGGAATACGTATTCCAATAATTTCTATACACAATGCGAGGCAACTTTTTCAAGCGCGTGGCAAGAGTTCAAATAAAAAAAAAAAAGAATTATAATAATAAAGTAAATAAAATATTGTTTTTTTTTTGGGATAAGTAAAATAAATAAAAATTATTGCAATTACGCTTCTGTATTATATGAATGTGAATAATTTGGTTGTTTACATCTACATATGTATATCTTCCCCCTAAAACTGGCTTTCAATTATGCGCATTTGGAATTTGTTTGTTTTATTCTGCAATTTGTTTTGAAATTTTTATTTTGATTTTCGTTAACAGGCTGATGCAATTTTTATGCAAAATTACTAACCGACATTTTTGTGAGATTCCAAAATAATAATAATAATATTTGCAAAATAATATGCATTTAAATTATGAGCTTAATGCAAATATCGTGCACCACATTAGAGCAAAAGGGCAATGAGACAAATTGACACTTTAATGATTTTGTTTTCGGCCGAATTCGAATACTATTAGCGATAATACAAATCAATTGATGGAGAAAAGAGTGTGATTTATATGTGTAACTAAATTTTAATAACGCCATTAACAATTTTATTTTATTATATTAATTAATTAATTGCAAGTACAACAATCTTATGAATTTTTAGGCTCTTATCACCCTGGAATTGACGTCAATTGGCCAATAAGCCCAATGACCACGGCGGTCATCTCGTTTAAGGCCCAATAAAAGCTGAATCAAATGAAATGCGTGTTAATGACAACTTTCATTAACGATCTGCGAGTAACAACAACCAATTTAACAGGCAGGAAGGTTATTAGTTAATTGTGACGTAGGCAATCGCATTATAATATGACCACTTAATTGTTAATTGCATTTCGAACACTTTAAACAAACAAAAATAATACCCGCAATTATCGCATATCGCAATGGAAATCGTAACCAATTGGGAATCGGTCAGAATCGCGAATCGCGTATCGCGTATCGGGTGCGAAACAAAACAAAAGTCTCTGTAATGTGGCTGTAAAACTGTCAAACGCAATGACTCATAAACTGTGAATGGGACAAGCCGTCATTTATGGGCGCCCGTTAATGCTAATTAAATAATAATAAAACAATGTCCTTTGATAAAATAAAATTGTTCACTTTTTGTTTTTTTTTTCGAATAATATTCTTTTTTATTTGTTTTTTTTTTAAGTTTTCTGTTTGTTTTGTTTTTGTTTTCTTGGTTTTAAATTTCTCTGTGTAGGTGTATGTGTGTATATGTGTGTTTGGGTGTGTGTGTGTGTGTTTGGATGTGTGTGTGTGGGTGGAATGTACCGCTTTGTTGACTTGGTGCATCCATTGTTTTATAGCATAATTTATTATACAATTGAGGGCATGGCTTAATCTTAAATATTTTCTCATCATCATCATCATCATTAGCTTTATCATTATCATTATCATTATCAACTTGGACAAGTTCTCTCATCTCATTTCGATTTCGATTTCGATTTAGTTTTCAACATACCAAACAAAATAACTAAAAAACAAAAGTATTTGTAGTTTAATTACACCCAAAAATAAAATCAATGAAAACCAAAAGCAATTTTATGTAATAGTTAAAAAGTTGCATAGTTAATTTATGTCTTTTATTCTTTTATACAATAAAAAATTAAAAAACGGCCACTTTTATAAAAGTTCTTGTACGTATATCAAAAACATGAAGCACGTTTCATATATTTTGTTTTCTTTTTTTTTATACACATCTATTATTTTTGTTTGAAATAATTTCATTTTGTATTTTAAATTTACATCAATTTTATATATTTTACAATTTAGCATTTCTTTTTTGTTGATTTGATTACGTTTCATTTAAATTTTAAGATTTAGCTATGTGTCTGTGTATAGGTGTTTCTGTGTGTGTGTGTGTGTATGTATTTTCGATTTGCTTATAGAGAAAGTACAGTACTTACTAAGTAACTAAACGTCATGTGCCTAATTTATTAAATTATCGCCTAGAAATTACAATTTATTATTATTATTTATGTACTTATATTTTTTGCATTTTTCTTAATCGTTTTTGTTTTTCTTGTAATATTTATTAAAAAATCTACAATTGCATTTAAAGCTAAAAATATGACTTAACTGTAGTTTTTATTTACAGAATCTTTTGTATTTTTTCTTTTATTTATTTATGTTTTGCAATTTAATTTTAAGTTTTATTATTTTTTATTTATGTTGTGGTTTCCGCGCCGCGCGTTAAATTCTAAGTTTTGTGTATTGTTTTTTTTTTTGTATTTTGTATTTTGTTTATAATTTTTAGAGTACAATCTACTGGCTATATAAATATATATATAGTTGTAATATATATATATATATATATATATATATATATACATATATGTATCTGCACGGCCGCTTTATAAACTAAAACCCTAGCTAGAACCTCGAGTCTTGGGTGGCGGTTCGAACCACAGTGAGCACTCGCTACAAACAATATGTTGTTATTTATTATTAATTAATTATTAATATTTATATTTGTTGTTTATTGTTGAACTTGTTTTATCTGCTTCAACTGGGCGACAAGTTGCAAGTGTGGAGAGTGTGGGATGGTTTAAGATTTACCTTGCTTGGTGGTAACGCAGCTGAAGGCCAAAGGTTCAAGATATTATATATATATATATATATATATTTATATATAGATATTATATAGTATTATTAACAATTAATCTTAGCACTTGTCGCACTTGTTTACTCTTTACATTTTCTTTCATTTTTTAGCTAGTTATATCGATATTGACTTCAATCCGATTGCGATTTAATTTAGATTTAAAAACAACATCACTTGGTTTCACGTTTGATTTTAGTTTTGTTTTGTTTTTTTTTTTTAGCATATTTGCATTAATTATAAGTTTTTAAGAATTTTTACATTTGAATTGTTTAGAAAGTTTTGGAAACTTTAGCGTTTAAACAAAAAAAAGGTTAAATGAAGGGGCAGCGAAGGAATATCAACTATATATATATATCGAATATTCTAAATGTGTAACTCATCCAATTGATCCACATACTTGGGCTTATATTTTGTTATATTTTGAAGTTGTAACACAGATTAATGCACTGGTAGAACGTTGGGATGGAGAGAATCTTCTATGGATCCCGTAACGGTCAATGTCACGTTCACGGTCACGTTCACGTTCACGGCCACCGGTCTGGCATTGTTTGGAGTCCTAGGAGGACTCGTAGCCAAACCAGGCGGCCGACGAATGCTATTCACCACCGGCACCACCGCCGCCGCCAAAGCTATTGAAATGACGCACTGCACCCGGCGCGGCGGCGGCACCAAATTGCAGGCTCAACTCGAAGAGGCGACGGGCGTGCAACTGTTGCTGCTGCTGCTGATGATGATGATGCTGCTGGTGATGATGGTGCTGATAATGATGATGCTGATGCAGTGCCGCCGCCGAATGGGCATTCAAATTGAGATGACCACCCAGCACACTGGATGCCGAACCCGCTGGCGATGCAGCACTTGGCGGCTGCAATGGCAATCCACTGTTGCTGCTCGCACCCGGCGACAATTGTGAGCTGTTGCTGCCGCCGGTTTGCTGCGATTGCAGATGCTGGGCATGCGGATGTTGCAATTGATCGCTCGTATGGAATAGATGCGGATGATGGGCGGGATTCAGATGCGGATGCTGGTGTGGATGATGTGGATGGTGAGCGTGCTGATAACGCATGGGATCCATATACATTGCAGCTGCTGCAGCGGCTGCAATACTGGATGCCTGTTGTTGTTGTTGCTGTTGCTGTTGTTGCTTCACTTGCTCCTCATTGTTGTTGTTGTTGTTGTTATTAGTGCTTGTATTATTATTGTTGTTGTTACTATTATTGTTGTTGTTGTTGGTCTGACCACCAGCTGAGGAGCTGCCCAAGGGACTTTGTGGTGACATGACTTGTCCCTGGCTTGTCATCGTCACCGACGATCCCGCACTCGATGAGGGCGTATTGGGCGTGTGCTGCTGCTGCTGCTGTTGCTGCTGCTGCTGCTGCTGTTGTTGGTGTTGCTGTTGCTGTTGGTGTTGCTGCTGCTGTTGCTGTTGTTGTTGCTGTTGCTGTTGTTGCTGTTGCTGGTGCAGACTATTGTTGTTGGCAGGAGTGGACGCAGCTGCAGCTGAGTTCGACTCCTGGATTTCTGATTGCTAGTGAGCCGCCAATTGATGTGCCGACTGCATATTCTGGGGGCTCAACATGGGCGGACTGTGGCTATGCGAGTGGTTGCCCATCGGGCTGCCGTGCATGTCGTGATGGGAGTGATAGCCACCATGATGCATATGACCCGGTGGCATGCCATCCATCATATCACCACCCAGTGTATTTGGTGGTGTCATACGCTTCTCCTTTTGCCGCCGATTGCAGAACCACACACGGACCACTTCCTTCTCCAGTTGGAGTGAGTCCGCCAGGGAGGTGATCTCCTGGGCCGATGGCTTTGGCTGCTTGTGGAAATGTTGCTCCAGGGCACCCTTAACGCTCACCTCGATGCTCGTGCGTTTCTTGCGCTTGCGTCCCTGGGCCGCAATCTTATCGATGCTCGTCGGCGATCCTGTCGTCGAGTCCGCCTCCTCCAGCCACTTTTGGAGCAGGGGCTTCAGCTTGCACATGTTCTTGAAACTTAACTGTAGAGCCTCGAACCGACAGATGGTCGTCTGGGAGAAGACATTGCCATACAGGGTGCCCAGTGCCAATCCGACGTCCGCCTGTGTGAATCCCAATTTGATGCGTCGCTGTTTGAATTGCTTGGCGAATGCCTCCAGATCATCGGATGTGGGCGTATCCTCCTCCCCGCCACTGATCGTATCCCGATCCCCTCCACCGCCCACACCGCCCATGTGATGGGCGTGTATGTGCAACTGCGGCGACTCGCCGCGCAACGCATGATGCAGTGGCGCCACCTGGGCGGCATGATGTGCCGGATGATGATGCAGCATGCCATTCATGGCCGCATGATGATACTGCAGCGGCGAACCGCCCGTGGTTGCATAGTGTCCCGCATGTGGGGCATGCCACGCGGCGGCGGCATGGGGAGATGCCATGCCTTGTTGGATGCGTGTCTGTTGGGATAGATGTGACATCTCCTGCTTGACGGAGTCAACGGCAGCGACGGCAGCGGCGGCGGGATGATGATGCGTCGTATGGTGTGTGGGCAGCGACCATGGATCCGGATGCAATGCACTCCAGCTGCCCAATCCCGAGCCGGGCGTCAGGCCGCCCAAACTGTTGCCCTGCACTCCCTGCACCTGTCCGTTGGGCGACGGCGACGATGGCAACTGTTGCTGGTGTGCTGCTGCCGCTGCAACAGCCGCATGATGATGATGATGATGTTGCATGTACTTCATCTCCCCGGCATCGGCTGCAGAGCGTGGTGAGGATGTATGATAACCACCACCACCGCCACCACCACCGCCGAGTGCCATGTCAAGATCACCGCTGGGCGGTGTCATATAGGAGGTAGCGGCCATCCCCACCGCTCTGGGGCTGTTGAGGCCCTCCACGCTGGCGGGGTAGGGCTCCAAGTTGGGGCTCAGTTTAACGACTTTGTAGACCGATCGATCGAAAGGAAGACCTGAGTCCCTATGCTCATTCCACTCGAACCGTGAGGCAACCGTTTTGAAGTCTTTTACTGGCAACGTGGCGGCGACAAAGGTTGGTGGGCGTGGCGGGCGGGACGCGACGATCGCGCGACTCGCACACACACACACGACTCGCTCTCAACACACCACACACCACACACTCAACACACCACACCACACCACACACACAACACACCACGCACAACACACTCAACAAGTTTCGTCACCGACGGCGCAACGAATTTCGAATTCTTTGAGCAGTTTTTTCGAATTTCGATTTCGATTTCGATATCAATTTCAATTTTTGAATTTTTCAATTTTTCAAATCAATTGTTGTTGTTGTTGTGGTTTTTGTTGTTGCTGTTGCACTTAATTTGTTTGCTTTCAACACTTGGCACTTGTATTAATTTTATGTTGATTTAATTGAATATTTGTAATTATTTTGTAGAATTTCACTTGTTACAAAATCTCCTTGTTTGAAAATATCTCGTTGTCAAGTCACAAAACACACAGATTGCGTGTAGATTGCGATATATTGAGAATTGTGATTGAGATTTTTGAGACGCCGCACACAACAGAGAGACGGAGACGGAGACGTTGACTGAGACAGAGACTGAGACTGAGACTGAGACGTTGACGGAGCCTATGGGACAAATTCACGTGCAAACTCGTAGAGCTATCGAAGTGAACTAACGTCATGCAGCGTCAAACGGCGCTACGTAGACGGCGCTCTCAACATTCAACATTCAACAACGACACAGACAACTACAACGACAACACACACATAAGCACACACACGCGCATACAGTAAACCAGTTTTCAACCCGTCTTCCAATGCGCTACACGTGCAAGCGAGACGCCTAAACTGCCAGCAGACCAAACACAACGCGCACAAGCGAGATAGCAACTGAGAGCGACATCAACTGGAAGTCGACTTGCGCTCTATTGGGCTCAACAGAGACTTTCCAGTGACGCCCACCAAAGCCGACTTCGTCACATTCCCATGCAGAGTGACATTTTTAATTGCCTGCTCTAGCACAAGAGAGAACGAGAGCGCAAGAGAGCACACACATATAAACATATACATATACATATATATATATATATATGTACATATATATATGCCTCTGTCAGGCATTGAGAGCTTTTGCTAAGGATTGAACGGACTTCAGGAAGCTTTGTTCAGTTTGCTATCAACGCTCTTTGGGCAGCCAACTTTTGCTTTCATTTTCTCAGTGTGTGTGTTCGAGTGTGTGTGTGTGTGTGTGTGTGTGTGTTTGGAGTTGGGCGTGTGCATTGGCAACAAATACAATGGGCAAATGGACAAATGGGCGGGCAAATGCAACTGGCAACTGGCAAACTGGCAAACTGGCAACTGGCAATGCACAACAGTTAACTGAACAAACAAAGTCGCTATCTATCGATAATATCGATAAATATACTTATATTCGTACACAGAAAAAAAACCATTCTAAAATTCGAGTTTAAAATTCTTAAATTTCTAAGTATATATTCAGCGTATAATTGATAAAATAAAACAATAAGCGAATAAAAAACAACGGCTTAACATTAAATAAAGTTAAAGAAGCCTCAAATATTTAATTTAAATTATAAAAAAAAAATATGAAGAACCTCTTAAATCAAAATATTGCTGAGAAAAAACATGTTTAAGTATTTTAAACTTAGTTTTAGTTACCGCATTGTCATGATTTTATTGCGGGAATATCGAGTATTTTTTTCTGTGTATCGAATCATCTAACGCGTCCGAGAACAACTGTAAATTTAGACCGCACATTATTTGAATTGTATCGAGTCAATAAATTTGCATACAAATCTGACAATGTTTCAATCTTCGTCGAGTTTCGTTGAGTTTTTTATTTAGTTATTGTTATGCATATCATCGCTGTCAGTTACTTTTTAAAGAAAGGCCCATTGTCTAAACAAATACTTATGTATATTTAAACCGTGTCTGCGTGAGTTTAAAGCATTCTCCTTCAAATTCATTGATTTCCCATTTTATTGATTTTATTTGATTTGCGAATTTTACAGTATTTTTTGCATAGATAACAATTTGGATATGGAACAAACTTTTTTGTTGTCTTTGACATATTTGTCCTTTGTATCTCTCCCTCTATCTATCAGTCTGTCTTTCTCTCTGTGTAGCAGACATTGTTGCTATTGTTCAGCATTTGATTTAATAGAGCGTCCAAGTTAAAAATTGCTAAAAACATTTTGTCTTTTGTTTGATTGTGCACTTTGCGCCCAATGAATGCCAATAAATAAGGTCTAAATGTAAAGCAACATTTCAATACACTGACAAAAATGGCAGCAACAAAATTAAATTTGTTAATTTTAGCAGTTAAAGTTAAATAAAAGATTGTTTCGAAATTCTATCAAATTAAAATACAATAAAGATATATCTTTATTTTTATTTAATTTTATTAATTAAAATACGACATATATAATAATGTATCTATAAAAGTAAATAAATTTTAGAATCTTAGAAGTTTAATACTTTTGTTATTTTGTAAACTATAATTATTATTTATTGAGCATCAGTAAAGTTTATATGAAAGATTGCTTGGAAAATAAATCAAATTTCTAAAAATTTCTGATTTAAGTAAACAAAAAACGTTGTGTATTTATTTATAAGATATCCAAAGTTTTGTTTTAAATATTACTTATTTGTTAAAATTTCTTTGTACAGAAATTCGCGACACAAAGTAAAAATTTAAAATATTTTATATTATGCAATATAACGCATTTGTGATTGTACATTAATTAATAGCGTAAAATCCAATCAAATTTCAGAATAAAACGAGTCAGTTTAGAAATAATAACTGTTTTTCAACTGTTCAAAAATCAGATAATAGTAATAAGTTAATTAAATAACATTTCAATAATATCTGAAATATTCGTAATTAAAATTTTAAATGAGTAAACTAAATATACTTATAATACTTAACAACCTGTTTGATATGCTCCAATCATTTATTTGCCAGCATTAGAACCTGTCTAGACACCTCTCATTTCTAAATATTATCTTTGCTTTAAACTTTGTGCCACATTATGCTTTCTCTCTCTTTCCCTTTCTCTGTCTCTGTCTCGCTCTGGCATGCATAACTCTTGCGGCAGGTCAAGCGTCCAGGTTGTGTCAAAAGTTATGCAAACTAAGGTCAACGCCATCAGCAACAACAACAACAACAACAAGAAATAAACACACACACAAATATATTTGCATCACTTTGTTTACATTTTTGTTGGGTTTTTTATGATTGTTTCTGTTGTTGTTGTTCTTGTTGTTGTGTTGTCCTTTTGGCCACACACTTGGGCATAATTAATAAGCCGCAGACCGAGTTAAACAGTCGGAGTCACTGCGTCAAAGTTTGTCACTCAACGCAACAAAAATGGTAACAACGGTCCTTGGGCAAATTTACATGATAATTAGGTGGCGGCGCTAAACAACAACAGCAACTGAGAGCGGTGAAGGAAAAAAAAAATATATTTAAATTTCAAATGTCGAAAAAATCCTGTTTTTTATTTCACGCTCTCCGGGTCTCTGGCTAAATGCGCACGCGCCGCGTTGGTTTTGTGGCCATGAAAGGAAGGACTTGTTGCATAATTATGCGCCGCATGCGAGTAAATAAAAAACAAATATAAAAAAAAAAACAACATGGATAAAAAAATTACTAAGCGTTGTATTTATGAATGAAGATCTCTCTCCCTCTCTGTCTCTCTCTCTCTCTGCCATTGGCGCCGTTGATTTTGATGATAATGAGCTTGATTAGCATTTTGGCTGCATTTTTTTTCTGCCACTCGGCTCCGGTTTCTCAGTTCGCTTTCAGTTCGTTTTCAGTTTCGGGTCCCTCTCTCTCTCTCTCTCTCTCTCTCTCTCTCTCTCTCTCTCTCTCTCTGTCTCTCTCTGTCTGGCCGGCGCACTTGCTTATAATTATTAGCATAATTTTCTTCTTATTTTGCATTAATTTCTGTGTGTGTTTGTTTGTTTATTAAGCAGCAGCAGACACATAGATACAAGTATTATAATAACACAAAAAAAATAAATATACAAACTTTTGCATCTGTTTTGGTAATTAAAGTGCCATATAATTTTGAGACCAGACATAAACTGGTCGGGTTTAAGCGCTTTATTTATCGCCCCGCACAATTAAGGCAATGCGCGGGAGGAGAGACTTTTAAATGGCACAACTTGAGTGGCTCATTGTTGGGTTATTAAACTACACCTAACAAAAAATTAAAAACAGAGCAACAAACGACAACAAAACAACAATTAGGTGCATTAAAACATGTCCCAAAATGTACACAAATTAACCTAGAAATGAGCGTGATTAAGGAATTCAGTAAATTCCACTAATTCTACAATTAAACTAAGTGGATTAGGCAATAACAAATAAATTTAAATACATTATAAAATTAGTACCAAAGATAGGCAACCTTTTTAGATTCATAATCATTATCATTACAAAGTCTGAATATTTCATAATTTGATTTAATTATATAAATAACTAATTCTTAAATACTTGCAGAAATATAATCTTCATAATATTTAGGACTTCAGCAATGATAAAGAAATTAGTGCAAAATTAGTACAAAAGATATGAAATTTTTTAGATCTATCATCATTGTCTTTCTAAATTTGGAATAATTCATAATTTAATTTTATAAAATAAATAACTAATTTTTAAATACTTGCAGTAATAGAATCTACATATTATTTAGTAATTCAGCAATAACTTCAAATATGTAATTTATAATATTAATAATATTTTGTAATGCTTCTCAGTTACATCATAATTTTCTTTAAAAGTTTTAAAAGTTTTGTGATTTAATATCATAACTAATTTTGATATACCAGCAGAAGTTAAAAAATGTATATATTTAAACATGCACTCGTCTTAGCTAGATCCTCATTTTCTTAAGTCAATATTTCATAAAATATTCTATAATTTAACAAACAATTAATAAATACTTGCTGAAATTAGTGTATAAGTATTAAATCTTTAATTTGGTTGGTATATTGGTATTTGGTATATTTAATTTTCCGGATATATCATCTTTATAATAATTATAAATTCAGGAAATTGCGGAATTCTTATTATAACACAACTGGCGCTGTGACAACTCTTATAAACTTTCTTAATTTGTAAAGAGATACGTATTCTTTTTGCTCACATCATCTTCATCATTTCAATAGATTCGTTTGCATTCTTAATCCCTACTTAATATGCATCCTCTTCACCCCTCCTGGGCAAATATTCATTTGCTAACAAAACGTTTCATTAGATACGTCAAAACTCAGCTGCAATTTTCAGGGGCAACCCGAAAAGACAACAACGAATAGGGCCATCCCATCAGATAGTCGGTCAACTCTTTACCATATGCCCAGCTCAAGAAGAAAATTGCGCGCCAAAAAGATACAGATACAAACAGACAAGAAATATGCACAGCAACAACAGCAAGACTATAATTGAAGAAGCTACCCAAGACAAGGAAAAGGAAAAGGACTCAACCCCTTTGGACTCAACCCTTTTTTGGCAAGGTCAAACAAGCGACTCACGTAGGCAAATTGCATAGGCAAATGTGGAACTCGAACTTCCCTTAACAATTTTTTGCATACTCCTAAGATAGATGCAACGAACCATTTATCATTTTTTTCCGTTTTCGGGCAATTTGAAAATTGTGCAATTTTGCGATTTTGCATGCAACGGCCGTTAAAGTCGCTTTCTCGCTCTCCGCAATCAGGAAACAGGCCGCTTATCCTTTGGCCTTTATCCTTTCACTTTCGCCTACCTACAGACACACACACACAACCCTAGCAGGACCAACAGTTTGCCAAATTCCTACACACACACACACACACAGACATCGCTGTCATATGCAAATTAGCTCAGACTAACAAAATAAAAAATAGAATAGAAATTTTTCGAGTCCCGCCAAAACATAAAATACGCAAACGGGGCAGCAAATGGCAATGGCAACTACAACCCGTCAGCCCGTCCTGACCCCGATCTCTGTCTGGGTCCTGTCCTATCCTGGGTACCGTCGATTCCAACCCATCCCCAGTTAGATGCCAGTTAAATGCATTTTTGGTGCGCCTCATTGGCTTTGGCATTGAGCGAGCGACGCGAGCAACTGTCAATAAGACCAAAGGCAAAGGGCAAATATGCAAATTAGTTAGCTGTTTTCTTTTTTTTTTATTTATTAACTAATTTATCTCTGCGCCGCTGTGACACGTCCGGATCCGCGTTTGTGTCCCATAGGCAACCCGCCAGGGTCGTGAAATATTGGCGAATGGCGGAAACAACGCAGCAAAAAGCGTTGCAACACCTGGATACATTTCTTTTTTTTTACTTACTTTACCGCCGTTTTTTATTGCCCCTTCCCGTGTGTGGAGGACATATTGTGCTTACGATGATGACAGTTGCCATTAAGGTCGCTAAGTAGTTGCCTAAGTAGATGATAAAGCCAAAAAGATTGAAGTTCGTTAAAAAATAATGAACAATAAGTATTAGGTGCATAGAAATAAACAGCAATATCAACTTATACATAAATAAATATATTTGTAAATTATTCAATAGTTTTTCATACATATCAAGCATTTTCTATCTCTATATATGTATAAGCTTTAATATACACATATCAACAATATTTTCCGAATCTTTAAGATATTTCCTTATGTCAATTCCCGGAATGTATTTTAAATTCATATTTGAATTCAACATTTTCATATATATTCTTATATTATTTATAATAAATAAATTGTGTTAAATAAAACAATCTGTTCTATTATAATTCTTATTATAAATTGTATGTAATCTTATCTATAAATATATTTTGAAGTAATAAATTTAATATCGATACAAATTTTAATTGTGGCACTTTTAAAGCAGATAAAATGCAGAATTTCAATTACAACTTTATTTATTTATTTAACTATATTGAATAACAAGAAAATATCAACTCGACAATAAAAAAATATCCTAAAGACTAAATATTTAAATTTATACACATAATAATTAAACATTTCTTATCATTACTCTTTCATTATAACTAATGAGTTTTCTATTGTTCAATGTAAAGTTGTTGACACGCTGAAAACTCACTTTCAAGCTATTAACTCTCTTACCATTTCAAACATTGAAATCAAAAGTCGACAACGGAAAATAGAAAATTGAATAATTCATTAAAATGTTAAATAACCATAAAGTTGAGATTTGTGCTCTCACTTTCAGTCATTGATTGCAGCCAGTTAATCGTTTAAGGCCCTAACCCAACCCAACCAAACCCAACCCACTCGCATTAGCATTAACGCTTATGGATCATCGCTAAAAGAAATTAAAATCCTGTTCACACCCACTGAAAGCGACGTGGTTGTCACAGTGACAGGAAGTGGCGGGGACTGAAACCACTCTTTCCTATATCGACTGAAGAACAAAAGGAAAAAAACATATGTCAATAAAAATCTTTTAGATATTCATTTGCATAATGCAGTCAAAAGGGCAAACGTTGCCAGAACCAACGTTGGTTTTCCTGTCGTCGGACTCAGACCCAGAACCAAACTCAGAACTTTTTCCAGGTGAGGGCTGAGTTCAAGCGACATAAAAAACAAGCAAGCAACATCAAAAAAAGACGACAACTGCAACAACTACTACTATTACTATGGCACGCATGTTTATTTCCTTCGACAAAAAACAAACGCGTCGATATGATATCCGAATGGAAAGGGGAAGGAGGTGCCTCACCAGGGGTGCATATCATTAGTGCTACAGCTTAAAAAACTGGCACACATTTTCCGACTGACACTTTTTTATGAACTCTGTCTCTGCTCTGTTTCTGCCTCTGTTTATTTGCCTGCCTCACATCAAAGGCCAATCAACTCGTCCAACTAACTCGCACGAATATTTGTCTTATCGGAAACGGAAGTCCACCCTTAAACCTTAACCCTTGCCTTAGCCTGGGCACAAACCCTGCGCTGAGGTGTTTGGTGTGTGGTGAGTTTCCCTGGTTGCTATAAACAAACCCAACACACGACAAAATTGAATAGAAATTAAACACGATTAATTGCAGATAAAAAAACTTTATTAAATTGAATTTAAAATTAAAAAGTTAAAATATTATACAAACTTAATATATTATATGCTTTATGTTTAAATACAAATTTTAAAAAGAAAGAAAAAATGTATGTGAATATTAAATATTGAAATTTTTAATAATTAAATTAAATTAATTAAAACAAGCACAGCACACGACTTAAGTGAGAGTATCTTTGAAATTATAATAAACACGGTAAAATAATTGTAAAGTATCTGATATTATTTATATTAAATTCAATAAGTAAAATTATCAAGATAAAATAAGAAACAAAATAACTAAAACTAAGCTAAAAAAAGGAAAAAATATCTAGGAGTGGCATGCTAATTATTAAGTATTCTGAGTACCTTAAACAATTTTGGCAATTAACATCTGAAATTTTAATTTCTTGTTATTTAAATATAAGTTTTCAACAAAATACTTACAATAAAATCTGAAAATTTAAATTTCTATTTATTAAGATACAAGTTTTCAACAAAAATCCTTAATAGCACACTGATAAGAAAACCAAAGTATTTGCTTTGAAATTAGTATTAAATGCAGTTGTATGCCGAAAATAAAATATTATTTTCGAAACTTGATAAAAGTATTACAAACTAATTATAAATTTTGCCTGAAATCAATCAGAGAAATCACGTAATGCAGCCAGATCAATAAATCAATCTGAGTGCAGTATTTTGGCGTACTTTAACTGCATCATTATTTTCTCAGACTGCCGCAAGTGGCAAGGGATCTTGGGGGGATCTGCTGTCGTAAAACTGCTCTCCGATTGCATAATTTGGCCAACGCCTTTTAATTGAAACATAAACGCCATTTTTATTGCAAAAAACGCACGCGCTAAATGATTGAGGCATTTTATTTATCGTAAAAAAAGTAAAAAAAAAAAGATGCAATAAGCGACGCAATTTGCGCAGAAATTGCAAATCGCCCATAAGACATAAATGAAATTTTTATAATCGAAACGAGACGCTGACGGAGGTCGTCGCCGGTTACGCATGCGTCGAATTTAAGCGTCGTCTTTTTTTTTTTTTTTTGTGATACTCGTATTATTTTGACTCTTAACTGTTAACTGTTAACTGTTATTGTTATTAAATTTTGGGCCAGTGACAGTGTCAACGTCAGCGTCAAGTTGCTGCCGACAAAGCCACGTTTTGACGCCCCAACGTGACATGGCCGAGTTGCATTTAGACTTGAAGTCAGAATCAAGGATAACGCGCTTTGATCTTCGTCGGCAAAAGACTTAAAGCCAGGTCGACGGGGGTGTAGCACGTGCAGTCCTCTGCACACGTCCTCTCTCTCACTCTCTGGGGGCGATGCTATCAACTCTGTAGGCTGCTGCTGCTTTCTTTAATAAGCTCGGGCTGAAACTGAAGCTGCGCAACAGACAAAAAATATATAAAAAAACAAAAGACTTAAGACACAAACGCGTTTTCATTGCAGTCAGCGATGCTTTACACCTGATAACCAAGACAACAACGAAGACGACAACGCATCGACGCACTCATTGAGCTCTCCGACACAGGACTGCAACTTAGCTATGTTGCTGTGATGTAATCAGAGTGCTCTACCCTTCCCCCCCCTCCTTCTGCACCTCTGCGGTTGGCGATTTGCCGTACGTGATATTGTTAAAAGCTTTTAATTGAAGTCATCTTCTTGCTCAAAACAGGTAGCTGCCTCTAGAGTCATCGTCATCGTCGTCGTCTGTTGCTGTTGCTGCTGTTGCTGCTGTCGATGTCGAGCATTTTTATGATTAAACTAATTTTTCTTGCCCGCAACTCTTATAGCAGGTGATGTGGCTCCAGTTCCCTCCGCCTGCCAAGTTATTTTAATAAACTGCGCTACGTGCCACGCATTCTGAAAGACGATCGGTTTCAATTTTATTATTGTTGTGGCAGCCACCGTTGCCTTTGCTGTCGTTGTTGCTGTTGCTTTTAGATTATTTCCAGCACTTGTAAGTGTTTGTTAGAAGGGAGTGCCACCACCACAACAACAACAACAACTGACTGACTGACTGACCAAACGGCAACGTGCTCATTTAACAGTAGCCAACGAACGTCTCTCTCATAACAACTTAAGCCTGAATCAAATATTTTAATGATAGACATAATGAATGGCGATTCCAGAAGCTCAACACTGTGGCGCTTGCAAAACAAATGAAAAACATTTAAAGAAATCAATAAAAATGTTTAGTTGATAAATTTAGAAGATACGCGTATGTAAATGAATATCAAATGGAAATTCAACTATAAACAGTTGCAGTTCATTCCCTTTTCAACTCGAATTCGAATTCATAACTCATCATTTGGTAATTCACAGAGTTATCTTTATTGTAATATCGCCACAAAAGTTGCAGCTTTGTTAGCCTGCATTTATAAGTCAATTTACGTAATTCTCCGCAGGACTTTTGCGTATGCGTAATGCATATAATTTGCAAGGAGGCAGTCAGAATCTCTTCTGTTGGCTTGCGGCATTTAAATAAAGTTGTGAAGTAGCGCATAAAATAAATAACAGACACTTGACCAGCTTCAACTACATTCTATGGATTAAAATCAATGAAAATTTATACATCTCCATACGGATGCTTATGGATGCTAGCCAGCAGCCAGGTTATGACATGCATAGAAGATACCAGATACCAGATACAAGATACGAGATACGAGTCATAACTATGTGCCAGACCATTTCATTTTTCAACAATTGACCAAAAAATACGCCTCAATAATCAGAAACGGGGCGTGTCCCGTTTGGGGGCCACAACTAAAGTAATGAGCAGTTCGCCACGCGCTCCTTAAAACCATTTCATGAATGTGAATACGAATGCGAATACGAATGCGAACACGAATAAAAATACGAATACGAATGTGAATGTGAATGCCCCAAAAGGCCGCAAGGCAGCTGGGCAATGAGAGGACTGCTCCAGAGGAGCCTGCACTCGAGCCTATAATTATAATTGAAATCAATTGATTTATTTGCGTTGCCAACTCGCAGTCTATGCCAAAACGCATAAAGCCATAAAGAAAAATGGCAACAATACAATTCATGGATTGATGTTGTTGCCGTGCTTTCGACTCGTGTGTGTTGTACCTAATTGTTGTTATTGGCCTGGCTGGCCAAAGTGTGCCGCTGGCCAAGTTTGTTGGCCCAGGCTAGGCAAAGATATGACCACGATGACGATGACGATGACGACGTCGATAAGGTCATGAGCAAGTGTCAATGCAGCGCATAAATTATGAAATGGGGCGTTGCAATGTTGAACGTGGTGCACGAGGGCGACAAAGGGGAGACGAGGTGGGAGGCTGCTTAGATAAATGTTGCACAAAATGGTTTAATGTGTGCTGAGGGGCAAACGAGCAGCGTGATTGAGAATTGGCCAAAAGCTAGTCAGGCCCAAAAGGTAAGCGAACTGTAAAGAGAATTTCCAAACAAATTCATATAAATTTATTTATTTGTTAAATTATCAATATTTAAAATAAAATGTATTTATTAATAATTTTAAGTTTGAAATCTAAACGATAGATTTACTAAGGACAGCACAATTTATTTCTATGTATTCATTAGACATACATAAGAATACACCAAAGGTGTATTCATATAAATTTATTTATTTGTTAAAAATTAAAGCAATTTTTTAATATTCTTAAATTTAATATCTAAATGATAGAACTACTAAGGACTTCAAATGAATTTTAACTTTGTCACAAAAATGTATTAAAATTTAACTATTTACTAAATTATACCAATTTAATAAACATTTTATTTTTGATACAAATAATAATTCTAAATTTTAGAACTAAACAAATAAATATCAGTGTCGTTATTAGATATAATTGTCATTAGGAATTGATCAGAGCTTAAATTGTCCAAATGTTAAGCGAGATGTATAGAGAATCTCTAATATTTATACTAAATCAATTAAACTCTATTTTGTTGAATCATACAAATTTTATATAAAATTAATTCATATATTCAATTGTAAATCGAAACTGTCTCTATCGTTTTAAAACAAATTTGTCATTTAAAATAAAATTTAATAGTTTTAAATATTATGATGTTTTTTTATATGTTTGTGAATAGCTTTTATTTTCAATGCAGATAAAGAAATAAATATATATGCCAGTTGAGCGTCTGTTTAATCATCATTTATTTAATATTTATGCTCTCTCTCTCTCAACATTCCTGGCAATCTATTCAATCTCCGCAAGCAACAAACAACTGCACCTGCTGCTGCCTGTTCTCTGCTCCCACAAAATTCACTTGTGTGCGTTGTTGTCAACGACAGTAGCTTTTGTCTAAAAAAAAAAACAACCCTTTGTGGGCACCGTTGTCCATTCCTCAGGCCCCGATGCCCGTTGTCTGTTGTCCGTTGTCCGTTGTCCGATGCCATGCCAACCTGTCTCACATTTCAAAATACATAATTAAGTATGCACAGCGAGTTTGTTAGATAAAAATCTTAAAAACCCTTAAAAAGCTTTAAGCGCCTAAGACACATACACACACCAACACAACCAAGAGAGAGAGATAGAAGAAAAAAACCCAAAAAAAAATAAATTTATATAAAAAAAAAAGGCAGCAACAAGTGGAGGGGCAATACTTGATGGATAACTTGATGAGTATCGGATAAGTTGTGGGGACTTTGTAGCACAGCATAAATGTGAGGCGCGTATACATAAAATAGTCGAAAGGCAGCAGCAATAACAAATAGCAACAACCACAACAACAACAACAACAACGACACGTAGTCGATGTATGATACGAAAACACTTTGGCGACAATCATGGGAAAGATTTGATTTTTGGATTGCTTTGCTTTGGTTCGGATTGGTTTGGTTTGGTTTCGTTTGCTTTTCGTTGTGGCTATCAAAGCGGCCATTAAACGAACGGCCCAAGAGGTCAGCGCGATAACGAGCGAAAGCTGAGGTGGTTCAGGTGGTTGTAGTGGTGACGCAGGTGGTGCTGATGGTGCTGATGTTGCTGATGGTGTGGGCTAACATCGCTTAACGAAGTCGATTTGTAACAGAGCTTTCACATGTGTCTCCAAAATCGAAAACCAAAACTAAGAAAAAATAAAAAAAAAATTAAAAGCTAAAATACCAAAAAGCAACAACTTGGCCAGGCCAATCAGTTAAAAGTTATAACGAAACGAAAATCAAGTCAACAACAACAGAAAATCAATAAAGTTCCCAATGCCAAATGAAACAGAGAGAGAGAAGAAACTTAATTAAAAGGTCGCTGTTAATGTTGTTAATTTGAAAATATTGTCGAAGGAAACGGCTTACACACACACACACACACATACACACTGAAACACAACAATATCAATGGGGACAAATACAAAAGATTCAACGTTATAAAATCGTAGAGAAACGCAATAAAAAACAGCAGTGGACGCAGCTAATTTTTATGGGGGCCCAGCTCAAAAGTCTTACAGGCGCTGACAGACATCTCGGCGGGATCTGGACAGCGGACACTCTAATCAAGCCTACAAGCAGGTTATCATTCCAAATTACAAAAACACAACACAACAACAAGGCAAACAAAAACAAAATCCTAACACAACTTGGCTCTTTGCATGTGACAACAAGTTCGTTGCCTAAGTCATTCGTTTCACATTGAATATTGCTCTAAATTGTTGGCTTAAACGCAATAATTAAAATGCTGATAACAAGTTCGTAGGCCTACTGTTTGAAATATTTCAAAATTAAACACAATTACGAGAAAGCATCATTTCTCACATTCATTAATTAATTTTTAATTTCAATATATATTTATGTCAATAACTCTTACTTTTAATAACTATTACCAAAACTATAAAGAAATAAGGAAATTTATGAATTTGTTTTTTTCTTTCAAATCACAATATATCGTACCAGTTAAAATATGTCTTATAATCATCCAGAGTAATTTCCATTGACCTTTTCCAACCTTTTCCAAATAGGCAAAGAAATTAATCAATAAATATCCCATCTTAGCATTTTTGAATCAACTATTACTCTAACAAAATTTAAAAGAAAAGAGAGCTTTAATTAATTCTCAAATTCGTACCTTAGATATTACTAAATATAAATATATAATGCGCCACATTATGGGGCAACACTCGAATGCGTTCAAATGGCGTCCATTTTGTGTGGCAATGGCCTTAAGAAAATTTCACTGAATTTTCAATGCGTCGTCGACGATTTCCTCAATCAAAACGAAGGCATTGAAACTGGCACCACACCGACAGACTTGAAATACACAACAATAATGTAATAATAATAATGCACATAATGCATATAAAGAGAAAAGAGTGGCAACAACAACAACAACAATTAAAACAACAACGATAACAAAGGGGGCGGGCGGTTTGGGTCGATTGCTGCGTGGCCTCGGTTGGGTTTTTGGTACGCCCGAATGGCGATGCACGCACACCAGCACATACACACACACACACACCAACACACGCACAGGTAATGTAACTTCAACCTTCAATTGTATGTATGTTGCTGTTGTGGCTGTTGCTGTTGGTAGTTGTGCCGCTGCCTGTCACGAAACGTTATTCGTGCGGCCATGCGAGTTCACTGACTGCCTCCCAAGTGCGCCAGTGTGTGTGAGAGGTGTGTGTGTGTGTGCGTGTGTGTGTGGTGTGTCTTTTGGTGCTTTTCATATGTACACATTGTAAATTGTTGTTGCCGCTGTCCATTCGCTTTGTTTTCATTGCTCTTTACCACAGCAAGAGTAACAGCAGCAGCAACAACAACAACCACAACAACAACAACTAACCACAGCGGCCATATTAACATGCCTCTGAGTACAGTTTGCACCTGCAGCTACGTCAAAATCGTTAAAACTTTAACGACAAAAAGGTTCTATTGCCGAGCATTGCACGTGATTGAATCGAGCCACAATTAGACAATCCGCTCACGATCTCAACTACAAGAACGCAAACAAGCAAAGACATAAGTAGGCTCCCTTTCTCAAACGATAGAGATAGAGAGTTAGAGAGAGAGAGAGAGTATGAGAGAGGGGTATTAAATGATCTTAGAAAAATTTCCAGCTATGCTTGTGCTAATTGATTGTGGCCACAATAATATTTTGGCAATTTGCCTGATTGCCAACACTTAAAGTAAAGCCGCAACAATTCATTGCCAGCAAATAACAACAACAACAATGACTCATTATTTGTATGTTTTGAAGGTAAGAAATATTTCGCATGCCTATTGATTTCGCCAATCCGTCCGACTTCCCCCTCTCTTGCTCTCGCTCTCGCTCTCGCTCGCACTCTTACTCTATCTATCTCTGTTGTATTGCTTTAAATGTTTAAATATAGTAATCAGTGAAAGAAAAGCTTGAAGAAACATGCGGCTCGTTGTTGTTTAATTGCTGCACCTCATGCAAGTGGCAGAAACGAAGAGTGTGAGAAAACTGTGAGCCATGTTGTTGTTAATGTTGTTATTATTATTATTGTTATTGTTATTGTTGCTGCTGATGTGCAATTAAAAATAATATATGTATGTACATCCATACACATACTATGTATGGATTCATTAGTTATTGTCTAATTGGCGCATATAACGAAAGCATTTCAAATATTGCCAAAGAAAAGGAAATACAAATAATACACAATAATAACATTTTTAATTTAGTCATTTCTTTTTCGTTTATTTTTATTTATATTTATATTTAATTTAATTTTTAATATTTATATTTTATTTTATTTTTTACAAACTAGAATATTTCCTTATATGTGTTAGACTTGGTTTCTCAGAAGAATGTAGTTGGCCAATTGAAATTGATTGATGACTTCCTCTGCTGAACATAACGACCTGCTGCCTAACTGCATCCCTAAGCAACGCAACCCGCACACAATTAATTGACGCCAGTGTTTGCCATTTTATGATCAGCACTAAAAAAAAAAAAGGAATCCGTCGTAACCCGTTTGACTTTTACGAGGCTTATCAGGCGCACCACATTTGATACCAAAGTGGCACTGCCACTGCGACTATGGGTCATAAAGAGACACTGCAACAAATTGAGCCTCGTGCAACTGTGTGCCCACAAATCTTATCCGCCAGATGCACAAGATAGTGTCAGGCCCCGGTTCAAGACAACGACGCTCAAGTGTTAATCTCTTGCTTAATGTGCGAAAAATGTACAAACATTGTTGAATGAAGACAGTCGACGATTCGTCGAGCAATGAAATGAATTTTATTTTCAATTTGGCTGCATAAAATCAAAGATGCGTCCCCAACCTAAGCAAAGCTGCCACTTTTTTTTATGGTACAGGTTGCCACTAATTAATATGCATGAACTGAGACTTCCTCTGCCGGCTACTTGTGCACGTTTCGAGGCATCCATCCAGTCTATCGCTTAGCTGAGATCTTGGCTTTATATTTTGTCCACTTTTTTATGATATTTTTTGTATTTTGGTGGTGCTGGAAGAGGGCGTCGCGCATTTAGAACTCAATTAAAAAGCGGAAGTTTTTGCAATTCACGGCATCTTTATCTCGTCCTCTTTCTCTGCGACTATCCACGCCCTTGACAGACATTCCAGAGGCATAAATCAGCGTTTCAAGCAGACAAACGAGTACATATCTCACTAATAGCAGCAATTGTTGTCAATTTGCCACAAAACAGGCGCGAAAATGCAGACATAATTTTGTTTTTTTTTGTATTTTTTATTTTGATTTTTTTTCTTTTGCAGTGCTTCGCCCCGTCGTCAATGTTGTTATTGTAGTTATTGTTGCTGTGGTTAACACACCTTGACAATTGGCTGAATTTAAATTGTTATAAAAATAGAATATGTCCCAAAACACGCGCCGCCAGCTAAGCAAATCAACAATGCAGTCGCTGGAGTCGCTTGGCAAGTTCGTGTCTTAAGTCTTTTGTTTTTTCCTCTGATTTTTGCTTTATTTTTGGCGACAATGAAAGCTAGCGTTGCACTTTAGTCCCCATATCCCCCTCTGACTTCTGCGTCTGTGTCTGCGCATACAAAATGCCATTAACAATTTGTGCACATAGCCCCAACAACAACATCAACAACAACGACAACAACAACAACGACAACTACAACGAAAAATACTAAAAATGATAAAATGTGTACCACGCACAGCACACACAGCTCTTAAGCGGCACAACACACATATTGTGTACAAGAGTTTTAAATTTATTTATGTCGGCAATTATTTTATTTATATTGTCATTGCACACATATACTCGCCTCTCAGTTTTTGCAGTCTGATTTCGTAGTCAAAATATGTTCCCAACTTATGATATGCCACTCGCTTCTGTTGTCGTCGGAGCTACTGGTTTTAATACCGCGAAACAGACGGCAACAACAACAACCAAAATGACACAGAACATTGGAGACGAGACAATGAGACGGTTGAGCAAAAGCAGTTAGTGGAGGCACGTAGTTTTGGCAGCTTAGGGAATAAATATAAATATACAGCTAATAAAAGCTGTTTAGAGAGTGCATAAAAATTTGTTTGAGATTTTGAAATACAAGATTCATTCGATTCATTTTCAACACTATTATTCGATTTTGTAAACCTATTTTATATTCATCATTTAAGGATTACATTATTAAATTAATCGTACACATCTTTTTAATATTTTCACATAAAATATCATATAATCTCAATTATATTATTTATTATTTGTTAAACTGTCCAATATCTACATACTTTTTATCAAATATTAAAATAAAAATATACAATACAATTATAAATATTCCAAACAAATAAAAAATTTAACAAAAAGAAAACAACTTAGAAAATAATAAAAATACATACATTATTTGATGTTTATTTCGTTTCCAATTAGTATAAATCAAGATAATACAAATACTACTTTCTAAGTTGTGTTCTTTTCGTTCAATTTTTTTACTTATTTTAAATATTTAAATTTTTTTACAACTTTATAGCTTTATTTAATATTTTAAGAATTTAATCACTGATATTATTATAATTTCGTACCAACCGATTATAGTTCTTCTTTCTATTTCTATGCGTTTAATCTTTAGCTTTTCATTCTCATATTAGCATCTGAATAACTCTAATCCCAAATCGCATGCGTCAGAATCTCAGCAGTAAAGTCTTTCATGCATTCACGCCTCCACAGATGTCATCAACAACGGTTGACAGACAACGGACAACGCGTCGTCGCCAACAACAATAACAACAACAACCATCTATGGCGTCGACTCGCAACTGTCACCAAATAATGCCCAGCAGCAGCAGCAGCACCACCTCCAGGCAGCAGCAGTTTACACTGAACAACAGTAGCCCGGATTCAAGACCGAGCCCAGCGTCAACCGCAAAACGACAACAACAAATACATTTTTGAAGCGAAGCACCAAAAAAAAACTCGCATTTCAAATTCAAAACGCGATTTTTGCCGAGGTTAAACTATTTTATCATTGTCACAAACGGAATTTTTCACCAGCAATCACCTCGATCCGCTGTCCACCTGCCCGTTCCCTTGTCCCTGCTCCGTTCCACAGCCCCTCTGGCAGTGGCCACCGTTTGGCGATGCGTGCGAAAACGCAGCAACCACCACAACAACAACAACAACAACCACAAGAACGACAACAACAAACCGATCGGTATACGTTTTAGGGCGTTTTCTGGCCACGGTTTTCTTCTGGCCTCCTCATAAGTTTTGCGTACGCAGACAAAACCCGAAAACAACAACGAAGATGGAAACGTTGACGCAGAAAGTGGACGACAGACGGGGAGGGAATGGGAGTGTAAGACGGTGACGGAGACGAAGTGGGACTTGGTTTATATCTCTTCATTTGCTGGCCCGTCCAGTTATTTATTGTATTTTACGTTGCTGTTGTTGCGGTTGTTGTTGGCGTTGTTGCTGCCGTGTGTTGCTGTTTAATTGAAGGCCAAGAGCTGCCGCATTGCTGCATGCATGGCAAGCATGTCCTGGTTGCAATCGCAGCTGATGGCCACTGGCCAGACATGCCCTTATTTGCGCTGCCAGCCAAAACGGCCAGTGCATAAATTATATGGACAGCATTTTGAATACCCTTGACACAAGTTAAATATCCATAGTTTTCTTATCATCTTTGTAACGCCGAAGGACCGAAAATCTAAAAAATCTATTGACAGCATTTTGGGTTTTCTATCAAATTTAAAATCTAATAATAATAAAACTAAGCTTAAGGAAAATCTAAAGACGGATTAGCCTCTAAATACATTTAAGAATCTCTGAAAATGTCTTCAGTTGTAGATTTTCACTTTCAGATATCGTAATGAAAAATTATTCTAAGCTAAAAATAATAAATATCAAACAAAAAATTAATGAAAATATTATTTAATTTAAAATTGTCTAAGAAATAAATACTGCAAATGAAATATTAATCGTTTGATACAATGGTGTTTATTACTGCTTTTTATATTGTAAATAATTAAAAATAAGAAAAATAATAATACTACAAAAAATAACTAAATTAATTAAACAAAACAACAGCATTCCCCTTAATTACTTCAGATATTTTAATATTAATTTATTTCCTCTCGACCTTTAATTATTGATATTTTTAAAACATATGTAATAAAATCTATAGAAATTATAATTTATATTTTATTACAGTCATACTAAATTTAGGTTTATCAAATTTATGCCAATATAAAAAGGGGTTTTCCATTGTCACAAAACCTTGTAGAGTATTTTTCTTCCACGTTTTGCGGCATTGGATTTCTGATTTTGGCCTGAATGAATGTTTTTCATGTGGAATATACAACTTATATACATATGTATTTGCAATGAATTCATGAAAATATCCAAGTACACACTCATACAAGTTAAAATGGTGTGGGGCAGGAGAACTTGCGCAATGATTCGATCCCTACTTAGAATATGTAGCAATTGTTTTGACATCCATAAAACATGCGCTCGATTGGCCTCCTTAGGCAACGTCGCTCTAGATCATGCAAATCGCATCCGAAATCAATTAAAATGCAACAGCCAGGCGATAATCAAACTTGTGTATCCAAGTCTCTAGGCTGGCGGTGCCAAATATGTCGTCGTTTCTCTCTCTCTCTCTCTCTCTCTCTCTCTCTCTCTCTGTCTCTGTCTCGCACTCTTTCTCTTTCTGGGCGGAGGGACTGCGAAGAGTTCTGATAACAATCTTGCTACTGACACTTATATAAGCAGTCAGCATCCAACTGACAGACATCGATCAACGACATTAACGCTGCATATATTGTCATAAATTACACGATAGCTTCGCTTCCAGTTGCCGCCTCTCTCCTCTCCTCTCCCCTCTCTCCAAGCCCTTAACAGCATCATGTGGTGATGATCGCATTTGTTGTTGTTGCTTGTGTTGTTTGTTAAACGATAAGCCCAAAAGTCATCGCCATTTAAACCAAAAGCAGCTCCAATCCAACACCCCAAAGGCTCAACCCAAACCACATCCATAATCCACATCCACATCCACAATCCACATCCCACAAACCATCCCCAGAGCGCGTCAGATACGCATCTACGTTTGGCTAAACGCTATCCACTTTTGGGTTTTTCTTTCATTTTCATTTTTCAACGAGTTTTTTCCCGCATCTCACAGAGTGTGACACTGTGCTGGGATCCCCCGCTCTCCCCCCCTTTATCCCCCTTCCCAGCGTCACAGATCGATATGTTAAAAACTGCGATTAAATGCGACAACCGACGGCTGCGTCTGCGAGTTGTGACAAACTTTGATTGACATGGCTTTTGTATGTTGGCAACAGCAATGCATCGGATTGCAAGAACAACAATCACAACAGAGCTCCGAATCTCAACTCTGGCTCTGTTTCTGGGGATGGGGATGGAAGGGGGATGGGAGGGCAAAGGGAAACCAAGATCTGGCAATTGTTGCAGCTGCACGGGGAAACAAAGACAGATCCTATCTGTACTGCCGAGTACCGAGTTGAGACTGAGTAATTTGAGTTTGCCCCCTTCGAGCGTCTAACTCAATAACGATTTATGAAGATTGTAAATATATGAGCTCTAATTCTTTTCTTAAATTTCATATTAGAGATGGGCAGCTTAATGCCCGAAAACTCACAAAATGTTTCCCTATGTTTTCCTGTTAATATAATTTATGCATCTCTGTTATCGATATGTTTCGATATGTTTAAAATGAGGGTCAGTTCTAAAAACTTTAAAATGAGCAAAAAAAAAATTATTTTTTTACTGAGAATAAGTAAATATTAAATTTAATAGATTTTATTTTAAAAATATTGAACAAAGTAAAAATCATCCAAGGAATATATTTTTTATATATTAATTTCGGAACGACTCGGAATTGAACTATATATTATAGGATGCTAAGATACTTACCACAGGTCAAAGCCAACAGACCAAACCCAAAGATGGTGGGGAAGAAGACAAACTGCATTATTGTTGATTGTCCTACAAAAGCTTGAGTGGAACTTATACTTTTAACGAGTCAGGCATCGGGTTAATATAGGATATGTATCACATCTCAGTCTTTATTATACTGAGTTTTTTGCACTTGGCAAACTTCGTCTATTCAAATAAATATTTGTGTGGTTAAGTTATGGGTTAAAGTATCAAGACGTTTGCCAACTGGGGAATTTCTGGCTTATAATCAAGGTTTATTTCCACCAAAATGTTATTAATTTTTATATTAATATTAATTAATTGGTAGTCGAATATTAAAAAATGTGGATTTTCCATCAATATATGGTTCCAAATATGTACTGTATCAGATTTTCATTAGCTCTAGAAAGTATGCTATATCTAAATGTCACACATTTATGCAAATGGGCCTATGTAATCGGTTGGTAAAACTGCATTAGATTAAGGTGATATTTTAAATATTAAAATCTGTTTTAATATACATCTTTCTACAATTTAATCCTGAATTGAAAAGAAATTTATTTTCAAAAGAAATTGCAAGTGATTACAAGTCCGATTATATATACTTACTGCTTATATTAATTACTATCTAATATATAGTACTAAACGACGATATCTACTTTGCATCTAAATATAACATCGATTTATAGTTTTTTTTTTAAACAAACAAAATGCATTTTGTTAAAGTTTATAAGCAGGAAAATAAATAAATAACATAATAAATCCTTCAAATTTAACATATGTTTGTATTTTCTTTGCATGAACTGGCAATAACTAATGAAAAATAAACAAACTGATAGAAGATTAATAAAGAAACAATTTTTAGTCAATTATAAAATATTATCAACTAATAGATTTTTCATTTATAGACTGATCAACTATTATATCGAAAAAATTCGTTATTTACTGATACAAATTTAAGTTATAAATTTAGTCAAAGTCATCGATTAATTATTGCAACTTCGTTGTGACGTCTTGCAATTATTTAAAAGCAGCGAAATGTAATTCAAAATTTAGATGAAATGTATTTAAAAAGATGACTTGATTTGGTAAAAGCGATGGCATTAATCTGAACAATATTTATAGATACATAGTTGTATCTCAATTCGCATGATCTGTTCCGCAAGAAGGCTTTGCAAAGTATTCATATTATAATAAATATTTTAAAATAATGCACAGATCGAAAATCGAGGAGGTAGAAACAACAACAACAAGAACACTCAACTGGGAAACAAAAGCAAAGTTGGCAGGCAACAGGCATAAAAGTCGTGATACTAACAAATTTCATTAATGTACAACAGCGGCAACAAGTTGCAGGCACGGCTTGCCTCAACGATGGCAACCTCATCCTCATCTTCATCCTCATCCTCATGCTCATGATCATGATCATGCTCAGGCTCATCTCCTGCAGCATCATTGGCTACGGTGATTCCATTCATAAAACGGGCGCACTCTGGCATAAAAGGCAAACAAGGTTGCGGGGCAGTTAGAGACGAGAGGGAGGGGATCGAATGGGGCATGCAACAAACACTAAGCGCATTGCATGATTTTGCATAATTTTATGTAAATTTCACAGGCGGCTCTAGACCTGCCAGCCGAGTCGAATGCGCGCAGGCGCAACAGCAACAACAGCAACAACAACAAAAGCAACAGACAGAGGCGGGGGCGTGGCAGCGTCGGGATTTGTTGCTGCTGCTCCGGCTGCGCCTCAACGACATGATATATGCCACATGATGACCACGACTAAGCAGCCAATGCGGCAAACAGTAGCAATTGCTTTTGTTGTACAAGGACACGATTATGCACAGGATTCGGCACAGGAATAAAGAGAAGGAGAAAGAAAGAGTTAAGAGCCAACGATGCCGACTGTGGTCAATTTATGCAAAGTGCAAAACGTGGCTCAGAAACAAAAGCAATGCACACATTTTTATTTCATCAACCATTTTTTGTCAACCAAATATTTTTTAACCAAAAGAAGCATCATTTTCAAGGAGCAAAAACATGCATATGACAATGACAAGGATGGCAACAAAATAACAAAAATAATAAGAAAGAGGAATTTATGTGCAACCAAATGGACACAAAATATTGTTTAGGGCATATCGAAACAGGCAACAGTTCCGCGTAATACAGGCAAAGAGAATGTAGGCAGCAGCCCCCACACGTCCCCTAAATGCACAGTGGAACGAAGTAAATGTGAAAAGGGTTGAATTACAATCGTATTTAACTGCCTCACCTTGTTCGACACGAATATTGGGGCTTTTACTTCAAATATATGCATTTGAATTTGTTAAGAATATTCTGCTATTATATTTTTAGCAATATGTTTGAAAGTCATAATGTTCCTGGTAAAATATGTATACTCAAAAATCACAAAACTTTCATACACTGAAAAAAAAAATTGGTGCCGAATTCCGAATTAGAAAAACAACAATTCTTAAAAATAAAGAAAACAAATTGAATGTAAGAGCACTTATTATTGTAATTTCAATATTTTTCTCTAGTGATTTTACAAATCAGTCTAAAGTGATTTTCGCAAATATAAAAAGAGTATGTGCATTTAAATGAATCATTCTAAAATACAATGGAAACTGCAAATTGTTAGCATTAACGAAATAAAATTATATTAATATGTAATAAGCTTTAAAGCAGGGCTTAAAACCGAAACGAATATCGGTTTCAGTTACGGTTTCGGTTATGATCGAATTAAGGTTTTCGGTTATCGGTAATGCAAAATCTTGGAGTATTGGTTTCATAACGGCTATCGGTTTTTTGTAAGTTTCGGTTTAAAAATACACCATTCCGATTCAGAAAATAAATAAAAATTAAGGTTTTCGGTTGACCAAAATAAGAAACGTTATTCATTGTATTATATGAAAAAAGTCCAAAAAGTCTTATAAGCCTTGCAAATAATGTTATCTGGTTATTAAAATGGTCTAGCGTAATGTCGATTTTATTATAATTTGATCTCATATAAATTTGGTTTGAACATTTCGATTATTTTGATTTTATTGATTTTTAATAACTTCGAACTGCCATAACTTTGTCAAAACTCAATCAATTTCCATGCGCAAAGTAAATTTCAGCATAATTTTACTTTTAAATTCGTTCTGCATTTAAATTTTTTTCATTTTGAAAATATTAAAAATTTCGAATTTTTTAGAAATTTTACAGTGTATCATTTTTCATTTTTCGTAAAAATTCGAAATTTTAAAAATTTTCAAAATGAACAAAATTTAAATGCAAAACGAATTTGGAGATAAAATCATGATCAAATTTACATTGCGCATGAAAATTGATTCAGTTTAGACAAAGTTATGGCAGTTCAAAGTTATCAAAGATGCTCAGTAGCTGCGACGGCCAGAACCGAAATTAACCCTTTTAAATGAATCGATTACTAAACGGTTATTCCGGTTTAAAGAGTTTCGGTTTATGGGTTTCGGTACTGTGGAAAAAGTAGTTTTTGGTTACGGTTTCAGTTACGGTTACAAATTTCAATCGGTTTTCATCGGTTAAAGGTTACGGTTTCGGTTAAGGTTTTAATCCCTGCTTTAAAGTATGTTCTGTATATTGAATAGTATTTAAATGAAATCTGAATCTGAGTGTTTTAAAATCAGCTAATATTTTCAGTCAATCTGAGCATAAATGTTCGAAAAACAACAATGTGCATTTCATTAACTATTGAGGCAGTTAAACACATATATGTGGAATATTATTAAAATATAATGTGAACTCGAGTGTTTTAATATGTGTCAATATTTTCCGCCATAATTATCAACTACAAACTGTGCATAAATATATAATAAAAAAATACTTCAGTTATCATATAGTTCATACCAGTGTGCTTGAATGTAGTGCTTGTTCCTTGAATTGAAGTTGCCTGCGGTTAACTTTGTTGCCGTTTTGTTGTTTGTTGTGTTGTGAAGCTGCACGTCAACGTCAACGTTGGACGACGAGTTGTTGCTGCTGCCCCGAGGCAGAGCCTCAGCCTCAGCTTCAGATTCAGCTTCAGCTTCAGCTTGAGCCTCAGTTTCTAATCAGATTCAGATGTCGTCGAAAAATGCGCGACGCGCTGGCCATTTTAGCCCCGTTGGACAACCGCCCGGTTGGCGGCCGCGTAACACGGTAGTTGAAGTTGATGCTGAAAACTCGGCTTGTTGCAGCAAACAGAATGACGAAGTCATAGCCGCGATGCGATGCGTCAATTTTAGATTCAACAAAAATGATTGCAATGCATGTTGGCTGCCCAGGAAGAGAGCAAGCGACAAGCAGAAGGAAAAGGAAAAGGCGGAGGCAGACGGACAACAAGTCAAGACACCAACCAGTTTTTGGCCAGGGAGTTACAGCCAGGGAGTCTCAGGCAGAAGGCAGTCAGTTGGCAGTCGTCTGTCAGGGCAACTTGTGAAATGCCAATTTATTCGTTAGCAAATATTGCATCTGATAGAACAACAACATTGGGACCCCTCGCAACTTCAACTCCAACTTCAACTCCATCTGCAACTCTGACTTGGAGTTGGAGTTGGAGTCTGGCTGTGGATGTGGCTGTGGATGTGGCTGTGATTTGAGTGCCAGTGCAACATATGCAGACATGACTGCCAGGACACAAAAGCCCATGGATCGCAGCTGAAGGCAGACAGTCTTGGCCCTGGCTACTGAATCATGTGTAAAAATCTTAAGTGCAAACAATTGTACGCGTTTATCGTGTCTCTGGGGCGACGACCACCATTGAAGCTGAAACTGAAGCTGATGCTGAAACTGAATCTGCAACTGAGGCAAACTAAAGCTGGAGCAGACTGTAGGCAGCCAGAGATTCCGTTTAATTAAGCGCGCTTTTGTGAAAATTGGTTTAAGCATTTTTTGGAAAGCCCTTAAGGTAGGCACATACTTACTTACGATCCATCCATCCATCCCATCAATCGATCGATCGGATTTTGCCAAAAATATGAAATGAAAGATACAACAAAAAAAGTATCCATCAAATTGATCAAAGCTAATAAATCATAAAATGCCACAAAGATGAAAAATAATAATAATAAACAAAATACCATTTTGAGCTTACTCGTAAGCAAAAGATGCGCACAGCTTTTACTGGAAATTGCCCGCAGAGGGGACAGGCTCTCAAATTAGTTTTTGGCGTTCGTCGTCCGTTATGGACGTTATGGCGGCACGTTGCCCCCTTTGAATGCTGACCCAATAATTATGCCCCTTTGCCCAAGAAACTGAGAGTGAAACCTAAGACCCAAAACTAACGACAGACAGATACATACATTCTATATCTATAAGATACATTTTATTACGCCTGCGGCTGGCAACAAACATTTTTGCTTATCACTTAGTTACTCCAAAGTCCAAAGTTTTAAATCTACAAATACTCTGAGTTTAAAGATTATAAGATTTGCTATAAATACCGTTTGGAATAGGTATCTGTAAGATACTTTGTGGCTGTCCAACTGTAAATGAAGTCAAATTTATGGGAATTCTTCATTTGAGAAGATTTTTAGAATTAAAAAAAAAATTATAATTATAATAGAAAGTGTATTAATACACTTCACATATGCATTGTTTAAGATGTGCATGGAATCAGATATCTTAAAGATATGTTCACTTAGCTAGAAAGAAATTGTTTATTTGGGAAATTAATATAAATTATTAGCCCAAATTCAATATCTTTTTAAATTACTTATTTATATGTAATTATAAAAACCTTAGCTGGAGTATCAGTAATATAAGAAAAAAATTTTTTTTAATTTGTCCAGTCGGTCTGAAGTGATGGTTACCAATTTATTTAATTTATTTTAACAATAAAGAGAAAATAAAAGTATTTGATTTTTATATGTAGCGTTTTGTTATAATAACATAATCAAAAGTATATTTCTTAAAATTTTATAAAAGTATCCGTCAGATTATTCTGTAACAGCTATCAAGCAAAAGTCCATTTTAATTTAAAGGTAGGGAGAATTACCCTTATATCGTAAATATATATATAGAGTATTAAATCTTCTTTATAAATAATATTAATAATAATCTTTCAATATACTTGTTATTTCCCTTTTAACAAATGCCCAAAATTGTTGGCCAAATAATTTGTATATTGTTGTTCATAGCACGCGACACAGATAAAAAGAAAAGAGAGGCAGATCTTCCAAAAATAGTGCCCCCAGGGGCAAATGTCACACCGGGGCCATGTCTAGACATCTTCTATGTTTGAGGTGGATTCCAAGCCGAATCTCAAACTGACCGGGCTAATCAATTTTAAATGTGTTTTTGCGTGTCAATCGCTTGTTTGCGTGCCGACTTTTATTGATATGTTTAACTTGTTGTTGTAGCTATTGTTGGTGTTGTTGTTATTGTTAGTGTTGTTGTTGTAGTTGTTGTTATTGTTGTTGCAGTGGTGGCAAGGCATTTGTTAATAATTGGCTGCTCGCCTTGAGATTTGATTGTTTTAAGTGAAATTCATTTGATTTATTGCACAAATTATGGAAAGTTTCTAAAGGGGCCCGCGACCACAGACCCCTAAAGGCCTGTTAGGTATTATACAAGCCTTGCAACAACAATAAATAAATGCAACAATAACCATAACACTAACAACACTACTAACAACAGCAACAACAGCAACAACAACAACAAAAACAACAACAAAAGTCGACTTTACACTTGTCGCTGACGCATTTTACAAATTTGGCACGCTTGACCATAAAAAATGGTCCGAGCCATGGCAAAAAAAAGTGTGAAACTGCAAATGGCGTCGCCTTGGTTAGACAAGCGGATTCTCCTTCCCCGGCGCACCCTCCTGCCAACCCCCAACCCCCTTTGACATGGCCAACTCTGGATTTTGCCCCGTTTGGCATGGCATCGATTAGCATAGTTGTTGTTGCCCAGATACTACTTGGACTTACTTATAGATATATAGATATCGTATATGCGCTGACAACTGCATTAGGGCTGCGCGGAAAGGGGGGCGTGGCAAGCGACAAGTCGGCCACACGCTGCAGCGGAAGTTCAACTCATTTGGCCAGCGGCAAACGGAAGGGATTTCTTTTTAAGAGCATCCTGGACACACGGCGGCCCAAGGACTCCCAGGACAACTTCATTGATATATGATTGTGTTTGGAATACATTTTTTTAGACGACTTCCTGTGCGTCTTTTGTTTGCGGCCAAGTGTAATAAATTTCAGCTATTCTCTGACTTTTATGAAGTTGTTGCTCGCATAATTCCCAATTTAATCATCACACGCTACCAGCAATCATTGGGCCCATAAAAAAAAGAAGAGTGTATGCTATAAATATATAATATATTTTTTTTTATAATTAAAAAGCGCTTTGCTGCTGCTTTGTTTTGACAAAAATTCGAAATCCAAAACAAACCTCAAAATCTTCAGCAATAAACTGACTAAAAATAACGATGCGAAGCAAATAAAAATCTCCAAAGAAAGGCAATCAGTAAACCTTATAAACCAGTCTGGAGACACCCCACGCAGTGCCACCCAAAACTCAAAAAAAAAGAAGAAACAATACCCCAATTCCTCCAATTGATTGGCTATCTGCTTAATTTCTTTCATAGTTGTGTTTTTATGGTCCCCACAAAATGATGTTTGTATCCCGACTCCGTCTTCGACTGCAATATGTTGACAATAAACAATAGATTGTACATTCAGTCAAATGACTGTTGAAAGTTTGATGAAGTGAGATTGTTGCGTGGCATATATTACGACCAGTTATGAGCACGGAATGGGGCATAAGGAGGGGCATCATTAAACATCAATTTGTAGGCATCATAAAACCAAAAGGATGGACTAAATGCACTATAATATTGATAATATTACGATATTTATTGGGAAAACTACTGTTTATGTGAGCTATTATAAGAGGATAAACCACTTAAAAACGATATACACTTAGAAAGAAGATTTTTAAAAGGCAAAACGACTTACAGAATATTAATGGTATTTATGTTATTCATTTTTATTACATAAACATCTTTAAAAATTATATTTTTTCATTTAATTTCATTTGTTTCTAAATCCTTTGACTAAAATTGTGATTAACATCATAAAAAATATACCTATTGAATTAATAAATATTTAATTTTTCAACTTTTCCTATTGATACATTTGTTTCAAATGTTTTTCTGATCTTTAAAGAAATTTCCTTACAATATTCTTATATTTTCAAAAAGAAAGTGTAGTCGGAAGTTTGAATAGAACTTCTTACTTGTATATCAATTTTAACAAGATTAATAGAGAAATTAAATTAAGAGAAATAATACAATCCTTGGGAAATATAAATGCCAAAGATGTTTAGAGAAATAATCGTCACCTTCCAGATTATAACTGTACAACCTGTACACACACACAATGATCACGTTTTGACTCTTTATAGAGAGAGTTTCAATCGGAATTTACACGCCTCTGTCCGCTACGTGAGATATCTTTATATCCCATATAATGATTGTCACGCACATCCTTAACACTTGTTCACTGTAAAAATGCCGAGACAGGAACAAGACTTTCCACACATTTTCATTGTTTCCAGCTAAAACGGAAGTCGACCTTGTGGTGACGGTGTGGTCACACTATAATGAACACCCTCTAATAGAGACTTCACGTAGTTTTTGGCTAAATTGAGTTATGAGCAAAAACAAAGAGGACAACAAGTCAAGTAGAAGATCGATTACGATCAGATAAATACAATTTCATTTACAACGTTGTCCTTTCCCCGGAAAAACAAGACAAGTGTGGCAAGGATTGCAGGTAAAACTGTTGCCAAGTTCTTAGAAAGGACTCGGACTAAAAGTGAAAGTGTGAGCTACCAGAGATGTTTATCCCAGTGGCGCCTAACGGTGAAATAGACCTTATACCTTTATAAAGGTAATGGGAAACATGGCTAAAAGCAACTGCTCTCACAATTGGTCACAATAAACAACAGCAAACCCAAATTATAATAAATATAACAAATTTTCGTTTGACTTTTAATGACAAATCGTGTACGTTTATAAGAAATGCAAAGCACGCAAACTTTGTGGGTTTGTTTTGGGACAGTTTGCATGACTGGAAATATTATATTTGTGGTATTATTGATTACCAACATTTGCCACAGAAATGGCTCTTTAACATCATTTCGACTTAGCTGGCCTGACAAATGTGACAGCTAAGTGAATAGCTCAGTTCACTCCGTCAGAGAGTCAGTCGGGGAGTCAGAGAGTCAGAGAGTCAAAGCGTCTGTTAACCAGACATTAGACATTGTAATGCCCTAACTGCTCCCTGACTCCCAAATGCTAATTTGCATCGGACTTGCGGTGCGAGTTTAGGCTCAGGTTCGGTATCGGTATCGGTTTCGGTTTCGGGTCGCGACTTGATAACAGAGAACGTTCGATCGCTACAAACTATAGAGCGGAATAATTTAAAAAAAGCTGCGTTGCGCAAAAGACAAAAAAAAAACAATGAAGACAAAAAAAAAAAGAGTCCGAAAAAAAACACCCAAATAGAAAATGAAATAAAAATAAAAACGCGATCGTCTGTTCGTCAACCGCAACAGTAACAGCAACAGCAACAAAAGCAACAACAACAATAAGAATAAACAATATAAATGGCCGCATCGGAATTGCTAATTTGCTATTGAGTTTGGTTGGCTCGCTTTGAGTTTTGTATGATGTGTGGAGAGCTTGGGTCTGGGTCTGGGCCGAGGGCCTCGAAAGCGTCGTGTTCCTGGTACGTCTCCGTTTGTCTGTCAGTCCGTCCGTCCGTATGTCTGTCTGTCTGTCTGCCTGTCCGATTGCCCCTCTGACGACATTTTTGATTTTTGTGCGACATTTTTGACATGCGGATGTGCCATGTTAACGAGTCCCCCCTGTACCTCTTCTTATTCCTCTCACTCTCTACCTTTCGAAGACAACTGTTTTAACCCAAAAAATAAAAATAATGCCTGCCATGGCAAACTATTCGCACAGCTGCAAACTTCAAATTGTAATGCACAAATCCTTTGCCATTTACAATAAATTGAATTCGACCAATGCTGTTGCGGTCAAGTTGCCACCTCACCCTCCATCTTGCCGCTACCAGTCCAGCAATCAAAGTTGCAACCAACCGAAATGCTTGAAAACCGCAGGAAATTCGTCGAATTTGCCATGCGGTCAACTGGTGGCTCAGCCAGCAAAAAGGATGCACAAGGAGCAGTCCTTACTGCTGCTGCTTCAGGCCATTGTTTCCTATGTCCTGTGTGTTTGTTGCCCCATGCAACATTCCCAATGCTGCCGAGTTGCCGAGCTGCCAGAATGCCGAGTGCGTTGGCGTATGCATAATTGATGAGAATGTTTGTGGCAGAACCTGGGCTTAGATTCCGAAACCGTTTCTCATAATTAAGTCGAACCGACTGCTCCCAGCCCACTTTCCTTAAAAAAAGAGAGAACAGAATTCATCCCGAAACCGACAAAAAGAAGCTGCTGGCAAAACTGAAAGACAGCAACAAAAAAGCCCAAAGTTTATTGGGAAAGCTGAGATTTTTTTGCTGTGGAAATTGTAAATGCAGTTTCTCAGACAAAACCACAATATAAAATCAAAAAATATCTCTTATTTAAACGTGAATTAAATGTAACTTTTATTTTAAAATCAAACAACCAAAAAAGAAAGTGTTATTCTGTAACTTTTATTTTATAATCGTAAAACATGAATTACAAATTATTTATATTATAAAAGTAAGTTTTGCAAATTTCGATAAAAGAAAAATGGAAAATAAAATCAAAAAATTATAAAGATAAGTGTTAATCCAGTAGCTTTAATTTTATAATCAAAAGATAAAATATTAAAAATGATTTATTTTATAAGAGTAATGAAATTAAGATTTTTGCGAATTTTTGTAATAAAAATAAAAATAGAAATTAAAATAAAATAAGTGTTTTCAGAAACGTTTATTTTAAAATCAAAAAATGAGAAATAAAAATTACTTATATTATAAAGTTATGAATAAAATCTTTTCGAGAATTTCAATTATAAAAAGTAAAATAAAAACTTTGGTATATTACATGTCAATGTAATATTGTTTTTTTTAACTTTGTTGAATTTTGGCACCATAACTGTAATTTTCTGTCCCTGATAGGAACAGTTTATATTATTGTTAGTTTATAACCAAGAGATCTACGCCAAATCCATAAATAAAAATATCAATAACTGTAGCAGACAACAAAAGCTACTTTAAAATTTATTATCCTTATTGAATTCAGTTTTATTTATAGAGATCCGCATTCAACTGGTTTTTACAGTTAGAGTCTTAATTTTTATGATCTATTTATATCCAATTTGTTATTTTATTTATTTATTTTTTCATGTGGCGCCGGCAAACCATAAAAAAAATACACAACAGCCCGCAGAAATTTACAATGTTCAATAGTTTTTTATATTTTTATGAGAGTCAACCGTTATCCACATAGATGGTTTATTTCACATTTCCTTTGGCCTGAACAGCACACACAATCTGTCAGTACATGGTAGGGCAATAAATTAATCAAAATTCGAGTGTGTGTCCAGTTGGTTAGTTGCCTAGTTGCCTAGTTTTCTTTGGAAAATTGCAGCTCACACCTACACGGAAAGATCTGTAAATGATTTGTTTGACAACAAACACAGTGGGACACGGAGTCTTGGCCTTTCGCAGAAAGGTAGCCCCGTCCAGCTATCAGTGCAAATGATCGAACACAAAACGTTGTGGAAATTGCAGTCAAAGATTATCAACATCGTCGTCGTCACCAGACGTCGCCAGGCATCGAGAGTCATCGCCTGTGTGGCCATTCGAGAGGGCATCATTAACCTTTTAAATGCCAACAAAAACAACTGAAACGAGGGACAGAAAAGGGGACGAGTTGAGACCTCTGCAAATGTCAAACGTCATGGCCCTTATTGATGTTTGCTCGATACTCGGCCCATTCCTATGATCTTATTAGGCAGCCAAATACATACATACATACATACTCGTACATAAGTATCTATTGTATAAAGGGGTACACACAAAAGGACACCAGAAGCAAACGGCGACACACGCGCACACCAATTATCACCCACCCCCATCGAAGTACGATATTATTCGTCTTGGACATAAAGCCAAACGTCATCGTTGACAGGCAAGTCATTGCTCAATGAGAGCCCTCAACTGGGCCCAGTGTTAATGAATAAGCAAAACAATAAAGGAAGGCTATGTAATTTCAACAAAACGTTATTTCGTATTCCTTTCCTTTCCGATCAGATTGACCCGCACAATGCCTTCAATGTGCCGCTCAAATGACAAACATTTCAAAAAGTAATACATTTAGGCGAAATAAGGGAAATCTAATTAATTGGCAGGACTGCTATCAAGATTTCATGTAAATGCAATTGATGATTAAACGAAATGCATATAAATGTTAAAGCTCATTATTGGTTTATCGGAAAGTCTATTTAGCAACAATTTTTAAAGCATACCACGTTTTGCCTGATAATGTTTCATTCAAATTTAACTGGTTTTGTACTGCTTGCAATACTGCTTATCAACTTTGTGAAAAAAGCAGTGCACCATCAATCGGTATGAACTGCTTGTGTTAACTGCTTTAATTTGAAAATGCAGTTTAATGTTAATAACATGAACCGTTACAGTAATGCGAAATTCAAACTGAACTTTTTTTAGCAGTCCGCATAAAAAGTGAAAAGCTGCAAACCGATTGCACGTTTTATTCCCATTAGCTGGACCGCAAGTATAGGAATAGTTTTTTCGGGAGTATAGTATTTTGCGTGACACTGTAAATATTAAAATAACCTTCATAAATAAAAGTAATAGAGCTTTGTAGGCTCTTAATTCGTTCGCCGTTTTACGTTCGCGTACGTCCTTGTCTAGTTTAACTAGTTTATGGCGGAGTTAGTCACATCATAGATAGCACCTACTGCAACATCCTACCGATCCCAGACCACACAAGGCAACAGTTTAACAATGCAACAATGCCGACAATCAATTCCCATGACAACCAAGAAAATTCCGCCGTTGTTGTTTATTTTGGATACGACGCAGTAGAAACATAACAAATGTCGAAAAAGACAACAAATTCACGAAATATATATTTATAAAATTATTATTTTAAATTCAATGCAAATCAATCAAAAGCTTTGTAAAATGTGTCAGTTTATAGACTTTTTATATACGTAAAATTAATCAACAACTTGAAATATATATTTGTAAATTATACATAATAAAAACAAAAAGTGTACAGAACCACAACAATGCCAACGATTCCGAAGCGTGCTACCGTGGGCAGCAAAGGCACCGGCATGGACTTCCTCAGCACGGGAATATCACGCACCGAAGTCACCGAGATGCAACTTAAATGGCAGGACAAACCCTGTCCTGCCCCACCCTGCAAACAGGCCTTCTGGTGGGCCAGTCAGCCAAAGCCCGTCAAAATCAAAGGTTGTCCCAAGTAAGTTTACACAGATTTCCATTTCCTTGTGGGTTGAATAAGGGATTCTACACACGTCACCCCAGAGAGGTCAATGAATCCACCAAAGAAAACAGAAAACGAAAGTTGGTGGCAACATTCATAAATTGCGTAAATGAATTATTAATCCATCGCTGGGTATGGTCAGATAGATGTGGTCAATGGCCAAGTGTACAAGCACGCTTTCTAAATGAGGACTGTCGTGTTTTGTCGGGAATTCTGAAGTAACAAAACTATGATATGATGTTTTTTGGGTGCTTAAAACTTAAATAGTCGCAGTTTGTAGTCGTAAATGTCGTTAAATGCAAAAATAGACAGGGTAATATTGCGATATTGCTAACAGAATTGGGTCATTTTAAGGTCATTTGATAAAGGAGTGATATTAAATAGGGTGAATTCTTTTTGTGCTCACATAATTTAAAGAACGACTTGGGATAATAATGCTGGGAATATTATCATATTAAAATCATTTGGCAGATGGTTGATAACAATAGGATGTGTTCTTTTTACTAACATAATTTTACATTTAAGATCATGTAGATAAATTGAAGATACGAATATTATATTATAAGTATTATCACCAGAATATTATAATTATCTACCTCTTCCACGAATCCTGTCTTAAAATAATTGGTCGATAAAAAATTTTACATAAATTTTATGTTTTTATTACGCTACTATCAATAATTTTGTTTTATCTTGATTTTGATCTTAAGTTTAAAAAGTTAGGAATCTTTATATTTGTTTAATTTCATTAATTTTAAATTTAAAAACCATCGAGAAACTAAAATTATTTTTGTTGTATTAAATTGAAATGTACGAGATTTTTAGTCTTGGTTACTAGTATCATCATAACTATAACATATAATACAAACATAATTCTGTTATTTCCTGCCATCACATGATTCCATTTTAAGAAATCTGTGATATTTATGATGATTTCTCTGTTAAATATATCTACAATTAGTATCTCAAATACGCGCCCCTTTCTTGTAACTAATGCTGCAATTAAAAGATACTTGAAATAGGCTTTGATTGCATCTGGGAATCCATTTTCACTCGAACATTACCTTTGACCTTTGTGACAGCCACGCCAGTTGCTTACGACACATCGATAAGTTCCAAGAAACAAACTTAGTTGCTTCATTAATTCCGCTTATCAGCGGCCCACGTCAGCCCTGGTAGCTGGTTTAGGCGGAACTTACAGTTGACCTTGGCAATTGACATTAGGTGGACAATTCCAGGTAGACGACCCCACCACCCACCACCCACCTCATTTCAATGTCAGCGGCGAATGCGTGAAGTCATCCTAAGTAGGAGTGAGAGATTGGCAGGAAATGCGGCACTTGACACAAGCAGCTGCTATATGAAAAGCTTTGGACTTTGCCAATTTCAAGGACACAGCGAGGTGTCAGAGAATGGAGGACAGCCAGGAAGCACTTTTAATTGGAAACATACACAGCTATGAGTATAACAATGGCAACGTCAAATGTTGGAATACATAATGTGGCATGCAAAAGACTTTCTTGGTAGCGCGAATTTGGCGGCATTTCAATAGTACGGCAACAGTCAGCAAAAGGCAGTTAATTGTTGGCAATGGTGGAAGTTTTCTGCCCCCAATCCCCAACCCTGCAGTGCAGACAGCTGACCATGCGATGGCCGAGCTGCGGCCGAGCAACGAGAACCGAGCAATGTGGTCATTTGGCGTTCGCCAGTCGAACCGTGCGGTACAAACGCGTGCTCCTTGCCGTCCACCAACAGGACAAAAGGGGCAACAAAACAACAACAACAAAAACATAACAAAGGAAGGGAACGAAATATAGTAGTAATATTGATTAAGTTTTTCGTGTGTCGGAGTGTCGACGACAAGTTCTGTGGCTATTTATAAAATAGGCAAATGAGAAGTGAGTGATTCAATCGGACAATGCCAGAGACGAGCAACAGCCCCAAGCAGCACATAAATCCAGAACACTTCCCAGACAATAGACCGGAGCAGCGAGCACAGAACTTTTCCTTTGCCAGCAGTTATCCCTATGCACCAGGACGCACCAGCAGCAACAACAACAACAACCACAACATCAACAACATCAACAACAACTTACAATCCTCCTACAACGTCCAACGCTATCAGAGTCCATACAATTTCCAGCACGTGGTCACCAACTCCTTCTCGGTGCTGCACAATTCTGTGGAGGCTGATTACGATAATAATCCCCATCATCCTAAGCCCAATCAAGCCATAGTGCGTCCCATCATACGTGAGCCATTGGAGCATGTAGAGTCCCGTGCTGCAGCAGGTGCCTCCTCCAGCAATCCGCCGTTGACCACGCGCTCCTTTTTCTCGAGAAGCACACAGGAGGTGCGCAGCTTTGCCGATGAGCTGAGCCAGAAGTTGCGTTTCCTGGCGCCGGAGGAGAACTACGGACGTGGTGGTAGTGGTCACAGCATTGGCGGCAACGTCACCGGCGCCTGGAACGACGTCACACGCCAAATGGAACGTCCCCGTTTCGAGACAACGGTGCCCACAGGCATCTTTCTGCCTCCGCCGCATGAGCTGCAGTTGCTGCCCGCGTCCATGTTGCGACGTCATGTCTATGCCTACTCCTCCTATCCCATGATCTTGCACAGCTATTACAATGCCAACAACAACCAAAGCAGCCAGTACAACCTGAACAAGGATAACAAACCGATGCCCGCTGCTGACAAGGAAAACAAGGCAACGGCAACAGCGACAACAACGACAGCAACAACGGCAACTCGTCAGAATGGAGTGCGTGCCACAGCCGCTGTGGCAGCTGCCACCGCTGCCGCTGCTGCTGCTGCTGCTGCTGCAGTGGCCCCCAAATCCGAATCACAGTCGCTGGCCGGTGGCCTGCACATAACCAAGGCCCAGTTCCAGCAGCAACTGCAACAGCGACGCAACGGCGACAAGAGGTAATAAAGTCTTGAAAAAATTAACCGGAGTAAACCCGACTGTGAGAAACCCTGTACTTGGGTTCAATAACTTGCGTGATAAAATTGTCAAGTCATATCAGAACTACAATACTTGTCAGGTATAATGAAGAAGCAGAAATATTATATATAAATTGAGTTAGTTTTTAGTTGTTAATATAGAAAAATAGAAAACAGGTTAATAATGCAATATTTGTGACAGAATTGACTCATATTAAAGTCATTTGCTTATTTTCAATTACACAATATCACATTTAAGAACGAGTTTCGAAATTAAAGTTAAGAATATTATATTACGATTATTATCATCGGAATATTCAAATTATCTACCTCTCCAATCCGAACCTAAAACATAACCCTTTCGATCGTGATAAAATCGCGATAATGTCGAGCTTAAAACTTAACACTTCAAAAATAAACTTTTCTTGCTTAGAATGTGAAGGAACCTACATATCTAGTTTTGTACCTCTAGCTTCTGAAATTTAGGTGTTTATGGATAGGTTTTTTTTCAAATCTTGGATCAATTTAAGTCAAAAAGTTAATTTTATGTCTAAGCTGCTCTCATATTTTCTTAATTTTTTCAAAAAAAGAGTAAGAGTCTATCTTAAAATTATGATTTAATTATAATTAATTATTTTAGTTAAAGTGTTACATAATGGCGCGATTTAAAAACAGCCTTACATTTTTGAATTATATTTTTCCGAAGTAGAAAGACAGCAAAGGTATATCGTCTCAGTTCTTGATGCTAGTTAATCCAGAATATATCTACTTTATGAAGTCTCACATCTGCATCACATCTACTTCTGCCTCTTACGCACATTAACCACGTCGACAAACCTCATAGACCCTTTAAGCATTTTAAATACAGGGTCTAAAAATATAAAAAATTAACTTAAGGGCCAAAACACCATCCCAAGTGCAAAAGTGGGCTAACAACCAGCTCTAAATATTACCATAAATTCAAACGCGCGTGAGAGGGGCACATACTTATTTTGGGGCTGTCGAGTGGTTGGGTGGTTTAGTGCTTCAGTGCTTTAGTGGTTGGCTGGACAATCCTCGCACCACAGCTGTATATCGATTGCCGCGTCAACAATTCAATTTGAAATGTGCTACGATACCTTTGAAATTTTCAACTCAAATGCTGATTAATTTATTTAGCGCACTGTCGTTAATAAAACGATACTACCTCCCGCATCACCTCATCTCCTCCCCCTCCCCCCGTACACATATGGAAGGACATCGACATCGCTATTTGTCATGCAACGGGTCTCTGGACTCTCTTCTTCTTTCTCTACCTCTCTTAAATAATTTAAATCAAGATTTGGTTGGCTTAAACAACAAGAACCGCAAAAAGAGCCACAATTGTCGGAAATGTGCCTTAAATGTCATATAAAAGAAGAAAAATAAAGGCAACAACAACCAGACCGAACTGAGTGTGAAGTAAGGCAGCAGGACATTCATTCTACATATGGCATTGGGATCCACAAAGGCACGAGAATATAAATACCATCTAGTGCCAGTAAATTTACTCGTATTTATAAGTGTACATATGTACATGTGGACATATATATGTAATCATATGAAAAACTTTTGCTGCTTTCTCATTTACACCGAATAGAAGTTTGTTTTTATAAATGACCTCAATATATGTATGAGTTTCCTTTCATTAGGAATAGACGTAGGATAACACATAACGTTAATCTCATATTTGTATAGCTGTATTTATATTTATTTCCCTGCGACAATAGTAGGATAAATGATCGCTATAATATCCTTATTGTCCCTAATACTTGGATACTTAATCAAGTATAACTTGTTATCAATGTGAATAATAATGATTATTAATCAACGATTTGTAAATATTTTGGTTTATATTATTTTTATTGTAAATACGTATTTTAACCACTAATTTAAGCATAATCCTTACTTTTTTTGACTCTCAAATCTTTTAATCGAAGTCTTCCTTTTGTTAGATTCCTCTTATTGACTACATTCATTTAACAATTTCATACAAAAAAGAATTTAGCAAAAGCAAAAAAAATTTCAAATAAATGTAATATAATCTATATTATAGATTATAACGGGGTCAAACATTTCCCTCTTTTTAAAACATTTTTCTCGACTGTTTTAATTTGACATCAAATAAATACATAATATTTTACTATCAACAAAAATATATTAATGAATATAATCATCAATATCTTAAGCATTATCTAATTAGTAAATATTATTATCATTACTAAAATTATGCTTACTATATTTATATTAACTTATTCCGGTTTATCCTTAATCCCCCAAATAAGATATATGTATTCAGATACAATTACATACATATGTGCATACATATTCGTATACATTTCTATATCTATAGCATCTGCGCGAATTCTTCTTATATGTATGTAAAATGTAAATTTGACTTATGACCACAATACTAAAGCAAATGAAAAGTATTTCAAGTGTCACCCAAACTATTCCCGTAGGGTGCAAATCTGTTTATTCTAGCTGCTTGTACACGTATAAAGTCGTACTCGTATCTGAGTCGTCACTTTGGTTGATTGCTTTGTTCTTCAGGACCCAGACCCAGAGAGAATCGTATGGAGTAACCCCGGATTCGCTCGCTTCACACATGCGGATACCAGACATTTGCCATTTGAGGGCTTGGCTGCTTGGCTGGGAACTTCAATGTGACTTCCTGTTTGTGGGCCAGTTTCTGCGCCAACAACTCTGAAATTTGCATAGGTCACGAGTTCAGGTTCCAAAGTCCAAAGCCCAAAGGAGTGCAATGTCTGACAATGTTATATATGTAGCTGTATCACAACCTTATACCTTATACCTTATACCTATACATATATGTACCTATTTCTATTCCTCTACATATATAAATTAGCAAGTCATAAATAACTGACCAGTCCAGGTTCAACTTCTGCTCTCTTAAAGGCATTGGGCAAAGTAACTTTAACTCGATTTCAACAACTTAAAAGTGGGCTATAAGCTACCCCAACTATTTGACCCAAAAGTGTAGCGAACTTAACGGAAATTGATTCAAATCGGAGATGTCTTGACAAGCATACGCCCCATTGAGTCGAAATGCAATGCACAAATTTGATATTTATCGCCTTGAGAGTGCAACAGATTTGGGTCTAAAAAATATAAGCATTGGTTGTTTGAACTGGGTCGAGGTTTCCTAATTGGTTGCTTCTGATTTAACTTCTTGCAGGCCCGTCGTTCCACCGCCAGAGCCTTACATGAACATGATGTACGACCGTCGCGTCATAAAGGGAAGCAACTTTGGCACCCCAACAATGATTGCAAGTGTGAACCGACAGCAACCCTGACCCATGACTAATCGCTTTTGTGCATTTACAGGCGGATGTGGATCCGTTCGACAAAGCTGCGGAGTTGCGACGCCGTAATATGCTACGCAAACGATCGATGCAGTGCCGCAATCAACGCAATGTCCTGGGAACACCGCCACCAGTGAAAGGCAGAAAACACGAAAACATGCAGACAGAGAAATATTTGGAGAAGCTGGTACAGCGTCCACCAGAATTCTCAGTGGATACACAGACGGATTTGTTTCTGGAGAAGCCACCAACACCACCATATGTGCCCGCCAAGGTGGGCATAGATGTGGGCACCGAGATTGCCGATGGCGAGTTGTTCCACTTTGATGCCGAAGCTCAACCCATCATTGATGTGCTTGTGGATGCCTGCATTGAGCAAAGCATGCTCGAAGTGGCCCATGAGATGGAACTGCAAGCACTACGACGCAAACAGGAAGAGTGAGTATATGACAAATTAGATTCTAGCTATAAACTTAATGTTTAACCTGCAGATTCTTGGCTCAACGCGAGGCGGAACTGGCCGAACTGCGCCGCTTGGAGGCAGAAGAGCTGCGTTTGCGGGCTGAGAAGGAGCGTCGCTTGCGCCAGGATGCAATTGCCAAGGAGCTGGATGAGGAGATGCAAAAGAGCGTTACGGCGGCTAAGCTCCTGCAAGGACATATTGCTAGCCTGGTGCCTGAGGTGCTAGAGAGCATTGAGCCGGCCAGTGATGCAGTGAAGAAGGAGCAGCTAATCAAGAATGTCTGCCCCTGGCTATCTGCTGAGGTTGCCCAGGAAGTGGGCCATATTGTGGATTCACGTGAGATTCTCACCGCCATTATTCAGGAGATTATCAAACAGCGCGCCACGGCTTACATGGGCTATAAGGAGGGCGTGTCGGAGCCATCGGCGTCGGACGCCGGAATATGCGAAGAGGAAGGTTGCATGACCGACGGCATGGAGACGTGCCCCTGTGAGCCGGAAACGGAAATGTCCGAATGCCCAGAGCCGCTGCCATCGCCGCCGCATCTATAAAATAAGGACGGAATTATGATTAAAATGAGATATGATTTGGTTAAGTTAAGTTTTGAGTTTGAGGCCCGTCCCGTCCGGTGGTCGTTAAGTGCATACTAAGAAATCCAAAGAGCCGCTTTGTCTTGTGTTTGGCAACACGCGGACGTGTCTTGGCCGCATGTTGCCACACACAATAACATTGACGCCAAATCGTTGCATCACAAGTAAGCAATTATTGTTAAAGATTTATGTTTTACGCAAATTATCAACAAATAAAGCGACAAAAAAAAAACAGTGCGAATATGTACTAAAAAAAACACCTAAAAAATACCAATCTTTCATTAGTATTAAAGTCAAACCGAGCTGCCAACTAGAGAAAAAAACTTGACGTCTGACAACCTCTCAATAGAAGTCCCATTTTAAAAACTAGTGCTATTTGCCAAAAAGAGTTTCTTTTTAAATTTTTCTTATTTTTTAAGCTAAAATTTTGAAAATTTTTGGAGACTTTTTGTTCGAATTTTTTAAATGTTATGATATTTGTTTTAGAATTAAATTATACAACTTCTTCCCCGAGGGGTGACGAACTTTAAAACTTTATAATAATGATCATCTGCTGATCATTTAAAAAATTCGAATTAAAAATGTTCATTAAATTGTACAATTTATTGCTATGTTATTACTAAATGAACTCAAAATAAGTTCACATTTAAATTGCGCCATTTTTATCGCCGCAACTGGCCTTGATCAAAACGTTCCGATTAACTATTCATCGCCAACTGACCAACTCAAGAATTGAACTAAATGAATAAACGCTTAAACTTATTCCGCAAATTGAACTAAAAATCTAAACGATCAAAACATTCATCATGTCCAAAATATTTACACCAACAAATCAAATACGCCTTACAAATGTTGCCATCGTAAGGCTCAAGAAGGCTGGCAAACGTTTTGAGATTGCCTGCTACAAAAACAAAGTGTTGTCCTGGCGTAATAACAGGTTAGCGGCAATTATTAAATCACATGATTTCCCAGTAAAATAATCATTCCATTCAGCGAAAAGGACATCGATGAGGTTCTGCAAACACACACAATATTTACCAATGTGTCCAAGGGGCAAGCTGCCAAGAAGGATGAACTGCAGAAGGCATTCGGTGGCAAGGACGAAACAGAAATTTGCAAGGAAATATTGAGTAAAGGTGAACTGCAGGTGTCGGAGAAGGAGCGACAAAGTGTGTTGGACTCACAGCTCAATAGCATAGTCAACAGTGTGGCCGCACTTTGTGTGAATCCCGAGACGCGACGTCCATACTCATCATCGATCATTGAGAAATCTCTCAAGGATGCACACTTCTCCGTCAAGATGAACAAAAACATCAAGCAGAACACACTGGAGGCCATCAAAATGCTCCGCGAGCACATGCCCATTGAGCGTTCTCGCATGAAGCTGCGTGTGACTTTCGCTGGCAAGGAGGGCGGCGGAAAGTTGAAGGAATCTGTTGTCAAGCTGGCCAATGCCGTAGAGCACGAGGAATGGGAAGACGCCACATTGCACCTGACTCTGCTAATCGATCCCGGACAATATCGCGTCATAGACGAGCTGGTCCGCAACGAAACTAAAGGCAAGGGTCTCTTGGAGCTGCTGGAACTCAAGGAAGTCGTGGAGAGTGATGAGTTGTTTTAGATGTGAGATAACATGTGATTACATTTTTATATAAATCATAATTGAATATTGATGTTAACATAAAGATTAAATGGTCGATCCTGGAAGAGGTTGCTTCACTTGCGCTTCTTCAGGTTCTCAAAACGACGCGAAAGCTCATCAAAATCAATTTCGTCATCGTCTTCGCGCTTGCCACTGCTCGGCACATCCGGCAAATCGTTGGGCACATTGGGCAACGATGGCAAATCCATTGGTGGCGGTGCACTGGGCTGCTCGGGTCCACCAGGTGGCAGCTTGGAACGTGGTTGTGGTTTCGGTTTGTTGGCATTCTGCAGCGAGAAAAGAAACATGAATGAGAGATTGTATGGGAAGGAAATGTTGGGAGTCTGCGTTGTCGGTCAAGTGCGAGTCGCTGACCTGCAAGTTAACAGGATTAATCGAGGAGTAACGTGGCGGCGGATCGTGCATTTGGGGGCGCTGTTATGCGAAATAAGAATGCAAAATAAAATCATAAATAAGAAACACAAAAATATATGTATGTATCACAAGCAGCGGGGAAGCAAGGAAACTAGATAAGCTGACACAACGACAATGACTCATGGAATTCTCTACACTTACACGCACATGAAGACGTCACAGAACGAAGACATCGGAGAAAACGATGCAATTGGGTTAAAATGAGGGGGAAACAAGAAGCGAGTTAGTTTTGGACCTGGTCCAGGCATACTACATGGGGGAAAACCTACCAGAATGTTCTCGTCCGGACTGCCAGAGCCATCCGGCTCCTCAGGGCTGCCTTTGGTTTCGTGCTGTAATTGCCCAATCATGCAGAGACATGCTAATTACAGCCAATACTTTCTACGAGAAGCGTTAAAACTAAGTCTAGACTTACATTAATAAAGTTAGTATTCAAATCCTTCTCCTCGGCGCACTTGCTCTGTGCCGACGTCGGCTGATTGGGCGGTATATTGTAGGCAAACGGCGGCGGTTGAGCTGCAGGTGGAGCGGCACAGGCAGCTGCTCCACCGCCACCACCTCCGCCAAAGGGTGGATAATTAAATGGCTTGCTGCTTGGTGGTGCTGGCATTTCTGGCAATTGCGGCATTGCCGGATAGCCAATGAAACCCATTTGGGGTGGACCTGATGCACCACCGGCACCGCCTCCACTGAGATTATTCCGATCTGACAAATCAATTAGATGAGCCTGCGGATCCGGCTTTTGTTCCTCCTGCATGACCTGTGGATCTGGCTCGAATTCGATGTTGTAGTTCTTAGCAATTGCTATCAAATAGTTCTCGACAAGCAGTTTGGGCGGCGCCTGCAATGTCAGCTTGTGCATCAGCTTCTCCGACACGTAATGCTCGCCGGTTGCCGTACGAGAATGCTCCCCAAACTGTGGACCATACTTGTGCACAAAAATGTCAGAGATGACTTTCAGCTCGGCAACGTCGCTCTGCAAACGGGGACAGACCCACACAAGACTGGACACGGGCTCGGCTATGCCAGCGTCCAGTTCCTTCATCTGCTGAATAAGACCAAAGCGAGCCAGGAGAAGATCACAGTACATCTCCACAATTTCCATGGCCTCCACCAAATAATCCTCACTGAAATTGATGTAGTACAGTAAAACTAAAGCTGGACACTGGAGTCGAAGTCCTTACCGTATTATATGCTCCACCCGAATACGTGCCCGTTCCGTTTTTCCCGTGGCGAGATAATCTGCAATCTCCTTCCTCGATTTCTGTGTAATCTCCGCCTTCTTCTTTTCCAGCAACTTGAGACGATTCTGCGCCAAGCGCAGATTTGTCTTAAGCTTGTTATAGTTGGGACCGCTGGAGAACATTCTGTCACCTGTAGCTCTTTCACTGAATTCTATTTACAATTAGATATTTTTCTTTGTGAATGATTCATGAATTAAAGAAAACAAACTGTGATGTGACGTCACGTCACGAGCTAGTGTTGCCAACTATTACGACACAAAACAGATTAAATTTTACTTAAAAGAACGCTTTTTGTTTCACCATTATTTTAACCAAAATTTAATGAAATAAAATTAAACAGACGTATAAATTCTTGTATAGCTTGCAATCCCAATTAACAAAAAATATAACATTAAATTTAGCGAAAATGTAAACTAATTCCTAATAAAAGGAGCAAATATTTGTAAACGAATAATTTTTATAGAAAAGAATATTAGCAAAACCTAAAATTTTAATAATTAAATTTTATTGCATTAATAAAACAAATCGCATGAATTTAGTTAAAGTTGCGCGCGAATTTTGTTTTGAAAGTTTAGTATTTAGTACTGCCTTATTTGACCTGCCAACTCGGCTAAAATGTATTTGCGTACATTTTTACCAAACTACTTCGTTGTGTGTTGTTGCTTCATCTTCCTCTTCACAATAATTCGCAAGAGCTGCGCGCTCCTTTCGCGCTGCACAAAACATAGTTCAAACTAGCATTAAATCAAATTTTAATTAACAATAATACGTGTACATTGAAATCAGTTAACCATGTTGTCAATGTGTATTATAAAGGCAAAACTGTCGCGATCGCGATTAGTGAATAAAAGTGTGAAAATTAAGAAAACTCCAGTGATAAGTGGCTTTCAGTCATTTAGTGGTACCACAAAGTTCATTCAGTGCCCTACATGCCAAATAGAGGTACCTCTCTATATTAGACGGAAACGAGCCAGAGGCAAACGCCGATAAAAGTGCAGAACAAAACGCAACACTGAAAAATGTTTGTAAACAGCTGTAGTGCAAACTGCCGATAGAGGGCGCGCGTGCATCCCTCGCTTGTTGGCATTGCCAACTGCAAGTAAACGCCATATTTTATTCTGCCTCGTCGCTTTGGTGTTTGTTAAAGAAAGCGAATTTTCATACGATCTCGAGCATAATTTAATGCTGAGACATATTTTAACAGAAATTGAAAAGGAAAGAAATATGATTTGATAGCTAATTGTGTGTGCAAGTGTGTGTTTTATATTGCAACTTGTAAGGCGTAACAGCAGCAACGATTGGCCAAGGCCCAAAAAGGTAAAACGACGATGCGAAAAGGAAAATTGCGCTGCTGCCTTACGGGGCATGTGACGTCACAGACATACACACGCACATACAGCGTACATATTTATGCATGTTGTGTTGTGTATTCTAACAGTAATATGTCTTTATTACAGCACTTGCCATGGAGCAATATATAGTACCCATTGAAGATACACAGCCCGTTTATTCGGATCTGCAAGTGGTGCAAGTTCCACATGATGAAGTTGGTGTAAGTAACACAATCAAAAAGAACAACAACAACAACATGATGATGATGATGATGATAATGTTTCTTTTGTCTTGCAGTCTCTTGTGTTGCAGGACGACCAGCAATTGGTGTTTAATGATCAGCAGCAGCAAGTTGTTTATCAAACCGCCGCCCCCGCACAGTATCAACAACCACAGCAGACGGCAACCGCCAGTCATTATATCATTGGTGCCGAGTTGCAGCAGCAACAACAACAGCAGCAGCAGCAACAGCAGGAAGTGCAACAGCAGCAGCAACAACAACAGCAGCAGCAGGTGGTTATGCATCATCAGCATCAGCAGGTTCACTATCAGCAGCAACAAGAGGCCCAACAGCAGCAACAATTGCATCTAGAGCAGCAGCAGCAGCAACAACAATATGTACAACAACAACAGCCCGCCATTCAACATACTCAACAAATCTACTACACATCGGATCAGGTGCTGCAGCCCAATACAATTGTGCAACATGCGTCGATGCAACAACTGCAGCAACAGCAAAAGAAGCAACAGCAACAAGTACTTCAACAGCAGCAACAATACCAGCAGCAACAACAACACCCCGCCTATCAGCAACAGAGCACAGCATTGGTGCAAGCCAGTCCACAACAACAGCAACAATTACTACAAAGTCCACAGCATCAGCAGCAAACGTTGCAGCTGCAAACGTCGCCCGCCCAACAGCCCCAACAACCACAACAACATCAACAGATTGTCTACCGGATGACGACGACACAACAGCAGCAACGTCAGATAAGCGTAAGTATCTAATAAAAATGATAAAATGATTAGCATTAACTATGCAAATTATAGAATTCAAATTGTCGTCAGAGTTATAAAAAACAAATAATATTTTGTTGACAAATATTCTGTTTTGTTCGTTTGTTTTTCTGTCATAATACTCGTATCTCTATTGTTAACCAAATTTTGTTTCAATAATTTTGTAATTTGTGTTGAATATTGCAAATATACTTAATCCCCTCAAGTATATCCTGATATATATCTAAATTCAGTTTGATATAGCGATCTTTAGTTTTCATCTATTGAATTAAGGAAGATTATACTCAAATATTGAATAACGATGCAGAGCCCAATCAATTTTCGACTAATCGTTCCTATGGCAATTATGTGATCTATTAGTCCGATCCTAATCGAATTTGTTCACAAATCAAGAAAGTTTTTCATATTAAAGGTTGCATAAAGTTGTCCGATTCAAAATTGATTGTTTTTTAAGTATATTTTAGCCCGATAAATCTTCTTATTTGATTTATTCTAAATTGGAAGAAAAACACATTGCCAACTATAATAATATAAGAAAAACGATTATATTTGTCCGATTAAGTTGGATAATAGATAATAATAATAAATAACGTTAATTATTATAAAAAAAAACAAAATGCGGAAAGGTTTGGCAGAAGGTTTTTATTAATCCATAATAATATATAGTAATTTTGATTATCCATACAATTACTTTGCTAATTTACATTTCGGGTCAAGATTATAATAGACTCTGGCTCTGTACTGTTTCAAAACATATCCTAAGGCCCAAAAATTGAAATGCTACCAAAGTAAATATCCTATTTAAAATAACTTCTATTTTGTATTTATTAAAATAATTCTTACGAAATATCAAAATAGTATAGCTATACCGTAACTTTAAAATAAAAATTAAAGACGGGAATTAATAAAATGATTTATATTTATAAAAATATAAATATCCGTTTATTGCAATATCAAGAAAATAGTATCAATATTACTTAAATATCCAAGAAAATATACTCCTCACAATATATTTGCATTATTTAAATGTCTTTATAAGTGTTAAATGCGATCGATGTTTTTATCTCCACAATTTGTATATTTAACAGCAAATGCTAAACAACACGCATGTGATAGTGCAACAACCGACGGGACAGCAGGTGTTGATACAGGCGCCACAGCATCAGGAGTTGATAATGCGCCAGGCGACGGCTATTCCACAGCAGGGAATCAACATTCACTCGTACAACAATCGTGTGGTATACACAACCTCACCGCAACAGCAGCAGCAACAACAGCACGTGCTGCAACACGTGCAACAACAACAGCAGCAGCAGCAGCAACAACAGCAACTTCAGTTGCACTCACAAACCGCACATCTTGTGCAGACTCGTGTGGTGCCACAGCAAACGGGGAACGTGGTCTATCAACAAGTTCAAATGCAAAAGTCGCCAATGCAACAACAACAACAACAGCAGCAACAACAACAACAGCAGCAGCAGCAACAACAACCACAGGTGGTGCAGCAACCGCAATTGGTGTCGACTGCAACGCAGATGGTGCGTGCGCCATTTCGAGGTAAATCTCCTCGTGGCGGAGCTGTCATTGCCAGACATCCGACTGGCACGGTGATTGCAACACGTCCTGCGTTAACGCCCACAATAATGCGGCCCGCAAGGCCACGTGGTGGTGGTGTCCAAACCGTCGCTGGCGGCATTGTGAGAAGCGTGCGTCCACAGGGAATGCGTCCCGCGCGGACTCAGCTTGTGGTGCCGGCAAGTCCTGGCGGCGAGGGTCCGACGATGCAGATTGTGACGCAGTCACAGATGACGAAGCAGATAACCATTACGCATCTGGGACAACCGACTGTGACGGCGCCGGGTCAGCAGATGCAGCCTCGTCATGTCTATCGTCATGTGGTCAGCGATGCGTCTGGCAATCCGCAGCAGCAGCAACACCAACAGATGGTCGTGTTGCGGCAACCATTGCGGTATCGTTCGGTAGCAGCACCTGCGCCCACAGTGGCTGCACCTGCACCCAGCAACAGCAGTAGCAGCAGCAGCAGCATGGGGTTGGATCTGGAGGAGCGCATTCAGGCAGCGGTGGTTAAGAAGGAGCAGCAGCAGAAGCCACCTGCTACTCTGCCCATGCAACTGCCCACGGCAGGCAATACCACGTTGACCACGTACTATCAGCCGGGATCGGCCGCCAACAGCAGCAGCGAGGAGGAGCAACAACAGCAGACACATCAGCAACAGCAGCAGCAACAACAACAACAACAACAGCAGCCAGGAGTGCGCACGGCAAGCGGCAACAGCATGACGCTGGCAGAATTTAAGAAACGTCAGACACTGGCAACTTCACCAGCTCCAACTGCCACGCCCCCAGCCGGATTGACGCCAATGCGTCAGCCCACGCCTGGAACTCTGGTGCGACCTGTGCCCAAGTTGTCGCAGGCGGTGCCACAGCAACAACCACAGGCGGTGCCACAGCAGCCGCAACAGCAACCTAATGCTGCCGCTCCCCGCCTACTGCAGCCGCCACAAAGACAACAGCATGCAGCAACTGCCACGCCCCCGCAGGCGTCTTCGGTGCAACAAACGTCGCACAACAACTACGAGATTCACTCGCAGCACGTGCTCAACAATCGTGCTGGACAACCCATTGCGGATCGGGATCGCAACAGCGCCAAGATGTTGGTCATCCTCGCCTCGGGGGAACAGCGACTGATCACGTTTACACTGCCAAGGGAATCGTGTACGGTGCAGGATCTGTTGGAGCAGGTGTGCGTGCCTTTTGACAACACCACAACCATTCAGTGTGTGGAGCATCGAGGTGCCAATGTGGATTTTGTGGTCACCGTCGGTTTCTCCGTCAACGAATCGGCCAGCGAGCTCATTTCCCGTGCCGAGGAGAGTCTCCAGATGAATCGGCAGCAGGAGAATGCAGCTGCCGCAGCGGCGGCAGCAACAGCTGCTGCAGCATCCGCAGCTGCAACAACAACAACGACGCCCGCATACACTCAACAACAGGCAGCAAATGCTACTGCAGCTGCGGAGCAGGTGAAACGAGATGCAGCAACAGGAATCGCAGCCTCGGCTGCAGTTGCTCCAACGGAAGGGCCCAAGTTGATTGATGGCTACTATGCCGTGTGTCAATCGTGTGGCTTCACTGGTGTGGATCACGCCAAGTGTGAGCGCTGCAGACGCGTCTTCCAGGAGCCGCCCAAGCGGATGTCGTATGTAACCAAGTCGAATGCCACGGCAGCCTCCATTGCCGCCGCCTCAGTGTCCGGCGAGCCGGTGAAGGCACCCGAGAAGAAACGCGAAATAGTGCGACCTAACAAACAGCTGGGCACGGGAGGAACAATCTATGCACCTGGCACGAGCAACTTGCGGGGCAGGGGCATGGCAATGAGAGGGGGAAGAACGAGGAGTGGGCGACGGGTTGCCGAGGTGGATCCTGTGGTGCTGCTGAGCAGTGAGGATGAGGCTGAACAGGATGAGGCAAATGCCGATGGCAACGTAAGTGACGCCCAATTATTAAATGCAAGCATATTTCTTATAGCGAAATTTCACAGTTTGCCGCCAACAATGCCAAGCGCAACTCCAATGGCACTGTACATCAATTGCCCGCCGCCTTTGCCTGTGAGCCATTGCTGCCCGAAGTGGACGAGGAGGCGTTATACAAAGGTGAGCAATCAATATTTGCAGTTCTCTATTAAATTTAAATATTGCGAGTCCATTGTGAACATTATGTGTGTTTATGCAACCCTGTGCTGCTTAAATTGTTATGTACATGGCGTGCTGGTATTTTGATGTTGGCAATGCCGCGCACTCTGTGCAGTAGTTGCGTCTCATGACGCTAGAGGGCGCTTTAACACCACGCCATTTTTATGAAAGAGAGGCTGAAGAAGAAGCATTGAACACAGCACATTAATTTGACGAGTTGCGGAGTTTGATTGTGTTGCACATTTGGACGGAATTGCAATTTAATTTGCTTTTAAAAGCGTTTTCTTTTACCCTATGTAAATTTTAACTTATGCTTTAGCATATAATTTTTGAATGAACAATCAAATAATGGACGACGACGGTAAGTTGCCAGAAAAAACAATTTGTAACCAACAAGCGAAAAAATGTGACTGTGGCCACATGTGTTGAAAATAAAATAGATTAACTATCGGAATTAATTTGTGCAAATAATTTTTCATTGTAGATTTTGTACGTGGAGATGTTACAGATCAGTCGGATACAGCCGAAGGCGAAGCATTTACCACCGAACTTACCTGCAAATGTCTGCGTCTGATGCCCTATAGATTCCACGTTACCGAACCGGTAATATTCCAATCCCCCTATTATGTTGTTATTATTAATTAAAAATTACCCTTTTTTCAAATGCAGATAAACTTCACCTCCAAGGGCATACGCATAGCTGGCACAATTCCGGATAAGGATGAGAAGTTCGTACTGCACATTTACAAGCGTGAGGTAATCAAGGTTATTGCACACTTTGCCAACTCGGAGCAGGCGCAGCCTCTGGTCACGCTCTACATGCTGAAGACATGCGCTCAGTATGTGAGGACGCAGCTTCAGCTGCCCGATGATCCGCCCAATGAACGTAAGTATCTAAAGCTAGGAATTAATATAAAGGTGATAGACTGATAGATCAGGAAACTGAGATTTGATTGCTAGGAAATTCATTTACTCTCTCTTAGAGCCATTCTCCAATTACTTAATGAAATTGATCAAACTAAACTCTTTACTTGAGAAGAATGTCTTTCCGTCAAGCTATTTTTATTCACTGTACCCTGTTCAAGGGTATATTAATTGCATATGTTATTGATCAGCATGAACAGTCGAGTCGATATAGAATCGAAAAAAGCGAATAACAAGAGCTATTTTAAGGCTAGAGACTTGAGAGTATCTAAGAGGCTGTAACAGGGTATCTTGTAGCGAACACTCTCGACGAACACTCTCGACACTTTTTAAGTTGCAAATAGATACAATTCACAATGTCCAGACGAAAATTAAAAGTTTCCAAAGTTGTTCACTATAAAATCTTATTAAAATAAAGCATAACTGTTGGAATATTGCACTAATTAGCAACATTACAATTTGATTAAATTAATTTCGTTTTCCTAAGTAGGAAATTCATACTTAGGCCAATTTAAAATTGTCCTAAATCTCTAATTTCACTTAGAAATCGAAGCAAGTATTTAATATGGTTATTCTATCTATTGTTTATCTACAGATTTTGCCATCAAGTGGAACGGCAGTTTACACGAACGTCGACTAATTCTGATATTTGATGCGATCAGTATTCCGGCACGCGAGACTATCAAATCCATGTTTAGCTTGGTGGATGAGATTTCAGCTAGTGATGCAGCTGAGATCTTTGATCGTATTGCAGACTCGGATCGCAAGGTTCTGGACAAGCCAACACAGTTGCCGCCCCGACAGCTGCGTCCGGATGAACAAGTCAGTCTCCTGATGTATCCGCCCAAGGGCACGGGCGGACTGTGCATACGGATGGAGGATTACGTCTGCCTGACGAAGGAGTCGTATTTAAATGATATCATCATTGACTTTTATTTACTCTGGCTGCGCAACACGCTCATTCCAGAGGCGCTACGTGAACGCACGCACATCTTCAGTACGTTTTTCTACAAACGCCTTACGACACTGACGCGTCCCGCGGATATGAAGCAGACGGCGGCACAAAAGCGTCACGCACGTGTCCAGAAATGGACAAAGCTGGTGGACATCTTTGACAAGGATTTTATCATAGTGCCGATTAATGAGCAGTCCCATTGGTTCCTAGCCATCATTTGTTTCCCCTGCCTCAAGGGACCCGTTACCTATGATACCAATCTGCCCGTGGAGCCACAGCAGCTGAAACGTCCACGTGGCAAGAAGGTATCGCTTCAGATTGGGAACACAACCATCACGCCACTAACAAAGCGCGAGACAGTCACCCTGCCGACCATGCCCAGCGAAATCTGTCGCATTGCCGACGATGAGAGCGAACGTGATGAGGCCGAGGGGGACGAGAGTGATATGGCCTCCGAGGATAGCGAAAACTCGAATCAAGCGCTCAGTAAGGATGCCACATCCTCGACACCAGCGCCATCGCCGGCACCAACACCTCAGGCGACAAGTGGACCCGCTCGAGTCACGAACGATGATGTGCCGGCTGTGAAACAACCCTTAATCCTGATATTCGACTCGCTGGCGGGAGCATCGCGTAGTCGTGTGGTCGCAACGTTGCGGGATTATTTGACATGCGAGTATAAGATTAAGAAGCCGGATGCGCAGGCGCACATATTCAACAAGGACAATATGCCGGGACATTGTGTCAAGGTTCCACAACAGAACAACTTTACCGATTGCGGCCTGTATCTATTGCAGTATGTGGAGCAGTTTTTCAAGGATCCCATCAAGGATTACAGACTGCCCATCAAGCAACTGACAAATTGGTTCGATTTCCTAACTGTGACCAAGAAGCGTGAGGACATTGCGCAGCTGATCCAACAGCTAATGGACGAGAGCAATGCACATCAGACACGTCACATTCTGCCAGTCATTGAATTCCCCACGCTCAATGGACAACTGGTTGAGTATCCCGAGGAGACGGAGAGCGCAGAGTTTGAGGAGGAGGAGGGACACGAAGATGAGGAGCACACAAGTGATGTGGTAAGTAAACCGCCAGAGAAATTAATCGCATATAGAAACTAATTTATCTTTTGTAATGACAGCATGAGGACAGTACCAACACTGAGATGGAAGTGGATCCCACGGCGGAGGAGTTGCAGTCACAGGCAGCAAAGGCGACTACAGTGACTCCAAATTCCACAAACACCAACGCCAATGTGATGACGGGTTCCACTGGACGTCGATTTGTACTAAAGCGACGTCTCCAAAACGGTGCTGCCTCCGTTCCAGCCAACAATGGTGTAGAGAACAACAACAACAACGGCAACGGCAATCAGCTCGTGCCACAATTGATTAGCTCGCCCGCCCTAAGCAATAGCAACAGTGCGTCCGGTGGTACCCTTGTGTCCAACCGAGTGGCCAGCGTTGGAAGCGGAAGTCTCAAAATACGAAAGATCGAGCCGTAGCATATGGGGCCAGATGCAGTTGCAGATGTCCCTCCGCTGCAGCTGTTACAGCTGTTGCGTCCATTGTAAATAATGCAAATTATACATATTTTAAAAATTAATAAGCGCCTCCCAACACACACACACCATTCGTAAATTTAATTAAGCTTAAAAACACTCATCAAATATAAAGAAACTATATTAAAAGAATATGTTGGCATTTGTTTTCCATTTGCTGTTGAAATTTTGGGGAGGCTTCTTGTGATTTCGGAAGCCCCCCGTGGCCGCCCTTGCCCAAGAACCAGTTTGCGGTTGTCATGTAGGCTAGAATAGTTGCCATGTATACGCCACCGCCACGAACAAGTGCTCATGTACATTATATACATGGTGAGACTCCCGGGGTCATTTTGACTTACATTTAATTAAATTCAATTGAACTTTCAATCAAAGTCATACTCTCATAATTATTAAGTTTCAATTGATCAGAGATATAAGATTTAAATCAAATTAATGTAGTTTTAAGTAAGTGTTCCCCGCGGTTGTTGCCATGTAGCTAGCTAAGAATACATGGTACGCTACATGGCATACACACACACGCACACGTCATGTATTGTTCGGCCTCAAAAGTTGGGTTATGTTTACATGCTAACAGCAACAACAACAGCGGCTGTGGGTAGAGGGAAGAAGACGAACGAATGACGTGCACAAAGCAAACTGCCAAAAACCGCTCACCCTGCTCAAAACAAAGCGCGCAATTGCCTATCGTTTAAATATACTGGTAAGTCAACATAAAATGGTAATTATATATAAGTTTGCATAATCTACCTAATTAAAAAAAATAATTATTTGGCTTTAATTTCGTATTAGCGTGTTGTTGGACATTAACATTAACAAACTTTTCTTTTTTTCTTTCTTTTTTCTACATGTAAGAATGCTGTTCAGTGTGACCGTGGATGAAAACGTTAAATTACCAAATAATTCAAATACAGTATAGATTCTATTTTAATATATGTAATATAAACGCACTAATTCCTTTGTATATCACATTTTTACAATCATCTGCTGCATTTATTTTTGGTAATTCTTTTGTGCACTCGGTCAACGAATATAGAATTTTTAGTGCAACAAGGATTACAGTATTTTTGGGAGAATAAACGGACACTTGCAACTTCATTTTTTAAGGACCATTTTCATTTGTTGGCTGGTCACACTAATATTTTTTAACATTGACATTTGATTCGATTTGTTGGCGTTTTCTAATTTGGTGTTTATTGTCCAGTTACTGATGGCAAATCCGGAAAGACCTTAATGGATAATGCTGGAGATAAAAGCTTTTCAACTACGCAGAATGCGGTAAGTGCAAGTAACTCAAACAAAGCAAAAATAATGCTTTTCCTTCGATTGTTTTTTTATGTTTTAATAAAAAAGGTTAAAAGTATGTTTACAAAAAAAATTAATGCATGTTGTAGGAGCTTCTCCAGTCTATAATTGAATTTCAGTCTTCGATTTGGGGCTCCGGGGTCTCCAGAAGCTCCAGTCTTCCGCATTTTTCCTGCTGCATTCAAAACATCTGCAACGAAAAAGAGCAAAGTACGAAACAAAAATAATGTTCCTAATTCTGTCCGTAAGTCGTTTTTATGTGTCGGTCTCCAAGTTTTCTGGGTCTTTCGCTCCGCCATGGAACAGAAGTTGTGGCAGTATTTTTTTTTTAGAAAAATTGCGGTTGTGAAAGTCAATGGAACCAGAAGATTATAGTCATATAGTTGTATTTTCTCGTGAACCAAAAGGTTGAAAAATATCACATAATTATATATCACATACCCAAGGAAAATCCTTGGGAATTTTATAGCTGCCACAAAATATACATAGCTTTGTGTTCTGTCACAAGTTTGAGTTTTGTTAATCTTTAAGTGCAGTCCGGGTTTTATGGTTGGTAATTTGTGAATCGTATGCTCGTTGCAAATTCGATTATTGTAAATATGAGGTGCTGTCTGCTTCTTGAGGGGGGGATGCGGAGGGAGTGTGGATTGTTTATCGACTCGCAACTCCGATTCCGATTTGATTGTCATTAGCGCATTCGCATTTTGCATTCGCATTTGCTGACTAAAAAGTCCAACTCTCGTTTGGGGGGAAGCACAGCACAGGAGGGGAAGCACACACACTCACAATATACACACACACACACACAGAGATCACTGCTTTGATTTATAAATCATCATATAAAATAGTTAGTTAGTTAACGTTCTTGTTGTTGTGTATGTTGCTGTTGTTGTTGTTGTTGCTGTTGTTGTAGCGTCTCTTTTAAATAAAGTTCACATTTTGTGCTTGATATATATTTTTTTTTCTCTCTTTTCTGTATTTTTTTTTTTCATTTTTGTGTTTTAAAATATGAATTTTGTTTTTTGTTTTGTTTTTTTTTTTTTGTTGTGGTTGTAATTTGCTTATTTTGTAAGTTTTTGTTTTATGTTTTAATTTATAGAACTTTCTTCGCAAGACAAAGAGCTAAGCAAAAGAGAGTGAGAATAGAGAGACAGAGAGAGAGAAAGTGAGAGAGAGAGAGAGAGTTGGAGTGTTGTGTATAAGAGACGAGCTCTGTTCATACGATCATTGGATTGGATTGGATTGAATTGGCGCTGCGGTGTCCATTTCGGGTTGGGTCCAACATTTTTCCCGCTGCTCACTTAGCTTACGTTTCGTTATCATTATCATTATCATTATTCTCATTATCATTGCAATTTTGAAGACTTCTTCACACACGCGACACTTTTCGGTGCATCAATTGTGGATGAGGATTAGGAGTAGGATTTTCGCGCACTTTTCATTCGTTTCGAATACCCGTTAACAATACTCAATTTACGACACATTCAACGCCTGGCGTCCCGATAGCTGCGTTGCCCACCGCCACCGCCACCACCACCGCCTCCGCCACCACCGCGATCGCCACGAAATTGTCGCGAAGATCCGCTGCGGTTGCCACCATAATCGCGTCGTCGACCGCCCACGGAGCTGTTGTTGTTATCCCGATTGCCAGCACTGAGGCTGGGCACCGATGCACCACCACCATTGCCGCCTCCGGTATTGCTGCTGCCTCCACCATTGGCAGCATAGCCTGGAAAGCCAGGTGGTGCCGCCACCGTGGGTAGACCGGCATTTTTCCAAGCGGCAAAGTCCTCATAGCTGGGCGCCTTATCGAAACCCGGTGGTGGTGGCCGCATCGGTTGTGGTGGCGGATAATCCGGCAGCGGTGGTGCTCCAGGTCCGTCATAATATCGCACCGGTGGCGGCAGTTGCTCGTACATCGATGCTGGTGCCCCTGGAGGCAATGTGCCTGCAGCTCCCGCCGCCGTTGGCATTGGCAACTGTCCAAAGGGCGGAACGAAAGGAAGAGGCGGCAACTGTCCGTGCATATTGCGAATGTAGTCCGCGACATAAGCTTCGGCGGCAGCAGCTGTGGACATATAACGCTCCCACGATGGCATCCCCATCTCACCGGCTGCAGCTGCACCACCCGCCATCTGCCTGTAGGGAGAACCACTGCGCTTGAATCCCCCACTGCTGGGCATGCCCATGCCCATGCCATGGTGATGATGATGGCGATAGGGTCGCTGGTGATGATGTGGTGCACCATGGCCGTAGCTGCGCTTGTGCCGCATCGGTCCCACCTGGCTGTTGCCGCGTCCTCCGCTGTGACCACGAGTGGACAGACTGCGTGGTGCCTTGTAGATCACATGAATGCCCTTCTCCCGCATCACGCGTGCCGTCTCCTTCGACTTGCGCAAGATGGGCGTCAATTCGATCTGTTCGTCCTCGGGGAAGAGGCGACATAGCTCGCCGCCAATCTTCGGCTCAATCTCCTGACCATCTCGTCCAATTTTCACCGGCTTTCCCTCGTTCCACGAGTTGTGCAGATGCAAGGTGGCATTAAACGACAACTCCTTGCGACAAATCCAATCAAGCTCAATGACACCACCCAGTGCCTTGGGAGAAATGCTTGGCGGCAGCACCCAGGCCACCTGTGGAATATCCCGACGCGACGGCGCTGCCATGCGAGCGAAGCCCGCGAATTTGCCTGACACAAAATGGGAAGAGCATAGAAATTAAATACTGATAAGGTAGAAAGATAATCTTCGACACGCCAAAGATTTGATATCCTTGCATATTTAATTTTCAACTGACTGATCTTATGCAAGCTATGTGATATAGTAATCTGTTTCTAGTGGAATTTCATCAGGATGTTTAATATAGATATCTTAGAAAATCTATAAAAGTGTTTCAAACTTAAAGTTGAATTTCGACCGATAGATCCTATGGCAGTTATGTGATATGATATGATTCCATATAAGAACTAAGAACATACTAAGAATATCTAGAAATAATTTCAAAATAAATAAATTAGCAAATCAAAACTAGGAACAATGGTATTAAACAATTTTAAATTAGGAAAAAAAAAATATTTTAATATAAATCAATCGAATTTTGACAAACATTTTTTTTATTTCGCCTTTTGCAGTTTTTCTTACTACTGTTAAATATTTTAGTCAAATTTTAGAAATACTCTTAAAAAGGAAACCAGCAAAATATTAAAAACATTTTGACACACCATTTATTTAGAATTATATAGAATCAATATCATGAATCATGAATCATTTCAATATTAAATTAATATATTGGATTTGATTTATTTGAATTAATTCAAGATCTTTTTTAATTTGCTTCTTCATAATATAATATATAAATTTAAATACTACTTCATGATTCAACTGGCGAAAAGAAAACAATAATAAAGGAATATAAATTACTATTTGATAGGAAATTCAACCAATCAAACCATAAAAATCAATGCAACTTTTTCTATTTTATTTTCTAATTTTTATGTACTCTGAATTTTGTTTCTTATTTAAAATTTCTAACTTTTTTGTCTCTGTGTGAATGTTTATTCTTACATATTTCAATTACGTAATTTATGATTCCTTATTTTAGCATCATTATATTAGATTCCTTAAATTGTATTCGTTTTTTTGACTTACCGCTTTCGTTGACTGAGAATATGAGCAGCACATTGCGCGCCTCCTTGAAGGCCTGATTCAGATTTGCATCATTTTGGGGCAACGTTGCCCAGACGCTCTTGTTCTTGGATAACTGGACATTGTCGCTGTTGTTGGATTTGATGAGAAAGAAGCGAGTGTCGCGGAATAAATAGTTCAACTTGGTCATGTAGTCATAGGACTTTTGAGAATTGTTGCCACCGCCATCCTTCTCGGGTGTGGAGCTCTTGGAGCTGCTTGGTTTTGTCGCCTTGCCACGGGCACTGCCATTGCGTTTGTGCTGTGTGCCCGAATCGGAGTCGGAGGACTCGCTGTCGGACTCCAGAGCAGGTAGATGGGATGGCTTCTCATCGTCAACATCGCTTAGATCGCTCTTGGCACCTGCTCCACTCACATTGGCCACTGTCGAGCTGCTGCTGCTCGTGTTTTTCTTATTGCGCGACTTTTTGTTGCTCGATTCGCGTTCTTCTCCATCCTGCGACTTGGAGTTTGACTTCTCGTCCGTCTCCATGGCTTTCTTCGACTTGGACTCGCTGCCGTTGGACTTTTTCTTTTTGCCATTTAGCTCAGTGGGTGAAGCGGATCGCTTTGATGATGATTTCTTGGATGATTTACTCTTGCTAGCCGATGATGATGATGCTGCAGCTGTATTTGCAGAAGATGTGGTCTTTGCAGCAGTTTCTTTAGCGGCTTTGGTGCTGGATTTTGACTTGGTCAATCGCTTACTGCTCCTGCTGCCCTCTACAGATGACGGCGCCGTGCTTACCGAACTAATGCTGGGCTCTGAATCTGATGCCATTGATCCGCCTCGCGATTTCGATGCTTCACTGCGCGTGTCAAAGGAATCGAAATCCTGCAGTTCCTCAGCAATGTCTGCCTCGTTCTCGTCCAGGCCGAGATGTACTGCGTCTAAATCGGCCATGTCGCGCATCAGCAACTACAAAACCTCACGTAGTTGATGCAATCAATGGTACTCTGTTTGTTTACCTCCTTTCTTGTTGTTGTTGTTGCTGTTTGCTGTTTTTTTTTTATAGTACTACGGACTGCTTGGCGGCGACTTTTCTATTCCACTCTATGGATTCGTTCATTCATGCGTGTGGAAGTGAGACAGCGTACGGAGCAGCGGAAATAGACATAGAGAAAAAAATGCCAATCGATTTAGCAAAAGCGAAACTGCACAACAAACGATGTAATATGCACACAACTTAACACTCACTTGCTGCCTGTTGCATGCAAAGATGCGGCAGCCTTTTGCAAACTTAATTGCACTTACTTTAGAATTTTTCACAGCGTATATTAATCTATTATTTAGAACAAACCTTTTTACACCGATTTTGCGTCAACAGATACAAGAGACCAATGGCGGTAGAGGAGTGCGGCTATATGTATATGAGGCAAATGCAGCGTTTCATTGCGTTTTTACATAAATACATATTTGCTTATCGATAAACGTTTATCGAATATGTTGGCATACATAGAATTGATCATAAACAAATTGTATATTTTTTTTTACGTATAAATGAAATAAATAAATAGCTTTAAAAAATACCTATTAATGGATATCGTCTATTTTCTTGGATCAAATGCTGCCTCACGCTTCAAAACTGTGGCGCCACCCTTTGTCTGCTGGCGAAACATAAATACGCCATCTATGGATTGGTTTAAAATTACATTTCTAAGTCACAACTTGTGCTAAAATTGGTTTTAATTTGTTTTAAATAAGGAAATTTCAAAAAGCTTTTATAAAAAGAAAAACTTCTGACTCCAGAATCGCTATGTTTGAAAATACTTGAATTCTACGCCTCACAAATATCGATTTGCTATGCATATCTCGATAAAATTGCATCAGCTGATTTATCGATAGACAGAAAAAGAAAACAAAGAACAAGTGTTGACAAAATAAAAACAACACAGTTATTGAAACTAATTAAAGCTGTACATTGACTATTAATCACTGTGACTCATTGGTACTTGAAAAGCTTCCTACTTTGCCAGAATGGCTGCAAAAACACAGAAAGAGAACGAACCGCCCACTTACGAGGAAGTCATGAATGCGAGTGCAAGTGCGCCGCCTTACCAAGGTAACTAGTTGCAGCTTAAAATTATATGGTAATTGAGTTCTAATTAAAGTATGTCTGATTTTCAGATGCTGGACTCATAGCTGGAGTACATCATGGGGCACCGGCAGCGCCACCAAACATGTCCACTTACGGAGCTTTTGAGACAACGCCAGTTAGTATTGTGGTGCAGCCAGCAGCGTTGCCTTCGGAGATAATTGTCGTTGGTGGATGTCCATCGTGCAGGATTGGTTATCTGGAAGATACATTCTCGCCGCTTGGCTTATGCTGTGCAATATTCTTCTTCCCCGTTGGCATTCTCTGTTGCCTGGCAATGCGAGAGAAGCGCTGCTATAACTGCGGTGCAACGTTCTAAGTTCGATGGCACATGGTGAAATTACTATAGGTGGCGTCTTTACTCACCACGCTCTCTTTGGAGTGGAGTGCAGAGTATGGAACTAGACATCTTACTCTATTTCTCTCATTGTGGTGAGAGAATTCGTTACCTTATGTTATTTTATTATGGAAAATCACTTGTTATCATTGAATAAGTATTGATGACGTATTGGGAACTAATCCCCGACACATTGGACTGTTTATATACTATTTAAATCACAAAAAATTGCTAACCGTTAGCTTTGTTAATAATTAAACTATGTATACACATACACTTATGTAAATATGAATCAGTTAAGGCTCTTTCGACGGTTCTCCGACTCCGTCGACAGCCTCGCCCAGCCATTACATTCCATCGGTTCAACAGTTGATTTTGATGTTGATGTTAATGTTAATCTTGATGTTGATGTTGCTGTGGTCGAGGCCCGCTTCCGTTAAATTTAATTGAAATATAATGGGGGCGGTTTTAAATTACGCCGCTTGTTTGAATCGCTGCCTTTTAGCGCAAATATTTTGCTCTTTGTGAAATGTAAACAAGTGTGAAATGTTGACTATAGCAAGCACGACTTTGGCATGCTCTGTAAATAAATGATGCATATCTGCAACACAGCGATTATACACATACATATATCTCGGAATTGAGAATAAAAATGAATGTCTTGATTTTAATGCGTATTTGAAATATTTAATACATATTATTTAATTTTTAAGACCTGGTCCCAAAATTTTATGCTTTCAAAATTATATAACTGCTTTTTATTTTATAAATTGAGCAGCCCCTAATGTTTTGTCTTGTAAACCTTTATTATATATTTTGTTTATTTAAAAAAAATTTTTACTTCAAGAGCTAAATTTAATATTTTATATTTTTAATATTCAAATGCAATATTAGAATGCACATCTGATTTGTTATTAAAAAAACAATTAAAATAAAGAAGAAATGTATTTTTTTAAATTTAAATTATTCTGAAAAAATAACCGCATCGAAATCAGAGTTAAGACTCAATTGTTACAAGATCTTCGGAACTGCTTATACTCCCTATACGACTTATTGAATGGTCTACAAAGTCGCCGGCATTCACATCCGCCGTATGGGCGACTTCCAGACTGCAGTCGCAAAAGTCTCTCGCGTAGACATGTCCAAGTTATCAGCTCTGCTGCTCTTCCTCATATCGCTCAGTTCAGGAACTGTTCCCACTTTTGCCCGCTATAATGTGGTGATGGTGATGTTCGATGATCTGAGACCGGCTTTGGGTGCTTATGGTGATAGTCTAGCGCATACGCCTCATCTGGATGCATTTGCTCAGGGAAGCACCATTTTTACTCGAGCCTACAGTCAGGTGAGCTAATCCTCGACCATCGTAGCATCGTTAATACCACATTCAGTGTGCTCTCCTCATCAGCAAGCGCTGTGTGCTCCCAGCCGCAATTCTCTATTAACCGGACGACGACCTGACACCTTGCATCTGTATGATTTCTACAGTTACTGGAGGAGTTTTGTGGGTAACTTTACCACGTTGCCACAGTACTTCAAGGAACATGGGTACTACACCTACAGCTGTGGCAAGGTCTTCCATCCCGGTCTCTCCTCCAACAACAGCGATGACTATCCGCTTAGTTGGTCTGCTCCCGCTTTCAGACCCCGCACCGAGCAGTTCATGAACTCCCCCGTTTGTCCCGATCATGGAGGGGGTGTGCTTCGCAAGAATTACCTCATATGTCCAGTGCAATTGCAAACGCAACCTTACAAGACGCAGCCAAATATTGAATCTGTCACGGAGGCTTTGAGATTTCTCGATTCCCGCAAGAGAAGTCGTCAGCCATATTTCCTCGCCTTGGGTTTTCATAAGCCGCACATTAATTTCCGCTTTCCCAGGCAGTTCCTGCATCATCTTCCCCTCGATCAGTTCTTCAATTATACTGAGGATGCAGTGAAGCCACCAGATATGCCAGACGTCGCCTGGAATCCCTACACCGATGTGCGTTCCCGCGATGACTTCAAGAACAGAAACATCTCTTTTCCCTATGGACCAATTTCGGAGTTGCAGGCGGCACAGATTCGTCAGGCTTATTACGCCTCCGTCGCCTATGTGGATGATCTATTTGGCAAGCTGATGTCTCACTTGGATCTGGAACGCACGGTGGTTGTGGTGCTGGGGGATCACGGCTGGTCACTGGGCGAGCACGCCGAGTGGGCCAAATACAGCAACTTTGAGGTCGCATTACGGGTTCCTTTCATCATACGTAGTCCAGAGTTTCCACTGATGCAACCACATCGCTTACACAGCATCACTGAGCTCCTGGACGTGTTTCCCACCCTTGTGGATCTCGCACATTTGCCTCCGCTTCCAGTCTGTAACAGGATCAGCTCCCAGGAACAGTTGACATGTGGTGAAGGCAAGAGTTTGTATCCTCAGCTGCAGGGAGTCGGTTTGGGTGAGTTATCTATGATCTCTTTGGGATATTTATACCCTGGCAGATAGTATCTTACTTTTGTCACTGGATAAGTAACTCATTAAAAGCCCAAAACCATAGAAACGATGTTTTGAAAATCAACCTTTAGTTGGAAAAACTTTATTTTTTTTTTTTTTTAGATATATTTGAGTATGTAGTTTTCCCTTGTAAATTGGTTAAAATTGAACTACTACTATATATATATTGATATATATATAATTCATATATTTTACTTAGCAAACAAAAAACTTTCTTGTTTTTTTATTGTTTCTTATTATACTCATTAGTTTAAAAATAAGTATAAGGGTATATTTTATTCATTGAAATGTATGTTACAGGAAGAAAAAGCCATCTCCGACCCTATAAGGTATATGTTATATTCGTATATGTTTATATTCTTAATTCTTCTAAGAGTGTGAAGCAAATCAAGTTTGCTTTAAACTTTAGTCACGCCTCCTTCCGCTTCCCCAGTCTCTAAAGACCAAAACACCCATATTTTTTAGGATACTACGTAAGTATTATTATCTATCATCCTACTTAGTCTCAGCAAGATCGGACAATTAAAACAGCAGTAATGACTGTATTAAGTTGCTAAAAAAAGGAAACCGCCTAAAAGTATGTAATGGGTATCTCATAGTCGTGATATAGACTATAGCCTCTTTAATTATGCTAACAATGTTTATACCCTGCGCCCAATAAAAATGGGTATAATGCGTTTGGGAAAATGTGTGTAACAGGCATAAGGAGGCGTGGCAGACCCCATAAAGTATATACATATATTATTGATCAGCGTCGATCTCAGAATGTATAAAAGTTAGAGACGTAAAACTTGGTATGTAGGTTATTTTTTATTTTTATTTTTTTTTAGATATTTCGCCTAATTTAACAGAATATGCATCAGCACACTATATCTTATAGCTGCCACAGAAACGATCGGTCGGAAATTGAATACAGGACACTGCAAATTTATCAAATCTTCATCCTGCCAATGATAATCTTTCTTAATCTTTTTGATATGATGACACTAAATAAGTAATGATTTTTTTTTAAATTTTCCTTCTTATTTAAATACATTTCTCCTGCAGCCGAGGACTACGTGGCCTTGAGTCAATATCCACGTCCTGGCATGCTGCCCACAAAGCATCCCAATAGTGATAAACCCAAGCTTCGCAATATCAAGATCATGGGCTATAGTCTGCGCACGGATTTCTACAGATACACGCTCTGGGTGCGATTCCATGCACATAACTTCAGTCGTGGTGAGTTTAAAACATATTCCAATTGCAAATTCGTATCTGATAGGAATCATTTTCTATTGACAGACTGGCATAATATCTACGGCGAAGAGTTGTACGATCATCGCTTGGATTCCGGCGAAGAGTTGAATCTGGTGTCGCTGCCGGAGTTCAATGCAATACGTCATCATTTACGCCGGCAGCTGATTGAGGCCGTTGGCTAAAAGGTTTCTCTTCAGTTGTGTATTATTTGTAGACTAAAATGCATTTATGCATAATACGAGTGGTAATAAAAACAGCGAAGCAAATATCTTGTAGTCATAATTGGAATTTAATACATCCGGCTTAACGACGTTGCAGGTCTATCTATTAAATATGCATGTGTGTGTGTGTACTCGCACATACTTTGGGAGTCATTTTTCCCTCTCCACTTTTGTCGCAGTTCGTGCCGCGCATGCGTGACTTGTGTCCATTGCCTTTTTGGCTTTGTTACTTCGTTTTCTCAATTTTTGTGAATGAAATTTTTTTATTCAACGTTGGCGTCGTCGACGCGTCGGCGTTTGGCGTTACCGTTGACAGCGACGCGTTGTCTCCGTTGGCGTCGCGACGCCCAAACCAAAACTCAAGCCAAAAGCATAGCTTAAATACATATACATATACATATATAGCTACATTTAGCTATAGCCAAAGAGGCCAGCTTTTAGTTTCACTGTCGCTGTCGTCGTCGCCGTCGCTGCTGCTGCAGCTGTTGTTGCCAGGCGGGTGAAAATATGCTGGCTCTGCTCTGCTGGGTAATTAAATCTGCAGTCGACAACGCATCGCTTGATCAATCGCCCACCGCTCTCTGCTCTCACCAGCACTCACCACTCGCCATTCATCTCACCACTTGCTCTCCATACACAGTTTTGCTCTCCAATTGTAGAGTAGATATACCCTCTAGTGCAGTCGACAAATTATGTTGGTGATTTCACCATGCAAAACTAAGCAGTGAATTCACCAAAGGTAGGTAATGCAATTTTGTAACGAAAATTAATGCAATCGAGAATTCACCAACGATAGGTATTCACTGGTTACTGGTATGCTGTGGATGTTGGTGACTTCAATGGTGATTGATAATGCAGAAGGTGTTAAATTCACCATGTTAAATTCACCAATGAGGTAATTTGACAAGTAAGCTATGGTGTTGAGTGGTAACCAGTGAGCTCAACAATCTCTCACCAGTGAGCCGTACTGGAGGTAACATACACACACACACACACACACACATGTCTGCATATCTATGCATGTATTTGGCGTGGGCTGCGTTGAAGTCGACGTGTTGGTGGCTTCGCTTGTTACGTACATTCATACATACGAATGGATGTATGTACATATGTATGTGGCCATATGGGCCGTGTCTTGAGGTGATTAAACTGAATTTTGGCAGCGCTTTTACCCGCATCGTACTAGGCGGCTGTGAACCACATTTGCTGCTTTGTGGTTTGCATGGCGTATCGGGTATGGCATGTTACATATATGGGGGTGTGGCAGATGCCATAAATTGCATTTGTATTTGCCTACTCGTAACCATAAATTATCAAAGCTTCACTCAGATAAAAAAAAATAGTTGCATTTCTAGCAATAACTTTTCTAAGCATGTTTTAAACGGAGGGCTTAACTTATATATGCAAATTATAGAATATGTTTTTATTTACTAAAGATCCGAAATTCGTTTTCTTTGCTTTACTATCTGTAAGTACTTGTTAAATAGCAGAAGATTCTTTGAAACCAGACAATAAGAATTATTGAAGAAAGTTATTTGACAAATTAAATATTCACATATATTTAATAATATTTAAATTCAATGAAAACCATTTTTCTTAATATTTTTTAAGAACCATAGATTGGAATAATAAAATGAAAAATTTTTAGCAAGAGAAAAGGTGTAAATTTTTGATTTTGTCAAAACACTTTCTTGACACTTGTTGCACTTCAAAGTTTACAATCTTCTTGTTTCTTCTTAAGTTTAATTGTATTTTTATTTTCAAACTAATTAAATTTATTGAAATTATTATTATTATTAAATTTATTATCTCTTTTTTAAAGCTCATTAAATATGTTATGAAGTGGCATTTATTTTAAAGCAAATAATTTAACACTTTGAGCGAGTTTTGGACAACTTTTTAGTACTTCAAGAGTTCTGTTTTCATTTAAGGTAGAGAATTAATTCACAATTTCAGGACAATCAAACTGACAGATTTTTAGATAGATACAAAGATATATTTAGTAAGTTGTGTATCTTATAGATAGACAGGCTCTCAAGCTGACAAGTAACTTTTTGAGCTACAAACATGTATTGAAAACCACTCGCAAATAATGTGAATACTCGTACAACTATAATGTGAGTATGTGAATGAGTATGAGTATGAGTATGAGTTTGTAGGTTGTTGTCGTCGTCGTGGTTGTTGTTGTATATTTCTAAGCTAATTCAAATGCGTGGGCGTCACAAACGAAATTGCAAAATATGCGTAGGCTGTTTCTGAATATGAATATGTGAGTCTGAATGTGAGTATGTATGTGAATACTCGTATCGTTCCTCAACAGACGCTTCGTTCTCCATTCTCCAAACTCCAATCTCCATTCTTACCTACGCACAGTTTGCGAGCAACTGAACAACAATATGACAGTTCCCCAACTTTTGAGACAACGCGTCGTCCCGTCGAAATTCTCTCTCTGTCTCTATCTCTCTGTCTCTGTCTCGTAAAGCTAAAACCCAAACCTAAAACCCAAAGCCAAAAAATGCTAATTTTCGTTGACATGCCATAGTTTGGCTAAGGCTAATGACGAAGGTTGTTGTTTGTTAGCTTTGTCAGTTGATTTAATTTTTTTTTCTTTTTTTTTCTATCTTATTTTCCTCTTCTTTTTCTGTCTTGGCTAGTAAACTTTGTTGCCCATAACTGGTTGCAGACTGCAGAGGTAAACCGAGGGCTCTAAATTTCTTTAGACGGAATCTCCATGAATTAATGTTGGGCCGGATTATGCCAACTGATCGTCATCATCATCGTTATCATCGTTAGTGGCCTCTCCTCAGGTGTCTGCCACATTATACTCGTATCCATACTTTAATATAGTGTATATGTATTTGTCCCATCAGATGTCAAGCTGTGTCAAGCTGGAAATTTCGGGTGATTACTTATGGTGATCAGCCAACTAGATAAACTTAACGTCTTTGGATCATAATGATCTTGCCAAGCTACTCGTAACTTCCATTAAGGATTTAGTTCAACAATGAATTGATCTTTTGATCGATTTTGATCATTTCTGATAACTTCCATCTGTTGAAAGAACATCTTCCCCTCAATGTCAAGGCCTGATCGCTTCATCAGTACGTATCATCAACTACAAAGAAAAAACTACAAACTACGGATGACAGACGTGGTCAACAATGGATTGTGGCCATAAAAAGAGACGACAATGCCAAAAAAGAAATTGGTCAAGTAAAAAAATTTTGAATGAAATTCCAGCGATTCAGACAAACAACAACAGAATGAAAAAAATATTAAGAAAAAATCATAAAAAAAAAATAAATAAAGAAACGAGAAGAACAAGTAAGAGTGCTCTAGCTGAGACTGACTAGCAGATACTCTATAATGCAGCTACATACAGTTGGTTCATTTGAAAAATTACAAATTATATAAATTTGATCTTTACTTTTTTGTAGAATTTATTATATTCTCTTTTTTACTTTATTTTATTAAAAGAAAAAATCTAGAATATGTATAGTTTTTTCCACATTTAATTGACTATAGCTTAAAAATTCTCTTGTCAATTTGGAATAATTATATTTATAAATATATTAATTCATCAGCTCTTTAAGTGAGGGTATCAGCTACGTTCATCATTCATGTGGGCCTTATAAAGGTGAAGAAGATTCCTAACCGCCTGTCTTGTAGCAACAAAATAATTTATTGAAATTCAAATTTATTACCTTCAGCTCGGGCTTGGCCCCAGCTTGTCCCCGGCTTGGTCAACTTGCAGACTCTCTTAGTGGTTTTTATTTTTAATTTTTTTTTGGTTTGGTTTGATTTTTTCCCGTTCTGTTTCGTTTTGGCTCTGAAGCAAAACCAATTCAGCTGGAATGCAACACATATGGCCCAGAGCGTTAAACATAACTAAACGAAACAATCAAGAATGAGTGTAGAAATTCCAGAATGAGCCCACGCAGCGAGCAGTCGAAGAGGGTAAAGCATGAAGAGAGTACAGGGTAGAAGGTAGGGGGTCGGGTGTTCGGATGATCGGGGGTAGCGGGTTGTATTGTATGATCAACGTTTAGCTGAACGGATTACGGAGTAAAACGAGAAAATTTTTGCTGCTTGCTGACTTTTTACATGTGGTATAAACAAATACGAGTACGCCGGGCGAAGCAGGACCAGGCAGGGGCAGCTGTAGGGAATGTACTGCAGAGAGGGAGAGAGAGAGAGAGAGAGAGAGAGAGAGAGAGAGAGAGAGAGTGACCAAAGGCAAACAATTTGAAAAGCAACACAGGCAGCCGCTGTAACGCGTGCTAAACAAGTTTCTCGATCGTTGAATCGCCGCATCGGAGATCTTTTGTCTTTTGTCTTTCAGTTTGTCTTCAGTTCATGTTGTTCTTTCAAGACCCTGTACTCAAAAAATGTCTAAAAGGTCTAATAAGTTTATCAAGGAAATTAAAGTTATCTTAAGAACTTGAAACTTTTCGGATCCTGGGCACAAATTCTTCTTTAGAAATTTTCGCATTTGTAGTCTTTATTTGTATACCATAGGTCCATTAAAAAGATATTTCGAATTTAGCACGTAGATTCCTTGATTCCACAGGTCAAGTTGATTTTAATTTTTGGATCGGATCACAATATTTCATATAGCTGCCATAGGAAAGCTTGATAGAAAATCAAGTTGTAGTACGAAAAACTTATTTGTTTTTTGAGATATCTGACCTAATAGGCATTTGGGTTGGTCTTATACAGCAGCGAAAAAAATAATAGCACCACTATGATATTTTGTCTTACAGGGCGAAAAACTTATACTAGTTGGGACTGCAATTTTTCCACAAATTTATTTTTAATATATTTATATTGCCATATATATATCTCATAAATACAAATGTGTTAAGTTTCCTTTAGAATGGTTGTCAATATTTTTATTTTTTTGGTAATAGGGTAGAAAAATGACGAAAAAATAATACATAATAATATAATACATAATACATTTAATAATTTTGGAAATCAATCTTTAAAGAAGTTCTGACCGAATTAGATTTAAATCAATTAGTCGTAAATTTAATACAGAGTAAGAGCATCAAGTCTTCGGATTGCCGAACTTCAATTAAGTGCCTGGGCACAGAGTATTGCCAGCTTGTTTCATTTATAGATTCAGTGCAGGGTCTTACACAGTCGGCCACGCTACACTGTTGACTTTTCCAGTAGTTTTTTTTTGTTTTACCAAAAAAAAGGGGTAGAGGTTGAAGTTGAGCAGAGTTTGGAGTTGGACTTGCACTTGGTCTTGTCCATATAAAAGACATTGAGAAATTGTTTTCCTTTTCAGTTGGGCTTGTTGCTGCTCCTTTCAGCCAGGTTTTTATGATTATAAATATTTATGCCTTGCTTGGGCAAGGTTCAATCTCAGTCTCTTTCTTTGGGGCTGCTGCTTCAATTCAAATCGACGACGACGACGAAATAAAAATCTCATTTTTAACAGACAAGAGCAAGATCGAAGTGAACCAGTCCCTATCCCTATATTTCCCTCTCTTTCCTCTCTCTCTCTCTCTCTCTGACTCTGTTTCTGCCTGATCCTATTATGCGTTATTTACGGCCAAATAATTCAAATTAAGCAGCGCATGCGCAGCTTGAATACGAGTATCTTTTGGGGTATCTCGGGGATATCAACATCAACACCAACAATGGGTCTAACAATGGACCAGAAAAGGGGCCGCGTGCCAAAAAATTTTATGAACTTCAATGAGAGGCAGTTCCTGGAAGCATACGCCTTCAGTACTTATGTATGTATGTATAATGCCTCTAGCTATAGTTTATATATTTTTTATATTATTTATTTTTATTGTTGTTGAATTTCTGATTGTATTATCAGACAGAGAACTGAGCAATGTTGATTTCGAATTCGATTTCGATGTCGGCTCGTGCTGTTTCAATGCTGCTGACGTTGCCAAAAGTTTACAATTAAATGATTTCAACAATGTGATGTGTTTTGCCCGTTTTACGGTTTACGGTTTACGCTTTACGGTTTACACCTGTTTGAGTTCAAACTATAAATACCCATGACGTTAATATTATATATGGTATATTCACGGTTCGCCTCAGATCCAAAACTGATCCCCCCGCTCTCTATTTATATTTGTATTTGTATCTAAAAATGTACTCACTTCCACTTTGTCGATTCGACGGCCCTCTCACTGTCTGTCATTATTTTCGATTTGAGTACGAGTATTTCAATGTTTTTCCCAATTTTTCACGCTTCAATTTAATGAGCATTTCAGGTAGCCGTCGAGCGGGTCGGACCAATTGCTGGCGCCAGTTTTTCGCTAAATGTTATTCGAAATATTTGCTGATGGGCGTTCTTTCTTCTTCTTTCTTCATCACCTCCCCCCTCCCTCTTTTATTTGCGGAAAATTTCGCATTTCGGCCAAGATGTGTTTAAATATTGTGAAAAGTTTGCTCGCAATTACGAGTATAATCTGAAAATAGTTCCCCATGATAGGGCAAAGCTATGCATTACGTGTAGGTGGAGGAACTGATGAAAACTGGATTGAGTAAATGGGCTAGAGGAATATCTTCGGAATATTTGCTCAATTAATGAATGTTTTTTTGCTTGTGATAATGAATTTAGATACTTGGTAGCGAAATTGAGAGATTTTGCCAAGTTTAGCAAAATACATTTAAAATGTAGATATTCGAGAGAACTTTCAAATATCATATAAAATGTTTGTACGCAAATTAAAGTCATTCTCGGATCAGCGAGCATTTTCATAATTTTCAGCGAATTTTTCGTAAAAAACAAACAAAAAGCTTAACATAAAATAATGAGAAATATTTAAAGATATAAAAACAGTTTTTATTGTTGCCAAAAATTTCCTTCAATATACATATGAAGACTTTACGATTTTGTCCTACGATATGATAATCCGATTTTCACCAAATTAAATCAGAACTTTTGTATTTGGTCCTATCAATCAGAACAGACAATTCTTGACTTCAGTTTGAGATACAAGACTATGAATAGACTTATTTTCTCTAAGTTTTAATGTCTTAGTGAAGTCAGCTTAAGATCAAAACTATTTTCCAAATAAAGAGATTAGTTTTTTTATTTTCAATATTATTAAAACTACAAATACATGAAAAATCTTTGTAATTTAGCTATATCTGATTGTGTGTATGTATACATATGTGTAATTGTATGTTTTATACTTATATGTATTCATTTCGCATAAATCGTTTTTTGATATCTGTGTGCTTCAATAAAAATCACACACATCGCATTGCATTTTCAATGAGCGGTGCGGATGGAGGCGTTTCCTCAACCGATAACAAAACTAAACATGTTTAGTAAGTAGAATCAGGCACATATATATGTATGTATATGTATGTATATATTTACATATGAATAGGTATGAGTGTGTTGAGAGCAGCTGGCAGCCACTGTTGCAGTTTGCAGTTTAAGAGTTGTTGGTCTAGTGGACGAGCACGGGCCAAGCGACCATAGGGCAGCCATTTAGCATGCCTACGATTGTGTACAGTGAATCAAATAAATATGGGCACACCAATAAATTCTAATGAAGGTACTTAATAACTATTATCAGATTATAATCATTGACTTGATACATTTTGAAACATATTTTTATTAAACCACAATTTGCGAGCTAGTAATTAGTAGACAAAAAATAGTCTTTCCATTGTTAAATTAAATACAATTAATTACAATGAAATGTTATATTGTTTCCCATTTAATGTATGTTTAATAATGTTTCCCTTTAAAAAATATAACCATGTATTAAAGAAAGTATTAGTATAATTTTATAATTGTGTGATACAAATTGTTGACTTAAAAATGTATGCCTTTTTTTTTTTTTTTACTTACATTTGAAAATTATTTTAAGTAATTTTTCTGTTAAAATGGCAGACCTAGTAAATTAGCCACTATTTGCGTGCTAGTCCTTAATTTACATAAAAATAATTTTTTCCTTTGATAAATTAAATACAATCAATTGCAAAGAAATTTAATATTTTTTTACATTAAATAAATATATCCTTAATTTACATAAAAATAATTTTTTCCTTTGATAAATTAAATACAATCAATTGCAAAGAAATTCAATATTTTTTTACATTAAATACATATATTATTATAAAATATTTCTCTTTAAAAAAGATAACCATGTTTTAAAGAAAGTACCTAATATCTAGTATTAAATTATTATTGTGTGCTCATACTTTCTTGACTTAAATCGCATACTTTCTTGACTTAATCTTTTGTTGAGCTAAATTTAAAAAATTTTTAAATAATTCCTCTGTGGGGCAATATTTTTTTGACATATTAATTGTTTTTTTTTTTGTTTATCTTACATAATAATATTATAATAAATTTTCTTTTTAAAACTATTTTCATTTAATTATTTAAAGTTAACTGTCCCTAAAACTAAATATTTGTGACAAATACCTTTTTGACATGAATTTAGCACCATTATTTTTATCAAGATAAAATTACATTTAAACGAATATTGAAGTTAATTATTTTTTGACTTAAATAAAAATATATGTATATAATATATAAAAAATGCATGTTAACTAAAAAAATTCCATTTAAAAACGAAATGTCTTGATGCATCTTCAAAATTAAAATTTTGTAATGCATTTTTTAAGCTTGCTATCTTTTTAGTTATAAAAAAACCAACTTTAGTATTGCAGATGCACCAATACTTTGTTGATTCACTGTGCGTGTATTTGTGTAGCAGCAGCAACAACAACATGCAGGACAGCATGGGGCTATCGTTGTTGTTGTTGTTGTTGTTGTAGTTGTTGTTGTAGTTGTCGTTGTCTATCTTGCGGATTGATGGCAGAGCCACAGAGAGGAAGTGCTCTTCCGGTCTTACAAATGAAAATATTTATTTCTCTTTTGTTTTTTTGTGTTCTGTTGTGTTGTGTTGTGATGTTGTTTTTATTTCTTTTTTGTATTTATTTTTTATTTTATTTAATTTCATTTTATGAATAGATTGCGTTACGCATACAGAAAAAGGCAAACGGGCAAAGCGGCGATGTCAAGTGCTTTTGAATAAGCTTGCGGATGGACAGACGAGCTGAATGAATGACTAGGGCCTATGACTAGAGCTTGTACTATGTATGCATGTGTGTGTGTGTGTGTGTGTATCTGTGTGTGTATGTGTGTGTATCTGTGTGCTTGTGGTGGGTCGACCTCACAGGCAAACGTTTGAATTTTATCTGTGTTGCTGATGGCATGTTTAGTTACGAGCTAAACTAAACTCTACGTTGCGTATACGTGATGTACTTGTATGTCTGTAAATGCGATTTATTTATTAGCACCCCACAGTAAGCACATTACTAAAAGCAGCTGCAAAACCAAAAACAAAAGCAACAACAACAACAATCGCAACTATTACTTTAAAAAATGCCGCGGTTTATTTGGATTAACATAAATTCAAGCGACACAAACACATTATCCCACACATTCGACTCGATTCGAAACCAAAACCGAGTAATTTGATATTCACTGAGCATCTGCGCAACAACAACAACAACAACAACAACAACAACAGCAACAACAACAACAGCAACAACAACAAGTCGATTTTACAATTTGAACATTTACATTTTCATTTCCATTTGCATTGATTGTGCATGATGAATCTATGTATGTGAGTAGACGACAAACACAAACATACATACTTACATTATTCACATATGTACATATACATACATACGTATGTGTGTGTGTGTGTATCTTAATCACACACAACTAAACCGACTAATCGGCTTTCTTCGTTTATTAAGGAAGTTCCTGTGTGCAACTGAATGTGTTTGAATTCCATAAGCAGGAGCATGAATAGTTTGAGTGCTATGAATGCACTCATACGTATACGCAATCAGTTCCGTTGAGAGGGGAAGCGGGGGTGGGGTAGCCCATTCCTGTTTTTGTTTTACATTTACAGTTAGCAAAAGTTAATTAAGTTGATATTCATGAAAAATTCGAAGAATATTATTATGTGGCAATGCTGACTTCCAAATTGACCTCAAGTTCAGACCCAAGAATGCCAAATACACTCAAAAAAAACTTACTCAAAATCATCCTAAAAAAGTATGTTGTTTTGTCAGTTTTTCCCTCAGAAGAGAGAAATTGCCGTGAGTTTTACAAAAATTTTGTCTTGCAGGAAAACAAAAGTAACATTTTTTATATAAGCGTCATGCTTATTAATTTAAAGAAACTTATTTTTTAACATTAAAACATTTTCTTAATTATAGAAAATAAATGTTCTGAGTGTACACATATATCGTAAATAAGTATATTGTGTCTTTCTTTTTTGTGACTCAAAGCACGTTGTGGAGAATTCCTTGACCGATTTGATTAATTAATTAAGGCACAACCCTTTTGTGTCACGCTTGATTCGCAGATAGGGAGCGTAGTAGGGAAGGGAGATGAGGTGTCTCCTAAAGTGTCGGCATTGTCACTTTTAAATACCCGTTATGACATTTTTAAGATATTTGGCGACCTCTCGCTCTGAACTTGGAATGATGCAAGCTTATAAGTGAGTCAGTTTTCAGTTTTCTACTTGGACAACAACATTACACTTCTCGCAATCCATAGTGTAAATTTGACTATGACAATTGAATCCATAAATAAATACATATTATGTTATTATGATAATAATATATTAGAATATTTTATTTATTTTCTTTCAGTTTTTTATTTGATACATAGTTTTAGATGTTAAATTGAAATTAAATTTGTATTATTGTTTTAAATTTTAGATTTTTTTGTTTGTCAACTGCTTTTAGTTGATGTTAAGTAAGTTAATTATTAAATTATAGAATATGTATGCTTTGAATCAGTTAAAAAATATATGTAGCTCAAATAAAACCAATAATTTCTTTAAAATTGCTTTGACAAGTTTTTGAGTCGAATTTATGTATAAATAGTATTGGAAGTTTTCAAATGTATACATAATTTTCCATCACTTGCTTTACTTGATTTTCAAAGATGTTTACAAATATTCATTTAAATTGGATATAACAAAAAATTAATATATTTTTTAAGTTGATTTTTTGACAAGCTTAAAATATTTATTAGTATGTGTGCTTGTGCAAAAAATTGAATATAAATTTTAATACCCGGATTCTAAATATGAAATTCTGAATATGAAATATTAAAAAAACTATCGTTGCATTGTTTATTTTTTCAGGTTTTTCCAATGCCAAAATATTCTAGAATGGCTTCGCTTTTTCGAGTATTATCAGATCTTTATATCAGTGTGTCGAAATCACAAAAGAAAATTAACGTTTTGCAAAATTTAAGTATCAAGTATTGTAATTAGTCTTTTAAATCAAACTTAACTTTTCATTTTAATTTTTTTCTGCACATTTTTAGGCGACCCTTTTCAGCAAATTCAAGAGTGCAGGGTATAAGAAGATCAGTAAACTACTCCAACAATAAAAATAACAACAACAACAGTAAATGAACTTTTAATGACCTTAAAGGACGTAGCAAAAGTGCTTTGTGATTTTTCTAGAAAACTGAAAGCAGCGAAAAGAAAACCCAAAAGCAGAAGCAGCAACTGAAGCAGTGGCAGAGGCAGTGGCAGAGGTAGTGGCAGAGGCAAAAGCGAGACAAACAGAAGCAAAGCAAAGGCAAAAGAAGTGCATAATAATAAGTGCAACACTCGAAGGAAGTTGTTGCCACACCCCACCAGCCCCTGCAACATCAGCAACAATAACAACAACATTAGCAACCACAATGACAAAAACCAGAACGGTCAGAGAACAAGCAATTCTTATCCAAATGTGCCGGCAGTGAATATCGCAGTCGCCGTCGCAGTCGCCGTCGCAGTCGCCGTCACAGTCTCAGTTGGAGACGCAGACTCAAACCCAGGCTCACTACCGACTGCGACGCCAGCTTGGACTTGCGAGAGAGTGCAAGTGTGGTGTGACTGGAGAGAGGAGAGCAGCATGTGATCAGGTTAGCATTGCTTACTCTCCTTGCCTGCGTCGCGTCGGCTGCGCAGTCAGCATCTGCGTCTGCCTCTCCCATTGTCGACCAGTTTTCGTTTGCTTCGCTGCAGTTGCGCCGCACGCACTAAAGACGATGACGAAGTTTTTGTTGTATGTATTTATTTGGTTTATTTTTCACCCGTCTTCTTTTTCTTTTTCTTTTTCTTTTATTTATTTATTTTTTTTGTGAACAGCTTTTATTTGTATTTTTTATTATTTATCATTATTTTTACTAGCGTCATCGTTCACTCGAACACACACACACACATACATGCACAAAATGTGGGCTACCGTGCTACGCTTTGCTCTCGGCTCTACACTGTGCGAAATATAGCTGAGCTTTTAGTTTGGCGTTGCGTCTGCGCACGCGCTCATTGAATGCTGCCAACATATCATTTTCAAACGAAAACAAATAATAAGGATCCAAGCTAAATTCAAATAAACATGCAAAAATTATTCAGTCTTTAATATACGACTTATTCAATGCTCTGCAGTTAGTTTCTTCAGTATGGTTTAATTTCTTTTTTTTTTGTCATATGCGTGATTGTAGGGTATTTCGCTTTCGTTCAACTGCAGACACATTTTGTTTCTTGTTTAATCTTTCGTTGTCGTCCAAAAATAAACAAAACTTTCAACTGAATTTAACGTCGACTGTCGCACTTTTTAAATACTCTGTAATTGTAAAGCTCAGCTCAAAGTTTTTCCCTGCTATGGAAACAAATGTTTTATTTCATATTATTTATTTTTTATTATGTATTAATAAAACTTCAAATAATAAAATTTTCCTATAAAACTAAGATTTTATACATAATAAAAATATCTTGTATTTCTTGAAATTAAATATTTCTTTTAACATTTTAAAAACTATGATTTATTATACTTATATACATACATGATTTGTCTTAAATTTATTTAATTTTATTTAACCTAACTGAAAAAAAACAGTAATACATTGATTTTTTTTTTTTTTTTATGAAAACAGTCGTTAAACAATATTTTTAGGTTTAATTGTGTATAACTCAAATTAAAGACTGTAGAGATAAAGTTTTCTGTTGAACCCCAACAAGGATTGGTGAAAAATTAAGGAAACGTAACTCAAGTAATTAGATCGATAAGTATTATTAGTATTAGGAAGCAGAGTAACTCTAAGTCTGTCTGTTTTATTATACAATATATATTTCTTTTAAAACGTATATTTATGTTATTTTATTTGTGTCCACTTGTATGTTTAATATTTTATTAACACCAAACACACACACAGTCAACAAAGTTCAACACGTGTGAGGAAAATGTTGCTCCTTGAAGAGAGAGAGTGAGAAAATTGTTAGAGATTTAAGTTGAAGGCATTTAGAGAAATAGTCGAGCTGTTTGGCAAGAAATGAAGCATCAAGTCCAATCAACTTCAGTTCGTAGAGAGAGTGAGAGAATGAGAGAGAGAGAGATAGAGAAAGAGAGAGGGATATGATATTTTTGAACATGCTGCAAAGCAAAGCTTAAAAAAGAACCAACAAGCAAAACAAACTGTATCTCTGTGGAAGTCGCTAACAATTTGAGCAAACATAAAGCAGCAGCCCGGTGTGTAAAGAGAGACAGAGAGATAGAGAGACAGAGACAGAGATAGAGAAAGAGAGAGAAAGATAGGTGGGGAGTGGTAGATCGGAGCAGTTCAGTCAAACAGAAACCACATACCAACTACAATTATTTGTTAAAAGATTACTTGGCTTAAATACAAGTGTACACATACATAACTCAGATACTGTAAGTCTTCATGTGTGTGTGTGTGTACTCGCATGACCTTGTGAAGGATGTAACTAAGAATGCGCGACAGTGCCGCAAAATGTATCGTCAAGCAAGATCAACTAACCAAATAAAGCAAAAGTCAGGCAACAAACAGCAGCAACAACAACAACAACAACAAATATACATACATATGTATGGAGAGTCAGTCATAAAAAAAAGCAGCGACCGAGTTCGAGTCCAAATTGGAGTTGGACCTCTTAAGAATGGGCGAAACAGCATTGAGAAAGAAAGCCTGAAAGCCAGAGACGGCTTAAAAGCAGCTTGAAGTCAAGATCTCTTCGAGTGCGTTTCCGCTACTCAGCAACATCATCATCATCAACATGATCATCATCATGATCATCATCATGATGAAGCACACGGCAGCCACATAAACTGCCAACGCCATTTAAGTCATAATTTAAGCCACATTCCAGACGTGATCCTTCACAGATTGCATCGCGTGTTCATTCGTATTTCCTTCTTCTTCTTCCCCTCAAATAAACTGAACGGAAAAACGACTCGTAATCGTACACATTCATAAATTCACATCGTTACTTTGGCCCGATCGAAGCGTATTTTATAAGGCTGAGAAGACTTGTCAATAAGTTGCGAGATAAGAATTACAGAAACAGAAAAAAATAAGAATACAACTTAAGAAAACCAAAATATAAATGATAAAAGAAGGAACACAAATAAGGAAATTTAGTTAGGAAAAATATTGGAACTACAAAGACTGGAAAACATTTCTTTAATTAATATTAATAAAAATTATATAATATTGAATTTTAAAAAAAGGTCTCACACAATATACAGTTAGTCAGGAAAATGTTTTGACAAAATAAAAACTGACATACATATTTGTTCAAATTCTATATTAAGATTTAGTTAAATTCGATAAAAAATATTTATTTGATTTTTAACTTGTTCTACGAACCATAGACAAAAATAATAAAATAAAAATCCACGAATAAGAAATATTTTTTCAAGAGAAAAACCAAACACTTTCTTGTCAAACTTGATTCTAGATAGTTCGTAAAGAATGGTTAGACAATACTTTATATATTATTTTTTGGTTTCTTTTTAAGAGTATTTCTGAAACTTATTCAAAATATTAAACTGTATTCGAATAAAGTGCAAAACCTAAAACTATTTTATTTAAATCTTATCCTAATATTTTCCTTCTCAGTATTTATTTTATAATTTTTAATTTTCTCATTTTCATGTTCTTATAGGGAATCCTCTCGATAAATTAGAATACATGAGAGCATGTTTTTTTATAATCTCTAGTCGTAGCAGTAGGGGTATTCCTGTAGGCCAAGAACGCTGTCGCCGCATATAATTTGGCACATTAACAAGTCTCAAATTTCGCTTGAGTGTCCCGGGTTCCTTGAGTTATACTCGTAAGCAGTCTCACTAGGGGTCTCTCATTTGTTGTTGTTGTTGTTGTTATTGTTGTTGCTGTCTTTGTCCCATCATTCCCACGCATCTGGGCACGTACGAGACTCAAGCGAGTGTGTGGAGTGATGTGGAGTGGGATGGAATAGAGTGGAGTGAAGTGGAGTGTAGTGGAGTGGTTGGTAAGGCTATAGAGCTATACCCAAACCAGATCTGTAGGAAACAAATGTCAGGCGTTTATGTTACAAGTGCCAGCCCACGAATCGACCGAAATATCCGTTAAGCGTTCGTTAAGCAGTCTCTCTTCGTTAAACCGACTCTTCGTTAAGCAGTGTGCGCGCATGCGCTGCGACTGCGATGCCAACGATGACAGCGACGTCGACGTCGACAGCAGCTGCAGTTCTCTTTTGTTTTCGTTCGATGCGCTGAACATGCCAAAGGAGCACATGATTTACTCTCACATCCTGTCAGCTCTTGAACGGAGCAGCAACAACAATTCTTATCAATCTCTGAGTGGGCAACGACAAAGACCGAAGGTTAGAAAGCTCTTACTCTCTTTATCTCTCTGTCTCTCTCTCCCGCTTAGGCACACTTTGTAATTAATTAAAGAGCCGCTGCTGCTGCTGCTGCCGCTATCGCAGTTATGCCGACCGCGACGTAGGCGTCTCTGTCCGCAGTCCCCTCGGCATATAAAGCTTAATTAAAACAAATTAAAGTGATTGCCATTTAGTTTGAGGTTAATTGCATTAAATGCGAAAATAAAAGCAGCACAACCGAAAAGTTCCTTTAAAATATGGAACAATTGCAGCAATCATAATGCAAATGGGCGAATCAACAGAACCACAATTCCAATCATAATTGAAATGTCTTGCATGAAACTTTAACCAATTCAATATTTTGAATCTGCCCATATTTACTTATTTAGTAATTCTTAATAAAAAAAATGTATATTATAGAAAAACAGTAAAACTATACTTTTATCTTCGTGTTTTGGGTGTAACTTAATTTAAGCTTATGCTTTTTAAGTATACCTTTTTTTATATTTATACCTCTTACCATTTTACTACTTTTCATTTATTGTTCTATCTATTTATTATCTATCCTATTTTAATGGTCAAACTTTGGCAGTATAACTCATAATTATGAAAGCAAACGATAATAAATCCTTGTATAATTCCGGAAATGATTTAATTAAATTGAGTTTAAATTACAATTAAATTGTATTTTAATCAATTTTAATTTATAACTGAGAAGATTAAATAAAATCGAGTTAAAGTTTAAGTTATTCAATTGCTATGCAACTTTATACGAACAAAGATAAAAAGAAAAAAACTATACATCTACAAAGAAGACTGAAGTTTTTTAAAGATATTTTGAAATTTCAGGGAAATAGAATTGAGCATGTAATTTAAATTTGATGTCATTATCTCGGATGAAAGGTATTTAAAGTAACTATATGAAAACTCATTAGATTTATTTATGTGTTCTATTCTATCCTAACTGAAAGTGAGAGAGATCAGCAAATATGTTTTCGAAATTAAATGTATATAAGCAAAGATCTTTCGTATTACGATATAATTTTCGTGGAGTTTATATATTCGTAGATACTTTATTAAATTATATAGTATATAAGCAAAGATCATGAGTATACACTTAAGATACATACATATTATAAAGTCATTTTATTGCATAGTGGAATAGCAGATTCCAGTTTAAATGAGATTAGTTGATATTTTATTAAAATTATGTTTTTATACATAAGTAAGGATCGAAGTATAAATTTTAGATACATGTTCTGATGTAATTTTGTTTCATAGTGTAAATGCATATTTAAATTTTCAATAAGATTAGTAGATATTTAGTAGATATTAATAGATAGTTTAAATGCAGTTTGCAGTTTCAATGAGATCGGTAGATATTTTATTTAAATAATGCGTATAAATTTGGGATACATTTTCTATAGTAATATTGTTGTATAGTGTAATTGTGATGTGTCCCATATTATTCATAGTCATTTTATTAAAATAATATTTAAGCACAGATCATGAGATACATATTCGGATGTAATTTTGTAGCATAGTGTAATTGCAGTTTGCATGTTCTCCGGCACTTTAGCCCCGTTTCATGGGATCTTTTCACGTTAGAAACTTATGAGCATCTTGTCAGCACATAAATTCTCATTATAGTACGAGCAAACATACATATATGTATATGTATGTACATATGTATATGCTATAATATACATATGTATATATATATATATATATATGTATATACATATGTTGAAGGGGGATTGCGAATTGTAGACCAATTGGACGACATGGCCCGATGGCACTGAACTTTTGTGCTTAATTTTTTCGATATACTCTGCGGAAATTGAGCATGCCAATATATCATAGAATTTATAACAGATATACATATGTATGTGTGTACATATATGTAAAATAAATATATTTATTTATGTAGAACTACATTTGTTAGACATATGTATGTATATGAAAATTGTATCTTAACACCATTGCAAGGGCTTCGCATTGGAGCTGCGCTTTGGAAGCCGGATGAGCATTAATTGCGTTGATTTTGATTGTCGATGTTGTCGTAGTTGTTGCTGTTGTTGCTGTTGTTGTTGCTCAGTGTGCAGTTGTCGCGAGTTATCGACGCGTGCTGTTGTTGCTGCTGTTGTTGCTGCTGTTGTTGCTGCTGTTGCAATCGCAGCTCTGGCAAAAGCTGCGGGCTGCAAATGCGTGGCTGGTTCATTGGACTGCATACTGCATGCACTACACTACACTACACTACACAACATACACTACACTACACTACGCTACACACAGGCAACCGCATGCGCTGCTTGCTGAATAGGTAAAAGTTTTATACTGAAGTCGTCAATGTGATGCTGCTGTTGTTGTTGCTGCTGTTGTTGTTATTGTTGTTGTTGCTGTTGCTGCGTGACTGTTGCCTCTGCCTGCTGCTGCAGTTGTTGTTGTTGTTGTTGTTATTGTTGCTGCTTTTTTAGACACAATTTCCGGGTCATTGACTTGGACTTGGAGCATTTCTTCATTGAATTGCGTATGTAACTGCAACTGTGTGCGTGAGTGTGTATGTGTGTGTGTGTGTGTGAGCGTGCATGTGTGTGTGCGCAGCAACACGATCAATAAACGAGACAAGCCAACAACAACAACAACAACAAGCCACACACAACGAGGTTGGACTAGAAGAAATACGATAAAATAAAGTATGTAAAAATGTTTTAGTACAAAGTATTAGACTACTACATACCCTGTAAAAATAGCAAAGAGACATTTTAATTATTGTGATGTCTTATTATCCAAGCGTAAAGCAGCTTATAGATTTTAAAAACGATCCATTAGTATCCAGAATATCAGTAGTTCAAATTTCAGGAGCTTAAAGACAACATTTTAAAAAAAGTATTAGCCATAGCTCGTATTTAATTCTCCTATGGTAATACGATCTAGATTTTATACCCTTGTATTATTATTATTTCTATATATTAAAATTTTAATGGGTTTAAATTTTTATAATATGAATTTCAAATAAAGTTATATTATGATTTTAATATAAAAATTAAACTTTAATTATTATATCATCATTTTTTTATTAGACAAAATATTAGTGTTTTTTAAGTTTCTGATAAAAATCCACAAATCATTTTTAATTTAAATAATATTATAATCGTAGCATTTTCTGTTTTAAAAATTTGATATGGTTCCATATTGTTGTTATAAAATATTAGTGTTTTTTTTTAAGTTTCTGATAATAATAAATAAATAATTAATTTTTAATTTAAATATTATAATCGGATCATTTCCCGTTTTAAGGATTTGATATCGTTGCATATTGCGGTTATAAGAGATATATAACATCGATATCAAACTTTTTTGTGAAAATGATGAATTCATGAATTGACTTCATCGTGTAATCCGACATAAGAAGAATCCTTTAGATTGCAGTTGGGTTGAGTTCAGAGAGGGGCGGTGGCTGTTGTGGTCATATGAACGGGGCGTGGCAGCGTTGAATGCTGATTATTGTTGTTGTTGTTGCTGGAGGACGAATGGCGTGTGAAGTGTAATGCCAGAAAAAACAGAAGAAGGCAGCCTGAAAAGAGGAATATAATAACAACAACAACAACAACAACGACTGCAGATAAAACCATGCGATGGAAACGACAGCAGAAAACTAAAACCCGCTTCTCACCTGCGCAGCCTCCGCACCTTAAAGAGAACCTGATCCCTAATGGCCAGTATCAGGAGAAGACGCTCTCTCTCTCTCTCTCTCTCAGAGTCTTTGGTGTGTGTGTGTGTGTGTGTGTGGAAATCAAGTGTAGCAAAGCAATGTGAAGGTAAAAGAATAAGAGCAGCGGGCTTGAGAAAGATGGCAAAGAAGGAGAAGAAACAAGAAAGAAAATAAGAAATTTTATTTCAATATAAATCGACGAACATCAAATACTCTTACATGCCTATTGGGTAGTTTACATATGTATTATTCAATTTAATCCAATAACTTTTTCCATTTTTTCAATAAAAGCAACATGAATCCTAATCTATCTAAAATATATTTTAAAATAATTATATAAATTTTATGCATTTTCAATCGATTAAATAATCATTAAATAATAAGTCGTATTTAAATCTTTAAATAAATTCAGATTACACCAAAATTAGAATTTTATGTAAATAAAAAATTCAACTGGTTTTAAAAACAATAAAAAATTAAATCAATACAAATATTCGAACCCAAATCAGGGTGTATATATACATAAATATATATATATATAGTCTCGATCCACCGAACCTTACATAAATATATATACAGTTAGTAAAGATATGGACACATTTGTTACATATTTATATAGATAGTTAATACCAATGGATTTCATGATTGCCTTTATATAATTTAAAAAATAAATTAGAAATCCAGTAGAATTGTGTATTTTGGCAAATTTTACATTAATTTCTATGAATTTTATGTCAAAATATCTCTTAAACAGTTAACTTTCTAACTCTATAACTAGAGAATGAAAAATGGGATTAAATGTAAATAATTCTTTCTCTTAATGATTGACAAAGCTCATTTGATAATAGTTATATCCTCGACTAGGGTATAAAAAAAAATAAACTGAACGCGTCACGGAAAACTCGTTAATGCAGGCGAAGATTTCACTTGGAGGTCGGTCTACTACCAGTGCCAGTCTCAGTCCCAGTCCCAGTCCCAGTCCAGACCCACCTATGTAAGTCCCAGGCATTTTAATCAGCGTGTCGCATAATTACCGGATGCTGTTGAACGATGCTGTCGGGACTGGGATCGGGACCGGGACCGGGAATGAGACCGGGACTGGAACTGGGACCCAACGCACATGCCAAGCGTAGAAAGACAGAGAAAGAGTGTAATAGAGAGAGAGAGCAAGATAGATTGAAAGAAAAAGAAAGATAGTGAAATAAGAGAGATGAGAGGCAGGGAGATATGTATATTTGTATATTCAAAATCATAACAAAAAATGATGGATGAATTGTCGCGCTGCTTGACTCCAATAAAAATAACTGTAAATGCTGCTAGCCCCCAACTGTAGATTTCTAGGGGGAGATCAACAGACGTCGCCGTCGCAGCAGCCAAATTAAAATTATGTTGCATGCTCACAAAAAAACAGAAAAAAAAACAGAAAAATATTCTAGTTATCTGCGCGAGACGGAGGCTGCAGTGAAAGTTGCTGCGACTGTCTGAATTCGAAGTATTGAAAATATTAATAGAACAAACTTGTTTTGACGGAAATGCACTTTACTTTATTTATCATAGTCCGGCAGAGCAGAGAAAAGCAGAGCAGCTGCTGCACGTTGCACGTTGCACGTTGCACGTTTGGGATGAATGAAGCAACATGTGGAGAGAGGGTGCAACATCCTACCATGTCGATGATTCCGATTCAGATTCTGATTCTGTTGATCGTGCTGCTCGTTTGTGGTGTGTATACAGTGGTGGAACAAATAATAGAAACGAACTAAATACAAATCAAACATAACTATTTAATTTAAATTTGTATTTAAAAATCATAACATTTCAAACTAAGATATCCTTAATATACGTGCTTTGAGGACGATGTATCACATGACAGATATTGAGCCACACATTATGAATGTTTTTAGATTTTGCAAACACATAACTTGGTTGAAAAGTTATTCACATTCAATTTTTATTTTTAATTTATATTTTCAATGTTTTTAATAAGAATAAAAAATAATTTGAGGCTGCAATAAAACACAGGATTTTTTTTAATGTGGATATTTTAATAATCTTAAAGTTTTCTTAGGTTTAAAAATGGTTTCTTATTATGGTGGCTCTGTCAGCTGCTACAAAAATTTTATTTGAGACTTTTTCAAGAAATAAAAGTTACTATTGTGTTGTGTTTCTATTTTTCTAACCCAAAAATGAATAAATATGATATAATATAGTAAGTTGTAGTATTTGTGTATCAAAATTGTTAACTTAAATAAGTATAATAGTATATTGGTTTTAAATAAACATTGAAACTAGTATTTAATTCATAAGTGTTAGTATACTTTTAGCGCGAGAAAGTAAATACTAAATAAATCAATAAAATTAGGAATAACTTATAATTTTATCATAGTATTAAATATTTGTTTTGAAATAACAAAATACCTGTCGTTTCTATTATTATTTCCATAACTGTATAAACTTACATATATAAGTATGTATCCGTGTGTGTCGAATATTTATGTATGCAGATAGATGGCCGGAAAAGATAAAACAGCGGGGCAATTTTCAGCTAAAACTGAGTGCAAATACGTATCCTAGATATATGGAATTTTGTTGAATTAAAACTATTTACTCATTAAAATAGTATACATAGATTCAAGAGATTTTTAATAATCATAGTTATTTTAAATATATAACTTAATTCGAAATTACATTATGATGGAATTTCACAGTTTTGACAAAGTTATAATAAATAAAATTATAAAAAATGTATATATTATTGTAATAAATTGTATTTTCTAATTTATTTACATAATACAAAATGAAAATTTGTGTTTTTCTTAACTTTATCAATTAATAATGTCAAATATGAGTTATAAATTAAAATGCAAATATTACTCATACTTACCGTTTTTATTTAAAAATTCTAAAACACATAAATTTTTAGCTAAATTTCTTTGAATTCTTTTAAATAGAAAGGTCGCTAACTAACGGAATAAAAAAAATTTAGTTATAATAATTTTGTTTTGCTTTACATGAAAAAAGACTTTATGCTCTTATTAGCCTGGTAAATAATGTTATCGTGTTACTGGAATGGTTCTGCGTAATGTCGGTTTTATCATAATTTGACCTCATATAAATTTGGTTAATTTGTTTTGAAAATTTCGATTATTTTGATTTTACTGATTTTTAATAACTTTGAGCTGCCATAACTTTGTCAAAACTCAATCAATTTCCATGCGCAATGTAAATTTGGGCATGATTTTACCTTTAAATTTGTTCTGCATTTAAACTTTGTTCGATTTAAAAGTTTTGAAAATTTCGAATTTTTTAGAAATTTTACAGTGTTACCCCTTATCATTTTTCGAAAAATTTCGAAAATTTCGAATTTTCAAAATGAACAAAATTTAAATGCAGAACGAATTTATAGGTAAAATAATGCTTAAATTTACATTGCCCATGAATATTGATTGACTTTTGACAAAGTTATGGCAGTTCAAAGCTATCAAAGTTGCTCAGTAACCGAAATTAACCCTTATAAATGAATCGGTTACTAAACGGTTATTTCGGTTTAAAGAGTTTTGGTTTATGGGTTTCGGTACAGCGGAAAAAATTAATTTCGGTTACGGTTTCAGTTCCGTTTACAAATTTCAATCGGTTTTCATCGGTTAAAGGTTACGGTTTCGGTTCAGGTTTTATTCCCTGATTTTTAATAATAACAAACAATTATTTTAATTTAAAAATTTGCTAAATCATGATATTTTGATATTTTGATATCCAGACGAAACTTTACCAACCCATTTTTGGAAATTTTCAATGGGAGCTGAGTATTAAAATGAAGCTTTTATCAATGCATTTAATTTGTGGCGAAGCTGTAATTACAATGTTTGTCAAAAATATACATATCTGAAATTGCCAGATGTCTTTGTGATTTGTGAGAACACTTGACATCATCAACAATGCTCATCAGTTGGCCTGAGGCCCTGAGCCCTCAACGAATCTTGTCAAGGTTTATTACAATGTAACCACAAAAGCCGTTGGCATCAAGCGGCTGTCATGAAATATTTGAAACGCCAAACGCAAAATTGCTTAAAACAACAAAAACATTAGGAAAGTTGTTCATGTTGCACATGCTGTAGTTGTTGTTGTTGTTGTTACTGTTGTAGTTGTAGTTGTTGTCGAGAGTGTGGCCCATAGGCAAAGTTCAAGTAAGGTTGAAACCATTTGTCGGATTAAATACGCGCCGCGGTAATTATGTGCTTCGACTTCGAAGCAACAGAGCAACCGCAATATAATCGTTGTAACATAGACATAGACATAGACATAGACAACAAGGCAAACAAACAAACCGACAAGATTCGACCTCCCCAATCTCCCAATCCCCCAATTCACATCCCGGCTTTGGCTTTGAAAGCCGAAACAAGTTTCCAGAGTGGAAATTGAACAACAGCAGCGATAAGGCGACCGCACAAAAGTGTCAAATGAATTTGTCTCGAAATTGGAATCGAAATCGGAATCGGACTCGGACTCGGGACATGGACAACACACAGCAACAACAACGACGACAACAGCAACATATCACAATAAACAAAAAGAATTAAATATGTGAGATTCTCTTCCCCCCACTCAACAATCTCTCACTATCACACTCGCACTTATGCATGTATTTGTGAGTGTACAGGTGCTTCCGTTGTTGGGCGGATATGCGTATTTGTTGAATTTCGTTTACACCTGTTGCACTTACACGGAACAAACATCAAAGAGGCGCTGCAACAGAACGAACAACGAACAACGAACAAGGAACGAGCAACGAGAAACGAGGAGAATGAAATGACGAGCAGTGCATACAAAACCACAAGCGACTTCCGCTCCAGAGAGGCAGGATCAATCAGAGTCTACATCTGGGACCTGTTTGCCTCTTTCGATCGAATCGTGTATCGTGAATCGAGTGGAGTGAGTTGGCGTTTTTATTTTCTTAATACTCTTGCAGCGGGTATTTTTATTCTGTCACAACATTCAAATAGGTGTGGTATACCCCATCAAGTTTATATTGAAGCCCAACCAAAGCTGTCAAAGGAACGATCGCTGAAAAGTCACATTTTAGTAGATAAAAAAAGAAATCATAAATAGCGAACACTTTTATTGTTTTTGTAGTCAAAAATTCAGAATATACCAACATGTATGAAAAAGATTTACCCCACAATGATCCTTTAAAAAATATTATTTGCATTGTCGTTGTGATTTTTTTTTAATAAAAATGAATAATTTTGGTCAATTTCTTACAAATCTAACCATAATCATTGTGAAAACATATAAAAATAACATATAATAATGAATTATGAGTTTTTTTTCGTTTGAAATTAAAATCTTTTCAAATTTATAGGAGGATTGTAGGATTATTATCCATTCTTATTGCAAGCTTTTAAAAAATCTTATAAATCCAAAGCAACTACTAAAAGGAAAAACAATTATTATAGTTCGATTTTTATAAAATTGCTCAAAATAAGCATTATTATTGATGAAGAATCTTAAAAATCCTGGTATATTATGTATTTTTTGTAATATAACATAATAATAATAATAATTAATAATATACTCCTTGATAAAAACGATTCTTGTACTTCAAGAAATGTCAACCAATGTCTTATAAAATATACAATATCATATAGGCACGATCAGTTAAAAATTCAATACTTGACCCTAGGGTATTAAACTCTTCGTCGTGCCGTAGATGGTCTTTCTTTCCTGTTTTTCGTTGAACTTGCAACGGATAAGATCGAATGACGATCGCACGGATCACTCTCTCTCTGTCTCTCTCTCTCTCTCTCACTCAGTCTGTTGATGCGAATGCGAATTCATAATGATTTCATTGATCTGTCATTCAGGAGCTTCCAGCATGTCTGTCTGTTATATGTATAATTATGCATATGAGCTTTAAATGCAGATCTTATATAGACATATATATATACATACATATATATTTTTATAAATATTAGACTATACTCGCTGATAACGCTTCCTGGCTCATGTTCAATTCAGCAGCCGATTAACGAGTACGTTTCACCTTCGGGCAACGTTGACAGAGGAGCATCGCAGTCGCAGTCGCTGTCGCAGTCGCTGTCGACGTCGGCGTCGCTGTTAACAGCGGTAATTTTAATGCGGGCGCACACATCAAAATGCAGTTAGACTGCCAATCAAACTTGAGCTCATGTGTGTGTGTGTGTGTGTGTGTGTGTGTAGAGGAAATGGGGTAAATACTAAAGACAGGAAATGACCCCTAGCCTGTCTATAAGGCGCATATCTAAACTTAAATGTTGTGTTAAGATACGAGTATCTATGAAATTAATAATGTTATGTATACGACCGGTATGATAATAAAGATTTGTTTTCAATATGCCAGACAATATTTCAGTCACATTTTCTATGGAAACTCTGGGAAAGTATTGTCATCAATTCACGTATTCGCAGTAATTTGAACTGATCATCTTTCCCCCCATTTAATCCATTTACCATTTGTGGCACTTGGCAACCGTTTGCGGCTGTTGCAATAGTTTAGCTTTTGTCGCTTTTGTCCGTCTTATCAACTTCATTCATTAGAGCTGTCAGTGCAATATGTGTGTGTGTGTGTTTGTTAGTATTTAGTTATTGAGAGAGCAAGCGACCCATTACAGACTTGCATGCTATGTACTCACATCGTTAAATATAGCACACTTCAATAAAAACAAGAAAGAAAGCCTATTTTCGGCAAGACGAAGATTTAATACTCTTACAGAGCAGTGTATTCAATTTGCAACTGATCGTTCCTATGACAGTTATATTATATAGTAGTCTAAATTAAATCAAATTTGGTCTGAATGTATAAGACAATTTCAAATACACAATCTGTGAGATTGTTTAAGATTTCTAATAAAACAAAGGTTTTCTATATGATACACTTTTCCGATCTTAGCCCAATTTTATTAGAATGAATAGGAGAATATCAGATAAACAATTTGTGATATTGGTTATACATAAATATCAAGGAAATTTTTCATACAAGATATTGATTTTAAGCGTTAATTTTTATGGTAACTAAATGATTTACTTGTCCGATAATATCCCTTTTTTTTAATTTTTTGGATTTGTCAATATCTAACACACAAACTGTGAGTTAAGATATCGCGGAAAACAAACAACTTTTTTTTATCTAAAGACTCATATTCGATCTATCATTCCTATGATAATTAAATGAAATACTAGTCCGATTTTAGTCCGGACAGATATAGATACAGATACTGTAATATTGGTAAAGATATCTCAATAACAAAAAACATTTTTCATACTAGAGATTGATTTTCGACCGATCGTATCTATATAATATAATGATCCGATCTGACTAAAAAGACACACCTGTATCTAGTTTCATCAAGATACTTTTAAATCTGACAGTCTAGTCAACTTTACATATAAACAGACGAAGATGGCTTTATCAACTCAGCTCGTCGAACTGATCAAGGATATATTTATACTTTATAGTCTCTCTCTCTCTCTCTCTCTTTCTCCTTTAAAGCGTCACAAATTTCGTGACAAAATGATAATACCCTGTGCAAGGCAATAAAATGCCGTGGCAACGTTTCAGTTCGGTTTCCATTCATCAATATAAGAAAGCGACCCAAACTGTGTCAATCAGCAGCAACGACAACGACAACGACATCAACAACGACAACGACAACAACGATGAGGCAAATACCAGTTTCAAGCGAATTGGCAGGTCTCGTGCTCTTATCAGACCCGTTCGCCATCTCAGTTTGTTTGTTGGGTGTGTAGTGTGCCGCAAAAGTCGCCGCTGATTACATTTATATTTTTCTGCTTACTTATTTTTTGCATAGGCAAAAGGTGACCCGGCGAACTGTGGGGCTATCAGCGGCGACAAACATGCACGCATACAAGCGCAAACACACACACACACACCACGCACACACACACACACAGACAAACAGACTCTCTTCAGTTGAGCGTTTTGAAAATTTACGTTGGGTTGCTTGGTTTGACTGACCGCGCGAATTATGATTGAATAATGTGCCCACAACGAGGGTCGTAGTCGCTTGGCAGTCAATTATGCAAAACGGTTACTGCACTTTGCATTAATTAACAGCAACAGCAACAACAACAACAGCAACAACAACAGCAACAACGACGAGAGAAGCATTTGCAAACTCTTTGCTGTCACACAATTTGCACGTGTCATGCTTAGGCCCTAAGCTCAGCTTACAGAGCGAACAGCTGTTCGCCGCAAATATAAATGAGAGAGAGAGTGAGAGAGGCGAAGAGAGCGCGAAGTTGAGAAGAGAGCAGCAAAGTGTTGTTGCTTTCGTTTATTGTTGTGTTGTGCTGCCTCCCTTCCAGTTTGAGTGAAATATTTCGCAGTTAAATTTAAATTGAATGTGTGTGTATTTGTTTTGCTTGTCTGCATGTGTGTGTGTGTGTGTGTGTGTGTGTGTTTGTGCTTGCAACATTTTCAGTAATTTAAAAATAAGTGCGCCGACGACCGGCGGCCCCAAATAGCATCCGCGAAATGCAGCAGCAGCAGCGCAGTAGCAGAACAGCAGCAGCAGCAGCAGAAGCAGAACAGCAGCAGCAGCAGGAGCGCAGTCGTTGTTGTTATTGTTGCCCACTGGATAGGCTCATCCATGCCATGTGATGATGCGTGTGCAGCATAAGCGAATGAGCGAGCGAGATAGAGAGATAGAGATGGGATGAGACGAGATGAGATGAGATGAGAGCAATGGGCAGGGGTTGGGGCTGGAGCAGCAGGCGGGTCTCCGGTCGGTCCGTGTGCGCGAGATAAACAAACTGCCAGTTCACTATCAATCAAATACCGGAAACAGCTGCTTTAGTTTTATTTTGCCATAGCCATTTGGCACAGCAACACACACACACACACACACACACACACACACACACACACACACACACATACACAGAGAGAACTGGGAGGCAGACAGACAGCATCGGTGTCTTAGGCGACGGCTGCAACGTCGCGTCGTCCACGTCATCGTTCATTTCAACGTGGCATCTACATACTTACTTACATACATTTATGTATGTATTGGAATCATAAGAAAAAGAGTCTGTCAATATGTGTATTTAGTATTATATGATTTTTTTTATTTTGTAGTTTTTAACGGAACATACATTCTAAAAACATTACATAAAGTTCTTCATCATTTTCCATCTCTTCAACTGCCCGTTGTGTTTCCACATCATCTTTATCATCATCATCATGATCATCGACTACTCAGTTTATTTAATTATATTAAAATGTACAAATAAAATAAATATTCTTTATGTATAGCTTGTATGTACTTTTATGTATAGTGCCTTAAATACTAATCGTTTTACTTAATATTCCATTTTTTATTGTGTTTTCTTTTTTTTTTTTGTTGTTTTTCACTATGTTTAAGGAGTTTTTCTTTTAGTTGGTTTTTATGTTTTATGTTTTTGTGTTTAATAGTTAGGATTTAAGCATACGTACATTTTTGTTGTTTTTCTTTTACATATATTATTACTAAGCTATTAGCTTACATATTACATATACATTTATAACATATGGTAAAATGTTTCTTGGTTTTCTTTTCCTTTCAACATTATTCTATTTTTTTTTTAGAAATTTGTTTCTTGCTGTTTTTTTTTTTGCCTCTGCTAATCGGGATTGGTTTTTGCTCTTATATATTTTCTAGTTCTGCACTTATATAAAATTGTTGTTGTTGTATTTTGCTGCATTTAGTTAAGAATTTGTTTGGATTTTCGTTATATTCTTTTTTATTTTCTTGTATATTTGGAATTTTTCTTGCATTTTGTATTTGTTTTTTTTTAGTAATTTACTGCCTTTATTTACAATCCATATTGGGGATAAGGGAATTTATTTTTACATTACAAAAACAATGATAACAATTTGTCATATAAAATACATTTATAAGAAATTAATTTTTATCTTTCGCTTCATTCGTTTTTCCTTTTTGTTTTTTATTTTTAGTATTTATGTATAATAAAGTATGTTATCAGTTTTTCGCTTATTTTCCTGTAGTAAAGTAAACTTTTTATGGTCAACTGACTTTAAATTCCCATCTAGTACATGTATAAGCACATTTAGACTGATCTATATCTGGACTACTACTTGTAATATTCTGTAATTTGTTTCTCAAACATAATATTACCCATTAAATTCGTACCGTACTTTCAGTATAGTAATATATTGTGCATAATTTATTTAGTTCTTTAAATTTTACTTTTTCTACAACATCAAAAATGGACTGGTTTGGTATCTTAATAATTTTGCCTAGATTTTGTGATTTTTGTAATAAGATAATTTGTATTTTTAAATCAATTTTAAACGTTATCGCACAAATATTTATCGAAAAATTTCGGGTTAGGCTCTTCCAAATAGTTCAGTTATTGCTATAAGAAAATCAAGTTCACTTAATGGATTGTAATTAATCGAAAAGTCAATTGAAATGGAATTATATTTATTTGCATTGAACAGACGAAATGATACAGAAAATCAAAGTTTGTACAAAAACATAAAAAGCTTCCTCGATATAACGTTTATGTATACATACATATAAATAATGAATGAATTAAATTAATTCATAAATCGTTCGAAAATAGTTAATTTTAATGCGTTTTCTTTGTTGTTGTTGTCGCTCGTTTCAGTTGCTCATTCATTAATTAGTTTTGTTTAAATTAAGCGAAAATTATTTTTTAAATAACATTTCTAATAATTAATAATTATCTGTTTGCAGTCTTTGGTTATTTTATTTTTTCTTTTCTTGTTTTTTCTTTTTGTTTTCATATTTTTTCATTTTTTAAATCATACATTAAACATTTGTATATTTTTAAATTATACATTAAATATTTGTATATATAGGCATATATCTTTAAGTCATACATTTAATATTTGTATATATAGGCGTATATATATAGAAATTTCTGTTGCACCCCTCACCACGATCGAAGCGACTTTCATGTGTGTGTGACGCGTTTTTTAGCACTAAGCGAAAAAACGCGCACAAACCGCGCGCGCGTTTATTACCGCTTTAGTAATCGGGACTGGAGTCGAGCAGGCGTTTCTCCGGCGTCAAATCGCCCTTGCGGAGGATGCGACTGGCTGCACTGCAGCCATGATCGAATCCCTTGCCATTGGCCTGTGCTCCATTCGGTGCTCCATTGTTGCCGCTGCCTCCATTGAGGTTGCCCCCAATGCCACCAATGCCGCCAAGTGGCACAATTGGCATCATGCTGCTGGTGGAACCGATGCCACTATTACTGGAGTGTTGGCAGCGACAGCCGCGTCCCGCAAACCTCGCGTAACACTTCTCGCATAGCTTGATGCATCCTCGCATGGGCCAGTAGCACCAGAGGCAGGGTAAGACAATGGACAGGGCGCCCAGCCAGCCCCATCTTTGGGTGCGCTTGTAGGGGCCACAGGAGCAGGGATTATCGACGCAGGGTGTACCAGTGCCATCGTCGCAGTCCATGTCATTGTCCCGGGCACAATGATAGAACAATGCCTTCGCACAGCACAGACAGGAGGCATAATCGATGATCGATTCGGCGCTGCATAAACATGTCTTGTTGCACACCCACGTCTGGGGCAATGGTCGTGGACTCTGGCACTGCTCGCACCGACAGAGGCCGCAGTGTGGACAGACAATCGGATTGAGCAGCGACGGATCACCGCCCATGACAATCGATGCACCCAATTGTCCCCCGCTGCCGGGCAGCGATTGTTGCAGCTGCAATTGGGGATGTTGCTGATGTTGTTGCTGGAGCAACTCCTCGAGCGCATGCATATGCTCCTTGCCAGTTGCTGATGCGGGCTGTTTGGTTATCGGTTGCGTTATCGGCTGCACAGTCGCTGCCGCTGTCGCCGCTGCGGCAAAGCCAAGGCCATTGCGAGGCGGCGCCGGCGGAGGCGCAAACTTGGAGGCGGGTACTTTGGTGTGACCATTTAACTGATGCGGATGCTGGTGTTGATGTTGCTGTTGGTGTTGATGTTGCGCGGGAATTGTGTGCAAATGCGAATGTAATAAGCCATCGGTGCCATCGATGCCCCCCGCTGTCGTTGACGTCGACGTTGCTGATCCTGCAGCTGCCGTCGCCGCCGCCAATCGATTGATGTGTTGGGCATGTGTATGATGTGCACCCAGTGTGGTTGCTGCAGTTCCTCCTCCTCCTCCTGCTGCTGTCGAATGTGTTTGGTGATGATGTTGTCGCTGTGGCAGCAACAATAAATGATGCGTCGTTGTTTGTCCATTATCCTGCTGGCCAGCGGGATGCTGAGCTCGTGTTGCATGCTGCAGCGGTGTATCCACATACTCATTGGTGAGCCTTTCGGATTCGGGTCGCGGTTGCGCCAGCGTGACGGGGGAGGCGGGCGGCTGACCCGTTGACAACAATGACACGGGCTCAGCGCTTTGGAAATGACTAAGGAAGTTGTTGTTACTATTGTTGATGTTGCTGTTGTTGCTGTTGTTGCTGTTGCTGCTGTTGTTGTTGCTTGTGATGCTCAGCAGCGGCACAAGCGGACGACGACGCGTAAAACTGGATGTGGATCCCGTGCTGCTGTTCGCCGTCGCTGTCGATGAGGATGCGTTGCTGCTGTTGCGGCTCAAGCTGCTTGGACGCTGTGGCAGAAACGTCAGATGATGTATCTGATAATCGTCGATATCGGCCGTGGCAGGTATTATCGATATTATATTGTTGTTGTTGTTGTTGTGTTGGTTGTTGTGTTGGTTGTTTGTTGTAATACTAGGATGTTGCTGATTGCAATTGTTGTTGTTGCTGCTGCTGCTGCTGCTGCTGTTGTTGCTGCTGCTGCTGCTGTCGCTTAACGTCGCTGTTGGCTCCGGCGCCCTTGGTCGATGCACGCGCGGTAGGAGCTTTGGGGGCCGGGGTGGCGCCAAGGGATCGCCGCCATTTCTGCGATCCATGTAGTGTTGTAACCAATTCCAAGCAACAGCCTTGCACTATGAAGGCCCCTCCTCTTCCTGCCTCCTTTAACTCCCCCCTCAATAATTGCTGAGCCCTCGATAATTGCTGTGCCCGAAATCGGCTCGATTTGCCTTCATCCTAGCACGTTCTTCTCCTCTTATCGATTCCCTTTTCCAAACGCAGCGGCCGGCGATTGCTTTCTGTAAGAAAATGAAGGAAAATTCCAAAAGATTTCTTAATTCACAGCTTAAGAAGCGCAAGAAATATATTTAATTAAAGAAGTGATGACCATAAGAATACCATACAATATTTTTTCCTATTACATGAGGTAGGGAAATACACATTTTGGACACCACTGAATTAAAGGGATAATCCTGTACCACTAGGAACTAAAATAAATAAATGAATAATGAAAATGAAATAAAAAAAATATTAATTATATATTAAAACATAATTATTTTTATTATTAATTAGATTAATTAAATATGTATGTGGTCTAATTTATACCTAATTGTTTGTGACTAGTGACTAGAATTTATAAGGATATTCTTGAACCACCATGAAATGAGATAAATTAATAAATAACATAAATTAAAATAAATAAAATAAATTAAAATAAATAAAATATGTTAAAACAATTTAATTTTTATTATCAATTAGATTAATCAAATAAGTATTGCTATAATTTATGTTTGTGATAAATGTTCTAATTTATAAGAATAATTAAATATAAGATAAAAGTATTTTCATTTTAATTTCATTTTCTATTATGTTTGCATTTTATTAGCAACTGCCTCCAAAAGGCACGTACGTATATTCTAAGCTGGGGGAGGCAACCTTCCCCTGCCGCCCCCCTCCCCACTCACTGACTGCCCCTCACTCTCAAGTGCCCTTGCAACACGGCACGACTTTGTTTATACATATGTATGTTTGTATGTATGTATATTTCAGTGCCAAGTAAAATTATCTTGTTATTTATTATTGTTGTTATTATTATTATTATTACTCTGCTTATGTATGTAGTTTAAATTTTAAACTTTTCTTTATATGCGAGTAAATTTCATTGTTTGTAATTAATTTCGCGCTCAGCCATAAAAACAGCAGCAACAACAACAACTACTACAACAAAATAACAACAACAACAACATTAACTTTGGTCAGCTCAACGCCCAAGAAGAAGGTCAAAATCTTTGGCGTGACTTTTGTGTAAACATAATGCAAAGCTTTTTATACCTCGCACTAAAACGCTATTAAAGAGCGGGTATAATAGAATATAGTTTGAATCTATAATTGAATTTAAGAGAAGTTTGTCTTAAAAAATATATTTTTGCTTATATACTGAATCAAAAATTAATAGTTTTTTGCCAGTATTAAAATATAGTTAATTTAAATAATTCCAGATGTTTTTACCCATCAGTTTTTAAATTTAGTATTATGTAGTTAAAACTTAATTTAATTGTTGATTTAAAAATCTTAGTACATAATTTTATTTTAAATTTCAAATGTGAATAGTGCAATAAATAGTAATTGTCTATGTACTTGTTGTATTAGAATGAATAATTTCTATAAAAATAATATTATTTGAACAATAAACAAATTAATTATATTTCATACATTGACCTTAAATAAATAAATTTATTTACTTTTACTTTAATATTCTTTTTCTATAACTTTATTTAAATTAAAAATAATTTTTGTCTCGGTTGACTGTTTTTAGTCAATACTAAATAAGTAAAATAAATAAATAAATTTATATTTATATAAAGATATTCTATGTTAAATTAAGAGGTATCCCTTATTTGAGCACTCTTTTGTTCTATTTTATTTTAGTTTTGTCTTAATTATGTTTTCAACTGTCTCGAATTGGCACTACAAAAATTCAAATTCACTTGAATTCGGTGCCCTGGACAAATGATATAACTCGAGATTATGTCTCTAACTCTCTGTCTAATTCTAAGTTTTCTTATTTTGAGTGGGTTATGTTTATGTCATGTTTTATAGCAATTCTGCAGAATTAATTCTACAATTGTTTTGTTTTAAGTTTTAGAAATGTTGAACTAGTAACCTCTATAAATATTATTAGGAATATTAAAATTTAGAAGTTTGCGCAGCCTTAAAATTGTTATTTTATTATTATTAATATTTTATGTATTATACCCAGTATTTTTATTATTATTAGAATAGCTTAGATATTCTTAAAATGTTTTTTTAATATGTTTCTGAATATTTTATTATTTAACTATTTATTTTCCTTGTAAAACTACAAGATTTACTTCTCGCTGCGCCATTGCGGATGATATGGTAGTGCATATAGATAAATTGAGATACGATTGTATATGTTTACACATAATTAAACCCGTGGCACGAGTCACAAATAAGGAAATACAGGAAATTAATAAGCTGCAATAATAAAAGAGCGAAAAAATATGCGATGATGCTCACAAATGGGAAAAGATTATCTATATCTATATCTACCTATGTGTATATAGTAAAAATGCCGATAAAAAGCGCACAAGAATTGTTATTATTATTACTGTTATTATTAATAATTTTGCAGTTTACAAAATAGCAAAGAAAAAACGCCTGCAAAATGAGCACAACAAATGCTCTAAATGGATCTTTATAGATTCACCTTTACATAAGTATGCCTATATATATATGTATGTATATATAGGTATGTGTTTATATAGAGGCGTATTTGTGTGTTGGTATAAAAATTAACACAAACGCCCACTTATTGACGTCATGTCCGGTACTCAAAAACAATTTTCGAGAATGACCACAATTGAGAAAAACAAAATCGAAATAAACAGCCAACAGATGAGGAATGGGTTTTGGCCATTTGAAAATGAGGGGAGCAGGCTACAGAAGAGGGGGGAGGAGAGGGGAGGGGCAGCTGTGTCAGATCGTTGCTGATTGCCAATAAGAAGAAAATCAGCTAAGAACAAAACGATGTGTGTGTGTGTTGTGTGTGTGTGTGTGTGTGTTTGCCAATCGTTTTGCCTGCTTATGCTGTAAACGTGATTTTGGGCATTTCGTTTGATTTTTCTTTAATTTCTCACAAATTCAAATATAATTTTACGAGCATGTTATTGTCAGAGAATTGCCAAATTATTTAATAATTTATTAGCAAATGAATAATGAATACAAATATGGAAATATACATTTTCAATGCTCTTTCAATAATTATTCAAATCATTTATAAACTATAAATAAATAATTAATAATAACTTTTACTTAATAAATAATTAATATAAAAAGAGATTATTAAAACGATATTAACTATATTAATTGCATTAATTAAAAGCTAACCAAATAATACGCATATTAAATATACTTGAATTTATTTCCAGAATGCTTGAATAATTAATATAAATTGTTTATTTTTATTATAATATAATAATAATTTTAAATACTTAACAGAATTTATAATTTAGTAAGTGTACTTGAATTAAATTTCAGATTGCATGAATAATTAATATAAATTGTGCTTTTTTTTACTAAGCATAAACTATAATAATAATTTTAGATATTAAACAGAATTTATAATTTGATAAATATTATTTGAAAACTCATGACACGCCCTAAAACACAGTTAACAAATAAATACAAAATAACAAAAAAAAAAATATATATATAAAAAAATACACGCAATGCCAAGATTTTCGATTTCATTCTTAAATTAATTGGCACAGCCGAACAACAACAACAACAATAGCATCACGTAATTTAAAAAGATTTTTTCGTATTTTTAATTGCTTTAGAATTTCAGTGTTGTTGTTGTTGTTGTTTCATTTTGATATTGGCAGTTTTATTTTTATTTGTATTTTTATTTTTGCCGCCAACAGCGCGAACGAAGCTGGCAAACTTTGACCTTGGAGCGCAGTGTAGTGAAAAAGTGCTGCCAATTTTTTAAGTACATAGCGCATTTTATTTTTAACATTTGTTGTCACTGTTGTTGTTGTTGCGGTTGTTGTTGTTGTTGCTGTTCATTCAGCAGCGGACAAAACGAAATGTAGCATTTGAATTTGAAACGTTTTCATTAATAAGTGAACTTGACGTTGCGGGCGCCACGAAACAAGTCACAAGTCGCAGTCGCTGCCGCTGTTGCAGTCGCAGTCGCAGTCGCAGTCGACGCCAGCATCTTAGTGTCAACATTTTTGTTGTGTTCATTGAAACGATTCAAACGGATTCGATGGATTTGCCATTTTATTTGTATTTGTATTTTGTTTGCCTGTTTCTTGTTTCGTGTTTGTTGTTTGTTGTTTGTTAGCACAAACAAGTGTTTCAATTCAAATAAAATTATTTAAGGCATCAACAACAACAACAACAACAGATCGTTGCGCTTTTAAACTTGTAAAAATAAAAATAAAAATAAACGCAGGCAAATCAAATACAAACAGGTTTTTCTTTTTGTCTCTCAGTCTTCAATGTCTACTCTTTATTGTTGTTGTTGTTCTTGTTGCTATTGTTGTTCTGGTTAAAAAGCCGGCGACTTTGAGGGGCAGAAAGAGGGGTGGCAAATTGAAGGGGGGAGGAGAGGGAGGAGCTTACAGTTTAAGAGGGCGCGCCCCGTTGCCATTTATATATATATTTAATTAATTGCCGCTAAAGAAATGTCAGCATGACCCAATTATCATAAAAACAAAACATAAAATAAACAAAAAAAAAACACCCAACGTTAATAACATTAATATTTATATGCAATAATTAATGAACATTTAGCTAAATAAAAGTGGAAGCTGCATAAATTGTGGAATTATGGCTAGCAATAAAAAACGAGGAAACAAGCGATAATAATATTATTATGTGCTCTATTGGCAAGCTTTTTATTATAAATAAATAAATAGGTAATTAAATGAAACGAAATGAATCTAAAGGAAACGCCTAGTTAACGTCATTTGCACTTGGCATTTGCCATGTTTAATATATATATTTAATATATATGTATATGTATATATGCAAAAATTGCTGAACAATCATTAATATTGTAAGTTTTCGTGGCAGTCAGCAATGCTAGTATATAAATAAATAATTTATATATTATGCATTTAAGTCAGAGTTGGCATATTTCAATACAACTTAATTTTAAAATAATTTTTAATGAAATTATATATGGTACAATGTAGAAATGTGTGCAAAAAGGGGGAAAATAAGGCAACAGAGATTTATGCTGTTGAAAATATGTTGCCTTTAATGCATTTTGGCGCGACGGCTGCTAAAAATATGTGCGGATATGCCTAAAGCGTGCGTGCAACAGATGCAGATGCAGATACAAAGATACAGATACAAAGATACAGCTGAAGATACAGAAATACAGAAAGCGACAGCGACAGCGACAAATGAAAAACCTACACAGGAAACACTAATGACTCCAAGCAACGGGAAAGAAGTGGCAAAAAATAATAAAATAAAATATCAAAAAAAAAAAAGAGGGAAAGAAAAGGAAAAGAAGGGAAAACAGGGAAATCAATGTAGAATGGAGGCAGCGCAGCCAAGAAGAGCACAGATCATTAAACTATTTAAATGCCCGACCGAAAGACAGAACGACAGTGACAGACAGACAGAGAGACAGACAGAGAGACAGACAGACAGAGAGACAGCTCAAGCCAGAGACTGGAAACTGGAAACTGAGAAACTGAGAACTACGAGTAAAAACTGAAAACTGAAAAGCAGACACAAGTAGTCGGTCTAAAAGGCCATATGTTGTGGATTTGCAGCAAAGGGCAGCTAATAGTTTTCAAAGCAAATGAGCAGCACATGTGGCAAACACACACACACACACACACACAGACACACACACATACACTATAAAAAGATACAAGATACAAAGACAAGCACACTTTAAGATACTCACGCATGCGCGCATCTGTGGCTCTTCATAATGATGTTGTTGTTCATGATAATGATGTTTGCTGCTTTTATTCATTTTATTTTTTATTTTCTGATTTTCTTTACTTTTTATAGTAATCATTGAAGCTAACTTGGCTGAGAAGAGAGAGAGAGAGAAGCCGAGAGAACGCACAGCAAAAGATCAAATCACCAACAAATGAGGCTGAGTTGGGCAACATTAACAACAACAAAACTGGAAACGTTGTTGTTGTTGTTGTTGTTGTCGGTATTGTTGCCTGAATGAGAAAGAAGCCCATAAACTACAGATGATCGACCTCAAGATTTTCTTACACTGATTGTCGTTGTCGTTCATGACGAACTTGGCTCTTACAATTTTCTAGCCAGATGTATCTGTATCTTCAACTCTAGCTCTAGCTGTAGCTGTATCTGTGAATGTGAATGTGAATGTATCTGCGTCAGCTGGTGCACTAGCAGTAGGTAGATACATAGATAGATTTCAGGTAGAATCTCTACACTCTGTTGTTATAATGACTAAAGTGAGTTACAGTTAAGTGGCAGCCAAAAAGGAAGCTGCAACATTTGTTGTTGTTGTTGTTGTTGCTAGAGTGCGTAAGTGCTGTTTCATTGTTGTTGCTGCACACCTTTTCCCAACAACAACGAACCTTATAAGTAGTTTTTCCTCACAACAGATGTTTTTACAAATTTTCATTCAAAATGTTGCCAGAACAAAAAAGGGGGAATTTCTGATTCAAGAAAAGGAAAATAAAAAAAACCATTGAAATAGCCATGTTGTTGTCTATGAGTCAGGTTTTACCTAAGAGAATTTGTCTCCTGATAACTATAAAATTTCACATTAAGTTGAAACAAATAAAACTAATCAGATTAGTTAGTTTATAGAAGATAGAACTATAAATCACATAAGAAAACTGCACTTTAAGGTGGAATAAAATGGTTAATGGAGTGAATGAATTTTAGAATAAACAAAAATATTATACAAATTATTAAGTAAAATTATTCAAGTAATTATTAAAAAAAGAAATACATATAATTGCAGTTTTATATTTAAATAAAATGTGGTGAAACCCAATATTATTCATAATTTTTTGATTTCTTCCAAGAACTACTGGCAACTAAAATAAGATAAGACGAAAATAAAAACCAAAAAAAATGTACTTCTTGTAAAATAAAATATGTGGAGTAACTGTATGCAATAAATGAACTGTTATTTAATTTGAAATTATAACATATTAAATTATGATTTGAAGACAGGATAAATATAAGTAGTATACAAAGGTGTTTTTTCTTGTATAATATAATATTCATATTAGTTAGACTAATTAATTAACAATTAATAATGTTTATTTAAGGTTTCAGTTAACTAACTAAAATATATTTGGACGATTAATAAAAAAATGTAGTTGGACTATAATAAAGTTCATTTTAATATATTTCAAAAGTGTAGTATAATATTAAAATTATATTATGAATTGTTTTTAAAGTACTTCAAATAATTGATATATTATCAAAATTATTTATATGTAACTGCACTATTTTAAAACGGATTTTAATATATTTCAAAAATTTTACTAATAAATAATATTATTAGTAGTTCAAATATTTACCAAATTAGGATTTTTAAAAAACATTTATGTAAATATCACTTCATTAAATATCTATTTATAATTCTGCATAGATAATTTTAAAAATTTTGCTGATTAAAGATAATTTTTCTTTATTTTCCCAGAGACTTGAACTTGTTTTTATTGTGCCCTTTTTTTGCTATTGTTGTTGTTGTTGCTGGAAATCTATTTGTATTATATTCCGTACACGTTAATTCCATATTTATTTTAAAACCCTCATCTCTGCTTACTTCTTCGTCCTTCTCTTCTTCTTCTTCTTCAAGCCAGTAACGCCCACAATTTGCCAAAGACCCCATCCAAAAAATAGAACACTAATAGAGACATAGAGACACGTGTGAGAGAGGGAGGGAGAGGTAAAGTGTGAGAGGGAGAGAAAGCATACACATAATTTTCTATATCTAATTTTCGTGTGCTGTTCAAAAATTCCGGTCACATCCTTACACGCGCAACGCCCACGCAGCCGACGCTGACGCTGACAGCGACGCCGACGTCGACTGCGCAGGCGACAGCTGGTTGCCTCTGCCTATAAATGTATCTACGTCCTAAAGACAACGGCAGCATAGACAACAATGTTCATTGGCTTGGCCAGCACACAAAAAAAAAAGAAGAAAACAGAAGAAAACCGAATATGCCAAAATGAAATAAGCGAAATTCATGACATGCTGATGATGACGTCAATGACTCACACACAGATACAGATACAGATACACACAGTCACAGATACAGATACACACACGTGGTAAAAGGAACGCCAGCACGTCTGTCGTCTGCGTCTTTATACCTATGCATACATATGTACATACATACATTTATTTTCCCCACTTTTATAGAACGTCAATGCTACCAAAAATAGAGACAACAATAACAGCAACAACAACAACTGTGACAACGACAACGACAATGAGAGCAAAAACAACGAGCGTCTTCATTTGTGGCTCAAAGAGCGCAAACCACCCAAAAAAAAAGAAAAGATGAATTCACAGCGCCCGACATCAACCTGACCCGCCTTAACTTGCCCTGAAGTACACACATACACACACACACACACAACACACACACACACAACACACACACACAACACACACAACACACACAACACACAGATACAAACAGCTGAGCTGCGAAAGTTTATCAAAGCATAGAAACAGGCGCGTGACTTGAGGGCAGCACACAAACAAACACACAGATACACACACACACACACACAGATACATACACAAATACATACATAAAGAGAGAGTCACAAACACTTGACTGTCTCTGTGCTTTTGCTATTTTTAGCCACACTTTTTGGCCAACACAAAAACGAAGCATATCCCGCCCAACACTTTGTCTCTGTATCTGTATCTGCGTGTGTGTCTGTGTGCGTATCTGACAGATACAAAAAGAGGTGAGTGTCGCTTAAAGTGTGTGTCGTGCTATGAATTTCTATAAACCAGGACAATAACAGCGTGGGCTCGTCTCAAGACAAGAAAACAGATGAAAATGCTATGGCAACTGCATGAAGATGGTCAAGGATCTGTGGAGGCAGACATATATATAAAGATATATACATATATAGTATATACATATATGCTTTGTCACCTACAGGTGGCAGAGATCGCGCCTTGCTTACACTGATAAAAAAAATGTTCTAAAATCAAGATTTTGGTCTCAGAACTAATAATTTTGGTCGAGAACATAAAATTCTTAGATTTAGAAAACCCATCTTGATTTTAAGAACATTTCAAATAAGAATAGGTTCTTAATTTAAGACCAAACAGTCTTAAATTCTCAAGCCAAAAATAAAAAAATAAGGCAGGTGTATTTAACTTTAAACTTATTTTTTTTTTGATATATGTTTTTTATTATTTTTTATTTTTTTTATAAATATTCCGATTATATGTTTATTCGATCCCTCGACTTGTTACCAAACTGAAGCGGCGATTCTAACCAGAGCGCCACAGTGCCATTATTGTCTTCATATTAAATATGACATATTTATATTTTCTTATCAATTTAAAATTTTTAATTCTTATATTAAGAACTGCGAATTTTTAGATTAATAATCTTAGTATTCTTAATTTGGTCTTAAAATAGTCTTTTTTCAAGAACAAAATATTTAAGATGAATGTTCTTGATTTTAAAGTTGTTCTTTTTTTTCAGTGTAGACACTCCTGACTTCCCCCTGCCTCCTGTTTGTGGTATCCACATCAAAGGCCGTTTTGACAGCTTTTTTGGGCGTCATCTTTAATCTTTGTACTCTTGATACATGCATATTTATTTCAATTTGTATTTCTATTTTGCTATCGTTTCATTGACGACATTCTCTATGGCCAACGGATTTGTTTATATACGACTATATTATGTATATAGTATATATTATATATTCAATGGCGCTCGATTAATGAGCATTTTGTATGCGCTTCTCGAGCGACAACCATTTGGGTGGCCAGCAATTGGGGAACTGCGAACTTGGGAAGAACTCAAAGTGGACGCCGCTTATGAGAATTACGAGACATGCCAAAACTAACAAACGGATGGGGAACTCAAAGCGGAGACAGTAATTTGGGGAATTTTAGGGGTAAATGGGGAATGTAATGTATGAAAATGTATTACATTTGAAAAGACATTTCAATAAATGTGATGTAAAATAGAATGTGCTTAGGATAGTCAATAAGCTGTCAATCTACAAGATAGATTTGTGTTTATAGTTTATCATGATTATCGAAATCGTTTCCTACATTTTTTAAACTATTAAAAGCATTTCAATATGCCCAGTAATAAATATATATATATCCATTAAAATGAAATACAACCCATCCATTTATGAATATTTGTAAGATGATGAGATGAGATGAGATGAGTATAAAATGCATTTAAATAGAGCTAATGATACTCTGTAATCTTTGTAACTAAGAAAGACGAATTCGTTAAAATTAGAATAAAAGTTGAGCTTAGGTTTTATATGTCTAAAAATTAAGAATTACATTTAGAAATATTAAAAGAAAATATATCTGCGAATAAGCGATAAATACTCAATAATTGCAATTTCATTCAAGTTAAAGTTGTAATTTGTATTTACAATGCTTAACAGATATTCTATTAAAAATAATAAAAATCTATCTGAATATAAAATTAATTCTGATAAGAGTTAAGTCTATTTTTCTTAAGAAACTCTTTAAACTATAAACAGATAATTATTTTCTACTTGAAATTATATGACAGAACAGAGTAGAAACAAATGAGATAATTTTGGAACTTATCAGTATATGTAGTTAACAAATTGATAAGTTACTCTACAAGCTGACTCGACACTAACTTTATTTACAATCTCTGAGAACTGAGAACTCGAATTTCTGAACTAAACTCAAAAGTAAAAGCTTAACAGCAAATGAAGAATCAACAAAATAGTCTTATACCGAGTGTGCCATTCATTTCATCATCATCATCATTATCATCATCATCATCATCATCATCCATTGCAATGCCCTACAGTAGTTGTTGTTGGGTTTATTTTTAAAAATTATAATTTTCAAAAATAACAATTTTGCGACGACAAAAATAATTAAAATCACATGTTTGCTTGCGGCATAAAATGTTTTCAGACTATTTCAATTTTTTTCCCTTTTCTTTTAAATATATGCATGTATTTATTATTTTGTTTCTCTCTCTCTCTGTCTGTCTGTCTGCCTTTCTGTGCTTTCCATTTGCTTTTGCTTTTGTTATTTTTCAGTATTTATGCTCTTTTCTTGACTTTTCACTCGGTGTTTCGCTTTGCTGGCAGCGCAAAAAGCCGCAAAAATTCAGAATTTTCGTCAAAGCAAATTATTTGTCTACTTACATATTGATATGTGCATATAAATACGAGTATATATGTATATCTATGTAAGTGTAATTATCTATGTATATACTTTGTAGATCTTAATTCGAATGAAGAAAGATCAAAGTTGACTATACTATGACATCCTTCTCAAATGTTTAAGTATAACATATTTAAGATAACTTATCTATATATTTAATAGATCTGTAAGCAAACAAATAAACCGATCTATCTAATTCGTGATCCAGATTTGTTGTCATATATTTTTCAGAACTTTAAATCTATAGTTCTTTTAATACTGAAAAAAGTATAAATAAAAAAAGAAATCAACAGAAACATCCATAATATCTTTATTAAGAACAACTAGAAAATTAAAGCTGTGCAATTGATGATGATTTTAAAATCATAAAAAAATAAAAACTTGTTAGGAATCAATGATAAATCCGCAAATAGCAGCAGCATAATTTTTCAAATTCTACATTACTTTATTAATGAAAAAAGTTATTTAGTTTTGTAATTAGTTTAAAGTTCTGTCTTTGTGTCATAATTAATCGAGATAATTTCTATGTACATACATACATGTATTATATTATTTATCTAGATGTGTAATTTGTGCATTTATTATAGTAATACGTGTATGTAATTTAATTTTGGCTTTGCTTTGCTTTTCTGAATTTGCGTATGTTCCTCCTCAGTTGCCACATTTGCCCCCAATTGGCCCAGTTGCATGTAGCTCATTGGCCATGTTTTCTGTATTCTGCGTCATCAACGCGATTGTAGTTTGTAGATTTCAGAGAATGTTTGTCTAATACTTAGAATACCAACTTGTTGTTGTTCATATTTATTTGGCTAATCAAAAATTAAATATATAATATTATTTATTTATTCCGAGTGAGAACTTTGCGTTCATGAATGAATTTTGCTGTTTGTTGAATATTTTTGGCTATGACATAAATAAATAGATTTGTATTTGTGTATGTCAAATAAATTTAAATTAATTTTAATGCCAAAATGATAAAAACTAATGCCAAACATGTTTCCATTTCAACAAAAACACAATTTTAAACGTTCTACTGAGGAAGAGAGAAAGAGGGGGCTATTCTGGTTATCAGAACAGTAGACGAAGTAAAGAAAATAGAAATATCAAAACATATCAGATCGAAATCAAATTCATTTCCAAAAAATGCAGTCACGAGCCAAAAAAAAAAACGAAAAACGCTCGACAAGTAATCGTAATCGTATGTGGAACGCAGAGACCATCGATCAAAAAAAGTAAAGAAAAAACAACAAAATGTTAACATGCCCACAACGAACTTATCGGTTGAAAAGTTTTTACGCCTCTTCATTTATTTTCGGACTCTCGACTTCTTCGGCCCGTTCCCCTCCCTCCCTCCCTCTCGTATGGTGGCACCTCTAGCTACATACGTTCTTACCCCTCCCTCCCACCCCATTCCAATGGCTCCATCAGTTTTTGGGTCTGATATTATAAGCGTGTGTCAGTGACAAATAGAAAGTAAAAGCCATTCGAAAGTGTAACGCTTATCGAGCGGATGCAACTAAAAAACCAAAAAAAAAATATTATTAAAATAAAAAAAAAGTATCGATGACGAAATCGGGCCATAAATAGAACCTCTTTTGCCCTAGCCTAGGTTTATGGAGCCCCAAAAACCCGAACACCGCACGTGATATTATTATATTTAGTTTGCTTGTTGAGATTATAGAGCAAAAGTTACTTGGAACGACTTTGTGTATGTTTTCAACACCTTCGAGTGCTCAGGTGCTGCTTGGAAAATGACAACAATGAGTGAAAAACTGATTAGACAACTGGCAGTGGCAAATTTACTGAATGGAAGTCCGATAATCATTTCACTCTTATCAGCAAACGGGCAACAATGAAACTAAACGAATGATCGAATCGATTTAACTCGAATCAAATCGAATTAAATCGATGAACGTTGAAATTTGAAATCAAATCGCATCTGATTCTGACAATTATATATAGACAATAATTTTGGATTATTTCGTACTATCTGTCTGGTCGATCGGGGCGAGACAAACAAAACAACAGCTGCAATGTCAGTTAAACATTTAGTTATGTAATCAAGTACTAGAATCAAACATTTATTTATACATTATTCCCATGCGAAAGTTTTAAAAATATATTTCCTCATAAGAAACAACTTAAGATTGAATTGAACACTTTTCCAGAGAGATTCAATCTTTAGAATTATCGAGCATTTCCATATTTAAAGTTAGGAAAAACTTGGAAAACATTTAAAGCTTTTCATATAGTTTTTCAAAATCAAATGCTAATAGGAAACAACTTAAGATTGATTCGAATACTTTTTAAAAAATTGTCAAACATTTCCAAGTTTAAAGTTAGGAATAACCTTAAAAAAAGCATTGGAAACTTGCCATATAGTGTTTTAAAATTGCATTATAATAAGAAACAATTTTAGATTGTATCGAAAACTTTTCTAAGAGATTCAAGCTTAAGAAATATGAAGATTTTCCAAGTATAAAATTAGGAAAAACTAAAAAAAACATTTGAAACTTTTCAAATAGTGTTTTAAAATCACATGATAATAAGAAACAACATTAGATTGAATCGACAACATCTTCATAGCGATTCAAGCTTAAGAATTATCAATTTCCAAGTTTAAAATTAGGATAAACTGAAGAAAAAACATTGAAAACTTGTAAAATTGAATGTTAAAGTTAAAGTCTCTTCCCGTATTTCAAAAACAATCCTTAATCTTCTTTTAAATGCTCATAAGTATATGCAATACTATGATATGCATATATAATTATGAACATGCATGTATGTACACGTATGTATGTGTATACTAATTAAGTAAGATTTGCATTTGTCACGACACTGCGACAAATCTTTAAGAATGAATGTCTCTATTCGTACTCGTACTCGTACTCGTACTCGTATATATGGAATATTGTGCATTTCCTGATAGATAGAGACTTGGCGTGAAGGTTACCACCCGCTTATGGAATTTATTAAACTAAACATAGTTGTTTCCTATAACTTGTATCTTTCAGATACATACGTCGGAGGAGGAGAAACTTACATTGATTTTCAAAAGCAATCCAAAATAAATATCCAATGCAATAATAATTTGTTATAATCCGTTGGGCGATCGAAAATTGTTAATTTATGAGATATATATCCAATTAATGTTGTACTCGTCGTATAATCGTATAATCCAAAGTTTCCGTTTTTGGGTCTAGCACTGATCGTTCGGATTTGGCTTTGATTTGTTGGCTTTTAATTCTACTCGCGATCGCGACACACAAATACATATGCACGCATACGTTTGTATGTATTTGTATTTGTATATATGTATGTATATATATATACGATGTATATACAAATAGAGACGGCCGTAGATTTGCTTTTTAATTTGTTGTTGCTGCTGTTGCTTTTTGTGTTATTTATTTAGCATTTATGTACATATTAAAAAATATTTTTTATTCGCTTTGCTGGTTTTTTTCGCATTTCATTCACAAAAGTAAATTTAATTAACACAAAACGCGACGCTAACAGCGACGCTGGCAGAGCAGGCGACTGTTACAGGTTTGCGTGCCAAAAATATAATAATAATAATAATAATGAGCGTTTGCGGCAGCGGCGACGACAACGACAACGGCGACGGTGACAGCGACGGCGACGGCGACGTCGTTTACGTTGACGGTGACAGCGACTGCGGCTCACACACACACACACAAACACACGCACACATGCACATCAACGAGCACACGGACACACACACACTGAGGCGAGGGCCACGTCGACGACTGTAGATGTGAGTGTCGCTTTGTATCTGTATCTGTGCGCTACGACAACACACTACAGTAAAAAAATATTTTTATGCAATTTTATATAGACAAATTTCGTGTGTCGTTGTTGTTGTTGTTGCTGTTGTTGCTGTTGTATTATTTTTTTGCTTAACACGTTTTGTATTTGAATTGAATTTTTTTCTGTGATTTTTTTCGCTAGATATTTTTGCCGTGCTCGTTGTTTTCTTGTTGTTGCTGTTGTTGCTGCTGTTGTTGTTGTTGTTGTTGCTGTTGTTGGTGTTGTTGGTGTTGCTTTTGTTGGACTTTTAAATAGACGTCGATTTTCTTTGCGCAATTTACATTTTTAGGCACATGATTTCCATTGGAAGCAATTTGTAATTCCAAAATAGATTTTCAATTGCAATTGCAATTCATTTATTTAAACAAACTCACTATATTTAGCACAATATTATTATTTCATATTATTGATTTCGAACTTAATTATTTCTTTTATTACTGATTCGTCGTTCGTTTTGTGCGGATGAAATTGTTGTTAAAAATTGTTTCAAGTGAAATGTTTTAATATGCCAGGCTAAAAAAAATTGTACTCTTCGCGGCAGCCGCTCTGCTCAGCTCCGTTCACGTTGCACTGTGTACACGCTCAAAGTTTTTGAAGCGAAATGAATGCCGAGTTCGAAGCGACGTACTGGCAACCGTTGAATTTTTTCGACGGCGAATTCAATTCATTCTGAAATTGTGTGTGCGGCGAAAAGAGCACGCTGAGCGCGTCGCTGTGTGAGAGCGCCGTCAACCCAGTCGAACTCGAAGGCATGCCAAAAGCAGTGCTCTCTGACATCCACTCAATAAAAAGAGACAGTAAATAGGTATTAAATATGCTTGTGGTTATATTTCAAACATTTTTTTACTATGCTTTTAAAATTTAATTGCATTTCATTTTCATTTAAGCTTTAGCATGCTTAAGAAAAATTGAAAAAATTTTAAATTATTTGATTTTTGTAAAAATTCTAATTTTTGAAAACACGTTTCGCTCTATCCGACTGGGTCTCGTTATGTATACTTTTATATTTGTATGCCTGTATTTGTATACATGCACCTGAGTATGTGTGTGTGCGTACATACATATATAGTTGATCATTTACGAGAGCCAAGAGCGAACTCGCTCTTCGACTCAATGAATTCGCCTGGCTCGCTGCTTGAGTGACTATAAAGCAATTTTTAACTATACAGCATTGTGAGGCGACAACACATGGTCGGCCTTTCTTAACCCCCTTCAGCACGCACCGCCCGCGTCCGTCCCAGGCCAAAGCCTATGCTGTGAGCGACGGCGACGACGAATTTTCATACTAACAAGTAGCAGCGCTACAGTCGGGGTGCTCTACTGTTAGATGCCCAGTACCCAAATCATCGCAGCCGTTCGATTCAATCACCACAAATTAAATATAAAGATTAAAAACAAAAATAGCTAAAATTGTTGCTATATTTGTGGACAAACAACAAAAATAAAATAAATATTTAATAAATATTACAAATATTAATATTACAATATTATTAATACTAAATGGCAATAAAACCGACTATTAATAACTATATCTCAACTATAGCCGCTCTCTGGTAAGATTCCACGCTGCCATGTTAAGGAACAATCATACATAAATATTCCATCACCATCATTCATTGGAAAAAATATCTTAATTATCTAATGAAAGTATCAGTAATTGTCCGCAAAATAGCAAATTTCTGATATTCAATTTTGTGACGAACAATATTAAATTTAAAATATGAATTGTTCTAATAAAAATTGGCATTCGGCACTGTGGTAAAAGTTTTTTGTTATGTACAAAGAACCTAACTTAAACATTTTTGCGCACAGTGCGATATGTCCATTTTTTTTTATTTTTTGAATAATGCCCGTGTTAAATTTCATATCGTTCGTCACAAAATTGGATAACAGAAATTTTGGGTCATGGAAGTGCTTTTGTTACTAGACTTTTACATGGTAAAGAGTTTTTTTTTTTTTATAAATTTGTCACAAATCAAATAGCCTCTATAAACTTTAACGAACTGGGCTAAAAACCAACCGGACGTTGCCTCCACCGTTGCCCGTTGCTCCCCTCTATCAATGCCCCGATACACGATGCCCGTCAGCAGCAAGCGACGGCAACATAAGCTTTGGGGCTGTGAAGCTTTGTCGCTGTGCCGTGTGCGTGTGTGTGTGTGTGTGCGAGTGAGTGTGTGTGTGTGTGTATGTGTCTGTGAGTGTTGGGCGCTTCGATGCGATGTTGATGTTGTTGGTGTGTAAAAAACGGAAATTGAAAATATGCCAACTTGTAGGCGCGCTCGCTCGCCGCGGCCATGTTGTTGATGTTGCCGTTGTTGTTGATGACGGAACGGAACGGCATGGCAAGGCAAGGAAGAGGAGAAGAGAGTAGGGAAGGGAATGAGACGTAACGGGGGCTGTGCTGGGGGGCACTTGTGACAAAATTCATGCCAGTTTTCAGTTCATTCATTTAAATTTAAAAGCAAAACAGCCACCCCCTGCAGGGTGCCCCCAAAGACGCTCAAAACACATTGAGTGAGTGAGTGTACATATGTAATATCCAATACTAAAACCAATTTCAATTCCAATTCAAAATTAAATTTCAATCACAATCCCCCCACAGCGAATTTTCCTGCTCGATATTGTCGATCTTTTTCAATGAATCTTTGGCTCAGTTGCATGTTTTCACCAAAATGTTTTTAGCGCTGGGCCATAAAATATCAGCCTCAATGAGCGTTGTTGTTGTTGCTCTCCTCTATCTGTTTCGCGTTGGCTGCCAATATGAATGAAAAATACGCACACATCGAGGCGAAAGTATCTACAAAACCACGGCGATGTTGCTGCTGTTGCTGTTGTTGTTGTTGTTGTTGTTGCATGGATAGCTGCAGCTGCCAAGTGTGTATAGTATGTATGTTTGTATGATTGTGAGCGCGGTTGTCAGTCTGCGACTGTCTGTGTGTGTGTGTGTGTTTTCGAGTAAGTATCTGTATCTGAATGTTGCATGAGGTAAGCACAAGTTGTTGTTGTTCTCGTACCAGTGTGGTGTGAGTAGAAAAGTTAACAACAGGCCAGACACTAGACACAAATCATTCATCTGTGCAAGCAATTCATAAAAAGATAGATCGGAAAATATTTAGTACATATGTAAGTACAATTTAACAGACTTTTTTTTAATTTTATAGTACTAACGCCCATTCGAGTCTAGTTAAGTTTGAATGATATTTGAACATAAAATTCATAGAAATTAATATCAATTTTAAAATATCTCTTTGATAATATTTGATTACACGATAAAAAAAAAACGCCCTAAAAAGTAACTAAGTAATTTCACTTATCTAAAAATAATATGACTTAAAGCTAAATTAAAGTTCTAGTATTTTTCCTTTATGAAATAATATGTATAACTTTACATATTATTTTTAATTTTATTTTATTAAAAACTATATCGCCTACTGTTAAACTAAATTACTCATAAGTTTTCTTTACGAATATTTAAAGTTTAATATCTTCATAATATATATTTTACACTTTATAAACCAATTTACTAATTATTTAGAAATTGACCTAATAAATAATGACACATTATTTTTTTAATTGTATTTTGTACTTTTTATATAAAATATTTTATTAACTACTTAAAATTTTCCTATGGTCTTAATAATTAGTTTAAACTTATATTAATACTTACGCTTATTTTAATATTACTATATATATAATATACTATTGCTAATACCTTTACCAATACTTGTTGATATTATTGTGTTTTGTCTGGGTGTTTACGAATCCATGCAAATTTTGTATTATTTAATAATTTTTTGAATATTTCCAGACTGTCATAATTTCAATATTTCATTTGTTAATTTTTATTTTTTCAGTTTTAATTTTAATTATTTTATAAAATGTATTTTATTTCATTTTTTCCTAATAATAAATATTATATATTAATTTAACTTTTGGTCAGCTGCTCTTAGTCGACATTAAAAATATTAGTTGTATCATTCACGTTTTTACCCAAGCGCACTTCGAATTTGAGCAACAGTCGCGTCTCCAGTGTAAATGATATTGAAAGGCAAACACATCAACGACTGGTTCAACGTTGTCTGGCTGGTCTCTGGTCTCTGGTTGGGCTGCTGTTAATGTTGTTGTTGCTGCTGCTGCTGTTGTTGTTGTTGTTGTTGTTGTTGGCGATGTTGATGTTCGGCAGAGTTGCCGAGTACTCTGCGCAGTCAGTATGAAAAAGAAAAATACACGTCTCCGCTGCGCGTTGGCAACTGTGCGCAACGACTTCAAACTAAAATCTCAAAACCAGTAGCACTTTTCTTGGCTCCGACATAAAAAAAAACAACAACAACAACGAAGACAACGACGACGACGACGACGATGGCAACAACGACTTCGTCGATGTGCGTTGAAAACAGCAAAAACAACAACAAACACAACGACAAAAAGTTAAAGCGAGCGTGAAGTGTTGTTTGTTGTCTAATAAGCCAAGCCTCAAAAAAAAAAAAACAGGGGAGATAGCAGAGAGGCAAATCGGATCGACTGGAGATAACAACTAAAAAAAAGAAAGAAAACAACATGACTATTGGGTGCCTTGCCACAGATTATTAGCCCGAATTTTCCAGGGCAAAAGGAAGTGTAGCGAAATCGTTGCCTACATACTAAGTACATATGTACAAATACGAGTAGTTTTAGCTGTGGCATACTATCAAAATGGCTTATTAAACATACCTACATACATACATAAGTATATATATACATACATATGTAACTATCAGACATACATACATGCAATCTGCCCGTGTATATATGTACTAAATAAAATACACTCACACTCACAACATCAACAGTCGACACTCGAAACTTCCTCTCCAATGCCACAAGACTCAAACACAGTTGAGCGAGCGTCAAATCACAGCGCAGCGAAAGCGAATTCGTGAGAGTCAAGCGAATTGTCTGAGTCAAAGAGAGGCGTGCGGCGAATTGAAAACGACTCGCTCACTCACTTACCAGAGTCGTTTTTATGAATGAAACCGATTATAATGAATGGAGGCCTGCGCTGCCAGCGACGCTGCCCCGCTGCCGACGACGCTGCCGTTGTCGTGTGGGCCGCCAAAGACAAAATTTATTTTCTGCTTTTGTATTATTTGAAATTCTTGTTGTTTTCTTTATCTATTTTATTTAATGTATTTATATTTTTTTATGCATTATTTCGTTTTTTGTTTGTGTAAATTGTTTATGCTCATTTTCGGGTAAATTTGGGCAATTTTTTATTCGTGAATAATGGTCAATTTTCGACAGACTTGCAGTCGCCCCAAATCAGACGAGGTAACAACAACAAGAGCTACTTAAAACTTAATTTTATGGAAATTCTTTAATGAATACATGCACACACACACACACACTCACACACACGCAAAATTTGGTCATAATGAAACTGCGACAGTTTTTGGTAAATAAGTTGCCCACATCTTCTGATGAATATGGGCGGAGCGGATAACAGACTGACAAACTGACAGCAGGCTGACAATCTGGTATCTGTTAGTTGCGACACTTCCATACATACATACATACATATGTAAATACATACATATGTATGTATTTGTATAAATATTGTAAATCTATCCATCGGCTCATTTAAAGTTTCGTTCTTACCCACTCAAAACTCTAGACAACAAGTTCTCTTTTTTCTTCTTTTTCGGGTTTTTCCAATTCAACTTCTTTCTGGCTGCCAAAAATGGTTAAAAATTTCAAATTTGATGAATTGGGTCAGCTGATAAAATGCAAATTGCTTAACACGCAAACTTTTACTGTCAAACATTTTCGTTTTCGATTTTCTACAGATTCAATGTGTATATAAATATATATACTAAATCTAGCAATAGATCTCTTTGTCTATCAATCAAAATTATAATTTATAAGTTCGTTTTGACAAATGCTAATGATTACAGAAAAAAGTGATAAGGCATGAATAAATATGAAATGAATACATTTTATTCTGATACTGTATTATTTTAAATTCCTTACATCTTTCATATCAAAAAGATATTACATATTTTATCATCGAATCAGAAATTAACAACCATTTTATTCAATAAAAATTAATTTTTTAATAATAAAAGTTTAATGGCATTTCATAGTAATAAAGTAATAAAATATTTAACAAAAATTCGTAATGCTCCGTGAACAAAAAATATAAATAAAAAATCAAAATATAAGAAATCATTGACAATTGATGTATGTATTTATTAATATATTTTATATTTTTTTGCATTTTGAATAGTCTATTAAAGCTAGATGAGATATTTTTTCAAATAATCGTTATAATACATTCTCTCCATTATGAAAGTAAATTTCTTAGAAAACGCGCAAATATATGAAAATTTAATTCATACAGAAAATATAAAATATCATTGGAAATCGCAAATCAAATTGAATTCCAGATCTTATCCCTACAACATTCCAAAATTTGTTACAACCAATTAATTTGTGCATATATTGTATAAACTTCATGTTATGTCCATGCTTTTAAAAGCCTTAAAAATTAACCATAAAACTTCCAACTTTATGCGGTTTTCTGTGCCCGCCCAAGAAAGACCGATAATAAATGCATATTTAAATTACCGACAAATTTGGACCCGTCGTAGGTTTAAAATCTTTGCCAAGTCAGCCAAAAATTGTTAAATGTGAAGCATTGGCTTTGGACTCGCTTTTGATGTGGGCTTTGTCTGATTTGCATATGAGTGTATGTACATATGTACATATATATATACGTATTATATATATGTATTGAAGTTGGAGAATGCCCGAAACCGACGGCGTTGGTGGTTTGTTCCGATAGCTAAAAACATATGAAAAACTGTTTGACTTTTCAATATTTTAGCTAAACAATTTGTATCAATGACAAAATTATAGTCGATGTCAACCCACAATTAAATGTTAAAAGTTTCATATTTTGCTTTATTTAATCAAAATTATATTTTAATGTACATTTTTGTATGCATAATATTTTGGATGAAAACGAATTTCTTCAGATAATATTTCCTTTTGATGACTATTTGATTCAAAGCTAATGCTTTTAATAATTTAATTATATTTTAAATTTCATATTAGTAATATTTGAAAAAATGTTGCACTATTTTTCTCAAAAAATAAAAATGACCTATTAAATTTTAACCACTATCTATATATCATATTTTAAAATGCTGAAGCATATATAATATAATGTCAAATATTATTATTTTATTATTATCAAATTGTTTTAGGAATTTTGATAAGAAAATTCTTTTGTTTGTCAATAAATATATGTTCGATACATCTCGACGTTTTTTGAGCTATTCTACAGCTCTCGAATTCCGACGGAGATTTAAGCAAACTATTTACATTAAATATAGTAAATTGAATAGATGCTTATCTTCAATTTTTGACTATTTGGTCAACAATCAATATGAGAAAAAGTTCGTATGAGCTAGCAATATTCTGTTTATAAAAAAAACGCATATGATGGATGACAGAAGTAGCAATTTAGATGGACTATATTAAGTGAAAAAGAATAAAACAATGGACCTTACAGATTAAAAGATATATACAAAAATATTCGATATCATTGTGTAACAAAAATAGAAAAGTTATTTAATAGTTAGATTTAAAAAACCTATAACTATACGAAATGGGAAAGCCCTTTTGCATAAATCTTTTTAAATATGATTTCAAGAAATTTTAGAGAATTATGAAAATTGATGGATGCATTAATAAATTTTTTTGGTACTTAACAATCATTTTTTATCAGAATTGAAGTATTTTGTTTGCATTTTGATTAGAAGAGAGATTTCTACAAATAATAATACATACTCTCTATTATGAAAGTTAATTTTTAAGAAAACGCGCAAAAATATGGAAAACTGAATTTATTCAAATGTGCAGTCTGTAATATCATTTCCATACAGGGATTAAAACCGAAACATATATCGGTTTTAGTTACGGTTTCGGTTATTCTCGATTTTATTATATTTTTATTATAATTATATATTATCTGGTTTGAAACTATCGAATTGTTTGATTTTACTGATTTTTAATAACTTTGAACTGATATAACTTTTGTCTTTGCCATAACTTTGTCAAAACTCTATCAATTTTCATGCGCAATGTAAATTTGAGCATGATTTTACCTATTAATTCGTTCTGCATATAAATTTTCTTCATTTTCAAAATTTTTAAAATTTCGAATTTTTTAGAAATTTTACAGTGTTACCCCTTATCATTTTTCGAAAAATTTCGAAAATTTAGATTTTTCAAAATGAACAAAATTTAAATGCAGAACGATTTTAGAGGTAAAATCATGCTCAAATTTACATTGCGCGTGGAAATTAATTGACTTTTGACAAAGTTATGGCAGTTCAAACTTATAAAAGTTGATCAGTAGCTGCGACGGCCAAAACCGAAATTAACCCTTATAATTGAATCGGTTAGTAAACGGTTATTTCGGCTTAAAGAGTTACGGTTTATGGTTTTCGGTACAGCGGAAAAAATTGTTTTCGGTTACGGTTTCAATTACGGTTACAAATTTCAATCGGTTTTCATCGGTTAAACGTTACGGTTTCGGTTAAGGTTTTAATCCCTGTTTCCATAGATTTACTGTGTTTCTGGCAAAAAATTTCAAAAGATTTGAACTTTTGATCAAATGTAATTTTTCTATGGAAGTTAGCTTATCTGAAATTTCTTGCAAATTTCGAGTGTAAATCAATAAATGTATACTTAATTTGAATTGAATAGTAATTCCACAGATATTTTATTTTAAATATTTAAAAGACTAGAGTTTTGATTGATCATTGAGGGCAAATTTGCTAGAGTAGATAATTTTTTCCATTTCTTACCAGTTTATTATGCGTTTCTTTAATCATGGATAAAGCGCAAAAAATTTGATATTTAATTTTAATCTGGAGATACTTAATAGTTACTTCATAATGTGCTTGAATTTTTGCCTGGTACCGTCACCAGATTTATGTTTCGATTTTAATAAGAAACCGTTACGATCTGAAATTACAGGGAAATTATGCGGGTGTTACCAACAGTTGGCCAGATTATATTAATTCAGGCTTATTCACATATATGTGTTGTTTCGGTTGGCCACAAATGGCGCTCAGCAGGCAGCGGTAGCTGGCCAAAAATCAAGACAGTTGACACACCCGCGGAATGCCAAAGATTGTTGCATGCCTCATGCCAAAATGTGAATATGTTGCAGACGCAGAAGAAGTCGCAACGATGCGAATGATCGCAGTTGGAGCTGGAGTCGGAGTCTGGAGTCTGAAGTTGGAGTCGGAGCCTGGAATGCCATGCAACAGTAGCCACATCCGCTGTCAACTTGGGAAATTAACGCAGTTATTTACGCAGCTCTCTCCCTTTTCCCTTTTCCCCTTTCTCTGTTTCTCCGTTTCTCTGATTCTCCCTCTCTCTCTCTGAGGTAAGCCCAATCTTGTGGATGCCCGCAAAGAATTGAATTTGATGTGAGCTTATGGCAACGCCTCGACTAAAGGTCCACACAAAAAGCAAAACTGTGTCTGCCTGATCTTGATTTCGAGTCATTATGATACCAATTTCAAAAAAAAACAAAAAGAATATATCTCCATTCCTACCCAACTCCAACTCTGTCTTCGTCTGGCTCTTCTACAATGGGGTTTATATGTTGACTTCACCGATCTCCAGAGCCCCAAAATCAACAGTCAAATGGAACCAATTCAATTCGGTTATGTTTTTTATTTTTTCTTTTTTTGATATTCACAGATTCGTTCAGCTGTTGGAATTTGTCGACTACTGTTTTGAATTTTTTCGCAATTGCCAAAAGATGATTATCAGGCATAAGTCGAGTTCTCAATTAAGAGCCTTTATGCCAAGGCCTTAACTAATGCTTAAGCTGTTTTTTCTCAGAAAGCAAAGATAGGAGTAGAAGGGAAAGTTATGAGTTAAGATTGAAATCAACTAACAGTAGAAGAGTATTGTAAATAAACTGACTTATTAAATGACTCATAAACAATTAAATAGATAATTGTGAAAATATAAGACCCCAAAAGTAGATTACTAACTAAGTGTAAAATGCTACGAAATATAATAAGCTATATTTTTACAGTGAATTTGAAGAATTAATCAGAAGAACTACTCGCGAATTAATTAAAATAATATAATATAAAAATCATAAAATAATTATTCGTATTTAAATCATAAAATTAAGGTAATTATTTAAAAAATATTATTGATTTAAAAAATCACGGATAAGGGAAGGTAAAAAATATTTACATATTTATATTAATTTAAATCAAGGTTCGATCCAAGACATTGGGTTCAAATGAACGAGCTTGCGAACCAAACTCAAAACCACTAATTGTTTCAAAATATAGGTGACTTGCAGCCTTGAAAACAATATAGATTTCTAATAAAGATACTGCATCAGATTTATATAAAACATTTCAACATCTCGAGATCAAAAGAATATATCTCTTAGGAAGAAGGAGACCATATACTTACTTGCGAAGTAAAAGAAATTTCTAATATTATAAGTATTTAAAGTATTATTTATTTGTTATATCTACGTAAGTCATAAATGTATTTTGTCAAAATTAATTAAAATTTTATAATAAGAAGAAAAGCATTATATGTAATCAAGATGCAAAATATGAACAGGGATACGACTCGTTGAATATTTAATTCCACTATTAATGATCAGTAAAGTCCATAAAATAAATAAGCTGTACATTTTTTTGAGATATCTCTTAAGTAAACCGATCCCGAAAAGAAATTAAATAGCACCCCAATTGATTAAATATATTTCTGAATCTTATGCAAATTGGATAGAGAATGGAATTTAAGAAGTACCATGAACACTTCTTGTTTATGTTAAGAAAAAAGCAAATAGTTAAGGAAACTGTTTAAATATATATGTAAGTCTGTTAAGAATTCAGCTATGTATCACTGCGGACGGCAGTCCGCGCTAGTGACGAAAGCAACACGTAGTGTGCAAAAGGCGACTAGCAATATATACACGCAGAATGGAAAATTTGCTATAGGACTGTCCGATCGGATTGAGTTATATACCGATCGAAAGGTATGACTTTACCTAACAAAAGTGCATACTAAGACTTTTGGTAACTCACCTGGTTCGTAAGATATGGGGGTGTAAGTGGGAGGGGCCAAATTTTAATGATTGCAGCTAGTGGGGCCGTTGGAGCCTTTTGGTAAAATTTTATAATTTTTAAAAATTCTTATTAAAAATACGCGTCGAATGATACCTTGATCATTTCAATCCGACATTTGGTTCAAAAGATATATTAATTTGAAGTTTTTAAGGGCCTTCTCAAAATGAGATGAAAAGTTTGTTTGTCTGTTTGTCTGTTTGTCTGTTTGTTTGTTTGTACGAAGGCGCTGAAAAAGCTAAATTTTTCTGATGAGGAATTGTTTCTTATCAGAAATCTAGAAATGTTTGTTCTACGACTTTAGCGGGAAATAGCTAGTTTAGCGGGAAAAAGCTAAAACGTGATAAATTTGAAACACCCATTGCTTCCAATCCAAGAAAGCTAGAGATGTGTTCTATATGTCGTTAGAAAGGTATATTAGAGGGCTTTCTCAGACGTGCCTTGAATATTTTTTTGCAAAGTGCTCAGGTAAAACGCTACAGGTGAAAAAAGGATTTTTAGCTTAAACTTTGGCGATTTATTAGAAAACGGTTCCGACGATTTTTATTAAATTTCAATATGTTGTAACACGTAAAATTTCGCGTCTTTTGATATATGACACATGTCTCTCAGCCGCAAGGTGTGGAAGATATGACCGGTTAACTGAATATATACATTTTACTATTTACTATATGGTACTAATTAGAAAATCAAGCTTTGGTACAAAAAACTTTTTTGTTTTTCAAGGTTTCTCAACCAATTTGACAAAGTATGCATTTAAGTAAGTCTTACACATTATGTCCAAATTTAGTTGAAATCGGTCCACTATATCATATAGCTGTCATAGGAACGATCGGTTAAAAATCAAGTTTTAGTATGAACAACTTTTTTGTTTTTTAAGGTTTCTCAACCAATTTGACAGAGTATGCATTTAAGTTAGTCTTACACATTATGTCCAAATTTAGTTCAAATCGGTCCACTATATCATATAGCTGCCATATGAACGATCCGATCGGTCCAAAATAAGGTTTCAGTACGAAAATCTTTTATATTTCTCAAGATATCTGAACCAATTTGACACAGTATGCATTTAAGTTGGTCTTATACATTATGTCCAAATTTAGTTCAAATCGGTATACTATATCATATAGCTGCCATATGAACAATCGGTATAAAATCAAGTTTTAGTATGAAAAACTTTGTTGTTTTTTAGATATCTTGATCACACTGTCAACATACGCATCTGGGTTGGTTTTATACATCCTAAACAAAATTGGTTAAAATCGGTTTACTATATTATATAGCTGCCCTATTTATTTTTTATTTGAAGTAAGCATTTTGATAATTTTATAGCAAAATTACACTGTCAGAATCATATAAAATTCCAAAAATTTCTGATATCTTCCAAAAAACCTTTTTAACAAAGTAAAAAGTCTAGTGACGAAAGTCTTTCCCGACAAAATTTTCTGATATCCCATTATATGACGAACGATATTAAACTTAATATATAAATAATTATAAAATAAAAAGTTTGGCATTCGGCACTGCGCATTAAAATTATTTTTAGGGTATAAAGAATCAAGATCTTTATGCGCAATGTTCCGAATGCCAAACTTTTTATTTTATAATTATTTATATATTAAGTTTAATATCGTTCGTCACAAAATGGGATATCAGAAATTTTGGGTCAGGGAAAGACTTTCGTCACTAGACTTTTACTTTGTTAAAAAGTTTTTTTGGAAGTTTATTACTAACGCGTAGGAAATATAGATGTTAAATCATTTAATAGAAAATACACAGGAATACAAATGTTATTAGATGGATGTAGAGAATGATCTACATCTAATATCACAATGGGTCAGTGAAAAGTTTCGACTTTCAAATAATAAAAATGAATATTGAAAAGAGGATCAATACAATCACGAATCAAAACATTAATATTCAAATATTTGTCATCACTGAAGCCGACACAATAACAAGACACAGTTGTCATAAGAGTCGAGTTGAAATCTGAGAATTAATGATCTCGTAAGGACTATCAAGAAGTACCCAGAGGATATTCTGTGAAAAATGTGTAAGCAGGAAGAATACTACGAATACTTACCAATTAAGGGATGGCTGAAGTTGCGACTTCGAGTGTTTCAGATGAATTACTATTCACTATTCGATTGAATATTTCTTATACTCGTATTTAAAAAGTTGATGCTTTAATTGTGTATTTAATTAGCTTATAAATTTGTCAAAGAAGTGCGATTTATTTTGAGTATTCTGGTTAATTATGGTTAATTATGTATGTGCAAAACACTCACTAATTAGATTATTAAAATGCTTAATTGTTGTTAAGGGAATAATGGTTAGTTATTTTATTTAATAAACTATATCACTTAAGCACTATTTTAAACATTAATTTGTTGTTAATTGTTTGTTAGCGTAATGAGATTACGTATACGCAATGTTGCTGGGAATTTTGGTTAATTTATCTTGTTAGCTTTGAAGTTTGAAATGTTTTGCAATTAAATTGCGACTGAGCAAATTGTTGAAATTGAAATGGATATGCACAGACACAGAGAGATGTACACACAGTGGAGAATATCCTGGCTGAATAATCACTGAATCTCAGAGATTGTACGTTGAATGCAGTCTGACACTCGTCCAGAGACTGACACGACCAGAGACTGCATCGCCATTTGCATCGAGGAAATTGGCCCAAAGTTTCTGGGCTGCAGTTGCCATCGGCCAACAACCGAGTCGATGCTCGGCAAAGCGACCGACAGACGACAGGATGCGACGACGACGACGACGACGACGACGACGATGGCACGAATGCGAATTAAACGAGTGGTACGAAGTGCGACGAAGTCATTCCGGATTGGGTTGGATGCGTTGCGTGGGATTCGAGTAAAGGTCTCATGTTGATGTGGCAACTGCAGCTTCACTTGCTGCACTTGCTCCATCCAATCCTTGGCTACTTTGCATTCAAATGGACAAAGGTAATGCAGTTTTTGGATTCATAATTCGGTTTCTTTAAGCACATCTCACCTCACACTCCCTCATGTTCTGACCCTGACCATGCAGCTTATGGTTCACCCTAACCCCCCCCCTCTCCCCCCCCCACCATCCGCTCGTCCCTCTGTATTTGCCACTGCAGCCAATGAACGTGCTGCATTCAAGGTCATCCGCTTTTGACGGCCATTTTGAAAATATTCTGCCGTTCAATGGCCGACCGTTGCAAGCTGCACTTCCTGCCCAATGAGCTGGCCCTGAGACCGAATCCCGCCCGCTGCGTTGGCGTCGTTGCCTTGGCAACGTCCTTCGATAGGCGTAACCTCGACATTGGCTCTGAATTCAGCTCCGCTTGGGGGTTGCTTCTGCAGCAGCGCCCAAGGTCATGAACAAGTATCTATATCTATATCTCTCTATATATATATATATGTATATATATGCATTCCAGCTGATATCCAGAGTTACCGCCAAACACTCAGATTCCTATCGAACTTTGCGTTTATTCATTTCATTTAATCGAATTGGCGCGTCTCTCAAAACACACACAACCGAGAATTCTTTTTATTCTTCCCCTTCTACTGGCCATAAATTAATCAGCGAAGCATACAGATATATACTACATATATATATACAAATATTCAACGACATCCGGTCAAGTGCCACACCAAACTTGGCGCCTTCAAGCAACCAATTTGATGGTCCCATCAAATCTACAAAACAAACAAAGATTCTTATTCAAATACACACATACCCATAAATGTGGAATTTTAATCATATGTAGCTGTATCGTTTTCTCATAACTGAACAATAGATATGTTGATAAGAAAATAGAAAATTTAATATTAATTATTGTTGACTTAATTTGCAATTAATATTTCTAATTATTTTCATACATTTTTATAATTTTGTCAAGATTTGTATGAGGAATATCATTTTGTTCTCTGAATTGATAAAACAATTAAAAGTTCACTAGGGAAGTTTGAATTTTTTTAAAATTATTTTGAACTTCCATAGCTTTGTCAATATTTAACCGATTTTATTGCGGAATATATTTTTTGATAACTTTTCTCCTAATTGATTTTTTTTAAGATTTGTTTTTTTGGGTTATTATAATTTTTTAAAAAAATGTCTGATTACCCCTTAACATTTCTTGAATTGTTTTCAACTTCTGCAAAATTTTAAGGACATGCGTAATATCATTTATTTATTCATTTATTTTGTCATCTAAATTAATTCTACAGTTAAATTTTGATCAATTGTGGAATTTTTTCAAAATTATTTTGAACTTCCTTAACTGTGTCAAAACTTAAACGATATTTATGCGGAATATTATGAGAATCCTATCTTGGGCTTAACATTTATTTAATTTTAAGAATTTATATTTGTTTAAAAAAATTATAATTATTTTCAAACTTACCCCTTAGCATTTATTTTGATCATTTTGAATATCAAAAAGTGTTACTTTTACTATTTTTATTTTTACTTACCTGTTAATATTTTTTTTAAGCTTTCATATGTTTGAAAAAACTAAACCGATCTTTGTTAAGTTTAAGATGTCAGAACTTATTCAATAACTATTTAGTAGCAGTGATGCGTAAAGAAATAATATATATTAATTAAGACTAAGCGATCTCGCAGTTTCAATATTATTGGCATCAATTAACTAATGGTTTCATTAAGTACACAGAATTAAGGTAAAGAAAAGAAAGGTAATCCAGAGTGAATCGCTTAGAAACGGTCAATAAGAAAAATCCTTGTACCAGTATAGATCACATATAAATATATGAATGTAAAATCTATAAATAAGTTAAAAGATACAAAAATATACGACAATTAATTACGATGCGTAGAAATTGTAAATTCATTAAACAAAAAATGCTCACTAGCTGTGTGTGAGGTGTATGTATATGTAATATGTATAATATGTATTATGTATATGTGTAATAAGTATTTAAATTGGCCATCCGATTTGTGAGGCTAAGTGGCTTTGACTTTGCTTTTGGCGTTTCTGCGGACTGTGCACAAAATGTACAATAAATTGTGCGCCGCCTGACGTCACAAGTGTCCTAGATAATCAACAACAACGTCGAGGTGAAATGTATAAACATGAAATCATGGCAAACAAAATACACGTACAACAGATCCACAAACAAGCAAACTGTGGAAAAGCACGTGCAATTGGCATTTTTGGTAGCGGAAATCGAAATCGAATTCGAAAGCTGAAGCTGAAAACTGAAAAATGAAACTGAACTGCGATTGACGTTGATTCGATTTGATTTTCGTTTGCTTTTTTTACAAATCAATTTTCAATTTGACTTTTATTTCTCCTTTCATTCATTATACAAACACACAGATACTCACAGATACTCAGATACAAACCCACACACAGATACAGATACATATACAGAGCTAAGCACCCTAAGCATTTAAGCAGCCTCCACTCAAGCGGCCACGAATCCTTTGTAGCGGCCAAAGCTCGTTTTTCTCAATGAAAATGCCACCCCCCGATACACCTCCCACACCTCCCACTCCCCTCTCACTCACCCCTAGAAGGTTGCGGCACACAGTCGCATCGCCGCCTGTTGCCCTAGTTCCACATTCCACACATGACGCAGCCACAATAATAATAAAAAAAACAAAGAGAGGCCTTTGTGGATGCCATTCACTGCGCCTTGTGAATGAAATTCGTTCTCTCTCTCTCTCTCTATGTCTCTCTGTCTCTTTCTGCATTGCTCTCTCTCTCTGCTCTCTTGCAGATGACTGACTTTTTCAATGGGCAGCCCAGTTTTGTGCCGTCATTGAATACGCCTTGAGTTTATCCTGTCTGCCTTCCCTGTCCTTTCCTTTCCTTTCCTTTCCTGTCTGTCACCCCACCCAGATGGAGTAAATTGTATTGTCATTCATATGTATAAAATTGCAGATTTCAATGTACATACGCAGAACTATGAATGTATGGAGGTTACGTACATCAGAACTCTTTTGAACATCTTTAAAGCAGGGACCGTACCAGTTAAGTTTTAAAATAAAGTATAATAATTATTTATTATAAAAGCTACGCAATAACACTTATTTTTAATATTTATTTAAAAATGAAAATAATAATGAAATTTCAATTTTTGTTTATAAGTTAAATAATATCACTTAGTTTTGATTTATTCAATAAATAAAAGAGATATTTCTTATTTGTATTTTAAATGTTATAAGTAAGAGGTCTTTCTGATTTTTATTTTAAAAACAGGTGCTGGTTATTATTTTAGTATGAAGTCAAATAAAAAGCAATTTTTGCAATACATGTGGTTTTTGTATGATAATATGTATAATACATGAAACATGTGAATTTTTAATTAATGCTAATGATAACTTTGAACTGCCATAACTTTGTCAAAACTTAATTAATTTCTATGCGCAATGTAAATTTGAGCATGATTTCACATCTGAATTCGTTCTGCATTTAAATTTTGTTCATTTTCAAAAATTAGAAAATTTCGATATTTTTAGAAAAATGATAAGGGGTAACACTGTAAATTTTCAAAAAATTTCAAAATTTTCGAATTTTTGAAAATGAACTAAATTTAAATGCAGATCGAATTTAGAGGTAAAATCATGCTCAAATGTATATTTCGCATGGATATTGATTGAGTTTTGACAAAGTTATGACAGTTCGAAGTTATTAAAAATCAGTAAAATCAAAATAATCGAAATTTTCAAACCAAATGAACCAAATTTATGTGAGGTCAAATTATAATAAAATCGACATCACGATAAATGTCAATTTTTAATATACTTAATTTTAATTAAATGAAATAATCTCATTTATTAATACTAGTATTTACTTATTATCGTAAAATGTTTTTAATTTTCCACATGAGAAGATTATATATGTACTTTTATTTATTAATTTTATATTTAATGCTAGTATTAAAATATGTTATCTTAATTCTTCATATATCAAAAGATAAACATAGAAATTACATACCAATGTTACTTCTTAAGGATAGGATTTTAAGAATAAAATGAATTTAAAATTAAAATTAAATTAAACTATTCTTCTTATTTACGGAAAGGGCTTTATTTTCAGATGGGTTGAACAAAATTTCAGGTACTAACTTAAGCAAACTCAAAAAATACCAGGCGAACACAAATTACAGTACTTATTTGCAATTGAGTGAAAATATTTATTTAGTGCAAATGTTAATTGAATGAATACGTTACTTTAAAAAAAATGTTAATTGAATGAAAATGTTAATTGAGTGAAAATGTTAATTGAAAGAAAATGTTAATTGAGTGAAAATGTTAATTGAGTGAAAATGTTAATTGAGTGAAAATGTTAATTGAATGAAAATGTTAATTGAGTAAAAATGTTAATTGAGTAAAAATGTTAATTGAGTGAAAATGTTAATTGAGTGAAAATGTTAAACTTGAGCGAAAAACGTGACCTTGAAATAGTGATGCTCAAATTAAATATGACCTTGAAATAGTGATGCTCAAATTAAATATCCACCTGCTGCTGATTTCTGTTCGCCTGGTATTTTTGCAAAATTTCAGGTTCCAGCGAGCCGTTGCAAGCTCACATTCATAGACGCATACTTACACACGAACATAAATCTGAAACCCCTAGAAAGACCAAAATACCAGTTGAAATACCAGGCGTACAGAACTGAGCAGAAAGCAAATACAAATTTTAGCGCCATTGAAAATATGACCTTGAACTTTTCTGCTGCCCAAATGAAAAATTCACCTGCTGCTGATTTCTGTTCGCCTGGTATTTTTTCAGATTTTCAGGTTGCCGGGAGCTGTTGCAAGCTCACATCCGTGGACGCATATTTACACACATACTCCAATCTGAAATACCTAGAAAAGCCAAAATTCCAACTGAAATACCAGGCGAACAGAAATGAGTAGAAAGCAACCAAATTTTATTTCCATCATATTTTAATATGACCTTGAGTTACTGAGCTGTGTGAAATTTAATAAGCGACAATGACCTACTGTAATTTCTTTTCGCCTGGAATTTTTTGAGTTTCCTTTAGTTCCTGAAATTTTGTTTCCCCATCTGAAAATAAAGCCCTTTCCGTAAATGAGAAAAATAGTTTAATATTTCAATTTTAGATTCGTTTTATTCTTAAAATCCTATCCTTAAGAAGTAACATTGGAATATAATTTCTATGTTTGTCTATTGATATATTATATGAAGAATAAAGATAAAATATTTTCATATTAGCATTAAATATAAAATTAATAATTAAAAGTATAAAATTACATATAATTGCTATCTGAAGAATGTAAATGAAATATTAAATATATGCATTATATAGAAAAGTTATAATTAAAAGTACACAAGTATTACAAAATTAATTTTGTTACGTCTTATATTGTAATTATTTTATTTTTATATTGATCTTTTGGGTTTTTTTTTTGTATTCAGTTGTTTATTTTTTATACCAATATTCAATATTCATTTCATTTTTAATATAATTTTTAGTACATTTATATTTTAATTTTTTTAGCACTGTATTTTTTTTTGCTGACTGCTTTTAGTCGTGAAAAAATAAATAAATAAATCTTAACAGTTTTGGTAGTTTTAGTCTTAAGAATTAACCTTGAAATACAATTTCTATGCCTATCTTCAGAATTTTAATATTATATAAGCATTAAACTTTAATTCATAAAAGTATTACATTTTATTTTTTTACGGCTATTCATTTTAAATTTGCTTTTTTTTAGTCTTAAGGAGTAACATTGATATATAACTTTATGTGCTTATCTTCTGATGTAGAAAATGAAGAACATATTACTATTATCGTAATAAATAAATACTATTATTAATAAATGAGATTATTAAGATTATTTAAAATTGAGTATATGTATTATAAATTGAGTTTTATTTTACAGCTGCACAGTCGCCGGTGGTGTTCCGAAATATGATGGAGGGGAAGCCCCTGCTTGATTATGGTTATGGTTATACCCTAATAAGAAGCGTTAATCCTTTTTTTTCATGAAAAAAGATTTAATGTTCTTATTAGCCTGGAAAATAATGTTATCTGGTTACTGGAATGGTTCAGTGTAATGTAGGTTTTATTATAATTTGACCTCACATAAAAAAAATACATATTTAGCCCTTTGTATTTTTCGAAAAAATTCGAAATTTTTAAAATTAACAAAATTTAAACGCAGAACAAATTAAGAGTTAAAATCTTGCTTAAATTTACATTGCGCATGGAAATTAATTGAGTTTTGAAAATTTTATGGCAGTTCTAATTTCACAATTTTAATGCAGAATTTTGTTTACTTGAGAAATTATAAATTTGTCGAACATTTTCAGTATTTCCATACTTACCTCTTTAAATTTGTTCAAATACTTAGGTCTTTACATTTTTTTTCAGCAAGTGAATATTTAAATTGAGCAGCAGAAACTCAATTTTTTAATGACTCAATCAAAGTTTATTTGCTTTCTGCTCATTTCTGTGCGCCTGGTATTTTAGATGTTATTTTGTCTTTTCTTGGTATATTTGTATGTAAATTTGTATGTATGTAAGTAAGCTGGCAACAGCTCTTAAAAAAGTTACGAAATAACTCCTATTTATAATTTTTACAATTAAAATCAGAAATATTTTATTTATTTTGAAAATATAAAAGTTAACTTGACTATTTTAATTAAATTTTTGGATTTTAGCAGTCGGCCTAAGAGAACTTGTGATGTATCATTTGAAAGGTATTGAATCATAGATCAAGAATATATAATTTGGTAAAACACCAATTGGTTCAAAAGATATTCAATTTAACTTTAACGAAATTGCCAGCAGAGAACGTAAGAATACTTAACCTAATTGGAGCTTGCACTGCACTTTTATGGATGATGGAGCTAACTATAAGTTCACAAGGGGATAAAATAAATCTCTTAAGATGATTTACATGCATGCATATCTGACATTTATTAAATTCCTGCCAGAATAATCCGCTCAATTATAAAAGCTGATGCGCAATCCGATTGCAGGACCCGGACAAGTCCTTCAACTATGTATGTATAATCGAATCCTGCAATCGTTTCAAGTTGGCATTCATTAATTGACGCACTTGCTGCACAATAAAACCCTTCGTATGTATGTATATGTTATGTATACTTATGTACGAGTATACATATGTATGTTATAGCCCCTTATAACAGTGCCGTGTTATGCGAAACAATTGTCCTTCCACGACGCGTCGTCAGTGTGCAGGTTGAACGAACCCGTATGATTGACCCAGATTTTGTAGCCGCAGCCAGAATCGTTGCCAAGCTCAGCCGCTCCCCATTCACAATCTGCAGCATTCACATCTACATCCACATCGACATTTACATCCATGTTCACATTCACATTTTACATCTAGTTCTACATGGACATACACATTCACATCCACATCCTTGGCGCATTCAATGACGGGCCATGAATGAAAAGGACCTGATGTTCCACTGCGCATGCTACTGGGTCAATATCCTCAATGAAGGTTACACGCCCATTTCAGGCGCTTGTGACGTCATTGCTGACATAGTTATTGAAAAGACAGTTGCTGTAGTTTCTTCTTCTTTATAGTTATATAGTTTTTTTTACAACTTTTATTTTTCTTTCATTCTTTATTCAGGCGTAACAAAAAAGCGCAGGCAAAAACTGTGGTTTGTTGTTGTGCAAAAAGCATTTACAAATTTGATTTAAAACCTTTTAAGCACACATTTTGACGACTGCAAACCATAAAACTACATGAAATCTACATGAAATACCGCATAACGTAAAGTCTCAAGCAGTCTGAAGTTGAGTTGAGTTACAAGTACATAATTGCGGTTCTTCTGTTGTAGATATTGTTGTTGTTGTTGTGGCTGTTGTACGTAATGTTTTGGCAAATAGTTTAGAGAATCTCAAAGAGCTTCTTCAGCTCGACCATCAACGCCCAATCGGTCTTAATTAAATCATCACGGAAATAGTCCTTGCAAGCATCAATGCTCTGACGAGATATCTGCAAAGATAACATAGATATATATTAATATAATATTAGTTTACAATCTAGAAATATATAATATATCATCAATAATATGTGGAATAACTTTCCATATGTTTTTAATTTCTGAGTCTGTCTCAACTTTACATCCGCTTACTTTCGAATTCCATTTAATTATTATATGTATTTGCCAGTTGCATATTAATTTTCATAGCAAACAATTCTTCCAAAGAATTGAGAATTGCATACATATTACCTGTCCCTAGATGGGGCTTTAAATGGCATCGCACAACAATCGACAATGCGCCGTGCACATTAAAATGCTGAACATAAGGCATTCGCTATTGTTCGCTAAGCGAAACTCAACTTTATTATGCAGCTAAGAGTACGATTATAGCAGGTATACCCCAAGAAGGGAAAAAATATAGGAAACTGTTATATGAGACCTTTAGCTTATGCTATCAGCTTGAAATTAATTTCCATCGATCTGTTAAAATAATAAAAGAAACCATATAACTGTCATTTATTCGACTCATTTTCAGTAAAGTAAGCGCCAAAGGTATATCAGTATTGTATAGGAAAATTACAGTAGATATGTTTATCAATTGTCTAAGCTACAGTCCGTACTTTGAAAAATATAATAGTTAGATATCCATTTGTATGAAAAACTTTTGACTTATTTTTAAAGATAAAACGAGACATATTTCACGGATTTTGAATTATGAAACCCACCGAGTGGAAAACAAGCAATTGATAATTTTTTAACACATTTTCAAATCCCTTCTCGATAAGCAAATAATAATTGTTCAAGCGAAAATTAAAATGGAAAACAAACCTCGCAAGTAGAAAATTATCTCAACAATTCATAGAATTTTCTTCCCCAGTAGATCAAAACTTTGATTTTTCCTATTAAAACACATTTTGAACTTTTCCCAATACTCAAACTGTTTCTTTTCAATCTGAAAATTAAATTATTTATTAATAAATTCACTTTCATATACTCAAATTTCAGCCGATTTAATGATTTGTATAGTTTTATATATTTAGATCAGGGATTAAAACCTTAACCGAAACCGTAACCTTTAACCGATGAAAACCGATTGAAACTTGTAATCGTAACTGAAACCGTAACCGAAAAAGTGTTTTTCCACAGTACCTAAACCCATAAACCGAAACTCTTTAAACCGAAATAACCGTTTAGTAACCGATTCATTTGTAAGGGTTAATTTCGCTTCTGGCCGTAGCAGCTACTGAGCAACTTTGAACTGCCATAACTTTGTCAAAAGTCATTCAATTTTCACGAGCAATGTAAATTTGAGCATGATTTTACCCCTAAATTTGTTCTGCATTTAAATTTTTTTAATTTTCAAAATTCGAAAATTTTGAATTTTTTAGAAATTTTACAGTGTTACCCCTTGTCATTTTTCGAAAAAATTCGAAATTTTCCAAATGGAAAAATTTAAATGCAGAACGAATTTAGAGGTAAAATCATGCTCAAATTTACATTGCTCATGGAAATTAATAGAGTTTTGACAAAGTTATGACAGTTCGAAGTTAAAAAAATCAGTAAAATTTAAATAATCAAAATATTGAAACCAAATTTATATGAAGTCAAATTATGATAAAATCGACATTACGCAGGACCATACCGAAACCATACCTCTATTTTTCAACCGAAACTTACAAAAAAAACCAATAACCGTTACGAAACCGATACTCCAAGATTTTGCATAACCTATAACCGAAAACCTTAATTCGAGCATAACCGAAACCGTAACTGAAACCGATATTCGTTTCGGTTTTAATCCATGATTTAGATATTCATTTAATTGTTAATTTAAAATTGTAAACTCAAATTTAATTTTGTTAAATAATTTAATAAATAAAATCATTCTTTCACTAGCTGACTTACAGCCAAATTTGGACATTGGTTGCTGTTGATGTGGCTAATGCATAAGACCTTCTACTTAATATTGTTATTTATAGCTGTCCAAGAGGCTTATCTAACTTTGGGAATGGATACGACAAAAAAGGCCAACAGAAGTTAAAGGGATGGTATTTGGGTTGTCTCTGTAGTTGTTGCTGCCTCGGTTTCTCAGTCTAAGTCTCTGCCACTAAACCGGGTCGCCAAATGCGTCAGAATCTCAGATAAAAAGTCAAAGCCACTGAAGTTTCTCTCTCGACTGGCGGCACAATGCGAAAGCTGAACCCGTTGCACCCAACTGGGTCAGGTGAGTACCCAAAAACAACGCGACCAAAAACTAGGTTATTGCTGTGCAATGACGACGACAACAACGACGACGACGATGACGATGACGACTAGAACGGCACAAGTCAATGAACGACGGAGCAGCAAGTGCATTGCCGTGGAAGGTGAAACGTGACGTCAGCCAACGACCCAGAGAATGGGAATGGGAATGAGAATGGGAGTGGCACTGTGGTTTCTTTCAAATGGACTGCCTCCCTGCTCCTCCCCTCGATCGGGTCAGCCATGACATAATACCCTTTGATAGCATAAAAAGGCATTGAGAGCTATTTTTAGCTCGGCGGCTGTAAATAGATGTGAATTGGAGAATGGGTAGCACACACACACACACACATACACATAGTTACACACTCACATAACACACACATTCACTTCGTCCTTGGCATATGTGTTTGATGTTTATTTAAAATATGCAAAAAAGGTTATTATAGCTTAATGCAACCGTATGTAACAGACAGAAGGAGGCATCTCTGATTCTATTAATTATATATATTCATGATCAGCATTAACAGACGAATACAACTGAGAGACTCTCATTTAGAGATTAAAAATGAGCAATGTACACTTTCGTATGTCAAATTGAAAACAATAATATTTAAAAAAATAAAAAAAATAAATAACCTTATTATAAGAGCAATCACGATGTATCCTTGAGCCTACACTGATAGAAAAATGTTCTAAAATCAAGATTTTGGTCTAAAAAATGCGTCGAGAACATAAAATTCTTAAACTTATAAAACAAATCTTGATTTTAAGACCATTTCAAATAAGAATAAGTTCTTAATTTAAGACCAAACAGTCTTAGATTCTCAAACCAAAAATAAATAAATAATGCAGGTGTTTTAAACTTTAAGCATATTTTTTTTTGATATTTATACTTTTTTTTAGATTTATTTTTTTTTTATAAATACTCCAATTATATGTTTTTTTCCTTGTCTTCATATTAAATATGACATATTTATATTTTCTTATCAATTTAAGATTTTTAATTCTTATTTTAAGAACTGCGAATTTTTAGATTTATATTCTTAGTTCAATTAATTTGGTCTTAAAATTGTCTTATTTTAAGAACAAAATATTTAAGATTAATGTTTTTGATTTTAGGAGTTGGTCTTTTTTTCAGTGTACCTCAAATGATACCCAGCCTATTTAGGATCTGCACTTAAAATCGTATGTTAAAAAAAGGAGATATGCAAGATACAATTTTACATAAATTGGGGCTAAAGAAAATTATGACTGCAGACCTCGAAAATATTGAAGAAGGTCTTTTTTTTTATTAAAAAATAATTTCACATTCTCCATTGTTCTCTTATTGAGTCGCTAAAAATAATAAATTTGTAAATAAATCGCACAGTTTTTAAGGAACCTCATTTAAAATGAAGATTAATCATGATTTATGAGCTTCTGATTTTTTGGTTTATGTGGTTTTTCTATTTTAAAAAAAAATCTTCTTTATTTAAAAAAAGCAGTTAGGGTATCTGAATCTCGTTTTGACTTGTTTTTGTGTGCGTCTTTTACATCATGTTGCGGAATAAATTTGATTAATCAACTCGGCAGGCAGACAATTTTTACGGCAAATTAATTGAATCAAACTCGCGGTAAAGTGGAACTCAATGAGCAATTACCCAACGACAATCCATAGTCGCTTTCCACTGCCCACAATTTCCACTTCCCACTCCAGACAGACGCTGCTGACGTCACTGTTGTCAGCGCATTGATAAGCGACACTAAAATAGCACGAAAATTAAGTTATTATCGATTTGATGAAAATGTCCCTCTCTTACTCTCCCCCAATTACTCTTGCCACCCAAAATGACCATCGTTTGACGTAAGCATTTTTAAGTAATTATTATTGTTAATGAAATGATGGCAAATGTCCCCGCTTGCTGGAGCGGAAGTTGCCAAGACCTTTTAACGCCACTTACATATATATGTAAGTTGGCCCACACTTAACACAACTTGACCATGTAATTTGATAAGCCAGTTGGCAAATGAGTTGGAATGAGAATCGAAATTGGGAATGGCGCATTGCCAAAGTTTAAGTGCTATTGACGGCATGGGGCGATATTAATGCGATGTGATGTGATGTGATGTTGATGATGTTTACCTGCTGCAGGTGCCACTCAGCGAATGGAACGGAAATCAATAGCAATAACAACAGATTTGATTGCCATACTAAACTTAAAACCCAACACCTTATCTACAACTTGTCAATTTAAATTGGCCAATTAATGTGCGGGCTATAACTACAATAGAACGAGCAGTAAGGTGGTTTCAAATCAAAAACAAGAAAGAAAACTATAAAATTATATTAAGACGACTAAATACGCTTTCCGATTATTCTTATAGATGATATACTTTAAATATTAGTTCAAACTAATTTAATTTTATTTTATTTGGCATAACTCTAACTGGAATTTGTTATAAGGACAAATTTTTTGTTATTGAAATTTAGTTTCTAAAATATCTTTGCAATAGCAGATTTAATATAGAGTTATCCGATTTGAAAAAAAAACTTATGAAACTTAATCAAAATTTAATTTTGAAGCCTTAATTAGAATATCTCGCAAAAATTAGAAAGTTACTATTATAACTACTACCAATATTTGGGTTGATTGTTCCTATAACAGCTATAGAGATCAGATTCGAATAAAACATGGTACGAAAATGTGGAAATTTTTAAATATAAATATTGCTAATTTCAAAATAAATAAATGCCAAAATAAAAGAGATTTTTATATAACAACTTTTTTTTAGTGAGATCAGATTTGAATAAAACATGGTCCGAAAATGTGGAAATTTTTAAATATAAATATTGCTAATTTCAAAATAGATAAACGCTAAAATAAAAGAGATTTTCATTTAAAAACTCTTTATTAAGTTACAGTTCCAATGGCAGCTACATTATATAGCGATTCCATTTAATAAATAAAATTTGGTCAGAATATGCAGAACTTTCCTTAAAATTGAACATGGTAATTTCAATTGTATTGTCTGTCAATATCAAAAAATTTTCTTACAACAACTAACATAATTTTCTAACCGATCAACTTGGGCTTGAATTTTGTGAGTTTGTTACAGGCTTTATGAAGAAGTTAAAGTACACGTTGCAAGGTTAAGACAATAGATAATAGATAATACAAGAAAATGTTGTTCAACTTACCTTGCTAACAAGCATATCATCGGCCTCAAAATGACGTCCAAACATTTTGGGTGATTCCCCGGGAATCGGTTCTATTTTAATGCAAATCTCTTGACCTTTGCGCGCGAATTCAATATTCTTGTGATTCGATTCGATAGAGGTGACTATGCCAATGTCCACAAACTGCAATAAATCAAAATAGAATGTACATATAAATAGAGTATTTATTATGAGTCAAATGGAAAAGTCTCTTGGATTATTATATTATATTATGTGCAACAGATAACGCAACAAATAATTGCACATTAAGTTGGAAAAAGATGAAATAACCAAATGTTGAAATAGTTGAAATACTAAAATAAAATGTGACTCCAACTCTTATCAAAATACACACAGAATGTGTGTGTGTGTGTTTGTGTGTGTGTGGCACTTCCTTAACATTGCGACTACTGCTGATAAACGAGCTTGTGGGTGTTTTGGCTAAATGGGTGTTTACAGCGGGTTAGATAACGCCCCCAAAGCAGAAACAGAAACAGCAACAGCAACAGAAAACTATGCGACTTGCCAGCTCTCTATCGCTGGGCAAAGTCATTGAACCAAATTGTAATATGTTTGTTGTCGTAACTCGTTTGCACTCGACAACAACAACAACAACGACAACAACAAATTAAACACAGGAAACTGTCGCCAAGCCAAACGCTGCCATAGACTGCGACTGCGACGGCGACTGCGCTGCCAGCGTCAACGTCAACGTTTCCTGTGGGCGCCCCAATGGCGGCCACGTCGCCGTTGCGTTCGTTCGTATTTCATTCAAACCAAATAAATTATTGAAATTTGTTTTTTTTTTCTCTCTTTTTTTGGCTTGTTGCTATCGGTGCAAATAGCTACAACACATTTACATACATAGGGAGATACACACACACACACACATAGATACACACACACACACACTCACCCATAGGCAGTGTGAGGGGCGCATTTGTCACCATTTCCTGTCGTTGATTACTCATACGCTCCGTTTTCAGTTGCTTTTTTTATTTGTTGCTTTCAGTTTTTGGTCTGCTCGTCGCATTTTTCATTAAATGTGTTAATTTATTGCCATTTCCACATAATTTTTCTAAGAGTGGAAAACTGTTGGCCCTACACTTTGCCGAAGACTTAACGATTATATCATAATCAGTTGCTTAAATGAGCTATAACTACAAGTAGTTTGATTATTAGCTGTACAGTTGGCAATGCTCGCAATGTGTGTGTGTGTGTGTGAGTGTGTGTGTGCGTTTATCTAAAAATATGATTTATATATTTTCTACAGACCGGATGTTGTCTATTTTCACACAAGAGCAACAACAACAACAGCAACAACAAAATGGGCTGCCAGCTTGTTTTAATGTTTGCACAAAATCACAATTTATTAAACAATTTATGAGACGCACTCGAATTATTTGATTGATCATATTCAAGATACTTTTCGTATGTCTCTCTCTTTATTTGGCTCACTCTCCTATTAATTTTATGAAGATTGTTTGTTTAATTGCAAAGGATTCGCATATTTATAATTTTGTTTATTCTTTAAGATGTAAAATTTTTATTTGATATACATTAATTTAATTGAAAAATTAAAGATTAATAATTAAAAAATTAAATAAATAAATTAAAGTAAATTATAAATTAAAGAAACTATTCTATTACACAAACTCACAATTTATGAGACGCACTCGAATTATTTGATAGATCATATTTAAGATATTTTTCGTATCTCTCTCTCTTCTTTGTCTCACTCTCCCTTTCATTTTATGAAGATTGTTTGTTTAATTGCAAAGGATTCTCATATTTATAATTTTGTTTATTCTAAAATTTCTATTTTATAAACATATATATATTAATTTGATTGTTAATTTAATCTAATTCTTATTAATCTTTTTTTGAATACCAAATAATATTTTTTTTTAATTGTCAACGCTTTTTTAGTTTACATAACAAATTAAAATGGATTACTAATTTAAGTACCTATTCTATAAATATGTATTTGTCTCCCTCTCCCTTCCCTCACATTCTCCTTAACTCTTTCACTCGCTTTTTCTCCCTCCCTTATTCTCCCTCTCTATCTCTATCTCTCTCTCTCTCTCTCTTTGTCTTTGTTTCATTCTTTATCATATTGTGCTTTGTCTTTGAAGCTTAAACTGCAGTTGTCAGCAGGAAACACTAAATTAGCTGCCGGCTGAGAGAATTACGGCATTTCGACACAAAAATACAAACACACAGATAGAACATACATATGTACAGATGTATCTACAGATGTATCTATGTGTGTTTGCCAGGCAAAGGCAAATCAGAGTGCCAAAATTTGCGACATCCGTCGAGAAATACAAAAACAACAACAATAACAGCAACAACAACAAAAGATACATTTAAAAAACACGCTTAGTTTTAGTTTTAGCTTTTATTGAATCGCTCACAAATTTTTTGCCAACGTCATCGAGAATGGAGAAGAATGAAGTAGATTGAAGAAATCTTCGCTTTTCTTTCACATACTGCGCAGCTGCAGAGCGTCAAACAGAAGTTAGAAGCTAGAAGATCGACAACAAGTTCTTCGGTTCTTCAATTATTTATGTTTATTTATGTTTACTGTTTTTCTATGCATTTCAAATGATTCCGCGATCCTAGCATAAGCAACAAACAATCAACAAAAGATGCAACAACAACAACAACATTAAGATAGCTGCCTACGTCATTTACGAGAGCTCACTGTATTTGATTTTGGGCGTCGACTTATTCGACACTTGGCGCTGATTCGAGTGTTTGGCCTAAAGCCCACGTGTACCAGGCTTTTAGATAGATATGCTGGCCAAGTTAACAGTCATACTGCCATTGGCCTTAAAGAAGCTCTGGATCTACAAGGGATCATCTATTACCATTTCTCAGCGGTGTAAAACTAAGAAAATTAAACCAAACTTAACTAATTTAAATTAAATATATATTAAGAATTACACCAAAGCTTCAATGTAATCGTAATTAACCAGTGTGATAAAAACACTATTTAAAGTTGATAGAAATTTAAATTATTTTTATTACAAAAATTCAAATTGATAGTTTTTCTCAATTTTTATTTAAGTTAAATTGGATTCTTTATTATTTTAAAATTGAATTACACCGATTTAAACCAATAAAAATAAAGTAAGGCATACTATTTTCTAAATTTGTTCATGTCAATTTTTTGCCTTTTAGCTTTTTCAAAGAAATATGCAACTGCAAATTTAGATTAGCCAAATCAGTGTATGAAATTTACATTCAAGGAAAGCAGGGATTAAAACCTTAACCGAAACCGTAACCTTGAACCGACAAAAACCGATTGAAATTTGTAACCGTAACTGAAACCGTAACCGCAAATATTTGTTTCCGCTGTATCGTAACCAATAAACCGTAACTCCTTAAACCGAAATAATAGTTTAGTAACCGTCGCAGCTACTGAGCAACTTTGATAACTTTAAACTGCCATAACTTTGTCAAAACTTAATCAATTTCCATGCGCAATGTAAATTTGAGCATGATTTCACATCTAAATTCGTTCTGCATTTAAATTTTGTTCATTTTCAAAAATTAGAAAATTTCGATATTTTTAGAAAAATGATAAGGGGTAACACTGTAAATTTTCAAAAAATTTCAGAATTTTTGAAAATGAACTAAATTTAAATGCAGATCGAATTTAGAGGTAAAATCATGCTCCAATTTACATTTCGCACGGATATTGATTGAGTTTTGACAAAGTTATGACAGTTCGAAGTTATTAAAAATCAGTAAAATCAAAACCATATTTATATGAGATCAAACTATAATAAAATCGACATTACGCTGGACCATTCCAGTAAAAAGAGCATTAAGCTTTTTTATGTAAAACAATGAATAACGATTCTTATTTTGGTCAACCGAAAATCATATTTTTTTTGTTTTTTATGAACCGAAACCATTCCGATATTTTGAAACCGAAACTTACAAAAAACCGATAACCGTTACGAAACCAATACTCCAAGATTTTGCATAACCGATAACCGAAAACTTAATTCGAGCATAACCGAACCCGTAACTGAAACCGATATTCATTTCGGTTTTAATCTCTGAAGGAATGATATTTTTCAGAATTTACCACAAATTGAAACAGAGAAAATATGGTAAATATTATTATCGTGAAACACGAATATTACTTATCTAATTAAGATATCTAATTGGTCTTTCAAGCTGTTTGCGGTCTTTAGATCTTTGAGCTCGAATTAACTTGATCAAAAGATATATTTGTATCTCAGCAATAAAGGTAATTTCATTATATACAGTTGAGAATAAGGCAAGTTGAAGCTGAATCAGCTAACAAAGAAATATATTTGTATCTCAGCAGCAATTGTGCTTTCATTAGATTCCAAATAAGTCTAGTTGAAGTTGAAGTTGCAGTTGCAGTTGCAGTTGCTCATCTGCAACGCCTCGGCATTTGGTTGTATCTTGAGGGCTGTCAACAGCGTTAACAATGGCAACAACACCTATTGAATAAGTTGGGCAGAAGTAGAGTCAGCAACCACGTTTCTAGCTATCAGCCATATGTCTAGTCATGCTCATTAGCATCCGCTGTGAATGCAGCAAACGCCCACATATTCAGTCTACATAAACACTAACAACAACAGCAACACTAACAACAACAGCAACAACAACGTGATAAACATGAAAAAGCTCGTAGGAGGGAACAGCACAAAGGTCTTTCTTTCACTCACAGGAAGTCAGTGGGATTCAAATTGAAGTATCAACTCAGGTGGGTGATGCAAAGTGCCAACGGTGGCCAACAATAACAACAACAACTACAACATCTTTTCATTGATAACAACTGTGATAAACACACTTCGTTTATAAGGTCTCCTTTTTGACTGTTGGTTGCATGCCCAGTTTTTTGTTTTTTTGTGTCGGAAACACTTATAGATACATTTATCAGGCATCAATACAAATATGAATCCAAGTGCAAAACAATAATGAATGAAAACACATCAAGTAATAAGTGCTATATAAAATAAAATGAGCT